>CM035594.1:62428832-63791270 GCA_020423425.1 Chrysopa pallens
TAATCAAAATTAGCATTAACACCCATTACTATAGTTAGCCTGTTGTTGATAATAGTGTAAAGTAAGAGGCGTTAATGATCAGGAAAAAGCTAACCATGAAATCAAACCTGCAACGTCCAAACAGCCGTTACAAACTTAAGTTCCAAGCTAGATGCCCTAACGCATATCACATCATTTATAAAAACTCATCTTAAAATTGGTATATATCGTTTCATTTTTATTATTTGTGTAGTTTGATCAACTTTTCACATTTGAAAAGTGACGAGTTTTTCACATACCGTTAAATTTCAGATTATCTTTCGGAAGCTTTTTTGGTAAAGATTTCAATAACAAGTTACGAGCCTGATAAAATGACTTTTACACTTATTATTGAATAATTTTTTCACTTCAATAACAAAAAAATTGTTAATTTGAAGCTTGTGGGGACAACAAGAAAAAGTAAACGGCCAATGTTTCTGAATTTTCATGAAGGAAAATATTATTCGACTTAGCGTAATTAATCAGTTTACAAGTTTTTAGACGAGTTGTTATATATCATATGCTTAATTCAGTTAAATACACACTGAATAAAGCATATGATTTACAACAACTCGTCTAAAAACTTGTAAACTGATTAATTATGATAAGTAACTAAATAACTAATCTCCTAATTAATCGGCTAGGTACCTAAATTTTATTGTATAAAATATGATATTTCGTTAACTTTAATATACTAAAAATCCAAATCATTTACTACTAATATACTTTTTCTATTACTGCCGAAGTAACTTGCTGAAATGATAAATATTATTAAAAATCTACTAAACTAATCTATCAACTTCATCAAAATCATAGACCAGTCATTGAAACAAAGGTTGACTGACAATCACGTCTCCAGACTAACCATGACTTCATGACTTCTGATATTCACTATAATATCAGAAGATATTTGTGAATAATCAGATATAATATGATATAATATCTGTCACATAAAACTAGACCATTCACAGTTCACGTATATTTACCATCATCAAAATGAATTATGAAGTAAAATTATTCCTAATACATCATCAGTTTAATTGTTAAGCTAAATACGATAAATTGATGAGTATTGATATTTTATTAGGCCATGTTGTGTATTCCACATATATAATATTCCTACAGGATTTATGATTGACAGTAAATTAATTTCTAATTGATTGTCAACACTAACTAAATTTCACATCCATATTTCATTATCTAATAAATTGAGTGATTGACTTTTCTCAGTGTTATATATCCTTGTTGTACCATTTATTAGGTTTGAGTTTGCTTTATTGATCTTCAATTGCATATTACTTCTCGATAAACCTGAGTATAAATAATGAAAAGTATTTTCTAAAAATCAAGTTTGTTTCGTGATCGTTTAAATGATATGAAAATTGAGAGCATTCCCAAAAAAGTATGATAGATCAGGTATAGTTGACAGACCAAGTAGGATATTCTCTAATCATTAATGGCATGGTATATATGATTTTAGTAGGCTGTATTGATGACAATTTTAGCTGCACATTTTGAGAGACAGTCTGATCTTATTTATAACAGACCGAAGAAGAAAAATACGCACAGTTGCAGCTTCAGTTACGCATAATTTAAGTCCATTCATGTCAATTTTGCAAGCCAACAGCACTTAAACTCTATTATCAATGTAGATATATAAATACCCAAAAACACGTTTTACAATATTGTGTTAAAAATCCCCCCTTTGGAATTCTGAATATTTCTGACATGTATATAAGAATAAAACTATGCCCGAAATACTTTCTAGCTCACAAACTTCGGTTAATCGAACCACTGATAAAGTTATTAATTTTTCTAGCTGTATGTTGACAGTGGTTTGAATGGTAAAAGGAAAACAGATATAGAAACATTGCAAAGTATCCCTTATAGTCAATGACTAAAAACTATAGTATTGTATTGGATTTTTTGTATATCTAAAACCTCTTTTGTTTAATTTACTATATGTCACCAATGATGGTATTATGAACTCTGTGAATATTTTATTTTGTTTTTGTTTTTTGTTTGTTGTTTTTTTTAATATTTGTTTTTTAAGCGAATATCCTTTTGAAGCAGGATTACCTTCGGTTTTGTACCGATGACGGAATTTTAATAAAATTCTTTAAAAGACCTCATATATACTCAGATTTCATCTAAGTATATAAGCAATTCTAGCGTGTCCAGGATGGGCTTAGACTCAAGATATTAGTTGTAATTTGGATTTGTATAATGATTTGTATATTTCCACTTGTATAATGAGGCTGTAATTTAAATAAGCAATCAATATGAATACTCGAATAAATATCGGGTATCTTAACCACTAACACTGTTCGCTGTCATCTCCTTTTGTATCAAATTTAAATACCCTTACGGATGTGAGGTATTGCAAATTTTTCAGAATTTCGCAACAACTAAGCAGTTTTTGATGTGAAACATCAATATAGGGGTGATTGTTGGCGTGGCGATTTAGTTCGTGGCGACGCATCGTCACGCTATATGTTTTATACGTAGTCTATAGGTAATGCACAAGCAATTGTGCGCAATCTCTAACCACACTGAGCTCACATACCCATAGTATATATGTTATTTACTACGTTACACATGTGAGGGTAACCTACAAAATAATTTCGAGGTTTCACATCTGGCAGGCGTCCCGTGACAGATCACAATTTTTTTTTTTTAATTATGCTAAGGAAAATATCCATTAAGCTTTCGCATCTCCCGAATGACGTCTATTTATTTCTATATATTTATACAAAATATAGGTAGGTTGATGATATATTTTGTTAGTATTTGTTTTTGTATTTGTTTTATTTTTGTTTTTTTCAAAAACATGATATTTTAATGTTTATAACGCTGATGGTGTTCGTTCTTGTTTTTTTCTCATATAACAAAAACAACAATAAATGTGTATAAAAAAACAAAAAAAATTATTTCATACATATATAGCAAATGTTTGGAAATGTGTTGGAACGAAAATTACTATGAGTGATTGGAATGAAAGTTATAACAGAGAGAACTATTATGGTTTTGGGATGAAATGAGAAAAAACCAACACTAGGCGCTAGTGTCATTGTACAGAATGGTTCGGTATTTCCTTTAAAATTCGATGTTTCATTCGTCATTTACCATTGAGGTGAATAGGTCAAACAAAATTTATAGAAATTTCAAAGTTAGCCTTTTGCAGAAAATAATATTCGAAATTACATTTGTATAAAACAGTCTTATATCATATTAAGACGTAAATTTCATCAAACATTGGTGTTAAGTCGAGAGAAACTTTTTAAATTTTTCTGCTATTCGAAATAACAGTTATATAGGACAATCCACTGTGACATTTTTCATATATAAGACCAAATTATCTTCAACTTATAGTGTTTTATCTAAAGATTTATTTTTAAAGTTTTAACTTATTGTTATTCAGAAGCATGCTAATTAGTGTTATATAGGTAGCAACTTTTTTAGTTCTCACGTTTTTAAGTGATATTGAAGCGATATATTTTTATACGCAACATGTCATTGACATCTTTCAACATCATATATCAGTCTCTTATATTCGAGTGGCAGATACATCTCTTAGTTAGATTTTCCCATATAAAATGATTGCCACAAGATTAAGGGTTTTTTAATACATTTATTTAGAGGATCAATTATGCTTTTGAAATTTTTTGTAATAATTGACCAGATTAAGAATCAATTTGCAATTTTACGTTACACATGGTTAATGCCTTTGTGTCGAAATTTAAAAAATCATGGTTGGAATCCACATGTGATGTCACCCATATTGTATATAAACATATTCAGATGTTGTCATATGAGGACGCCCATTGATGTTGTTATACTTTTGAACCACAGGTTCTATAACTTATAAGAAAATGAAAACACATAAGTTATTATAACGTCATTGTGATATTTTTTAACATTGTGTTTTCAGTTTTCTAAATTTGCTCACTTTTAAATTGTTCGTAATTAATTTAAAAAATGTTTTTTTTCACACACTCGATCAAAATATTTTTTATTATAAAATTTAAAATTTATTAACAAAATTGTTAGTTTTTTTTTGTCATGTTTTGTGACACACTGTGTACTAATACATAAACTGTAAAACTGTATATTGAAGTGAAAACGTGATAATAGACTTACCACGAATGTCGTTAATACTTTTCATTAGGTTGTTGTTTCGTTGTTTCGTTGTATTTTTTTTTTTATTATTATACTGTGTTACATTGTCCATTTCACCGTAAATAAATGAAATGAAATATTACATTTTATAATTTGTTTTTTTTTTTTTTGTTGTCTCAATGTACTCACACATGTTTTCTCAATATACGATTTTTGAATTTTATTTTAGAATGGAATACATACATACTATGAAATGTATTTTTTGAATTGTTCGTCATTAAAAAATGAAATACGACTGTTAGTGAATTTTATTTCATATATGGCACCATATACACGACATATACCATCATCAATTTTATTGACGCACATATATTCTGTAGATAAATACAAATTATTAAACATGTAACAAGGACAATTAATTGTTATTTCATAATAATTTTTACCATACAAATTTCAGAATACTTAAATTGATAATATATTTGTTAGCATGCCTGATGTTAGGCCTGATGTTACTGAGGTCAATCTCTTTTACAAAGTACTCAGATCATTGTGCTCCAAAAGAATGAAATTTCTAAAGCATCATACACTGGTACAAACAGTCGTAAAGAAATTAATAATAAATAATAAGTTTTGCAACGTTTTTCCCTTCCATGTTGTTTAATTATGAAATTGTCTTCATCCATAACATGTGGAATGTTTTTCTCATGAACAAAAGATCAAATATCAATGAAAAACTGTTTTTTTTAAGATGACAATGTAATATTAATTGTTTAATTAAATAGATATAAATTTTTAATTATACAAGAAAATGGTATCATTTATTAAAAGAGTTATTGAACGTCTAGAAACTCACTCTATTTTTTGCATTATTTTTTATTGCTATGACTACATTCAGTTATTTATTATCTATCATTGTAAATTAAAGCAAAATAAAATATATCCGAATAACAAACACACATTAATAAAAACACCATCAAATAAAACAAAATGATTTAATGGTAATAACTTTCAAAAATTTCTATGAATCCTCGATATTTATAAAATAATTAAAAAGATGTAATGGAAATCAGTGTAGGTATATCAAAGACCCAATAATATTTAACAGTAGCTCTGAGAGTTGCAGGCCTCACCAAAAAATAAACGATAAACCGTACTGAAACTAGATAAAAAAAATTTGCCTTCTTAGCTTACATAGGCAATAATTTAATATTGCATAGATTTTCAACAAGGTTTTCCGATGAGATTATTAGATTCCTTATCTATCGTCGGTAAAAATTATGCATTTCTAGTATGTATTGAAAAAAATCATAGAAACATGATGTATTTTTGGAGATCCCCAAAAGCGAAGATAAAATTTTTTTAAAAACTATATAGTATATTTTCTGAATACTCTAAACATGTGCACCAAATGTAATCAATATGGAACAAAGCGGATCTTTCTAGTACGTGTAGAAAAAACTTTGACAAAGGGATCAATGAACAAACGGATGGATACAAAATCGTATATACCATGGGCATCACTATGTTCGGTCAATTATACTGTATGATATATTAGACGATATGATTGTGTAACACTAGTATATTATACATAACAGTATTATGAAATGTTTCATGACATCACAAATAACATAGAATTCATGGTACTATATTTTTATACTCCACGTATATTTATATATAGAATGTCCTATTTTAATCCATTCAGGGAAATAATTATGTTCTTTTCCAGTCAATTTATAAACAGTTTTTTGTTTTATTTTTATCAAATAACTACAGTAAAGCATTAAGTGAGACCCCCCACTGATGTAACGTAAATACCGATCTCAACCGATCACCAAAGTTAAGCAACAACAGACACAGAAAATCCTAGATCTGCATGTGATGTGATTATAATTGCCATCTGTATTTTTTGATAAATGAAAATTAAAGAAACCTTTTAAATATAAGCTTTTAAAAGAAATTCAAAAAAAGGCAGAAATAAACTTTTACTTAAAAACATTTACTAAATTAAAATGCGCTTGTTTACTTTGTTTGATAATTTTAATAGTTAAAACCAATCACATCAAGTTATTTAATTTGCTTGTTTATCTACACGCTTGGTAAATCAACACAAGTTGATTTCACATAAGAACTAACTGACCTTCAGTTTTTAAGTAATTATTGCATTCGGTTTATTAAAGATTCTTTGCCGAATCTACGCCATTGCTTCGTGACTACTGGTAATCACATTAAATTTCGATATTATTACTGAACAACTAGTGGTCAGGGTAAGTTTTAACGTATGTTGAGTACACAAAAATAGGCTTTCGTTTCTACAAGCTTTTGTAGTCTTTGCTACTGTTGAACATACGCGAAAATAAACACACATTCACGCTTACTTACAAATATACATGCATATAATATAATAAACTGGTAGAATCACAACATTTCAGGTAAACTTTTTTCGTAGTCCGGTAACAACAAATAATTTAAACAATAATGGTGTGAAACGCATTAGTTATGTAATGTAAGACTAAAAGTTTACTTGTATGCGAAATTCAATTTGTTATGGTTGAAATACGATAGTTCATGTATTAATATAATTTGGAAATCCTTCTTAGTACATCAAATTAATACATCTAATGGGATAACAGTTTGGACATAAACAGGTGTGCATTACATATATAGAGCAAATCACAATGTGTTTGATGATAAACGTTTGTTGGTTAATCTGATGAAATTACATGTCATCAAACAAAATTCGTTTTATTATTGTTACTATTGAATTTTCAATTATAATCTATACTACCGCCAATTTTACATTGTTTGGTTTGATGATGAAGATTTGTGGTTACTTTATTTGTAGACATGCAAATTCAGTTTGATCAAAAGTTAAGCAAGTGGAGATAACATCCAACAGCGTCAATTGCTTATATCGTTGAAATATATTACCATTATTTGAACTATTAATAAAGCTTTCATTTTATACTCTGAATATCAATATATACAGTTATATATACATATATAATAATATAGATTGTAATGTGTGTTATAAATGCTTTAGACAAATTCGTGCTTAAATTGTGGCGAACCCAAACATTTAACCGGAATTTTTATTTTTATAAAACAAGATTTTTTTGTTATTGCTATAGAACTAGAAAAAATGTTCGACTGTAGTATACGGTAACAGTGAATTTTACACCCCATGAATATAAATACCATCCGGTTTAATATAATCAACCACATCGGGTCTACAAACAATAGATCAACGAATTTGACTATTTTATTTATTTATTTATTTATTGTTTGGAACAAAAGCAATTTTCCAGATATTTATATTGACAGGAAAAATTGAAAAACAAATAAAAACTATAATAACGAAAACAAATGAAATTTCTATTACCACAATTATTTATTATACGCACAAGCCAGCCAACAATAAAAATTATTTCTGCTTCATCACAATTGATGGACATGTAAAAACAAAGCATTTTTATCAAAATATTTTGATTTTGTGGTTATTTTGAAAATGTTTAATAATATTTAATATATTGATTGCAATTTTACCCGCTATACATAAGTAAATTTATTTTCGTCATATCATGACTTTGCCGATTCATTGCCGTTATCTTCGCAAGGTAATTAATTGGCTACAAGCAAAGTATTTGCAGGAGTATTTCATAAAAATTTCATTGCATAGTTTTTAAATATTTAAATTTTATAGCATAGGGTTATCGTTGAGTAGAATTTCCAGGTTTAATCACATATATTTTGACACTTGTATGAAATGTGTAGTTTGGTATTCATTTCTCCAGCTGCCTATAAAGGATATATAAGAATATATCGTATGCTGGGTATGAATACTGCATTTTTTTTTTTTTTTTTTGGATCCTCAATTTGATATCAACAAGTGCCCTTCCTTACCATGTAATTCATCTATTATTCTATCAACAATCAATGGAATATAGATTCGAATTACCTAGATACTTTCCAAGTAAAACTCTGCTTATACAATATACATTAAAGATCAAAAATTTGAATAATTACAAATTCGTCTCTCCTCTGGTATTTACATCTGAATTAAGTTTGCAACGAGCTCTGGTTACGGAGACACATCCAACTTTACTTGCATCATTTGTATGATAAATTTCATTTTATTTGTGTGTGGGTATAAAACAAAAGAATTTATATAAAACACGCAGCATAGATTTTTTTAACAACCCACACTTCATTTACAAATTATTATTTTTAATACTTCATATTTATGGAAATTTTGGTTTTTATGATTATGTATATAAATATAAACAAATTGTAGAAATAATATCACGATATTATGTTTAGAAAAATATGCCTAGTATAATTTCGATAAAGGTAATTTTAAGGAGTGGCATTATATCAGTTGGAATAATTTATATTTATCTAGATACAAAATTAGCTTTAATATTGTAAAAATGCCATCAATTTTACGATCACAGTATTAAAAGTATGCGAACATGGCCAACATTGACTATTCTATTAATTTTTAATGTAAGATTTTTATTGAATTTCAAAAACATTCATGAATTTATTTAAACGGATATTTCACTGCATATCACAAATTGATTGCATAAAAGAAATAAAATCGAAACCGTTCGAGATGAAAACGAAACTAGTAAACTTATGAATTGAATATGAAAAAATTCCTTATTTGTAATTGTGGACAAAAGATCGATACACACTACCCTCCTAAGATGAAATAACGGTCAAAACTGTTAATTGTGAAAGGCAAACGGGTTCCAAAGAAGCAAAGGCGGCTAAATCGCCTGGGAAGGGAATATCTACTGTGGTCATATCTAACGATAAATGGACAGTATTATTTGTCATTATAAAGTCAGGTTAATGTGAAAATCGTCCTGATTTTAAGAAATTCTCTGTCTACAGATTAATACACGAGTTCATGGCGAAAAATAAAAAAGGATTTATATCTCATGAGGACGTCAACGAATACACAAATGCTTTTTTTGAGTATCTACCTTAATCATATTTTTCTGGAGGCTGAATAATGTTGGAGGGACGTTAATCAAAGTGTATTGAACTGGAAGGAAACAATGTTTAAAAAAAAAGTTCTTAAAATTTCTCAAAATTGATTTGTCAAACATATTTAAGTAACCTAGTTTCATCTATATCCTTTTATTTGCTTATTGTTAGTGAATTTTTCTTCCTTTTATTTGCGTAAGAATCGATTGTTGCAAAAGTATACGTTAAACATTGAAAATAATATGATAATGTAGCGTAAAGTTGAATTTAAATATTGTGCTTGTTAAATTGACATATAAAGTTCAAATGATTGTGATAGCAATACATACAAATTACATTCGTAAAAGCATACAAATGTTATGTAGTATAAATAAATTAATGATATATGCGATGATTGTATCATTGCATATCGATAAAAGCAAATATTTATTTAGCATTATAAAGCTTTCTTATAAATGTAAATAGGTTATAATGTATGTATTATTATTATTATTGTATATTATAATAATGTTTAATACTGTTTGCGTATTTATCACTTGAGTGAAATATTATAAAAATGTCGTTTACATCGTAAATGTAAATATCTACTTATTCACTATTTTATTTCTATACAATTCCTTTACTATACACGTTATAAACCTAATAGTAGTGTTTATATTACATCACTGTAATAGCGTATTAAATAAGATGTAAAATAGAGAAGATATGTTATGGTAATACGAATACGAAAACAAAATTTTAACAAATCCTTAAACCTTGGAATATAAATTGTTAAATGCATACCAAAATGTAATACTGAAACAAAGATTGAAGATCTGTAATAAAAAGATTTACTTGAATTATAAATAGTTATTATGTTTCTGTAACTTTGAATAAAGGGTTCAAACGATCACCCACTGACGTAACGTTATTATTGATCTCAACCGACCAACAATGTTTAGCAATGTTATACACAGTTAGTACTTGGATGGGTGGTCACATAGAATTGATGTGTGCTGTTGTTTTATAGAATATTCCCAATGTAGCCACTATATGACCTAAATTGTTGAAAACTGACATAAAATAAAAAATAATATATATATTTAATTTGATATAAATATATATTTTAATTTTCCTCTGAACTTTAGACTAAAATAATTACAACTTTGTATATAGATGGTAGAAAAATGTCAATATTAAAAATAATTTTGTTACTTTAAACTGAAAAGAAATAACAATAATATTATTATTCTCTCAATAGCAATATAGTTTCATGATATGATTATTATTATTGCTGTTATAGTCGAGAAAGAACTTTCTAGAACTCTCATCATTTGTGTAACAAACAATTGAAGTACATTCAGAAAGCATTTGAAGTAATGACAATAATAATAATGATGATATTGTTAACAATAACAATATGTAAAATGTAAATCACCATATTCATCTCCTATACATTGATTTTTATTTTATATTTTCATTTTTTTGTTGGAAAATAGATAATCAATCATTATTGTAATCGTTTAATAAAAAAACATAGAATCCCTATCCAAAATATTTTACAAATCTATTAAATGTATTGAAATGCTATGATTAGACGTGCAATAACAATCCAACTTTTATGATATTTGGGTCAAAATAAGTCTATTAGATGATTTAAACTTTAAAATAAAATTCTGTAAAAAAATTTCACTCATCGCTTAAATTTTGCTGTTTGCGATTTCAAAACAATTATAAGTTTGGAATTACCAAAAAATAGTTTTCGATGTACGCAGAATATGATGTTTTTATGTGTAATTGTTCCGACCATAATAAAAATGCAACATAATATTCTACAGATTTCGTGGCATCATTTTCTTAACATTAAATAACTATTTGTTTATGTATTTAGATCAAATTTATAACAAAGAATACAAATATTAATAAAATAATAATTCTATTTTTTTATTATTTACAGGTCCTGGTTTTTGGGGTTTAATCAATCCACAATGGAATATGTGTTCGAAAGGTAGAAGACAGTCTCCAATAAATGTAGAACCAGATAAATTATTATATGATCCATTTTTGAGGCGGATACATCTTGAGAAACATATGGTTAGTATTTTAAAATTTTATTGTTTACTACCTGTCCTATTATAAATTATTTTGCAAATCATTGCAAAGACCCTGGACTGATGTCGACTGATGATGATACCTGTCTTAATTCCATTGTTTCTTGTCGAAATTAATTTATTTCAAAACGCAAAATTTTGGTATTGTTTCGAAAGACTTTCATAAGAAATACAGACCTGAAAAGAACCATAAATTTTTCTTGAAAAAATTCATTGCTGTTATCTCATACCAAATAAGTTCATCATATTGAAGTCATTTATAAATATATATATATATATATATATATATATATATATATATATATATATATATATATATATATATATATATATATATATATATATAATATGATAATAAAATTGATGATGCAATAAATTATCACAAATTCAAAACTAACAAATGCTATAGTTTAGTAGAGGTAGTTTGTTAAAGGGAAATATAACTATACACGGAACTATTATGGAGAATTAGTTTCCGTTTAACATAGGAAATATTATTCCTTATGTGCAGAGAATATTATCAATGAATATTGTAAACAATGAATTGTACCATACAATTACTAATAATATTCTCATTTACACATATTGTTATAATATCACATCCAAGTACTATAGACCAAGCAAGCAAGCAAGCAAGCAACTAACTACCTCTTCAATAATTACATGCTTTGGTTTTGTGTTTATATTGTTAATTGAAGAAATATGTATATTTTATATACATGTTGATTTATGAAATATACTAAAAAAAAACTGAATTATTATTTAGTTTTATTAAATAAGACATTTGCCCGGCATAACAATAATTCTTTTGCACATTAATTGTGATACCAATTAGTACATGATAGTATTGTTGTAAATATATATTCGTCGATTAAAGGAATGAATATCTTGATTACCTATCGTAATAAATTATTTTTGAGTTGTAAGCGGGATTCGAGTCCATAACCTAGATAAGCTACGTACAATTCAGGTTACAGTACCACCAATTAACCAACCTACCAAGATCAACTCAACAAAATATAGTATACCGTACTGTCAGCTAACTTTTCGCCACGTAAGAAATTTTTGAGATGGGAAAAAAACATTGAACTAGCGAAAGTGTTACGACATCACTTTATATAATTATTTAGATATAATACTTACATAAGTATTAAACAATATCAGACCTATGACTAGCATAATTGCATTTCCATTTAATGGACCTAGGAGCAAGTCCTGTTGCATTTATTTAAATATTATTTTCTTTATTTTTTCAATTTATCCAAAACTTATTTACAATTACAGATTATTTCTTTTACTAATTTTATGTAACCTATTGCAATTTTTATTCAAATGATTTGAAAGTTATCACGTCTGTTGACTCTCCCGGATTAAAACTGCGTTTTCTTCAAAATTTCTGAAATGCTGTTTTCAATAAAAAATTTTTTAGATATTTCAAAGTATTGTATGTAGGGTTGCCGGAAAATTGAGGTTAAATACTTTAACATGAAAATAAAATGTTTTCAAAATCTTTTTAAATTTGAACAAACAAATCAAATTTTCGTAGCCGGTATTTCCGCATCGTAAACAATACGTAGAAGGGACTTCTTAATAGATACATGCGCCATGAGTAGCATTCTAGAAATTATAATTTTTTGTTTGTATGTAAATATCATAGGAAATGTTAAATTAGTAATTATTAATTATTTGTTAATGCAAATACAAATAATTATTCATTTAAATTTGTACATAAATTTTGAGAAATAAACTATTTTCAATCATACATGATTCACAGACTTGATTGATACAGCAGTGTTATGTAGAACAAGAGAAAACAATTTGATGCACACGATAATAATCCTAATTAATTATGCGTAATACCAAATATCATGGCATACAGCTTGTTTCACGAATACTAATTTAATCATTTATTTATAGTAAAATGTATAATAAATTTCGTTTGGTGGCCTAATCTCTTAACAGTGTTGGCTGATTTTAAATACAATTTACCAGGTTTGCACCATCACCAAATTAGCAACGAATAACATCTCTCCAGAGAATCATTACAACTCATACTGGTGATGTCTACTTTGTAGTCGAAATACGTATTTATAAAAATACAAAATAATTTGATCAAGGAAATTGGGACAAAAAATCGAAATTTATTCGAAAAATCTTAAAGCTATCAATAATAATTAATAAAAAAAAACATGTATTCATGACGAACAGGCAGGGAGACTTATCACACAAAACTTGACTTATTCAATGAACACAAATTAAAAATTTTTTTAATTTATCGTCATATATTTTATATATTTTAAGTAAAAAAAGCCTGAGTACAAAAAAAGTACTTTCAATCCCAGTCTCTTTCCTGCTGTATGTACGTTTGACAGTCAACAAACATCAACTTTGAATACAAATAAATTTTTCATTTTGTTACTCAATAACTTTAGTATTTACAGTCCCAATACTTATTACCTGATTTAGAACAATATGTATGTGTGTATGTTTTTGAATACTGTTTGTTAAAAGGTATAGGAAACTACGTGAAACTTTACATAGAGTATACGATTATATATAGTTTTAGTAACGACCAACTTCCATACAGACAATTTACAAAGTTAAATTAACATTATACATATGTGTATTTAAATATACAGTGTGTCACCTCAAGCATACCCCCTCCGAATTTTGAAATAGGAAAAAAGTTTCATTTGTTTGAAAAAATTCCATCAAACAAATTAAGTTTTGTTGATTCATTTGTTGATGCCTTAAATGTCAAAGGGTTCACGTTATATTTCGTCTAGAATATTAATGAATATTTTTCAGTTTGCTCGAGACGTGTCAATTAATCATCTTCAAGATGAAAAACTTACCTCCAATTGTCTGCAAAGATCGCTATACCAATAATGTACAGGGAAATACACTAGCAATGATTGTAATTTCTTTGCCATTTGCTGTAATCATGGGAAAGTTTGAATATCTTGTATATATTAACTGGCTCGGTGGTCAAGTGTGTAAAGGTACTAACACCTTCACCCATTTGACCACTGATGATGGAGGTTTCGAGATCGAAACCTCTAAACAGTGGCAATGGACCAAAACATAAAAACAAAATAATTGTCGAGTATTACACTGTTTAATTGAAAGATACATAAATTTAGCGTTGACGTTTATTGCTGAATACATGTGTAGTGTAATTGGATGCGTCTCTTATTATCATCGGAAAATACCGGATTTGATATCTAGTTGAAAATATCATTTTACTTCTGTTAAAACTGAATAAAAGTGCCAATAAAACGTAAGTTATAAAATGAGTCTGAAAACTGAAAATAATTCGCTTATATTCATAATATTAGTAACTTCGTTATTTTTGCTCCAAAATTACGAGAGTGGTTAAGTTTAAAACAGACACACAGTATATTTGTAAATAATATAGTCACTGTATAGTACACTTACACAGATAAACACGCACTGATTACAGTGATTAACTAATAATAATATTGTTTACTTATTTAATCGTATAATATTATATAAATATTAGATGTAATTAATGTAGACGTCACAATTAATATGATTTTGATTCCATGCAACAATTTAATTAATATTATAAATCAGGATTTACTCTCCAATATATTTTTACTCCCATTATCTGTATACATTTTCTACTTTTGTCTATTATTTCTACAAAAAGCAAAATAAAAGGTAATATATAAAAGTGCAAAAAGCATGACAACTTTGCGACAAAAATGTGATTATTATAGCCAACGTTGAAAAAAAAAATTGACGATTTGAAAGTTGGTAATTAATAAAAATTTTCAATTGCAAATTGAAATATGCAGAAAAAATATGAAATAAAGATTTTCAACAAATCAAATGGATTAGACATATGTTTAATGTACTTCCAACTTCGGCTGTGTTCTTTTCCTGAATACAACAAATTGTTTTTCTCCGATTTCAAATTTTTTTATTAATGTTGACGTTATGCAACTTACTGCCAAATTCTCGATTCGTGTCCGCTTGTTTGATGTTTTGTCAGTCTGTAACACGGATAACCGCAACCCCACAACTAGTGAATGTATATTTTAAACTCGTGGTAAGCTTGTAAAGGAAGACCATCCTTTACATCAAGAAACATATCATCTACAGATTAGCTTTCAGGAGATAAAGCGCTCGAAACTTATGAACTAATATATCGTATATTTCGATAAAATGGTATACCCATAAGTAGTTATAAAAATAAAATCAGCACTCAGTCGTAATGAATTAAATTTTATATAAATGTATAAAATATATATTTTTACATCATATCCAAACTGTAACCAAATCGGTAAAGACAGGAAAAAATTTTTCTGCCTATTTTTTCTATTTTTAATATGTACAAGGAACATACGTTTTTCATTTTTGATTTTTATGCCGTAGATTTAAACTTGATGCACACATTATAATTTGCCTTCACAATACACTTCCATTTATTATTCACACAAATGTGTGTAGGTATTAGATACAAACAATTTTTTGTCCATGTCATCAAGAAACTTTATAAAATGAAATATTAATGGTAGGACAACGAGAGGTTGGAACGAAGGAATGTAGAACGAAGTGAATTAAATAATAGCATAAAAAAATTTTGATATGACAATGTCGAAAAAGCTTTTAAACATTGTAATATACTTTAAATGGCTCTATTTTTAATTTATTTAAAAGCGGAGCTATTTATAACAAGCCACGAAATTTTTTTATACATTTTTTTTATGATGTTTAAGAGGAGAAGTAAAATCTGAGTATTAAACATCCTGAGGTATATCACAAAAAAAATGTTTTCTGGAATTAAACAGCATCATAGAGAATAACTACCCAAAAAGAGTATTATTTTGAGCAAATTTTGGAGTCAATGCATAACTATTACTATAAGTGATAGATCTAATATAAAATTACAAACTTCTACAAATAATTTGCTTGTGACTCATTACCTTTCTTAGTTGACACCAACCAATCAATTTTAATCTTATATTTTGTTGGAATTCAATCACAAAAAATGTATTATCCCCTTCTCTCTCTTAGGGACATCAAATCCTAGTAACTTCATTATTGTATATATGTCTATCTCCTTTCCAATAAAAAAAGGATCATCAAGTTATACCCGAACACACAAAACAATATATATTTTTAGCTGTCAAATAAGGAATCCTCTATATTGAAGTCGGTTAAAGATATATTAATGTTTATAACATTTGCAAAGATAAAAATTTTGATATTCCTAATCTTAACTAACATTTGAAGCAGTTAATAAGCTTCATATATTTGTATGTTGATATTCAATGATCATAACTTGAATGCATCTCTCAAGTTAAAGTGGTAAACGCAATGCCCAGCTTGAATGTATACCACTGTTATATATCACATTCTGCCTATTACAACAAGCCAGTTTATTATTCAACCACTCATTTAATTGATAATATAAATTATATTATGGTATATCACACAGTTAATTTTAAAATTTTAAGACATACTGTACACATCACATAATAATCATTATATGACATTTTTAGGTTAATTAAACTAATTCTTTTGTGTTTGTTGTTGTTACAGGTATCAGGAAAATTATATAATACTGGGCAATCATTAGTGTTTAGAGTGGATCAAAGTAGTAAACAACATGTTAATATTAGTGGTGGTCCTTTAGCGTATCGTTATCAATTTGAAGAAATTTATATACATTATGGTACTGAAAATAATCATGGTTCGGAACATCAAATACAAGGATATAGATTTCCTGGCGAAGTAAGCATACATATTTTTATAATACAATATTTATAACAATTGAATACCATTATGAATCCACAATATGATTGTTTTTGTTTCCATTTCAAATATTAGTGCAGTTCCTAGAGATTTTATTCGAGGGATTCTGTTACAAGTTACTGTATTGGTGTCAAACCTTATAGTTGTTAAATACCAAAATTTTTACCATGTCCACCACGCCCCATCTGGGGGATTATTTACTTATTTAGTATGAAAATTTATTAATTGAATAAAAAACTATGATTTAATTTTTATTTTATGGTGTAGTTATGCATGCTTTAATTTTTCATCAATGTTCGAGGAAATTTAATTCATAATAGTTAAAGTTTAATATTTATATTATTTGGCGATTTACATTGTGAAAAATTTTGCAACAAGTAAAATTTAAACGACTTTGCGTTTAATTTCACCATATTTTCCTAATTAATGTTTAGATATTTTTTAGTCTTTATGAAAGTGTTTTGAAAATTGTCATATACACTGATAAAAATGTCCAATATTGGTGTAACTTAAACGAAAAATAGTTTTTATTTTATTTCATTCTTACAATTGGGATGAGTTGTCGAAATCTTACAAAGCATGCTTGCTTACTAAGTCCGAAATATTCGAACCCATGAAACGATTTTGGATATGGATAAAAAGGATACACATATATGTATAAAATACAGATATATATATAAATACAGTTAAAGTATATCTCTGTAAATTATTCAAGTCTCTGTTCTAGTAGTATGTTAATAAAACCAATATTTATCAATTTAGTTTCAAAAGTACTTAATCCTATAATTAAAATGTCAGTGATATTTCACTTGATATGGTGTTCATACTATAAAGATAAACATAAATGATGTTAAATATACTGAAAATCAGTCTTTCAACAAATATATACAGGCTGAATAAAAATTAATTACTCCCTCCTGCAGTACCTGCACGTAATTATGATATTGTGTTCGTTTTATCAAATATTACAGATATATATTCTTTGGCATTTCAAAATTTCAAAATTTGAAAATCATTTCAAAATTTGAAAACAGTGAAAAAATTATTGTTATATTTTCTTTATAACGAAAAACAATGCGATGACAGACTGGCTTTTTACAAGGTTCTACCTCGGAGGAGATTATGAAACCAAGTGCTTGAAGCCTGTCGAAATAAAAGAGTAGCTGAAGTAACCATTTATTATAGATGTCGGAAAAAAACTTATCCATCTCCTCTTATACTTACTAGCTGAAGTGTGTTTAATTTTACCTTCAGTGGTTTTGAGTTGATTGAATCGGAAATTCTGAACTAACAACTGAAATGAAATATTTTTTACTCCCTTTCTTCCAACTCGTAGTGTCTGGTTGTCTGTTTATTTGTCGAAAAAATCTTTATATCGAATTAACGCTTTGTTCCGTGATCAATCGAGCTGAAAAATTTCAGGAAGATTTGAAAAACGTAAAAACCCCACATGCATACAGCATTAAGGAATTAATATTTGTAGTAAAATAAAATAAATCAATGCTTAAATACGTTCTATTTTTTAACACTGTTATACAATAATGAAACTATATTAAAAGATATCTCAGACTTTAACACATTTTTTGGCTCGTCATAAGTATTTTAGTAAATGATTGTAAATAGTATTTGTTCTACCATACAGGACCATTGTGGTGGAAAATTTCTAATTCAAACAAATTCTCTTTGTTTAAATTTTAGAAACATAATATAAAATATATTGATAATATCCTCGCTGTTTAGCAAATAATAACCGACCCATCTGTATGATCATAAATAAACTGTTATTCAACAAAACTTATCACATAATCGTAAATTTTCTCGTATAAAATAGATACATAAATTTTCTAAGTTCATTTCTATTTATGGTATGCATAAAACAAATGCTCATTTTGATATCTTAGTTATTATATCTCCACTCTCAAAGTGTTGAGCATTTGATGACACAAATTATTATGATCTTTTCTACTGAAATCTTAAAGGTTTTATATAAATATAATTTACGCAAAGTCCAGTTATTACGGTTTGATGATAGTTACGATAAACCGTTAATTATACCCACAAGTTTGTTTCCTCTTCTTATCAGTACACAAGTCCAATTTCCATGTGTAGTTATATTAAATTTTATTATATTTATTGAGTTTTTGCATCTAAATTATGTCGATGAGAAGTCGTGGTGTCAAAGTCGTTGGGAGTCTATTTTAAAACTACTCTTCTTTATTACAGAATTAAATACTGTTTGTCATTTGTCCACATTCACATTTAATAAAAAAAGGCTTAAATTTTATTTAATGCTTCTACCACAATAATTGAAATTATAACATTTTCGTTGTTGGTAAAGTCGGTATGTAATTTGATATATATTTTTGTACTTACGACGTTGGAATATGTTAAACGAGAGTAAATAAAATATAAATATATCAACCTACAAATATTTTATTTCAAATAGAAATGATATTTTAAGTGCATTTATACACACATTTCTATTTGTAGTAAACGTAGAAAATAAACTAAATGGTATATGGATGTATAACATAACAGCTTCGATTAGGTTACATCACACAATTTGACCAACTCAAATGGTCGGTTATATTTATTTATGAATGAAACAACCAACCAAGCCATGCTACATATTATATTTATTTTTTTTCTCTTTGCTGTTTTTATGAAAATTGTTTTTGAAACGTTTCAATGTAATATAATATTTTTCTATAATTTATATCATACTGTATGTTTCATACATCCTATACATGTTCACAAGTAAATCGTTATGTGAGAACCTATGTATAATGTTTGCTCAATCCATAAATTTTTGCTTAATTAAAATTTATTATCTTATCATGTGGCTGAAGAGTAATGGCATGTGGCCAATTTTGAATTTTTTAATGGGTATTTATTTTTGACTATTTTGTAGCACATAACACCCGGTTATCAGGAGAAGTTTAACAAGAGGATGAAAATCTTAAGATAGTACATTCCCCTGTACTATCTTAAGATTTTCATTTTGAAATGAGATTGCGTTTAATTATTGTATCCTGTATGGTGTTCTCCTCTTTAATAACATGTAATGCTCTATCTTTCTGGAGAAAAAAATTGGTCGTGACCGAGAATCGAACTCCAAGTTCCCTTTCCGAACGAAGTTCTTCTACCAACTAGAATATAACTCCTATAAATATTAAAATACCATAAAGGTACATAAAGTGTAAAAAGATGAAACGAAAATTTTCGAACGCTATTTTATCCGAATAAATGAAAAGAAATTTAACAATGAATTTTGTAATGTGGCCAGATTTTGCAACCAAAAATATCTCGACCATTCACTATTTATAGAAATATGATAATGCATGTACCAAGAGATACAAAAATATATTTCCTGTATTATCTCTATAATTGAGACGACAGAGGCAATATCTCCGCCCATCCTTAAATTTCCAAGCAACAGGCATTTAATAGTGGCCCAATCACTTAGCTCACAAGCTACATATTAATTTACAATTTTGAAACATAATAAAAAATTTCAACAAAACTTTTAAAACTCTAATGGTTTGATATTGATTGAATTGAATTGAAGCACAGTACCATAAAATATTATTTATCAAAGCCTAACAAAGATAAATTATAAAATTCATTTTAATTTTTCAAATTAATATAAAACAACTTAGGTGTGAAAAAAATTACTCCCATCGGTATTTCATCTATAATTTTCCCATTTACACGAATACAAAATCTTACCGCCACAAACAATTAATCATCATTACCATAAATATACACGAATGTACTGAGTGTCAATGAATTCAGTACTACATGAAGAACGGGTTTCTACATAAAGGCAAAAAGCAACGGTTTTTTTTGGTAACCACTTTACCTCTAAAAAATCTAAATTCGTTTTCAGCGATATCAAAATCCTCCTATACGAATTTTTTGGCTGTTTGTAATTTGTTTCGCACAATATAACAAATACATTAAAATGCGCTCCAAATTAAAGGCCAACCACAAAAGTTCTTAGCTCATTTTCCTCAATCATATGCTAAACAAAAATTTTCTTTATACTACCCATAGAAAACAACGCTAAAACTAGTGAATGGATTTTAATGAAATTTTACAATAATGAAGCTTATGCATCAGAATAACACATAATTTATAAGATATTGTGTGAATTTTCATAAGTGAGAAGAAGGTACCTATCTTTTGCTTTACCATCAAGCATCACATACCTATTCTCACAAACTAGTAGTGGGGCCATTATCAAAAATATTAAGTTTCAATTTACATATTATACATTACACCAATATAGAACAAGTGCCTCTCTCTGTCTGTGTGTTACGCCTTCTTGACTAAACCGCAGAAACATAGATGGATTAATTCCGTCGAGAAAAAAAATAAGCCAACACGAAGTATTAATATTTTGCAAAGTCGCGGAAATATCTAGTCTAATACCTAATGATTGAAAATAAACTCGCCGAAGTCAAAAATGTTCCTCGATATTTCTAAGAAAAATAAACAATTACCTCCTTTTCTCAAACGATAGAAAAATAAGAACATTTTCTTCTGTTTGATGATAAGTCCTGTGCATAGATAATGAGTACACTTTTCGTTCAAAAATTATTTGAAGTAAACACATGAATTAAATACCACACGGTTTTATCATTTTTTCAAAGCACTAAACAACAGTTAATTATGATAAATATTACAATTAATGATGAAATGTGTAAATTATAAAATCATAATAATAAATAATAATCACCTTGCTAAAATTCTAGCTATTATCATTATTATTCATAATGTAATAATGATCTTATAAAACAGATCCTGTAAATGTAGTCATGTTTATCTCTCTTTCATATCTCTGTCTAAGATTCGACTATATTAATTACATAAATTCATACTTCCACTTTTTAATCATTTCATGAATTGTTGCTATAGGCGGATCATAGTAAAGTGACTTCATCGATTTTCTATTTATGCATGCAAGTTAATGTAAGGTTTTGGGTTATCATGAAAAGTTCTAACTTCATTGTAATACTTAAGACTTGTTTCTTCTTTATCTTAAATTAATCTATTTTCTAAATATCTCAGATAACTAGAACGACTTCTGGAAGAATACATAAAGAATTATGATTTGGACGTCTAAACTATCATCCAAAAGAACCCTTTCAGAAGACCTTAAAACGTCGTACGCGCCTTAAAGAACACCTTAAATAAAATAATTAAATTAATTTTCATTGAATAAAAAAAAAAAAAAATAATAAAAATAAAAACATCAAATATGAAACATGAAACTTAAAATTGATTAAACTGTAGATTATAATTCAGAAATAGTATTTGAGTGAAATTCACATTTGAGAAATTAAATGTAATCGCGTATCGGAGAAACCTACTGACACTTACCACACTCGAAAGTTATCGACTCGACAAACTCGAGTGATAATTGTGATTGTTTACGTCTTATAGAGCTTAAATTTCTGATTGGAAAACAGACTGCATATTTCTGAATTTTACCGAAATATTATGAAAATCGGAAACGCTTTCACGAAAAGCAAATTCTATATATAATATTATTAAAGCATTACCATTTAAACAATGAGAAATTATACAATTTCTCATTTTATATACCTTTTATTGTAAATTAATGTGCATGAAATGTTTGGTAACGGGGAGGTTTTTTAATATGTGGAAAGAGTATCAACGAGGAGAAATAATACCATTTGACAAACACTGTGTATTTGAAACAATTTTAATTCATATGTACTGGGAGGTCGTTAAGGTTAGCCTTTTGACATTTTCCCGTAACGTTTTTTGCACTGCGGAAAAGATCGATCACAACAAAATAAGTTCTACATCCTAACGCCGTCCCAGATTCCTATGGGTACGTACAATCGGTGGCACATGTGTACTTGTGATTCATACTCAACAAAAGCACGTGAAAAACCATACAAATCTAAAATTTTTATTTTATTTCATCCTTCTGCCCCTTCAAGACCCAAGAGTTGGTGACTCCCTTAATTTCAAATAAGTGTCCGCCCGATTTTCGATTTATTCCACTGATTTAAATATGTTTTTCGTATTTATTATAAAACTATCAAGATACCCATATTCTTGTGTCTTGATTTCCTTAATGTTAATATCAGGCGTTGCTAGGGAAATGTGAAACCATTTGTAAAGTGGCAAAAAATTTTTTATTGTGTGGATTGGATGAATGAAAGAATTATATATTTTAATTTCAAGTGGTACCACATACCTGAAATAGAAACTTAAAGGTTGTTTCTTGAGTTTATACAAGAAACGCTAAGTTGAATTATTTTACAATTTAAATAATCATTTGAATATAAGAATAGACTTTATTAGAACTATTAAAATTCACAAACCGCGAACCTACCTTAATAACTTTCCCCTATATAAAATGTTCATTATATTATTTAAATTCTCGCTTCTCATACCTTTTACCCATAACTTTTTGCTACATTGACAGGACTCATACCCATACTCCTGCTATTCCAAAATAGATTTTTAATGAACAAATTACAGGAAGTTAATTGTTTTCCAACAATTCGTTATTTTATTTTAACAAATAATAATAATAATAATTAAAATTACAGTGTTTGTATGTAACGAATAGAAAACATAAAATGTGTGTCTGTCGACAATATAGAATAACAAAAAAATATAAACAATAATAAAATTGTTGTTTTTGTTTAGGATAGCACATTTATATACTATTAATATATAAATTAATGCTGTTTTATTTATCCTTTTATTCAAATTTGATTTATTATTTATTTATTTATAGGAGTCAATATTAAAACTTTACATTCAGTTTTCATAAAAATATTTAACAAAAATAAACGTTCAAATATATATTTACCAATTAAAATAATTTGTTTGTCTTGCATAATTGGTATAAGCGAGAAGGGAAACAGTAAGCATTTATGGCACGTTAAAGTTTGTAGCCCTGATGCCCATAAGGATATTGGCGATAAATTATAATTATGTAAAATTCCCAATTCCAGCCCTTACAGGCTTAAATATTTGGCCTGTGGAGTATTTGGTGGAAACATATTTAAGTATACATAGTACAAAATTATAGTATAAAAAAAGTGTTTGATGTTCTAAAAACACAAATATTACTCTACTTTCCTGAATAGAACAAAATACATGGAATTGAACGTCTACGAACAGGAATCTTTTTTAATGAATATAATTCTTAGAAACAAATAATTAAAAATTTCTTGTTTTCTAATTAAAATTATTCATTCTACGAAATTAAAATAAAAATATTTATTAACTATAAATGACACGAATATAACATTAAACAAATTAGAAATATTATAATAAAAATATTAATATAATTATTCAATCTTAATTTTTTTGAATAATTAGTAAAAAAACTTAGAAATAAGAAGTGAAGATAACAAGTAGCTGTGTATATTGTTTATATACTCGACATATCATTCAGTATCAATGAGTCCATACAGTTATATGAACATTATACATAAGAATGTAATGCAAATTATTAGCTTATAAATATTACAAACAAATTTTTTTTTTGTAAAAAATCTATCCACTATTTAGCAGAAATGTTTAAGACATTCAATAATAGTTACTAATATTATAAAATTAAATGCAAGCAGTGATTCATTTTTGTTATAATAAATAAAATATTCATTAATATCTGTAAGTTTGCTTTGTATATGCAGTTCTAGATTAATTACCGCTGCTATATTGCTGCTGTTTACAGCTGCTGCATACATTATTCGCCATGAGCTTAAAATAGACTTTCCCGTGATACATATTAACCTTACATATAACCAATGATTGAAATACCCACAATTTGTTAGGGGTAGATAATGTATTGGTCGTCGTGTTTTTGGGCGTACAAACTGTGATTTAACTACCCAAATGAAATTAAGGGTCGAGTTTATACCGATATGTGGGCTGTTTAGCTCATACGCCCAAGCCATAATTAAACTACCTAAGTGAAATATGAGGTAAGGTTAACACGAATCTTTGGCCCTTCGTTCAACCTGTGATTCCTAGTGATTTATAGGATCGAATTATTAATTACAGGTATGCGAGTTTCTTGGTCATAGCTTAAAATAGACGCTATCAAATATCAAGCGATTTCTAAAAAACAAGCATTCTAAATAAGTAGTTTTCCTAGACCATCACAAACAGTAATTATATTTTTTATTATTTTTTTATTTGTTAATTTTTTGAGTACTAAACAGAATCATACAAACCACGCAGTGTATTTTACCAAAAAATGCACTAATCTACCGATGATAAAACTCATTTGATATCACAAGCTAGAAATTTGATAATAATTCGTTGATTTAGACATTACTGATAAAATTCTAAAGATTATATCCACCACGATTTGGCAGCCTTGTGTAAAACTCTCAACCAAAAAAAAAACAATATTATGTAAGAATATCTTTATGGTAGACTAAATAAAATAATATCTCCCTGCAATCTTAAAATAAAATAGAACGAAGAAACGATATCATTATTTTTATTTTTTCTTTCTTAAATTTAAATTATATCTTGATATCAAAGTAAAAATAATAATTATCTTTGTAAACATTTACGATAATAACATTATAATAAAAAATATCCTTTTTTGCGGTATGCGCGCCCTTAAGAGATAATTTAATTAAAATGTATTTGTTTTTCATTTTTATTTAAATACATACCTTTCATATTCTTTATTTAAACCGTTGATATTTCTTAAAATAATACAGGTTGATTTTTTAAATAATATTTATATATTTCACCTGAATTCTCATGTAAACATTTAACTCCTTTAAAAAAAAAAATTGTTTCTAATTTAATTTTCGTAGATAATTAAAGTATCAATGATAAAATTAGTTGTGAGATTACCTAAAACAAATCTCATTAACAAAAACCTATTAATAATAATTGATCGATGAGCGATGCATCAAAACGACTGGATATTATTATTTAAAAATTTGAGTATCTTTATTGAGCATATTTAAATTCAATTTTGAATACTTTACTCTGCTAACTTGAATAGTACAATATTTAACAGTGGGCGATGTTAGTTAATTTATTGAATATTACTTAATGCCCTGCCGAAAGAGTTGTTTGTACTAAACAATACATATAAAAGTGACAGTTGGCATGCAACCTCGGCTATCTGTATACATAAGCTAGTTGTAATGAGTCTCTCTGGAGATTCTTGTTGCTAATTTGGTGATGGTTTGCAGTCGCCAAATTAACAACGCTTAACATCTCCTCAGAGAATCATTACAACTAGCTAATTCATACTTTGTAGTCGAAATACGTATTTATAAAAATATAGAATCATTTGATCTATGAAATTGGGGTAAAAATTCGAAATTTAATATTTGATTGTTTCATACTTTTAAGAGCACATTCCGTAGGAGGGTTGCAGTTCTTTTAAACATTTTTTTAATGTTTCCATAATTTGTCCATAATTTGTAATTTTGGCTAAATATTATAATTCAAAACAACTTGTCTATTATTACTTTAATCATTTGAAAGACATAAAATTATTCTTAAATAAAATGTTTTTGAAATTTTAATATGATAAAATATGCTTCTACTTATCTCAACAATATATGTGCCATGTAGTACCTCCGAATGGGATATTTTCAATATAATTTTTTAATAATGTCAAAGAAAATTGTTCAATATAAATAAATATACACATACATAGAATCTATATATATATGCATACCAAACTGAGATCAGAATGTTTATTCAACACAATTTCGTTTTACTCTTTTAACAATTTCTATCTTATCTATATTTAGAGAAATGAAAATGTAACATCTTGTATTGAAATACCTATTTTCTGAACTTATTTCAATAAAAATTTTTATTATTAAAAATCATATTTTTGTATTTTTCATAAGAGTATGTACTTATGCGCAAGAAAAAAAAAATCATAATAATTGAGCATAAAAATTGATGGCAGAAAATTAGGTATTATTATGTGAATAAAAAATGAAACAACAATATTGGTCCATGATTTCAAAATTTTTTTATGTTTTAAAGAAACTGAAACATTAGATTAATAATTTCGTCAAATTTAAATGAGATTATTTTTGAAAAGATCAATTTCATCAAAACCAACAATATAAAAGTTTCATGTTAAATATGGTTCGCATTCCAGACACCGCATCTTTAACTATATTTGTTATTTTGCTTCAAAAATCTGCTGTCTTGATCGTGGGGCAGTAAACAGTTTTTAATGTTAATTTATTTTTTATTTTGAAATGTTGTTATGAAAATTTATTATTTTCTACATGCATTTTCTACATATTCAAAAGAATTTATATCAAATTTCCATTGTCTAAAACTATTGTTAAAAATACTTTTTTATTGTTTCAGATACAAATCTATGGTTTCAATAAAGAATTGTATCATAATATGTCAGAAGCACAACATAAATCCCAAGGAATTGTGGGAATTGCATTAATGGTTCAGGTAAATAGATATTTTTATATATGTTTCAGGCACATTATACACTCTGATATTACTATACATTCGGTGAATCTCTTTTCTTAAAAGATTTTACAATTTACGATATATCATGTATAAAACTATTAAATATGTTTTCCAGAGTCTCCACCATGACTTGTAATTTTTAAATTAAGAATTTCTATTTTTTTTTTCCTGTTAAAATTTATTTTCTTTAGATTCAGAATAATCAATTTCATCAAAATCTTTTATCTAAAACTAAACATACGTAATTTTTTCAAAATCTGATAATTGGTTCACGATAACAAAATAAGGAAAATGCTGTATTGCCGGAACTTTAATTGATAAGGAAAGTATTTCTGAAATGGGATCATTGATATATATTATTATTTCAAGTTCAACTAAATAATTTCACAGGCAGACACTATTGCTCAGTTTTTGATATATATTGATACATATTTTTCATTGATCCTAAATCAATGAAAAAACAAATGAATCTGACAGTAGTCTCGGAGAAATGCGTCTCATTTTATTCAAACTGTAATCAGTTTTTATGGAAAAAAAAACGTTATAATCAATGATAATTATCTAACCTGTTAAATCTTTTACAATACATAATAGAATATTTGTATCAAGAAAATTTAGTTAAATTTAGTATCATCTATTTCAAATTTGAATTAACTATGCTTTAAAAAAAAAATTAAAAGAATAGGCGCTATTTTCATTGGTATATTTTAAAAATTAGCTTTAAGAAAGAGATAAATAAAATTGTTCATTCAGTCTCCTGTATCATTTAAATTAAACAAAAAAATCTTAATGAAAAAAGGACCAAAAAAAATAAACAAAAAATTGAACAAAAATTTAATTAAATTACACTCAACACTGCTGGTATACAGACAGTTCTTTTATACGATCGAAAGAAGGAATAATAAAATGATCTTTCAATCAACATTGTCAGGAAATGTAATATCCTGTTGTAGGATTATGAGTGGCACATACATACGATTTATTTGGGAATGCAGAGAGGTGTATATATATATATATATATATATATATATATATATATATATATATTGGTATTTATTTGTTGTCTATATAGTGGGTAAATATATTAGTTGAATGAAAGCAAATGGAAAGATCGGATCGAATAGAGGGCTAATAGTTTACCCTATTAGTCCGAGAGCCGGTCAATTAAAAAAAAAGGGACAGGTACATGACGCTTTATTTGAAACATTTATTGTTCTCTGAAATGTTTATCATTCAAAAATAAGCTTTCTTTTACTTACTCAGTTTAATTACGACTTGCAAAACTTCCCAACAACATGTAGGCCACGGTTTCCGTTTTCACTCGGAGTTATCTAATAACCACATATACTGACATCAGAATTAATAACAGAATTAACATTGATGAGAAAAAATTGTAAATAAAAAGTTTTGTGATTCATCAAAAATTATTTGCAACACATATCGATATTAGATTTGCCTAAAAGAATGTCTCGATTAAAAGAATATACGATGAATAAAAATCAGTTTGATTCACTACAAAAATTTGAAAAACCTTAAAACTAGGCAAAAAACGTATTTCACGCTTTTTTCAGTAAAAAAATTTACTTCAAATTTAAAAAAAAAATTTGATTTAATTTAAAGAATATGATTGTGTATTTTAAATTAAAATAAAGTTATGGGTTGACATAAAGTTATGTGGTTTTGGACTTACTTTTTGGTATTTCATCCCTATTCTTACGTATCCCATTCAGTTCGAAAAACAAAAGGTGAACTTTATTGGTAAATCTATGCTCACATACACATATATTTTAAGTTTTGAAAAGAAGACATCAGTACATAGCATTAAAATCTGGGGATCAAATTAAATACAACACTGATACTACTGACAAGAAGATAGCTGTTGTTATAAAATAAATTTAGTTAAAATATACCAAATTGACTGCAGATGGAAAAGAAATATAAGAAAACAGAGAATCATTATAATAGTATATGAATATTTAAAATATATCTAATGAACTCTCATCTATACATTAGAATAAAATGGTAGTAGACGAATCAGAATCAATAAAATAAAATGTACAAAATAATTGAAATTATCCATTATTAAAATGAACAATTAAATATAATAATAAATTCCATAAATAATACAGCAACAATTGAATATTGAATATTTTTGTTAGAGGTAAATTACAAAGATTCTTGTGAGTATAATAATATCTAGAAATAACAGAAATAGTGAGAAAATATTCAAAAAGTCTGAACGTAAATTGTTCAATACAAAATTCAGTGAGTATTTTCAATACAAATATTATTAAAAACTTTAATCTATTACAACTGAAAATGGATGAAAGATCTATTTTTTTTTTTTTATATTTTATATTATAGTTTTTGCAGTTTTATTTTGAAATAAATTTGTGTTCAAATTGCTTTAATTTATTTGATTTATTTTGGCTTAAATGTTTCTATGATTGTATCTTCCCAAACCATTTTGATTACGTGACCATTGGTGTTTTAAAAACTAAGTATTACATGCTTGTCAAGTTAGCAGTACAAAGTATTGAAAATTGATTTTTCATAAGCTATAAATTAGGTGCTATTAAATTAGGTACTTGAATTTTTAATACAGAAAATTGAGTCGTTATGATGCACTAATGCCGTGAAATATCTCTGGTTTCTTAATATAATGTTATTACAAAAATTTACGGTTTTTTAGTGAATCAATTTAATCAAAATTACAATTAATGTACTGATGAAGAAAGATTTTGTGGAAAATGTTGTAAAATTAAATATTTAGCTAATTTCCACTTTTTCAATAATAATATTTACAAAAAATAATTGTAACAATATATTGTTTCAGTTAATATAAGAGAAAATGTTTAATAAAAGAATTATAATAGAAAATTATTACAAATGCATAAACGGAATCCTATAAAAATATAGTACAAACACAAATGTAGAAATGAATATATGAGCTATATGTATAGTATTTATATATTATAAAGAATAAAATAAGAAAAGTGAAAATGATATATGGCTTTTAAATGATTTGTGAGATTTTCCACTTTACATTATAATAATATATATATATGAAAAAGTTTTTTTAACTCATACAAAATATACAAGTGTATATGAGATTCTTATGGGGTGTACACAAACTTTGGTAAACATTTTAAAGGACATTTTACTGAAAAATTTAATTTACTAGTACATTCATTGAGCTGCAAGGCCTCCTTCATGGCGACCTGCTTTCTTAATAGGATGTAAACACTTAAATACATGTGGATTTTATCAATTTTTGGATGCATTATATTTTTTTAATTTTATTTTAGTTTTTAACTGTTTCCAATGTTCAATATTTCGTTGTATCCTTAAATTTTTTTCATAATAAGATCTCTAACATACTAATTTTTATTGGTTTTTGACACAAAATATTTAATATGTAACCAATACAAGTACACTCTGTATATACGCTATTATACACATGAACACATAGTAGATAGTATAAACTGTGAGCTAACTGAAGATGGTGAGCTTACGTTCAATTGTGTGTATTTTATGGAAAGAGATAATTTATATTTTAGATATTATATATGGTGTGTATTTTTCTAAACTGAAGATGTTTGACTTTTTTCTATAAAAGCTCTTGTGTCATCTCGAAGTTTACTTTTATGTGTAAGTCACCTTTGGCTTAGTATTTAATCATACTTACTTATCTGGAGGTTTCCTTACTGTTTTTTTTCGATAAATAAATGTGGCTTATGAAGTTACTCTATTAAGGCATAATATGGGTTTCGAATTATAAAAATAATTCCTCTAATTTCATCCTCTGATTCCGCATATTTCCTCTAATTTTATTCAAATTGTTTTCATTTTAGAGATATTAATTTGAAAAATATATTATTTTTGTCGAAATAACTCGTAACAGAATATTCTGAAATAAAAAATTAAAATTATTTCTGTTAGAAGACATACCTAGTTGATACGAAGGAAAAATTTTTAATTTACATTTTTCGCAAAGTTTTTCACCAAAAAGTACTAACTTGCAAATTTTAAAACATTTGTTTGTTCTAAAAAAAATTTCATGCGATTCAATCCTAATTTGAAGAAATATTCAAAATTTGAACAAAATCCACTAATGACTTTTCGAGAAATCGTAACCCGTACTTCGTTTGAAAGAAGTAGTACCCGTCTAATCAGCGGGTCCAAACTAAATCACTTAAAATATCGAACGAATTGACCAAACTTCGAGAGAATCTTCAAGACATATTTACGATAAGATTCCTTTATCCAAACTCATATTTCATGGTTTTCATTTTTCATGAAATTTGATAATATGCCTTTTTGGTCTATTTTATTATATTCATTTTTTGTTTTTATCTTTGTTTGTTTATATTTATATTGCAGAGAGCTTATATGTGATCTAAACGAGAAAATAGTCCACGCCAAACATTTTTCTTCCACCCTATAATATTAATATTTAGAAAAAAAAAATATTTTTGTCTGTATAAATATATATGGTAGAAAAAAAGAAAAGACAAATGAAACAAAACGACAACGATGAAATTTACACTATATACACAAATGCCGCCCGATCCCGTTGTGTTCCCTTAGATATCCCTCCCTCTACAGTAAACGTATACACTGTTTGTATACACACTTTAGCTTCACATTCTCATTTTTCAACAAAAACAGCTTATGAAGGAAGTTTTTGTTATTTAAAAACACTTTTCTCATTATCACAAAGAAGACTTTGAAATTTTTTATTTCGTTTATTAACATTACTCTTGTGAGAGAACTGTGTCTCCAAATTTTAACCCAATCAGTAAAGTCATTGAAAAGATAAAGAAGCAATTTAGGTTAATATAATTTATTTTGTCACTGTAATCTCGGGAATTATCATCGGGTTAAGAAATAGAAATAGATTATTCTAGAAAATCTTTACCCAAGAAAGACTCAAAAAAACATTCAACTAACTATCGCAGAAATTTATATTAAATTAATTACGCTGCAAAGATGTAAATAATGCATCATCTGGTATTGAAAATTTCAATTCTATCAGTTTAAGTTTTTGAACGTATGTTTGTAAACACATTTATTTTGAAGAAAATTTGGAAAGGGGATTATTCTTTTATTTTTGAACGCCCCTGTTTGTTTGTCCCTAAAAATTCAAACATTCCTTATATAATTGATCTTAAGCCGTGTGGATTCCAAATCGAAAAACGAGACAATTTTCCATTCAGTCAAAAATTTTCGAATTAAGTTATTTAGTTGGGGATTCATTTGCTATCTACATAATTTCAAACAAATTTTGAAATGTAATATTTTCGATCCGAAAAAAGTCCAATAATCCAAATCAAAGAAAACTGTTATAGGAAAAAAATTAAGTGTAAATTTTTTAAGGAAAACTTTTGTTAAATCAATAACAAGGTTTTTCTGTAAAATGTTGGTGTTTACGTCGTTGAACCCAGTGAGAGGGTAGGTATATTATTATACATACAATATATCTCATCCTTTTACTATTTATACGATATAAATATTATTTTATCTACACACCAAAAAAAAAAACTGGTGTTGTGTGTCGTCTCATAAATATCCCACCAAAAAACCAACCACTTTACTACTACGAATATCGCTTGTCGCTACGAATACGTAGAATGTATGTATGTATGCCATTATACACGAGTGTATTTATATCATGTAACATTAAAAATAGTAAAAATGGTAAAAATATATGTAGCGAAGCTAAAGTAGTTGTTACGTAAAAAATGACTTTTTATTTACATAATATGTGATTGCATTAAACAAGTTCATGATGGTTAATAGTTTATGAAAATTTTTTCAAATAATTTTTTTCGAGTGTTTTTAATAATCATAATAATATTTCATTAAACAAAAATGTATTGCGTGATCTTAGAAACTGGTGTAATATGTCCTGTACTATATGTCCATCTTTATTTTCAAAATTAAGTGGGTGCTAGTAAATTTTTAACTGTGCGATCATTTTTATAGCCAATTTGTTTCACTATCTCAATGTTTGTTGTTCAAGAATCAATCAAAAAGCCGACAAGACGTTCATTTCAAATTTATAGGACACTGCATGAGAGAAATATGGTGGTTTCATTTTTTAGCTAATACCCACAAAATAATCAAGGGAATTTTTTTGCATTATAATAACTGTTTGAATTTGAATCCATACTGATATCTGCTTCTAGGTTTATGAACTTCTCATTTGGCCACTTAGGTCTGATTGCAACATTTTGTCGTTTATAACCATTAGCTGTTCTAATTAAATTAAAATTAAACAGGTACTGATTTAGCCTAGCTAGAAAAAAATTATTAATTAGTTTGGTATTTGAATTACAATGAGCTCAAAGAGAATATAAAAATAATTTATGAATTCGTTTTTCTTAAATCAAAGCCAATTATCAAAGATAAATTGTAGAAAATAAACGCTACTGCAATTGGATTATGCCTATCTTTATAAGTCTTTAGAAATAGCTTACAACGAATTTTAAGGCTTAAAAAATTATCGATTCCCAAAATTTCACTTTTGTTCACTTTTTTTTATTTATTGTTAGCATTGAAAATGGAAGAAACTATTGATTGGTTATTTTTTTTTTTTTTTTGCAACGCTAAAAATTATTTATGATCATCAAAGATGTGAGATGCAATTTTGATGGCATATTCTGGAAAGAGGGTTTGTGTTCTTAAAAGAACATTATCTATCAATTGTATGAAATGGATTCATGAACTAATATTCAACGTTCTTATGAAGAAAATTTTAACAAAAAAATTCTTAGATTCACTACAATTTAAGCGTGAATTCAGTTAATAAAACAAAATTATAATATATAATTTCATTTCACAAACATTAAAAATTTTAGTGGTTATCTTGTTATAGTTTTACATATTTATAAAAAATACTAGAAAATATTTCTATTGTTACTTTTAAATTAAATAATTAATTTATTTAAATTATTTTCTTAATGAAAAAAAATAGTTGATACTTAAATCATACCTTTAGGATGTATATTATTTTCATTGACTTTGATATAAAATCAACTTGTCAAAACAAATTTTCGTATGTTAATTTTTTAAGAAGTACCTATTTGTGTAGTGCTTTAATTTCAAATTAATTAAAACAAAAGGGTATATTTGTTTGTTTATAATATGTATGTATTTATACAACGTTAAAAGAAATTTTTGTATAAAACAAAGTCTATATTTAGAATATTCTCTATGAATACCCAATTTTCAACAACAGGAACATATTTGAACTAATTTCATTTTACTTTCAAATTATGTAAATTCTTTGGGCGCGTCGTTCAAAACATTATTTTATATATCGTTATAAAATAGTTGTCCAGTATTGTTACATTATATAAAAGCTCATATCAAATGGTCAAAATAACTGTACCGTATTGTTTTGCCGTATTATCTGTGAGTCAACATTTTTTTTCTATATGTATTTAGTAAAAGAAATTGAATTCCTTTTAATGTGACAATTGGTTGTAATTAATCACGCTTATTCCAGTTGATAATATCAGGTCGAAAGCAAGTAGATTGTTAAAAGGGATAACGTTTTTTTGTACCGCATTGTATAATAAAAACACTCACAAAATAAAAGGAATGTAAATTTGTTGTAATGGTTTGACACTGTTGTAATATTAAAACATGTCCACCATTGTCTTTCAGAAACTACCTCTAAACTGTTTTTACACATGATATATTTATACAAACAATGATTATTATTTTATTTTCATTCACAGTTGATTTTAAAATTTCTTTACTTAAGAAATATCTTAACTGGGTCAATTATTATAACACTAGGATCAGTTATTGACGAATATAATTTAACTAAACTATTTTGCATTTAATTCATCTGTGTCTATTTTGTTTGTTTTGATGTATCTTTCGAAAGTGTTGTCCGATTTTTATGAAATCTGATAGACCCGTTTCAGAATATTTACTGTAGCCCTATCAAGGGTTGTGTAACAATTCATTTCCAAAATCATTCTTTCTTAATGGAATTCGTTCATATATAAAACTTTTATTTTAATATTTGTGGTTTTTCTTTACTTCCCGAGTGCTAATACTTGTTTAAACGCAATATACTAAAACGACCGAAACCAGATTGATTAAAAATAAATGAAAATAAAAAAGCCCAAGTTAAATACCAACATTAATTTGAGTAGCTGGCGGGACCCATTAATTTTTTTCGGACCATAAAAACGTGAAACGAGTTGTTTTACCTTATACCTTGTTATACACCTGAATAATATAATTATCGTTATGCGAAATAATTTGGTAAATTACTTTTGTGTGAACCTCCTTAAAGATATTGAAAATATTTACAGTTTTTTAGCCTTATTGATCTTGTGTGACCAACACTATTTTTTAAACATCAAAACATCAAATATAGTTCATAATACTCAAGCATGAAATAAGATTTTTCTTTTGATTTAATACCTGGCATATTAACAAAATGATATGGGTGTTATCTTTTACGTTAGATTTACGCATTTTGACATAAGCTAATAATTGATGAAAGTTACAAAAACAATGCATCAAATACATAGAAAGAGAAAAAAAATTTATGATAAGATCTCCATTAAACTTCAATATACAGCTTATAAAAATAAATTATTGAAGCGGGAGGATATTTCATGAAAAATGGTCCTTTCAAGGGTAATTAATGAAACCAAAAATAAGACTTATTTAACGATTGAGCGGCTAGTTTTCGAGATTTCGCTTGAAATATATTCAAGTAATTGAGCTTATTATATGATTTTTAACAAAATGATTATCTCGAAAAATTGATTTTTGTAACAAAACTACCCCAAAAATTATCAAATCATCTGGATTTAATTATGTGGGGGTATCTTTGAAGTTTGGGCTTCTTTTCGGGGATATTACTTTTGGAAAAACCGTATTACTCTGTCATGTGTAGAAGTTAGGTGTTTTGGGGTATTTGCACCCCATTTTAAGAGGGTTGGAATTAATTTAACATCTCTACAGGGTTTTAATGATATTTAAGATAAAAGACGATATTTAAGATTTAAGATAAAACGCAGAAAATAAGTTAAATATCAATATAAGCTATTTCTGAGACTTTAATTTATTAACGGTGTTTTGAAAAAATTTAAGCCCGGCTTAATCATTTACTGTTTGACTTGATTTGACTACATTAATAAAAATTTAATGCTTTATACTTAAATTAATAATAAATTAAATGATGGACACATCAACAATATAAGTTTAAATAAAAATTGAGGATATCAATGTGAGAATATTAAGTGGCTTTTTATACAATTTATATTAAGTGTACATAGAGGTGTGAAAATGAAAACAATTTATGAAAAATGAAAGGTAAAAATCTTCCATTATTTTAAAAATGAAAATTATAAATATTATTTTTTCATATATACAATGTTAGTAATCAATCATTTTTACCATACACAATTTTTCACACATACTCAGTATCAAACCATATACGATCCTCTCTACCAAACAGTAGGTATCAATGTGTGTACCAAAGCCAATCAAAAACACTCAAAGCCTACCATCTAAACATAATTTATGTAAGACATTAAAGAATTTTTAAATAAAATTATGCATATACATCATTTTTCTGTTTGAAATGTTAAAGCCTCTTTCTATACCATGTAAATCTTCTTTTATATACTCTCACTATATTATAAAAATAAGAAGCTGTAATGGGTGCGACTCTACTAGTTCGTACCAAGAACTTTCTGAAAATTAATCTTATTATCAAGGAAGTAATTCCTTTTTCAATCGAATACCGGCACAGTGGTAAAGTAAGTAAAGGCACTAAAACGATCATATATTTGACTACTTAGAGTGGAGGTTGTGGGTTCGAATCCAGTCCATCCAGAGAGGTAGCGTCAGTTTCATCAATTATAATAATATAAAAATTGCGGTTGGTTGATCAGACTGTCATCGCTTGGAAGTAACCGGCTCCAACAATATAATATAGTTACAATATAATTGTCACCTTACCTACAATCTAGGGGACATCTACCTACAATTACGATTAAATGAATGGGTTATCCGCGAGGTACTGTGTAACAAATATTTGACACTCACACACATATAAACAGTTTTCTGAAATGTCAATTTCGGTGACTGAATCATTAAATTCTGATATAATTCCGTGAAAATAATTTTCGGGACGATTTCAATCACTAACCTTACAAGGAAGTTAATAATAATCATCACGACTGAAGTATATAAGTAAGTAAGTAGTCACTTTTATTCAAATATTTGAATATTTTTTTCATTATAATTTTTAAAGAAAGAACGGTATTATTACACCTTCATACGTTATATTTTCCATGTGGAATTTAATTTATTATAACGGTCTTAAGTAAGATGAAGTGTGTTCAGAAAACATTGTAATTTTTCATCTTTTATTGATATTTTGTGGTACAAAATTGATGATACATAACAATGGAAAATAAAAAAAAATATCTGCTGTGACCCGTCACAGGACTTTTTTTTTGCTAGGTATATAATTTTTTCGGTATATAATTTAATCAGTGTGTGTCTGCATGTGTCGCAAATAGCGAAACTAGTAATACAAAACTTAGTATTATATATGAAGCTAAATATAATTAGTTGAATTTACATACATTTATAATAATATGACGTATTGTAATTATTTATATTTATTAGCTAAATTTGAGCTCAAATTTTGTTTCAATCAAAAGTTTCTTTTCAAAAATCTTTTATTTTTGTAACTTAAATTTGTCTTCCATCTTAAATAAATTTTATAGTTGGGTCAATTGGACCTTATAATACGCTTTCAAAATTTAGAAAACTTGTCTTCTCTTTTCGTATTTGAATAATTGTAGAGAAGGACGGATGGACGGGTGGAGGGACATTCGAAAATAGACGAAATTAATTGAACCTATCAACTCAAATATGAAAATTTGGTTTATACAGTCATAAATTTTAATGTCAGATAAGGTAAAATTATATAAACGAAAATGTATTGTTGATATAAAAAATAAACCTAATACAACATTTATATTGATCATTTCACTTAATTTCATTTCAGATTTGAACCTAATGATAGTAATAATTGTAGTAAAATCGTTAATTTATTTGAATTCTATCACTGAAACTTTTGAAAGTGGTCTGACTTGCTTACTTTTACAGTAAGGCATTGTCATAATAATTCTCTCTTTATTTAAAGATAGAATTCAACAAGATAAATCGATTGAAAATAAAAAACACAACAGCGTACATAAAAAGAACTATCTTTTTTTACCTTCACCGCAGTCATAAAAAAATGAGTTTACTATAAATTAGTTTTTATGATGTTTATAGTTATTGTACTCGACATAATTATATATAATATGTCAGAGTATATATCAGTTAAGGTCTAGTCTAAAGTTTGCAACGCTTTAGCAAATACTGACTGCGCAAGCAATATTTTTATATGTGTTCATAGATTCACCTTATTAGTCCATTGCCGTTTGTCAGTTTGTTAGCAAAATAAGTCCAAATAGAAAAGAGATGGGTGGTGAAATTTTAATGGCGTGCTTAAGATTAAGATACGTATACAAAATATTAAATAAAAAACCGTCTTTTAAACTTTACTAACTTTTTGTCGCCTATCAATAAGAATATTTGAATCCCTTACATTCGAAATTTACGGAAATAAATAAAATTATAGACTATACAACTTCTTAAAATCGAATACTGTATTCCTTACACTGTTTTACACTCCTTTTTGAGAGTTTTTGACAATAATTTATAAAAAATTATCTGAAAAAAACAAAACAAACAAAAACAAATTTTTTTAATTCAAAACAAAACTTCAAGTTGATAAAAAATGTTTTTTACGAGAAATAAACTATTTTTGTTTTTATTTTACAATAAAATTCAAATATTTTTTATAAAAAAAATATACCCTAAATTATCAATCCCCTTTATATACATAAAATATGAGAATTACTATCGTTTGATCACAAACTTACTGACCAAGCATAGAGCATCACCACACAAAACTGCTCGAACAAAACTGTAAAGTCCACAATTGTTATACAGAAAACCAAGATAAAATATTATACAATTGTTCATTTTTTTACCGTGTGTACAACGGTTCATTCAAGATAAACAAAGGGGTCAGTTGAAAAGGATGATCTATTAGAAATAAAAAGTCCAGTTAGGCAATTGAGGATAAAGAAAAAGCGATTTTGTATTCAACTTGGAAATTTAACTTTGCATATATTAAAAAGCTTTTTTAAAATTATTTATTTCGTTTACAAAATTATAAGTTTAAATCAATCACTTATTTTGTAAACAAATATGTCTTAATTTCAAGTACTTGTAAAACGCTGCAAAGCTCTGAATCATTGAAGAAACCATTTAATCTCACTCAAATTCATTACTTTTAAACTGAAATCACGTCTGAAATGCCGAAAAATACACTATTGCCACGTTCTCTAATATTTCATAATTTTCATGTTTTATAGAACAGCGAAAATTTGATTAGTAGACTGTAGAATACGGCCAACAAATGAATATTATCGTGGAGGATAATTTTCTAAGTAGCATGAAATATATTTTTTTCATTTGTAGTTTCAAAATTATTTCATTGAAATTTTCATTCAAAAATTAGTCCATTGCATGTATCACATTCTGTATAGAAAATGTATACATACATAATCATAAATAGTATAATGCATTTTCAGCATTTTCATTTTCTAGTATTGTTATAGTTGTGTAAGCTGAACATTCTATGTGCTACCTAATACCAAATATATTACCTACAGTCATGTATGAATGTTATGTAGTCAGGGAATAAATAAACTTATATATGTATTTATATAGAAAATATCGAAATACACAATAAAGTTATTATGTTATGGTTGATTTTACTATAAAAGGTTTTCATATATGGACGAAGAGTTTTATCATTTTGAATGTACACGGAGAAAAAAATATAACATTAATACGATAAAAGTGATAACATAGTACAAAACCAATGCAACAGCTATTATGTTAGTATAGTAAGGTTTATTATTTTGGATGATAATTTATGGTTCCGTCAAGAAGGCGATTTTTACCATTTTAGTGGGTGAATTTCTAGCATTTCTATGACTAACGCTGTTTCAAAGAAATACGGTGATTTTGTTTCAAATCTTTCTCCATTCTTCATAGTCAATGGTTTTGTCGATTTCATTTTATTTCGAATCGAAACGGTGTAGTCAATTTAAGCGAATATATCAAACGTATGAAAAGAAATACTAACTCAATGGTAAATTTCTTACCCTTTATTGACTGTTTAGTTAAAAAATTATAACTAATGCTTTCTTCACTTTGATCAAGTAGTTTAGTCGTTGCTAACGATTTTAAAATACGATATATCTTCCAAAAGTTGTTTGGCGGCCATTTGTATATTATTTAAATTAGATTCTTAATAATAGATTGGGCAGTTTGAAGAAATTTTTACCCTACACCAAAGTTATCAAAATACACTGATATCGAGATTTGTTAGTGATTTTAATGTGGTATAAAAAGGCGTAAATAACTCTTGTAAACAATTTTCTCAAAAGCGTTATTGTAACACTCTCAACAATCCGACAGCATAATTTCCATTCCATGCAGAAACTTCATTGCAATTTTTTAATTAATTACATAAAACATTTTTAAGAACAGGAATAGCTCTGTAGCAATATTATAAAATTGACTTGTATCTCCACATATCAAGAACGTTAAAAACTCACGGTATGCTTTCAAAATATCTTTGATTTTTTAATAAATACTGCATCAAATTTTTTGGACACCGGGTTATAAATGTGCCAGCTATTCAACCGGTCAGATTTGCATACAAACTATAATACGAAAAGAAAAAAAAATCAGATTTATTCGAATATTACAATATAACAAGTTTGTATGCTTAATTACGAATTACATTGAAACATTTTTATATAATCACAATTCCTAAGGTAATTATAATTTTATTTTAATTCATGCAATATCTGGTAATATGAAATTTTTATTGAAAATATTAGTTTTTCATGCATAATTTTCAATTTTCTATGTAATTTATTTAACTATCTAGCGTATTATAATACGAGATGTTGAATCTAAGAACCTATCAATTTTGTATAAGTCTATTTTGTTGAAATACATATCCCAATAGCACTTGAGACAGTTTTATATAAATTCAAGGACTGTTAACTCTTTGAAGGATAATTTTTTGGGAACACCTCAACCGACAATTTTTTTGCAACGTCAATATTATCATCACCAGTGTTCTTAAATTGTTTTTTCAGAGAAGCTTTCGCTTTACAAATATACTGATTTGAAACAACTTAACAGTAATCGAACTGGCGAAAAAAATTATTATTCAAAGGTTATGTCATTTGTTAGGCATCATCCTGACACAAAAACGGGAGAGGGATAGTAAAGCCTTTTTTCTATGAATGGAAAATAATTCTTATTTTAGTTTTTATGAAATATAAGATTACCCAACACATTAGAAAATTACAATTCGATTAATCAAATATCTGTCGTACTTTGAGATTCTTTTAAAAATTCTTTTTTCGGTCCCTTTTCTTATCATAACAACTTGAGTAAATTTTTAGTGCGTCTATATAAGTTTGCTAAGCAATATTTAGGAATAATATCATCCAACACTTCCGTTATTAATTGTAACAGCAAAATAACACTAAAAAATTCTGAATTTTCAAATAAATTTTACATTAAATCCATTTTAAATCTGTAACAAACAGCTGTATGTGATATTTCAATTTCTGGTAAAACTGTAGCATAGTTGTGAGATTTATATACCGATAAACACTTTGAAAATGGATGGTTATACAACATATATGTATTACACGTATGCATGGTTGCCTGATTTGATTACCTTGTTTTAGAATTTACTGGATTTTAATTATATCAGCAAATATGTGTCAACATAGTGGTTTCAAGTTTAATTGCTTTTATTAAACTAAACGATATCGAATTCAGTTTGTTGCACATTATGTATGTTTACAACATTTATGTATAGGATGTCCTATTATTATGATTTTATAAATTATTTCATTAAAAAAAATCCAAATATTCATGTAGTTGTCTGAATTTGACATTGGTTCGTGTAATTATATTTTACTCGTATTACTTATCATCGATTATCTGGCTGTAATATTACATTAAATCAAAAATGAGAATTATATCAACTGAACGTAGTTTCGAAGAGACACGATTAGAATTTTTATAATTGTTTGCTACTTCAAGCAATTAACTTTACTTTATTGCATGTAGACAAATAGATCCTTGGCACTATGGTTCTAACTGCTATGAACGGATTTTGTCAAGGATGTGAGAAATTAATTGTTGGTCAAAAATATATCCCTTAAACACTCCTATGGGTATCCCTTACTTACTTGCCATATACCTTCTTTCCTCTAGAACTGCTACTTGTACTGGGCTTCATACGAATACGGTCGACGTAGCCTTATACTTGGGAATATGGATTCACTTCCTTACTATTCTTATAAGGTACAGGAGAAAGCTACTTTGTGACAACGCAATGTTGCACCAAAAGAATCTATATATTATTCATGAAGTGAAGACGCTGAAAAAAAATTAGTCAAATGCAAAATTCCATACAATTTTCTGCATTTTCCATAAGCATAACTTAGCAAATAATAGTTTAAAGTAAAATAAAATTCACTCTCTGTATATAATAAAATCATATGGGAGTACTTACTTTACATCATGGTAATCGATTTTTTTACGATTCAATAAATATTTTAGTGATAATTTATATAGATTGTAGTATATCGTGAATGATGAGATTCACATAACATAAAAACTATTATATGCTATTAAAAAAATTTATACACCGTTTTTTTTTTCATCTATTATCGAAATTAATTGTTAATTTAATGGAAGTTTAGTTACAAGAATAAGGTAATATTCATAATTATTTTTTACATCTACATATTTAAAGGAGCATCATATTCATTGAGATGTTGTTGTTTTCCTTTTAACTTAAAAAACGCGAGCAATATTAAAATAGCATATGGCAATATCTCTTTTTGCTACATATTTCTATTATTGTTCTACCAACTTCACTCTTCTTTCAATGGTATCTTTAAATGGGCAACGAGTTTTGGGTGAAAAAATTTCGGAAAATTCTAAGAAAGAAAATTGTATGAAAACAGATACCATTAACATATTTTTTGCATAAACAATTAATAAATAAATGAAAATATGTGCTTGCAATGTTTTAGTTACTATCTGTGTATATAGAAAATTAAACTGTATTTTATTTCAGTTATCGATAAGATGTATAAATAACATTGCGTGATCAAAATCACTTTAATCGTTTTAAGTATTTAAACAATATGTATTTTACGGTTAAAAATGTTGGTAGCATATAATTTTCTATGAATAAAAAAAATAAATTTTGTTATCGTTTGTACTGAGAGGTTAATCGCAATTCTCTCTACAAATCAGATTTTTGTAGAAACTTGAAAATTTTAAATTCTGAATTTTTTTAATTTGATAGTAAGCAATTGTTATCTTAATACAATGGCCTGGTATTTTGAGGGATGCAAACAGTAGTATACAGTTCTTCTGTAACTAGTCACATGCGCATTGGTTTAGCAATGTTCAATATTAGCCCAAACACAAAGAAAAACAAAATATTATTTCATTTTATATGTATTCATAAGTTATATTTAAGAAAGAAATCTGTTAGTTTACGCAGAATATTCTTTGACCAGAGTTTTATTCCGATTTTCTTTGGTTTGACAGTACATAATACTGTAATAATATTTTAGTATAAGCTTTAAACAAAGACCAAAATATGACAATTTTTAAATCAGAAATCTTAATATTTATTTCCGATCTTATTCTTGAAAAACCGTATTAATTGTAATTGGTTTTTTATTCAAACCACTTTGTACCTAAAACTCTTTTAAACTTTTTAATAAAATTTAATGGTGATTATTTTTTATGAGTGACGTTAAGTTGGTATTATTGATAAAAATTGTATGTTGTAAAGGTCTACGTTATGACTTCCGATATACATTATCCATTTATATAGTACAGTGTAACGAAAATTCTGTTTTAGTATACATTAAAGAATTACTTCTGGAGCAAACGTTAAAAATAAACATTCCATCGGCAATCTACCTATTAAAAATCGTTATGAGGCACCGATATTAAAAGTGAATAAAGAAGTTGTTGGGGAGTATTATTAAAACATGCTATAAAAATTTTGAACCACGTGCTTTAAAAGTCACTCAATATCAGCTAGTAGCGTATATTTTAGAATATTAGTACAATTAAACACATAATAAATGTGGTTTATTTTACATACATTACCATACACACACATATATACAATTTTGTTTATTATACTGTTTTGTTTAAAGCCACGCTTATATACTGTTTCGATTAGAGGCGGTGAGATTCACTTTTGAATGATTAGACTCGAATTTCGACCGCTGCAACGGAAGTTTTGTAAAAACAATGAAGAACAATCTTCAAGTACTTACAAAATAAATGGAAAGGACATAACATTAATCAACACATATTGATACCGCTGATCTGTTGATTATGGGCGTATCTCTACTTGGATATACATTTCATGTTTTTGGCATTCTGATCAAAAATATTTGAAATAAAAAAATTATTATACAAAAAAAAAACATATTTCGCGGTAATTTTTCGAAAAAAATAAAAATAAACATAAACATAAACTGTTTATCAGAATCCCACATAATAAAAACTTATTCCGTAAAACAAAAACAAATATATGTGAGCATGAAAAAAAAAAATGAACAAAGTGAAAACATTTTTATTTTAAAAATGTTTTTCTCATTTTAATTAATTAATGTTTTTATATGGCTTTTAAGGTACAAAATTTTTTTTTCTATACCATCTAAAACAAATGTCTGTTGGGTAAGTTTTTTTTTTGTATTTTGTATTTAATTAAGCAACAACATGAACCCGAACGAGGGTACAACTAAATGTCTATAAGGCCCTTATACGCATATAAACATCGTTCACCATGTACAGTATATACGTTTAGATACATACAAAAGCCTTGCATAAAATAAATATACACAAATATGTATACAGAACTCATATATATATATATATATATATATATATATATATATATATATATATATATATATATATATATATATATATATATATATATATATATATGTATATATATATATATAATCTTAGCATACATGTGAATGATAATTAGGGGTTAATACATAATAAATATATCGATTGTTCCTTTAAATTACAAAAATTTTAAGCGGCAAGTACAAACGCTTTCATTTGACTTCAAGTTAAATATAATTTTTGTTTCCTATATGAAACCATGTATGGAATATCTTAATAAAAAATTAATGTAGTACTTTCACGAAATTCGAGCGGAAAAACTTTTCGCTTTGTATCTATATTTATGTGTTTATATCATATATGCAGTACCAAGACTGCTGTCTATGTTTAAACATTATATTGTACCTATAAGACATATTATATATTGCTTACACACACACACACTCAGTATAATATGTATATATGGAAATAATCTGTTAAATGTTTACTTATTTGAAATGTAAATCAATTTTTTGAAACTATTGTCTTCATTAACCAAACATATTGAAAATTAATCAAAATTGATAACTTTATTTCGTAACTTGTGTTACAACAAACTTAATATGTATATTTTAAATCTTTTTCTAAAATTTATAAAATATTATTTAAAATATTTCTGACTACGTAAATAATAAAAAGTTATCTCCTTAAGACGGCCCCCCACCATTATATCCACATAGGGCTAAAATTCTTAAAAAAACAGTGCTTAATTATTTTTGATGCCACATTAATATTTCTTTTCTTTCCAGATTGGAGAAAAACCAAATTCTGAGCTGCGTATTATTACTAGTACATTTAATAAAGTTCAATATAAAGGTATGTATATTTGAATTCACTGTTACTTCCATTACAGAAAACCATTTTAAATTTCAGCGATTTATTACCCATAGTTATACATTATTTAAATAGATTTGCCCTTTTGGAAATATTCCAATGTGTCAAAAATTAGGTATTGGAAAAAATTTAGACAATGAACAAGTCTAAAGATTTTTTCTTAGAATTAATGAGTCGGTTCTGTAGGGACGAGAATCTCTGGAAATATTCTCGATTGAAATATTGACTGACGGAATACAACCCGCAAACATCTTTTTCATACATTAACAATTAATTATAATTGAGCTCAAGTTATTGAGTCAAACAACTAAAGTTACTTGCTTGAACAAAGTATAAAAAACGAAAATTTGTGTTACAAAATATTGAATATGTAGCAAAAGCTTTAAAAAGCATATCAGTTCAACTTTGACAAAGACATTGCAATGCTTATTTTCGACTCGCATTTGGCTCATGGTTCCTTACCATTTTCTCATTCTGACAACTTTACACTCAACCTAAAATGGTATTTCACGCGTTAGAAATATAATATATTATTTTCATAACATTGTCACTTATGTAGTACCTCTTATCACATGAAATATGAATCCTTAGTCCCGTCAACATATATATAATATTATACATATAGAAATATGTTTTCTTTCATTCGTTTCACGAATATTTTTCAATAAAGTCACAGTTGTATTTGACATAATAATATACTGAATATGTGTGTGCTATTATGTCTATAAATTCTATTTGAATATATGAAAATATATACATATGTTCTTTTACAATTTTTCCACTCACATTTTTTGCTGAACTTTGCATAAAATATCAAAGGAAATGTGTAGTTTTTCGTTCGTTATATAAAATAATTATTTTTAAAAGACTCTGTCAATGAGGACCTTTCTTCATAATGTTTAGTTTTTTTTTTAACAGATTTTAAAACAATGCTTTTGAGAATTTTTTTAAATTTATTTTTGTGTTACCAATTACAATAAGTATTTTAATTTCTAGTAATTATAATGAATTACAAATTTTTTGCTAAAAGGCGGTTCAAAGTTTGATCAGTAAATTTATAAATAAATATAGGAGAAAAATTCCAAAATTCCAATACGATCATTGACTTCATGAAATAACACTTTTAATATGATTCCAATAAATTTGTCCATGTAATTTTCTTAGATTAATTAGTTTGATTAATTTTCTTTACATTGCGAACTCAATTTCTACATCATCACAAAAATTATAAAGTTATGAAAAGCTAGAGAATGTAAGTTCTTGGATCTTTTCACTTTGTTCAAACAATACGATTATTAAAATTAATTTTATTATTTGTTTTTCCCTCGTGGATTTTTCACATGTTTTTAAAACAAATTTTTCACTACAACAATGTATTGAAATTGAATTTAAAATTGCATTTCAATCAATAAAAATACATAAAAGAAAATAAGAATTGATTTCGGGAATAAGGTCATTACAAAGATCGATTTATCTTAACTTTATAGAAAACAATTTTATCCCTTTACATATAACCATTTATTATATAAAAATAATCCATTAAAAATTTACAATAAACAAAAAAAAGAACTCTCGTAACATTGAACAATTAAACTATGTTAAAATTTTTGCTACAATAAATTATGTAGCAAGAAATAAAACATCTTAGTGATGCGAACGTAGCGATATAATATAAACCAGTGAATTGAGGTGAACATTTATTAATTAACTTCCATTATTATTGTACATTTAAATACAAAACGGAAGTAATGTTTCTTACTCAATGCAAAAGTTACAAATTTGCATTTTCATTTCCTTCCCCTTTCATTTTATTAAATAATATAATGTGAGAGACAGAGTGAATGAACACAAAATAATGAACAATTAATTTTCATTTTACAAAAAAAAAAAACAAAAACAGATTTGTGGAAAATATAATCATAATGTGAATTTTATTCTAACCATTAATATACGACGTTCTCTGTTCGATATAATACGATTTTACAAATTTAAATAAATCTGTAATTTTTAGTAGTTCTTGAAATTGTTCATTTCAAGATTATTATTTAAGATTGAAACCTATGTTTCTAATTAATATATTTCTAATACTAAATACTATATTTCTAATTATAAGAGACAAACCAGAAAATTGTTCAACAATAATAATGTTTTATTGAAATAATTCAATATTGAATTTTAAAGACATTTAAATTCGTAAACAAGTTATAAACTCGCAAACATCATTTTTTGTGTCTTTCGTGGAAGACAAAATTTCCATGTAATCTTTGTAGAGATACATTGTACTCTTACACTTGATATAGGTATATAAGGCCCGGCATGCCTGGGTAAATTTTGAAACGATGGACTTAAGTTTGTAACGATAGACAATATTGAACGTAAAAGTTAAGTCGAAAACAAAAGATATAAATGCTTGAAATTTTGGTGTCGTATTCAAGACATAAATAGTGATTTTAAGCCCGTGAATGAGCAAAATCGGTTTGTTGGGTCCAATAGATCCAAGACTTTTGAACTAATTTAAAGACAAAAAATTTTCTTTAACTTTTATTAAATATTTTTTCGTAAACTGTTTAAATTCACCACAATTTCAGCTCTAATTAACACATAATCAGCTAATAAACACATAATTATAACACATTATATTTTTATATGTGTATTTATAACTGTATAGACTGCATATTGGTAGTACTTTAAAATACCCATGATTAAAAATAATTCAAACTTTGATACTGATGCATTATCGAGTATCAAAACAATTAACACTTGTATTTTTTTCAAATAATATAATCGTATCCCTAAAATAAAGACTCTTCTTTTGAATGAATAATTAAAATTGGCCCAATTTTATTTCAACTAGTTTCTGTTCAATTTATGATTTTAATCTGAAACAAAACACTTTACCCATTTTATTTCAACCAGTTTCAGTTAATAATAATTATAATTTCTATTCCATGAAAGAAAATTTTGATAAATTATTATGAGAAGAAAGTGCGTGTGTTTACCATTTGTGGTACCAAAGAAAAACAATAGAATGTTATAATGATTATTATTCTATACTAACTAAATACTAGGTTGTAATTTATTTAAGAACAATAGACTTGACGGTTGCTTACTTACTGGTTCGTTCCCTGACTAGCAAAACAATATGCTTGGCACTATGCCTTATATTTTTGTCTATGCACGTATACTAATAATATAGTAAAGAATCACGTTGTATAGTACTACTATAATACTATTATTCATGTGTTTTCAACAGGTTTAACCTTCTATCAAATACGTACAACATGTAGTTTTTGTATTCATAGCCTAAATGAAACACGGGGTGTGAAAAAAGTTAATTATATAGAATGATATATCATGTACACTTACTTTATTCAATTCATACAAATTTCTAAAAATAATTTTGTAATTCTATGGATATTTTCTACCATTTAATAATAATAATTCTCAGAACATTATGAAACCGTAAATGTTTCTCTGCGGTGTTTTTATTAGGTATGTATTACAACTTTGCATATTGATCTAACGTCTTATACCTATTTCAAAGAATAACTGACAGGCGTAGATGTCAATGCTGAGTCCAAACATATTGATTTAGAATCTTGAAGTTTGGTATGATTGTTTATAAAATGACGTAAGTGAGCAAAAAAGTAATTTTTGCTTATTCACCCCCTAAGGTGGCTAAAATATTGATTTTTTGATCTATTTTACCAAACCGCAAGGTCAAATTATACATGTAGCGACATCCATAGTACAACCGAAACCAAAAGTCTTTAAATTATTAGAGGGATCTTTTATTATATAGCTGAGTGCAAAGATTGGTTTTTTGAAGCTCAATCCCCAAAAAAAAAAAAAAAAAATAGTATGGTATGGGAATATCGAAATAATTTTGATCTAAGAGTTATATCAAACTGTTTAAAAAATTGACGCTTTTTCGAAAATTCTTCAAATACTCAAATTGTGTGTCAGTCTTCTGCAGAAGCACGCACATCTATTATTTATACATAAATTCATACTCTTCTGTTCTCAAAGTCCATTGTAATATCTCTACGCACAGTGGTGTATAGTGAAATAAAATAAGAATTATAACAATTATTTACTTTGTAAAAGTATATTTTACCATTATGAAACGTGAAATATATATTTCATTATATGGTGAGGTATACTATTTCAATTATGAGAACAAAACAATGCACACTGGAAAATTGTATGAAAAATAAACAAGTTGGGAATATTATGAACATTTTTTAATTCAATTAAATTATTTTTTAGTTAATTTTACCCGACAAGCGGGCTACAGATATCTAATAGACAATGAAATTTAGTTGCATAGTCATTTATTTAAAGAAAAACATAATTGTTATAAATTATATTTCTTTTACTCTTTTTCTGAGCATTGACTTTGGGCGGAAAATAGAATTCTATTAAACTAAATACCTATTTACATAAACTCGAGTCCCGTTACAGCGGTCGAAAATTGACCATAATCACCAAAACTGAATTTCACTGCATTTAAACAAAACAGTATATTTAAAAAAAAACAGTATATACACGTGTGTATGGTAGGGTGTGTAATATAAACCATGACTCTTATACATGTGTGTGTCATAGTGTGTGTAATGGTTCTTTTATTAATTTAATGTATTTTTCAAACATAATTTATAAAAAAGCATTCTTCTTAGAATTCTTCTATCGTTCTCTGTATAAACTATATGTGTACCAAATTTTATGAACCTCTCTTAACCCAATTTTCGTAAAAAGACGTAAAAAGTTTTTGCTTCACCTATTAATATATAGATATTATACTGGCATCTTGTTCCTGCCTTCACACTCAAAAGTTTCGTTCAACATGCACATTTTAAGTAGCCAAATACATATTTATTTTATTTATTTATTCTTTTTAATTATATGGAACTGGGTGCAATATAACGTGCTTTTAAATGATATGCTTCATTTAACATAAAGTATTGCTGAAACGCACATTCCAATTGACGTGAGCTGCAACCTAAAGAGGCTTATTCAATAAACAATTCTATGATAATATGATAAATGAACTCAAAGTCGGGCAACTTATTTATAATATACAACCCAGTGCTAAAGCAAACAAATATCCACGAAAAATTTGTGAAAATCTAAACACTTTGAATATTTAAAGGAGTGTAGACTTTTAGAGCAGACTGTGACCTGTGATGTTAAGTAATCAATATATAACACTATTTTTATATATTATCATTATTTTATAAAAATAAAATACATTATTGTTTTTTTCAAACAATTATTACATAGTTTTTTTTTTTGCTATATTTACCATTTATAAAATATTAAAATTTGTAGAACGATAATGATACAAAATTAATGTTGATATATAAATATATGTACCACAGTCATTTTAAATAGTTTAGTCAAGGAACCAGTTAATTTTTATAAGAACAAAAATTAACGCTAAATTCAGTGTTAAATGTTTACGTATTCAACAAAAGATTGAGTATCAATATAACTATTATTAATCATTAACATTCATAAAATACTCTTATTATCCAGTTATAAATACATATATGATAATAATATAAATTGTAAATGTGTTTATTATTTAATATATTGTAATTATATATGTGCTAATAAAAATTGTGGTTAAGCCTAACATTTGTCTGAAAAATGTTTCAAACAAAAATTTTTCACTTTTAATGCACCATGCAAATTAAAGATTTGCATGCCTTAAATACTTACAACAAGCGGGTGCCAAAGTGTAGGCAACATAAAATAAAAAATGGACTGATTATTGGAAATAATAAAATGTAGACTGGTTACTCACATTTAAATTTCATTATTTATCAGATTTTAATTTTTTAGTATATCAGAATGTAAATTTAGAACCAGTAGTTATGACGGCACATATCAGAAATGTTTAGTCATTCACCTATATAAATCATTTTATGCACAAAGCTTATTCAAATTTAAGAATATGAAAATCCACCATTTAATATTTTCATTGTGTTTGTTTTTTTGAAGATGCAGACCTAATACGATTGTAGTAACTGGCCTTTTGATACTTCGATATTCATAGTAAAATAGAATTAAAATTGTTCGTCCAACTCTATCACATAATACAATATATAAAAGTAATATTTTATTAGCGTGACTTTATGTAATGATTTGAAAACATAACAATTACATACACACATTTATATTTAGGTATACTAATTTATATAATAAATTCATGTTTATATACTTTAATTATATTGAGTGTACCAAATAATACTAATATTTGTCAAAAATAAGAGTCAAACAAGTAACGATACCAACTAACAGACTTCATTGCTTAGATACTTGGCATATGGTTGAGTATAAATTTTAAAATACAATGCAAAATGCAGTTCCACCCAGTTCAAAATAGTTGTATATTTGTAATATATATTGTAAATATGTACATATATTTTATGGTTTAAGGGTTGATTAATAATGTCTTAAGTTGTTTTAAAAAAAACCATTAAAAAAATGTTATTATTAAAAATAATAATAAAATAAAATTAATTTACCATGTTTTTTTAACGAATGAAAATTGTAAAATCATTTCTCTAATTGCCAACGAAAATTTGAAGCTCAGGCAGAAGATAATTGATGCATTAATAGCTGCAGCAATCACCCCTTGGTTTTCGTTTTAAAGCAGAAAAGTCCGTTAGTCCACTTTTGCACAGAAAAATTTTGAAACTGAAAGTAAATATTGAATAAATGATAGATTTTTGGTAAAATTAAACAAAAATGTGTCGATATGTTTTTTAATAAACTATCGTATGTATCTATTTCAGATTAGTTAATACTGATATTTCTCCAATACTTACACCTTGTATTTTTATTGTTTTTTTTTCTTAAGTCAATAGACACCACTAATAAATAAATAATATTTACACTCATATCATTTGCAAGGTTACAAATTACATATTTCTTTACGATAACTTTTTTATGTTGAGGTCATGAACTTACAAAAGTTGGGGGCATCAATCATCCACTGTACGTACATGTGACTTGTGTACTTATTTTTTATTCTTATACTTTTGTAATATAAAAATAATTATTCAATGAGAGTTTTTTTAATAGAAAATTAAAACAAACATCTAAGTTGCGTATAACATCCGTTCTAAGAAACGAATCCAAAAAAATCGTCATTGTTATATTTGAGTGTCTAATTTTCACCACAATTTATGAGTATGCTGATAAAGGAAGGTTTCTTACACGGAAGGTATTTTACGTTTTAGTTACTTCCGTTCAAGTGTGCGAAATTGAGAAATGATTTCACTACTTGATGATTCTGAATATTTTCTAAAATATGCTACTTTGATGGAAATTGTTTATATTAAACAAAACAATGTTGTTACAATAATTTTTATAAACAAAAATTCGAAGAGGAAATTAGTAAACTATTCAGTGATATTATTTCTTGAATTCGATTTCTCGTTCAATTTGTTTAAGAAATGATATCCTATAAAAAAAATTTTTCTTAAAATGAGTAATCTATATGCTGTGTCTTTGATATATACAGGATTTAAGCTAGTTTAAAAGAATCAAAACTATACAAAAGCTTACTAAATTATACTCTCCACAAATTTTGACACAATATTCAACACGCGATTATACATTTGCCTGAAATTTCTAAACGAATTGCGTTCATTATTACTTTATTATTAGAAGCAATGAAACAAAAATTTTTACATAAACTTTTCCTACTTGTAGCCCTCTTAAGTGTTTCTTGCCTTAATCCTACCTCATTTAGTACTATAAATTTATCGGTACGGTCTATAGATACTGCTTTTGAGTCTGGCTGCCTCTTTTATTATGAAAGCTACGGCTAAATTAACAAAGAACCATTCCTTACTCTAAGAGCCTCAGTATAACTCAGTAAAAAAAAATTTATGAAAAGTATGTGTAAGTGCTCGTTGTAATTAATATTCACAATAAAAAATTTAAAAGATTAACATTGATACTTGCAATTTAACTTTGCCAAATTAAATGAAATCATATTGTTAAATTAAATTTGATCAAATGATATAATATAGTTCATCAAATCATATTTAATATTTCTTGTATTATATTAAATAACATTTTTACTTGGTAATAATTTTTAATTTTACTATGTGATACATTTGTAAAAATATCTACATACTCTAATTAAGTTAGTACTCATAAAGTTTCATTATACCACTTTGCTAAAAAAATAAAAATACAAAGTAGAACATCACTTACTCATTAATTAAGTTTAACTGTATAATACGAATCATTATAAAATATGAAGAACTTTTTTTTTATGTAAAATTTTTATGTTATAAATAATTTACGTTCCAGTTAAACAAAATGCATTTTACTGTAAGTTCATATATCACCCACCTACGTACTTAAAAATTATGTCTGTTAAGCTTACCGACTATTACGTTAGGTTTTCTACCCAAACTTATGGTTTCTATTGGATGGTTCTATTTACTTGAAAACATTCAATAATTGTATAATCTTCAGATGAGTTACGGATGTTTTCAGCACAAAACACGATTCCGATTTTGTAACTACTTTATACGGAAAGAGCGTAATGACGTACACGCAAATTCGTGATATTACAATTTTCGCAGAACATATGACCCAACGTTTAAACTATAGAATAAAAATGAAAAGGGTCAAACAGAAAAATATTTTTATTTAAAAAAAAAAAAAAAATTGTTTGAAACATTTTTTCATAAACTGTTAAAAAATTCCACAATTTTCGTTCAAATATATTAGAAAATGAATATGATTGTTTAAAATCTAAAACAATTAAATTAACTTAAGCCATATGGGCGTTATAAATTAATAGGAACTATAAACTTTGTCTAATTTACAATTAAAAATTCTTTTAAATTGAGTGCTCTTTTGACTTATCATGTCATGATCAAGTTATGATTAATTATTCTTTTATTTTAGAAATAAAAAGAGAAAGCAGATAACATTATTGCGAATGAATAAACTTTGGGTGGTGTTGATAGATATTTTTACGATATTTATAGTTTAATAAAGGGCAGTTATTAAGGTCTATTTGATTATTTAAAATTGTAAAATTTGGGTTTTTTTTTTTTAATTTAATTATCTAGAGGGCTTTTAGCAAATTAAATTATTGGGTTTTGTTGCATACATAGTACAAAATAAAAAATTTTCAAAAGAGGACAAGCGCCAAAAATGGAGTAAGAAGTAAAAATTATTTTTAATTAAAAACAACAATAAATAAGTTTCTTGTGCCAATTACTTTTCGATGTCGGTGCTTAAAAATTTATTGGTTGGCGTCGACTGAGTAATATAATTGGTTCAAGGAAATTATTTATAGAAGTTTTTAATTTTAAAGTATTTTTTACTTTTTAGATCATTTTTTAAATAGCGGTTCTTTTTTGGAAAATCTTTTATATTCGCCAACAATTTACAATAATTCAAGACAAACTTTAGCAACTCTATCACCGTTGGTATCTTAATGGACTTACCGTCTATTTAAAGTACATCGTATACATAATCATATTTAGGTTTTGTATGAATCTGTCGTCCATTCATGTTTACACCAACGCATAGGTATAATAAATATATTATATAATATAATATAGCCACAGCATATAAAATGTAATAATAATTTGATTATATTTGACGATAAAAAACATTTTGTTTTTAATTTATTAACACACATCACAAATATACATACCATACAATATATAGTAATAAATGTGCCCCCAAAAAAATAGCATACACACACACACACACACACACACACACACACACACACACACACACACACACACACACACACACACACACACATTATAAAATTAAATTTTTCAAATTATTTTATTTAATCATCAACAGCAACAAAATACGTGTTTAACTATCATTTAACTTAATTAAGAATTGTATATTTTTTGTTTTTTATCAAAAAATTAACAACCTTTTTATTATATTATTTATATTAATTGTTGGTACTAATATTTTATCAAATTATCAATATTATTACGCTTGTGAAATATCAAAGTTTTGATTTTAATTATTTGATGATTACCAATCGAGCACTAATTTATTTTGTTACAATAGAGTAAGTTAACAATTTTTAACTGAGATTGTAAATATGTACCTACCAAATAAGAAAATAAATTAACGGTGATATTTACAGGATTATATGGGTAGCTAAATATGTTTGTAGTTTTCTCTCTCATTTAAATTTTTCCAGAGAAAATTTCAAATAAAAGTAGTAGAGTTTAAAATGAACTATGAACGTACTAAGTTTGAGGAAAATCGTTACAGCCTTGAAAAAAAAACATGAAAATTACACAAATAAAATATGCCAACCAGTATTCCGATTTTAACCAAAAGCTTCGCTTCACAAATAGACATAATAAGAAGAATTCCAATTCGTTACGAGGGTGTATTTCTGATAGCGAATGCATTATTAATAGGTGAACAACCAATTACAGCTTAACAATATTTTGCAAACTGAATTTGAAACTTCTTTTATGCAAAACATCCTGTTTTAATATTTTTTACATAAGATGGTTAACTCAAAGTATTATTATTATACCGCATAAGGAAAAAAAATCTGCAGGGTCCACAGAGAAATCATCATTTATAATCGAGAATTGCTTTTATTTGAGAATATAGATAACTTTAAGTACTCCCATCACATCCACAATATTAATAATCAATTTTTTTTGCTTCTTATTGTGTGTCATCTATAATAGAAAGAGAGACTGTAATATACAAAGTGTTTACTGACAAAATTTCTATATAAATGTTTCAATCGGACGTTTATGATTCTGGATAATTGAAGAGTTATTTTGGTTTAATATTTTTTGATCAGTGGTTTTGATTGAGCAACATAATTTCAAATTTTTTTTTAAGTTAAAACCATTGAATTCGTGATAATGTAACGACACCACTTTATATACGTATGAACTTAATACATATTGTATATTTGTAGCAGTATTTTAGCTCAATGATTTCCAATGATTTCCATAATTCTTGATTGAAATCCTACTGCATTCATTTAAATTTTATTTTATTTTTGTTATATTTATCGAAAATTATTTAAAATTGCAGATTATTTCATTTACTAATTTTCAATAAAAGAAACAACAAACATAAAAATGTAATAAAAATGAAAAATTTTTAAGAATAGATTGCAATTTTCGTAAAATAATCGTGATTGTTCAAGTTTTCGCTTCTGTCGGCATTCCTGGAATGCCACTGTTTTTCCTTCTTCTGTTTTATTATCCGATAAGAAATAAAAAAGAAATAAACTACTCACAAATTTATCAAAATCTTTGACAATATTCTCGACTTTGTGAATTCCGAATTTTGACGTATCTTTAATTTGAAAGCTCATCCACATTTTTTGTCTCTCTTTACTTCATATGAGTTTATCAAACAGGCGATCGTAAGCTTTGTGAATGCTACTAGTTATGAAAACACCTCAATTCTGATATCATTAGTATCCCCTGTAATAAATGAGTCCTAGGCACGTATCTTCATAGAATAGATATTTCGATTATACATTATATAATGAATCGTACAAAACGAATTATTTAAAAAAAAAAAAACTTCAAAATTGTAAATTAAAAACACAATATTCGATAAACATTCGGTAAATGTATTTGCTAAACCATAATAATACATATTCATGGCTTTTATAAAGGATGATAATAGGCAAAAAAAGGAATATATAAATGGGGAAGAGGCAATAGTAGGAATATCGAAAACAGCATTCCAACTGGTTTCATTCAATTCAATTTAAATTTCATTTTATACAAAACTTAGTATATATAATAATATAAAATCTATACTACATATAGAAAATATTCGTAGTAAATAGTTAAGTTTTCATAGAATTGTATTTTTTTTTTTTAAATTATAGAAATAAATTCAATTTATATAATTTTTTTCTCAATATCTACACTTTTTTTCTGGATAAATATATTTCACACTAAATTATTAATATTATATACTTTTGAGGTGAGAGATTTTTTTATCAATATATTATAAAAAAAGTTTGACAAGATGAGTCATGATATCTTTTTCGAATTCTGAATTCTTTTTAGGCAATATTTGCCTTATTCTAATGAATTGGTGTTATAAAAGCAATTAACACTAAAAAATCAGCAAGCTTCGCTACATTAATCCTCTGCATATATTTAAGAATTAAATTTACTGCACTAGTTTATTTATTTATTTATTCAAATCAAGTGGAAGGAATTAACATAGTTAATTTTATAGATTGTCATCCGATCAATATTTACCAATATTTGAACTATTTTTGATATTAGATCTTTTATGGTTTAAGAGGGTCAGGGATACATAGAATCCAATTGAACGATTTTGCTAATCCCCGAAATTAATCACACTTTTTACGTCTTATTCACGTCACCAAAATTACTACCCACTATCTTTTTTTCCAATTTTAGTTATCTGGGTAACTATTTGCTTTACTTACGGTTAAATAAATAAGCCGGAATTTTGCGGAACTATTATAACTTCAGAAGAAACCGCAAATGAAAATGAACGAAAAAAGGCTCCAAAAAACAAATATAATATTTCGACTGTATTTAAAAATTTTTATTTCAAATAGGTAGCAAAAAACATCATAATTTACAAATCAAGGAATTTTGGCATTACTTGAACTTTCGCCTAGAGGTGATAAGGAGAGTACGCTTTAAGACTTGCTTGTTCCTATTATTTCCCGCCGATTTCAAAATGTCGCAACATCCTAGGTTAAAAGGATAAAAAAAGCTTGTTTCGATACAAGATGATTTTCCATAAAAGTGTAGTCTTGTCTTAATCATCATAATTATCGCATTGCCATTAGGCCTTGTACGAATTTATTAATTTTAGCTAGCAAGCTTAGACGAAAACATATAAATGCTGGTAAAAACAAAATACTCTTCTTACTTAAATAGTAATTGGTCATGAAAAACTTAAGAGTTCTAGATATTTATTCAGCAAAAAACAAATAAAACCTTAGTTTATATATATCATTTGAAAAAGGTATTCATACATATATATATACTTATACTAAAAGTGTTATTGAAGCTTTTTTGTTGCAAGGCTTGTATTGAAATTGAATCCTGACAAATATTATATGTTTAAATATATAGAAGAGAGAGTTAGTTACCAAACAAAGTACTAGGTACAATTTAGTTAGGATTCGGATACATTCAAAACAGTACCCAATAACATACATATACCTACCTACATAGGTAGGTACTATATAGTAAATGTTGAATTCTATAAGGTTACGTTGTTATATATAGGTACATTTAAATGTTATGATCTTGTTACATCTTATTGGTACCGTATGGATACCAATCAGTGTGGTATACAAATAAGGAACCCTTATGTTTAAATATTTGTTTCATATAATAAGGTTGCGTAATCAAATTATTATACGGTTGGGTAAACTATAAAAATTATTTTATATTAATTTATGAACAAAAGCTTTTGTTTGTTTTAATTTATGAATGTAAGGTTTAAGAGACAAAAGAAGTTTATAGAAAAGTGGTAAATAATTTGGAAAATAAATAAAATTAATTTTACAAAGATTTCAAAAAAATTTCTGAAAATTTTTCGTTTCGTTTCTGTCTGACTGTGAAACTCATTTACACATACCCAAATTGCAACTTTGCTTAAATTCGTTGAAGACATACGTTGTTATTCGTTGATGACATAAAGCTAATTATGTATCATATTAGTACGTCATGAGGAAGTTTCGTGTCCATTATTGCTAGTGTATTTAAGTTGTGTAGTCCTGAAAAATCGGTTCTTTGGATCCAATAGATATTTTCAGTGTTCACAAACTATTACACTTACAGTTATTTCAATTCAATGAAAGGTTCCATCGATAATAAACCACTCTGTTATATCACTGTAATAGTTACTACAGTTTAATATACATTATTATGGACATCGAAAATGGCAACATTTATATGTGGAATAATAATAATACATGGATCGTTACACACAAAGAGAAATTGAAACCATACAAATAATATTATGTATATAATATGTATATATAGGAATGATCATTTGTGGATAATGTTATTGGATCAGGAGAAATTTCTCTGATATCGATAACTTCTGCAGAGTATTCAATAGTTATATACAAATTGTAATTGTTATATAATATATATATTTAACTATTCAATTTTATTGATTTGTTTGATTTTATCAATTTTAGATTGTTTATTTATACCAACCTTGAACTTATGACACATTTTTAGAGAAGAAATCTAACACTTTGTCTAGTTGTATAAATTTAATAAGATAAAAATAATTGTTTGATGTTTTATTTGATTGTATATTATGTGGAATGATTGGTAGTTTATTATGTCAAAAATAATTACAAGTTTAATACAACCGTAAGTTTTACTTGAATACGTCTATAGATAAAGGTAGGCGGGAATAGCAATACGAATGAAAGTTTCAAGCTGATTTTTTTCTTAACTGAGTTTATTAGGCACATTTTTTATCTGTATATTAATACGCAAAAAATATAGCGCAATTTCTGTATTGTTTGTGATCTGACTTTTTTTTTGTTCGTATTAAAAATAACAAGCTTTACTAAAATTTTCAACATTAAAAATCCTAAAATTATTGTTTCCCTCCCAACATTATGTGAAACAAAAATCACAAACAAACATTTAAAAACTTTATTCGGTTTACAGACTTCGTTCAGTTTTGCCCCAATAGAAGTCGTTAAATAATACCCGAGTTTTCATGACATTAATCCTATTACAAAGGAAAAAATACATAAATATCGATAATTATTTAAAAAAGTCATATCGGAATTGTAATGCTGGGCGATGTTTTATTTTTCTTCTTGTCGCAGACAACACTTATTATACTCACCTCGCAATTAATTTGATATCACAATCACAACGATTTTGACATTATTTTCTGTATTTAGATTGAAGCCACATTAATTCCTGGGTGACCCTTAGCAAGCGTCTGAAGGTTACTTCTAATAATTTAGTCGGAAGTCGCAATTATATTAATTTGAAGAATATTAGTAATTTAATTTAATTGAAGGTAAAATTGCTTTAAAGTGTCATCAAAATCGAATTTATATTACAATTAAAATTGATCTTAAATTTAACATATATTATCAAAATGTTATGAATAAAAATGATTTTATATGTTTTTATTTCAAATTATTTTGTATATTTTTTGTAACGTCATTCATGGCTGATATATTTTTGTATAACTTTTCCATATAATTGTTTCACACTAAAAAATTTCAAATGTCACGTTTTTCATCAATATTTTTGACGATGCTCAGAAAGATGAATAAGCAAAATTTGAGTGAAATGATTTATCATTGTAGATAGTTGTGGTGAATAAGACGTCAAAACTTTTGTTTTCCATATACATATTTCCATCATTTCCCAGTATACTTCACTGATGACATTAATCTTGTAATGATGTCAGTTTATTAAATTATTAATTAATTATTTGAAATTTGTCAATTCAATGTCGCTTTTTATAATAAAATTGAAATAATTATAATGTAGTTTTTGGAAATCTACTTACCACCTGATTTAATATCAATTTATCAAATTTAACATTTGATGTAGTTATTATTAGGTTCAAAACTGTTTCTACTAATTAAACAATCATTAATTAATTAATATTTTACAATATAAAGTTGGGTATATATTAAATTACAGTGAATCATCATATTAAGCAGTAGTTGTTAATATTATGATGGGATATTATAAGTCAATCCGAAGAAATTTGAAGGGGGCATTAATGGTCTGTAGAGAGAGAAAATTGTAATTCAAGTTTAGTTTTTTAAGCTCGATTCATTGCCAAAATTAATATCAAAATTTGTGTACCTGTATTTAAAACTCAAAACTTTCTAAGCTTTGATTCAAATAAATATGAAAGCATTTTTGTGTTTTCCATATAACTCAAACAATTTCCTTTATATGATAAAAATTTATTCGTTAGAACAATTGGCCTTCAGATTTTGGACACCATTAGTATTCAAAGTATACCAATCTTCAAATTATATAATTTTTTTTCATAGTGATTCATGAACTGTGTTATTTTTAAAGATATTGAAGATTTTTTTGAAAACACTTTGAAAATTCTAGCTTATTAGCTGAAAAATGGTTACAAATTTAGATATAAAGTACTGGTTACTCGTTATACATATTAGTAGTGTTGCATGACAACGTTAAAGTGTCAGATACAACTTTTTCTTTTCTTCATTGACGTACACTTTCTTATAAATGAAAATGGCACATTTGATGGTAATTTAGAAAAGAATATTATTCTAAATTCATACAATAAGCATACATTTCAAAGCATAAAAGATATACTATAAAAGATTTTACTGTAAACTTGTTAAACAAATAATTCAAATAAATAATATCGGTCACTTTCAGTTGTACGAACTGTATGTATAGAACTTTTCTTCTTGCCCCAATATCAACCATATATACCATATACAAATAATAAGTAGTATTATTATTATAATATTAACATTATAATAATCATTGTTTTAGGAGAGTTCGAGGTTTACAACTATATGGACCTAACTAAACAATTTACCATTTTGTTTTCTTAATGGATGATGTAAAAGTGGTTTTATAATATATATATTTAAAGTCGTAATAACAATACGACGAATAATTATATGTACCGGATACACAAATTATCTGCGTGAATCTGATGCAAATTTGTATTCGCTGTATACAATTATGTAGCGATATTTTAATGTCTAAAGTTTCTTAGATATTAAATATTGATCGCAATAACATAATTAAAATATAAAGTGCTGGATGTTAGCAATACCATTTATTACAAACCATTTAAACATGCAATTAATACAGATGCAAGCAATTTAATAGTTAGTTGATGACTTCAGTAGTTTGATAATTTATGGAACTGATTGTAACCTTTTGGGTATTATAATTGATTATTTGCAGAGAATGTTGGCCCTGCTTTCTTTTATTGTTGGTATTCAAAAGAACAAAAAAATGCGAGGTACCCAATACGATATTATCTCCTTTGTATAAAAGATAATAATAAAACTTTTACAACATGGATGAATTCCGACTTAGCTAAAAGATTTCACCGACATTATATAAGTCAAGATCAGCTTTCTCCTTGTGAAAAATTATAGGAGCAACTTTTTTGAGGAGTTTAAGTTTTCTTAGACCGTAGTTTATACATTTCAAAAGTTTTAGCTACACAATTATGAATTGACCACATTGAATTCATTAAACATAAGCGTAAATGATTCTCCTTTTATAGCACCTAAGTAAACAGAGCATACTTCGTTCGATTCCAGATTTCTATAGTATTTTTTCACTCTCTTTATAACTTCAGAATATAATAATATTTTTCACTCTCTTTATAACTACATAAGATTATTCAGTTTGAAAGAGAAGGGTTTTACGTGAGTTTTAATCTTTGACATCCTGTATTGATCCATATAAAATAATTTTAGAGAAATATGTTGTTAAACACAAACCGATTAACCTTAAACTTTAAAACTTTCTAGGTTGTATTCGAATCACACAATAAATTCTAAAAGTCAAGTTATATAAATATATTATGTATACAAATGATTATAATATAATCGTTAAATTTCATTTAAGGATGTAGTCAAATATTATATAAGGTAAAACGTGTAAAGGAAGTTTATAAAGTTAATCACATAATAATTCAATTGTTGTTCAGTTTAACATTAGTTTAACACAAAATTCAACAAGCAAATAAAATGTAATTAAGATGTATTAGAATAGATCGAATTTTTAAAATATTGTATATGAAACCTCACCAAAATGTTAATGCAAAAGTTCGGTCTTCCTTTGTCGTTATTTATTCCTAAAATATGAAATTTGCAGGTAAAGATTTTGTCCAGAACTTTGTATTCCGTGCCCTTTTTAAGCATATATAAACACTTTTTAACTGTGTTTGATCTATATCTCTTTGGTCTATAATTAATTAAAGCAGGCAAAATTTCCAACATTTTTCAAATAATTTTTTGGGAGATAAACCGTTTTGCCGCTAGATACTAGGCTAAATATGTTTAAAAAAATATTCGGCTTGAGAGAAGGGTTTTTCTATAGCAAATTTTTCCTCCATAATATCCACAGTATATTTACTTCAATCTCTGGAGCATCTGAATCAATTGAGCTGCAATTTGACTATAAATTAAATTAAATTTTCTGTGACAAATTTTCTAAACAGGAATCATCCTGAACATCGTCACGTCCGTTAGCCACAAATTTATAAATTTTCATTCATTTGCCTTGAATGACTGCAACAGGTAACAGACCGATAGAAACGTGAGAAAATTAGCTCAGAAATTCCCAAAACGTCAAAATATATTTAAAAAAATTTAATCGGAGTAAATAAATTTCAGGCATACTATACGTACTCTTTTACTCGGAAATAAAATGAGTATTATCATATGATAAATTTAATAGTTTTAAAAATTAATTAAAAACATTTAAAACCATTATTTATTCATTTCTTGATTACAATGAAGACCTAATTAAAACTTGAAAACAATAAACATTCACTATTTTATACGTAATTTTCAATAGAATATGCCATTAGCCACAGTTTATAAATTATAGTTTTATCGATCAGTGTAATTTAAGTCAGAACAAAGTTACATGCATCAATATATAGTATATATATATATATATATATATATATATATATATATATATATATATATATATATATATATATATATAAATATATATATATAAATATATATATATATATATATTTATATATTATATAAAAAAGGAAAGATATAGGTTCCTTTTTATATCACACTTATACAATTTGAATGATACACGTATTGAAATAGTAACTGTAAATAATTTTAAAATTGAAAATTGTGCAAGTTTCACTTAAATCTATCTCCACTATATATTTCGAATTCAAATAAAATGTATTATTTTAAATAAAAAAATAGAACCAGTATTCTTAACAATCTAGACATTAAAAACGTTTAGAAAAATCGTTTACTCAATATCTATAGAAATAAAATAGAAGCACCTGTTTGTAATTTTAAAGTAAAAGCGTTTTACTTTAGCTTATACGGTATTTAATACAAAACCGAATTTTTAAAACTTTGTCTTATTGTCTAATATTGTAAACGATTGAGTCTTTTACTACCGCAGTTATAAGAAGTAACAAACTTTATTTTCCAGTAGCTGTAACCCATCTGATTCGAGGTTAATTTAGTCTTTGTTATCTCATTAAACGGTTTTAATTGTCGATTTTATAAGGAGTAATTCAGGCTACTTTATTTTATACTAGCTGGTAAGCGAGCATTGACACCGGAGGCTGGGAGTAGTTATTTAATAAGGATAAGGCATCTTACCTGGAGAACGAAGGAAAACACTGTAGCTGAATGTCGGAGCCAAAGATCACCTCTCCTTTTTGTATATCCTATGTAAGAGTTCAAAGAAAAACCATTAAAAGTGCAATTGCCAATATAACGGTTAAATCTGAAATACCTTTAGACCTTTACTATTTAGACAGCTATTTTCACAATTATGTTTCCTTATGAAATATCAAACACAAGGTCCAGGCTAGTATAGGTAGAACCTCTAGGAATCTCATTGTATATAATATAATGTCATGATCAGATGTCAGATGGCAAAGTTTCTGATGTATTTGTACATTCATACATACACAAAGAGCGGTGATAGCATCTAGTATATAAAATCAAAACAAATGTTAAAATTGTTTGTATATTATTTATGTATTAACGACAATTGTTTTCAGAACACATTGTCTTGTTCGATCGAAATAATAGCAATAATACTATTGATACAAATAAAGTATTTGTATAATAAAACGAGAATTACAGCTATAATTAATAATTATTTGATATTTGATAAATTATGGGCTATGCTTTGAACATGAACATGTCTATATATAATACAAATATAAAGGTAAGTAACACTCATGTGAATTAGTATTGAGTATATTTGTAGATAAAAATGAAAAAGAAAAGAAAATTGTCTTATTTCTTACTGTTCAGATCGCGTTTTTTTTAACCGAATTTAAGAATATTATTATTTAAATTATTTTAGGGTTTCTATTTTCTAACATACTATGTACTGGACAAAACCAAAGTAAAGTTGTTTAAAAATATAGTTAATTGATTTTTTGTCGTTTGATATGTCTTTATCAGGTGGGCAATGTTTCCTTAGCCAATCCTACATAAAAATCATAACTTTTTTTTTGTCAATTATTTATGCGGGTAAAAAAATTACTAGGGTTTCTTTCGTTACTCATATAACACGGTTTATAATTTTAAGGTTTTTACTTCAAAATTTGATTAAATATTTTTTCGCTAAGCGTCCTCTTTCTTTACGCGGTTTTCTTTTTTTCAATTGTCCCATAAGTAGTTTTTGTAGCATCAAGTCGTTACGTCTAAATGACTTGACAGTTTTAATTCAACGCTGTAAAAGTCTTTTCAAAGTAGAAATCATATTCTCACACTCTAAACGATACTCAATCTAAATGCAATATGCACGAATTTTTCTAAAATAACACATAGGTTTTAAATACAAATATTTCCATTTTTTTTTTTAAAACTATTATTTAAAGAATCCTACTGCTCCATTATCAAATTGTATAGAATCCTTACATATATGGAATATCAAACAGACTCACACATATGCATATATACAGGGCATCATCAATTTACACGTTAATGTATATGTTGTATTTATATATATATATATATATATATATATATATATATATATATATATATATATATATATATATATATATATATATATATATATATATATATATATATATATATATACATATAAAACGTATACCATTCAGATAACTCACATGTATATATTTATATACATATATGAATTCTATTTCCCATGAGCCTTAGCCAATGGGAATTTACGGACGTGTCAAAATGAAAACGTAAAATAATTTGAACACATTTTCAAAAAAATAAAAATAAAAATAAAAATAGTGTAACAATATTTTTTTTCTGACTCAAACCAATTTGTTTATGAATGTACTTGCATGTGTGAAAAATATATTATTTTTAGTGGTTAATATTACAAGCTGTGTAAAATAATATTTTTTAACGCCAAAGTCTTTTACATTTTTATTGCAATGTAAATATTTTTCGAATGAAAACAAAAAACCAAAAGAATGCCTTTTACTATAGACCAATAACTTTCTTAATTGAAACTTTTAAGAGTTCATCCTTTTATCATGTACCTATTTTCTATAATTTTAAACACCCCTCGATCTCACAATCTCCATATCACAGCGTCAGAAAATGAATTGTTATGATTGTGAAAATATTAAATTTTTCAAAAAACTTAATTATACATACATTTTTGCTTGTTGAGTACAAAATATGTTTGTAAACAACTTGAATACAAATCCAAACACGGCCATTCCTGTTTGATTCCTGGTTAATAGTGTAATAATCTCAATTTTCTATTAAAAAGAATATGTAATGCACAGCCATATTAGAAAATCAGAGCTAAGTACAATTTAAAAATATTATCTGGGATCTCGGTAAAAAATGACTTCAATTCGAATTGTAATAATTAAGCATTCAACCTGATACCTCATATGGTACGGTACATTTACTAAAAAATTAAATTCCCTTAAAATATGCGCCTAAATTCCAACATAAATTTAAAACAGGTTAATCAATTTTTGGGAAACTAAAATTCTGCTTGTAAAATATTGAACATAAATTTAGCTTATACTTCCACCGTTCGTCTGTAATAAACTATGCATACATTTGAAATAAATAAATTACTAAAGCGCCAGGCAAGTAATAAATGAGCGGTTATTCCAGAAATTCAAAAGACAAAAAATAATCATGTGTCGTATCTTACGAATATTTCCTATACTTGGAAATATACTAAAAAATATATATTTCATTCAAATTTTATACTTTTACATATAATTTTGTATATTATTTGAATAATTATTACTTGAAAAATTTGTTTTAGAACATATTATTTAGAACATTTAGAACAGATTATCAGTAAAGTTAGAAAAATATTCAGATAAACGCAATTTTAGAAAAATTATACGCATAAAATTTTTTCATTCGATTATTGAATGCGGTGACTTTCTTTCAGACACTTAGAAACCTTAAGATAAACAAATATTTTATTAGAACACTAATCGACAAACATTTTTCAAGTTGATTTTCGAAAAAAAATGTTCGTATAATTTTATTCATGGCCACGAATTTGTGTGAAATAAAAAAAATTGTAAAAACAATAGATCCATTTACCACCATCTTTAATATTTAAATAGATGAATGTTTGTTTAACTATTAGATCTTCTAAAGTATTGTGAATAAAGGTTTCTTTGCGAATTTTATGACATCAAATTTGTTTTTCGAACCATACATATGATTCAATTTGTATGGTTTCTTATGATCGTATCAACAGGCACCACCCACACCACATTCTCTCTCCTATCTTGAGAAATACTAAGAGAATATGTTTTCAATTCCACAATATGTGATCATTCTGCTATTTCACTTTTCTAAGAAACTTCTAAACTAATCACAAAAATAGAATTCATTATAAATGAATCTTTAAGTCTAGAAAACATAGAATATGAATATGACAAAATTTTGTGTGGACAAAATTAATAAGGCTTAACCAGAAAAATGTTTTTACTTTTTACTTACAAATTCATTCAAACTAAATAAATTAGTCAATTTTTCTCTTTCTTTATTGCATCATCTCAACATTTAGTAACATTATTCTCATTCCTATTCCCAATACCTTTTTTTTTAATTGTTACCAATTGTTTTATTTAGTATTTTGTATCACTTAATACATGTGATTTCCAATCATAACCAGTTGAAAGTAATTTAAATCGAATTTTTTTATATTTTAATGTTATATACAGTTCAATTAGCTCCCACACATTTCATTTTTCGGTTCACTAGATTTATTAAAATCCTAATCCAAAAAGGATAAAACAATTTGTTAATAAACAAATTCTTGATAAATTTTGCTCATTATTTTTCACAAGTTTCAAAAGAGTCTATTTTAAATTAATTTTTGTACTCAGGTATACTGTGTTCTCTTCTCAACCCAATTTTCATAAATATTCATGAATAAAATAATATGGCCCATTTTTTTCGTCCAAAATAAAATAGTAAAATCACGGGTATTTGGAAGATATTTATAAGGTCAATTTAGTGCATAAAAAAAGTCTCAATGAATTATACGATATATTGAAATTTACAATGATTTATTGTTGTTTTATTGACCTCATTGATATCCAAATATCCTTCCAATTTAAACAATAAAATATTGAAGAAGTAAACAAGGAAATATAATAATAACCAGATAATTTCTTTCTCCCCTCTTGTTTGCACATCATATTCATACAAACACACAATCCACAAATAATATTCTATTTAAACTAGAAAAAAAAAAAACAGGCAAGCAAACATAACCATTTCTATGTCGAAAACAGTCATTAAAATGCGGTTGAGTTTTGTGTGTTCAGTTTAGTTGTAGTTGTTGAACGTTTGTTCAAATGATCACCGTATATGAAATGTATGATGGCTTTTATTCTACAGAAAGTTTCTTTTATATTGTAAGTAGACCTAAATTAAAAATATTAATGAAATTTATTTAATATAAGTAATAAAATACACGAAATATTCAATAAATTATAGAAAATTACTTTTTTATGTAATAAAATTTGTTGTACAAGAAGTTTCTCTGTTTTAATTTAATTTCCATCTCGATTATTTATTTTCAATGGGAAACGAAAAAAATAAGCAGTACAAGAATTGGTAAAACGCCAAGAATAATTGCCTTTAAAATTGGGACGGTATACTATAAAAAGACACTGCAGTATAACTCATAAACCATTTTCGATTAAACTATCGTAGTATAATATCTGATTTAAATATTTGATAATTGATGAATTATGTTGAAAGTTCGTTGGGGAAGATCTCTAAGTCGTCCTTTATTGTGGACCCAGTTTAACTGAGCGATAAAATAAATTTAAAATTAAAAAATGTTGTTACTGATTATGGCAATCATAATATTATCCTACCTTCGATATTTGATAAACTTTCAATTTTTTTTGTAAAATATATTATGGATACTACTACGACCATTGTCCTGTAGTTTTTGTGTTATTATCTCTCACTCGGTCGGTTGTCGGTCACACTAAAATTTACTAGATAATCACTTGATAGTATATGTGATATAACGGTTTATATCTAGGGTGACATGGAATCATAAACATGTTACGTATGGAAAATAATTATTTGAGCTCAAATGTTAAATGTATGAAAAACTAAGTTACATTTAAAAACAAAGTTTTTTATTAAATCAGATTCGGTATGTTTAAAAATTTATTTCCAAGGAGCACTTTTTGACAGTTTTGAAACACATATTGCCTCATCTTTGAGTTTAGTTTAGTCTACTAAGTGCACGTTTTTCTAAATAATGGAAAAATATTGGACCCAACTAGGTATCTTCTGTGATGTCAAAAAACTTCTGTGATGTCATTTCAGATGCTTCGGTGTCAATAAAAAATACTGGAAAATTTCCAAATATGGATTATTAGTTTGCCATTTACTAAATCTGCAACAATGTTCCATAAGATTTCATAATATTTTTTTAAACAAATTATGTATTTTAAAATCCATACTAGCGCCGCAAATTGGCAAATTAAGACACCTCTTTTAAGCTCGGATTGAATTACGCTTCTTAGATTCTTGGAAAGTAAACAAATAATCCTGAGAATCAAGCCTAATGTATGCAGAAAACCTACCAAGCTAAACTTATTGATTAAACAAACACAAAATCATGGACTAATAATTCTATGATTGTCACAATAACTAAATATAATAATCGTAGATATACACACAGTTTATGAATCATCATGGTACATAAAACGAATGATGCTTCTCACTCAACCAGCTAGAAAATATTTCCTTACTCAGCATGATATTGCAGTATCCGGATGAACTTTATATTATATGTATTTTAACATAACCTCAAAATATAATAATATATTTATTAATTGTTATTATTCAAATATAATAATACAAACAATTTGATCCTACCACAAATTATTTTTTGTTGCAACATTTCGTTTATGTGCTATAGTTTACCAGGTTTTATTCTCGAATTGTTTGCTTTCACTTTATTCGGTAAGATTTTAAAATAAGTAGGGCATTTTCTGATAGATTCAATTAAAATTAATTAATTTCTATCAAACAATACAAAACGAAAATATTCATAATTTATCAAGTGGTTTATAAAATAGCATATCGTAATTTACTGATTATTTTTCCAAAATAAATTTGGTGAATTTAATATTTTTATTCAAAATTACACTTTTTTTTTGTGATGTGATTTCCACGACTTTGTTTCCAAATCATTTAATAAAGCTCAATTTGTAATAATATTAGAACATTTTAAGTTAAAAAATGGTTTTAGAAACTAGTCATTGTTAAAAGGTTATATGTATCTTGTGACCTTTTTATTAAAGACAATCTTCTAGGGTTATAAATTGCATTTTATTTCAATTTTCGCACTGTCCAAATGCTATGAAATTTGGTATAAACAATCTTGACATGAAATCCAAGGGCATGTTGAAGATGAATATTAAGAAATATATTTTTTGCAAAATATCATTTTTTTATATAAAATTATATTTTGAGTTTTACTATTTTTTCCCCGGGAAGTTCAAGTTTGCACAAACAAAATTTTTTACGATTTGTATTATTGTTTTTTTATTAAAAACACAAATGTATAACAAAACAATTATATAACATTAGAGATTGTTTTTATTATATAGGCCTCTATTGAAAAAATAACCCAACCTAAAGCTCCTAAAGCTGTACTACCGCAACAGCCCAATTTAACAGATCTTAATACCTACGGTAGCTGTACTAAAAGTGTATGTAACGTTATTTTGACAAGTTTATTCTAAATAGTTATTAATTTTACCGGTAGATAGAGTCTTTCTTAGCATGATTTGCTTAACGCAAAATTTTTCGCGGTTTCCACGTTTTTATTGATTTAAGTGTATTGGAAAGTTCAGGTGTTTTTCAAGTCAACATTACAAAATTTACAAACCAATTAAAATTCTGTAAATGTTCTGATTCTAAAAATTATTTGATTACTAATAATTTTAGTATAATTATCCACATCGCATCGAAAACACTGACACAACTGAATTACACTGCATAATCATTCACAAGAGAAATAAAATGTTACATAAAATTTTGTATAATTCTTTCTAAATTATTAATAAAATAAATTAATATGCATACAGTGTTCTACTCAGTCGGTAGTACTTCTAGGAACAACTCTTACATAACCTAGCTAGCTAAAGCACTATAACTGTATATTAGTTATAAAGAAGAAAACTTCTTTACCATCTTTCTATGTGTTTGAGAGTGTGTGTACATATAATGTACTATCATGGTCTCCATTTTAATGAATTATCTGAGGTGAATAATGATATAGTTTGATAATTCTAAATTAACGTTCTTCTTCATTCTATACTCTCAATGGTTAGAAGAAGGTTATTCGAAAGAACAGAAGAGCAATACCAACAGAAGAAGTGTACACATAACTGTAATATAGTTGGAGTATGCACTATACACCAAGATCTGTTTTGTATCCATGAAAATTCTCATGAGATTTTCCAATATATGTGTATAAATGCGAGTGTGTAGTATCACACGCTCATGCTTAGTCTAACCTGTGTTCCATCTCATCTCCTTCCGTACTGAGCGGCTTACTTAAACTGGATTTGAAGATTTTTATGTATTAGAATTTTTATTTTGGTACTTCTCGAGTAGAATACTTCACAGTAATTTAGCTACTACAGAAAGATTTTGCTACTGATAAAGTTTATTCAAAATTGAAATGAGAACTACCTACAAGAATATATCATTTTTTCCTATAATTAGTCTGATCAAAAATAAAATAATCGATGATTATCAATGCCCCTAATTGCTGACTATCAATTACGTTATAAAGAAATTAATTGTTTTTGTAAAAGTGTAGTTTAAAGGCGCTGTTTATTATTTATGGATGACACTAGACAAACATGAAATACTGGTTCTTCGTTGCGTCAAAACTGGCATTTAACTACTTCTGATAGAGCACTTCTTTCTTCTGAAATTTGACTATTCAGAAATGAAATATCTAAGCGTTGATTTGCTTTGTCATATTTGCAGTTATCAAATTTTTAAAATTAAAACAATCCTCTGTTTCGCAATTTTTTCTTTCAATTGTTAATCACATCATTTTAAATAACAAAGGCCATGTTTACAACCGGAAAATAATAAGATCTTGACTGTATATTCAAAATACTGAAATCCATATTGCAAGTGGCGTCTCCAAACATTATTTTTCGTAGAAACATGTAACTTTGTAACTATTTCTGTGATGCATTGCTTTCAGAGCAGGACATTCTGTACAAAAGTGATACATCCATTATAGAAATGTATAGATAATATACACCCGTAAATTATAACCACTCTCCTACGTTGTCAAATCGAATTTTATTATTTATGTAATATCTAGTAGCTTAGGAAATATTGGCAGAATCGAAGAAAGTCATTCAAATAAAAAAAAAAAATGTGGTGTTAAAAAATAATAAAATACGTAAAACGATTATTTTTTTTTGTACAGGTTTTCCTAAACTGTTGGCAAATAGGTTTTACTTGTTAATGACGAACATTTGTCATAAGTAATATATAATATATTATTATATATGCAAACCAACGATTTTGGAAGTATTGTCAATGATAACTAAATTTTCTTGTTTGGTTCCGATTATTTTTTAGCATATTTAACATTAAAATCGAAGAAGTATTTTCATATTTTCTTTCTTACTCCCAAAATCGGTGAAAATCCATTTTTGTTAAAAAGACATTAAACATGAAAAGGGGTTCCAACATATTTTCAAAATATCGAAAAATTGATTGATTTATTTATAAACTATAAGTCTCCGAGCATTGAAAACAAAACGTATTTACAGAAAAAAATAAATCGTTTCTTTATGAAATGAAATTTAACTTGAATAAAATTTTCCATATTCATATGCCATTTTTATCGACACTAACTCCATGAACTACACCACTAACTCCCCTGACAATACCCCTGCTGGTTCAGAAAAATAAATTAAAACTATATCATAAATATTGGGAACAGCTTATAAATTATGCTTAAAAGAAAAAAAGATTGAAAAATTGCAAGAACGAATACATATATATTTTTTTTTTAATTCCAATTGGAATAACAAATAATATTTGATCCTAAGATTATAAAATTTGCATATTCAATTTAATGTAAGTTACTTAATAAAATAAAATATTGCAAATAGAACTAATAACATTTTTTTTTAAACAAACCATGATAAAAATTGACAGACATTAAGAGTTGGTTAAAGTTGCTGCATATTGCATATTTGCTTTCTGTATATGGTGTCCTCTGAATTGTATATATGTGTTAGCTAGTTTCGAGCTGCTTATGGGGTCATAAATTTTTAAACAACCAGTGATTAGATAGGCATACTACTTTTCTATTTCACGAAATGTTTTTTATTATGAATTCGATGTTAATCAAATTCAAAAAACAAAAAACTTGTAAATGTTTTGAACCTTTCTCAAAAAGCTTAAGTTTCTTTACAGTTACCATGCCTTAAATTTTGAAAAGTATGAATATATTACATATTAGAAAGATGGACAAAATTGAAAACATTGCAAATCTTCCGTGATTCGAGCCCGGGACCTTCCAATTGCAAGTCGAATATACAAACTATGGTACTATGTGGACTTGGTACTTGACTACGGATCTTGTCATGTGCTATGTCCCTAATCTCATACAATTTGTAAGCTTTTATAAAAAGTGTGGCATGCACAATATTTGTGTTGATTATATATCAACTATTACTATTATGAACACAAGCGAATTGTGGCAATATTGTTTAGTTTTTCATTACAGAGCGTCAAAAGTTTGCTACTGAAACACTAAAATGAATCAGTTTACTTGTGTTCATAATAATAATACACCCTTTATGTTTCGTACAAAGAAAGGCATGGAAAATTATACAAGTATTATTTGAAGATGTTCAAAACGTTCTATTTAGAAATCAAAATTAGTAATATTGAACAGTGGAATTTTCGGGGCTAGCTAAATAATTTTTCATCAGAAATATAAATATTTTTTACATTTGTTATACCGATTATATCTCTAAACGCATTCAAAGCGTGCACAAATAAATACGACTATGCCTTCGTTTTTTTTTTTTTACTATACACACATAACCTATATGTCATCATAACGATACATTAACCTTATCAGAATTGTCAACAGAAAACCAGATAACAACAATTTACAAAAAAAAAAATACACAACATTATTACATCATGATGATGATAGAAGGAAAATATAATGCCCATAAAGATAATTTTATTTCCGAGCATAACACAGTACACATTATAGGTACAACATAAAACTCACATAACTTATTTAAAAATGATAAACAAAGGCAACAAAAAATACACCACGACTTTATCCATTGAATATGTACAGAAAAAAAAAACCTGAAAATATGTTGCATGGGTCACTAACGTTATGGTTCATAAAATGTATCAATACAACACCAAGAGCGTTCATTCAATGAATAAATGGCGTAGAGTATGAGAAGGAGTTCTTAACTACATTGTGTATTAAATTGAGAAAGGTATGTTGAGACTAACGCTGGCATTTTCAAGTGATTTAGAACGTGTGAATTATTACGACACTGTTACATGTACAAATGTATACTAAAGGGGAAAAACACCATTTTCATACTCGTTTTTAAGGTTTCTCGCCCTCTGTTACTCATATTTTCTGGTATTTGGTGAAGGAAAGTTTAACGAAAAGTTAAAAAGTCATAACAATCAAAGATCATATTCACGACGAACAAGCTATGTTTACCTACAGAATGATCGAAAAAATTCGATAATATGATAATTCAAAAAACTGATATTTCTTCATTGACTTCAAAAAGCCGATCTCGACCACAATCTGCATTACATTATTGTCGGACATCAAATAAAAACGATTCACGGGAACAATTTATTCCTTTTGAATATTTAAATATTTCACAGTATTTATTTTGTAATTTCATGATTCTTAAATGGTTATTTTAATTTGTTATGTTATAAAACAAGATTAAAAATTTCTCGACATCAGAAAAATAGAAAAATCGCGATAGACCGACTTGACAACAGAGTTACCAAGACGATAGTAATAGAGCTAGAAGGAAAGTAAAAATCGGAATGGTGTAATTTTGTAGACATTTATAATCAAACCCTAGGTAGCTCAAACTCATGTTTGACCAACCTCCATCCCGTCATTCTCATTAGAAATAGATATCTTTTTATATCGCAATATCCAATAAGCGCACAATTAGGAATTTTCACAAAGAGTTATGCTCTTGAGGCATGTTAAATTATCGATAGCCTAGACTTAAAGTATAAAGGGCAGGAATCTATGAACAGAAAACTTCAAATCTCTTATTTTTCGAAATATTTTAATTTTACGTTTTTTTTTTTAATTTGTTAAAAAAAATTACTGCTATTTCAAACGAAAATTACCTTTTTTGTAATCATAACTAAGTTTATAACTTGATAGTTGCATAAAAATGTAAATAAATTGCATTCAACCTTTTGCTATAAAAAATAACTTTTGAAAATCTGATAGTTTCATAAAATTTTTCAATTACTTAATAACCTATGAAAATATCTATAAAAATAGAATAATTTAATGTGAAAAAATTAAGGCCATAAAATATTATTTTTGTTGTTTTAGTGTATCATCCAGTAGAAATAAATTTTTTACATCTATCGTAGCGAGTACGATAGGTACAGCAACGTATAGTAAATAAAATGAACATTATATTGAGTAAGAAATCATCGTGGATATGAACTTTGGAGGACATATCAATAACTTTTCGTTTTATTCATGCAAATATGTTTTCAAAACACTGTATTCAGAGTTTGACTTGCTACTATCGTAGAAATCATGCTGGAGCAAATAATCTAGCAGCAAACCTATGCGCCAATCACACTTATTTTAAACATTCAATAATTTTCAGAGTAGTAAATTTTCCTTTCGTTACCATTGTACCAGAAATTTTACAATCATTCAACCTAATATAATGAAACATACAATAAAAATGTAAAAATCGCACATTTTACTACTGATTGACTCTATTTAAAAAAATATAAAGGACTTTCGGACTGGATATAGATAAGACAGCGCAGAAAATCAAAAAATCATTTGATGGTTTAAATTGTCTTAAACTGTATTTATGTGTTTAATTTTTCGGACTGTATTTATGTGTTTAATATTTTTTTGAAAACCATATAATTGTCAAATAAAACAGGTAATATTTTTTTTTATTTTTATATTAATTTTAAAATGTTTTATATTTCATCGTCGTAAACGTGACATGCAGATAAACATGACAATTTTTATGCAGTTTTTTCTAACAAAGTACCTTGGAATAGTACATTTTTTTCGGTATGAACTTATTAACTTTCCATTAAAAAGCTAAATAAACGAACATTACATATAGAGTAAGAATCGTAAATCATAACCGTTTTGATTGGTCAATAAAAATACAATTTACTTCTTGTTCGTACTTCAAATAATATACTAGAAGAGTTATTATTATTCCGTCTTTTGTTAGAATAAAATACCTTCCACCACATGTTTGGTATAGTGTTGTAGAATTAAATATGAGTTTATCACATAAATATTTTTATTATTAGTTTGTATTTTTTTTTTTTAGAAATTTTTATTTCTAATGAAAACGGTATTTGTTTATTTTGTTTGTACAAACATTCCATACGATATCGTTCACATGTCAAAGAGTATATGAAGCTTTTATTTAGTATTCTCAATGTTATAGCTTTACAATTCAGATTTGATTTTTTAAATACTTAAATTTACTTAATTGTGGCTATACATGTACCATCGAATGATTATGCATCGGTTTTTGATTATACTTCCTGCTTTCACTTGGCAAATTTTTTGTATACAAATTTAAAGTACTTCAATTGGGCCATCATACATCAGGACAAACCTTTAAAAATAAGAATAATATAGACATAAGGATAATATAAGTCCAAAGTCTTGTTAAAACAAGACAAGTTAGGGAGATATGAATTAATAACGTCTACTTAGCGCTTACACATAAATTTCTTGGCAAAGAAGAAATAAAAAACAATACATACAAGCTTCATCTTTTTCTAATCAATTTTAAAGACTTGTAAATTTAGTGTTTGTCTTTATGGGTATAGTTTAGAATAAGTTCAACTAAATTCTAATGTAAAACATTTTGCAAACTTTGCAAAAACTGTTCGAACTGCTTATGTCAACAATTCGAGTGACTTAAGTTGTGATTTGGCAATTAGTATTTTACTTAAAAAAAGAAATATTCAATACATGAAATATACCCAATTCCTGTTGAAATTAATACAAAAGATTTCGAATTTTTCAGTATTATTTATTGTTTTCGATCTCTTATTAAAAATTCTACTGCATTTTCGGATGGTTTAAAAATTTTTCAATAATTTAGTCATGTTCTTTTAAAACAATTCGAATTTATTATTTATTAAAATATTTGGTCGTTTTTACTTTTAGTAAATAATTTAATTTGACTTGTTTTGTTTTTACAAAGTATGTTCACAGATATTACGGTCTACCTCCCTTCGTTCATTAGAGAATGCTAAATTTCAACCTTCACTAGTTGAGACAATAAATATTTGACGAGTAATCAAGCAAAATGTACAATTTATATCGATGAATTCCTTAAATGGATCTTTTTGATAAATTTTGTACTTTTAAATATCCTTGTAATCTTTGAAAATCCTTACCGATTTTCGAATATATTAGCATCTCCAGTGTTTAAATATTAAAATATTAATAAGTAAAAATTTGCATAGTATACTACATACTATACAGATTATGAGCGAAAAAGCATAAAACAAATTCATAATTTATTCATTAGTATTATAAAATGTTTATTAAAATTACTAAACATTCATAAATTTTTACTATAGAAAAGTTTGTTAAATATCGAAATTACCATATAATATTTCAATTATAGATGTTATTTTATACTTGCTAATTAACAATGTCTATTAATTTTCAACATAACGGCATACTTGCCGCGCCTCTTATATGACCGAATTTAATTAAAATGTCTAGACATAGTTTATAGGTCAATGTATAGAGTTAGTTAATACATATACATTGCAAAATATATAGAAGAGTATCGTGATTTTTGATACACAATTATTAATAATTATATAAATAAAACTTTTCAAAGATTATACATACAAGTTTTACTTTAATAGTTTTCAAATATAATTAAATTGATACCCTGAGGAAGTATCTAAAATAATTTATTTGTTACCAATTATTTAATATATACTTTAAGTATACACACGAAAATATAACCTTAAAGAATCAAATATGGATTATTTGTTTTTACTTTAAATATTATTTAATATTCCGTATCACCTTTAACTTTGATTTTTCTAAATAAACCGTCATATTTACCATTTTCCAAGACGGTAAGTATTAAAAGCATTACACATCTGTCGGAGAGATGTGTTAGATAATTTATGTGTATTGACTTAAAAACAACGATTTTATTATCAATTAAAATAATTGCGAATTCAATTGAACTACAAACTTCTTCACCTTCTGGTATTTTTTAAATATAATTTTCATCATTATATGTGACAAAAAAGCTTTAACTGCTTCACAAAACATCGACATAAGAATTGTACGTTTGCTTTTGAAAACATGTCAAGATATTCAATTATTCTCATATTTTATAAGCGCCTATATGAAAGTTACAATAAAAAAGCACATAACGCAATGGCAAAAAATGAAAGATAAAACAGATGCTCTGTTGTGATTTTTATATGTATATAGTTTTTTTTTTTCTTTCTGAGAAAAAGCTAATGGCATAAGATGTATGAACTTCGTATGTTTGGTATATCACAACCTAAAACGTCCGCTATAATACGGAACATCAAAACGGAACGACACTACTCTCTCTACACACTATGCTCTCAAACATAATATATGACAAAAATGAAATATTGGATATAGTAAGTCCGTAAATAGTCGCAATATAAATTTTTTTTTATTATGAACAGTAGAGAGAAAATAACCGATCAGGGTATGATTATTAGAGACTTCGCTTATAACTTTCTAATTCAGCAACCATTTACAAACATAAAACTTGTGAAAACTGTTCACGAGACAAGCTTTTGTAGTTGTATAAAATTTATTAAGGGTAGAGAGTTTTAATTTGTGGTATTCTATAGTATTAATTATGTTAGGTGAATAAATAAATTTACACACTTCAATTTTTTTTATTTTGCTTAACCACTTTATTTTATTCTAATTATGCGACATGTTTCGGATGTTACTCAGTTGAATATGGAGTAACATCCGAAACATGTCGCATAATTAGAATAAAATAAAGTGGTTCAGCAAAATAAAAAAAATTGAAGTGTGTAAATTTATTTATTCACCTTACATAATTAATGTATAAAATTTATTTACAAGATATTTCAAACAAATTATAAACACAAAGTAGTATGCCAACAATTTTCAATGTCCAACAAATGCTGCATTAACCCACGCAAATTTTTAAACGAAAAATATACTTTTGAGCTTATATGGCTTTGGCAAGAAGTTAAGATTAAGTATGTTTTACAAAACAATTATATTATTATTGTATATTATTATGTCGTAATATTTTATTGGCATCTGATTAATGTATGCAAGCTTAATTTCATATCAATCTAACACTGACAAATGGTCAAAATTTTACACACAGGTACTGGAATAGGTAAAAATCATATAAAAGCTTGTCATAAAGTTAGTTTTCATTAAAATCACGATCTTCTTCACAATGTTTTAATCGCGACTCCATTCATGTGCTTAAAGAAATTGATTTTTATTCTTTTATTTCACTTTCTTTTATGTTAAACGATTCTTCTGATAGAAATAAAAATAAATGGGATGAAGTATAAAAATGGATAAATTTATAATCAAATAGCCATTTTTAACTTTTTCTACTCTTGCAAACTTTCTGTACGCGAAATTTAGAGTATTTGCTTCCATAGTTATCTTCGCAAGGCAGACATAAAGATATATAATTTTTACTGTACAAGAGCTTATGGTCTGTATCATCATATTTTCAGGATAAATACAATAACTTTCTAACAAAAGTTAAGAAAAAAAAGGCACACAGGAGTTTTTCTCTTGTTGTTTAATGATATCTATAAAAAAAAATTTCCGTACATCGCAACAAAACGAATGTTCATATAAAATATGGTTTTTTTTTTTCATGTTTTGTAAAATTCTCTTGCCAATAATTCTTCTGCCTGTATTCTACGTTACTTTTACGATTTGATTAAATTATAAAAAAAAATATGTACTTTCTGCTTGTTTCAGGTCAATCAACAGAGATTCGACATTTATTGTTACATAATTTACTGCCACGAACAGATCAGTTTATGACGTATGAGGGAAGTACAACGCATCCGGGTTGTTGGGAGACCACGGTGTGGATTATACTTAATAAACCTATTTATATTAGTAAACAAGAGGTAAAAACACATTGTTGATTTAAATTTATTTCTTTCTTACGTTTCTAAAATTATTTACAAATTATTATATATATATTTTTTTTTATAATTATTAATGAAAACTCTCTGATTTTTTCCAAATTTCCTAGATCAAATTATATTGTATTTTATAAATACGTATTTCGACTACAAAGTAGTCATCATCAGTATGAATTAGCTAGTTGTAATGAGGAGATGTTACTCGTTGCTAATTAGGTGACGGTTTGCACGTTCAATATCAATGGTTTCGAAACCTTAATTCTCGATAGTTTTGAAGTGTTTTGATAAAACAAGATTAATTCAGTTACTCCGATTAATTAAGTTAGCGATTTCATTCAGCCTCAAATATCCACTTTGTGGACTTAAGTTTATTCAACCTTAAAAAACCGGCGAAAAGTTCAAAATTTTTTGTTCGCTGTTTATGTGGTTTCTTGTATAATTGAAGTCTAAAAAAGGCAAAAATTATATTTATTTTACTATCGGTCGACTAATTTTTGAGATATTGCATGATATACAACCGATAAATCGGCCTCTGGATCGGATTTTTAGCAATATCTCAGAAACTACTAGTCCAATCGTTAAATAGATATTATTTTTGAAATTTGCGGGTTCAAATTACCCTAGAATATGTATTTCATCTAAATAGGGGGCAAAAAAATTTTCCCAATTTTTTCGATTTTTTTGAAGGGGTACCCTTAAAAAATTTCGAAAATTAGGAAAAAAAAATTTTAAATCCAATTTCGAAAAAATCTTGTTTATAAGTATATTTTGACCCGTAGATTTCAAAAATAACATCTATTTAACGATCGGATGCTTAGTTTTTGAGATATCTGCATAAATCCTATCTAAAGGTCGATTTAGCGGATGTATTTAATATAATATCTCAAAAACTAGTCGACCGATCGTAAAATAAATGCTATTTTTGAATTTTGCAGATCGTCATTATCCTAGAAAATCTATAAATCGCGAAAAAAAAATTTTGAACTTTTCGACGCTTTTTTGAGAATATAGAAGCAACTTTACTCAAATCTCTAAGACCTTTACTGTATCGCCCCGATTTCAATGAATTATCACGTACAATATCAATTTGTTAACAGATTTATAAATACTTATAATTTTATGTTCACAGCTTTATGCCCTACGAAAATTAATGCAGGGTACAGAAGATACGCCGAAAGCTCCACTAGGAAATAATTCAAGGCCGTTACAACCACTGTATCATCGAACAGTGAGAACTAACATTGATTTTAGTAGACAGGTAAATTTATATTCTTGTTTAATCTAGTATTCACTCATCATACTCCATATTTACACTGATTTTTCATGTCTTCCTTTTATTTTTCCGAGCAACATATCTTGTAATGAAGAGAAAAATGTATTTACAGCACTTTTTATAGTTTTAATAGTTTTATTACATACCAAGATTTAACTTACAACGTTTTATTGAATTCCCAAACAACAAACCGCTAAATTCCCAAACAACAAGATCCCTGGAAGAAAAATTATTTTCGAGTGAAAATCATTTTTGTTATTAAACTAAGTATTGAATATTTTACAACTGACATCAAAAAAAGAAGATATGATCAATTTGTCTGTTGTCATTTCAATTTTCTCCAGAGAAAAAATTTTTCGTGAGTGTATACAAACGTAAAAAATACAAATTTTTCAAAAAATAGCACCAACCAACTTCTAAAAGACGAACTAAAAAATAATTTCCTTGTGGACAACTACCTTTGAAGTTCTTCGATTTTTGCATATGTTATAAAATAATCAAATTTTCAACCAATTTGGTCACAATAAGAGAGAAAATAGACCTACTTATAGCAGCTAGAAATTTTTATTATTAAATTTTGGAATCAGCAGTCTCGATTATTAGTTGTTTATTTATTTAATTTGAAGTTGTGTTATTGTAATAATATAATAATACAATTTAATCCGGATATCTAAACCCCTGATTAAAATTATCAAATATTCTCCAGAGACTGATTTAGTTGGAAGCGCTTGTGTATTATTTGTTGCATTATACAATGTTAAACCCTGAAGCGATTAGTCGAAAATTGCATTCCCAAATATTATACGTAATAATTAATTGTGTGAGAACAAAATTGTTACAAAAACATTCAAAAATCTATTGCCTATCATTTCTTGTTTACATCAAATATTTCAAAAATCCAAATTTAGAAGATCAATTAGGTATACTTTGTAAATTGTAAATTACGCATTATGGCTTAGATATCTGGATCCATGTGATTGGAAATATACGTTACATAACTTGTTTCGGTGCTACAAACTGTATACGTACATAATTACAACTTTCAATATGATAAAAGCTTTTAAAAATTTTTGGCTTTAAAATTAATATATGTTTACGTTGGGGTACTATTTAAGAAGCTTGCAAGATTCATGTTGGCCACAAATAACTTTAAATTCGTACTTCGAAAATCTACTAATTTATGATAAATGTAAAATTTTAAAATTGGTTTTGAAAGTTTGAATTATGGGTGTTCTTTATAATATAGAATTGATAACATTTTCTTTACTTATTAGTTTCTGATTACTTTCTAATCCAAGTTTGTTGAATTCGCATCTTATTCTCTCACCAAGGCGATATTTTCATGAATTTTCCTAAAATTTGAAAGAACAAAATATTTTAACCAATCTTGTCATGTCTCATGCTATATGTGTGTCACACAAAGTGGTCTCATACATGTGTGGGTGTTTTACACATAATATAAATTCATTAATATTCATCAAAATCCTATGAAGATAGTTTCTAATGATACCAGTAAAAACCACTACAATGCATACTTTCTAACAACTAATGTAACAATTTGAAGAACAATTAATTTACCCATTTAACCAAGCGTTCTCATCCCCACTAAACAACACAATTACTATCACTAAATGTATTATTTCACATTTATCTATTTCCATTTCCTGTAGCCTAAAAATAATCATCGTTTATTTTAAATAAAACACTTAGTATGCAAGTATTGTAAATTTTATTATGTTTGGTACCTTTCTATATCCTTGAATAGGTAGGCACAGTCATAGAATGTATACTTGTGGGCAAAAAAATCGAGTTGTTTAATAATAAATTTGAATAACTGCCTCTAACAGTGAGTTCATACATTATTTTAGAAAATATGTTAGTATTATTCAATTAATTAAATCTAGACTTTGAGATGGATAGGAGAAAAAGTTCAATATTCGTACTTCAAGCACCTTTATTTACCAAAATATTGAGCTGACGAAAATAATCATTTGAAGTATCTCGTTAGCTTTCATAACGATTACACTACCATAGTATTTCCCAAAAATTAATTCATGGATAAAATTTGCCCTTCCAACTCTAGCGAGAGGCCCTATGATAGTGTACATACTTTGTAGGTATTTAAAATAGCGTCCAGTGTATTACAAATAATTGTTTTCTTTTATAAAATTTTGAGTACTTGATAATTCAATTTTTCTGCTCTTAAGTGTAAGCATGTCTTATGTTGTACATACTATGTTATATATGATTTATATCTTAAGATTTGAAGTAGATTACCTAAGTCTATTGTTTGTAGTACCTAAGCTTTATAATAATAACATATATACTCCAATCCAATGCTTTGTACAAACTCACTCAGGTGAATGAAATAATCGGTGTATAATACACAAGTAAAATTAACAATTACTGCAAAAGTGTGCTTCTACAATGTATTATTGTTAATTTGTAAACTGAATGATCATATAATAATTTCTAATCCGTTATAGAAAAAGTCAATTTAATTCACACAAGTTTGGAAAATGAAAAGGACCTATATAAAACTATTCAATACGCTGCTTTATACTATATAAGATAGCCAATCAACATTCAACGATCAATAGTTTTTGAGCTATTCGATATAATATTCAATAAATATGTGATATAATTGTAAAAACTGGTTTCAAAAATGTGAACCTCCTAGTCTATATTCATAGTCCTCTATAACTTTATTATAGGATCCTTTGTTCAAAAATTTAAGCTTTCTGGCTCTCTTGCTGCACTGAGTGTATCTTGATCAAAAATTCAAAACTTGAAATTCCTCTTTAAAGAGTTTAATTTCAAAAACAAAGCTCGTTTTATGGACCCTATATCGTATATTGATCGATATATCAAAATTTTAACACCCTCTTTAGTAACTTAGAGGACAGAATTGAAAATCCCTCATTAACGCCCACTTACAACATATAATACAGCGTCATGCAAAAGTTCAAGCTTCGAGACCAAGCAGTTTTGTCTCTGTGTTTTATATAAATCAGTCAGTTATATATATACTAGCGGACGTCACGCGGTTTTACCCGCGTAGTTCTCGTTCCCGTGGACATACCGGCATAAAAAGTAGCATATGTTACCCGAGTATAGTTTGTCTTTCCAAAGGCGAAAGAATGTTTCTAATCGGTCTAGTAGTATTTAACTTTATTAAACACAAAAATATAGCTTCTTAAATAAATTTAATATACTTTGTTTTTCTGGAAACATAAATTAAAATTTATTCAAATAAATAAATACAAATACCATAAATTTAAATTTTAAATTCTTATGGGGATGATTATTCATTATACAAATTAATTTTTAGATTATAACTATATCCGTCATGTTTAATAAATGAATTTATTTTCAATTTATGATAAATAGACAAAATTTTTGTTTGCATATGCAGGTAAAACCTTATATATATTATTCATGCAATAAATAGACAGATATGCAAAACAAAGTAACATCGATCCACATTTTACACTTGGGGATGAAAGAAAACAATTTTAATACATGTAAATATTGTTGTGGATCTAAGCAAGTTTTTTACTTTGAATAAACAACATTTTAAAACTAGAATTTTTATATCCTCAGGAATTTTTTAATAAAGTAATCAAATACACAATTATTGAAAAATAGGCCCAATGCAATACACATGAATCAAGTCTCCATACATAATATTCATGTTATTCGACAGAAAATAAATTGTCTATAATCTACAATACGTAAATGAAGAGTCAAAAACACAACAACAAAGTTTTATAGGGCAACATTATACACAAGGGATTTAATGTTTTCACATATACACAAACAAACTCATTCAGTATAATATATAAAATGAATTACACCATATACACTTCATTTGATAGGAGTCTAGACATTGTAAAGTTTTCATGAGAAAATTCATAACACCTATTAATGGGATGTATTTGAAAATGATAATGTTATCTAATGACTGCAAAAAGAATTAATGGATATTACAAAATAAGGGAAAGATGTCATTGAAGTATGTGGGTATTTATCAAAGTATTTATTTTGTATAATGAGTGGTAACAACTTCAAAATAATATTCTAAGCGTTCAATCCTGGGTAAGGACAATATAGGGACAGATAAAATTTTTAAGTACAGTTATTGGAATTTTATACTATACCAGTTAAAAATTAATAGTAACTTTGTCATTAACGAAACGAAGGGATATCGATATGAGTAGATATAGAAGTGGAGTGAAAATGCCAGCTCCAAGTTAAGTTTTTTAAGTTTTTTTTACCTTCCACTATAATGTGCTGCAAATTATTTCAGCTGTAATTTTCAGAAGCTTAGTTACTACACATTTCCCTTATGTGAAGAAAACAATTTTGCCTCTCTGGTCCTTCAAAACTAAGTATAAATTAATATATTTGTACATTAATCCAAAACCAAGGCTATACTTTATGTAATTGCTGGCGCCTTTGTCATCGGAGTTGACCAAATCATTTCATAGGAAAAATTAAAAAATGAAGCCGTTTTACGAGTCTATAAAATATCAGCAGTCTAATTCAAACCTTCCCCGTTTGTTTTTTGTTCAGAGAAATCTATAAAAACTTTTACTTTTTTCACTGCAACCTGGAAGGATAAAATTTTTTCCCATCGATGTAAAATGACAAAGGAACTTAAGAAAACTGGACACTTCTCTTTAATTTTCTCTCTCCTAACATCTTTAACTATAATTTCAAAAATACAAAAATTATTTCAATGGAAATAGGAAATAATTATGTTATGGTCCTCCACTTTTCTACAAGAGGTTTACAACTAACTACTGGTTATAAGAGAGGTAATTTTTAAAAGGCAAAACAATTACTAAACAAGTATTTTGAATTGAAATTTTTTCTTACTCGATAGAGGGTCTGATTTTTCTTGTAGGTTAACTAATACTCTGCTACACCACGCAAAATAAATAGAATCAATTCTTGGCTCAGTATCTGTTAATTGTCTTTTGGCTAATTGACTATATATCATTAAGATTTAAGTAAAATTAATGCACACAATCAGTCTCTTATAGACTACATTTATCATACGAAAAAGCATTTTATTTCATTGTTCATTTTTTATGCTTTAACTTAATTCTAATGTCGTTATTGAAACAAAAGATACATCTAAGAGAAAAAACATCTATCACACCAATCTCGTTACTCTCAAAAGAATAAAAAACAACTATTGTTTTGTATATATAATATGCCTTGAATATACATTATATACACGTTAATTACTCACGCTTTTCACCAACGCACCAAAAGGTACATATATCGTTATGTCAAGGTAACAAAACAAAGCGCACTGTGTTATAGGGGAAATTGCCCCAAAAAGTTGTTTATAGTTTATTGAATCTATATTGTAGCAAGTTCGATTTGTTATTCGGGTGATAATACAATTTTATTACATAAATTACTACAAAAATAATACGGTAGCGTTAGAAATCTTAATTATTTTTAATTGCATTGCGTGTCCACCATATTTTGATGATACATAGGCCTTTAATTTGTATTATTTACTTGTATATTAAAAATTCAATACACAACGTTTTTAAACCAAATTATTAATTCCAAAAATTAACATGCCTTAATGGGTACGAATCTACATAGTTGAGCCAATAGTTTCTTGTTGAAAAAATTCCTGTTACATGAAGTTTTGAAAAGCATCCGTATCTTTCGGAACTCTACGCATTTAACGGTTTTCAATATGTGTCATACTCCCTCAGATTCGTAAAAATATTTTTAAAAAATCATGAATTTATACTATTTTTTATGTCGAGTTCCTGGTGACATTTATTTTGACCTTGGCAATGATCTGCAAAGACATTTCAATATAAAATTATACGTTATTGGGTTCTAAAATTGGGGTTTTTGGATATTGAATTTAGGGGTTTGTTATCCAATGGACCGTTTTTGCTAATTCAAATACGTATCTTACTATTTAAGCCTAAAAATCAATCAAATTCAGTTGATAATTAACAGTAAAATTTTTAATTAAATGGAAGTATAAAAAAAGAGCTCCTCTTAGACAGTTTTACTATATTGTTTCGCATTCGAATATAAAGAGAATAAAATAAGTTGAGGTGGGTAAGAGAATTGTTGAGTAATAATAAAATGACACTAAAGTATGAAAGATAATGATAACATTGTCTTTAGTGTTTGTACTATAATGAATGAATGGAGTTGAACACAAATGAGCCATCATTATCATCATGTGTACGTAGATTAAACCATAGACAGATAGACTATATAGACTGAGCGTTCCCTATCCAGCAATAAAATAAATTCAAGTAGAAATGTATGATTGAAACATATCTATCAACTGTGACAATTTTCAAAGGAAAAAGCTTGGAAAAACACTATTCCAATTTTATCAAACAATATTACATCGACTGCATGCAAAATTTGGAGTAGATTGGTCCAAAGAATCCCGTTGTCTCCTGCAAACTTTGACCTCGTGTGATATGGTCGCATGAAATATCCTCCAGAAAAGATTCCGGACAATATATTATCAGGCAAAATATCCTAAATTAGCAAGCATTAACATAATTCACTTCTTAATTGCTCATCTTTCAATTTATTATTAACACAATGGTTTCTACCGTTGATGTACAGCATACTTCTTCCTCATTAAATATAACGAGAAACAATTTATTGGAAACTTTTACACTTAAAATTAAAACATAACAAAATTTTACAAATTTTATGAGTACAACAACTGTTAAAGTATTGTATGTTTAATTTCAATAAATAATTTTTTGATTCATTTCAGTTACACGCATATTATATAAAATAAAATAAAAACTCAAAAATAAGTCAACTTTAACAATAAAATAAAAAAAAAATTTTTAATCTTATATGTCATTTTTTAACATTTTTTTATTGACGGCAAACATTATTAAAGTGAATAATAAATTTAATATATATATTCTAACAATACGTAATATTATTATATTTACTCATAAAATATTATGTGTAACAATATAAAATTTATTGAAATAAAATCTACTGAACATTAACTGATACTCGAAACTAAAGATTTATTACAACTGACCAAGAATAGTTATAGTTATAACGTCCATCTGATGACAAAAAAAATATTTATTGTCATTTATATATTAACGCCTTATACGTCTTCCAAAACTGTTTTAAAAAGAAAAAAAAGGCATATTTTTTTAACCTATTTCATAATTATTTCCTATTTCATTGCGCTTCCAAAACAAATGTTAAACATTTTTTAAAAATTTCGAAAAACTTTTTCTATGCTTATAGCTGTTCTAGGATAAATATGGTTTCAAAATACAAAAAAAAACTACGCTTTCACACAAAAATTACAAATTTATTTAACGTTTGAATTCGTAGGTTTTAAGATATTGCTTTAAATCGTAATCGGAGATCGAAAACTAATCAATTTCAATGGTGTGGTGCATACTAAAAATCGGTTTAAAACTTTTTCGTCAATAATTTAAAAAAACCCTTCAAATATGTAAATTTTTTAAATTATAATAACTTTAGCAATCATTTAATTAAGAGATTTATTAGTTTTAGAAAAGATGCTACTATAGAAACTCAATAAGTGGCGAACAAGTGGATTCTGAGGAATAAACAGTTTCTGCGAAATTCGATTGTAAATTTAAAAAGACACTTTCCATAAACCTGAACTATCCAGTTCTACGTGCTCTAATACCTAATTGTTTCAAGTACATTTAAGTGAAAGTCGTCAATCTTAATAATTATTAATTTCGATGATAAATCAAATATCTCTTAGAACATTCTGTCGAACATTATTCTAAATATAAATCTATGTAGTTTATATTGTATGCTTATTTTCTGTTTTCTCTATGATGCAGTAAATAAATATCTTTTCATAAAAACGTGTATATAAAAATATACTTTTATTACAATATCCTAGAGAGATGTGAAAGAAGAATGAATGAACAACATGAAGAGACGAACGAGTCTACTACATACATATGTATGTACCTCTAGAATCTGGATAGAGTACTATATAGAGTCTATGTTACGTCCACATATACATATGTATGTAGTATATAAATAAAATGGACGTCATATATATAACATAATAATAAATAACTGCTTTACCTACTTTAATATGTATAATAGTACAAATACATAAATGTTTACAAATACAGAGAGATTTGTGGAAAGGATTAAACTGTAAACATAACTTATTTTGGATTCTCAATTCATAAAAATTACATGTGATCCAAATCATATAATCATCGGATTTAAAACAAAAAATATCATTAAACCACAATGTCAGGAGAATAATCACTTCATTAGCTTATTGACCGAGAGTTGTGAAGTCATTTTGTATTTCTTTTATATGTATCAATGTATCTATCTATCTTTGTTTGTTCCGCTGTTACTTTCGAATGCATCGTCCAATTTTGATTAATTTTAGTATGTTCATCACAATCAGTATATGAACTCTATAGGCTGAATATATTTGAAACTTGGGGTTCAGAAGAAAGTTTTACTTTGGTTTTGATACTTGCCTTCCAAATTTTTTAGGTATCTGAACGCGAGTTTGATGATTGCTGGCATAATTTTTACCCGGAACTTTGTTTTTATTTATTGAGTACTTTTTTACACTTTTTCAGTTTTTGGCTTATGCATCAGAAAAGTAGAGTTTTTTCAAAAAGCCCATTCTATACAATATTAAAGTAGACAAAATTGCCTAAATTTTTAATACATATTATTTTTTTGGAAGTCTTACCGTTTCATCGCTAAATACTTGATTAGAAAAAAAGTGGGGTTCAGAGGAAAGTTTGAATTTTCTCACCCATCGAACTATTTGGATCACTGTTCAATAGATAATTGAAACTAATATCTTATAAATCATTTCATAACTGTTTATGATTTAAAATCACTCATTAAGCACATAACAATCGAGCACATAATCATTTTTATTACACATAGCATCATAGTTTAATAGTAAAATAGTACTTTCCTTTTATCTATCGTAATATTGCAATGTGATCTATCTAAAGTAAGTTTATTGCTATAATTTATGTCAGTAAAAGCAGTTGTATCTATAGGATATCCTTTTCCATTTTTACCTCTTATAAGTGGCAATATATAACTAATGTTTTCTACCTGAAAAATCGATTTTTCAACACAATTTTGCGTTTCAAAGATTCCTCATTCCAAAGAATATCATTGCAGATTTTTATATATCAGAATTAGTGTTTCCGAAAAGAAAGCACTTAGATTATTGATTATCCAGTTGTATCAAATATACTTCAGAATACATTTGACTGCTAATATATAATCATGAAAGAAATTTTATACAGCTGTAAATCATAAAAAACTAAATTTTTTATGTATTAAGCAAGTGAACCTTCCAGATAGTCTATCTGGTGATCTTAATTGGAACTTGAGTTTTTAGGGTAAACCAAGGATGTTACCACTCCCAGTAGTAATTAAGCTTGCATAAGGCTGTAAGTTATCATATACTATTCTATTTAATAAAAATTTGTAAAACTAAAAAATTATGTCATATTTGGATAATGATAAACACTTAACAGTTAATTGCTTTGTTAAAATGATATTCGAACATGAAAGACTTTAATTAGCTTGAATGGTCTCTAAGATGAGTCTTGCATTCACTAAAAGAGATCATTTTGTGTTTCCAGTATCATTTTGTTTCATTACCATACATGCAATTTAAACATTTACTTCCATATATAAAAAAAAAAAAATGTAAAAATAAAATAATTTAGTATTACATACATGAAAGAAGACTCACCAATATGTTGTATTTGTATTTTTACCTACTATCTATGTTCACGTATCTATAATACTAACTAATAAGAACAATAGTCACGGCATATTTAATATCTTCTATACATACATTTAAAACAAAACAAAAAAATTTTTTCCACCAAATAGGAATCTGTTGAATTAAAAATATTTTCATTTGTCTTTATATGCAATTATTATGTATGTCCAAAGTTCAAAGTTGTGATATATTTGAAACCCTTCATCCACAAATAAACCATAATTTTAGTCTTAAGTTTGTAACGCAGCATAATATTGACTGACAGCTAGCAAGACAAAAAGAGCTAGCAAGCTGAAATTTTGGTGATGTATTCTCAATATAAAAAGTAAGGTTAAGTTCATGATTGAGCAAAATTGGTTCATTGGGTCCAATGGATCCAAGACCCAACTTTTAAACTATAAAAGAAGAAGAAACAATCAAATACAAAAATGTTTTGTTTTTTTTAAAACAAACAACCTTTGTTTGAAACATTTTTTCGTTTAAGAAATCTTTTTAGAAACAAAGTTACTGAGAAAAAATCCTTAGACCAAATTATATTGTTCAGATGTCAGGCGTAACTCTTCTTCTTGTTTCTTCTGATAATTCATTTAAGGAATAATTGGCAATCCAAACAAGCATTTTCAGGTAGTTTTAGTCAAAGTTGGATGAGATCAGTTTTGTTTTTACTTTCCATTTCTTGCTTCAAAGTTTCAAAACTGCGGAGATATATTTAGGATGGATTCTATGAATTCAATTTCAAGTTCGATAATTTATTAAAGATAATGTCAAGGACCAATACTAGAAAATCCGTAGGTAAAATTGAACAAACTTTATTCCCTTTTTTTAAAACAAAATCGTTAAAAACATTTCCCGCTTTCGACTAATTATTGAACAGAAGAGGGCTCATTCATTTATAAATAAATAAATACTGAAATTTCAGACGCTTTCATCAGTATACTAAAGTTTATAACTATCGAAATTTTTTCTACAAAATATTTTTCAACAGGTTTTATCATGTTATAATAAATGTTGTATCCGTTATTGTTGCATGAATAAATTTAACTATTTATTTTTATATTCTTTATATTTGTTTGTATATTTTACTTTATTTTTTATTTATTTATTTTTTGTTTTTGTGTGTACTAGTTTTATGAAATAAATGTTGTGAAAAGGTATATTGTGTAGTATGTGGTAGCTTTTATTGCATATTACCCACATAAAGTGAATTTTTTTAAATCAAGAATAAGTCAAATACATAGTTTTAATAATCAATTTTCTTTTTTTTATAAATCCAATGTTTATTTAATTTTAAGTCAGTTTTCATCAACTTAGGTCATACAGTGATTACATTGGGCATATTCTATAAAACAACAGCATACAGCAATTCTATGCGGTCACCCATCCAAGAACTAACTGTGTATAATGTTACTTGTTTATCGGTTGAGATCAGTAATTACTAAATCCAATGTTATTAACACATAACTACATTTTTATACAGTTTCGATATCATTAAAAATAGCAACCCAATATTTTTGTACCCAACACATGTCGAATCGGCTGATAAACCTAAGAATATAACATAGTAAATTTGATAGAGAATTGTTAAAAAAATCATTTAAATAAATTTTAGTAAGAAAACCATTTTTAAAACTAAACTTTTATTTAAATGGTCTGACTTGTAGAAAATAAACTTTAATTAAATCAATCTCATTAATTTACATTACATTATACAATTTATATAATAAAAAAGCTTGTCGCCAGTTATTATTTCAATATCAAGTTACAAATTGTATTCTGTTTCAAACAAAAGTTGTTTGTTTTTCAGAAAGCAAACATTTTTGTTCCTGAATTTTTCTACTTTCTTTTACAATTTAAGAGTTGGGTCATCAATCCTCTCCAATCCAATGGAATGATCCCGATGGCAAGGTCCAATGAACTTAAACTTACTTTCAACTTAGAATACGTCACCAAATTGTCAACTTGCTATCGCCTTTATTTTTTGAGTTATCTTGCTGACCGATAGACGTACGGGCATGCGGAAATGGGCTAATTAGGTGATTTTATTAATACCATTTAGACGTATTGTTTATGTATCGGTTATAAATATATAAATAGTGTTGGATTTCATTGTTTATCATTAGAATTAGAACTTATGATTTTCACAATCAAATTCATTTTGTTGAACAATAACTAGAAATAGTACATTTAGAACAAGCAATACTATGTTAGATACAAAATACATATTACATAATAGAAGTAAATTGTAGCGTGGTTGATTAATGGATTAGATATAAAATATTTCATTATATTATTTATTTATGCATTCATACGTATGGGGAGAATTTCAATTTTTAAATATTTTTTTTTACATAAAAATATAGAAAAAAAAAACTACAAATTGTATTATTTAAGGCTATTTGATACGGACTTCAAATCATAAACGAGTTTATGTACACCTCTAATAGTGTGGAATAAATCCTAAATGGAATACTTAAATTCAAATGGTCATTTCTGTAGCTCTGAAGGAAAACCTTTTTTTTTATATTATTCAGGGTCGGTGTTGATTTACTATGGTTTAAAGCGACCAAGTTGTGATACGTGTGAAAGGATAATTGAACATTTAAAATAAATTAATCGTTATGGATAAAATAGTATAAATGTAAAAGAAAAAAAAATACAAAGCAGAACCACAAAGTTGAACAACCAAAAGAAAAAGATGGTGAACCACAAGAGAAAGCACTATAAAAGTGAAACACGAGAGCGCATCGATATTAAGATCCACATTATAAACTGAGTATTTTAGCGTATAATTAATTTTAATTTCTGTTGAAAGTGATCTCCAGCTACAATTTTTGTCAAAAATTTTTCTTGTGCTTAGATCTCAATATACGAATTAAAAAAATTGTGTTTTTATATAATTAAAATTTGCAATTGAAAATATAGGGTTCAAAATTTTTTTTGTAAGTCAAGCTAAGAAAAACGAATATTATTTTTTTAAAGTTTTATTTTGTTAAAAAGTAATTTATTTTATTATTCAAGAACTTATATGCAATATAGTGTTTTACTCTCCAGGGATTATATTTTAATTGAATGATTTTTAAAAGGAAAGCTATGTTTCTATGCTATGTTCCTAGTTCGATTATATTTACTCTGAAGTAAACTACCACTTATCAATTTTTTCTAATCGTAAAACTGCTCAGGCAATTTACTTGACCAATTGAGTTGAAATTTCAATATTTGGTAAAAATATACATTTGCTCACTTCGACCATAAAATTCAGAAAATATGCATCCACTTTATGAATATATCATTTACAAAAATATTTTACTAAAATTGCCCATCATATCTATTTTATATTAGTTTTTGCTTCAACGGCTGTAATCAAGTCTGAAAATCAAAATTAACATTTATTTCCTTGAAAATTCTTATACTATATGATTTGACATTAAAAGTTTTAAGAATTTGAATATATATTTTAATAATATATTTATTTCGATTTATATGAGAATTTCTCTGTGCTAAAAAATTAATTTTTCTAATTTATATCCCCTTTTGAACGGATATACTTTGGGTGCTTAAGCAGATATATATTTCAAAATGTAAAAATGTACCTACACTTAAACGGGATTTATAACCGCGATCCTACTCATTCTGAACCAAGGCTATTCAATAACAAATATACCATTCAAATATCATAAACTTCACTTAGTGTACCACAAAAAATACCTAAACATTCCCATACCTAACAATCGAAAAGGAAACATTATTTAACATGAACATAAATAGCTGTAACACGGACATTAAAAATAACAAAATGTCAACTAATGATAAATAAATTTTAACATCATAATGTTAATTCCACTTGTAAAAAACTCTCTAGTAACAACGATTAAATTTCAGAAATTGAACGAATAAACTCCAGTAAAATTATTTTATTATACGTAAAAAGCTATATATGTGAGTTTCGTGTAAATTGTTTTTGTGTATGGTGGTTGTACGTTCACAAAACAGGAATAATCCTAAATTTCATTTAATTTTCGTACCACATACATATACACATACATATTATTTTATTTATATAATTATTGTTAAAACGTGTTCACATTAACATTGAAGATAGTACCAATTTAAATTAATTTTCTTTAATAAAATTGTTGTTAAAATGTTTTTACCATTTCATATTATTATATGCATACAATTAGTTCGAATCATATTCAATGTATAAAACTTATTTTATACGACTGCCAATGAAAGTTTATGTATTCCGCGCATATTTATGTATGTATTAGAAATGTGCCGGATCCTTTTAAATGAAGATTCGCGGATGCGGATACATATACGGATAATCCATTTTTGGGCCCTCGATACGGATATGGATCTTAACGTTTCAACTATTTTTTTAGATTTTCTTGAAATGTTATTGAGTATTAATTGAAATATAATTATGACGTGTGATATCGCTTGACGGTATTATTTGATGTATGAATTTGAATAACAAATTTGAATTAAGATAGTGTACCTAAATTCTATTTAGCACCTTATGATCACGTAGTCAGCTAAGTATAAGAATTGTCACTTAGCACACTACTATAAAATTTTTGCCAAATATATAATTTTTAAAATATAAAGTGGAATTTAATCTCCATTAATGGGATTTAACAGTATTTTATTACTACTTTTTATTATAAATTTATTCACATAATGAAACTCGATAATGCAAACGATCATTTGAAGATGTGCAGAAAAATAAAATAATACGGATCTTTTTTCTCTTCCGGATATCCGCGGAATCAGATTCAGATATTCGGTACATCTTTGCTTTGCTTAAAAAAAAATCGTAATTTTATTTCATTTAAAATTCTTATAAGAGAAAGTTTTTCCTCATTTCTTCCCAGTTTATAAGAAACAAAATCGACTTACTAACTTAGATTTCTATCAAAGAATTTGCGAATTTGGATTTACTTCCATTTTATCGTTTCTAATATCCAGAAATTGATTAGAAAATATTTGCAGGGCATCTGTTGGATGCCTACCAGACCTACATAAAAAATCTTTTTAACGGGTCAAATACTTACTGCCCTCTGTTAGAAACTTATAAACAATTCAGTTTGAAAATCGTTAATTTTGAAATAAAAAAAAAAAGAAATAATCGGAATAAAAAAAATTTAGTTATAAAAATCACACATTTTAAATAAAGTTACTTAAAGATCGGATGGCCAGATTTGAAGTTCATCACGGAACAACATCGTGGCATGCGATTTGTATATAATAAGAAAAAAGTAGTTTGGTTTACAAATAAAATTATATTTATTATTACTTGATGTTTGAATTTCATTTCTAATTACTTCGGATTAAGTATGCTTGAATTGTATTTCTTTTAGCAAAAAACTAATAATTTTCACCTAAATGTATTTTCAATATTTTATCTCGTAAATTGAAGATACGTTCCCCTTCAACATTTCCATAAACCTTGTCATACAATACCATACTTATATAGAAGTTCTCTTCGTTTACTCGTTATTATTATTTATGCGAATGTATATATATATTATTTACATATAGTTTTATTAATGTTTCAAATTATTATTAGTTCCTTTTTGATGACATGTATATAAAATAGTTATTATATGTACGCAAAACTATTCAATATGCCGACATGTATAAATCATTATTTTGAAAGTTGTATATTATATTATATTATTTCATAGGAAATTGAGTACCTCATCATTTTCTCTAAATAACTATTTTGTATTGATATCGATCAAATATGACTGTGTTAAACGATCCTCTATTACAAAACTGAACGGTTGGTTCTTCAGGCCCAAAATATTTTGCATATCTCGATATGGTTTCCTCAATTATTATTAATTAACAAATTTTTATATACAATATTTTTAAAAATGCTAGCTTTTGTGATATTAAAAAATAAAAGCGCTAAGAAGTAAATAAAAAATTATTTAAATTAAAAACTTATTAATCGTGTCACTTTTCTTTTGATGTAGTCAATTTTCAATTCAATTTTTAAGCTAAGTACATAATTAGTGCCGATTTCGAAAGGTGATTGGATTAAAAATTATGATATACTTTCTACATTATTTTTTAAAACCTTTTTTTTCATTTTGAAATATTTCTAATAGTACATTTTTAATCTAAAAGTTGAGGAAACCATATCCAAATGACATATATATATATATATATATATATATATATATATATATATATATATATATATATATATATATATATATATATATATATATATATATATATATATATATATATAGTGTCATAACGGGCATAACGGAAAAAGTATCTTTTGATTTTGGACAAGTTTAGGCTTCCAAATTTTATCACGTAACTTTTTTTTAGATATTTAACTTTTTTTTTATATATAATTATATAATTATTAATGAGAAATCTAAGATTTTTCGAATAGATTTCGATTTTTTGTCCCAATTTCTTTATTAATTAAATTATTTTGTATTTTTATAAATTCTTATTTCGACTACAAAGTAGTCATCATCAGTATGAATTAGCTAGTTGAAATGATTCTCTGAGGAGATGTTACTCGTTGATAATTTTGTGACGGTTTGCAAACACTTTATAATAAATATCAATTATCGATTAACAGATTAAACTTTTAAGTTAACAGACATTTACTTGTTTATAGCATAAATAATCGATTATATTCGAATTTTAAATACAGAATTGTTTATTCGCTATACAAAATGCATTCTTGTTACATAAATTAAACAATATTTGATTTTAAAATAGCTCATCAATAATAACTATTGGTACAAAATAGAATTATACACAATTTGACCACTCTCTATTTTATTAATTAATTATATGACCACCACCACATGTATATATTTGTTATACGTATACCTACATATATAATATATGTTTGATTAAATAAAATTGAATCACCTAACACAATCATTAAAGCTTAATGCAGAGAAATCAAAATGTAGTAAAAGGAAATTGGAAAACCTGGTTTCTGTCAATATTCAATACCATTTACACACTAAACTATTTATGTCATTGTTATGCCTCGATACAAAACCTATCAGTATATATATATATATATATATATATATATATATATATATATATATATATATATATATATATATATATATATATATATATATATATATATATATATATATGTACGCGAATATACATATTAATATATACATACATATATTCATTCCTGTATAAAAGAAGGTACCGTGTGATTATGGTATATTGTAAGTACTTTGGAATCATATTTTATATAGATACGTTAGCTGTGTGTGGCTTTGAACACCTTTTTATTGATGCATCATGGTATACAGTTTATATTAGAACTTCTTGGTCAAGTCATTTTAATCAAAACGTTAAATACAACGCATCTATAATGTTTAAAACATTGAAAGGTTTTTGCAAACAAACTCATTGAAAACCCTCTCCCCCATCACATCCACTTTGAATGGGTATTACCTCAAATGAAAGATCTTCAATCACTGAGTGTTCTTAGCTACGAACGAACTTTCTATAGAATTATTTCATAGAACAGGAGATATCTAATTTTGAGTGGATAAAATCATATACATTTGAAATTCAAAATTAAATTTATCTCTGCTCGCAAGCACTATGTCAAACTGTCAACTACATACAATGTGCATATCGCATCCTTCAACTATTATCGGAACCATTCGTGAATCTGGAGGTCCATATAGAAACTAGTACCGGGTGTCCTACACAAAATACTACATTTCCGAAAAACGGGAAATTCTACACTTTTAATGAGTGTGCTAAAAATTTACTCACAGAGAGTCAGGATATACATAATGAAAGTCAATAGAATTTAATAACATAAATTAATAAATTTGAGTATTATTACAACTGCAATTTTACTATCTAGACGACTTTCCCTTACTTATACAACATTATGTATAACCTGATTCTCTGTGAATAAATTGTACAATTTCCATTTATATGAAAAAACAAGTAGAACATTACAATGATTTGATAAAAGTCCCAATACATGTGTAATGTTGGTTGTATCGAATTTAACTAATAGAAATATAATCAAATTACCTACTTCAACGGTGTAGCTTTGCCATAACCCTCGCTCACAAACTGTCTATATATTCACAATATTATATACACGCAAACATACACATACAAAGGTACATTTCGAAACTAATCAAATTTTATTACTTTTTTTTTACAGAGTAATAAAAATTGTCCATCGATGTTCAAAGATCCATACTATCGAGGTAAGCAAATTAAATCCTACATTTGTTTTTTAATATTAAAATGAACAGATATTTAATGCTGTACGATTTGTTATTTTCATGAAAATTATAATAGAATTACTATCTGCTTTTATAATCAGAGTGAAATTATTTTTAAAATTTCAATTTATTCTTTTAAGTTTTTATTTTAATTTACAAAAACAAAATTCTGAAACATTTTTTTATTCGTTTTTCAAACAAATCTCAGCAGTTACTAGATATACTGTCATTTATAATAGAAATACTGAACCTTGAAATTAAGTAAATTTTGCTTTGTCTGAGGTTAGCATAATCCTTGCAGATTTTAATACAAACTGCCGTTAACCAAAAAAATTACCAACGCAATAAGACGCATAAAAATATTTGTTGTCCGGTGACAGTTCCTTGTTGAGACTGAATGATGTATGATACTCCGCCGAGATTGACAAAAAAGGATTATCCGCATATTTCCCCATTATTGTCATTTGTTATTCCATTTTGGGTTCGATTTTCTACTGTATGACTTGAATTTGACCAATTACTTAGCCAGAATGTCATAAAATAAAACACCCCTGACTTTTCATAAAATTCTTCATTAAGCAAAATATTTTTTCGTATCTTCAATGTTATTTTTCTAGTTCCTATTCCACCTTTTCAAGAAAATTACAAAACGACAAAATTCAATTTTTAATAGAACGTTTTTCCTTCCCAAGTTCTTATTTACTAATTTGTAACATATCTGTGAAAAAAAAAATGTATGTTTTATTTTTCAAAAAAATAAAATAATTCGTTTAATATTACCTGCAGTCAAAGAAGATTCCCCGTACTGAGCAAAGCCAAGTATAGAAAACCATCGTAGTCGTTCAGAGAATATAGTTTATCTAAAATTATATAAAAAAATCGGTGTCATAAACACAATAATTCAAATTGCGTTTTTAAGAATCCAATTGTTTCTTTTTGTATTATACATCAAAATTTAGACTGGTATTCTCCTTGCTCTCTGGTCGTGTAAAATCGTAGTTGCTAATTGAACCATCAAAGTATTAATTATATACTTTTAATTTTATACGATGAAAATAATTTTTTTCTAAAAATAAAAACTATTTACAAACGCTGATAAACATTCATTAAAATTATTAATAATTTAAGATTGTAGTAAAAGCACTCATATCTTAAAACACCAATATTGTTTTTCTATTTTTAATTATTGATTTCAGATCTCTCAGTCCAGTTAAAAATGTTTAAAACTTCTTTTATCATTAACTTCGAGTAGGAAATTTGAAAATATATCTAATAATAACCAAAAGTGTCAAACTTGCTAGCAGAAATACATTCGTATTTTTGCTAAATGATTAACAGCAGTTTATAATGATTGTAAAATCGGGGTTAATTAGAATAGCGTATGCAACATGAATTTTGTGTGAGTCAGAAGCTTTTAGTTTGCAAGAGCCATCAACTTCAATTCATGTTTTCTTTCGACTTTTCCTGTCGACAAATGCTTAAAGCTCCACACTCGAGATATATATACATAATTCATTAAACAATTGACTAATTTATTATTCTTTTTTTTTTTCATAGCAAACAAATGGGGCTCAGAACATTCAACCGCATTCCATTCGACATTCAACTAAAACTGAGAATACTGAAATTATGCTTATGAATAAAATATAAAATAAAATATTAGCTTATAACTCTCTAATAACTAATACAGATAATTAAATTAGTGCGATTTATTATAATAAAATTAATAAAAAATACTCAAAAAAAATAAATAAATAAAAATATTTAGTGATATAAATATATTATTAATTACTAATAATTATTATAAATAAAGTGCTTTTTATATTCAACAAAAAAAAAAAAAAAAAGAAATAAAGTAAATATATAAATAAATTATATATTCCATACTTTCCGACGTCGTATAAATTTAAAAAAAAAAAATTTCAAAATATACAACAAAAATACCTAAAAAAATATGTTTAGTAACAAAAAAATATATATTTTAAAAATCAAATTTAAGAAGGAATTCAAAAAAGTAAAAAAAAAAAAGTAACTGTGCGCAAATATGTGACCAATATGAAAATAATAAAAAAAATTTTTACCTTTAGATCATTATTATATGTGAAAAAAAATTATTTTATGTATTAAAAAATTAAAATAAAATTCCTATTTATAATAAAAAAGGGGCTCATAAAAACGTTCCTCGATTATTGTCTATTGTAGGCATACATAACAGCTAGGATAAATTTCATTGAATTATTTGCAATAAAACTTCAAGATATTGAAAAAGATTTATCATAAGTACGACTCAAAACAAATTTGTACTTTAAGTGTAAAGTAAATTTAAAAGTATTAAATATGCGCCTTTTTGTGCATTTGAATCTAAATTTCGAAAAAAATTTTCAAAGACTAACATCCATTGATTTTTTAGGCTTCAAATTCAGGCTAAAATTATATCCCAATAGGAGGTAAACAATGTTATTGTTTACCTACTGTTTGGCTATTATAATTTGGCATATTTACGCGGATGTATTTGTATAAAAGTAACCACAATAACCGATAATAGTATGGGAATACTGACCGGAACGTTTTTATTGCCCTAGTTGTTTTTGTTGTAAAATCAAAAATTTAATATATTTAGATTCAAAACCTGAATTATTTCTATATTTACTAAAAAATGGTGTTAGCAAAAATGTAGACCGGACAAGAGTATACTAACCATAGGTTATACCGACAAGAGTTAATTCACAAGGTATCAGCGAATTCATGCGACGCTGTGTTCTTCCAAATATGAGCCCATACTTAATGTATTATTTATCAGTGTTTGTTTTCCAGATAAAAATTTTTCTACTAAATATGTTTACGGGTTTGTTCAAATTGCATAAAAATAGGCGTGTATCCACTCAGCTATATTATAATTTGATATTCCTCAAATATCCAAATTACTTGTATGATTTTCCACTGATAAACAAAATCAGTCCTTTAAAGCTCTTCCATCTCTTCTTGACTGTTGATAATTTACTCCTGATCTAAGCAAAAAAAAATTGTGAATCAAAAAAATTCAGGTTTTGAAACTATTTACAAACAATATTAAATTCTCTACAAGATGCTTCACAAATAATAAAGTAAGCAAACATTAATTTATATGTGAGACATTTTTGTATGCCACTCTAAATTTTATATGCAGAAAAAATTGTGTACATGAAAAAAAAAAAACAAAAATTATTTTTTTTTATTCTTTAATGTTAGAATGTCATGTCTTAAATTTTTTTTTCCTTATACGGTCATTACAAAAATGAATTAGATTTTCTTTTCTATAAGTATATTATTTGTGGTAGGTAAGTAGTAGTTACCTTATTATTATTAATTCATTCACATCAAGTGTTTATAATCGGGGCAAAAAACTGCCCGAAAATTATGTTACATTGATATACATACCAGTTGAAAAATTATGAAGACTCTTTTATAGGAAGTTCGATAATTATAAAAATTTAACTGCATGAAACTCGTACGCTGGGTCTCTCTTTCTGACTGAACATGCAATAATGTGAAAACAGTACTTCAATTTTTCATTTAAACGACACTTCAGGCGTCCAAACATGTAAATATTTAATGCTGCAATTCATATAAAATGTAGACGAGTTTATGAATTAATATAGAAATAAAAAAATCACAATTTATTCGCACCAAGTAAAATTTACTTCTAATTTAAGGAAATACATTAGTGTAATATATTCCAAAAATATAAATGCAATGAATATAATTTTGAAAAACCAACTGGACCTACTTTTTCTTAAAAAAATTTTTCCCTAAATTGATTTTTTCCAATTGAAACCAAAAATGGAAATGTTAAAGAATCCAAAAAATTGAATTGTTAAAAAATTGTCTTTTTAAATATCGAATTTTTTGTAGAAAACTAATCAATTGATTAATAAGCATCATTCGTAAATTATTATCTTTAAAATCAATAAGCCCAGCTTATTTCACATACGCCTCATTCCAGTGTTAATATTGTATTTATACGTTTGTGTTGTATCCAGTGACATTTTAATATTTATTGCGACCATTTTGTAAATAAATTACAATACTTAAAGTACTACAAGTTTAGTGGTAGCAGTATTAATTTTATTGATTATTGATTTTCTATTAAGAATGAAAATTGCCTACATTATTATTATTATTCAATTCATTAATATTATTACATTTCTATATATACCTGTATTTTTGTTTTTTCATTGAATTAATAAAACACTTTAAGGAATAGATATCCTTGATATTCTTTTGTAATGGGTGATCGATTTAATGTACGTTTTGTACATTTAATTTATTGTTTATCAGAACGTAATTTAACTACTTAATTTATTTTACGTGATTTATTATTGTAATTTACTAAATAACGTATACAGTGATCAATTGTTTAAAAGTTAATAAATAACAAAGCTGTTTACATAGAAAGTATATATGTAAAAATTTGAACACAAAGTGATGCACTCGATCAATCAAACGCACAATTGATCTTTCAAGACAGCGATTTGCGATATTTGATAGTTTTCAAAGTTCGCAAGCTCAATTACAAATGAGCATCTATAAAATATTGATAATATCGTCTTAATTAAATTTCGTTGTTTTACCCCAATTTCCTAGATCAAATTATTTTGTATTTTTATAAATACGTATTTCGACTACAAAGTAGTCATCATCAGTTTGAATTAACTAGTTGTAATGATTAACTGAGGTGATGTTACTCGTTGCTAATTTGGTGACGGTTTAACGAGTAACATCTCGTCAGAGAATCATTACAACTAATTCATACTGATGATGACTACTTTATAGTAGAAATGCGTATTCATGAAAATACAAAATAATTTGATTTGGGAAATCGAGACAAAAAATCGAAATTTATTCGATAAATCCTAGAGTTCTTATTAATAATTATAAAATCTTCTTAATTCTTTAAATATTATTTTTATTTTTTAATGAACAGGTTTAGGCAGGCAAATTCAGAACAAATGAACATCTGATTGTTTCTATTTATGATTAGGAAAATCAAATTCCTTAAAGATTCATCAAACAAAGAAAAAATCATTTTTTTGTCTTAAAATTTTGGTATTTTTCGAAGTTAATATCTACAGGTTGAGGTAACTAAACAAAATTATTGTCGATACACGTAAATGTTTTATTCATACCTATAGTAAGAATTTAGAAATGATAAATTCCAAGCACTCACATGAAAATTTATAAGTTTGCCGATTTTAGAGTTTCTTAATACAACAATAACTAAGAAATTCTAAAATAATGGAATTATTACACTAAAGTATCATTTATGAAAAATTCTTCATTAAAGAATAAAATAAATTAATTTATAAAATTATTATAATTTCAAAAAAAATTGCAATAAATAAAAATATAAATAAAGTGACCAAACAATTAAAACAATTATACTACTTAAATGATTATGAATTCAATGTTTGTTATAATTTATAATTAAATAAAATAAATTAATTAAAATTTCTTAAAACTACAATTGAATTATAAACAAATGTGAGCTCAAACAATAATACCAGTAGAGATTGTAAAAAAAAAAAATAATACTTTATGTTATTATCTGGGAAATAAACCAAAACAATAAAGAAAACTGCTATAATGTTTGAACTTTATACTCTTTAGAATGTAAAATGTTTTATTTTATTAAGTCCAAAAGCCCCTGTATAAAATAATACCAATTATTATTCAAAAAAAATATATATAATTAACCAAAATTTTATTTCTTTAACTATTAAATTATCAAACGCAATTTATGTTTTTTGGAATTAAAAATTTTTTTAATTTGTCCTAATGAATAGATCCATTATTGTATGCAAAATTTTCTAATCGTTAAAACAAAGGTATGTTTTCTATATTCGGAAGTTAAAAGATGATTTTCTATCTTAGGGATGGGTGGACAGCTAAAATGCCCAATTACATCTAATCAATATTTAAATTTATTGAAAATAAATTATGGTTTTTCATTTTATTATTTTTAAACAATAAATAATATTTTATCATTTACTGTACTTGACATTTCATTCTCAAATTTAGACGCATTTTTGACCGAAGTACCGAATGTCTTAAATACTATTTCTATTAAATATTAAGTTTTTTTTAAAAAATAAATAAATAAATTTACTCTTTTACTACAAAGTAATGGAAAGACAGTATGCTTGAGTCTCAAACAAAGTAGACACCTAAAATTATTTTGATGTGTAGTTCTAAAAAAAAAAAATTAGTTTGAGTGACTGAGTAAATGAAGCTCAACACAATCATAAATAAAATAACAAATTAATAAGAGTTCCAAAAATTGACTATAAAAAAGCACCGACTTTGATTTTTCAATAAACAGTTGAAGATGGTATCTACATTGTTTTTCGAAAAACAAAAAACCACACATTTGAACTGTAAAATTTAATATTTTTGAGTAACTTAAAGTGCCTTAGCTGTTTCTATCTATGGCTTTTAATTTTCATTCCTTTTTTGTTACTCACATATGTCTCTATTTTGAATAATTCAAAAAACATTTTGAGATCACTCATAATAATACTTTTCTAATTCATATAACAAATTGATGTCAATTGTAATTCGGAAATTTTTGTTTGCTTCGATTTGATTTTCCGGATAATTGGAAAATTTCGGAATTAAAAACTCCTGTATTGACTAACTGGGCTCTATTATCAATTTTTATTTTCTTTGCTAAAAATTTTTCACTCATATAATATGTATTATGCTTGTAATACAGTTGTAATAAAGTTCTGTTCGAAAACAATTGTTTTCTGAACTGTGCAAATGTTATTGGATATTTCGACAATTCTAATTATTCTTTCAAAATCAGAAAACATATAAAAACATACCTTTGTTTAACAGTATCAACTCTTTCTTTCAATTTATTACCAAATAAAATTATATTTATTTAGATCGTTTCAAAATTTATACTAAATATTTTTACTATAAAAATTAACGATCACATAAGACCATTACAACGTCCATTATAAATCTAACAAACAAATTTTTTTATAAAAACTTTAAAAATTATTATAATTGCAGGCTATTATTATAAATATAAATATTAATAGGAAAAAATAGGCGCTTTGTAAAATAATAATAAAAAAATAATAATATATAAAAACTAATACTTTTAACTGATTCTATAAATAAAAATTTATTTAAATCAGATGTGTTTAAGATGTGTATAAGCAAAACATTATCATAATTTATACTTATAATTTTATAACATCTACAAAATGATTTTGACACAATTACAATGTATCAAAAAATTATTATTATAATAATAATATTTTTTGTCATAAAAATTTACATGGCCACCTTTGTTATTTGCACATTAACGAATTAATAATTGATTGTAAAAGAAGTAAATTCTAAGTGATGTTACAAATTTACGTTTTTAGTCCGGCTTCATTCTTCAAAAACGAAAAATCACACTAGTTTAACTGAATAATTATGAAACGTATAATCAAATTTTGATTTAAGTGTTCATCAAATCATCTACTTGGTTCTTCTTCGTCTGGCGGTCTGTGCCACTATGATAAAGCGAAAATTGGAAGAGAAACTCTATCAAAATTAGTGATAATAACCATAGTTCATGAATAACATTAAAAAAGCATTTATTTGAACCTGTTTTTTTGTGAACTATGATTTACATTATTTACAATTTTAGCTTTCAATCATCTATTTGACATAAAATAAAAATATTAAATACTTTGTGTATTTTAATAATGTTATTTAATAATGATTATTAAGTATAAATTGTTTAAACGTTCAAGCATATCTGCAATTTTTTAACAATTACCAACTAGGTAGCTGTTATCATTATTTGTTTCATTTGAAGACATGATGAACGAATTGATGGATCCAAGTGCTGATTTATAGTCCGCCTGCTAAAAAATCTGTTATTAATGGACGTTAACAAAAATAATCATTTTAAACCATTATGTAAATGAAAACTGATATATAATGTTAACGGATGCGCCATTATTCAGTATTATGAATGAGAAATAACAGCCTTAAATCGTCTTACGTTTGCTTTCTATAAAAAAACACGCAAGTGATCAAAATTTGACAGAAAATTTTTTTATTAAAAATCTTGTAATCGTGAAATTAAATCTGCTTTATTCCAGATTCATGCTAGAAATATAAGTTTGGCTTCCTAAAAACAAGTTGAGAGATTTTCAAAAACAACAAAAAATAGGTATCTTATTATTGTTCATGTGCAAATAGCCACTGGGGCAAAAAACATTTATACATTTTTCGTTTGCACAAAAAATATAAAAATCAAACTCAAACTTCAATAAAAAATTATTAAAAATTATTTTTTAAATATTTTATTTTTATTGCAAATTGTTAAAGTGCATATAAACAAACCAATTATTACTAATGATTGTAAATATATTGCCAAAAACAAAAAATAATTTTTATCGAAATAATGAACTTAGTAAAATATTTTAGTAAATATTGTGCTATTATTAATTTGTAATATAAAAAAATATGTAATTTAATTTATCTAAAAAAAAAATGGTTACATAGTCTTTAGAATTTTTGTATAACAAAAAAAAATTAATAAAAAAAAATCTTTAATTATTGTCGAAATAGGTGTATAGCTCCTTGTAAATAAATAATTATATTTTAAAAATATTTTGTGTTTTATTTACAAACTGCCATCTATACTAATGCGGTATTAACTTGATTTAGCCAAGACTTCAACCGTAATAATAGTCCTCTATGAGTTACACTTGTAAATTATTTTAAACGTAGCTAAGGGAAAATAAGTATATTATTGTATTTTCTTTCAGTCCACATCATTTTCCATGAGGAATGTCACTGAACTGGTATATGTTACATACAAACCGCTTACTAAAGCTTCACTAGTTTGATAAAGCTTACATGGGTGTCTCTACTGGTTTAATACATTCATAACAATGAGAAATGGGCACACAAAAAACACTTATTTAAGACAATCTCTAATGCAATTTGCATAGTATTATTTTCAAGTTTTGTGAATTAATAACGCAAAATGTAATTATCCAAATGAAATTAAATTTGGTATACACAATCTTAACATTAAACCTCGAAAAAAAATTCCAATTCTAATAATAATTGTAATTCTAGAAATCAAAATTTAATTTTATTTTTAGAAATGTTTCTTCGACCTCTATGACACTCTTCGTTTTCATATAAAAATTGTGCATATCAAAATTCGCAACATTCGTAACATAATTATTTTTTGAGTTATTGGTACGCGGAAATTAAAAAAAAAAATACTTTGTATATTACATTAGAGTTTGTTTTTATAATAGAGGTCACATCATAGTACTCAAACCCTTGGATAATTAAGGATTTTATCGTAAGTACATTATCATTACCAATAATTTTTTCGATTTCTTTGTTTTATTTCCATTTAAAAAAGAATATATTTTTTCTGCAACTAATTTATCTTTATTGGAAATTAAATATTTGATGTTATTAATTTAGTGTATAAGTCTCTTTCGGTTTGCTGCCGATAGCAAATACAACGGCAGCAAAGCGGAAAAAGACTTACTCACATTCAAAAATATCCATAATTTTTCCAACGAAGTTTCCGAATTAATTCATAAGATAACACTATACAATAGTAAATAATTATTACTAAAAAATCGCTCTCTTAGCGCAGAAGCTTATTAGTCTTAATAAGTTTTCTAATTTCAAGCAAAAAGCATATAAACTTTCTTATATAATTGTATCGCTTGTGAATTGTTATTCGAGTTATTTGAAATAGATTAGTGAATATATCAAAACTTTAAGTTCTATTTATTTCACTAAAAAATAAAAATATTTTTGGACACCATTCACCTCAATGATGTGAATATTCCCAAATTACTGGATATAGATTATAATTTTATGTATCTGAGTTAGTAAGCAAAATTGAAGCATAGCAACAGGTTAACTGAATTTCTTTCATACTCAGCTAAATTGTACTAAATGAGTATTATTACAATTGTTTCTTCTAATTTGAAGCGATTACTGCAAAAGTGTACAAAACTTTGAGTAAAAAGTTATTAAACTCTGAGAAGACACAATTAGTCAATTATTTGCAAGTTCTAACATTTTTTTTGTCAAAGAATAAATATTTACTTAAGAGAAAATATTAAGAATATAATTTCATGTTTTGGATTATATAAATTATTCAATAATAATTTAGAATTTTACCAACCAAAATTTGGCATGCACAAGCTTCACATGAAAACATAGGGCTTCTGAAATACCATGTTCAAAGTAATTTGGTAAATATAAAATATTTTTTTTAGAAAAATCTTTTTCGAAGTTTCACGTCAATTGTGCATACTAATTTTCATAAGATGTGGATAACTATTTTTGGAGCTTCTTGTGCTTGCAAATACAAAGAAATCATGTGTTCTGGATTACTGATTTTTTATAGATGACTGCCTCTTTCTTATGCCAATTCCCCTTGTGATAAAATTTTAAAATAAAGAATAATAAAATTTTTGTTTGAAAATAAAATGATGAAACCAGATGGCAAATCAAATCCAGTTATTTTATTACTTGATAATAATTTCACATACAATAAGCACACATCCGATTAAAATCGATCGATATATAATATATATATAATAATAATAAATGTTTGAAAATAAAATAGCACATACGATGTTTATTGAATTTAGATACACAAATTAAATTTAAAGCATTCATTGCAAAAATAAACAAAATTTTGTATGTGGAAGAAAGATATGTTGCTGATGTATATTTGGCCTGGCTAACTGGTGTTCTTTATAATATACAATATGGATGGCATCACTCAATCAATTTCAATATTTTATAAATCATTATATTCAATTTTCGTTTTATTCGTTTTTTTATTTTTTAAACTGATAATTGTTATTTTAAATTGCAATAGTGATGATATGTTTATTGTAAAATACTGTTCTGGTGCAAAATTCTAAATACACTTATGAAATTAATGTTTCGTACGAATTTATTAATAGTGTTCATTGAGATTTATGGGAAGTGAAGATTTATAACTAACATGATTAAATATTTGAATATCTTCCATCCATTTACAATGTTAATGATAACTATTAACATTATGAAAGAATACAAAATAAATCAGTGCATATCAGATCATTATATTTATAATGATTAAAATATTACGGTTTATGAAAAAATTTTCAAAGTTGTATTTGAATTTTTCTTCCTTTTCTCGAGGTTAAAACAATAAGATCATGGGTCAATAGAGCTCATTTTATGATTTTACTTATTTAAGAATTTAAGATCACATTTTCAGCCTGAAAAATGAAATTCAAATTTCAAAAAGCCATCTGTTTTCGTTGTTCTGTTATCATGAAAATAGTCCTTAGGTAAAGTAATTGGCACAAAAGATGAGACCTTTGTAATAAAAATAATCTCTAATGTAATATTCATTGTGTTTTTTTTTCGCGCACAAATAACTTAAAAATTAACTACTAAAATGTTCTGAAATTTGGTATGTACAAACTAATTGATAATATATGAATATAGCTGTCAATATTCAGGTTTCCACAAATTAACTCAAATTAATCCTTCTTAGTACATGTCCAAAAAAAATCATTGTTAAAATTTTTTTCTTCCAAGAAGGTAATGGAAATCGATCATTAAAAAAGCCCGTTTTAAAGGTTTGTCGAAATTATTTTTGTCGGTATGAGGGCTAAAATTTCCCCTAAACACACTCACAGATTGAGTACCACTTATCATTTAGTTAACTTACTGTGCGCTATCTTGAATTTTTCGAATTTGGATTTGTTGTGCCTGAGTGATAAAAAGGCTACATTGGACAAATGATAAATCGACTTTATCAAAAACACAGATGAGTGGTGCAGAGTATCGAAAATATGCCTCGCTCCGGTCGGCTATGAACGTCTTCAATTAAACCAAATATCGGAGACTTAAGTAATAGAAATGGTGACTGAAAATAGTCGTTGATGTAATGAAAGAGATGAAGGAGAGCCGCTGAAATATTTGCAGTTGAGAAAAATCTGTAGAAAAAAGCCATATTGGTAGAAAGAAACTTTATGGATTTTTTACCACAATAACGTACTCCATTTCACGAAGCTATCATTGTAAGCAAATTTCTAGCCAAAAACATACCTTATTGACAGACTCACATATCTCTGATTAAACTTTTTTCCAAAAGTCTACACTTTGAATCATTTTTTTCAATCGATAGATGGCATATAAGATAATTTACGATGAGAACCTAGGTCAATTGCAATTTGATGTTTGGGTTATTTATGGGAGTAAGCGTATTCTTTCGGAAGGGACATACTTTGAAAGCGTAACAATAAATTTAGATGAATAATACATATTTTGTGTCATTGACCAATTCCCAGTTTAAACGTTAGTTTATATTGTTATAAAAATTCTAAGATGCGCTTCTGTACACACACACCGAGTTTAAAGACGTGTGTAATAAATAAACACCACTCCCACATATTGTATATATAATTTCAATTAAAATATTTATAAAATATTTCAGTGAAAATATATACAAATCTTATATATGTTATATATAGTTTTGGGTGCAATCTTAATGTTATGTTAGAGAGATAGATATTTGCTGTCTTAGCTGGTGTGAAATGAAATTTAACAGATATATTTTATTAATAAAAAGAAATTTTCAAATACAAAGTTTCTTATAAAAATAATTGTTACCATGGATCAATCTATTTCAAGCACCAATAAAATAGTTGCCACACAAGTTGAAAGATTGAAAATTTTGAATAAATATACGTTTAAAGAAGTTATAATTAAGATTGAGTGGCATGTTAAATACTGTCATTTGGCTAGACATTTTGCCGAATTATCTATTTACAATACGAAAACTGAAATAAAACTTACTGATTAATCACAAAGTGTCAAATACTACTCAAAATTAAGATTGTCATGTTGACCGCATAATAGCGTATTTTTAGATTTTTACCTTTGGATGTGAAAAATAAGGAGGTTAGAAAATACGAAAATATTTTTAAACGAGTGCTCCAATTTTTATTAAAACTGAACCGTTCAAAACAAGAACTTGCCTCGATGAAACGAAGTAAACAGTGAAGTCCAAAAGATAAATCAATCGTAGTTAACTATGCTTGCTAATGCTAATCGTAGTTAACTACCCAGTCTTAAGAGTAATAAATTTTCAACTGAAAATAAAACTCGATTTTGAGGGGGAAAAGGAAATTTGTGGATTGTAAAATTATTTTTAACTTCCCCGTAGATTTTGTGACTTTTTATATAAATTTTCGTTCGACCATGTTCAGAACCCAAATCCAACGTTTTTCGAGAGAGACCCGTGTGTGTGTGTGTGTGTATTTTCTGACATGCAAAAAGGCAAAACAGATTCATATTCTTAATAATAAAGAATTTATTGTTTTATTAACATTTGCTAGTTCTACCTCCACTTGTTTTATTAACATTTGCTTTGAAAAATATTAAACGAGTTAATTTTTAGTTGATAAAAATAGATTTTTTTGTCTTATCACGCAATCCTTCTCCAATACACGTAGAACACCTGCCAATAAATCTATACTCCTAATTTCAGTAGCCATTAAAAGCTTTTAAATATTTAAATAAAACAATTTAAAAAAAATTTAAATTTACGACATAATTGAATTATTAATTTCTAACTTAATCTATGAAACTGACTAATAATAAATATTTTGTTTATTGTTTGGAATTCAATTTATTACCCATTCTGGCACATAAATTTAAAATTTTACTGGGTGTAAAGAATGCGGTAAATTGTGAATTTATGAATTTATTGGAAAATATTATGTCAACTATATTGAATATACTAAACGTAATAAACATCTTTCAATAAAATTAAATTATAGGTTAAAATAGAATCTCATTTCATTGATACTACATTTCTTAACGTCAGAAACGGTTACGTATTTCAGAGATCTCCAAACTTTGATTATTGATTCGGCAGGGACCTAGCCATTTGTTCATTTTAACCGACTCTTCGATATTAACGTTGTCGTTATAAACGATTTCTATTGTATCTTCAAACTTAAAATACATTTACTTTTACATAACAAATATTATTTTACTTTTTAGATATTTAACCTTTAAAATTATGACTCCACGAAGGATTAGTTAGTTTACTTTGTAGAAATAATTTTTTTGTTATAATTTAATAATTTTGTTTGCTGCTCATTGCATGTACTGTGAAATTGGAATTGAGCCAAAATTGTTTCTATAAATTTTAAGTATTTTCAGTAATAGTAATAATATTAATTTTAAATATTTTTTTATTTCAAATTTATTCGATATTTATGTGTGTTTTTCTTAAAGGTATTATTTAAAAAAAAAAATATGTTTGTAATATATATTGATGAAGGAATGATAATGTTCATAAATTTTAATATTTCATAATTTCATCTTTTTATTTTGGCATTTTACATCTTGTAACTTTTTTTTTTAATAGAAGCAGATATGTGGAATTATTTGTGGTTTATTAATAAAGAAAAAAAAATTATTTTGATATGTTTTTAATTGTGTAATAGGTATTTGAAAATCTTATTTGGCAAAGCGAATTGTTTTTTTTTTTTTTTTCTTTACATATGGCACCAATTTGTAGTAATCACTTTAAATGCCAAAAACGTGAAATATTCAATTTTTCATTATTTTCATTCAGTATTTTTGAAGTTCAAATGCGGTTTATCATTAAAAAAAATGCAAGATCGTAAACGTTAATTATGTACTGTGGCTTATAAAAAGGTGGAAAAAAGCGCCACTTCATTTTTTTACACTCTTTTACACAATAAATCGACTACAAAAGCTTCCTTCGGTAGAATATGATTTTAACAATTACTAAAAAAATCCAATTTTAAATCTTATTTTTCTTTAAACCAAATCTTAACGATGTTTACCAAAAATAAATTGAATTTCGGTATGTAATGTCCTTTAGTTTCTGGAAATTTGGTTTTAAAAAGATCACATGTATCAGTTATTGAGATATATTCAGATGGTTTCCCAATTCAAAAAAGAATTTCGTAAACTAAAACTAAAATTTATATTAAACTTTGTTAGTGATCACACAAAAATGTTCTTACCATTTCCCAATTTAATATTTTTTACTCAGAACTTTTTTCGAGTGAATACATCTTTGATATAATCAAACATCTTTTATATAATAAACCATCCTTTAACGATTTTATCTACAAAACCAGTTCAAATCGGCCAAGTACTTTCATCAGATTTTGATGAGAGTACACGGAGGATTTATCCACGGAGGACTTATCCACGGAGGACTTATCCACACGCAGGATAAGCTCAAAGTAGGAAATACAAAAGAATCAGAAACTTGATCTAATATGTATTTTGGTATCTTTCATGTAAACTTCATCCGTTTTGTGTGATTTTATCTAATCAAAATGCTTTTGCATTTGACATATATACTATGCTGGGACTCTGAGAATCCTTACTCAACGATTCTCATACAATTACACATAATATTTAGATCATTGTTTAAAAATGGTTATTTTAACCGAAACAATATTGTAAAAATATTTTTTGCAAATATTAATCAAAAGTAGAAATTTGCTAAATATATAGCGAGTGTTATTTTTTATTTATATTATAGATGGGCTATAACTATTCAATTACGGTATTACATGTTCGTTAGAACAAGATTCAAATCCTTCACAAGTAACTCTTATCGCAGCAATTGAAATATAATTTTGTTAGTAAATATACAAATTTTAGTATTAAAACCGGACCTAAATCTACAAAATATGCGTTTTATAAAAATAACATTTGATTAACAAACTTTAGCTGATAATTATTCTATAAAAAACAATACAAACATTTATTTGAAATAAAAATAAATAAAAAATTGTGAAATTCCAAGAATTAATTAATATCTATCAAAAATATACCAAATTTTATCTCTGCAAATGCATTCCAAACAAAAAATATAATTAGTCATCATCACACATGATTATTCATGAAATCAATTTGCAATTTTAAGAAAAATAAAACATTTATTACGTCTTAAAATAAAAAATTAAATAAACAAGAACCCAAAAATATACAAATTTAAGTTCGCAATAAAAAAATTTATATGTAGACATTTTATGATTGGCAAATATCTTCGTCTTTGTTTTTTAAAATACTTTTGTATAAAATACAATTTCCGCTAATAAAACGAAAGAAGCAAACAATTTTTAATATGCAGAAGTGTTGATTGAGAATGAATGGAGCCAACAACATATACAAGAAATTAATCTCCCAACAATGTGCTTATTCAGTCAGAAATTACATATTGAACAACATCCAAAGCCAATGTATTTAAACTGAATATAGCTTTTTAATAATTCTTGGTTCCCTGCGTTATTCACTTTTAAACCAAGCAAGCCGTCAATATATTTTTGAATAATTCAAACACAATTTTGTTTTGGAAAAATTAATAAACGAACAAACGGTAATAAAATCGTACAATTCTTTAACTCGAAAACATAATTTTTTTTACAAGAAGCTCATTCAATTGGTTATGTTTAAAGTGTTACAAAAAGCATAGGAGCAAATTAAATAATAAAAAGCTCTCATGGTTCTCATGAGAAAAACCTTTGTAAAAAAATACTCACACATTATAGAACATATAAGTGATAGTTTATATTGATTATACTTTTGAAGCTTCTTATTTGGATTTAAAAGTTTTGAAAATACTGTTCTTCATCAAGTCAAACAAACTTTTTACTCGGATTTACAATTTAGCAATATTGAAAGATTTTCCTGTTATCCTAATTATTGAAGAACAAAACAGTTGTAAAAGACTTCTTCGTGGTTTTTTTAACAAAATGAATTTTACCAACAAACTAAACTCAAAATCTTTGGTCCCACGAATATCAAATCAATATTTTCAAAAAAAACGTTTCTGATTCGTCATCTATCCGATAAGCGAAGTTTCAAAAGTAAAAATTAAAAAATATCACTGATACGAATTGTGGCCTAAAAGCTCTTGAAAATATAAAAAAATAATAAAAACAAATACCAACAATTCTAATTCTGAAAAAAAAATTTAATAAAATCACTTTTCACAACTTTTTGTGTAATTAAATAAAATTCACTAAAAAAAAACAACTAAAAAACACTATAAAAATATTGAAACAGAAAATAAAATTTTGTTTGATTGACGTCGATTGAAAGTTATTAAAGCTTATGTGTGTGGTACATAAATCGATCTAAACGTCTTGAGCGTTTACTGTAAGTGAACAAACTAAACTAAACTATTGGCGCAACAACGACGCTGTACGTCGTTAACCAATGAATGAAATAAAATTACATTTATAAAATTGTAATGTTGTGACGTCAGCATGGCGGTATTTTATATATTAATAAGTATAAATATTCATGCGTATTATTAATTTTCCCCGTCAAATTTGTCAGACACATATTTAAAAAAAAAAAATTATTTAAATTAAATTATAATAAATAATTTTTAAATTTTATAATTTGTTAATGAGATCAACTGCAGTAATTTTTAGTAAAAAGAAAAGTGTTGTTATCTTTTCTCAATTTTTTTACGGAAACATTTTTAATAAACGTGATTTTTGTTTGAACATTGGATATTTTTAAGTCGTGTTTTATCATTTTTTTTTTTAAATGGTGTTATCGAATTTATAATTTATATTTATATATTTAAACATAATTAACCAGATATTTTGTATAATTATTACCTACTTGCAGTTTAACATCCGCTTCGCTGCAAAATTAAAACATCCTCTAAGTTTAGCATTTTATTCATATTTTAATTTTCTTAACTTATTTCAGCTCTCAAATTGATTTCAAAGACAATCCTCTGGTAAAAAATTGCCACCTAAAAAGAGTTATTCTAATAATCAAGAGAATAGTTTCGACTGGATTAATTTGTACTAATGGTCACAACATTTGAGCCGAAATACGAATTTTAAATCTAAAAAATTTATCAGGATATTGGGAAAAATTTGTTGTTTAATTATTGGCAATCGTTAAAAATCTAAGTGTATGCAGAGATATTTTAAAGCTTAAGAATAATAACCTTTATTTAATTTTGAATAAGAGAGCAATCTTCCTAGAAAAATAACAGTGAAATGCAATAAGTACTTCCTTACTAAGTAAGCCATGTTTCTAGGTTTCCTTACTACAGCTTTAAAATTTTGTTGATCTTAAGCCTTACCATGACGATGCGTATCCAAAGCAGTCAAATTTCAGTGTGATTTTTTTTCTTTGGATATCATCCAATTAAGGCTATATTAAAGCTTAAATTATTCAAAAAATAATTTAGCAAACTCAACCAACATATTTATTAAACTTTGTAACTGATCACATCAAATTATTTTTTTCCAATTTTCAAATTAAAATTTTTCACTTAAAACTTCTTTTGACGGAATCTACATCTCTGATAGAATAAATCTTTCTACACATTTACTTTAATTTCAAATATATTACATTTTTAATTTTTAACATTACAAACAGAATATTTTTGAGCTTCGTAATGATAATATATACAGAATGATTCAAAAAAATTTACCTGCGCGTCCCAAATTCTCTCCGCTCAATGAAATTAACCACTAAATGTACCCTGTGAAAACCATACTGATTTAAATGAAAATAGAACTTTTGGATTGTGTGAAAACTTCATAGTCCATACGCAAATGTTAGATTTCAGCCCGTGGCAGAAAACACACATCGTAATAATTTTCGTTCATTTTCCCAGTCGTTATAGTGTTTTGTCAGTAGAAAACTGTGATAACATTAAAACCATAACAATAAGGTTTAAATGCAGCAATAATATTACATTAAAATTAAGTATCGCATATATTGTACTTTATGGTACTCGTTTTAGTCTAAATTATTCGAGAAAATGGAGCAATTCCTGCGTTGCAGGAAATATAACGGGTACGATGCAGTTTAATTGGTTCAAATCAAGGCAATTATTAAGTATTATTATTTCATGTTATCCATTATTGAATCTTTTCTTCACCGATTTGGAAGACGTAATTTGAAAAAATCGTATTTGAAGCACTAGTCAAGTTTTGGTATTAAGTTGATTAAAGTCAAGGCAAAAATTTCGATTAAAGTACACGAATAATACGAAAACTTTGCACATGTCATATTGTTCACTAGTATGCAAAATAAATTTCTTACTCGAAAATCGTAATTATTATGCGAAAATCGTAGTGCAAAAATCAAATTTAACGTTTAAATAATATTGAGGTTCAGTTGTATAAAATAAATCCATCTTTCAACGTAAAATTTTGTACTCGATTCAATCCCGACTGAAGTCATCAAGATGTGATAAAATACCTGATTGACAATCGACTTCAAGGTCAAAATTAGCGTTACCAATGAGTAAAATTTTTTAAATCCTTCAACTTTTGTGTTAAATTTTTTTCATCTAAAATCATCATCTTATTTGCCGGTCTTTCTTTACACCCAGTAAATACATTAACGCATAAGAAATTAATAACGGAAAAGAAACATGAACGTTTGTGTATGTTATATATACATACATTCGTTGATCCGATAGGTACGTGTTATTATGCGGGTGTGTGCTGTTATAGAGAGTTAAGTTTGTGCTATTTTTAGGTAAAAGACTACAAAACTACAAGCATACATTTATTATATGCCTTACAAACATAAGATTTCTATATTTAAATACGGTTATGTTGTAATTATAAAATTATTTTACAATTTTTATTTATTTATTTATTTTTTTTAAATATTATACCGTCGTCGTTATTTCGTTGCCTGTTGTGTTCGTCTCTAATGCATTTTTATATATATTATTATTTACATTGTTTATAATTTTCTTCGAAATTATTTATACGAATTGAATATTCAAAATTGTATTAAAAATAATCTTTTATTTAAACGCATTATTTATCGTTATTACGATTGAAGATAATTAGGAAGTTTTCAATTTTTGAAAATGAAAGAACTTAAATATCCTCCAAAATATCTTTTTGAAATGACGAAGCAAAAATAAATTTTAATATCTTGTAATTTTAATATTTGTTATTATAAGCATCTTATATCATATTTGGTTTAGTCAAAGTTCTGTAATTGCGATTTTATATTGAATTTTGTTCCTAGTATCTAATAGTGGAAAACATGTTTTGACAAAATTTGGCCAAAAGCTATCTGTTTGTTCTCCTTTTTTCCAAAATCGATCTCATTTTTACATTTTCTTAAAGCTATCTCTGTTTTAAAACGGAATCTGAAAAAAATATAATTATGTCATTTTGAAAATTTGGATCTTCTTTATTTTAGAATCAGAGAAATTGAAAATCGAATAGATTTATTATTATAAATATACGAATTGGATAGGCTTTTCTAAGTTTTAAATTTTGCAACCAAATTACAGCTCACTCCCGTACAACCAAAATAATTAAAGGAAAACTATATTTGCAAAATGTTTTATTTTTTGAGGTTGTTTTGAAATAATTCAAATAAAAATATTTAATCTTTTTTTTAATCGGATCGAAATATCCAGAGGTATTAAAAGAAAGCCACTAAAAGTTGCCGAAATTTTGGAAAAATGACGACCAAAACATATTTTTCAATATAAGAAAGATAGTAGGAACAATATTCATTTAAAAAATCGAAGTTACAAAAATTTTCATCTTAATTATTTTTTTTTTGCATTCTATTACTTGTATTCAATGTTGGAAAACTTTCTTAATATTTTCCTTACATGACCCAACTACCTTAAGTTTTTCTCGTCTCATCAAGACTCTTGCACAAACTTCTACATTTCATTGAATCATTTTTTTTCGAATCAATTTTATTTACTCATTGTAATTCGTTATTTATAGAATAAAATATTGCGTTACTAGTTAAAATTGCAAGGTATGCGTTTCTCATTTTTATTCGTTTCTCGAGTTTTTTAAGTTCGGAGATAATTTTTGAATTTTGTTATGGCCTCAATAAGGTTAAAAATACCATTTTCCATATTGACATTGATATCTGTTCAATAAAAAAAAATTACTTTAAAACCAATTGTACATGTCAAATGAAAGACTATTAACGTTCAATACAATATTTGTTTTGGCTTATCTAATTTTTGTTAATTGCTGAATTATTTTTGTTCAAATTGATATTTTGTTTAATTTGGAATGAAATCTGTTATTCTTTGTTTCAAGTTTTTCATAATTTATTATATTAAAAAATTAAACAAAGTTCACCTTCATCATTGAAAATCAGTGCATTTAAATTTTGCATATATTTTGTTTGTCTTTGAGTTAAATATTTATTCCGGATATTGTAATAAAAAAATCAAAAAGGTCCCATAGAAATGCCAAATACATCAAAAATATAATTCCAATCAAGGAAACAGAGCTTCCTCGTGACTTAAAAACCTTTTTAGTTAATAGGCTTGGTAGATTTTAGATGAAAATTTTTATTTTCTACATTTGAATAATTTTTTCCTGCCCAAAATATTGATTTTCCTTAATGATTGATTTCGACAAAATTTTAATGACTAATTTAAAACGCATGCACAAATAAGATTACAACGAAACCGAATGGACTATTCGATAACGTTACATTCGAGTATTCAAGATTTGGATAAAGGAAAAAATTCATGGGATGAGATTCATATTAGGTTCAAAAAAATTTTTCACCACTTTTGACTTTCATCTTTACCTCTCGAAGCAAGAACAGGTAACCTAAGAAAACATATTTTATCTGGTGTATTTCTTATTCTTCTTTTGTAAGCTAATTTTATAGAACAAAAAATTTTATTATGTAAATATACTATATCATAAACAAACAAAATTTCATGAAAATCGGATAAACGGTTCAAGGAATATTATCATTTAATTAACAAATTAGAGGTCATTCGTTGTATCTCCGGAACGGCAATTGAACACAACGTATTTGTTACTGCGCTTGAATGTAACCTTATTGTCGAATGCTGACTTTTAGAATAAGAAGTGGATATTATAAAGAATTGAGTAAATTAAATTCAATTTATTTTATTTAGATGTAAACCCCGAGTCAATTCAAATAATTACACAGTTATCTGAGAACAAGGTAAAATAATTTATTTTAAGAGGTAATAAACGCTGTACTGTTTATTTATTAACAGTTTATTTTCAAATAAAAAGTGTTTAATTTTAGACAATGATTTAACAGACAACAATTTTTTTGTATTATATCAAATTTTATAATAAAATTTTTTTTTTAAATATTAAACATAAATTTTAATTTTGCAATATGTTTCAATTGTTAGGGAGTAATAACGATCACTTAAGGAAAAATGTTAATAAAGTGTAAACTTTAAACGTTATATTTATTTAAATCAATTTTACACATTCTCTTACAATTAAATGTTTGGCAATTTTTTAATGCCTTTGGAATAATAATAAAGAGGTAGCTTCAAATAAAAAATTTGACACACACGCCGTTAATGGCAATCGCGTAGAACGTTAGAATATCAGACAAGTTCAATTATTGCATGATAATAGTATAAAACTAAAAAAATTGTGTTATCCATAATTTGTCCGCAAACTACATGATGTAATACGAAGACCTGTTTACCTTCTCAAGCACAATTAACTCTCTTCGTTTTGGAATAATGATGATGACCGCTATTGTGACCGCTATAATCGTCATTACCTCTATTTACCACATGCTTTAACAGATACCAAAAGCTTTTGCCAAACTTATGAAACAAAAAATAATTTTTTTAATTATGGCTATATTGAACATAATTGTAATAGACAACAAGAATTCATCGCCAGTACTTCAAAGTTTTCTGATAACCCAAATAAGTGATTGATATTTTTAATTCTGAAGTAAAAATGTTATTATTATTCAAAGTTTTTATATTATTATATTTTATTTTTTTAAGTATTTTGGAATGATAACTGCATATTATGTAAACAACGAATATCTAAAGACGCCACTGTTCATCTGAATAACGTTATATTTATTTATTTAATATCTTACGAGTTATACTCAAAAGCATAACATATCTTAAAATAATTTATGAAATCCTATTCCACTTTCAATTTTAAGTTTCGAACTAATGAAAAAATTTATGATAAATACTAATATTTAAAACCGTGTGCGTACAGTACATATATTTTGTTAATAGTGATGACAATGATATATTTTTATGTCAAAATATGAAATACTCATACATAAAAATGATTTTCTCAATCAATTCTCAATCTATATGAGACGTTATGTCAAATATAATATAAAATCCAAAATGATACATATTTTTGACACTTTGTTCAACAGCAGCGGTATTTTATTTATTTTTTAACTAAATTGATCCTCGCCTGCTGTGTTCACTCTATAGTCAGTCAATTTAACAGATATGTTCACTAGTTTGTAACAAAATAAACAAAAATTCTTTTAACATTGCATATTGTTTCACACCCTCCCATTAAAATCAAAATACTAAATGATTTTTCAAAATCTTTTTTTTTTTTTTTGTTGTTGTTTTATAAGTTGCCGATGTGAAAATTTTCTTTCATTAAATTTTCATGTCATCACTGACAGAGAATTATTTGAAGAAAATTTTTTAATGACTCAAAAGAACATAATTCCAATAAGTTTTTTTTTTCATATTACCTATAATTTAAGCAAGTTATTATTGCTAATGGTGGAGAAAAGTAGGTCTTTCTATGCCTTTTTACCGATCACGCTATTTCCACGAGCCATCTGTGTCAGAATGGAAACAACCTGAGAAAACTCCATATACTGCAGTTGACGACATTGCCAACTACCTTGCTAAGTCCGACAAACTATTTCTTTTGATCAGACCTAGTCTTTTGATCACTTCCTACTGATACTCACTCTGTGTAATACTAATGATGACCAAAAACTACTTATATAGCTCATATCACAAGCTACTTAAACGTTTAGCTTATATTCAACGGAAACCTAATGATCTCTGAATTTTGGAGTCCATAAAGGTCACTTTTGTTCACAAGAGTGAAAAACCGCCGTTCACCAATGATGATCTGTTTTTCGTGCATGAAAAACAAGACTAAATTTAATTTTTTGCTTATGATTAAAAGAAGCCATAGGATAAACACAAAGTGGGTATTTGAGTAACATAAATTTCAGGGATAATTCTGATAACTTCTACGCTACGGTCAAAATTTGTTTCAGTGATCATTTCCTTTTTTTTCGAACAGAGTTGTAATTTAGGACCCATTTTTCATTCTTGATTGCGATCCTTCGCAATGCAAACATTTCTAAAATACCTATACAGAAAATTTGATGTATTCCCAAATAATCCGCAAATACTTTTAATTACATTTGAATTAGAATTTATCCTAAAAGTAATTGTTCCTAGACTTTTTAATTCTGTTTGTTAAACATATATTTTAAAATGTTTTTTATTTTATTTTAAATAAATATTTAAGAAATCTAAACATGTCTACTTAATTTAAAATTATCGTTTTTTTTTTATTTTAAATATTTATTATTTTGAATATAAACAATAATTTTTTTTAAATACTACAATAATTTACACACAACCTTTTTGTATTTTGTTTATGTGAAAACTTTAAGTTTTGTTTTTCACTTCCTGTACATAAGAATAAAAAAATGGATTATAGAATAATTATTATATACGAACAATTAATAAATTCGTATAAATTATATTATGTTCTTTCTTTAAATTATCAATATATATATTAATAATTATTTTTAATAAAAAAAAAGGATTGTGTATAAGTTATTAGAAGAGAAATAATTATTGCTGATGTGTTATATAAACAATATGGCCTAAATGAATTTTATATTATAAATATTTATTATAACTTATTTTTGATCATGCTCATAATTTCGTGATTTTTTGTATAAACATACAAATTTTCTTCTTTGAACAAAAATACAATAAATATGTGTGCTGTACATTAAATTTTTTTTACTCTCTCAAATAATATTAAGTGTGATAAATTTCTTTAATGTTATCCGTAATTATATTAATATTCATATTTTTACCTCTATATATTCTACGGCTTAATTTAAGGTTCGTTAGCGCAGCTTACAATTACCGAAATTTAAAATTGGGTTAAAATTTGTTGTTAAAATAGGGAACAAAAAGTTATTGTTTTAAACTTAACAGTTTACTACTTTAGTTAATATGTTTGTATACTTTTTAACCGACGCCTGAATGAGGAGGTAATTCGACCCGCATGTATGTCATATTCTGGAATTGGTCTCCTATTCTATAACAAGTATGCATTATAAGAAAGATGCACAAATTTTTTATCACTTCATTTGAAGCGCCCTTACTTCACGAACATGAATTTAAAGTTATTTTTTGACTATTTTTTCTAAAAAATAGCAAAAATATGGACTGTCAAATTTCTGAATTAAACTAAGAAGGAGATTTGCATAATTGATGTCATACATTTTCATCACCATTATGACTTCTTATCGATGTCCACTTATATACATGTTCGTTCAAAATTCAAGATAATTAACTAATCACCCAATAACTAATAAAATTGGAGTAACATTGATTCCAAAATTATACACTTCAATAATGCTCGCGCGAACATATTTACTATTGAGAAATAATGTTCCCGATCTGCAATAAATTTATTTGATATTTTTTTCACAATCAATACTTGACGAAATTAGTTCAAACTCAAATCAATGCTTATAACATCAAAACAAAATTTATTGGCAAAAAATCAAATAAATCCATCCAATGGATCAGTTTTTTTGAGAGAAAATTCAAGAAGGTTTATCCCACTTTAAATTCATCAAAGAATTTGCAAATGAACATTTTTAATTAATATTATTTACCAGAAGAGACTGTGATATTTTTTTTTTCATTTCAACATTAAATACTATGAACTAATGAACATTAAATTGTTGAAAAAAACAGTATATAGCATTACTTGTTTCTTTGTAACAAATTTTTAAAAAATCGCCGAAAATTAAATTTACAAGAATGTATAGTAACACACTTCTTTCCTCGACGCCTTCTGTGGCCACAAAAATTATTTGCATACACATTTTAAATAAAGTTTATTATTAACTTTCGAGTTTTAAATGATTTATACCTTTTCAAATTCTTAAATAATGTGGAACATATTGAAGCCATTTTAAAATAATGTTTCTAAAAAAAAAAAATTGTTTTGAGCTAATTTCAAGTATTATAATTTTATGACGATTGGCATTAAAAAGTATGAAAATAAACGACGTATGTACACATAATATTACAAATTTTATGACTTTTTACAAAGGCAAAAATGTATAATTAAATTATATGTTTAGAAATATTTTACCGTTACCTTATTTTACGGTTAAAGTAATACAGTTGCAGGTGTTCATAAAAATATCGAATTAATCGTAAACCGAATTTTTTTTTCAGTATTAATTTAAGGGGGATTGAAACATAATAGTGAAGCACCCTCCATTAAAACGGGTAAATATCTTTAAATTTACCCGTCAAAATAAAGCAAAAGATTAATTGAAATTTGGTATGCACAATATTGAAATGAAAACGGAGGACTTATCGAAGAGTTTTTCTTGTGAAAACATTTTTCAATTAATAATCAAATTTTTATTTTTGCCTTAGAAATTTTTTTTTCGAAAAACCCTTTATTTTTAATTCAATATTGGGCATACCAAATTTCAAATAATTGGACAAGTATTCTTTGAGTTATTTGGGCGCGAAAAATTGAAAGAAATGCAAATTACATGTAAGTAACATCCTGTTAGAAGCACACTCCGTTATGTCAATAACAGCTATGGATAATCGATCTGAAATACAATTTTTTTTTTTATATTATAACGTAATATATGACATTGTTATTGTCATTCGAATGACTCAATTTCAGCTCACTCGAAAAATAATTTGACTTGCAAGGTTTGATTCCAGTCTGGCTCCGGGACAGAAGTAACCAAATAAAGAATGACTTGTAAATACCCAATAATATATATGCACTGCCAAAATATAACTTTGGTAAACCTACGCCATTCAAAATATTTAATTTAGATATAAAATATTCAAATTGAAATTTTTGTGTTCGATTAATTTATTATTTCAATTTGATTAAAATTATGATTTGATATATTTTATCGATATAATTAACTAAATGTGTATGTAGAGAAATGTGTATATGTGTTCATTAAAATTACTTTAAATATGACTATTAATAATTAATAATTTTCATTTATGGATGATGTAATGTTTGAATTTACAACTTAAATGATTTATTGTATATTCATATTATAAACATTTATAGAATACCTATATTCTGCAAGTATACACGAAAAACACTTTATTTTGATAACTGTAGAAAATCGAGAAATATGATTTATTCACAATTAGACAAGAGTATATTTCGCATTAAATTATTCCAGTTATAAAAGATCTAAATTGAATTTACTATCATATTTACATTCATATCGTAAAAGATATATTGATAACATTTGGAGCATTTTGAAAAAAAAATTCTTTTCTTTTTTTGGAGCTCGAGGAAAATTACCGATGCGTCCACCAGCTTCAAATTGAGGAATGTACGTTTTATATTTTAATTCTGTTATCATAATGGGTGCTCCATAAATGAAAATAATCCATTTAGGTGAATTTTCAGTATGGGATGGAAAGACTAGTAATTGGTATCGCTTTTCTCAATGAATAATCGAAATCAGACTTTTCTATATACCTAAAGCTATCTTTTTATTTTTTTCTATTTGCAAACTGTAAATACGTTCAGCAAATATGTGGAAGATAGTGGCATTGATTTGTTATCCAGTGATATAAAATTATTATTTTTCTTATTATTTTTAACTTAAAATTTAAAACTGTAAAATAATTAGAAGTATGGTTGATAATATTGTAATTTTAAATAATTGTTAATATAAACGACCAACTTATTCATATCAACACAAATGTATCGGTTGATAAGTTTGGTCCTCGTAAAACCGTAAAATCCACTGTCGAAAGTATTGGTTTGTTTATCGTTATTTGATAAAACATTCTGAAAGTCAAACAATGGTGGAGGAATTATAAAAATTATCCTCAAAGGCAGATATTCATGTGGCTAGAACAAGTGGATTTATCGGAAATTTGGAGGCATATCTCCAATTGTCCATAGCCAATTGTTGTTTGTTTACACGCATTTTCTGGTCTCATTTTTAATGGTTTTTAAAAAATTATTTCAACGAAAAAATTGGAATGTATTATTTGTAGATCTTTTCAAGATATTGACTTTATAATTAAAGTCAAAAATGTATATTTCCATGAAAATTTATAAAAATTGGAAAATTACTTTATATTGCATTCTAAAATAAACCATAATATTTTGAATAATCGTTATGATATGATAATTTTATTTGATAATGTAAAATCTAAAATCAAAAATGTAAATAATACGAGAAATAATATTAATTTTTTCAGCAAAATTCTTCAAAATGTATTTAAAATACTTCAATGTATTTGACCTCGATTACATAAGAGATCACTTAAATTTTTTTATTAAATCTAACAGAAACGTATTATTTCAACAAGGAAATTAATCAGGTAATGTACTTCATAAATAGTTTATATATATTTAAAAAATATCTAAAACTAAAATATGGTATCGTTACTTAATATATAAGTACTTAACGGATTAATACAATACTTAACGATTCTATTTTTAAACTAGTACAAAAACACTTTTAAAAAAAATACGCAGTTTAAAAACATCTCTTTGAGAACCGACGATGAAGAAAAATGAAATTAGTACCGATTAGACACAACATTTTTAGTTTATTTAATTCATACAAAACAAATCATATATAAATCTTTTGTAATAGTTTACCCTTTCTTCGAAATTCGACCACGTTCAATTTGTTGCCATATGACAGACTGAATTAAACGCTGTTTATTTTGGTTTGCGGATTTGATTTCCGTCTTCAGTTCAGTCTCAATAACACTAAACTTGAATCTTTAACTTTTGTGTACCTATTTGCAACAGTTTTTTCATATTCCACGGATTTCTTTGTACTTAGACAAAAACTATGTAAAACTACACTTGAATTTTTCATCTTAAACGAGATATTTCATAAAAAAAACAGATCAGATTCCAAAAAAAATAGTGTTATACTTTTTTAAAACTATTTTTAAATGGAATCTGTCACTTTTATGAAACTTGAATAATAAAGTAATTAAATTATGTATACATTATTTATAAAAAGTAAATTTAATGTTTTAATGAAATGGGGAATTTCTGATATTGTGAATTATGGACAGAGTAATTTACTTTTCATTTTAATATTGATTTAAATTATAAACAGACATTTATATCGACCAGATGGCATTTCGACAATTAAATCAAGGAAGAACGAAACGGTACACTAAAAGCCTAATATATAATTATATCGATTGACAATCGATTATTCAAAAATAACACCTATTTTCGAAAATTTTATTGGTTAAAATTCCAATTTATCAAGTGAATGCTTTTTAAGTAATTTAACCCCATTCCAAAATTTGTATTACTTAACAAAATTTGGCATTTACATCTGAATAGAAATAATGTATAAAATATCAACTGCGTAATAACTCGGTAACTGTCGATTATCCAGAAAATTCAACCCAAATAGTTTAGTCCCATTCAAAAACTTCATAGAATTACAATTGAATTTCCCATGAACATAAAAAATAACCAAATCGTTTATTTTGATTATATGCTTACGGGTATGAAAAGAGACATTTTCTAAAAAACCTTTTATAACTTTCTCTTAATAAGGAATCCACCCTTCACGTTTGATGAATCCACCCTTAAAATAAGAAATGATATAATACGTGATATTCTTGAAAATCTTCAGATCACCAAAATTAACTCTACCTTCTAATCTTCAGAAACTTACGAAAAAAAGCCATTTTTATGACCCTTTTTATATTCTGCGAGCATTTATTACTCAGAAATAGGAGAGTTCACTGATACTGAATAATTTTAACGACGACGCCACGTACTGACATCAAATATTTCATATCTTTATTCTATCAAATCAATTGAATGTCCATATTTTACTTATTGTTAAAGGTTTTTAAAAATAGCTTCAAATTTACATTCGTAAAGTTAAGACTCTTCAATTAAAATGATAAAAACAATTGAGTCAACTACGTCATTGACATAGTAATTTCAAGATCAATTTATTTGAAATATTCTGTAGTTATTATAATTTACAAAAAAAAAATTATATATTTAATAAAATAATATATACATTTACAAATTCGTACGCACAGCGTATGTACAATATATAGCTATAGCAGCAATAATATTACTCTCATAATATATATTTTCTGGACCAAGTAATTAATGAGTACATTATTTATTATGTCTGGGCAGTTTGGATAATTGCAATTGTAAACGTGTAAAGTCACTAGTATTTTGCCAACATTACTAATTCATTACAAACAATTCGAAACCATAGGTATATTTTTCAGGACACAAGAACAGACTCGTGACTCAATAAAAAATTTATTTATAGGGTATTTGTTTCAAGTTAAAATTCAAGTTAGAAGTGTTGTATTCCTGATTTAGAAAAAAATCTTTTTCGAATTTAAAAATAATTTTTATATATATCCATGTTTTGGAACTTCCTGAGAATTTTGTTTTGTGTCAGTCTCTCGTTGAAACGAAAGCGTATATTTCATAAAGTTCATTATGGTAAAAATTGCCACATATTATCGTTAAAAGAATATAATAAAACACCTTAATACACCTTATTTTAACTTCGCCCAATATGTAAAAAACATTATTCATAATGTCCAATCAATTTCATATTTTAAACAAGTGGCCCAGATGTGACCTACAAGGCTCAATGAAGAGAATAAATAAAACAATTTGTTTATTATTTCGAATATAGGAAGTTTTTTTAACCTCATCATAAAACGATTGGGCTGATTTTGCAGGAATGATACGTAATAACAAATCGAATCAAAGTGGCTCCACGGTTCGATATCGTTATTTGTTTTCGAGATAATCGAAACGTATAAAAAACCAACGCTTATTACAAAAAACTTGCTCATGTAAATACATTCACACACACAGGCATCTCTCTAAAAACATTCGCTCCCATTACAAGAAATTCCCACTAAGAAATTAATTAAAGATATTATGGTTCTGCCCGTTTATATTGAGAATTCTTAAACCAGACCAGGCATTATAAATACTGACCAACTAATCACTTGTGCTATGACACTATATACATTTATATATTCCACAATAAATAAGTAAATGTTTTAAGATGATGAGGTCTATTTTTGGCCCAATTTACATTACTGTGCCAAACATTACGAACAAAATAAGATGAATAAAATATATTATATACCTACTTATAATCATAAAATAAATTTTCAAAAGAAAGATTCCGGATTTATGTAAATCTTCGAGCCTTCAACTGACATCATCTCATAATATTGTGAATGTTGTTTTTATGATGCCTCCTCTACTACACAAAATTTACTTCAATAAATCGTGATGAGTGTGATCTTTTGAATATCGAAAACTTTCTCATTACTTATTCTAGATTCTGCCTTCTCTTTTTTTTCGTTCAAAAATATTTTTAACATTGGGTGTAGCCAATTCTTTAAGTTTTAAATCATTCTTCTTAATTCCTACCGGTTTCAACACTTTATCGTCATGATGCTTGATGTCTATACCCTCAATCAAATCCTCCCATTTGTGACCTAATGACTAATTGATATAATCTTAGGTGCATCATCAGTTAAGATATTCAACTTCAATGTTTTGAAAAAACGTTCTCTATCAAATCTAAAGAATAATCGCATGTCTAATACAAAATTTAATATTCGAACTGCGTCCAATGAATAAAATATTTTGAGTTAGCTATTAGAAATCAGGTTTTACAAGAGAAAAAAATATTCATGTAAGTACTTTATAAACAAATTTATTTTTGTTTGCTTTTTAAATGAAGAAAATGTCCAATTTGGTTATTTGCAATTCTACGTCTAACATATACCTTCCACTTTCATAACACGACATTGTCCGACGCACCTTCTGTAAGACTTAAGCCTTATATTTATAATTTTAATTTATTGATTTTTTTTCCCTATAAGCAAGTTTTTCTATACCAAGCTCTATGTTCGAAGCTCTTAAATAATATTCTCATATAATCCTGGTGTGATATTCCATACCATTGTGTACAAGAATGCCACTGAAATTTAACCAATCTATATATGCAGTGTACAAACTTTCTTAAATATTAAAATATTATAAAATACTCTATTTTGATTTTCAGTATGAATACAAAAATTTCCACCCAGTAAGTGAAAAAAAAAATTCTACTTCAAAAACAAACATATAAAAAATCTTTAAAATTTATGACATTTGATCTTGTAGTAATATATTTTTTCCTTGCAAAAATATCTTCATCATCATAACACGCTACTAAATCTTTCAAGAAATTGTTATGATTTCATTTAAAAAATTAAAAATCATTTCCTCAATAATGACTTTTATTTTTTTTTTTTGTGAATATTTTTTCGTGAGTCAATGTTGTAATATTACAAATCAAACAAAGTGAATGGCTTTTTTTTTTTAATTCGCAGCCTATAAAAAATGTCAAGAATTTTCCTCCTACCGATATTAAAATATTTTATTATTTTATATTAATTTCCATACATAATATCCTTTAGGACATGAATACGATATTATTATCGGTTCTCTCAACCATTCTCCTAAGATCATCTATATAAATATAGAGTTTTTAGGATAAAGGGTTGTATCATGTATAAACTGTATTAGATTTTAAAAGTTGGCGGTGTGAGTTATTATTTTGACAGTATAATAAAATTTTTAAGAACTTAATATGATTGTTTACACTTAACAATCAATCGTTACTTACCTCAATTAAAACAGTCAATTTCAACAGTAAGGACTTCATATATCGGTCATAGGGTCATATTATTTTATTTGAGGAAGTATATAGCTGCGTAAGTCCCTGTTATTATTTTCTTCAATTTTGTAATATGGATAAAACATATGGTACTCGTTACACTTTTAAAGTGTTAAACAAAATTATGAGCCATTGAGATTTTCGAAATTTTGATTACATAATGAATAAAAATAATATTCAGTATTTCTTCACCTTGTAAAGTTTTCACAGTTGCAGCTAGAACGTTATCAATTCCGGTCGGCGTTATATTAAAATCGGATAAAAAATATGTTTTATGTTTTTTTAAAACATCGCGATTTTAGTCGGAACCCATCATCTACAGAACAAAAAGCCAGTTGTTTTGAACACCTTACTTTACACGGCTACAATAAGACCATTCAATTACCATTATTTTTCGACAATAATATCTACTCATAACAAAAATTCCCTAATAAATCTTTTTCATTAGAATTAAACGAATAGTAAAATAAAATAAATACACAAAAGAATGCCTTGTATTTTTCATATAACTAACAAATTGCAAAATCCTATGCATAAATTTTCGTCGCGACACAATGTCAACGGCTTATACACAAACAAAAAATATATTAATTCTGGCGCAATTAAAAAAAAATAAAAAATACAAACAACAACAAATGAAAATATATATTTTTACGAAAAAAAAAATATATATTCTACGAAGTATAATGAATAATTAGATGAATCTTATTTATAATTATAGTCCATTGTGAAAATCATATTTTAATTGTTTTTAGAAAATTATTTTTAATTCAAGTAGATGGATGATTTAATGTGTTGAACAAACAAATCATAAATTACAACGTCATTTTCGTGTTTTTATACACACCCTGAATATTCTTCTTCAACTTAGAAGTGTTATAAATGTAAACGCGTATGATGATATATAAAACATAATAGTCTAAGTGTCGTGGGCGAAGTAAGTAACGGACTTTCAGGAATTTTTTTCAGTATTGAATCATGGTATACGGAACTCACTAATGGCAGAAATCAACCCTGCACGATATCTTTTATATATTTAAAAAGTAGTGAGAGGTAATATGAGTCAAAAGTTAAAAAAGTAAGTTTTTATTGCATACAATTTTACAACTGTTTCTTGCTATGATTCAAAATAACGATGCCAGAACGTTTAGAAATTTTCACACAAACATATTTTATATGAATGTTAATTCCATGTTTAATAACTTCTAGGTGCTCTGGCTCCGCTGTTTTTAATAACAGCCAAAACAGGTAAAGAACCGTTTTTATGTAAAATTTTATATTTTTATTTAAACCTTTTCAAATGTATAAAAAATGAAGACGTGCGGGTTGGTTCTTGAACGTGATCTCAGTTATGAACTAAATAGAATTAGTTCATTACTGAGAAAACTTATGGGTGTACAGAAAGACCGTTATTCAAATCACCCATGAGCTTTCAGTCTACAATAAAAAGTAGAATTCGATGTTAATTTAATATATAAAACCATTATTTTAAGCAATTTATTAACTTTCAATGCAGATACCAATTTTATCTATGAATTTATAAGAAGTATATTTGTGAACCTGTTGCCAAATTATGGTCAGAAATAGCTAATCGACTTTTGAATCGAATTTTGGATGAGATATCAAAAACTACTCACACAATCCATAGATGAATATAAGCTTAGATGAAGTTTTTTGGACCAAATTACCTTCCATGTTTTTTTTCAGAAATAATTTAGATAAGAGAAGAATATTTTTGCGTAACTAATAACGTCGTCGGCTCCACTTATATAAATCCAGATTATTTGTTCTCGCGGCTTTGGAGGAACCACAAAAATTTCAAGCTTCCTATCTCGGAGAGCAAACAACGGAGAGCAGTTCAACTTATTCTGGTATTTTTAAATTGAGTATAATTTAAAATACTTGCGCTTGAACTTTATGCCCACACTCACTCCAATAAATAAATTTAATATACATTTTTTTTAAATAGAATATATTTCTTTTATTTTTATTTATTCTATTTTTAAAAATATAATATTTAATTTAAGATATATGTACAAGTTTTGTGTGGTAATATAGATGAACAGCACATGTAAAAAAATAATCAAGAGTGGTGATTCTATGCATACAGATCGTTTATTGAATCTCTTGGTATACGAACTACAAAGGGGTATAGAATATTTAACATATCATTTTATTATTTTTCTTTTATTAATGTTGGACGGGGTATCATTTTACATTCATCAAAATTCGGACAGATAATATTTTATTAATTTTTATTTAATCATAATGATAATTTCGTTAGGCAACTTTATAATATCAATATCCGAACTTAGTATCCACAGAAGCTGAATTTCGGCCTGCTTGAGTCTGAGAGATCATTCAGGATTCTCAATAACTAACAGTAGTTTTTTTTTTAAATAACGTACTACCAACTGTTACGAATCTTCCAAATTTGGACCTGGAATCTGTGTGATTTCATGTTTCAGCAATACTGTTGCCCAATACACAATGTCTTGATAGTAAGTGAACAATATTTTCAGGATCTAATGAGTGGTTTCGGATCAGCTCAATCTATCCCCTAAAGACATTTTTTGTAGGCTTGTCTACAACAATTAATGAACATAGGTAATAACTAAGTGTATTGTTCCTATAACAAATTATGCAAAAAACGATCTGTTTACAATACAAATACAAACGAAAAATGTTTTGGCTCAAATACGTAGGAACTAAGGCGTGTCCACCCGTAATATTATCAATGGATTCATCCAAATTATCAATATACAGAATGACAATTAAGAAATATTGTATAGATACTTTTTACTGGTGCTGTTTATAACGATTCATTAAATGGTTTGTGGTATGAAACTGGGTAAATTACTCGTATGAATTGCCTCGGACAAGTAAATTATATAAATATTTGAAAATTTTGATCAAAAATTGAACCGACAAAATCGTGATCCTTAATACTTGAGCTATTCTGAAAAACATATCCATTTACAAAATGCGAGTCTCGATTTTTTAACTCCAGTACCATCATATTCTCAACTTAAGAAATATTCCAAATACATTCCTCCATAAACAAAACGAAATAAAACTTAACACTTAATGAGGAAATGAAAGCTCATTAATATTAGTCAAAGCTTGCGGTCGAATATAAATTAAATATTAAAATATACATGATATTATGACGCATTACAGCGATGCATCGCTTACGAGACCGTTGCACGCATAGAGGAGTGTGCTCAGTACTTCGTATGGCTGTAAGTTTTGGCTGAAATTGAGTGTTACAAAATTTGTATTTTGCGGTTTTCTGAACGCTTTGTATTCTAATCAACAATTGCATATGTTCATGCTATTTTTTAGACAAACAATTATTTAAGACTTAAAAACTTTTTTATGATTTTCCTTAATTACTGAAATTCCTGTAGTTTGATCAACGTTTGATGTATGTCAATATTTCTGGATAAGGGCAATTTTTTGATGGATAATAATTATTTTTTTTTAAATTTTTTGTTATCTTCATGTCCATGAATGACACACTGTGTACATATTTTTGTTGTTAATTTTTATGTGTTAATTTAAAAATAGTTTAGTAGTTGCGTTAGCAAGATATTTTATTAATAACGAAAGAAAATTAAGAATATTTATAATAGTACTAATTAAAGATGTTAAATGTGTTTGTTTTGCCAATTAATTTTCTTTCTATTCACAATATAGTGACTGACTATGCGCACTTTTCATGTAATAATTGGTCAATGATTTTTTTATATCTACAGATAATAACAAAGAATGTAATAACCAAATTAAGCTAGTTTTTCGACACAGTATATCGACCTGAGTATATTGAACAGCTTATTCAAATCAAAAACTTGTTCGCTTGCAGACGTATACTTTGGTCGGAAAATTCAAAATCTTTCTAAACAGTCCATTAAATTTTATCGTTGCCTTTTACACCAACTTTAATATCTTTGAAAACAAAATCAATGAAAGTAAGCAGCGTTGTTAACAAAATTTCCCGATGAGGGATCGAGATCGTATTTTGGATTATTTGTAAGTTTTAATGAGATTTAGACTAGTTTCAACGTTATTTTATTACAGTAATAATTTAAGTTCTAGAATACAAATCATTTCTGTTCATATTCTTGGTCTAAAATCTATAAAACAATGCTTTATACTTGAACAATACATTAGCAAGCTACAGGGTGGTCTTCAATATATTAAATATCTAAATAGTTAATGGATAACAAGAAAATAATTGAATAAATAAATATACAACAATTTATATTGTAATGATCTTAACAACAGCCGTGGCATGCCATGGTCTACCACTCACACATACTTGTTTAGTGTTTTGTTTTGTTGTTTATCGTTGATATAGTGATGATTATTATTATTATTGACATCGTAGGTGGTAAGCGGTAGCAATAGCGTAGCAATAAGTATCATCTCGTAGCGTGAAGATGATAGTTATGACGATGGACGACGAATGGGGACGGCCAACTACTGACAAGACCGACTGTCGTGCACAACATGTGTCAATTATTGCAAAAAGCACTTAAGTATGTTCTCAATGTATTTGACATTATATACGAATATAAATATGTATTTTCGATCTTAATAATATTACACATGCAATACATTAGCTATATTCCTTTTATATTGAATGAATCGTTCAATTATTTTCATTAATTTAGTATGAAATTATACTTATATCAATTACTTTCCTAAGTTGTACCGCGCCTCTATATAATCACAAACAAATACCAATAAATAAATGAATAACTTTCCTTGGCATTCAGTTGTTACTCGGATATACACTGGGTTTCAACATTGGATACAATCACACTCATTTACAATAATAAATAATGGTATATAATAGTTAATAATTTAATTAAATAACGAAATTATATTATATTGTTCTATACGTGTATAAGTATGACAGTATACTGTTAAAAACCTATGCATATCGGAACAAAGCGTTAATAAAATACTCATCTCTTTGATTGTATCATCTAATTATAATTGCGAACGATATTTGAACAAATGTACTAAATATTTATTTATTTCAGAATTTATTTCAACTGCTAGCTTAATACCTGAATTACTTAATCAATGTGAACAAGGATAGAAGACGAGTAATACAGAAACCAATTAATTAAAAACAAATTTCTTGTTAAAATTATTCTTTTATCTATTATTATTTATTATTTATGTAGTTAATCACTCAGGAAATCAAATTCACTTCCTATAAAATAATTCCAAAATATTAAAATTTTTGTATTGTGTTATCCGATACACAATACGGAAAAAAAAGATACTTAAGTTTTTTTTTAATTCCAGCCTATTGTAAATATAGCGAGGAGTGATATTTTACAAGCATTTCATAGCTGAAATTAATTCTAACCGTAAAATTTAATTTAATTCTAACAGTAAATATATACGATACCTTTTTTGTAACTTGGAATGGAAGTAATGCAAGAAAAATATTAAATAATATTGTACTATTAGTATTTATAGTAAATAAGTTTGTTACAATGTTACAATATATATATATATAAATATCCTTCAAATAAAGTAGTTCGGTGATTGAAATAAAAACAATTATTATAGTTTGGTTATATTTTATACTTCATTTATTTTCTTCGAATTCGTACGATTGTTTTATAAGATAGTTTATACATATATATATGGTCAATGAACTAATTGATTGAAACTTGCTAGTTTTGGGTCATACTTTTCAATTTTTATACTATTGATTCGCTTACTTCAACCTTTCTATGGAAAGTCATGGCCAGACCCTCAATCTCATGAAATTTATTTGAGATGTGTTTATTTAAACAGAATATTTGAAAACTATGACCCAAATTTGCTAGGATTACATACTTTGTTTGCCTAAATTGGTAAAAAATTGAGGGTAATAGAACAAATTGAAATTTTTTTGGTTTCTGTGACGTCATTAGATTCAAAAAATTAATTTTTTTGATATATTGGCCAAATTTTGACCGATTTGAGTAAACTTTTTTTTGAAATCCACTAAATTTGTGTCATACTTTTCAATTTTTATACTATTGATTCGCTTACTTCAACCTTTCTATGTAAAGTCATGGACAGATTCTCAGTATCTTGAAACTTATTTGAGATATGTTTATTTAAACAGAAGATTTGAAAACTATGACCCAAATTTGCTAGGATTCCATACTTTGTTTGCCAAAATTGGTAAAAAATTGAGGGTAATAGAACAAATTTAAATTTTTTTGGTTTCTGTGACGTCATTAGATTCAAAAAATTAATTTTTTTGATATATTCGCCAAATTTTGACCGATTTGAGTAAACTTTTTTCTGAAACCCACTAAATTTGTGTCATACTTTTCAATTTTTATACTATTGATTCGCTTACTTCAACCTTTCTATGAAAAGTCATGGCCAAACCCTTACTATCTCGAAATTTATTAGACATATGTTTATTTAAACAGAATATTTGAAAACTATGACCCAAATTTGCTAGGATTACATACTTTGTTTGCCAAAATCGGTAAAAAATTGAGGGTAATAGAACAAATTGAAATTTTTTTGGTTTCTGTGACGTCATTAGATTCAAAAAATTAATTTTTTTGATATAGTGGCCAAATTTTGACCGATTTGAGTAAACTTTTTTTTGAAATCCACTAAATTTGTGTCATACTTTTCAATTTTTATACTATTGATTCGCTTACTTCAACCTTTCTATGGAAAGTCATGGCCAGATTCTCAGTATCTTGAAACTTATTTGAGATATGTTTATTTAAACAGAAGATTTGAAAACTATGACCCAAATTTGCTAGGATTCCATACTTTGTTTGCCAAAATTGGTAAAAAATTGAGGGTAATAGAACAAATTTAAATTTTTTTGGTTTCTGTGACGTCATTAGATTCAAAAAATTAATTTTTTTGATATATTCGCCAAATTTTGACCGATTTGAGTAAACTTTTTTTTGAAACCCACTAAATTTGTGTCATACTTTTCAATTTTTATACTATTGATTCGCTTACTTCAACCTTTCTATGAAAAGTCATGGCCAAACCCTTACTATCTCGAAATTTATTAGACATATGTTTATTTAAACAGAATATTTGAAAACTATGACCCAAATTTGCTAGGATTACATACTTTGTTTGCCAAAATCGGTAAAAAATTGAGGGTAATAGAACAAATTGAAATTTTTTTGGTTTCTGTGACGTCATTAGATTCAAAAAATTAATTTTTTTGATATAGTGGCCAAATTTTGACCGATTTGAGTAAACTTTTTTTTGAAATCCACTAAATTTGTGACATTCTTTTCAATTTTTATACTATTGATTCGCTTACTTCAACCTTTCTATGGAAAGTCATGGCCAGATTCTCAGTATCTTGAAACTTATTTGAGATATGTTTATTTAAACAGAAGATTTGAAAACTATGACCCAAATTTGCTAGGATTCCATACTTTGTTTGTTAAAATTGGTAAAAAATTGAGGGTAATAGAACAAATTTAATTTTTTTGGTTTCTGTGACGTCATTAGATTCAAAAAATTAATTTTTCTGATATATTGGCCAAATTTTGACCGATTTGAGTAAACTTTTTTTTGAAATCCACTAAATTTGGGTCATTCTTTTCAATTTTTATACTATTGATTCGCTTACTTCAACCTTTCTATGGAAAGTCATGGCCAGACTCTCAGTATCTTGAAACTTATTTGAGATATGTTTATTTAAACAGAAGATTTGAAAACTGTGACCCAAATTTGCTAGGATTACATACTTTGTTTGTCAAAGTTAGTTACAAATTGATAGTTATAGAACATACATTTTAAACCCTTTTAAAAATCATCTTCTTTTGTATAATGGTGCGTTTACACGATACAAACGTTTAGTCTACAGATTACGAACTTTCTCCATAGGGCCTATAGATTCTACGAAGACTTTTGACCTGTGCATAAATCTGCACAGATTTACTACTATAAAAATTTATATGGAAAGTCTGTATCGTGTAAACGCACCATAAGTTTAAAATAAGAATAATAATTTATTTTATTATATTCTTTATCTATTTTTAAATACTTTTTTTATTTTTAATAACTGAGGTGGTGTTTGATTTGTGTTTACTAATTTGTAAAAGTCTTGTATAAAATATAAAAAAAGTGGTACTGTAATTTAGTGCCAAAAAAATTAATTTTTCGAAAAATTTTCGCAAACAAATATAAAAACTATTACCACTTACATTACTTTAATACACATTTTACGTTAAACAATTTACTTAAGCCACCATCAGCTAACACATTGAACTATAAATTATTTACAAAAAAAAAAAATAAAATAAAAAGTATTTTATCAGGAAATCAAAAATTTTCTTGGTTTATTTTTAAAATTTTTCGTTAAAAGTCTTAAATTTTGTTCTAAAATATGACTTCAAATTACTTCAAGTAAAAAATTTTCGCATTTCTAAACTCGATATGAATATAAAATATATGGTCAGTATATTAAGGTCCAGGCGCGAGAAAAGGTATAAATAGAATTTTCGTAGGAGTGTTCATAGAATCCAGTTTCGTAAGTCAGTCCGTGGTCAGGATAACTCTAAAAATGAATGGTATAAGCGATCTGAAATTTTGTTTGGGTATTCTAAACGTAAAAATTAATTTCAATTTGGAATGAACAAAATCAGGGTCCACATGATCCTATAACCATTAATCCATTACTATGAATTCATTTTGAACTGTAAGATATTAAAAGATTAAAAAAATCAAAACATATGTATTCCTTTAAAACAGATTTTGAAATTTTTTTTTTTCTAAATTGTTTAAATTCATCAAAATGCCGCCTCCTTAAATTCTGTTAATTCCACAATATTATAGATAAGGATTTTGTACTTCGCCAATAAAACTTTGATAAAAAAGTAATTTTCACATAATTTCAAGTGAAATAAAATTTACTAATTTTTCTAATCACAATAATTTTGTCTTCATTCCACTTATACAGAGGTTGTAACTTAAAGACGTACAAAACATTTAAAGGCGAATTACTTGAAACATTTTACGAAAGCCATAGCTGACATCATCATTCTGTGCAAAACAGAAATAGACCAGAGTAGAAGCCTTAAAAAATGATGATATTCATAAAAAAATTCATCGTGTATAAAAGATTTTATTTTTAAGTAAGTCAACAATTAAAACTTGTGTAGAATCAATGTGATATTTTTATAAGAATTATAATTTATTTATTTTCTCAAAATATAATCTGGATACATTTCCCGTTAAAAATGCCATGTAACGTTTTACTTGTGAGTATATTAATTAAATAAGCAAAAACTACTACTTAAACATGTTTTTTTTTTTATGTATAGAATATTTTACTTTAAAAGTCCGTATTTCAATTTCAAATTAAATAGTTTCAATCTGGTAAATGGCTCGAAATATTTTAAAATTGGGTCAAGAACAAATGAAATGTGTCTTTTTATTCGTAAAAGCTATACCACAGGAAATAAGCCGTAAAGATCGTTGAAATGTGAAAAGGGGATGGTACAGCTACGATTTTAAACGTTCTAGTTTGTACCTGTTCCTTAGAACTTCAAGAACATTCGTCCCCACTAACATTTACCTTACTTTGCAAAATAAGGGTAGTTTACCGCACCCAAATAGTAACAATGATAAAAAAATTTCAAATCACACCTTGCAAATTATCTTATGGAAGGTTTAAAGGTCGTTGATCCGGGGTCAAAAAAAAACTGATGATGGTTACAAGGTGATTTTAATACCCCTAGATTAACATTTGAATTATTAGATTTTTCTAATCTCTATCACTCCTTGGGGTAGGTTTATTGGGGTTGAAACAACTCCTGGTAGCTTTATAACCTCTGGTTCGTGGACAGCGATCTCAAAAACCCCGGAGTTTATCCCTACCATTTTTAAAGGTGCTTTAAATGGGATTGCAACTATTCTCGGTTACTTTTAAACGTTAAATTTGCGATCAACGACCTCGAAAACCCCCGAGAGATGATTTTCGTTGGGAAACCATCCTTAGTTACTTTACCTCGGATTCGTGATCAGCGACCCCAAAAACAACTCAAGAGATTTTCGCGGTTGAATTAGTAGTTTTTTTAATTTTTTTATCACTGCTACTGTATGGGTTACTGAGGCAAAGACGGTGATGAATGTTCTAGAATGTTTAAGGAAGGTGTTTTTATTTTTAAATGGAATAAGCGATGAGTATTTATTGTATCCGGTAATGCACACATACGCACAAAATAGAATACTTTGATTATATCGGCATTTCTCAAAACTATTAATTTTCTAAAGGTGGTTAACTGGGCCCCGAGTTTCCCCTGAGTATTGTCCAAATAAATTCACTTTTTATTATCTCTACCTCGATCGGCAACAATATTTAGACTATTTTTCGGACTTTTAGTGTACGTTTATAATATTATATACAGCAATACGGATAATCTTTCTTTGAATTTATGAAAATATATTTTTAAACATTTAATATAAATGTGACCTAAATAGCAATAATATTGCGTTTGAAAATTGTACACATTAAAATTAAATGTTGTATATATTTTACAAATTTACAAAAAAATTATCAATGGACGAACGAAATGATGATGATGATGATGTTTCTCTTAAGCCAGGTGACACAAATTTTTCAAAGATTTATTATTTAAAATTTTGTTCAATGGTCATTCGAACATACACACATACACACATTCAGACCATTCGTTTCGATATCATACTAAATGTTTTTATATGAAATGTTTTTGTAAGATAGAAATATTTAATTTGTAACGAAATATACAGGATGTGAATTGCACGAAAAGGCTAACAAATATTATTACATAGTTTACATACGAAAAAATTATTGTACAAGAGTGTAAAACAATTCGAAAAAAGTGGTTCAATATAATCTGAAAAAACCAAATATTAGTTTTGTTTTTGCCTTTAATGAACTTCATTTTTCTAAAGAAACATAAGGTCAAGATAATCTGAAAAATCCAATTGATTTTAACTGATTTAATAGTTAGTCTTTTAAAATCGGATAACATATTTTTATATTTGTTTCTGAAGAATTTTATTTTTTAAGAAATCAAAGTTAATAAAAATCTAATTGAAAATTTGATCAGACAGAAAGTTTTATAAATTTTGCCATATGTATTTGACGATATATAAAAGAAAAGGTTTAAAATGCAAATATCTCTAAAACTGGAAGCCCGGGCTTAAAATCGACATCATTTTTGTATTTTTTTGGTTATTTATATTATGATCATAATAATGAAGTTTTAATTCTTTAGATAAACCGCTCTATATAACAGATTCCACTCATGTCATTATTTTTAATCATAAGGCATTTAGATATATCCAATAATGTTAAATTCAGGTGCAGGAAAGATCTTGGTGAAGACTAGGAATTGATAGCTAACGCATCTATAGCTTTCTTTTATAAGTAACTATGGCGATATAGGTCTGGAGTTTGGGAGTGTGAAACACTCAGACATTCCAGAACTTCCAAGACATTCAAGTTCAATTTTGTGTTGTAGTTATTTAAAAATAGTAGAAACATTCTCACTTATTATGTTTCTACTGTTTTTAAATAGTTTTGGACTGTTGGAAATAGTACTGTTTTTAATTAGTTTTAGGTAGTTTTGGACACAATTTACTTTAATTTTTGGCATACTTCAAAGTCATGCGTCAAAATCAAACCTATAAATTTTTTTTCATCATACAAAACTAAATATTGTTATTCATTTTTATAGGCTGCATAAAATGCTTTTTCAAAGTTACACAAGGCCGCCTATACTGAGAGCGCAGCCTTAGAAATACATAAAAAATAGAGTCCTGCAAGGCGCCAACAGTACAAACACGGTGTAAAGAATCTTGTCTAATGTCAATTGTTATTCTCAGCTTGGTTAATAAAAATATTAAACAACTTCAAACATTCAAAATTATTTTTATTTAGTTGGAAAATATTGTATATAAACTAAATCTAATAATTTTGTTTGATGTGTTCAACTATTGGATTATTTGTTTACGTATGCAAGTAAACATTTGAGGAACTTTTAACTTAACGAAGTAAATAAATTTACATATGTGGTGAATATGTGGTTGATTTGGCTTAAACAATTTTAGCTACTTACTTTTTATTTATCTAATGCGTATTGACTTACTGCAAGCATAAGAAATAAGGTAATATCTTTAAAATAGGCGTGGTGTTTAACAAATCAGCACACTCTATTCAACTAAATTATCGGATTGATTTCAACAAATACACCATGCTTTTAATATTTGAAAACTCGAGTCTATTATTAGGTGAGATGAAACTTTGAAGAACTTTTTCGAAATTGCTCATATAACTCCAATAGCTGTATTTGTCCCAAGAAATCGTAAAAAACTTTTAAGCCGAAGTTTCCGTCAAAACCTTCGAATATAAGACTGGCATTATAAAGAAAATTCGTTTAATTCTATGTATGTAATATCTGGTTTAGAGTATTTCTCATATTTCCAATAGTTGTAGTAGCTCTAATTAGTTTAGAGTGATTATCAAGAGCTGTCAGACTGCATTATTTAAGGAGTGTGCTTCTAACAACTGTTGACTGTTAAATATCATGTAATATACAGTGTATTTCTTTATATCTTCGCGCACAAATAACTCGAAAAATTCAATTTCAAATCTTTATTTGATATTAATAATATAAACATGAAAATAGAATGTTGTCGAAAAGCTTTTTTCGAATTTTATTCGTAGTATTTTATATTTAGAAATGAAGTACGTTTTCATACCAAATTTCAAATTTGGACAAGTATTCTATAAGTTATTTGAAGTTGTTTGACAAAAATTGAAAGATTTTATATAAAAAGTGTACTTCTAACAGCTATGAAGTATCCCTCTTAATTTTTGAATAATTAATTATCTCTCTTTCTACGTCCATCTATTTTTTTTCTTGTGAACTATATAGTAATGCAATTCTTGTATTTCAGTATCACAGTCATATAGTAAAACACAACCGTTTATCGTATTCATAACACTTATTGTTTTTAGATGGCGTCGCAAGGTACGTTTGCAAATAATAATTGTCTTTTGATCAAAATATTTTCTACAATTTGTCTAGGTTTTTGAGAGGCTTTTTGTTATTTGTTAAATTTTTTACTTACTTAATTATCTTATGAATAATCAAGGGATATTCGTCTGCATTAAAAGAAAAAACTGATATTAAGATTACTGTTGAAAACCAAGTAATTTTTACGTGTTTATGATTTGAAAAAATCAAACGAAGAAATCAGGAAAATTGATTTTATCTTTTGCAAAAATTGTAATCCAAGATAATTTAAGCTAAAGGTGTGCCTTAGATAAACATAGAAAATCCATTTTTTTTTTTTTGGCAATTTAGAATGCTATATTTATCAGCATCGCCGAGCACTCAACAGTTGTAGACTTCTCTGAATTTCAGGTGACAATGACACCCGGTGTCGGAAATAATGTAACTATTGAAAAACTTGAAAGAAAGAAAACATTTTGGGTCAATCCTAGAATTGGTCAAGCTTTTTCGAATGGCACCAACCGCGATGAAATCGGTTTGGCCGTTCAAAAGTTATAAGCGGTTCACATACTTTCATACTCACACATACATACAGACATAGTGACAACCTCGCAGGGGTAATGAGAGAAACTTCCTGCCTGTAATCTTAAAACGTCGAGATCTCATGAAAACTTGATTTTTTCAAAACTGGGTAAAACCAATAACTTCCCGATTTTTGAAAATATTCGATTTTCTTAGCGGGAAGATATTTACTGATTCTGCAAATCAAATACTTTTCACTCTGTATAAAAAATCCATAGGCAGATTCTACTTTTTTATAATTGAATACTTCATGGAAACGACAGATAAAATGACAAAGGAATAGGAGAAGGGAATCAGATCAAAAGTAAACACAAACATGAATTTATTATTGAAGTGATTTTTATTTAAATCGCTCATATTTAGAAATCACATTTATTCTACATTACACATGTCCCTTTCTCATAGGAAACAACAGAAAATAATTATACTTTTTTTTTTAGTTTTTCTTTAAAAAAAGAGAAGTTTATATTCTTTTTTATTTTTTTAATTAACCTTTTTGTCAATTTTCTTTTTATTAAATATTATGTCGATACAACAACAAAGGTTAATCAAATAAAATTTTTGCTAATACAAAAACATTTAATTTTTTTTTTTCACATGATAATAAATTTTTTAATTTTAATAATTAATTAATTTGTTTAATTATTTAGTATTTTGTTTTTTTTAGTATATAATTTATTAATAATTAATCACATTTGTTTTTTTTTTTTTAAATTTTTTTTGCTCTTTTTTTCAATTTATGAAGACTTTTGATATACATAAAATTTATGAAATAAGTTCAATGGTTTTTCTGTGATTTATTTAAATTTTATTTGTTCAACAAATTGTTTATAAGCGTTTCAATATTTTGTTTATTTTTTTTTTAAATCTGTTATCCTATTTTGTTTTCTTATATGGGCGGAGTATTTTAGTAAATTTTAGAGAAAAAAAATTGCCTTCATTAGACAATTTCATTCGAAATACGAAATTTGTACGTTTGAGAGCGTGTACAATACGATAATTCGCTTATGATTCCGTAGAAATCCTCCCTTGAAGATTTACCATCAATGAGATCAAATAATATAAATATTTTTGAACGCTTTATAAACATTTTGTGTTTTTTTTTTTAAACTTTTTAAAGAGATTCAAAATTTAACTAAGTTTTAACGCATTTTTATGGTTATTATTTGGCTATTAAAAATTTGATAATTTATTTAAGATTAGTGGATCCATCGAGAAATTTCGACTACACTAATCTATTTATTATAATAAAATGGTCTTTTCATAATTCGTTCTCTTTTTTTTTTTTATTAATCTCACAGAATCCCAACAAAAAAACATCTCTTTCAAAATATGACGATTTATTAATGAAAATTTTCGTTCTTTCCTAATTTTTATTAAATGTCTAAATATTTTTGTCGAAATTAATAATTTACTAAACAAAAAATAAAAAGAAAAAATAAAATGTAAAAATATTTTGTTTTTTTTTTTTTAAATACAAAGACTTTTAATAAAAATTTTGGGCCATAAATAATTCATTTTCATACATCAAAAAAATTACATAGCACAATTTGTTTTGAAAATAATAGTAAAACAATTCACACAAAGTTTCTTCAATGTTCGATCACACTCAAGTCTGAAGTTTTCTCTACACAATCACATTTAAACTTTTTTTAATTTTTTAATATTTACCGGCCGGGCGTCGACTCTACTGTCCTGTAAACAAATACGTAACGCGCACAATTCTTATGAAAGACACAAGATTTTTTTTTTATATATATAATTAAATAATTGTAAAATTAATTCATTTAAAATTCATCTAATTGTCCATATAATTATATATTTTTAAATAAATTGTGTATTTAAATATATTTTATTTTTTACTATTTGTTAATAAATTTTCCATTATTTAAATAAATAATGGCCGTTATTTTTTGTTTCATATCAGTCTTGAAATCGCATGTGTAGTTTTTATTTATTAGTGACTATTTATTTATCTCGGCATCTTTAAATCTCATCTGTCGAACTTTTTAATAGTAAAGACCTTCATAAAACATTTATAAGTAGTTTTTTTTTTTTCTAATTACAAATCTACTTTTTTGTTTAAATTTCTTTAACAATTAATATTCTTTTGTAGGTAACTTTTATCCAAGTTACTACCTATATAATTTTTTTTAATATTTAAGCTAAATAATGACATTTAATTTACTAGTTATTACTTTTTTTTTATTGAAGCGATTATTAGAAGGCCATTGAAAAATCAAAGTAATTCAATACTCAATAAAGAATGAAAAATAAATTGTTTCACAGCATTTTTTATTATATTTCTGTCTTTTAGGCTTCTAATATAAATAAAATTGATTCCTTATTTGCGTTTATAACTTTTGGCAACAGAAAATTTTGTTAAAATTTTTTTTTTAATTTTTTAAATTTTTTTTTCCCACTAATAAAGCTCAAAAATTTGAACAATACTGACTGCTTGATTTAAGTTCGAGTAATGAACTTAAAATAGTTTGAGAAATAAGGTACATTTATTTTGACACTACAAATTTATATGATTTTTTTTTTAAAAAGTCAATGAAATTACAAAATTTGTTTCGAGTGATCAAAATACGAATAACATTATTATTAAATGAATAAAATTTTAATTAAAAAGTTTAAAATTTCTTGTTATCATTAAGGTTATTCGATTGGTATAAAAAATAATTCATGTTAAAAATGTTGATTTTAGTCATTAGTTTCGTAAATAAATTCTACACAATCGTTAAGTGGAATATTTAAGAAGGTTTTAAATAATTCAATACAATACATATTTCATTTATAATTTTACAAAATTTATTTCCAGATTACAAACAATTTTACCTTAATAGGTCGGTCATCACATTGTATTTCTTTTAAAATTTTTTTATTGTTTTATCGGCCCTGTTTATGTTTGTTACGTTAAAATTTGCAGGGAATAAACAAACACAGATTGGTTTCATTGAACTAAACATCCGTGTAATTTGATAGCATTATTTTCTCTTCCTCATTATTTGAGGTGAATTTAGTTTTAAGTTCAACTGTCCATTCAAGTTCAATGAAAAGCCTATTTTTTAGACCAATAAATCATTGGTAAAATTATGCTTTAATTACCCATTTGTTTTAACCATACGGATAAAAATTAAATCTCAAAAAATAAAATATAGTACAAATTTGTTGTTCTACATCGGTAATTTCTTAAATTTGATAAATTTCATTTAGCTGAATAAAATACAATGGGATCAGACCTTTAAAAAAAATAAATAAATAAATAATTTGACAACTCAATTATTTTTTTTTTGCATCAATTTGGAATTACAAAACTTATAGATTCTAATTTTAAAATTAATTATTGAAATATAATTGAAATTACTATTTTTTTTTTTTAAATTTGTACTAATCATGTTACCCGTACGAATAACCTTAAACAATGGCACGTTAAAAAACTTCATAATTTTAGATAAAAATTTATTTGAGACATTAAGTACAAAAAAAACGAATACTTCTTAAAATGTCTGTAATTTTTTTTTTTTTTTTTTTTTTCATTGACTTGAAAAAAAAATTATTTTTAATGAAGTAAAAAGTTGATTTCGTTTTTTGAACACATGAGATTTCACTAAAAGCTCTTTAAAGAAAGAACAAGAGTCAGAAGAAATAAAAATTAAAAAAAAAAAAACAAAATAGAGAGAGGAAACAATTAAAATAATAACAATTATTTATATCAAATAGAAATATTGGAATTATCTCAAAGGATTAAAATGTATTGAATAATTATTACTCCTAAAACTTTTAATTTTCGGTCAGACATTATGATTAGTTTTATTATTCGTTTGATCTAATTTTAATGATCGATGATTATTGATTGCAGTTGAACTATTTGAACTGTTTAAATTACTACTAGATGTCACTACGGATGGTTGTTGCGTAGACGATGGTGATAATACAGATGGCGATGTTGATGATAATTGACTGTTATTAGTTTGTTGTTGTTGCGGTCGTAGTCTAGATATCGTTGGCACCACTACACACGGTACATTTACACTTGGAGGAGGATTAGGATTTAATGTAGTTGATGTCGACGTTATTAATTGGCTATTACTATTATTATTACTATTATTAAACTTTTTGCCAGTGAATATTTTCACAGTTCTTTGTATGAAATCAGATTTTGTTGAATTAAATGATGGCGATGATGTTGTTGTTGACATTTGTTGATGCGGATGGTGGTGTGATGTTGCGGCTGTCATATTCGATGACGTGTGGTGATGATGATGTAAATGATGATAATCACTACTACGCTTTGTTGTGCTAGTTCCACTTGATAATGAATGACATCGAACTACTAATGGTGCATTACTACCTCCAATACCAGTAGCTGTTGTGGACCATTCGTTAATGCTATTACCAGAACAATTGCTACTATTCGTACTACTTGTGCTACCTCGACCTAAAGATCCTAGTAAACCCGCTGAACTGGATCGATATGGTGGTGGTGATTCTGATTCGTATACGGTGCGATTTGGGGGTGGGCGAACACATTTTTGATAGATTTCACTCTCCTAAAACAAAAATAAATAAAAAATTAGTAATGATTTTCCATTATTCAGAAATTTTTTAATAAATAACTTAAAAAATCATCAAACAATTTTCATCAAAGTTATATAAGATTTTTTTAGTTAAATCGCTGTGGGTATACAATAAGAACGTCCAAACGGGGCTAAAATAATAAATTTAATCGTTCTTAAACAAGAAGCCTCAAACAGAACGCATTTTAGTCAGTATTAAAAAATCTTTAAATCGATATTTCAAGTTAACTTTATAATGGCTTCATTTTTTATGTATAATAAAAAAGATATAATGTGAAAGGGGACATAACATAGTTATTGTCATCAAATTATTACTATTTGAGTAAACATAATTAATCAGGAAGTAAAAAATTCTACTAATATTTGATTTTAACGTCATATTTAGTGAAGCATTAATATATTCAATAATGTAAGTCTATGTAAAGTTAGAGACACTAACTTTTTTCTTGTATATAATTATAGGAATTAATACTGGATATAATTTAATTTTCCAAAGAATAAAAAAAAAATTTGTGTGTGTTATATGTCAAATATAATTTATTTCATTAGTTTTAGAGCAGGGCATAGTGGCGCATTCGCTAGAAAAATTGTCTGAACTACCAATTTTCATGTTACAATATAGATTCTTCTAATTAAAATGATGTAAAAGAACAGCAGATATTCACTGACGTATTTAAATAAAAAAGGGTATTTGTATTTTGATCCTGGAATTTCTTCGAAACAGCCATAATCTTCTTTATTAAAGGTACCCCAATGAATACCCCCCGCTGTTCTTTTGACACTTCTACAATTCAGATATTTTTTTATCAAACGCGCCACTGTGTCTTGCTCTATCTATTATCGCCAAAACAAAAAAATGGGTTTGCATAAAAAATGTATTTAAATTAGTAATTTGAACTAAAGTTTTTTTTTATCTATTAGAAATCTGATATTGGATTATTTAATACTTATTAATTCTAAGAATTAAATGAACATGTAACAAAAATTTGTATATAATTTTTTTTTTTGTAATTTGAGATTTATTATAATTTTATAGTCGTCCATGGATGGAAACTTGAAATACGATGAACTGAAATTATGTAGATAGGTTGTGTGTTCCATATTATTGAATAAATGACTTATTTTATGAAAAAAAAGTACAGCTATGAGAGTTCCCAGGACATTCTGAAGTCGTACAGTACTAACGTCAATGTCGATGGTAACCGTAATTATTTGTTGTGTTAGATCAAATAAAGCAAATTATTTGCTTATTATCATTACAATATTATAGAAGAAAATTTTATAAGGAAAATTAAAATTTTTTTTTTTTTTCATTATGGATTAAATTATTGGTTTGAAAAGTAAAAAGCCTTTTTACGCTTGCCTATAATAAATACGAATAAATAATATTACAAATTTTATAGGCAAACTGATAATATTTACATTAATTTTTATTTTTCAATATTCGAATATTTACCTGTTCTGAATCACGAAGTTTTAATCTGGCCGATGTACCATATGGATGTTCTTCCCCATCAGGTAACGCTATACTTGGCGGTAGATCTAATTCTAAATCTGTATGAACAGAATGCAATCGAACAGCACGATCACGTTGTGCAGCTACCATTACTTGTAACTGATGATGGTGATGATGTCGTGATGCACCACCTCGTCCTGGGGCACCGCCACGCAGCCGCTCCATAGCGACTGCACCACCCGTATTACCACTTACAACCGAAAGCATCTGTAAATAAATAAAATAAAAACCATTATTAACATTCAATTATTTCTAATCACTAATTTTAAAATGCATAATTTTTCAGTTCAAGGTAGTCGGTAGTTCTATAAACTATTTTTTTTTAAATCATTCAGGAACCAGACTAGGGGTTCCAAGCGACCTCAAGTTTTTTAATTCGAGAGGAAGATCATATTACAACCATAAATATTTGATATAAGCCGCATGGTATACTATTTGATTGAAGAGAAAAGTCTCCGAAAGTCTACCTCGTAATTATTTTCTTTGTATTATGTTTAGAATTTAATTTATTCGAAGAATTTTAAACTTTCGAATAAGTTTTCTCTTTTGATATTACGAGATATCTGACGGAGTATATTTTGTTAGAACTTAGACTATGCGTTTCAAAAAAATAAAAAATATCAGAATCATTATTTCAGAAATTTGGGGAATTTCGCTTTACATATAAACAATTATACAGTTAACCAACTACAGTTAATCGAGAATTTACAAAAAAATACCTGATAATCAAAAGTTTTTGTGCCTGATTAAAAGTGGGGGGAGGGGCATGTATATAATGAAATATCAAATTAATTGATAATTAATAATTTTTAAAAAAAATGTATTTTGAAAATGTACTTTTCTTATCTCACGAAAATTTTGCAGAGATTAGTAATTCATAGAAATACAATACCAAACTCTTTACAAATATTTTTCTTTATAATAAACTATAATAATAATAATTTAAAACAAATAACATAAAATAAAACAATAATAAATAATTCGTAAGAGTTACGACAGAAATAACAAATGCGAGGAAACGATCTCATATCGATGAGGGTGATGATAACTGTATTTAAAACAGAGTACATAATTTATAGTCAGACTTTTGTGTATTCGTATTATTACAAAAGTGGTAGTAATAGTAGAGATATAGAGTCTAGCCGTTTCGATAAGTGTTTTCACTATTCTATATATATATATATATATATATATATATATATATATATATAATATTATATGTTGTCTAGTCGTTTGTCTACCCCCGCCCTTTTTCCCACCACTATATACCTATACATTTCGTTAGATGTTAGACATATACCGGGTGCTTTTATAATAAACTTAAGTTACAAAATTTTTTTTAGTTAATTTAATACTTCAATATCAAATATTTTACTACTCTCTCAATTTATTTTAAATTTTCCATTTTTCAAATCATGTATCCAAAAATTGTAATCTCGATGTAACTAGTATAATAAGATGATGTATTATAGATAAAGCTTAGGCTAAGTTCTATAGTTGTAAGCCGATTTGTGTTTATATTATGATGCTTATAAAGAATTATCAAACTAAAACTGAAAACTACTTAACTAAACGATAAAAAAACCATTTTTTGAAGTACCAAATCGAATAATAGTTTATGCTTGGGTAAATAATGAAAGGTCATCACAATAACTTAAAAACAAAAGGACACAGCGAACTGAAATTCTAACATATTCTAAACATAAAAAGTGACTTTATGTTCGTGACTGAGCAAAATCGGTCCATTTGGTCAAATCTATCCTTGACCCAACATTTTAACTACGAAAGATAGAAGAAAAATACAAAAAATGTTTATTTCATTTCAACTTTTGTTTGAAACCTTTTTTTTGGTAAAATTTTAGGATTCGCCACACTTTTAGCTCAAATTAATATTATTATTATACATGTATTTATAACTGTATGTTTATAGTATTTGATTAATGCTAATTAAAAATAGTTCAAACAATGATATTCAATCAAATGTTGAGTATCTAAACAATTTTTACTCTGTTAGGTGTTATCTTTATCATTAATTCGTTGAATTGGTATTTTCGAATGACACACGGTACATCATCATCATAGATTTTCGTATTCTTCTCTATTCACTCACACAAAATTCATTCACATTATTCTCTTTCACTCACACCCGTCTCCAAAGCCCATGGTGGTGGTTTGTAATAGTCATCGTATAAGATCACCCCTTTCACAAACACTAGTCATCATAATATATATTTCTTAAGCGCTTTCGCAGTCGTCTGACTTGACTGGCCACCACCACTACTACATCATGAGCCACTCACCCTATCATTAAACGTAAGTCTGCCACCCTCCTGCCTGTGTAATGGTTGTTACAATATATTTTGTTACGGTCTGTTCAACTACTTACGTCTTGTCAGTTATAAACTTCAATCGATTCATAATATATATTTATTTGTAAAATACTTCAGTTATCAAATTTTTAAAGTGTCGTAAACTATTTTAATTTGAACAGATGGTTGAAATTCATCATATCCGACTTTTTTAAAGTGTATGGGAAATTGTTTTGAAAAAACTGATATTAATAATAATCATTAATTGATTTAATGATTCGAAAACAGTTTTTATTGATAAGCTCCAGCTGGCCAATAAGACATTAGTAGTTTCAGAAATCATTTTCAAATTTAGAATTTACTTCTACTAAAATTGCATTCTAGGAAAAATAGCTTCTTTTAAACTAAGGCTAGGGATAATCTACTTAAAATATTTTGAAAATTTTATAGATCTTTGTAAGTAAGCCATGTCCGTAAACAATTAAAGTCAAGTGTCCCAATCTTTTAAAATTACTTATAAATGAATTATAATAATATTTTTTCAACCCCACGAACAAAAAATGATCCATAAATAACCTTAATAAAGATTAATAGTTTGTTGATCTAAAATCAGGTCTCAACTTTTCTACAAATGTTTTTAGTTTGAGAATTTTACACAAAAAAGTTCCCTTAAAAAGTTTATTGGTTAGAAAAACGCAGAAATGATTGGAAAAGACTTAGATAATCTTTATATTTAATTCTTAATTGTTAAATAAACTATTTGTTAACGCTGAAGAGCAAAATTCGAATTCATGTATGAGAATTTCATTAAAAGATGATGCTCTAAGACTATTTAAGAATTTTAGAAAATTTCGTTTTGAGAATTCATGAACTATCATTACGTTTTTTTTTTTTAAGAATCAAAACTATAAAGCTCAGAAACTACTGACTTAAACAAATAAAAAACCAGATAATTTCTTTATTCAAAAAAAATATTGCATTCTTGTAAAAAATATAAATTTTATAACAGTAAAAATAAAAAAATATTGGTAAATAAAGATTTTTATTATAGAAATAAATATTTTATTTACCATTTTACAAAATAAATAAATAAAACTCGCTCGCCTGTGCTCTAGAAATGACAAGACAACAAAAGATAATACATATATGATATTTCCTGTATAATTTTCAAAATATAAAAATATTATATTATCATACAAAATATAAAAAAAATGAAATAAAAATTGTCTGTAAAAGCAGAAGAGTTGTGTTACCATAACTTTAATAATAATAATAATAATCATTATATTTAAAAAAAATATTAAAGAGACATATACATATATACTCAAAAGTCACGATATAGTCAAAATTTCCAAGTAAGAGTTGATTGATTACAAACGAATAAAAATAGAAACAACTATGGTATATTAAATGTAAAATAATATTTGTGAATATTTAGAGAAATAAATGTTTTTTTTTTATCCACTTTTATTACAATTGTCACAAAATCCATTAATAAAAGTGGATATTGCAAAACATAAAAATTTAGTTCTTTGCAAATATAATGGAATACCATAAACTAATGGTTTCAACAATAAATTGGTAAATAATGGATTTGATAAATGGTGTGTAGGTAAACTCGGTGACAACAAAAAAATGCGACGAAATGAATTTTTCATTATTACTTAAAATTATAAAACTCAGAATTTCTATGGAGTATTTTATAATTGATTCAGATCAAAATCAATGTTTTATTTTAAAGAATAAAATTAAATTTTTAAAACAATTTAACACACCATAAAAATAGTGAATTTTTTTTTAAATTTTAATTAAGTATGATAAATTCAGGTTTCAATTTTTTTTAAATATATTACATTAGTACAATAATATTAAAAGTAGTTTATACAATTAAGTTTAAATTTTAATACAAAATGTAAAAGCTCTAGCTAGAACTTTGGGGGTAACACAAATTGTGTAGACATGTTTTGATGCAATAACTCAAACATTGTTACCGGGTACTTAAACAAATAACTATTTACTTTCTATTTAAATCTTTTATGTTTTGTTGTCGTCCAATGTATTGTTTTTTCGTTTCGTCCAAAAAAAACATCACTATAATAGTGAAATGGAGCAACCTATTTAAAATTTCAAACTTATTTAAAATTATAAATATACATAGTTTTATGGTGTGTTAAATTGTTTTCCAAATTAAATTTTTAAGAATGCAAGCAAACAAGATTTAGGTAGTCGACTCAACTGTTCATTTTAATTTGAATACTACTTTTTTTTTTTAAACAACTATAATAAATCAACTTTTACCGAATATTATTCTCTATAGATATGGTAACAAATTTGACCTGTTTTTTACGATGATATTGAAATGCAACTTCAATAAATAATAATACCTTACGATAATGTACACACGACTTTTTATAATATAACAAACAGAATGCTTGGTGGTTTCATTGCTTGCCTGTTTGCCTGTGTGTCTGGTTTGTTGCGCTACTCTGCTCTGACTTTATAAAAAAATAAATAAAAATATACAATACATACACAATAAACTCTGTGTATGTATATGTGTAATGATAGTGTTTTGTTTGGTTGTCTGTCTGTGTCTACAAGCATAAGAAATATAACTTTAAAATTAAAAAAAAAAAAAAAATTTAAAACAACCAAACGAGCAACGAATCAAGTCTAGACTACTCATTTGATCTTCATGTGATTCATAAAATAATATTTAACAGAACAAAAAAATTGTATGGTTGAGTGGGAAGCGAAACTATTGGTAATTCGTCGCTTACCACTCAAAAAAAAAAACAAGAAACAAGATTATTTGAAACTAGTTATGGTATAATTCCAAATCACTTGGAAATTCCAAGTCGAGGTCTGATTGAGAAAAAATTATTTCCCGATCTATTCTTAATAAATAACTTTATTCGAAAAAAAAAAATACTGAAAATCGGTATATATTGATTTTTTATTATTACAAGGAAATCTAAAATTCGCGACTGCAGCCGGGTTGCCACAATTCTTGACTAGATCTACCAAGTTATTAAATGAATCTCAAGAAGGTTTTATTGTTACGTCCTTAAGATATATTTTATCTATTAAAAAATACTTAATTATATTTATATTTATTCTGTAAGAATATTTCTCCCTAGAAATTTGACTTCTCAGTTGAATCGATAATATTTGATTTAAATTTTTATTATAATTATGTTTAGTTCATTTAGATTGATAAATGAATTTTTGTTTGGTTTTTTTGATCTTGCATCGATTCAACTGGGAAACTTAACTTTATTGACTGTTGTGTAATTTTACAGGTTTTATTTAAATCTTTTATTTAAATGTACTTCATCCAAGTATCAAGTGTATTCTACATCCTGAACCAAATCTATATTCACGAGGCATTTGTTAATTAGTATCGGGTGCCGGCTATTCTAACCGATGGTTTTCCATAGCTTCATACCTTTTTTCCCTTCCCTGCATATACCCCGTCCTATTTTTTTTTTAAATTCTGTACAATTACAAAAAAAGAATTGAATTGAATTATTTATGATACTGAACCCTAGATTTTTATAATATTTATAAAAATCAGCATAAATAAAAGTTATAAATAATGAATGTACTTTGATTCATTCCTGACAACACAAAATAATAACATAACGAAATGCAATGCGACTACATGTTGTCTGTTATTGCATTGCATTGCATTGCATTGCACATTCACTGTACACACAAATTCTTAATACAATAATGAATAACAATATCAAAACTTGTACCAATACGATCGACCTAAACCACATACAACCATTTATTACATATTCAATATATACAGGTTTTTGTTTTTTTTTAAGTCTGACACTGACAATGAGTGAATAGTAAGTAACACAGGTGTATAAATATAATGTTTATTTGTGAATTATAATTAAATTTTAGGGATAATTAAAAAAAAAATAATGTTTTTTCTTGTTCGCAAATTTTTAGTAATATTTATTTTAAATTATAATTTACTTAATTGTTTGAAAGTATTTAAAAAACCATTTTTAATCTTATAATCATCAAGTTAACTGTCTATATTTAAGACAGCTTACAATTATATCTAATTATTAATTATTATAATTGATTATAGGTATTATAATCTGTTTAAAAATCAATAATAATATTTTCATATTCGAAATTTTATTATAATTATAATCCGACTACAATAAAAGGAGAAAGATATATTCTTTTTTATTTTTCTATTTCTCTTCAAACCGTTTCTACTTTTATCGTTTAATATTTCAATTTTTTTAAGAATTATCCTTTAAATGCAAAGAAATCTATTTGACAATTAACTTTTTTTATATATTTTAACTCTCAGATTTCTCTACTCCAATCAAAATTTTAGTAAATACGAAATTAATTAAAATCAATATTACAATGTTATAATGAAACTGAAAATCTTTTTGTATTCTTTATTGAAACGGGGTATTAATTCAACATTATTTTCAATTCAGGATGCTCCGTAATCGTAACTGAAACTATCGGATAACCGGAAATAAAAATATATCCGTAAACGAATCTGAAATAAAAGTTTCGGGTAATTTCCGGCTTAAGTACGGAATCTAAAATCTAAATGATGCATTTTTATGTAAATTAGTACCCACAATAATTACTTATATGGTTTGCTTGTAGTACCAAAACATTTTAAATTCTAGTCAAATCTATTAAATTTTATAATTTCCCTGAAAAAACAAGAATAAATTAAAAACAAGTTTATATTTATTCTATTATTAGTTGTTGTTTTTTTTTTTCATCAGAAAAGATTCATTGGCCGATAAGTGAGTAAAAAATCTTGATTGAACCGCTTAGAATTGATATATTATTAAATTCAAAATAAACTTATTTCACTTTCTGCCTATACATATTTCATTGATACCCAAAAATAACATTAAACAAATACATAATATTATTATTAGCACGCGCGCTAAATACTATATGAAAACAATTCACAAATAACATTTAAAAACACCTTATTTAAATTCTAATACGTATGTGAATGCACGTAGTATATATGTGAATGTCTGTCCGTCTGTCCGTGTATATATTTGTTTCATAAATAAATCATTCAGTTGACTGATTATACGCTACTGTACGCGCACTTTAATATTATTGTTATAAATCTCTCATGTACGAATATATATATACATATATATATACATACAAATACATGTTTTTTTGGTGAAAGTAAAATTTACTAAAACTAAATTAACATTAAAATTTGAATAGATGTTTTCATTAACTAGTATTATTATTGTTATTATAAAATGTAATTTTATTTTGGTAAGTAGACTGATGACGAATACCCGTTGAAATATTAATGGTACAATGGAAACAAATTTAGAGGAAAGTATTTATCTATAATTTTGTCTACTATTTTCGTTCTCTTCAGAAGTCTGATTCAGACAGAAAGCTGTTTATACGTACATGTAATAATAGGGACAAGAAAACGGCATGGTTTATTATCAATGAGACGAATATTAACAGTTAAAGAAAAACTGTTTCAATCAAAAGTTGTTTTGATTTGAAGAATCGAACAGTTTTGTATTACAACTTTTCTTCATTCTTTTTATGGGTTAAGAGTTTGGTCATGGAACCTTAACGAGACTCAATTTACCGATTTTTCTCATTTACAAAATTACGATAGTCAACATAAAAAAATGAATGAATTACAGGTGATTCTATGAAATTTCATACAAAATTTGTGTTTTCAGTATTTTTTAGCCTTATAAACTTTAGAGTTAATTTAATATGCCCTCATTTATTTTGTCGGAAAATTGAACATTTTCATTTGTGGAAATGGATTTTGGAAAGTCTTGAATTCTTAACAAAATTAAAATACTGCTACTGAGTTATACATTTTAATGAAGCGGTAAAATACTCAAATTTTTTGACGACTCGTGTCACCTGTGGGGTATACCTATAACGGTATTACCTTAAAGGTAAGATATAACAAAAGTATATTAATACAAACATTTTACTTTTAAAGTAGATTTTTCGTATCAGAATATACCTTTTGAGCTTTTATTGCTTTTTGTGGTAATTTATGAATATATTACATCGAATATTCAACAAAATTATCCACATACATGATAATGTATTTAGAAAACTTTTTCATTTGTTTCTATATCTAGTAAATAATGTATTATATAGTAAGGAAGGGATACCTTAGTCGTAAAATCACGGCACTGTTAATTTTAGTCTATACTATATAAGTGTGTTTTAATTATTCAAAAGTGATCAATAAATCTGTTAACATTATTAAAGCACTCCTAGAAATCGGTTCAAGTAGTTTTGTTAGCCGAAAATTAATTTCTTTTTATCATCACGAGATAAAGAAATTTTAAATTTGAACTTAACCTTACTTGTAAAATTCATTTTTCGGTGTCGTGATTAAATTCTCAGAAATTATAAACTATTCAAAAAAAACAATGATATTTAAACAATTAGTCAGTTAGTTGTGATCTTCACATGTTTTTAAATATTTTTTAATATTTCTGGTATCTGTATTGAATTTATTTATTTTAGAACAATGCCTATGTGATTAAATGTTTTTCCCAAAATTTTACTATTCAAATACGAAGGAACTTTCTATATAATTTTGAATTCATTTTGTTTTTAGTTTGCGTGTAAAACATTATTAAAATTACGGTTTCGAGTTACTTCGATTACATGGAGTTTAATGGACTTGCCGCTAACCTCACTTATTTTTAAAAATGTGTTTTTGACAACGAAACATTTTAGTTTTACAATTTAGTAAATTAATTGAAATTTTTATAAATATCTCAACCAAGTTGCAAAACAGCTTTGTTTTTGATTTCTGAGATATGTAAATATTTAAATAGAAACGATTTAAGATAACAGCAAACAGCGTCAATTGTTTAGATACCGACTTATGATTAAGTATCAATGTGTTAACTACTTTTAATCATTAGCATTCATAAAATACTCGAATCTGTACAGTTCTATATATAATAATAATAAAATATAATTTTATAAGTGTTTATTAGCTAAATTTAAGCTAAAATTTTATTTTTTTTAAATAATTATTAAATAAATTTGTGATAACAAAAATTTCCTATCCATACGCTAGTTTTCTATCGCAGATGTACATAGCTTTAAACTCACTAGTATTAAATAACAAATTCTATCGACACTATGAAAGTGTACAATGATAAATGAATCATCTATATATATTCGTATGTATGTACATAAAAAAGAGATGCGCTCAGTCAATGCTTGCTGGTTTAACTTTATAATGTTGATGATGATGATGATGACGCGATCCACCGACCCGACCGGCAGGCAAGCAAGCAAGCAAACATCAGTCAACAAGCAATAATAGGTTCATAATACAAGTGTGATGTCTAGACATTCAGTCAAGTCAGCAGTGAAGTAATTATTTTATAGTGAAATTTCTAATTTATGAAACACATTCACCAAACAACACAACCACTGACTTTTATATACTATAACTCTTCTATATACTAACTATACACAAGTATTTTACGTAGATAAGATACGGGGAAAACACGTTGAACACAATTTGATCCATCTTCAATGTACCTTTAATGGTCCATCCTTAACTTGGTTATGAAGGAATCGATTATGTCGAGGACTGTCAGGGAAAATGAGAATTTTGTTTATTTCACCGATCTTTAAATAAATCTTGTAAAATAAAATTCATTACAAGTGAAGATTTCATTTCAAATAATTCTTACAAAAGTATATGAAACTAGAAATACTTAATTGGAAGCAGAAATATTTAAAAACGAGTAGTTCTACTGTTGATATATTCTTCAAAATTTACAGTAAAAAATGCAGGGATTTCCTCAATATAAATTAAAAACTTGATTCCCAACAAAGAAGAAAATTATTAGATCAAATTATTTTGTATTTTACGTATTTCGACTACAAAGTAATCATCATCAGTATGAATTAGCTAGTTGCAATGACTCTCTGAGGAGATATTACTCGTTGCTAATTTAACGGTTTGCACAATGATTGTTTAAGCTTGGGGTTTATGTTTTTGGCGATTGTATAAGAAACCTCAAAAAGCGTCGAAAAGTTAAAAAAAAAAATTTCGCTGTTTATGGATTATCTAGGATAAAAACGATCTGCAAAATTCAAAAATAGCATTTATTTTACGATCGGTCGACTAGTTTTTGAGATATTATATTAAATACATCTGCTAATTCGACTTTTAGATCGGATTTATGCAGATATCTCATAAACTAAGCATCCGATCGTTAAATAGATATTATTTTTCAAATCTACGGGTCAAAATATACTTATAAACAAGATTTTTCTCAAAATTGGATTTAAAAATTTTTTTGCTAATTTTCGCAATTTTCTTAAGGGGTACCCCTTTGAAAAAATCGAAAAAATTGGGAAAAATTTTTTGCCCCCAATTTGAATGAAATACATATTCTAGGGTAATGTCAACCCGCAGATTTCAAAAATAATAACTATTTAACGATTGGACTAGTAGTTTCTGAGATATTGTTAAAAATCCGATCCAGACGCCGATTTATCGGTGGTATTTCATGCAATATCTCAAAAATTAGTCGACCGATCGTAAAATAAATATTATTTTTGAATTTTTTAGACCTCAATTATACAAGAAACCCCATAAACAGCGAACAAAAAATTTTGAACTTTTCGCAGGTTTTTTAAGGTTGAATAAACTTAAGTCCACAAGGGGTATATTTGAGGCTGAATGAAATCGCTAACTTAATGATTCGGAGTAACTTAATTACTCTTGTTTTATCAAAAAACATCAAAACTATCGAGAAGTAAGGTTTCGAAACCATTGATATTGAACGTGCAAACCGTCACCAAATTAGCAACGAGTAACATCTCCTCAGAGAATCATTACAACTAGCTAATTCATACTGATGATGATTACTTTGTAGTCGAAATACGTATTTATAAAATACAAAATAATTTGATCTAGGAAATTGGGGGAAAAAATCGAAATTTATTCGAAAAATTCTAGAGTTCTCATTAATAATTATAAAATATTTTTATTATGTAAATTATCTTGGAAAATGACTGATTTAAGGCAAAATTTTAACTTTCTAGATTTTTTGGTTTAAGAAATAGAGAGAGAGTCGTTCTGAGGATACTCAAGGCTGCTTTTATGTTACTATTATAGTTATTGCACAAAAGGATTCCCCAATCCACACATATATAAATCCTTTGTAGATTCTTTGGAAATTGTGTATTCCCAAGATAAATTTGTTGAAAAAATTTCTTACTTTTGACTAACTTTTAATATGACTTCCTTCAACAAGTGCATAAACATAGTAATCAGAAAAATGAATGAACTAATAAAAGTGAATTATTTATATACTCTGCATATACTTCGATATTAATATATTTTCGCAATCAGAGTTTGTAACAAATCTTTCCATTAAAAAAAAATATAATGTTTATTTTTTTAAAAGAATTTGTTTTTAAAAGGAATTTTCCTTGTAGCTTTTGCGATTTACAAAGGTGATGACATAGATTTTGTTTCTTTACAAACTCAAAATTACTCTTAAATTACTCAGTTAAATAATTAGATAACTTTATAACCGCTTTTACCAAAATTTTTCATCTACTATCCCACCATATTAATTACAAGAAATGTTAATCGATAAGTTTACGTATTTGAGAAATTTTAATTCAAAAAAAATTGCATTCCATGTTCGTATCACATCAAATAAATAAATGAGTACATATTAATTAATGATTTATGTTTAATTACATCTCTTACAAATTAAATATCATTTTGATGACTGTTCATAAAGATAAATAAATATCTATGTGTCGAAAGAAATTTTTAAACAATTAGTGTTTCATTCAAATCAACATTCAGACAAAATTTTATTACAATCGGTATAACCTTAAAATTTTTTTGATTTTTATTACTGTGATTTTTAAGCGAATAAAAAATTTGAATATCTTTATATCCAAAATCATTTATTATCACTGTCTTCAATAGCAATAAATTAACTATAGGAAATGACTATAACAACTAGCTTAGAAGCCCGCCTGTGGCTTTCGTATTTGATTGTCATTATATTATTTTTAACGTTTCACCTCGTGCTCACTTACAGCTTAAACATTAAAAACTAATAAAAGTTGTGAATGAAAAATCTAATTTCACTAATAAATAAAATCCATAATTACAATAAGAACAATCAATCGTATTAATTTAAATATTAGTTTAACAAAATTGTTTGTCTTCTATCCTAATCACAAAATTGATTTATACTTAAAATAAGAACATTTAATTAAATTTATACTCGAAAAATAGTTGAATTGATTTAAACAATCTAAATAATACCTGTTATCAAAGGACAAACACAAAATAAAAATAACACGATCTTGTCTACTAAAAATTATAAAATGACAGGTGTCGTTTTCAATGATAACATATATCAATGATAAGATTATTATTTTTAGCAAAGTAATTACCGTATTGCAATTTGGTGAGAACGATTATGAATTTGTTTAATTGAACAAATTTTTTGGATGGTTTTATCTTATCATTTAAACAGTATAAAATTTTCAAAAAATAAATAATTTGCACTTTATTTTTAACAAGAAATATTTTTGAAGTTTATTTATATACACACGGATTTAAGATAGAAGCGGGAAGTATATATATATGACCATTGACAGATCAAAAAGTCTGAAGTTCAATATTCTTGAACTATTTAATTTATCAGATGTCAATTTATATCAATTTCAAAACAAAATTCTATTTTTGTATAATAAAAAATATTCACGCATAAAAAAAAAAGGAATTTTTGCTTACCGTTTTTAAAATTTTATGCCGTACTAATTTAAATATTTTCAAAAAATTGAAATTCTTCTTTTTCTTATTACTATTTTTATTATTAATATAATTATAACTATTTTCTTTCTCGTGCCACGATATATTATTTGACATTTTTTATTTTCACATATACAAAATTTATTTATCACGATTAATATTAATTAATATAAACATGACCGAAACGAAGAAAAATTATACAAAAATTTTTTACACAAATCACAGTTTTATAAGGAAAAAATTATGTTTTAAAAAAATATATGTATATATATATTATTATTTATATTCTAAAAAATAAATATAAATGACTTTAAAACATTTGGCAGTGTTTAGTTTAAAAATTTTGTTTTTAAAAAATATTCACACTAAAATTTCGTAGACATTTTTACTTTTAAAAAAATAAACAAACTATTTTATATATATATATGTTCTTGTTGAATACAATCTAACACACATGCGACTAATACAATCGCTGGAATGATACTGACGCGCGTATTCAATTCAGTGAAGTTAAAACACGACAGTCAACAACAAATTTTAGAGACCGTGGTGTATATGAATGTCGTGTATACTACTCGCTGAGTAGATCGGTTTGTCTCGAATCTCGATACGAAGTCACAACGAATGCATTACCACACACATCTATATGTATGTTATCATATATACAACACCACACATATACAACTCGATCGTTTAATCGTCCATCCACGAACCAATACACGAACATACCGCCTGCCTATGTCTATGGCTATAGACGTATTGTGTATATAGTGTAGTATGTAATATACAACTTCGGTTATATTCATCGAGTCTGCCGTTGAGGTTCAGCTGTTTACCAGACAAGTGACAATCTCAGTCATAACAAAAAAAAAAAGAAAAAAAACCGCGCGTTGTTTACCGATAACAACTGAACTATTCACAGTCTTCATAGTGTTATTTCTCAATTGAGTTTATATGTCGATGATGATCGAGAGTGCTTTGCTCTCGTTTTATTCATAAATTATTATTTCTTGCAGTTCATCAATCGACAAGATAATATTATTGGTTGTGGGGGCTTGATGATAATATGATTGTATATTAGCAATTCTTTGTATAGACAGACAGACAGCAGCATTGATGTGTTGTTATTATTATCGATGATGAGAAATGAACTTGTTCTTTTCAAAAAAAACTAATTAAAATTTATTTGAAATAATCAAAAACGCATTAATTGATTGAAGAGTGATATATTTATCGCCATTTGAATGTCTGGCCATTTTTGTTAAATTTAATGTATTTCAGACAGAAAATCATATCAATAAAATTTAAATAAATATTTAAAATTAATGAAATCTTTATTTCACATTTTTTGGCAATGTTATAAAACCATATGTGAGGTTTTTAAATTTCCACATTAAACGCTTCAGTTGACTTCAATATATTTATGGTCGAATCAACGAAATCAAACTTATTTAAATAGTACAACCTCAGATCTGTCAAGAATTTTTCTACTATAATTATTTTTTGGTATATAAAGTTAAATTTGCATGTCCCAAGTTTAAATAAGGTTTCATATAGAATAAAATATAGTTTTTTACCCGAAAAAAAAATCAAAAATTCATTTAATAATAATCAATTATAAGTTCAATATGATGAAATCGAAAATAAAAAAAAATAATTTATACCAATGATGATGATAGTGTTATAAAATTATAATTTTTCATACAATTATTTATAAGACGCGATTTATCACACAAACAATGGTGGTGTAATACCTAATAAAAATTTGATGATTTGAGCGAAATGAACCTTAAATTTTGTAAAGATCATCATACCATGTGCAAAGAACTATTATCAATTATTGACGGGCGGCTGCATACGGTTTATACAGTCAATTTTGTTCTTATCAATATTTCAATTATTCATAATTTTTTCCATTTTACAAGATGTTTCAGGAAAAAATATAATTATGTTTGTTCATTCAACAAATTCCTTAAATAATTTTATTAAACGAAGACAGTATGAGGAGGTTATAATAGCCGACATGTATGCAGTATGTGCCATCATATATTCATCTAAGAAATGCCTTTTTCATCTGTCCGTACATCCGTTATCAAGAACGAAAACAGATAACGTGCTGAAATTTGACCCAAAAAGCCATTTTAAGTTCGTAAATGACCAATATCGGTTTATTGAGCTTAATGGATTCATGATCCAAGTTTTAAAAAATTAGTGTTTTGAACAAATCGCACATTTTAAGGTATTATGCACAATCATTCTAAAACACATTGTACATAACCGATTTAATGTTATCAATTTACGTCACTTTAATCATGTATTGAAATGTGTTATAAATTCTTTAAAAATAAATTCATTATTTAAAGTTGAAAAGGTTATTAAAAATATGAGATTATATATATATAAAGGATTTTTCCTGAATCTATCATTTTAATTAAGCTTTTAATATGCCAGATTTGCATGGAATTACGTAAATCGATTGATTTTTTTCCCATATCCTGCAGTTCATGCCCCAGCTCTATAAAGTTTAAATGATAACCATAATTTGGATACTCTCTATTTTCCACTCAAATAATGTTTATGTCCGACCTCCCTCAAAGATTATATTGGCGATTAACCAGTACTTTTGTATAGGTTTTACTACGATCCAAATTTGATATAAATAAAAGCATTGACTGCTGTGAGGCATTAAATATGGTACTTAACTGAATTCTTTTTATTACTTCAACAGCTTATAAGTTTTTTTTATGGTATATTAAATTTAAATTAACATTTAAATGTAAAATATAGAATAATTAGATTCAGTTAAAACAAAATAAAGTATATATAACCTTCTAAAATTGAGCAAAATATCTGATAAGACCGAATAAATTTGATGACAATTTTAAAAATTTAGTACAATTGTACTTTTCCGTAAATATTACACTACTGTGTAAGTCTGGCCTGTGTATATGAAAGGTCAAAAAAATTTAATTAAATTTATCACACAAAAGGTCAAATGTATACAGAATGTACAAATCATTTGAATAATATTTAACTAGTGCAATTCGAATCAGTACTTAATCGAAATTAAAATACTGGAAAAAGAGATAACATTTGCGCAGTCTCAATGTATACATTGCAGACTTCTTAAAACCGATATTTCAGTCTTGTCAAATAGGTATTGATCAGCTAAGCTTTTGACGTCTTTTCTCAGCTAAAGATGTCCTGACTGGAACTGCAAGCATAATTCTAATCATTATACCATTTGGATAAAATGGCTAGGTGTTTTTATTACTTCATTTGTACCTCATTTGAAGCGTCTTTTTTTTCCAAGCAGGGAACTGAAGTTATTTTTTTTTAATTTTTAAAAGTAAGCAACATATGGACGTTTGAAAATCCTGATTAAAGAAAGAGGAGAATACTGTGTTGTAACGTCATCTTTCAATATATCCATATAAATTACATATAAACTAATTTTTTTCTAGAAAGAGATCTGTGGTACTTTATACGTTGAGCCCTAGTTTCACATTTTGGTGTGAAATATACCAAATTTAGTATCAGTCATCAACCTCCTATTCTTTCAAATAAAAAAAAAATTATTAGTTTTTTTGCGTACTTTTGATACAGTAAATTAAATTTTAAAAGTTAGATTTCCTCATAATTTTGAAATAGTTTGAAAGGCTTAATGTCGTTATTTTCATAGCCCTGGACTTTTAAAATTATTTTCGATGATGTTTTAAACAAGTTTCATCAAAAAATTAAAATGTGGTGCTGGGGAAATCCTTTGTACGTTAGTAAAGTATACTGCCATGTTGAGTTTTGTTTTTTAAAACTGGTGCCGTAACATTGATTTAAAAAAATAAAATATTGACATATTTTGACTTTCTATAGACGCAAAGTTTGAAAAATAAAACGTTTATTGAATTGTGAAACGGAATAATAAAGTAGAAACATATCACACTTGGGCAATTTATTTTTTATCTAATCAATTTTTACCGATCTAACAGACATTTGCAATAATTTGTTTGGATTTTCTAATTGTTTTCCGGTATTTGTAAGTAAAAAAATATTCAGGGAAACCCAAAACACAAAACTTTGTAAATATGTTGGGATTAGAATAAAAATTAAAAAAAATTATTAAAATTATTAAGTACGTCAGATTAATTAAAATAACTTTATATAAAAAATATCTTCATAATATTTGATTTAAAATGGTGACATTTTGACATTAAACTTTGTACATAAAATTAGCTCATTCATTTCGTTTCACTTTGTATGTAAAAATTTTTTTTTAAAATTATTAATGTGAATAAAAAAAAATTCAAATTTTGTATTTTGTCTTTTGTAAGTTTTGTAAATTATTGTTTATACACACAAAAAAATGAATATACGCAAATTCTAAACAGTCTTTCTATGTAAATATACTTAAAAAATGTATGTTAGATCTAAAAAACGTCATCTCACAAACACTTTTCGTTTTCAAGTTATCTTAATAGCTGACGAAGATGGCCCAATTAGATGAATTCCTATAATTATTCAAGTTTAGTCCCTTCTATACTTTCTTTTATTATAAACTAAAGACTAAATTTAATAAGCCTTCATATTTTACATAGAAGAGTATATTGATTATAAAAATGGCTACTCCGTTTGTTCTTCGATATACGATTCATTTCAATCAGACATTTTCCTCAGAAAGATTTGAAAAAATTGACTATATGGCATCATCCGGGGGTTACAAGTTTTTTAAATTACTTATATTAACAACAATTTTTAATTCATGAACTTTTCATTAATGTTTATTTTTGGCTTGAACTAGTAAAATTTTCTAATATTATATAAAACATTTAATTAAACAAAATTTTACGGTTTTATTATTTTTATTTGAATTTAACTTTTTCGAATTATACAATAAATATAAATGTCTGATAATGAATGCGAAATCCTTTGAAATATATTACGTTAAAAGTTCAAATAAAAATAATAAACAGTAAAATTTTGTCAAGTAAAACTCAATATTAATCCTTTACAAAAGTCTATATTCAAAGTTATGCAACAAAATTCTTGCTTATTTGTTGTAAGTAACTACTGTAGTCACTAATGCCCATAACAGTTTAAAAAAAAAGATTTAAAATAAATTTAAAATAAAAAATATTTTACATATTATTAAAAAAAGTGTCATAATAGCCTAAGCCAATTATTAAAATATATTTCCTACTTTATTTTTTCATACTTTATTCGAAAATAGACATGTTTATCTTAATTAACGTCATAATGAAATCACATTAAATTTTTAATAGTTTATCATTTTAAATAGTGTTATTTTATAGTGTCAATAAATATAGATTTGTTGAACGTTCGATGTGTTCTCATCTTTCGTCGAACCAAATTATATATCAAAAATTTTCATATTCATAAAGACGAAATTTTTTTTGGTCCTTTTATGGTCCCCAAAATCTTGATTTTCCCTTAAATATTCAAAACAGACGAGAAAATTGATCATAAACCTCTAAATCATTTTGAGAGTCAATATTACATTCTATAGGTATACTCTATTTTTCAAAAATGATTAATCGAACTGGAGACAAAATTTCTCTAAAAGTATGAAAGTAAAAATAAAGCAAAGGGCGTATTTACCAATTTTTTGAAAAAAGTTAAACTATTGTTTTCGACTCTTCAAATTAATGTTTATTATTGCACATAACTATTATTACCAGAGTTCTTTAACTGTATAAAATTCCATCCTACTTCAATATCTTATTAGCTACGAGTTTTTCAATCATTCTGAAGGTAAAATATAAATTCAACGTCTTTTTCGTGAACAAAGTTTTTTTATAGATTACTCCATTGGGTTTTCTCAATGGGTTTCATTTATTTGTAATAGTAAAATGTATGTGTAGAAAATATATATACTAAAAATACTTTACACTAGAGATGTGACAAATAATTCGATAATTAAATAATCGATTTTCTTATTAGAAGCAATCGATTTTTATGACAAAAAACTTCACGATTTTTCACATTTGATTAATAAAACGCTTGAATTCGTAATTAAATAAATTCTGTTGATAAATCGAAAATTAATGAATTATGGAAACGATTGATTTTTCAAATAATAATTTTTGAAATCAATTCTTTAACAGTCGATTTTTTTTCACATCCCATCAATACATAACACACTGACTGAAAATATTATTTTCTAGTCATAACACAACAATTTTTATTTGTGTGATAACCTAAATTTAAAAACAATTTATTAAAAAATTTATAATAATAAATGTTTTTATTATTTTTAATAATAAAGTTTATACATTGGAAAAAAATAAACATGACTGCTAACTGAGTCTGATGTCCTTCATTAATGTGAATATTTTTTTTTTTACTAAAGTAATTATGTTGTTACAAATTTGTTATGTGTGTAAATAATTAAGTCCATTTTGTTAAAAATAATAGTAACATTATGTAAATATTGAATTTGAATATGATGCAAAGTTACTTAATGGGATATTAGGCCATAGAATCATAGCAAAGAATTAGGAAATTATAATTTATCTAAGTTGAGTAGCAAATAAATGTCGTGATTGAATATCGAAGAAAGGAGCGTGCATAAACCGCAACAGGGAACCGTTCACATATTCCCATGACCCTAGCTTAAAGGCCATCACACACACCTGATCAGAAAATCTGATGGTCACGCATACCATCGGGCAGTCATATAGGATATTCAAACAAGAAAATCTGATCATTATCCGGACAAAAATCTTAAGCATGTGCATATCATCGAATATCTTCGGATGTGTACAACGAATCATAAGGAAATAATGAATTTTCAAATTTTTTAAATTAATTAATTACATTTTTGAATAACAGATGGTATTTATAAGATAATGTATTATGTAGAATTCTTAACGATTGCGGGGTAGGGTCTAATATAAAATACATGCTAATAGTTACATCAGATTACATAAAAAGTATAATATAATTTCTCTAATATCAAGCGAAAAATCTAGGCCACACTGTTTTTAATTCAGGGGACCTCAAAATTTGCAATAAATTATGCTGATAATTAAAATCAAAAACTGAATAGCAGTAAGGTGATAATGCAACTTTTAATATTTGTCTCAATCATAATAATTTTTAGAATAAATATTCAAATTAGTAAGAATAATAACATTAAAATTAATATTTTAATCTTATTTATAAAAATTTGAAACCAAATATTTAACATGAATGGTGGACTTGAGATGGAGGCCATTCGAAAATTATGAAATAAGTTTAAAGGTGGGGGGAAGGGTAGCAAAATATATTATTGTAAGATTTACTACAAAATTGCTTACAATAAAATTTCAATTTTACTAGTCTTAAACAAATATTTTTAAAATTGTAATTAAATTGCATCCATTTCAGAATTCAATATTCCTTATCCATTTTACACATTCCATTCCATTTATTGCCCATTTTTTTTTTACCGCAAAGGATTATTAATTCGAAATTCATTTACTAATCTGGTTTTTAGCAGAACTTAAGGATCCTGATTTTAATTTTGATCCGTTTTCCACAAAGTAATTTCCCGGAAAAGAATCATACTATCTAAAGAGGTAATATTAATAAGCATTAGTGTTTAGCGCACAATGATATTTTGAAATGTTTTAAATATTGAAAAAAGAAAATTAATATGAATTGCATAAATTAATAATTTTTATCAATTACATAGAAAATTTGATTGTAGACACACACACACACAACTGGTTAATATTCAAATTACATAAAATGTTTACATAAAATTATAATAAATACTCAGAAGTTGTAAATAAATAATTTTTAATACTATATCTAGGAAAACGAATCTATTTTCTATTCTATGTAAATTTATTGTATAAATATGTTAAAATTTACACTAAAAATAAAACTGATATTATGTAAAAAAAATTTGAATGACATTACAAATTAGTTTATACTGCACGTGGTTCAAAAGTGAACTGCACTTTTATATTGCTTCTACGGGAAGTTAATGTTGTATCACTCCGAAAATACAAACTGGTAATGCCCTAATGTTTCAAGGTCACCGAAGTATTTTTAGCGACATTTAAAAAAAATGTGTGAGAATACGTCAAACGTAGGAACATTCGATTATTTGTTTCAAATATTTGTAACACGATTACGTTGAAAACGAAATTAATCAACCTGCATTTTTAACCGTAGATAGGAATCCATTCAAAAGCGATAAATTGGTACCATAAGTTCATTCAATTTTCAGCCATAAGAGATAAAAGAAATGTTCAAATACAATAACTATTAATTTTTTATAAACGCACAATTTTTGGATGCCATATTTTTTCATAAACTGTTTAAATTCGCCAAAATATCAGCACAATTACAGCTAATTTAGGCATTAGAAAAATTATTTATCTTGATTTTACTGTTTTTAAACTTTATTAAAGTAGGCAACGTTAGATGTTGGCATCGGGCGCGGCCACGGATTGTTTATTCTTCCAAAGAAATACAAAATTTCCTTGGATAGGTTTTTGTTTCTAATTTTAGTCGATAATGTTTACTAAAAAATGTCAAAAAACAATTTTAATTTGGTGTTTTAGTTTTCTAGAATAATTAAGATCCAGAAATTATGAAATTTTTGCTTATATTAATCAAATAGTTTCAAAGGTAAAGTCTCTCTTTGTATGAGAATTGGTTTACGAGCCTTTCATACATTATTTATTCAGCTCATATCAGTTCATTCTCTTAATGGCTAGGTGAACTCGATTTTTGTAAATGTTTGGTCAAAATTATTTCTTTAATCAATTCTTAAAAAAACTTTGTAATTTTTTCATATTTTTTTAAAGTGGTAATCCTTACGAAATCGACAAAGTGACAAATCGATGGAATAAAATAAAAAATAAATGCAATTTTTTAAGAACTGTTTATGCAATACAATTTTAAATGGTGGTATTGACAACAGAATAGTATTTTTTTTAAATGACTACATAAAAAATGATTAAAATTTGACTGTATCCAAATTAAAATATGTCATTAATAATTAGAAATTATTAAAATTATTCAAGATAATGTTGTTCATAAAAAAACCCTTATACATATTTTAAATTGGAGAAAAAAACCATAAACATTAAAGTTAATTAATTGGAATATAAAAATAAAAAAACTTCTTGCAATTATATGCTTAATAAACGAAAAGTAACGCAAATATACCAACAACTCACAAGTCAATAAACTGGGAGAACACTGAAAGATACGTAAATGCACTTGAAGAAAAATTAGCGTGGCTAACATCAACAGTTTTGAATACATTGCTTTATGATTTCCCACGCCTTTGTTTTTTTTGTGTATCACCTATTAAATTATAGGTGATGATTATTTAAGCCATGTGGATTTTTTCGTCCAGTTATACTAAATATCATTCGGTATTCTCTCAACAAGTATAAGAAAATTATCGATTGGAATGTATTTCTATCTCCCAGTCCCATAAAATGATTTTTTTAATAATTTAAACCAGGTAGATAATAATAAAAACTATATTCCTTTTATATAAAATTAGTTATCATTATATACGTATTGAAATAAAAATTAATTATATATAATTACTTACAAAATAATGAATAGCATTATATTTAATTATCTTTTTTGTAGGTGTGGATGATGATAAAAACTCAATAGAAAATCGATCGATTTAATTTATCAAAAAAACACAAAAACAATAATCATTTAATTGCATTAATTCTTGTTGTATGATTGGTATTCAAACGATAACTACTTTATTTCTAATTGTTATTTATTAAACATAGTAAAAAAAAATTAAATGATTTTGTATTTTGAGGTGGTTGGTGCAGTCAAAAGTCTCTTGGCAGGTAATAAAGGTGTCGTTTTTACAACTTAAACAAAGCTGCACGCCTAATGTCTAATAAGAGTTTTATTTGTATTATAAGTAATTTTTATATATTTGGTTATATTAAAGTTAGTTTCAAATTTGAAATGCTAAAAAATATTTAAGGCATTAATATTTTTGTATTTGTATTCCAAAGGTCACTTAATTAGTTCATTTTTATGCCTGATCGGCTGCCCACCCCAGAGATTTTGATGGTGTATTCTTAACTTAAAAATAATTCAGGAAAATTCAATTGGGTCCCATGGACCCATTTTTGAACCCAAAGTAGAGAAAAGAAAAATTTAACATTTTTTGTTTGAATCATTTTTAAATAAACTGCTGCGATTCGTCACAATTTCAGCTCAAATTGAGCTAATTAACAAAATATAAATAATTATATAGTATAAATGTTAATACTTTTATAATTTTGTATATTTTGAATTTTCGACCTTAATTGTTCATCAGAAAATTAAATTCTAAGAAATTGGCCTAAGTGTGACCGGTCTTCATATTAGCCAAAGTAGTGCCATGAAGTTTTTGGTTAAAATTATCAAACTAGAAGTGTCATTTTAACCATTAGTTTTGAGATTTTTACCATTTTTCTCAAAAGTGGCTCCAACGATTCGCTTCATATTTTGCACATACACCAAACATTTTAAACTCTTTATCTTTTATTTAGAATAATTTCCTGAGAAAATTCAAATAATGGAAAGAGACACAGAAGATTCATTTAATCCTATTTACACCTTCATGCAGAATTCTGGTTATATTTTAATTCAGTTATTTTTTAGTTTTTTGTATAATTAGTTTTCGTTCTTGATTTATTGGTTATCAATTATATTAAAGTAAATAACTTAAAGTAAATACTTATAAATTGTGTATATCGATTACACAAACTACCTTAATAGGTTACCAATAATAATAATTGAGTATTGTAACAGTCACGACATGTTTATTTTTGCATTTTGTTATTTTTGCATATTATAAAAAAATATGCAATTTAAACAACTTATGTAATATTTTTTTTAATGTCTTCATAAAATTAATTAAATGGGCACACCACACAACACCTAGCTGAATAAAATATCACGATTCTAACACAATAATAATAATAATAATCATTTTGTATAAAGTTATTTTATTAGATTCTAAAAAAAAATAAATTATGACTTTTTTCAATTATTGAAATCACGAATTGATAATTAAATGAAAGTGACATTCATATTAGAGTTTATAACTGGTTACTCAAAACTTAAAACAAGTGGTCTGGGTGCGACCTGCAAGATCCAGACGATGAACAAAATTAGGAGAACAAAATAACAATAATTTATTATTAAGAATATCCATGGATTTATCTTATTGTTAAAATTTTTTATTCTAAACAAAAAATTTTGCTGAAAAGTTATTCAGACTTTAAAACGTAAGGATACGTCAACATATTGTATTCATAAAATAGGCGCCAATTACAATAACTCTCTACGAAATTAAACAAATATTGCTTCAATTAGAAAATTGCATCAATCAAGTACCGTGTGTAAGTTTTCCTCAATAGAAGCAAAGGTAATTTCACAACAAAAAAAATAAAAGGCTGTCTTAACACATCTTCAGAAATGTCGTTTTTTAGAACTTTTATAGTCAATGAAACATTTATTTGTTTATTTCAAAGTATTCCAGGTGCTAAAATAATGTTAAAGGAAAATCTGTTACAAATGGTATCTCACAAACAACTTAAATTTGTCACAAAAATCAAGAAACTAAGACTTTGAAACATCAGACTATAATTAAAAGTTTTATCATTTAATTGCTGATAATCATTTTTATTAAATAATCAAATTTAAATGTTATTTTATAGTCGCGAATAGCGGAAAAAATGTTCAGTATGACAAATATTTTTCAAAAAGTTTATTTTAAAATTGATTATTTTCATTTAAAATGATAATTATTTGAAATATAAAAAAATAATTAACAGCCACTGTTTTCTACATTTTTCTAGTTAGTATGATATTAGAATTTTGTCAAGAATCTTAAAATTGTGTCAATAACAAAGTTGAAAATTGAAAAGCAGGTGTAAATCTGACAAAAAAATTAGTATTCGGTAAATTTTTGTATGTTTTAATTTTAAATAAACAATTTAACTTTTTAAACTACATGTTTTAGTTACTATATCAAACAACCTTAATGGCTTTTGTTATTAGCTTTTTAAGAGCGTTTGATGACGATTTAAATTATTATTTACTAAAATCTTTAGAATGATTTAATTAGCCAAAAACTGATTATTTACGAATACATCTTAAATTATTTGATAATATAGAGAATATTTACAATCGTAAATTATTAAAATTATACAAAATAATCGTAAATCATGAAAATGTTTCGATAGTATCTCGCACTATTTGCTATCCGATTATCATCAAATAATGAATAAATTAAATTATTATGTTACAAAAAAATTAAAACAAATATCATTTAAAATTATTGTTCAAATGAATATCATAGTTCTTTATATCTTTGCTTAGAGATTTATGTATTGTTTTTCCTGTTAATATTACATTTAATTAATAAACAAAAGAAATGATAATTATGATAAATGACGTCAATAAGAAAACAATTTTCTAATAATAACAATTATTGTAATTAATAAAACAAAGTACAATATTATAAAGGTATGTAGTAGAGAAGGATATGCAGGTACTTGTGTATGAAAAATCGAGCACCGCATACCGAAAATAGAATTGTGTTAAGTTCAAATATTAGAGGATCCGGATGTGGTTGGATAAAATATTAAGTATGTAGTTATTTCATTGTAGATTGGATAAAAATGGCGTTAAATTGGCTTAACTTAAAATTTAATGGAAGATTTGGACCGAAATTTCCAACAACATCAGGATGCTTATTATTTAAGGTAATACAAATCCATTGGTCCTCGATTTTTACATCCTCAAGTACCTTCAAATTCTCCTCTAATTTATATACATAAGTAAATAATAGATTTACTAAACTAATCAATCGGTAAATATTGTATGAGTTTTAAAAGCTTTTTGAATTTTGACCTAACCACTTCGGTATTGTATTTCCTATTCTACCTATATTGTGATACTATAGATGAGACTGACAGCTTGTCTATTTTGGAGTCCTTGAATTATACATGTTTCCACATCTGTATACATATTAAGCAGGAAAACACTCATTAACTTATCACTCCGAAAATTGATATCTAGCAGATCGCGGTTAGATCTATAAAGTTGAAATTATGTTCCAATTGTAGTGTAAATATGGCATTAAGAAATAATTTTTTTTTTTGAAATTGTTTACCAAAAAAACAAAATAAGGGATGCAAGTATGTTATCGATGGATTAATTTTGATTTTTCTATGTAACGTTTCTAAAAAGTATAAAACATTTATAAGTTTAAAGAATTCATATGTAGGAACTCATTAAATACCAATTAATAGCTATTAAATACCTGTTAATTGGGGAGGGAGTTTCATCTCATCATAAACACATCATTGAGACTAATATGAATAAAATAAAATTGAATAAAAACAAAATTCAAGTCAGTTACATTTCAAGTGAAAAAAAATGTATGATTTTTGAATGAAAATTAAAAGAAATATAATTCAGTTTCAGCATCATCCACTTTCAGTGTAATTAATCATAAATTCAGAACTACTTCTGCTGAATTTGTTTATAAAATGTAAAAAATTTCAAAAACGTTAAATTATATCCGTGTTCATATTAATAAAATAATATATAATAATCTGTAATATTTAAGATAAAATAATTAACGAAGTAAATTAAAAAAATATATATAAATAAAAAGCAGAAACAATATAATTATTATATTTGTTTATTTATTATTTACATAGTCTAGACATTTAAACATTTTTTTTCTTACGCTTTAGCAGTGTGGCATCTATCTATCTATATATATATATATATATATATATGTATATAGTGTTTATGTACCAATTATAATATAATATCTGCTCTGTACAGTATAATGATAATATTATACTTGTATATTATTATATTAAATATAGATAATACCATTTAATTTGTAATAATTATGTTTTGTTTTATAAATATTTAATTATATTTAAAAAGAAAACTGTGGAAAGGCGTCTACAACGGCTATCATTTTCTATGCAGATTCAGTAATTATACGAGTACTGCTGTAAGTTGATGATCGCAATTAAAAATAAAGAAAAAAGTGCATCTTCTTTGGATGAAAAACAATGCAGAGGATTTTCATGATTTTCAGTTCACATTGAGAGTGCAAAGTGTGTTTTCTTAGCAAAAAATTAGGAATTTTGTAAGATTTTTCTTAAATGGAAGGGGAGGGATGATCAACAAAAATTGCAGTTTTTCTAATTTTTCTTCATCTTTTCACGCATTTTTTAAGCTTGCTTAGAAAAAAAAGGTTGACATTTTCGGAGATTGTCCTTAAAAGGGAGCGTGACATTTTGAAAATAGTAGAATTTATCTTAATTATTAAAAGATATTAATTTGCTCTTATTTGAGTTCATATCTTTTCCTCAAATTTATGAATTTAGTGTATTTTAATTTGTCATGGTTACATATATTTAAAATTTTTCCAATATCAATTTTCTTTCAAAAAATTATATTAAAATCTTTTTAATTACTATTCTTTAATTTAATATTTAAACATTTTTGTACAGATATATCTTTATTTGTATCGAAGCAACAGGTAGCAATGACGACATAGTTCAGAAATCGTTCATAAAACAAGGTATACAATATTTTTTATACGTCCAAATAATTAAAAGAATCCTTAAAACAAAGTTCTTTGTCATTTCGTCTACCTAATAACACCAATAAAATCAATAAAGTTCAGAAAATGGTTTCTATAATATTCGTATTGATATTTCGGAGGTGTTCCAAATTTTTGATTAAACTAATTATATCCCTCACAATGCTACACATATATTTAGGATATCAAATTATAAATATAAAAAGTCTATATATTATAAAACAGTTTTCTCTGATAATAAATAAAAAATTCTCAGACAGATTATGATATATGATTTATTTAAAAAAAAAAATGTATATAAATAATAAACTACTTCATTGTTTTAACGTGGAGACATAAATAAATTTCTTTATTATCAATTTTATACATACAACAAGTTCGTCTGTTTATGTAAAGATAACAAACAAAAAAATTGTTACATGAAATTAAAAAAAAAACGTTAATAACATGACTTTTAATTTACAAAATAAATAATTAAATTTTATTAAAAACTACTTTTGGAATAAAAGTCATATTCCGTTTTTTACTTTGGTTTCAACGAAATTGATGATAAATGGCAGGAGATCACAGGCTTGTCTTTTTACGCAGTACATGTTTATGAATACCGTGAAATATATCACGCATGTGTTAACGGAATCTCGAAAGAAAATTAGTCGAAATAAACAGATTTTATTGGGAAGAAAGTATCCGAAAAATTCAAAATTTGTTTAAAACTATAAGCATGGGCCAGGATGGTCCATAAGTTATTTCACTGATGGTGGATATCGAAATAATTTTTTTAAGCAACAATATTAAAATGACTAACTAATATTGAAAAACATTTAAGAAACATATATTTTTTTATTAAATACTATACGAAAGCCAAGCAATAGCAAATTGAAGCTCAAAAGCTCAAATGAAGCGTTTAAAATGAAATTTGTTTAACTCAATCATTAATGAGCTTGTCCTTAAAAATAAAATTATTTTCATTTTTTTTAATGTACCCAATTACGTTTTAGAAAAAATATATTTTGAATAGAAATTTTAATATCATTAAATAATAAAATAGTAAAATTTTGTTGAATTTTCATTTTTCCAACATCTTTCTGTGTTGATTCATTATACATCTTAAAATAATTAACAAGTTTTAAATTGTCTACTACCTCGAAGAACTGAAAGGTGATTTAAATAATCGCAAGACCATGCTTTAAACACTATCCATAAAAAGTATATTATCTGAAATATTAAAATAATGTCAATGACATATTTATTATATGAAAATGAGGTGAAATTATTTATTTCAAAATTTTTAATTTATATATATATTTACAACTTTATATTAATTTTAACAATTATTATTGTGAGACCAGTCACCAGACATAGACAGTTGAGAAATATGCTATATAAATTTAACAATAAAACCCATTTATATTGTCAGTTATATATATATATGTCTCTACACTACACTAATATGACTGGCCTGGCATCATAATATAATGTTCATCATCATGCATTATGACCAAATCACCCACATTCTATGCAAATTTTTTAATAAAAAATATAATCATAATTTTTTGTAATTTAGGACAAATTTTTCAATTGTATAGTACAATTTTTCAAATGATTACGTAATTAATATTATTAATTTAAATGAAACTCTTCTAACAACATCATGGATTAATATATTAATATACATGTTGAGAGTACCAAATAAAAAATTTTATTTCATTAAATTCAACTCATAAAGGTGTTTTAATCTGTAATGTTATAGAATGGATATTACTTGTAAAAATTATTTGTTCCCTTCGAACTTCAAGTTGCATGAAATTTTGTTTTTTCTACGCACATGACATATCTTTTCGACCGGAAAAAGATAACGAAACGACGTAATTTTTCCATATTATTCGATTTTAGTGTGTCATTTTGTTTATTGAATTTAATTTTTATTAATTTAAATACAACATTCTGATCATGGTATTTATTTTGTTCATTACGCTTCCATGCACATTACGCTTATCAAACAAATAAAAAAATATATTGCCAACAATGAACATGAATACTTCCTGGAGATGTGTGAATATTGTTTACTTAAATACGTGAAAAAATGTATTTTCGACATCTTCATAAAATTATTTAATCAAATTTTCTAGGCAATAAAATGAATTCATATCGGCATTTAAGTGAAAATTTATTGAATTTGAGTAAAATGAACTGAAATTTGAATAAAAAATGTAAACAATATAAATTTTCTATATTTTATTTTCATTCTGTTGCGACTTTATGTAACATTTCATTTAATTGAAAAAATATAGGTTATATTCGACCGTTGTATCTCCGGAATGGTAATTGATGGGTGATATATTTATAAAATGACACCATTCAGAATATCAAGATAATTGTTTACCAAAAAAATATAAATATGTGCAGATAAACAACTTTTTTACTATACAAGCGGTTTTTGGCAATGGATGTGAAATGGTTTGATGAAATTGTTTTTCAAAGTTTTGTGAAAAGTGTCACAGCATTGTATATATATAAATTTGAATATACCAAAGGCATTAATGTAAAGTAGATCCATTAAATCACTTTGATGTTTTGTTTGGGAAAAATGTTAACAAAAATTGTTAAGTTGATTTATTTACATACGTGCTTGGAGAATTAATTTATTTTAATAAGTTAATGCCCTCAAATATTCACTTAATTTATTTATTGCAGACTAAATAACAGTGCATGGACGAATACCCGTTACAATCTCTCGTAAAGATTGATTATTTCAAATTTATAATTTGAGACAAAATTTTTATTAGGCACAGAAAAAAAAACCGTGACGAAGTTACTCATCAGTTTTCTGTAAATTGCATTGTCATCACAACTGCAACCATGAACTATAAGATATAGTTCGATGTATAAAATACGCAGACAGATAGTATGATTTATGCAGCCAAGACGTGGGGGAACGAAATAATAACATGTAGAAGGCAGCCATCAAAAGTCCAGACAATAATAATGAATTGTATATTAAAATTTTGTGGCGGAATCATGATGATTTAGCAAAACAATAATAAATGAAATGAAGCGAAAATGAACTTACAAAAAAAAAAACAAAAATTATATATAAAGGTTTTTTTTTGTTTGTTGTCTTTGTCATGTGGATTGGTGGCATACATTTTGATTTTTGAATCAGCAATATTAAAAATAAAAAATACTTACTTTCAAAAATTTGATTTGTATTACTTCCGAGTTATATCTATCATATAGGAAGTATTGCAATCGTGTTTTGTTTTCTCGGATTTCAAATATTTGTATATATGTCGGCGTTGCAGACCTTCGTTAGTAATTTTTGTTAATTGTTCTCTATCAATTACCGTTTCAAAGATGTAGTGCTCGAAATTTTTTTCACTGTTCATCTGATTTTAATGAAATTTTATGCGTTCATACCGAAGCATGGTTATGTTAACGTTAGCGGTGTTAAATTTTGCCAAAATCGATTGTTTCGGCATAGCGATATTGAAGAAAAATTGAAAATCAGAACGAATAAACGTAAAAAAAAAGTAAGATCAGCTTACCATCCAAGTGAATTTCTTTTAATATTGAAATTGCAACTCAGTTGCTCATTGTAGCTTTACATTTGAAATTGATTATCCAGGGATATTGAGAGAAGAAGGGAAATTATAACAGACACAAAGACAATAACTTGGCTTTGTTAGTTTAATGTAACAGGAAATTGTATATGATTAAAATTTTGAAAAACTTCACAGCAAACATAAAGATATTTAAGTAAGCATCATATTCGTACATCACAAGGCAGTGTTGTGTCAATTATTGACAGTGTATTTTTATAGTTGTCATATGGTTAGGAAATAATAGTGAGAAATTTCTTTTTTTTTAAGAAGTATAATTTTGAAATATAACAAGAATATTAGCAAATAAATGTTATATAAGAATATTAAAAGATTCACGTAAGATTTATATATTTATTGTAAATGTAAATTCATTTAGTATAGATTTTATTAACATTTCGATATTAGTTACAGTTAATTCGGCACCTCCTGTAATCGGACATGATCTATTATTTATTATGTATTGAATATTTGAATATTTGTCGGATCAGGTACACTTTCGTAAAAAATTCCGGACTATAGGGGGTGCAAGGTAGTACGACAAATTCGCTAATCCGACACTGCCCTGCAAACTGTTTGTCAGATTACCGGTGGGTCCACCCTATTTATTTTCAATTTTTTCTTAAGAAAGGACGAAGAATGTGAAAAAGTTTGATTGTTAAATAATCGATTATTTATGTTAGTTTTATAATAATCAATTTCGAAATAAATTTTAATGAATGACGGATTTCATTGATTCTTGACGAAAAAATATCATAATTTTCTAATTTCTCCTTATCATTTCAAAACAGTGCAAAAAACCGATTGTAATAAACCTCATCTTTACTTAATCAACAAGTAATTACTCTCGAGTCTCTCCTGTACTGAGTAACGTAAGATGTGTCGTGTTTGTATATCGTGAAATTACTAGACGATCTCAATAATTATTTATTTGCTTCAGGGTGTGATGAATGTTGTTACATCACACTATATGAATATTACACAAAGTAATTTATTATAATTGACAAGACATCAATAATATAAATTATTTCCGGCATACACTGACACTGAATAAGGAAGAAAATACAACATGACTCATCATCTGAACAAGAACATAACAACAAAAAAACGAAATATATATATATATAAAATTATTCTTTGTATGTATAAAGTAAATGTCTAATCTAAATATTATGTATTTAAGTACTCAAACTAATTATAAAATAAACAATAATTTTACACGTAGCCTACCAACTCAGACTACATGTTCAAAGTTTGATTATTTATAATACATAGGCATTTTCATATTATAAGTTATTCTCATTTACCGAATTTAGCTCTTCTTTGTAAAGTAAATCCGCAAGAAAAGGTATACCCATAGCTTTAATATGCATAATTTTACCTCAGCTCTTGGACACTCTCATTATTTCCACAGTTATATGACTCAACATGTCACCAATCAATAACCGTTTCGGATATGCAACGCTCTAGGTGACCTCTTTTGTGACAACTTAAATAACAACATCTCGGGAACTTATCATTCGGTTTTTATGAAATTTCGTTTGTATATTAAAATTGATTATTCTGGGAAACAAATTCAAAAATTACAATGTGAAAACCTGAAAAAATAAAGCCAGCTTACGTTCATAGAAAATTCTATGTGATAAAATCTAGAAAAGGCATTTTTGTACCTAATTTTCTCACAATCAGACAAGCCGTTCCTGAAATATAATGATTTAAGTAAATTCCGTAAGAAACAAGAGACTGAAAGTTTCGAAAAAATTAAGTAAGCTTAGTTAGCTTATCTAATTGTACACAGCTTTTGCAATCGATGGAGTATCTTTAAGTATTGGAAGGAGTCTTGCTCCAATATAACAAAAGAGTTCAAGTGCTTTCTAGACAAAATTTAGACTGTTATTTACAAATTTGTTGCCAAAGTGTTCAAGAAAAATTTCCACTATTTGCGAAAACTATTTTGAACCTGTAAGCTTTGAATATGAAGTTCAATTTAACAAATTTATAAGTACTAATCAACTTCTACAATTTATATATGGGTCTGAATCCACCTTATGTAACGCGTGCTTTAAATAAAACAATCCATGCAACAGTATAATTCTGTAATTGAGAATAAAGTTGTACAATGTAAGAAAAGTGATTGTGTTAAATTTTTTTTTGTAATCCATTTAGAATCAAAAAATGCACTTTAAAATAGATAAAAATAATAATGAAATATCAATACTTGCAATGATAATTTATATTGTATATACTGTTAAAACTAGTTATTGTCAGATTCTAAAAATTTTATCACCTATTTGAAAATTAATTATCGAATTTTTTTTTTTAATTGTGTTATTTTCATAATTATGTAGAGCATAAAAGGTAGCCTGCCTATCCGTTTCGCTTCAGAACGACAAATACTTTCTTCTAAAATACAATATTTCAGATAAAACTGCCTTCGACACTCCTTCCTCCTCCAACCTTGTTTTGCTCGCACTTGAGCCTAAGTGATAAATAGAAATTACCAAAAATTAAGCTCAATTGTATAAAATAATGAAAAATGAGTTATATAGCAAAAACTTCCATTTATCTAACTTAATGCACTCAATATATAATCATTAATTTTCCCCTTTAGAAAAACCTTTTTTGAAAATCTTCATCAAAGTGTCCTTTCATCTTTTCACCTATATTATATAAGAAACTCTTGTACTAATATATTTCCAGACAAATCGGTTTAGACTGAGCTATGCACTAGATGTCTATCAGGGTTTATTAAGTGGAATCATATCACGTTGCTGTTGACAATAGGAAAACGTGGAAAAAATCCGCCCCGATTTTTTTTTTTTTTGATAACAAAGTACAAAATCTTTATTAAAAAATTTCCTAGTTTAATACGATATAATTTTTATAATTATATTATTTAAGTTGATAATGTTATGATAAGAATATGATGGTAAGTAAATCTTTCAAGGTATTGTAATAATTTTTTTTTTTTGTATGATAACATTGTTCAAAAAATTGTTTTAATGCAAATTTTAATCTTTATTGACAAAATGAGCATCAATTTGTTTGTCTTTCCTAAAAATAATTCTTATAAAATTTACTTCAATTACGTAATAGTACATTAGAAATAAGGGAAACCAAGTAGACTGACATCAATAGTGGCAAAGTAAACACTTTTTACAAGATAAATAGATGAAACATCAAAAACTCAACTACGGACAGTAAACGAAGTATTAACAACCCGTCACAGAACCTGCTTTTACTATTATATACTTTAAGGAAGATTTCATTTTTTATTTTTCCAAGATTTCGATTAAATAAATATCGCAAATTCTACCCTTTCTGCTTGTACACTATTGTAGTTGTACACTTATTAGACTGTGGATAAACCTCCTTCCGCGTGTAGTTACTTATGAAACTGTGGACTGCAAAGAAGTAGAAAATTTTTACTAGGTACTTACCAGGAATTAAGCTACTAATTTTTGAAAGGAGTAAACATCTACAAAATATAAACTTGAATTTAATAGTGACTATTTAAATTAATGAAACTCATCTTAGCTTCTTACCCAACTTAGATGTCACACAAGATACGTAATTATACACTCCAAAGCTGTCAATTCTGACCCCCCACTGACGTAACGTAATTACTGATCTCCACCGATCAACCAAATTAAGCAACATTATATACAGTTAGTACTAGGATGGGTGACCGCATAGAATTGCTGTTTGCTGTTGTTGTATAGAATATCACAAATGTAGTCACTATATGACCTAAGCAGTTGAAAAGTGACTTAAAATAAAAAATAAAAAAATCTGTCAATTGAAATTATAATTAAAAAGAAACAGGGAAGGAACGATGAAGTCATAAGAGTTTACTATTAATTTAAGGCTTTTACCTCTACAAAATTTGCTATTCAGTTTGTCAAATTAGCACACAAAATACGATAATTTGGTCGAACCTTCTCACCTCCAGCTTTTTTTTTTTAAACGTAATAAACATGGAAAAATATTTTAAAAAAATAATAAAAATTCTTGATAATCGTTTCAAAAATAATCTATAAATAAAAAAAAAAAAATAAAAAAATTGGTGTTACAACTACTATAACAATACTCTGGTGATCGATGATAATACTAAATATATACAATAACATCTATATGTATTTTATCCATAAAGTAGGTATTACCGATATTATACATGTGCTAGAAAAAGATACAAAATCAAGGTTAATACAGTGATGTGATGTCTAGACGATTTCATATTTATGTTTTATCTATAGATAATGATTACACACGAGCTTTATAGCTAGAGAATTAAGTGTATAACATTTACCATATACAGAGATATTTATTGAAGTGTATGGTCTGGGTATTGGCTGGGTACATACTAAGGATGGCGAAGATGGCAGTACTAGAGTAGTTTTATCAACAAGAATAACATGACAATATCATCGTCTTCACGTTAATATGTACAGATTGTTACGGAACATATTGTCAAAATACACTTGTATTGGTGATTTTTTAAAAGATATGAACACCTCGGGCATGCCCCCAGTCCCAATTGTGATCAATATCCTAGATCCTTACTGACTTAAAGCTGCTAGAGCAGCTTATTCCATAATATATACGGAATAAATTTTAATAACAACTGATATGATTTCAACCTGTTTCTTCAACCTCGATGTGATATTGGAATAGGAAAACAGAAATTTCTTTAATTTTTTACTTGCGAACTTTTGCCCGTGTGAACCTATAAACTGTGCAAAGTATTTCCTACATATTTTTTTGTAGGAATGAAACGAATCGTTCATAAGCGAGTCCGTAATCCGACTCGATCATGGCCGATTTTCAGGGGATCAACGATTGCACGATTTAAAGTATGTTATCTTTTATTGGCATCTAACGTCTCTGTGTGTTCAATAACATTTCGAAGTGATTCAGAAATCTTTTTTCTTGACATAAACATGGGATTTTAGTGGGATTTCCACGCAGATCACCTCTCCACAAACAAATTGTTATAATAATTGTTTATGATGTGATTCGTTAGATTGGATCATTCGATAAAAATTGATGCATAGTGCATTAATCGATGCATTGTGCATTAATGAGACATAGAAAAAATTAATTTCAAAATTCCAAAATAAATAAATTAATTTATCAACTGCTTAGACTACTCTATAATATAATCAAGAAATAAATTATTTTTTCCTTAGATTTCGCTTCATGATAGCAATTAAATTGAAAAAAAAATAATTTAGATAATAAAAAAATGCATAATTTTTTAATTGAAGATTTTCTATTATTTTTCTTGATTGCACACTATTTATACAACACACTGTATGAATAAAAGCTTTTCTTCTGGTCGTAAATAATTAATTTTTAACACACCTTAAAAAAAGTTCTTCATCTGTCGACGACTAGTCAGTTTTTTTCTTTAAAATTTCTTTAACGTTTTCCCGCAAAAAAATTTTTATGAAGATATTATTATACTTGTTATTTTTTTATTATATTTTATTTTATATTGAAATGTCATTAATTTTTTTTTAATCATATTTTGATATAAAAAACTTAACTGTAGTTTTATGTGTTCAGCTTTTTTTGTCTGTTATATTCATTCCATCAGACAATCGATTAATTATGACTAATAATATGAAAAGAGAAAAGAAATGGGGCTCATTAAATAACTCCATACATACCTATGGTTCGTTAATAATGCCGGAAGGTAATGCAACAAGTGACTGACTATAAATATGTCTGTAACAATATTCATGTTTTTTTAATTGTTATAAGAATCGCAGATTTTTGTGTAATGAATTTATGTGGGACGCAGAATATAAACGCCAACCTAAGTTAGCTGGCTATGTCGCAAACTAATATACGCAGTTTACTAGAGTCGCGGCTTCAATCTGCTAAGAATGATGATCTACTAAGAAAAGAAGGTTGATAAACAAGGCCTAGAAAGGCCTTCTTGCCAGGATTTTTTTTCAATTTATTTTTGGATATTTAAGTGTTCGAAGGAATTGCTAGAAATATACTTTAAAATTATATGCTTTCTTTTGTAGTTTCTACCTTAGTTTTCTACCTACGTTCGTCATCTAATCGGACAGAGAAATCAAATCTTATAAGCGGACAAAAGAAAAACCAATATACCGAACAAAAAAACCTAAAAAATATTTAAATGATTGACATTGAAGTTTTATATTTCATAATCAAACACATGGAATTTTAGAAAAAAAATAAAAATGATTATACAAATTAGAATTGTTTTTTTTAAATACCACAAGTCAACCAGCCGACTACTAGTCAGTCAACCAGCCAGACACGATTATAGTAGCACAATCGTCACACCACACGATTGTCAAGTCAACGTGAGTCGTCAGTTCGTCATTAAATAATAATAATAACAATAATTGCAACGCTTCTTGAATCACCCACCATCCATTTATTATTATTATTATTATTTTATGATGCATAACACATACAATGTAATGCACAAAAAAATAGTGACGTCAATTGTCGCGAAAGTTTAATAAAAAATGTGGACATAAATCCTATAAATTCTTTAATGTATATAAATTTTATACAAAAAATTTACAGAAAGTTTCTCCAAATTGAAGGTGTACTTGGTTACAGTGGTTAATATCCGAACCGTGCATATTAAGTGGAAGAGACTTATCAATCAATTGTTGCGACATGAGCAGAAAAATTTAATAAATAGTAAATTAGTTTGTCAGGTGTAAATAAGTTTGTCAGATTTAAACTCTGGTTCCCAAACGAGAGTGTGAGTTCGAACACCACAGCTGACAAACTAGTTATGCAAATGCTTTTTTTTTATAAGAATTCTCGTTGACTTAATGTTTATTATAAACCAACAAGTCAGGTTGGACGAGCGTTATAAGGCGCAAGATTTAAGCACAACGGGAGCGTAGGTTCGAACACCACACGTGACAAACTAATTTTCCAGCGGTTTTTTTTTATAAGAATTCTCTTTGACTTAATTTTTACTACATATCAAAGAGTCAAATTGGTCTAAGGTGGCAGGTTTAAACTATGGTTTCCAAACGGGAAGGAGGGTTTGAACCCCACACTAGACAAACTGTTTTTGAAAACGCTTTTTTTTATAAGAATTCTCTTTGTCGTAATTTTTATTACATAGAAATAAGTCAGGTTGGCCGAGCGGTCTAAGGCTCCAGTTTTAAGCTCTGGTTCCCAAAAGGGAGCGTGGGTTCGAACACCACACCTGACAAACTATTTTTATACAAAAATTATTAAATTATTAATGTTTCAATTTTTTACTTTGTGATTATCTGAAACTTATATTGTTTAAAATGGTCAAAAAATATGGAACTGTCAATAAACTTCTTCTTTTAAACGTCGTATGTGGTTACGTCTTTACATTTGATTGTAATTTGGGTTATAAAACTTTTTGTAAATGTCCAAAAATTTGTTGACATTGCGCTTGCGTACAAAACAGGATATGGTTCAGATGTATATCTATATGAGATTTAAACTAACACCTTGTACAATACATATATTATTATAAATAAATACATTCATCGTGATTCACAGACCATCAAATTAATAGAATATGACAAACGAATGTTAGTTTGATGTTATACACACAAATATAACAAAATGTTTTGTATTTTTAATTTGACATTCTCATTTTTGAATAAAAAGAAAAAGCATTTTAAATTATTGTGTTATAGTTAACAAATTGTAAAATTGAAAGTAGCAAAAGTACGTACAATTGGAAAATATAAAATACGTTTTTTCGGCGTACTCAATTTTTAAAAGATGAAACTTGAAATTAACATCCATTTAGATAGCTCAAAAATTTTAGGAAAAGGCTTTAATAAGTATAATATAGGGAAATTGAAACTATAAGAATCAAAGTAATTTTAAATTCATAAATATCTTGGAATTTTTGGTTTATTGTGGCCACGACTTCTTTCAGTAATTTATAAGGAAATCTTTTGATCAAAAATTCTTGAAAAAGTAAAAAATAAAGTACTGGGTTTGAAGTACTGGATATGATACAATCTGCATTTGTAGCCACAAAATTGTGGATGGAAAATGATAATGGAAAGCTTTTGTAGTATTATTAACATAGATTTTTTTTGTCTCTTTGTATGTAGTTATGTACATTATCCATAATGATCACGTGATTCGGTAAACAGTTACAAATTTTTTAATTTTAATTGAAAACACTGTTCTAACCTCTATATAATAATCAATGTCCGAAGCATTTACACATTTACCGGACTTCATCAAGTCAATGATCGATCAGTTGATAAAACTTGTCCTGGATTCGATAAGGTTACGTAACGCGGTGTATTGATACTTATTCCATAGCCTTAAAATTAATGCACGAAACATGGAAGTGTTTGTCTCATATTTCTACATGGTTTTTCCAAAATGCTTTTAAAGTTCATCTGGCGTTTGGCATAATCGTCTTCAATACGCTTAAGTATTCACCTTCAGTCTGCCTTTATTTATTTTCACTCACATTGCAAACCTACTCACTTGGTTTAAAAATTTCCACACAAAGCTTCACTTTGTTGGGACAAAAAAAATTGAAGTTGACCCTAGTTAGACATGTTTAGAAATGATTGTCGACTTCGGTAGTTCTGTAAACGATGTAACTAGCTGCAATGGATGTCTGGTTTACTGAAGTTGCAGGTTTGATTCTCGAAAGTGCGATGACTGCAAAGACTGCTGCGATGAGCTAGTTAAACAAATGGCTAGAAAGGCATACTTGACTGACATAAGACTAGTAAAATAAAAACTATACATTTCTCAGATACAAATTAGTTGTGTGAACATAGAAGTTTCAGTTAGTTTTTACTAAAAATTTTTTATACCAAATTCTAATTTATATTTCCTTAAACATGAGTTTGTATAATGTGATGGCCTCGCTATGGAATAATAAACATATAATTCATATATTGTATTTTTTTTTAATGAATGTCTGTGTCCAATTATTACATGAATGGATTGATTTTTCTGTCTGGGTCAAAAGTCATAACGGATGTAATTAATCTTATTTTTATGAATGCGGAAAAATTGTTTATTATAAAATAATTTTCAATTCAATTTATCAATTTTTTTGACATACGTCAAATATAAAATGACACTATATTCAAATTGAATTATTCCACGTAAAATTATTATTTGCCCTATTCTAAAAAATTTTTCATTAAATTTTGAGGCTACTGGTGTTCCTAACATCCTTACAGGCTAACGGCTTATTTATAGAAGAGTTTCTGATACATAAAATTGAACAAGTTTTCTGAATCTATAAACACCTATACCAAAGTTTTGTTAGAGCTTCCAATATTTTCTAGTGTTTCAAACGTTAGACTAAATTTAAAGTACCCACATAAATTATTTCATATGTGATCAGCCATCTTATTTATTAAAAAATTTTATTATTAATATTGCTATTTTGACCCAGCTATCCAAAAAGTGAATTTCTCTAGATTTCTTAGAATAATTAGAAGTATTAGATATAGCTCAGAGCGTATAAAAAGTTTTTACTAGAGGTGGGGTTAAACTTTATTTAATTTCAAAACATTTTTAATTTCTACATATGTTTAATTCAATGTACTGGTTCAATAAAAATAATAATACACACTGGAATGAATTAAATAATAAACAAAATTTAAAATTAAATACAAAATTCTCAGAATTTATATAGAACGAGTATTGCGAGACAAAATTCGCAGAAAAAAATTATATCATGTCTGCAATTATTTTTTTTTTTTTTGTTCATTTTATTTCCTGAATTATTTAATGATTTTAAATATATTTTAAATGGTAACAAAGATTTATTTTTATACAAAAAAAAAGTATTTAATTCTAAAACAAATATTTGATTTTGATTAAAATTAAAGAATAGACATTGAAAATAATCCCACATTCAATTGTTTTAAAGTAAGTATTCTAATGAAAATAATACAGTAAAAAAATAATATCCAAGGCCATAATTATTATACTTTAAGTGCATTTTATGTGTAATGTGCATTAGGAAATAAATTTGCAATTCTTTATTATGAAAAAACTTACTTTTATAAAATATACAAAGAGGGTCAAGTACGGGAGTTATCTGTTCTTTTGTATTTGGGGGGTTTGGGCATGTTTACTATGATTGTTTTATTGGTGTATCGCATAGGTTCATATTTGTTGGGCAAAAGTAACTGATACTATTTTACTTCCAAAATTTTTTAATCGTCATAGAAAATATGGGATTTGTTTTTTCAAATTTCAATGTTAAAAATTAAAATATGCTTAATCGTGCAAATAGGTAGTTTTTTTGAAGTGAAAACTTCTTTAGCCTCGTTGTGTAGAAAATCTTATGCATCGCCGACATGTTCATGACTGGCCCATGCGTAGTGGCCGTGTGCTGTGCGCCCATAATATATTTGAATAATCAAAATCTATATAAATATGCATATAATTGTAGCTAAGAGTGTCAATAGATTGTGAAAATCAAATTGATATTGATAATCTTAATTTAAACATTATGAAATTTCAAATTTTAATATTAAATGTTTTCACTTCTACGACATTCCCTATAACTGTCAATATTTGTTTGTTTATTGTTTTTTTTTAAAATATTTTTTTATTTTATTTCAATTAACTTTGAACTTTTAGATCATACAACAACAGCTCACACAGCATTCTCAGATGGTCACCCGTTCATGTATTATGGCTGTTGTTGCATACCTTTGGGTATCGGTTAAGAACGGTATTTATTATTTTCTTCGAGAACTGTTGAAATTTATTCAAGTAAACACAGAGCTTATATTTCTGTTTTAACTACAGCGCTTTGTTTTATGGTACACATCGTTTTAATTGCATTGTAATTGATAATTGTATATACGATTAAAATGGTATTTTTATTATCAAAGTGTATTTTTCCATGATTGAAATTTCCATGTGACATTTTTATAGACAGCATGATTTTTTTTTTTTTTTTATTTTAAGTTTTTTTTTAAGTACTTACTGATTGTGGGTTTAAATGGCAAATCCACATTTTTTATTATCAGTCTATTGTTAAACACTTTTAAATTAGCGATTCCATGAAATAAAACGACTTTTAATCAGGCTACATTAATACTAATAAGTTTTCAATCATCTTTTCCACGAAAAGTATAACAAATTGGAAATTCAAGAATTAACAAGTTTTCTTCAATAATTGAATTCAAAATAAATCCTAAATTAAATCATTACTGATAATATTATCAGTGATATCCTCATTTGCTATCAGTAAATAATACATTTTTTTAAAGTTTTTCAAAATGTCTCAAGGATTTTAAGTAAATTCAATGTCACGTTTGAATTCATTAAATATTTGAAACGTATTGCGTTGTATTGTTTAAGGAAAAAAAATTAAATTATTTTATGCATGCACATTAGCAACTTCAAAAGATAAATACTGGATTAATGAAAACAAATGTGAAATGGATTTTCCACATTGAGTTTGGTTTCTATTTTAAATAAAGCTTTGTTTACTATGAGCAATAAAAAGTAAAGTGGTTCTTTTGTACAGGTAAAAGCTGTTATTATATCGCGAAAGCGCCAAGTTTTTATTTACCTAATCAAATATGTTAATAAGTGCTAAAAATTAAAGAAAGTACATTTTGAAGGGCAGAAAAGAGCAATAAAAAGTACAACGCATTTTCGCTTTTGATTTCAGTCATTGATTCATAATAAGACCTCTATAATTAAAACACTCTTTGATGTAACATACTATTTTTTTAATGATCTCACTCAAATACAGCTCCGCGATCTTAGCACCTCATGTGCGGAATTTCGATTGACCAATTATACCATCTGAAAGGTCAGAAATTGGTCATAAAAGGTCAGTTGGTCTCATTAATTGGTCAGCATCAGAAAATTTTTTATTAAGAAACTAAAATTATTAATTGACCTTGAAAAACTTTATTCCTTAATAAAAAATTTTCTGATGCTGACCAATTAATGAGATCAACTGACCTTTTATGACCAATTTCTGACCTTTCAGATGGTATAATTGGTCAATCGAAATGCCGCACATGAGGTGCTAAGAGTCAAAATGTCATGAAATTTGATATGTACAATTTTGACAAGAAAAAAGAGAACTTGGAAATTATTTTCCGCAAAAATTGGAAAAACGTAATATATATTACTTTAGGAATTGTCTTTATTATATTAACATATCCAAATGCTTTTTACGTCGAAAAATCTAGCCGGTATATTCATATGAGCATTATCTTGTACGTGAACCGCTAATTATTATCTAAAAATGAGTCTTCATTAAACATTTTATAGCTATATTAGATCACAAAATAATATTTATTATCTATTTTTCAATAAAAATTGACATGTATTAATTGAATCAAAGTCAGACGGAAAAAATGACTAATATTATTATTATTCACAATTCTATGAACTTCATACAAAAAAAAATTAATACTGATAACGTCAAAACAAATTTTAATAGAAATTGAGTAATCTACCATTAATTACTATACACACATATTGATTATCAATTTAACCATATTTCATTTTTGATATCGTTCGAACTGAAAATGCCTTCTAGGATTTTTACAATTTACAACGTATGCATTAATACCTGGGTAATTAAAATTATAATTGATAAATTCAATATTTGATTTTATTTTATTCAAAAATCATTTCCATATCAATATTTTCATTATTTTAAAACACTATTTTAAATCAAAAGTAATGAATAAATACATTGTATTCTGGTTTTTATATTGGGCAATAAGGTTTAACGTCATCAATATTGTCCATCCATTCTTCTGTCTATCCACATAGTTGTCTGCCTGCCCAACATAACTCAAAAATGAAAAAAGAGAGATGAAATTTTGGGCATGGCTATTACACATGAAAAGTGAATTTAAGTTTGTAAATGAGCAAAAGATGGAAGAAAATGCTTTTTAAAAACCAACAATTATTTGTTAAAAACATTTTTTTATACACTGTTTAGATAAGCCACAATTTCAGCTCAAAATTTCAGCTAAAAAGAACGTTTTTTTTATGAATTAAAAAAAAAAATGGATTTTACACGCCCACTGTGGCACTTTTCCATCGCATTGAAAAAACGTAGTTAAAGTGGACTCAAATTTATTACAGTAATAAAAGAAATTAATTTCGATTCCGGGTGCGTAAAATATTATAGAACGTGAGCATGGTTATGTAAAATTTCGAATCCAAAATTAGGAGATATCGGAATATTCCCCGACGAACCATAATTTATCATCTTTCCTATAGTGACATAGAGCTGTATAACAAACATAGATACAAATAGATAGGCAGATATTTTTAATTAAGTTTTATTATGTTTATCACGTTTTTAATAATTATGGCTGCACATGTTTTAATATGAATTTATTTTATTTTTTTAACATATTATTATTATTATTTAATGTTTAGTACTAATATGGAAATTCTGTGTAAAATTGATGCAATTTCCATTAATTGTATTTTTGTTTTGCTGTACCTAATTATAACACGTGTGGGTTTTATTAAAACTAGAAGGTTTATCTTCAGATGGCCGATTTAAAAAACTTTATTCGAGCTTAAAAGAAATCAAATAAAACATTTTGAAATGTGATTAGGACACCAAATATTCAAGTGAAAGCTATAAGTCAAAATTATGAACGACCTTTAACTATAAAATATTAGCTTTAAATCTTTTTCTAAGTAGTTTTTTTTTCCAAAGCTTTAAAAACTTTTTCGTCAGGATCTTTTTTTATCACGAGTAGTTACTTCAAAATCCTAAATTAAAATTACATCATTAACATTTAATTAAGGTAAATATTTGATAATTTAAAAAACGGTAAATATTCTACGAAAACATAACAAGCAAAGTTTTTTGTAAGTTAAATAAAAATTTCTTAATATAATTTTTTTTCTTTTTTTTTTTCCATAAATTATATAAATATTTCGACTACGCATTGTTATTTTTTCATATAACGAGCAGCCGGATTGTGTGTAGACAATATGGTAAGATTATACTGACGGGTTAACTTTTTTTTTACATAATCTTTCATCAAAACACTGTTGAAAATTTTTTGTGGAAAAATATGTAATATCAGCTAACTTATACCTATTTACAAAATGTGCCAAATAAATTAGCCAATCTTAGACAGAATACTTCCTCGAGACAGAATATGTTTTTCTTTTAAATAGCCACATTCGATTACAAAAATACATTTTTATCTTATAAATCTCTCTGTGACAATACGATTTTCCAAAAGAATTTAAGTGGCTTATAAAAACTTATGTACCTAATTAGTATACTTTACTTTTGTGACGGATCTTAAACTGATCTTTTTTTTTGTATTATTAGGTTTCATTACGTATATAAATTTATTAGTAAAACTAGCAATAAAATACTGTTCAATCCCATTGAAATAGTTGTTATTTCTATATTTGGGTAAAATTTTTGGTTAGACCGATTGTTTAAATCCGTATCCGTATATCCGGATCTGGCTTTGAATTATCCGTATCCGAGGATCCCTATTTTTAACGATCCGGCACAATCTTCGACTATCTATATGTACAAAATGAACGATTCACAAGATATAGGAATTTAAGTGAAAAAAAGGTGAGTTTTCTGTCTCCAGGATAGTGGTATTTGATAAATTATATGTTTCAAAAGTGGGACCTCCACTATTGTTTATTACAAAGTTATTAATATTCATACAAAATTTTGATTGGTGTTATGTAAAGCGAAATTTATCACTTCCTTTTACAATTATTTCGTCTTCTATATAATAATTCAGACTTTACCTCACGTAGATGTGGATTAATAGTTTTCAAAAAAAGATGATAATAAACACAGATATATTTTTGAATTTTGCATAAAAAATGCAATAAATTATGTGATTTACATAATTCTTTGTATAAAAACAGTGAAAATAATTTGAGAGATAGAGTTTAATTAAATATAAGGTCATATCAAACCAGACGTGATGAATATGTCCGTTTCGTCGTACGGAAGGTATGATGTTCAAATAAACAAAATTATATAAAATTTAATAGGAAAAATAAATTTTCGAAAAAATAAATCTCATGGTTTATTTTATTATAGAAATTATATTTTTATCATTTTGAGCTCGTTGAAAATTTCAAATAGATCCATTTTTCGATGTCTACCACGGTTTGCACCAACAAGTAATAATTTTTTATTTTGAACATTTTGTAGAATTTTATGATTTTTTTATTGATATTTGTATGTGTAAACATTTCAAAATTTTTTTTAATAATATTACACTCTTGTCACTTAGCCCTATATCAAAATATATATTAAATTTAATATACAATATAAAAAAAAAATATATATTATAAATTTTTTTGTCATTCTTACCTGCTAATGAAAATTTAAATTTTGCAAAAAATGATTGTACTTTCAGTTATGACATTTTAAAAAATGATCATTTTCGTATGACCGAAGTAACAATTTTAACATTAGAAAGTGATGTACGGGTGGTCTCAAACACCCGGTAATGCCAATAATAACAAATTCGATTTTCCTTTGTAATAAAGAATGTATATAAGAATATTACTTTACGTCATTACCCGCATTTCCGTCATTCAAACTTTCCCTTTTTTTTGTTTCATACATCAGAATGTATATAAAGAGATACCAACATAACATAGCAAAGATACCTCCTAGTTAGACATGGATGCCAACGATATTAATATTGTAACAAGTGAACATAAGTTCTTGTTAAAAGACGAACAGGATTTAGCGTTTCTTTTCTCACCCGTATATTAATAATAATGATAACGACTATCCCTTTCACCCTTATGATAAAGTTTGTTCTACATTGTTTCATAACGGTAAGTAAATTTCATTTATTTTGTCTATAATAAAATTTTATTGAAGGTTAGATCATTTTATTCCTACTCAAAACTCATCAAATTACCAAACAAATTGGTTTTCTATTTTTAAGTTTTCTAGGCTAATTAAGATCTAGGAATACAAAAAATAAAACGTACCTAAAAATTGCATGGCTTCTTTCTGATATATCGCTTGAAATTGTATCAAGATATTTGTCACAGAATACAATTTTGCGGAATATTTCCAAAAAATGCGGATCCAATCGTTAAATAGATGAGATTTTTAAAATTTAGGAGTTTTTCTAAAGTACTATAAACAAAGTTTTATCGATAGATATCTGTACTACAATAGAAAAATCGAGAAAATTTGTGTCTCCAATTTCGAAAGGTAAATTTTATTCAAAAATTCTAAAAATAACTTATGTTTAACGATTGAATGCGTAGTTTTTCAGATATTGCTCAAAATAATGTTCTGAGACTAATATCTCAAAACGATTTCAAGCATTTTCTCGTAAACGAGCCACATAATCCTTACAAAAGTGTTAATTATGGTGTTCCTAGCAATTAAATTCCCTATGAAACTCACATAACAAAGCCTTTTTTTTTGGATAATTTTTCATTTTTAATTATATTAAACATTTTTAATTATATTTGACACGAGACACCAACCTTTGTGTGGACGTGATCGCGTAACACCGACTTGTATAAAAAGTTGATACGCGTTCCACAAATTCAAGGTAAAGAATTTGTTCCGAATAGTGTGGACTCAATAATGCAACATTTGCAAAGACAAGACCTAAACATTATTCATTTTCATTTTAATACTTCGATATGGAGTGGAACGAAAAATCAAAAAAAAAAAAAAATTTATCAACATAAACAAATGTGTGGAGTAAAGGTAACATCGCAAAACTTAAAAAATATTTGTCATGTAACACGTGAACACGTAATAGCACAAATTTACGATACGGTGTTACGTTACGATCGAATGTTGCACATGAATACGCTGTTTAAGTAAATCGTGCAGTGTAGTAATTTGCCATTCTGTGAGAAAAGTGCCGAATTTTATTTTTGAAGTATTGGTGTGGTATTTTATTCAATTAGTTTGCGTGTAAGATATCAACCCGATAAACTTCTATGAATTTACTGAAGATCTTTATCTCATACTATCGACCTTCCGCCTCTCAATGTATAAAAGCCCTTATACAAAATAATTTTGTCAGTATATATAATATGTCCTATATATTTTTGATAACAATGTGTATGTGACATGTACAGCTGTGTTTTGTACGAAGATATAGAAGAAAATGGTCTACATGTTATGTTATTCTATTAAGTTATTTAACAGATGATAGCATTCTGTGCTTGGATTACGTATGAATGGGTTTCTGTCATATTATTTTTAGTTATGTTTTCAAAATGTAACAGAGAGGAAACGTATGAAACAAGTCGAATTTAAAATTCTTGTTTAATACAATATTGTCTGTGTTTTGAAATTCCGATGGTGTTACTGGACGGTAGAGTATGATGTCATCAAATTTGATATTAAACTAATATACAATATTGATGACATCATACTTTACTGCCCAGTAACACCATTTCATTTTGCAAAATACACATTATTTTATATTAGAAAGTCGACGTTTAAAAATATAACATTAATTTTTCTTTTCAAATGAAATTTAGCATTGGGTTTAGAGATTGAGTACAAGTTGATGTAATCTTTATAACTTAATTTACATTTCATATTTGGATGTGAGAATCGAGAATACTCGACAACGAAAAAATATTAGTATAAATCTTGATGAAGAATTGCAGTGCTGTAATACAATTTTCGTTCACAATTATACATTTGATGGCTTCTACAATTCCTAAGATGGCTTTCACTGTAAAATGTGTAATAGATCAGGTAATATGTTTCATGTATGTCGTAGCAATTCCAATCCCCATTGAGTTATTACAGGAGACACCGAACGGATTCATTGTCATAACTGGGTCTTTATATTAGACCCAGTTAACGTTATTTACGGTACAGTATAGAAGACTGGTTAAGTTTTTCACCGAACATTATTGAAAAAACTTACAATCTTCCGGACGGATGTCTTATAATTTCATCCATATTTTTGCACCTCAAAAGGCTGCTTTCATCATACAAAAGAAACTTCCGAGTTTTTTGCAACACATTGCAAGCTTTATTAGACTCCCATAGATACTTTTGCATTTAATATATGCCGGAAGGAGCCTTTCCTGTCCCCAGATTAAAAAAAAAATAAGTGACTTCACATTATGCACGAGGAGTTGTAAAAATGTAAAAAAATCCGTAATTCTTGGAAGTTTCAAAAGACTACTATATAAAATTAAATAGTCAACGTTTTTTTATATGTATCATTCGATTTACCTTCAAAATGTTAGACTTGAAAAAAAACATGTATTTGAAATCATATAAACAAAAAGCTTTAAAGAATTTTCGTGGGTAGATGACGCAAAGGTGAAATAATAAAAAAAAAAATTACAAAACGGAAAACTCTATGAAAATTATAGGTATATAAAAAAACAAAACTATAGGTATAGGTCAGACAGAGAGACAGAGCGTATACAGTAGTAGAAGCATGTAGATTCGCGCGCGCACACGGTGATGACACAAAAACGGTAGTCTGTATAAAAGTCGTGTGTGATTACTCTAGGGAACTGCCTGCCTGCTTCTGACTGTTGGTGAATATGTATGGAATATGGAATATGTACGTATATACGAATCTACCTAAAAACTTTATGTATACAGTTAGTCTAGACACAGCGTCCCGACGTTTGACTAGACGCCATCATATACAAACACTCATATTCACATAAATATAAAATAGATTACACCATACATAAACAACTCAACCATTTTTTTTTTGTTTTTACAAAATTTTTGTTTTTCTTTATAAGATTTTGTGTGTTGACATAAATATTTTATTTTAAACTGTTTTAATTTAAGAGTTTTTCCTATATTTATCACTACAGTTTTCACAGTTTTTGTTTTTTTATATTTTTGATATTAATTAAATAAAAAATTCAGGAGATTTAATTATTTAACGTTTATTTAAGTGATTTTTTTTTGTTATGTTACTAAATTTTTTTAAATGTTTTTTATTATCTCTTGTCACTTGACTATTAATTTAAATTAGAGCTTTGGAAATTCAACTCCAACTTACTTTAGATAAAATACGTGATAAAGATTTCGGCTCGTTACTTCTTTTCGTTTTTGAGTTATCTTAATGACGGACGGACAAGCGTAAATAGACTAATAAGGTGATCCTGTGAACCCAAAGTTTAGGACTTGAATAATTTTTATATCGTTACAAAATTTAGACTAAAATTAATATACTCTAACATATCTGTATGTCAACTTTTAAAATTTGAATAGATACAAGGGATTTCAAAGTATGGTGCTCGTTCGAAGTCTGAGACAAAAGAAAAACAGGCTCCATGGCATGGTTGCCCATATTTTTAATTTAGGTTCTTATTGAATGCAGTTTTTAAAACTAGACTCTTTTTTATATGCTTATGCTACAAATGAAAATATGTTTTGTTACTTTACGTGGCATTTTTTACTATTCGCTAACAAAAATACGATGCTTTTAGCCTTTTTTTTTAATCACAGAAGAGCCCATCAATTGAAAATTTTCAAGCATTCTGGAAGTTAAGGAGTAAATTAATGCTTAAACGACAACCATGGTTTGTATGCAGAACCAGAGGCAAATAGTGACGTTTGTTTACTGCATAGGTTATAAAAGCATTCATTTATTTGTATTCATTTAAATAATGTTGTAAGAATTAAGCTCGCCGGGGGTGTAAAAGTTATTATGACATATTACTTACAGTAGAAGTGTTAACATACTGAAATTTGAATATATTTTGTAAGGGTTTTACGATTAATTTCGGAAAAGTTGGAAGTACGCTCAGTATGACATAATACGTGTAATAAATTTTGTCACAATGATAAAACCAAATATGCAAATAGATTAATTAATAATAGATAGAAAAACAAAGTTTTAATGATCTGAATTAAATTAATATTGAATATTATTAATTATAATATAAAATAATAAATAATATATATTAAATGTATAATATCTCTGTTGTATTAAATATTTTATTATATTTATGAATGTACAGAATGGTTCACAAAACGCCACAAGCAATGGTTCTTGTGAAACATTGATACCAGGAATGTGCCTGATCGTTAAAAATGGAAAACGGATACAGACACGGGTAATCAGTGTCCAGATCCGTGCATGCAGATTTAGAAACGGATCTTAACTTTTTAATTCCATCGGTATACTGTTTTGAATTTACTTAAAATGTGAATGTAATTTGTGATATCACTTAGCAGTCTTAGTAACTTATAATAAGGTGCGAGTGAATGTGACAGAAGTATCTATAGAATACATCGTGCGGTAGAATGAGATTGTAGGCATTATACAATGTTTATTACTGGGTTAGTGTGTATGTCTACTCAAAAAAATAGTAAATCAAGTTAGCCAACTGATAAATTTTATACTGATAATTTAAATTCATGCATAAAACAAAGAGACTTAATTTAATTCGTCCACAATTCGTTGACTTTCTGTTAAACCGCTCTGTAAAGTACTAGCTAATAATATATAGCTAGTTTTACAAAGGTATTATGGATGATATTATAACATTATTTTAATATAAATGATTAATTATTTAACAATATTAGTATATAATTCATATAGTTACTACCATCATAATACAGTGAGTTTCATAAACTGTGAAAAACTGACAATATATGAGATTTTTTAGTAAATGTCAATAATCAAGGTAGTTAAAGCGTCCAAGCGATCTAGAGGTGTTCAAAATTTTGGCCAAGTCTAATGATTGGTAATTTTTGAATTTTTGGCGGACGTTAATCGGACGTTTTACTGGACGAGTCCGTTAGGGCTGAAAAAAAAATATTTCAAACTAAATTTAAGTGATTTACATGACAAAATTTTCTTAGAAATCGAAATTCTAACTAATTTAAGCAGCACTTTATTTCATGTCTTATCTAAGCCGTAATGATTCGGCCAACAAAAATGCACATTATTTGTAGGTTTTATGGCTTGTTTGCAATTTTGAAGAAATTGCTTATTTTGCTTAATCTTTCAATAATCAGAAAAAAAAATTAAAGATAGTAGTGTTCTAAGCCATCATTAATAGTAAAATATTAAAATTAATATAATTCACTGCCCATTTAAGAAGACACTCTATTATGTATGAGAAAGTAAGAAAACTTACGATTTTGTCAATAAACCGATAGAAATTTTATACGAAATCTCCCGAGATAAGATTCGGATTACCACATGATAAATGAATTGAGTTGAGATTTTCAAGCTTCCGAATTTGTTTCTGTTCGTATTTTAGTGTTTTATTTGAATGAATTAGTCAGTACATTATTATAATATGTAAGTAATATTTTGTTTCGGTTATGGATATACAAAGTTGTAATACAAGCTTTTTGAAATATTTAAAATTATTTGGTTAATTATTCATAAAAATTTAATAATTATTTTTGTATACGTAGACCAACCAGCCGGGGGTATAAAATGTATTATACTCTCGTTTATAACGTCATGTGTATTATTAATTAGTGAAAAGTTAAAAATTATTATTTTATATATTTCAAATGGATTAAACAAGGATTTTTAAATTCATGATAATTATTTAGATAAAATAAAATTAACGAACTTTAAAGAGTGCTAATGAGTTTCATTTGTTTTTAGCCAGCTTTTAAAAATCCTCACCATTTTCGAAATTTGTAATTTATAAGGTGTGAAGACACTTTCAAAGGGGCGTTTCGGGAATTTTTCTAAACATTGTAAGAATCTACTTTTTGCATTCCAATCGAAAACGCACTCTAAAATATAGTTTTGACGTCATAATGTATAATTTATTACCAAATAAGTTTAAATATACTAAAACCGCCCAACGGTAATCAGCTCTTAAAAGTATGAAACATGACAAGTGATGTTTAGAGGATAGCCGTGGTTGCATGGTAAATTTGCAAAAATAGCAAAGAAGTGCTTAGTAAAGACTTGACATGACGGTCACGAGAATTCAGAATGTTCTATTCGTTAAACTCTTTTTACGCTTTCTCATTTGAAACCCAATAAGATGCGTTTCAAAGAAAATATAATTTTTAACCTTCCCTTTTTCTATTCTTACTTCCACCATATTGATTTTACTTTTATTTTATATAGCGTTTAACACCCAGACTGTAATAACGAATCGATGTACACCACATTCATCAACATCAGTTCAGTAGTTTTGATGCTATGGTGGAACATCCGCACATACCCACATACAAACATGCATAGACAGCTAAAATCCTTTTGGCCCTGCCGTAGTCGGGTAAAAATGTTGTCAGTGATGGTTATTTTAAATAGTATGTGATATATATTTACACCTATTAAAGATCATAAATTAAAAAAAAAATGGAAATAAATTCTTACCGGTGCGGTAACTGCCGTATTATATAAATTATGATGATATTGATGATTCGATGACGCAGCTGTTGCCGTAACAGTTGTCGTTGAATATAATGATGTTGATGTTGATGAGGATGATAATATTGTTGTAGTGTTTGTGGTTGCTGTTGTTGAATCAGTAGTAATGATAATACCTTGTTGTTGATAATGATGTCCACCAGCTCCACTGCCACCTCCACCTATTATTATTGATGATGATGTAATTGATTGATTGGAATTATAATTTTGTTGGTGCGTTGAATTCGCTTGTTGTTGTTGTTGTTGTTGTTGTTGTTGTTGATTATGTTGAGATGGTCGTTTTGCCACACATGTAAATACACCTAATGCTGTACTAAATACAACAAGGCACACTACTAACAATAATACACTGCCTTCTGTCACTGTAACAATAGAGAGACAATTTTCGTTATTCATTTATATTCGTTGATTACAATGTAAGGAAAAGTTGGGGTGTGGGGCGGGAAAGATGATCAGGTATTATTACAGAATCTGTTTAGGTTATACGGTCAGAGGTACAATCTTCATTAAATACTCCAATTCAAAATTAAAAAATGTCACAATTGTAGGTAATAAAAAGATCTACAGCTTTTGTTTTCACACTTTTTTCACATAACCTCAAAATTAATGTGAAAAATTCAAATAACCAAGTTTAAAATTTTTTATCTTTTACAAAAAAATGTATTTTCCACGAAAACTTATCTTTTTATGTTCCAAATACACTATAATTATTTGGTTTAAAATATTTATTTTTTCACCTTATTTTGAATAAAAATCGAAAAAGCACCCTAATTATCAATCGAAAATTATGTGAAAAAAATGTAAATACAAAAGTTGTAGATCTTTTTATTACCTACAACTTTGTCATTTAACTTTTTTCCATACGACTTTTAATTTGGCCGGAAATCGAGATAAACCGTGTTTTACCCTTAAAAACTCACCCTCTCCTACTTTCCGAACTCAGATATATTTTTCCTTTAATTTTTATCATATTATCTTGCATTTCCAATGAGTTTCATCCTACTATAATTTTCTTTCATTTTTTTTAAGATTTCTACTCTGGCCTAATGTATGTTTTGTAAAAAAAACCTGTATTAAACGACCACGATCTGGTCTGCCTCCAGGTGATTGTGATCCTGGCAACTACTTCGAATAAATTACCCCATTATAAAACTGGCTCTTGGTCCATATGTGAATGTTCGATTAAGTAGAACAATGGTTTAGTAAAACCCTTTAATCAATATTAATTCCAATCGATTACAATAACCTCGATACAAACGCTAATACTTTATTCATAAAGGAAGAGAAATGAAAAATAATTTTTTTTTTTTAAATCCAATATAGATAATGACAAAAACGATAAACAAACATAAAATTCCTTTTGATCATTGAATTGTAAAATAATTGATTACAAAAACTCCTATACTTGATACGGGTATTAAAAGTATTTTATAGGGCATCACATATTTTAACCTATTTTGCCTTTGTCGTATATATGTGTGAGTATTTATAATTAAAAATAATGATATACCTTTGTACACTTTTTTTTTGTAACTTCAAAAGGTTCGCTTTTTTGATTATTTTACAAAGAAAAATTATATTAAAGTGTTGTTATGTTTATTCATTCATATCAAAATTGACAGAAAAGAAAATAGAGGGAAAGTTGTTTAATAAGAAATGCTATGAGCTTATTATGGTATACTTAAGATATAATTATCACTATACAGATTTATTTAATCATTAATTATATTAATAATTTATACGGAAAGTTAAAAAGATAATGGAAGTGTTTCTATTTTTAGTTTTTTTGTATTATTTGTAAAATATTTTTTATAGCTTGAAGGGATATTATGAGCACGAATACGTAAGCGTAAACGAAAATGAAGTTAGAGTACCACATTTTTAGAAATTACTGAAATGAGGTGCATTATAGTCCCTCCCTAAAAATGCACCCCTCACAAAGGGTACCTTTATGATTTTATCATATTTAGCTGACAAACATACATATGAAATTTTATAATTATTAATGAGAACTCTAGGATTTTTCGAATAAATTTCGATTTTTTCCCCAATTTTCTAGATCAGATTATTTTGTATTTTTTAAATACGTATTTCGACTACAAAGTAGTCATCATCAGTATGAATCATTACAACCAGCAAATTCATACTGATAATGACTACTTTGTAGTCGAAATACGTATTTATAAAATACAAAAATAATTTGATCTAGAAAATTGGGGAAAAAATCGAAATTTATACATATGAAACAATAAAAACGCTTAAACGTAATTGTTCCTTTTTACTCTTTCATTTTTGACATTTTAAATAATCTATAAATAAATATAAAGGAAATTTGTGGTAACAATTGATATAAATTGTCATAAAATTAATGATTAACTGTCTAGCTATGATAACAGTTTTGGATAAATGTGACGAAATTAATAATACTGTACTTTTAATATTTTAAAATTATATTTACAATTAAAAGTTTCATCATAAAAAAAAAAAGATTAAAATGATGTTACTACAATGTTTACTGAAATATTTATAAAAATTTCGAAATTTATTTATTTTCCTTATAACATTTATTTTTCAGTTATTTGTATCTACGTTTATTACAATAATAGAGTTAAAAAAAAAAATAAAGTACCTGAAATAAAATAAATAAAACAAGCGACCTAGATGCGACCCACAAGAACCAGCACGACGAACTTCCTAACGAAGACAAAAAATCAATAATTTGTAATACGAATATGGGTTTTTTTTGTCATTATATTAGTTTTTATCTGATACAAAAAACGGATGGACCGATTTTGCTGAAAGCTATTCAGTTTCAAGTCAATGACGCATCGAAAGAAAGTAGTTCCGGATTGAAATTTGTTCTCGAAATAATCGACACACACACACACAGGCATCTCTCTAAGAACGTTGAATATGGATTCTAGTGACAAATATTTGTCAAATTTCGGAAATCATCAAATTGACCCCGTTAAAAGCGGCCCCATGGCCCATTGAAATTCTGTTTGTAATTAATGTTTCTTGAGAATATTCACCAAAAAGATCCACCATTAAAAACATATAATAAGCTACAAAACTAGCCTCCTTCATAGTAAGTGACTGTAAAAGAAATATGGACGATACGTTTTATTTGACATACTCCTACTCCACCTTTTTTCGCAATAATCAAATATCTATACAACGATAGAAAATCTATTCTTCTAACTGTTATATCGAATTTGAGAATTAATTTCATATGATAATTAAATTAAATTTGTGAATATAAAGTTTTTTTTTTAAATATTGATTGGTTGGTAAAATTTTCTAGTACTTACACACTTTTATTGTAATTATGATTATCATAGTACGGAGGAAGGGTACAGACAGTCTGACCTATAAGCCAGAGCCACGGTTGCTATTATAATATAGTGAAGTATAAAGTATCTGTATTGTGTAAATACAAAACTGTCCTGGTATAATGAAGCTAAATATATATAAGACAAAGTGAACCATAAAAACGTGACATTAACTATGTAGGTATTACACAAAGATTATTTTATTTTCATATGAAACTTTTCTCGAATATATTATTATCTCTCGCTGAAGGAATATTCAGGTTTCAGTATTTTCGTATAGTTTTTATATATAGGCTTTTAGCAAATTGATTAGAATTGTTTCTGGGGACAATTATATTTTCACAGTACTTCCTAGTGATGTTTGATTATGTTTAGTTATTTAGCTACATATCCGGTTTACAAGTTTTTGTTCCATAATTAGAATAATTGATTTCAACAAAATATAAATCAAAATCGGATCAAAAAATGATGACTATCGAATACTGTATTTTCGGAATGGAAATTTCTCAGCTATTAATTGTTAATAGCTCAATGTTGCTGAAATGAGATCATTTGGAACAGTTCAAGAACCACAAATTTATAAAAAATCGTTAAGTATTTTTAGAGTAATGCATTTTAGAAAAGCATTCCCTTAATTTGCATATAAAGCTATATTTTGTATTTTTCGACATTTAAAATTTTTGTCACGATTATTTTATAGGTTTACGTGTAAATATTCTTCTAATTTGTATCTAGAATGGCGTTTTGCATCTTTTGACATGAGATTTCCAAATATCGGCATATTAAAACAATACTGCACTGATATTTAAAATATAATCTAAATGTTTTAATGAAAAAAATTATATTTTTTTCAAATAATATGAATATCGTTTTTTGTTAACTCACAGTAATAAGTAATAAAAAAGCCTATAAAAATTCTGACATACATTAAAATGAAAATTTTTAAATTTAAGATTTATGTATGTGTTTATATTCGGTAAAAGTATTTAACTTTTTTTTTTTATAAACACTTTTCTTTTTATTCAACTTTATTAATTTTAGTTTAAATGTATACAGAATGAACCATAAATTTCAAGCCCAGCCTTAATTGTTTTAAATTAATGGGAATTGTTTTTTTATTTATTTATTATTTTTTTAGACTCTTTAACGTCGATTTTTATTATATGAAAGTTTTTATCATTTTCGTAATGATTTTAACTAATTATTTTTAGGAGCAGAAAAAAGTAACAAATTTTAAAATAAATCCCCACAAAAATTAACTAAAAGGATTAAAACAAATGGAAATGTTAACTTTTTAAATATTAGGAATTTTTTTATATCCTCATCGCTTAATTTTTGTTTCTTCGAAAGCTTAATAAAAAAAATAAAAACAGGACAACATGACGAAATTTTCTCTGTTTTCGTATAAAAATTATCATTTAAAATTTACCTATTCGACCTTTAAAATTATTTGTTTCATTCTTTTTACATACATTACTGGTGATGATCTTCTGGGGAATAGTAACTTATAAACGAGACAATAATACAGGGATTATAATGATACAAATTTTTAGTTGAAATGCACCGTCTCACAAATTTATAAAAACGATAGTAAAAATGTCTGAATTATACAGCGGACGCCTCGGGAAATGAAAATTAAGAAAATGCAATGGAAAGCTCAAATAAAAAAGTCATTCTTGTCCCATTTTGCACAGAGGTTCTGTATATAAAGGAATAAAAAAGTTAGCGAAGCGTTGAAATGAAAAAATCATTCTTTTAGGAGAAAATGTTGACGAATTTCCAAAAAAATTGTTTTATGTAAGTTAAGGTCTTTTTGATTGTTAATAATTTCGCAGAAACTTTTCCTAATTACCGAATCACCTACTTAAAGCGATTTTTAAGTAGGTGATTCGATTCAATTATTTCAGAAATATTTTGATTATTTTTTCATATTATTTTTAATGATCGTCCAAAATTTGATTCATCTTCAAGATTTAGGATTTTTTAGGATAATCGCATATCTAAACACCGGGTGTAATTATTTCAATATGTTTTGTTGCCAATAGTGTAGTGGTGTTTGTATAGTAAACCAAAGTACATTAAATATTAAGTAACATTGAATGATTCATCTATGAACTGTGAATCATATTGAAATATATGTTTTGAATTGAAATATATTTTAATTTGCAAAACAAAAACCTTTTTTTTTCTTTGTAATGAAAATGTCTTTTTAAATCTAAATTAAAATTTCTTCATTCAAAATTTCAGATCAAAGATTAAAGTTGTTTTTAAAGTTGTTTAATACGTATATAAAATGTCTCAACAATTTATGGAAAAATTGATGTGAAAATATCATTATGATCTCACACAAGGTGACCAACCAAATGCTAGATTGTAAGATACCAATTTGTTTGTGCAAGAAAATTACTCATTACCGGTGGCTCTCAGTAGTCTTGGTAAGCTAACAGTATGACTATAAATGAATAAAAGATGTCGTCAATTAAATTTTTCTCTATATATTATTATTATTTTTGTGAAGCCAAGTAATTGTAATTTATAAATGTCTTACTCATACCCACATAGTGATCAAAAACCTACACAATGATACAAAAAGGTGAAAATGCTTTTGAAAACTTCGAACAGCAAGTGAAAAAAGCTCTTTTAGGTGGAACAAGATAGCGTTTGGCACAACAATGTGATATCATCAAATATATAAGAATCCAATGGGCTAGCTATATTATTAGAATGACCAAAGATCAAGGTCTACCAAACATTGCACCGGTTGACTTCATTTTGCTACTCTAGGAGTGATTTTTTCGAAGACAATAGACAAAGTAAAAAACGAAAATTCTTGAGCACACCTGCAGGAGAATTTTTTTTTTTTGGGGTATTAAAAATCGAAAAGGAAAATTTATTCTGAATTGTTTTCCTACATACTTAAGAAGGTAGCATAAAACAACATAAAATCGAAACTACCAAAAAATTAAGCTTTTTTTAATGAAATATACACTAATTGAACATGACACGATAGTACACTGCAGTGCTTGATAAAACACGTTCGAAGATAGAAAAAATATATAATAGCAAAAAAATCAACAATCGTATTTGATAGTCGTGAGAAACTGGACATTAAGATAAATTAAACTAAATTTTTATTGATATCATTGATAATGTTTGTAAGGTTCAAATGATTTTCCTGATTATATAAGAGAGGACACACAATTACAACATAAATACATAAACAAACAAGATTTTTTTATTACAGGAACAATAAATAATTTTATTGAGTCTCCCTTTGATATATTTATTTATATATTGAGTTTTATCTGGTTGTTTTATTTGATAGTTGCATTTATTAAGAGAATATAAAATGAATACCATTAATTAAATATGAGCAAATAAAAATTACCAATTAATCATTTCAAGTCAAAGCAATGTCGATCATCAAAGTGGGAGATACAAAGCGTTAAATGTATACGTTGTGTAGTTATAGTTGTAAATTAATAATAGAGACTATAGAATATAGAGTGAAACATGAAAAGCGTATTTTTAGAATAGACTGTTAGACAACATTATACTACAAAATGTGGCCATCCTAAAGCTAGTAGCGTAAGAAAAACAAATTTTATTTTATTTAAACTAAATTATGTTTATTTTTACGATTATTAATATATCTAAATAGAAAAACTGATTAAATATCTAAAAGGAAATTTAAATTTCTCTATCAAACAATGTTAATAAGACTAGAAAAGACTAATCTTGAAGGGATAAAATGTTGCTTTTTTATGTCAAAATTGACTTACGATTTTTGAAATCTACATTTTTTGTAACAAATATTTTCAATTAATAGTTTGTTTGTACGCAGGCATATAAATATTTTGGGATGTTACTAAATTGAACGTTAAATTAAAAAATTATGACTTCAGTTTTTTTTATTAAAATTCTCTTATTTGACGTAATCTACATTTTAGTCCGTTATAGAAATATGGTACATTAAAAATTGTTTTTATTTTATTATTTCAGATTTCAAATACTTTCCCAATCCAATAGGATGTGAGCCTACCTAGACACATTCTTTTATATTATGAATATATATTAGAATTTGTAGAAACACTCAATATAAACTTATGAATATTGATGAATCACATACATCGAGTATCTGCTGATAGATAATATTACTAATATGTTAACTTAATTTTGCCATATCATGTCGGTTCGATTACAATATTATAGGCGATTTAAAATAAGCTACAAAAATATGAAAATATATTTAAATTACGTAGTGACTTTAAAAAGTAAAATTTAATAATAATTATAAAACCGACCCCGGACTGACGTAACGTAATGACAGACTTAGACCAATCTATAAAGTTAAGCAAACAGCAGTCACAATCTGTATTTGGATGGGTGACCACCTAGCAGTACCGTGTACTGTTGTTGTATAAATAATAATAATAATCTCGTTTGGTTAATGGCTATATAGCTGAAAGTAGCTAAAGCCAGAAATTAAAAAAAAAAAAAAAAAAAAAAACTATAAAACCCAAAGAAAATTGATTTTATGGTAGTTTGAAATACGCATTATTTCCAATGATGGCAAATTGAAAGAAGACAAAGTAAAACTAACAACTAAGATAGTTAATTGTTTTAATATTCGACATATGGTTCAGTATCAATGTTTGAAGTATTTTAAATCATAAGCATTAAAAAATACTATTAATATCTACCTATTGCTGGTTACTAAAATTATTTTATCCTTGTTGTAGTCATTAATCACCAGATTGTGTCTAATGGTTAATTTTTTAATTAAGAATCACTTATGAATAGAATTTCTAAATATACATTTTATCTATTAGTATTTAAAATCAAAAGTGTAGTACAAATATTATGAATAATGCATGCTGTAATAATGTTGAAGCAAAGGATAACGATTCGAATTAATGTCAAGTGAATGCCGAAGAAATGGAAGAGAAAAGTTTTGAAAAGAATTCTAAGCGCTTACTGTCTTAATCTGAACCAGCGACTATTCACTGTTACACATGTCTAGGTATACAAAAGTGGCTACTTTTCAGTAATTTCCAATGCTTTAGATAGTAGATCCGTGCAACCAAAAAGAAAGGAATAAGGTTCGAAGTTTTGGAGTTTGGCGTGTACCGTTCGGAACCACGCTTGATGATAAAACAGTGCTGAATAGTTGATTCCCACTGTCTAACTCTTAAATTAATAATGGCATACTCTTGCATATTCCTGAAGAAAGGATAAACTTAGAGTCCATATTGATAATATTAATGCGGTATGAATTTGTACAAATCTAGTTAATGAACTGCACTAATAATATGATATTTAATAATGAATTATTGACAAGCTTTGAATTATGATGATTTTAGTTAGTCAGAATTATAACATATACCTTCCTTTACCACATGAACAATCTATCAATAATATTGTATGTATTTAAAGTGAATTGATTCACAACGATGATGGATAACATTAATTTAATATTCCTTTTGCTTCGTTTGCTATAAATGGCTTTACAATAATAATAACAATAATAATAATAATAATAATAATAATGATAATTATTAATATTATTCAGTGCACTGACATCAAAACACAGAATTGAATTAAGTCAGTAACCACATACAAACAACTACCTTATATTATATGTATTATAATAATACGTACTTATATACTTTAAGTGAATGAGCAGCTTGTCTTGTCTTCTTCGATATTTATGTGCCAGTCACATAGCCAGCCATACATACAGTGTGTGTTAAGCTAACGTTCTACTTAAGGATATCCTAAAAACATTTATTTCTTTTACTTTTCTATAACGGAAAAGACTTGTTTAAGTAAACTTTCGGATGCGTAGTTTGATCAAAAAACCATTATTAAATCAATCTAGCTTTCATGTCTGTTAAAAATATTAAAAGACTAGAATCAACACAGAGAACTAAAAGATCGATTTTATCATAAAAGAGATGAAACTTTTTTTAAACTGTTTTATGTTTTATATTGCACTTTAAAACAGACCTGCCGTTTAATTTCATAGATTAAATGCTCATATCGTTTGAATTCTGCTTATATATTTATCAAATTAAATATATAAATTTGACGTGATTTGACGTAAATGAAAAAAACGGATTAGTATGAATTACTTGTCGAATAACTCTAAAATATATATCGCTATGACTAAACCAAACTAGATGTTTTCGATAAATTCAAATTGCATAATGTTTGTCTATGTTCGATAAAAAGTAAATTTTTGTTAATTTTTCGATAAAGTGCATTTTTGAGTAAAATTAGACAAATTTCATTCCTGATGTAGAATTAAAGAAAGATTAGATAATTGGAATTTGTTAAAATCCGAGTTCATTATAATTGAGTAATATAGAGAAATTTCATTTTTTAAAATTTTGTCAAATTTCAATACTCAATATAAAAATTGCTTATTATGACGATATAAAACTTGCAATACTATATTCAGATAATAATTTTGGTCGACTTAGACCAATGAATGAATGAAAAACCAAAAAATTACAATTCATCGAATAAATTTCGAAAACTCCGTCCATATATTTTGCATTAATTTCAAATTTCCCGATAAAAAATATATATATCGATAGTCTTCAGTTACTACTTCGACGCAATTCACACATAATCTTTCGCAATAATAAATACAATAATTAGATTATTATTTATTATTGATTTATTTCTCTGTAAAACTAGTTATCGTCGCCACAGTTTCTTCATTCTTTTTATAAAGAAAATATTACCGAGCCTGTTTATGTCTGGTGATGATAATAAGATTGTATCATCATTATCATTGATCGTCGTCGGCCATTTGTGTGTTGTCCATCTATCTTAATAACAAACAATCCATTTATAATATGCCTCTGATGTTCTTAGTCTGGTATATATTGGTACAACAGTTTTGACAAATAATCGGTAAAAATGTTAAATTGCCGATTAGAAATTTAAAAAAAGGTAAACGTGTCATCAAAATAGTGACATTCTTGTTTGACTAATAAGTTATTGGTACGTTATTTTATGACATCGTTAAATGGAAAGGCTTTATCGACAATGCCAACAAAACGTCGATCCGAGGCCTATTGTGAGGTCTATATAATGAGCACTATTTCCAATATGCTGAAACCTAATCAAAACAAAGTAACATCGATATCCAATGATCCATACAAAAGATATCGAAAAATATACACAAGATACACACGCATGCTTAGAATTACTCAGAACTTTTAAAGCAGAAAAAAGCTTTTGCAGTATTTGAAGATGGAAATAATAAGTATTTTCATTCAAAAAAATATAATTTAAAATTTTGGCCAATAACATTTCACAGTCGACGGCATCCAATAAATTTTTTAGCTTAAGTAGATGGGCAGCGACTTCGAAAAGTAATTTGGTACAAGGATAAAATATGGCTGAATACGGCTACATAACAAATAGAACTCGAACATGATATCTCCAGTACATTTACCTAACGTACTCTGCCAATATGATCGTATTTATGTTGTCGACTTACAGTGACTGACTGAATGATTTAATTCTTTGTATACCATATAGTTTTAAAATATTATCATTTATGTGTTGTAATTAAATAACTAGATACAGGAATTTTGTTGAAGAACAAGTATTTTTATTTTATTTTTTTTTTAATACTTTCTTTTCACAGTAATTACATTTAATTGTATATATGTATGCACTTCATTTTACTTTTTATTGAAAAATTTCCACCAGCTACTGTTTATAATGAGTGTATTCTTTTTGTCTTCGCTTTATTCATATAAAGTATAACGCCGATGTTATATTTTCTTGTATTAGCTCCAGAATAATGGGTGCTATATTGAACCATTTGATATTGGTCTGGGATCTGTTTTTGCAACATGGTCGTCTAAATCAAACGATTAAGTGAGTAGGAATAGTTTAAATTAAATACTGTTTTAATAAGGTAGTTTTAAAATAATTTAAGAAGTACTTCAAAATATTGATTTCTAAAAAATCACAAAAAATAAATATTTTTGTAAAATAAACACGTTTTTTTTACCATAACTTTAAGATTTAAACCTTTTTAATTCCATTGAAAATGTTCCTTGCCATTTTGATGACGTAATATCGGTATGTTATATAGAGGATACTGGTGGAATACTAGAGAATACTTAATTAAGATAACTATTTAGATTAAACTGACAAAGACTAATAATTTTTACACAAATGTCATCATGCTATGGGAGCCTAGTGTCACGTGATATAAAAATAAAAACATCGAGTTTTTATTATTAGATTATAAATTAATCATGTGTGTTTTTAATGACTCAAATTTAGAAAATTCAAGATTATTTCTACATAAATTTTAATTCTCGTCAAATTTTATGCTTTATTTTCGATATTGGTACATATTGCAAGTTTCTAAAGTTTGTAAGGTATACATATTTTTATAGTAAGTATACCTGATATTAAAACATTAAAAATTATAATGTATAATATATATTAATGTGTTTACTCACATTCATAATATGCTATACAAATTGTAATATTCTATATAGCTTTATTTACCATTGATTTGGTTTTGCAGTTTTGTTTTATAGAAAACTGTAATTCGTTATTGAAATGATTTTCTTTGAAGAAAAACTTAGAATATTAAAAAATAAATTAATATAATGATAGACAAAAAAAAAAAATAATTAAGCAGTTTTCTTCGTAAGGTTTGTCGTAAGTAAATTTTTTTATATTGATGAATCCAATTAAATAAGAAACAATAATATCGATTTAACACGTGGGAATATAAACCAAAAGATCGATGTTCTTTCTCAGGGTTAAATAATATAGGCAGAAGAATATATTACATAATTTGGAAAGACAAAAACAAAAAAAACCGGAAAAAATATCTAAAATATTTCCAGTCGGAACTCTATATAAAAACACACAAAAAATCAGTTCATTCAACTTCATCATTGTATTTAATTAACTTCATTTTTGAATCAAAATCGATAAATTTATAACAAAAACTAAAAAAAAAAAAGTTTTTAAAAATAAAAGTCCGTTTAAAAATCATAAGTTTGTATCAATTTAGATCAAACAAAAATTTACATAATACAACAAAAAGTGGTTTTTATTTTTTGTCGTCATTATGAGATCGAACTGAACATCTTCGTAGTTTTTTTGTTTTTGTTTATATGAATTCTATCGATAAATCTGTACAGCCATATTCATACTGAAAAGAACCATTCATATAAGGTAATACTTCATATTGCTTATGCAAGAGTCAGAGAGCTCTTTGACAAATATACAAGTAATTAAAGTCTTTTTAAACAATATATTTTTTGTTATTCTGGTTATTCAAGCATTTCATGTTTACAATTTTAATAAACAAGCAACGTTATCACGAGAAATTTGATTCATTTCTCAGTGTTCGATTGAGCTGAATATCATAACATCTTATGCGCTTCCACTTATAAATGTCGTATATTTAAAAATTGGAATAATGTGTGTTGATCCCGCCAAAACTAGAAAACAGCTGGATCGATTAGAATAATTTTGTTTTGCTTTATCCACAAATGTTCAGTGATGGTATAAAAGTAATGAAAAATTGAAACTGGTAATTTTTTAAGGGTTTTGTCAAATTTCGAAAAATGCACGGCGGATTTCGAGTAACAACTAGATTTTGTTTATTATTTTATTTTTTTTTTAATTATTGATGAGAACTCTAGGATTTTTCGAATAAATTTCGATTTTTTGCCCTAATTTCCTATATCAAATTATTTTGTATTTTTATAAATACTTGTTTCGACTACAAAGTAGTCATCGTCAGTATGAATCAGCTAGTTGTAACAATTCTCAGAGGAGATGTTACTCTTTACTAATTTGCAGTGACGGTTTGCAGCAACGAATAACATCTCCTCAGAAAATCATTACAACTAGCTAATTCATACTAATGATGAGTACTTTGTAGTCGAAATACGTATTTATAAAAATACAAAATAATTTGATCTATGAAATTGGGGCAATAAATCGAAATTTAACTAGGTTTTATATTAAAAATTTGATTAATCTCAACTCTTTTACCTTCGCATACCATAAAATCTTCCGAAAGAACTTCTAAGGACTCCCAAAATGACAGTTTTTGATAAAAGACAATCTGCCTGATGTGGCTATTAATAGTGAGAAATGTAAGCGGTCTAATTGTTTAATTCAAAGCAACGACTTAGTTCACACGATTTCCACTTGAAATTTTACCATATATGTAACCAGTCACATAACATTTCTTTATGAATAGTACTGTACACCAAACAAGTGATGTTGTGTTTAGGTCAAAAACCTGGAATATCTTAAACATATATATACACACAGATCTAGTTGTAGTAAATAATAGCGGCATCATGTTCAAGAAGATCAAACGATTATCCGACATAACACAACGAAGAGAATATATATTGTGTGTACATACGATTAATATAATACACTTTGTGTCAGATGCTTGCTTGCTGGATGGTTGATCTTCTTCAGCGTCATCATCATCATCGTCTCCGACTTCGTCGTTTTAGTAAGCGCTGCATAGAAAAAAAGATCTGTATGCTTTACGAACTAAAGTAGAAATAATATATATATTGGCTATATTCAGAGAAAGAGCGATTGTAGCTATAATAATGTTTATCGCGATGGTGATGCGTAGGATAAGCGAATTCTATTTCATATAATAACAAAGTTTTACCTTTGTGCTTCAGAGATGGTTTCATAAAGCGATTCGCAAGTTTTATCTTCTTTATTTAAAAATAATTACAATCATGCAGCGGGTGGAGACAAAATATTACTCCACAGGAATTGATTAAGATAGAGGAAATTTCAACTTTGGAGATTCTAAATCCAAGTTACACTATGTTTTGGAAATATGGGCAGTTCTTGGCCAGTTACCTGGATTTTTTCGGTGTTTTGAATTTTTGGAAGAAAACTCAAACAACGACAACTTATTCATTTATTCAGGCCCTGCTTTTCCTTGTTTGGTAGTTTGATTGGCCAATCAATCTCGTATAACAATAAAAATAAAATTTGATGAACATTGAGATTAAAATGATTTATATATTATAAATCATATCGCAATATTAATTTTACACACATTAATGTACTTCGTAAAAATTTATTGAGGGTCGAAAAAATGACAAAAAAATTAATGGGCTACAAAATCTTAAAGTATTTAACATCCAACATAATTATTATTTTTCATTTTTACCATCCATTTTTTTTAACAAAAGTGATCTTCCATGTAAATGAAGTCTCATTTTTGAAATCTATAGCTAATTTCCCTTGAAAGGGATAATACCTTAAACTTAAGTATAAGGCCGGTTTTTGTTGTTTTTTTTTAAGTTTGAAAAGCTGCCTTTTTTAAAACACTTAACGAACGATGTATGTGTACGCAATGCGCAAACATCAATTATTAAAAAAGAAAAATAAAAAAACAATACTAGTAAACTGAATAATAATCTATTAGGGTAGTTCGAGCAACATATTAGTATACTATTTTGTTTTCTTAATTTGATTTAAGTAAGATATATAACATATATATCTTTTTTAAGAAGAAATCTATGCGATTTCAGCATTTACTAGAATTAAAAATAATGCGTAATTAAAGTAACAGCAGATGCAAAAAAGTTAAAAAAGACATTTAAAAATAAGAAAAGCTAAGTTATTGGATGTGTTTGTCAGCAAAATGCGATTAATATTGCTCGAACATACTTTAGTACGTAGTGAAGAAAAGTTTTACTTTTTTAAACTTTATATATATATATATATTTTTTTTTTTTGTATTTAATATAATGTTGTTCCAGTAAATAATACCAAAGTTAATATTATTCACATAAAATTATAATTTCTAATTAATGTAAATTTCACCATAAATAAGAGTTTATAAGAAAAATTTTTTCCAACAGCATTTCTTTACATTTATGTAAATTTGTATACAGACGACTATTATATGTCTCTTGAACTGAACACGCATAAGGCGTCTACGAAAATTTCCCTATACTTTAAATCTATTTTATAAATACAAATTGGCATTTTAAAATATATATTGCGTAGAATAAAAAATATGCCGAGAATATGACTTGTCCAGACCTATGAGTTTCTGTATAAGCAAATCATGTCAATGTAGTTTTTTTGAATTATATTTATTAAAAAATGTCTTTTTAATAAAAAGATTTGGCCAACCATTTTAATAAGTGTCATACAAAATAATAATTTTCTGGAAAATTAAATTGAAAGAAAAGCATAATAAATTATTCAAATTCTGTTTTAAGAAATTTCTTGATTAAATTTTTTTTAAAGTCCCATTTTAATGCTAATCCCTTCTAATGCCATTAAAAATTTATTAAGATACAAGTATCGATCCAAGGACAAATATCTCATAAATAATTACAGTGACATATTTCATAGAGTCCTTCAATTTCAGGATTAATCCAATTGACTGTAAAAGCAAATCGGACTAAAAAGAATTTCCTTTTCGTTTTTGATGGTAGATACAAAAACTTTTTATCTATAAGAAAATATCATTCATTTCCATTTTCTGCGTATATTTGTGAATTTTAGAATAAATTAGAAACTTTTAAACAAACAATTTTCAGAATAATTTAACTTAATTAATTATTCATCCCGTTACGTAATATGTTTTTAAAATATATAAAAAAAACTTCTATGTCTGGTTATGATTGTAACATTGAAATTTATTTTTAAATTATATAATAATATGTAACCAACTAGACTGAAAGAAATGTACACCAATAATATCCCGAGGCATTGTCTGCGTTAAAAATCCGTTGTGTCCTCTATTTCAATGTATCCAATTTCTCCAAGTTGTTTAAATGAGTTTTAACAATTTTATTATCGAAATGAGGTTTAATAATTTTATTCATTTTTTGTCAACTTTGATCTTAGATATCAGTACCTGATTTAATGTTAATACTAGTAAATATTAGTTGAAGATAGCTCAGCCATTATAACCTGAATTTGTTTATTTTCAGGGCTGTATTTTCGAGAGAGTTTAAAGTTACATAATATTAAAAATTCTCAGAAATTATTTATTAAATTATGGGTATTTTTTGTTTTTACGAATATCTATCGAAAGATGTATTTTTCATAAAATAAAATGAATTTTGTATAAAAAATGTCAAATGTCAAATATTAAATAGTTTTATTTTTATAATAAATCTGCATTTAAAAATATTGGGTTTCAGTTAAAAAAACCAAGTCAACCCTGTTTTCACCTAGAGTCTACCCTCGTAAAAATAAGTGTGTACTTGATGTAATCAACATAGTATTTTTTGTTTATTTCGCAATTAATTCTTCTAATATCATTAGAGTTCTGTTTTTAACATACAAAATACTAAAATAACAATATTATGTCTACGATGTTGTAACTCAACTGTCATTATTGAGAATGGTAATAGAAAAATAAGAAAAAATTTTTTAAGCAGATTTTTTGGTAAGAAGTTTTCTGTTTAATTAATAATAATTATAATGGTCAATAATAATTAAAAATTAAATTGTATCTCTTGTATCATCAAATCAAAATTGAAAAGAAAATTATTTGAAGTCGCCAGTTAGTTTAATTATACGTCTCTGAATTATTAGCAGCAAGTTAATTTAGACAATATCGTTATTAATTATTGCAAGTATTTTTTTACCTGACCCATGTATTTGGATATTTCGATTCAATATATAGAAAATTACAGGAGAAAATGGAAATTTCAAAACTTCAAAAGTATATCATCACTGAGACTTCTTAGAAATAAGATTTTGCCATTTTTAGAAATTGGAATCATTTATATTAGAAAACATTATGTTTTTTTATCTGTGAATATAAAAAAAAAAATTATAAAATTCATATCACGTTAAATTGTTTATATGTTTTTAATTGTTTTTATTTTTTATTATAATAAATTATAAAATGTTTAATACACTTTTTATAAAAAAACAAAAATAAAAATAAAATTATTTTTATATTTTAAATATTTATAGCCAAAGTTAACTGTTGAATTTCCTTATTGTGGTGCTTGCACTGTGTAGTAGAGTCTATACACAATAAAATAATATAGGTTTTTATATGTAATCAGACATTATAATAAACATAAAAATAATTTTTAAAAGAATGTACTATAAAATTTTGTGTTTGATACATATATGGTGAGTAGGTAAATAAGGCCGATTCTGGCGCAATTTTCCATAAGATTTAACATGGAGACTAATTGTGATTTTACTTCCGGTGTATGCTCACCCATCCAAGTACTAACTGTGTAAAATGTTGCTTAACATTATTGATCGGTTGAGATGTTGATTAAAAATTGTCCAAACAATAAAATTCAATCATATGTCGATTATCTAAATAATTAACTCTGTTTGTTGTTATCGTTACTTGTTTTAATCGTTAATAACGTTAATTTTATACTATATTCGAAAAAACTTGAGATAAAAGTTCATACCTCAATTTTCAGTTTTGCTGAGGTCATAAAGGTACCAGAAGAGAGAAATACAAATACCTGAGAAATAATATTTCTAACCCAATAGAATGCCAAGTTTACTTGTCGTCGCATACAATAAAACCCAAGAGTCAAGTCAAACCCAACATCAACAACAAACCAACAATTTTTATATATGAAGTTTTTAAAAAAAAAAAAACAAGGTTAGTGACCGCATTTAAATAAGAGAACCAATTTTTTATTGTTATTTACGGAGTCATTAAAATAAAAATATCCACACTAAAGTGAAATGGATATTATAAAATTGTATTATGTTTTTGTTGTTATATATGTAGTATGGTGTTGTAACCGTATTATAATATTCTTACGTGATCTTCTTTATATTATTTCCCTCCATTGCTCGCATCGCAAGTCAACGTCATCATCAGTCAGCTCTTCATCTTATATGCTATGGTTTTTTTGTATAATATGTGTTTAAGGTCGTGTGTAACCTTGTGCCCTTACGTTTGTTGTATGGATTTTATGTAGGTAGGTACCTTGAATTGTATTACACGTGTGTGTATATCTTATTGTATTCATATTTAATAAGATCGACCCGGAAATATTGCATTCCAAATTAAGATACGCTTTTTGAAATATACGGTCTAAAAACAATATTAGATTCTGTTTTAAATTAACGTAACGAATTGGAAATTTTTTATAATACATTTTTTCATGTATCAACGGATAGCAAAAATTAGTCTGAATAATTTTTTAAATTTTAATTTTGATCATTCTTTTAGAATGACTGGAAATAATTGCATCTTAAATTAGTAAATCAACGGCTTTCTTTATTAAGAATAAATTGGAATGTAAAAATAAAAGTGTAATAATAGTATTACTGAATATTTCAACAAGTTCTGGAAGTAGTCATCCATCTTCCAAAGTTTTTTATGAGAAAGTTTTCTTTAAAATGAATTAAAAAATTGATTCACCTTAGAGATAGTTGTAACCATATTTATCAATAAGAATTGACTTTTAAAGTATCAACTTAAAAGATAATTAGATAATAACTATTCTAGCTGAAGAAAGAAATGTTTTTTGATTCATATTACTTATAATAAAATGAATTATAAATTGTACCTATCTAATTATATTAATTTCGTCCAAGCTTTCTCAAATGAAAACAACACTTGAACAGACTAATATCATTTTTTTGAACAAATTTCAAGTAATATTTCGCAAACTAACCATACAATTACTTAATATTTGCCATTCTTGAATCGCTTACATATTAATTACCCTAAAAAATAATCAATAGAGAATCCCAATTTTTTGGGTATTTGATAATATTTTAAGGTTACTTATAGAAGCACAAAAATTTGTCATGTTTAAAAATCATATGATATTAACCTTTTTTCATGGTGTAATTAATTAGGGATATCATTAATTGGGAAGGTGGTAGGCAAAGAGGGGATACGGGCAGGTGATAAGTTCACAAACTTGGTGGGAGGATTTAATCGCCAAATTATGAGAATCCCTCCAAATAACCTGTCAAATTAAAAACCAGAACAGGACATTAAGCTGAACTGCTTTAAAATAAACCGATACAAAATTTTTCAAAATTTTATTTGTTGGGAAATTTTATCTGTTTTTATTGGGAGCTTCGTTCGTATTCATTAAAATTTGCCTCTGAATATCTGACCAGCTCGGCTAAATTTTTTTGCATTTCCATATTTTTTACGCACATTATCTAGTCTGCAAAATCCAATAGGTCCCCATAATGCTCGAGAAGATCCTCATCATTTAGCTTCATGGCTATCCTACTACAGAATAACTAATTTCTGATGATATGCGTGAGAAACCATGTACATGAAAATTACATTGCTCATACATTTACAGATCAAAATCAAAACCACACACAACAAATTAATTTTTTTTTTTTTTATATAAATTACCACTTCCTATTTTATATATAAATCATATAAAACAAAAAGACTTTATCGTTAGTGTGCGTTATCATAAGTTTAAAAAAAAAAAAAATCATATTTCCATGAGTGAATACCCACAAATAAAATATGATGCACAAAACAATAATAAAACTTTTTTTTAATTTTACATCCATAAAAGTATTCATAAACCATATCAAAAAAAAACAAGAACAACAACAACATCTCATAACAATATCATACAACTTCTGTGTACAGGTGGAGAAAACTGGAAACAGTTTTTCATAACGTAAATATGATATCCCATCCTGATTCGCTAACCTGCTAAATTCATTTTGGCCTAAGATACATTTTTGTACCGACTACCAAGATCATGATATTATGCCGTATAAGAACGAACGATTTTCACTTATAAAGTGTGAGAAATTCTTTGTACGAAAAAATGTTGAAAAACTGCTAAATCCTCTGTTTTCCAGTGATAATGTACCGCCATTTACGTGTCGGCATGCTCTTGTCGGCAAAATTCTTTGTGGCTTTGCCAAATATTTGAGGATCCAAACAAATGGTACAAGTTAAAGTTTTAAAATGTTAAAGCAAAATTAAGCCAACCAACGAGATTTTTGAAATTTTGTTTACTTAGCAGGTTAACGAATCAGGTCGATCAGACTTAGAATTTTGAATAATTTAGAATTTTGAAGAGACCTGAATTACTTTAGTTAGAAATACGATAAAATTTTAATTGTCCAACTCAACTGATGTTATTTTTAATAAGCAGTCAAACTCTATTTATAAACACATCACAAATACACGTTTTTCAAAATTTCCAACGCATATCTCAAGCGATCTAAAGTATTACACTTAAGCACCCTATTACAAAGATTTTGATTAATTTTTGACTACCCAAGATAATTCAGTTAAACGAATTCATATTCTTAGGTTTGTACCTCAACTGATGTTATTTTTAATAAGCAGTAAAAATCTATTTATAAACACATCACAAACACACGTTTTTCAAAATTTCCAACTCAAATCTCAAGCGATCTTAAGTATTACACTTAAGCAGCCTATCACAAAGATTTTGATAAATTTTCGACTACCCAAGATAATTCAGCCAACCGAATTCATATTTTTAGGTTTGTACAAGAAATAACAAATTAAAAATTTAATATTTTCTTTCTGGATACCAACACACTCAAGCTTATTTTCGAAAAAGATTCGACTGAATTCTGAAAAGAATTCAAAACAATATTTCTATAATGTAATTGTTGTAACCGTATAATAGATGGAAGTAAAATTTATGTATTTTTTTTTAAACAAACACAACCATAATTTATGTCTTTTTTTTTTAAACATTCTTCTTATACACATTTTTTTTTAAATTTCCATAAAAAATTACCAAAGCAGTAAGTGTGCAGTGTTCTCGGTAGGATATGTTGTGGTATCTGATCCGAACTATTAATTCAAAAAAAAAATAAAAATTATATATTCATAAAACATCATTTTTCACACATGTTTTTTTACAAACATGTTTAATGCCGGAAAATAATAATCATGTAAAACTTCGATTTAATCGTATAGAAAGTACGCAGTTAGTTGAACAACTGACTAGAAATTAAGCCAAGAGTTTTAAAATCTAAAGAATTTTAATGATAATCGCTTGACAAGTATATTTTTTTGGATCCACGCATTTTTATATACTTCAAATTACTTCAAAATTTATAACTTGTTAAGAAGAGTTGAACCTGACAGAACCTTCTCGTTTTGTTCTATTGGCATACGTGTACTGTGTACAGAGTTTCCATTATACTTTCGGCACGTTACACCCTGGGGAATCTTATTTTATGAAACTGTGGTTGTGTTGTGCAAGCAGCTTTGAAATAATGACAAAACGAACGATTTTGGTTCATCCGTTGATCTGGGTTCAACCACGCAACGTAGATTGCGAACTAAGCAGGGATCGAGATAAATTTAAGGATATTTTTGAATGTAGAAGCCACATTTTGATTGATTGTTTGAACTGGTGGATCCAATAATAACAAAGTTTATTTTATAATAAAATGGACTGATGAGATGTGAAACTGAAGCAAGAAGAATTAACCGATTTAACGAACTTCTTGAGCCCCCGTTTCCTGAAGGAAATTAAAGTTTCATAAAACGCTGTGTACACCAGCCTGTGTAAATCTTTTCTATCGAATACAAGCAATTTGTGTTTGTTGTTTCACGAAACCAGTGTCTTGAAACAAGTGTCTCCGCGTATGCACCGCGCCTTAGTCTTAGGATAGTAACATTAATGGCTAAGCAAGTATTACAACATACGCATAGTGTATTATAACAATGAACTTAGTTATCTTGTTAGAAATATGAATTACTTGCATAAACTCTCTGTGACTCATTTAATGATATAGTTTTATGTTAAATAAATATTTTTTTAAAAGAAAATTAAATTATTTTTCCAGTTTACTGGTTGGAAAAGATGATAGATCTAGCAATAACGTGATAGATAAAACATATATATGATTAATTTAGTACGTTTAAATGTTTATAAAGTTTATTTTACACGGTCAAATATTTTCTTTATAAATAAACCTGTAAAGATACAGCTGTGACATTTTTATAGGTTGCAAATTTAACAAATAAAACAAAAAAATTAAAATGCATTATTAATTTACAAACTTAATGAAAGAAATTCTAGATATTGGTGCGAATTTGAAATTGTATTTCGCGCTCATAACAACTTAAAAATACCAGAATCTATACAAGCAGTAAATCAGTTAGAAAAACTGTAAACACAAAAAAATTATTATTTTTTTTTATATAAATAATTTATGCTTACAATATTTTTTCGTTAAATCGATAGTATAGAATCAATTTGTGTATGGACATTCGAAAATACCTTACTCGAATAAAAGAACTGTGTCACTAATATTAAGAATGGATCTTTAATGTGTACGGAGGCTTTCCAATACTGCTAATTCGATTTCCAAAACCAATAAAATTATCCCGTAAAAATAAAAGATGTTTTCGGTTTGAGGTATAGGTAACTCAACGAAAAATAAAATACTCTAAACATTTATGCCATTTTAATAAAAATAAATGATAAAGAAGATTGATAATAATTACACATTATTTAGTATATGGTACTCTTATAATCACAAACTGAATTTTTCGGAGGTGAAGTCACGAACCACAGCTTTACACAAATAAAAAATATGATCGTTTGAAATAAAATTTTTTTTACAAGACGGATATGTTTGTCACAATATCATCCAGGCATTTGATATGTTTTTACTATGGTAAATTCACATAATAGTCAAAGTATAATAACATGAAAAATTATTTTTTGTCATCCATATGTATATTTATTAAACCATAACTTATGTACAAAAAACGATTTTTATGAACAAAAAAAAAAAAAAATTGTGTATTAAAAGTAATTAGACCAGATTGTATTATTTTAGCAGAAAACAGTAGTCATGAAAAAAGAAGCATAATTAATATTCCCTTTAATTTATTAAACAAAAAAAAAAAGTATAATATTTTTGATATTATAAATTTTTTATTTTATTTGAGATATCGTGTTGTAGGATCTTTGATACTTCAATAAATTTGTTGGCTTAATTTGCTAGTGGTGGCGTAAAAAATAACTGAATTTCTTACAAAAAAAAACTATTGGATATAAACTTCAGATTTCATGCTATTTGAACTCACAGTTAAAGTTATGTTACATGCGTTGAAAATAATACTCATAAGTGAAGATAATAAAAAACAGAGTTAATTATTTAATAACGTTGCATAGAGATAGTTGAGGAATAATATTTGGATTGGTTTCAATTATAGTCCATTCTATGGGCTGGAATTGTGTTTTGCTGATTCTTCGCAGTTTATAATTTTGACAAATTTTAGATTTTAAGCATTAAATATTTTTTGTGCATGAATGTTTCTTCTATATCTTACCGTTTTGAAGATGATTTAGCAGTTTAATTTTACGACTTCAGAAACTTTATTAAAGATTTAGAATCTGTTTTCAAATAACGTGAAGGGACAGACGAAAGCTAATTGGATGATAATATAAATCAAAATTTTGTTATTTATACGCAATACGAATTTTACACGATATTGAATATACCTCTCAAGTATTTCAATAATTTTATCTAGGAAATTGGGGCAAAAAAATCGAAATTTATTCGAAAAATCCAAGAGTTCTCATTAATAATTATTTTTAAAAAAAATATTAATAATAATAAAACAATAAAAGAGTTGATTAGCACTAGACAAACTAAATTTTAATAAATTTTTATTATAGTGTGTCGGACATATCTTGATTATTTTTTCTATTAAGTGACTGCATTGTAGAAGTTAAAAATTTACAAATTCTAATACCGATACTTTTACTTCTATGATCACTTTTTGACAAATGCTTTTCAATACCCCAAAATACTCTACAAATTAAAAAACAGTAACCAGTGCAAAATTATCGGTATTCAAAGCAAACTCCTAGATATAAAAAAGTCCCTAATCACAATAAATTAAAACAAAACTATAAAATTAATAAGAAAAAATGGATTTCTAATAATAATACGTTATTAAAAATACTATTAAATTTCAAAAATAATAGTAGTAATAGTGTAACTATTTATAATAGTAAAATTAATAATAATAATTAAAATGTTTTGTCTACAAAATTCTTATAATAAATTATTCGTTATTTATAAATAAAATTCATATCAATATTTTAAACATAATAAACAAAAAAAAAAGTAATATTTAAAATGTAAAACAATAAATTTATTTGAGCTTGTTTAATTAAATTGGTCAGTTTTCCTGATAAAAATTTACAAATCAAAATAGTAACAACAAAAATTCAATTATTTCAAAATACTTGCAAAATAGGTCAAAAAATAATTTTTTTTAAATACAACTATGTTACAAAACGGAATTTTGGTATTAAAACTTTTCTTGGGAACCCTTGATTGCTAGTAATATTAAAGGCAAATAATGGGCAAAACAAATGAAATTATATATACAGCGCAAAAAGCAATCATCTTCAGTTGGTTGCAGAAATGATTTACATTAAAATATGGTATCGCAAGAAAATTATTTTACAATCTTTTTTTATCCTAGTATTTCATACAGATAAAATTTACAATAGTCATTAATTTAAACCATTTTGATTGGTTTGTGCAAAAATGTAGAGCATTAAAATCACTCCATTCTTAACCACGAACAAGACAAATAATAAGACAAATAATAAGACAAATATATTTAGACATAGTATTTAAAAGTCGTGACTCAATGATGAAGGGAAAATATATTATTGGTTATAACAGTCTATTGAAGGACTCAAGGATTAATGTTTGAGTGAGTTTAAAGTTAGGTAAATTATTTTATTACAACATTGTTTAATAATAAATAATTTTAAGCACTTGATCATAAATTAATACTTCATATAATAGAAAATAAAATTAAATCAAAACTAAAATCATAGTGAATTTTAACATAATATAGGATATGGTTCATGATCCCTATGTACGTCGCTTTTGTACCCTTATTTTACCAATTGCCAACGAAGTTATATGTTATTCGCGCTGATATGTATGTTTGTGTCCTTAAAAAATGTTAGGGTTTTTGGGCAGAAAAATATTTTTACATTCATAGAAAAAAAAAAATTAATCAAATATAGTTGGGTATCAAAATAAAAGAAATTAATAGTAGATTAAAATAATATATAAAATTTGTTTAAGTTTAAGTTTAATTAGAAATAATAAATTGGTTTTAAAATTTTGTAAATCAATTATTTACTTTTTTCATAAGAGTCTGAAATAAAATAAATAATAAAAAAAATATATAAAAAACATATTGCCAAAAATTTATACATAATGTGCTAAAACGGCCAAAACAAGGTTGATTAAATTTAAATTCACAATAAGGCATCTTAAAATAAACAATTTTCGCTTCGTTAATAAAATTTCTGTTTTAATTAAAATTACTAAGTTCATTATTTTTCAAATTTTAAAAATAATATTGAACATTCATCTAGCAAAGAATAATTTTTATTAACTGTAATATAAGTTCAACTAAAATAGTTTATTTTATATTTCTTTGTATTATAATCGAACAAAACGTTGTTGCATGATTAAACTTGAAAGAATGTACGACAAAAGTTGATTAATGGGATTGTATCAAGTATGCCACCATGACCTACGACAAAGTACAATGTGCATTGTCTAATGTTTAATAAAATTTATTTTAAATATCAAATAATTATCCAATTATTGAGTGAGATTTTTTATTTTTGATAATATAATACCCTAGACTTATAATTGCACTTAATTAAATGAAAGTTTTTGAATATATATGACATGAAATGTCCTTAATTAAATACATTTACAGAGATAAATAAAGATGCTAAATTTACTTCTAGTATATCTGTTTAAGAAGACCAGAAATTATGGTTTCATTTAGCTTAAATGCAAAAAAAATTAGTTTAGTGCAAATTTTACTTAAAATATTAAAAAAAAACCATAGCTTTATAAAAATAAAAAATACTTTTGATTTCGCCAATTTTATTAATAAATGTAAATAATTATTATAATATATTTCGGTCTAGGTGACCATTTTCAAAACAGAATTGAAAACTACTTTTATTAAAAAAATATAATCAAAATTTTAATTTGAAATAGTTTTAGGCACTCTACCCTGAATATTTGAATTTTCAAAGAATTTTATTTCAGGCAATAAAATTACATTTTATATCTATTTCTTAAAGTTGTCAATAAATACTATTCTGTTAAAAATTCAGACTTAAAATTAAAAGAAAAGATTCTTTATTTGGCTGTGTTAGTTACTTGTGGGTAGAGTTTCATGGTAATAATAAGAGTAGCTGACTATTAGAAAATTATAAATTCAAATTATTTTGTGTTTTATTCAAACTATTTTGAATACACTCAATATAAAAATTAATATTCTATATAAAAATAATATTTATTTATTTATTTATTTTTATAAAAATAATTATAATACATTATAATCAAAGACAATTAAACAATAATACTGATAAAAAATAATAAAAAGAATATAAAAAATAAATATGCATATTTAAACAAAGGATAGATAGTTTTAAGAAATTTTCAAACTTGTCAGGTAACTATTTATAATATTTTCCCTATAAAACCATTAACATACTTTTCAAAGTAATTTTTTAACGCAATATTATACACCATTTTTAGATTGTTAGAGACGAATTTATTTCCATTTGCATGCTAACGAGTAAATAATATCTTTTAGATTTTATAGATTAAAAGGTTCATTTAAGAAAAATATATATATTTAGATGCTTAAATAATGGATTTTAAATTTGTTTATAATACAAAAATATTATCAAATTTTCATTTGATTTGTTAAATTTATCAATAGTGATTCTTTCATAGCCGTAAAATTTTATTATTATTTTTATGCTTATCTTAAAATTGAACCTATGTCTATATTTTCGAATAACACATATAGCTGGGGAGCACTTATTAGAGGATTTACTCGAGAGCGTGAGATTAAGGTATGATAAATTTATAATATACTAATCAGTGTGAATTTTAATTATTTGGCGATTTGAGAGTGACGTAAGGAAGTGAGTGAGAGACAGAAACTTGAAAAATAAAGGCCTCACTAGAACATTCTTGAGCGATAATTAATTCAAAGTTAATGGAAGACATTAAACCTGACAATGTAACGGAATTGGAGGGCCAAACCGTTAGATCAATAAAATCCATCCATATAATCGTACGATTAGGGATTAGTTCGACCAGGACATCAAACTGAGACGCCCCATCATGTGAATTTTTTGAAAGCCTAAAGACGCACTTCCCATCGATTGAAGGTTACATTTTTTCAATTTTTTCGTTCTACCAACTAATCTTCAAGTGTAAATTTCCAATTAGCTTCTTGACATCCTATACTTTCATTGATAATTTAATTTTTAAGTTTTTAATTGATAGTTGTTAATCTTCAAAAGCTCTACTTGATTTAAATTTAATGTTTAAAATTACACTTATAATTATTCATTTCTACCTTATCGTATAAGTAGATTTAATTATTAAAAAGCACTTATAGTTTGTTAACTAATTTAATAAAATATTATTTGTTTTAATGATATTATAAACTTCTAAGTTCATGTTTTAAATATTCTAAATAAAATTTTTTCAAAAATTTGATTAACAGTAGACATTTTTAAACACATTAAACACATAAAGGATTATTAAATACTCATTTTAAGTAAATTTGACTTACAAAAAATAATAGAGACCGTTTAAAATTTGAATAGGCGTTGTTTTAAGTTTGATTCTTTATAGTTGCCCTTAAAATATTTAAGGAACAAGATAAAAAAACCTCCGATGTCTTTTTTCAAACAATTCTTCAATTTAAATTGTATAGCAAATGTCAAACAAAAATTATTGAATAATTACTAAAAATGACATTTGATTGAAGTAATTGGGTTGAAAATTGTAAGAAATTATAGTAGTAATTATTTTTAATTGCAAATATAAATAATTATCAATTTAAATAAGTCAATAAATTTTTAGAAATTTCCTATGTAAAATCATACACCATTCACATAGTAATATATCATTTGATTGATAAACTAGTATTTCGTTACCATTGAAGTGAATGAACACATTGTAATTAGATTTCGCTGGAACTACCATAACTTCGTTTTAAAAATGTAATTTCTTTTATAAAAATTTTTATTTCTATTTTAATAAGATTTATTTCAAAAAAAATTTATTGTTTATAGTTGATATATTTTTAAATAAGTGCATACGTAAAAGATTTTATTAAATACAGATTTTGTGGCCACCAAATGTTGATGAATTTATATTAAAATTATTGTTTATTTTCCAGTAAAAATAAAAACACATGGATTAAATGAAAATTAATTGATGACGAATTCAATTTAAAAATAACATGTACCTACACACCCGACCCGCATACATAAATACACACACGGTACTTACTCATTCAATATATAAAATCTGTTCCGTAGCTGTCTAGACCTTGTCTAGACGCAATAAAAATACAACTTATATTCTATACACATATATAAGGGGCAAATACATGTACATATAGAATACACCTTTATATCTAAGTATAACACATATATGAACCATACAACAAATATAATACAGAGCTGTATTCATGCTTGATTTTATATATAATAACAAGGTATGCATACAGACAGCTAGCGAACATTTTTTGCAATCATTTAAGGAAGTACGAGCGCCAGGCGGTGTGGGGATAGGTATCGACTCTAGCGCGGTAAGGGGAACGCAGTAACCATATGATTTTTTTCAATATATAGATATACATTTAACATTGGCTAGTGGCGGCATTTATTTTTCTTTTAATTAATACACTTTAATTAGTCGGGCAAGTGTAAATATTTTTGAATTAAATTTATCACTAATATATTTACTTTCATCCATAAGTTTTTTAAAAATATTCACCGACAGTTTTACGAGAAAAATACAGAAATGTATCAACGTTTGAAGGTTACCCCATAAGACCAATGTTAAATTGCTCAACTTTAAAGTTAATTATTTATTTAAATGATCGGGCAATCTCCTTCAAATTTTTGGAATTTGTTTAGCCATATTTAAACTGTGTATTAAAAAAAAAATCAAGCCTTTTATCAAAAGTTGCCTTGGTGCTCGTACTTCCTTAACCATAAACAGCTTGCAATAATTTACAATAACATATTCCTAATAGCATGTTCTTTTACTTCTATCGTATTGACGGCATGTCTATAGAACATAATGACGTATATCGTTTTACACAAGTTACCCTAGGAAATTTACAACGTAAAAGGTAAGAGATCTTATATTGTGTTCTATTGTTTCAAATACATTTGCTCCACTTAAATAATTAATAAGCACTAATTATAATTAATTAAAAAGTTATTTCTCTGTTATCTCTATTTACAGTTACATGTGTGGGCTGTAACAAACACTGATAGGGGTAATTGGTTAAGTGAATAATTTTTTAATTTTTAATTACGATCTACTATTAATTGGAAGTGGAGCAAATAAATATTCTGAAAGAACATTTATAAAAGTTGCTCCTGAAATGCACTTTCAGGATATAGATTTGCTCCGCTTTTAGATTTACAAATTATCTTACCCAACCAACGGCATTAGTTTATTTTGATTTTTTTCCCAATTTCTAGATTAAAATATTTTATATTTTATAAATACTTATTTCGAAGTAGTCATCATCAGTATGAATTAGTTTACAGTTCGAACCGTCACCAAATTAGGAACGAGTAATATCTCCTCAGAGAATCATTACGAGTAATAAAAAACTACAAAAATTGAACGATGTTACATAAAGGATTGTGCTTCTAACCACTGTTCAAATTCCCCCATAAGTTACGATTAAGATAGTTTTACTATGTACTATTCTGTCCAGTTTTAATAAGTAAATGATCTTGTTAACTATGTCCAAAAAATACAAGCTAAGGCAAGTGTGGGGGCGATAATAGAACTCTACTCCAGCCACATTTACTGTCTCCTCTACCCTAGCTAATATATGCTTGTCTTCTAGATGTTGTATCACATGACATACATATTTTAATAATTGTTTTTGCTTATCCTTCTTTACAACGAAAAAAACTACTTATAAATACACCCCTGATATTCTTAAACTAATTTGCATATGTATTTGTTAAAGATGAAAACAATAAAAGAAGTACTTAAACGAACTTTAATGCTATAGAATATCTATATCTATATTCTCACAGTTTTGTCTATGGCTGGGGCTTTTAATAGAAAAAAAAGGATTTTTTATTTGATTTTAAATAGTATGAGTTTAAGGGGTGAACAATACGATTATTTTGTTCAATTATATTATCAATAGAAGAAAAAATAAAAACGAATCAATCTCTTCAATTTAAGTTCGATATAATAATGATATTTATTTTTTGGTTGTTAAATTTGAAGTATATAAAAAAAACTATGATTTTTTCATTGACCAAATCTGCCAACATATTGGTTTTTACTTCTATATTCATAGTAATGCGGAGATTTATCGGTAAATGTTTATATTAATAATGGTTGCCGGCCAACTATCCTTACCAACGGTTTAGCCATATCTGCACAACTTTTCCTTCCTTTCATATGGCCCATCTTATTATTTTGACTTATTTGTACTATATGTGTATTGTTTAAAAAAGAATTAATAAAGATTGAATTGAATTGAACAAAAGTTAAATGACCTAAATAAAACTTTATCGCACTTGCACAAATACGATTTCATCAAAATCGACTTCATAGTATTTAACGGTATTCAAATAATAAAGCCATATCTTGTGAATGGCATGATTTTATTTTATCTCGATTTCCTGTTCTGATAATTAATTTTTCTTTAATATCGAGTTTCGATAATAATCGATTTCAACAAAATTTAAATTACAAAAACTTACATTACGCAAACAAAATTTGATTAAAATTAGACTAAAAAGTCATGAGATATTGACATTTACGTGACTAAAACGAGATCACGCACAAGTGCTCTGTTTCTGCCTCTCTGGTCATACATAGGTGGTGTAAAAATGAGACCAACTCCAATAACTCGACTAATGTTTACCAAAAATTATTCAGCATAATTATACGTATGCATGGATGTAAATGAAATAAGCGATATAAGTTTTGCTAATTTAACTGCATATTAAAATTAATTGAAGAAACAAATTAAAAATTGTGTAGGAGTAAATAAGTTACACATACATAGAGGTTGTGGAACCGTTCATTCACATAGAGATATTTTTTTAGCTTTGACAATTTTGTAGTTGTTAAATTTTGATTAGTTATCAACATTCACATAAATAAGTTTATTTCGATTATAAAATCAAGTTAAATATCTCAATAAGTTAATTTCGTCTGGCCACTTATATTATTAAATCTTCACGTCAATGTTAGTTAAACTTTGGGATAATGATTTACGCTCTGTAAGATTAAAATAAAATTTTAATTTCAAGATAAATTTATAGATTTACATTTTTGTTTTGTTTTTTATATTCGTTAATTCTTCATCTGCCTCTCGCCTTTTTCTTTACAGTCCAAAAAAGGTTCCTAAAATAATGCCTTTTTATGGCAGACATGAAAACTGTTAATCCATGAATTAAATACATTTGATTTATAATCAAATCATGTTTTTTTTTCGATTCCTCTCCTTACCTAAAAAGGAACATTAAAAACTTGTTTATAAATATGACTAGCCAAAAATTGAAAATAGTAAATTATGAGTAACGATTTTTTTTTTATTCATAACTATTTATAGATTAACATAAAATAAACACATTATTCCCCCCTTCAACTCAAAATATCCACCTATAAAATATAATAATTTTCGTGAGAATTTGAATACAATACTCAGAATCGTCGACTTAAATCACAGTTTGTTGACATTTGAGTACTGCTAATGTATTCAAACAATAATGATCATTTTAAGTACATATTGTTATAAGTCATAATATACAACCCTGACTTCTCAATCAAAAAAAAAAGTATATTGTATTTGGGTACTTTATCAACCCTGTGTATAGATGCATAATATATGCAAAGACCTTTCATTCATTAATTAATTGAAAACAGAAAATATCAAAATTTTACATACAGTGTGTTCCATTTCAATAGTTCAACACCACTCTTGTATTTCAAATTAGAAACAAATAAATGTAAAATACTCTGTTAAAATACAAAATTAAAAAAACGGTATATTAATTCAATTTCGAAAAACAATAATATTTTTTCTTCGGAGTAATACGATTTCTTAACTTGACGCTGTTTGGTGACAATATCCTCGTTTAAATTTTAAACCGCTATTAAATTTGCAACGAAGTGGTTTCATCATGTTTCGGTCTCAAATCTTATGAATGAGATGACAAAGACCAATTAATAATTAAACGATCAATAATATAATATCCAATATTCCTATACGAATATGCACAAAAGGCATCTAGAGACTTTTCAGGTTTTATCATCGATTTTCATGTGTGTTGAACAGAACTCTCTAAATTTTGAGGAATAATAAATGTTAATACGTTATCGACGTAAACATGAACATTAAATTAATTATAAATATTAAATAATTAATAATATAAATTTTTGTCTATTGTTTGAAAAGAAAATCATAAAAGCGTATAACATAATAATAATATTATAATTAAATACAATGTAATAATGTGTAACATAAATATCTGTTGTAATAAGAATATTACAAATACTTTAAATTATTGTTAACTTCAAAAGTGTGTCATGCCACCACTTTTATGTATGTGTGTGTGTGTGTGTGTGTCATTCGTATTTCTTATTGTGTCTGTCTGATGTTGTCTTGTATCTTGTCTTCCAACATCATCGTTTTGTTGAGTGGTGATGAAAACTAACTTCTTTTTTTTTATGTCTGTTTAAATAGGACATAAAATCTGTATAAATGAAGACATGTCAGACCATTAAATTACTTGAAAATATAAGATTTATATTAATTTAATTATTTTCTTTATTCGTCATGAATTTTATAACAATAATGTTTGGATACAACAAAAAAATTTATTACTTAAGAGTTTCAACAAAAAAAATTAAATTGGTTGTAAATAAAGACGCTGGGCGGGCGGGCGTTACGCGATCAAATGGTTCAGTTTATTATCTAACATTATTTTCTTTTGGAGTAAAAAGATATATTTAAATAAGTAAATGTATTTATTACACAAAGTGCGTTACTTAGAAGCAGGGCTGTTTCACATTTTTGAGTACAATATGAAAATTTATGTAAATCATATTTAGCAATGTCATAACCTAAAATCGAACACATGGCTAAATACATGTTTTCATTGAGACACGTCTTTCGAATAGGACTTTAGGACCGCCTGGTGATCAGAAAAATATTCATATGAGTGTGACACAAGTGTGACTTCCTATCAGCGAGGAGTTTGATCTTATATCAAAACATTGATTAAAATTATGATGACCAATTTCCAAGTGGCTTCAATCAATTTTTCTTCACAAAACCGTTTAAAACTTAAAATCTCAGCTTTTTTTTCATAAAAAGTCTTACAGCTTTACAAGTACTTTATTTAGGTTTGCGCTTATTAAAATTTTCAGTATTCTTAACCAAAATATTTATCATTAAATTAAATCTCTTGATTTGTCAAATATTGAATTAATTAAAAATATTATGAAAATTCATTGTGGTGCGTGAGAGATTAAATTATATATCGGAAAATATTCATTATGAAAAACTATCAAATTACATAATCAAAAATGAAAAATAATACATAAAAACGGTTATATAGCTAATAAAAAAATCACATCATTTATGAAAAATGAAAATTCTGGTCACGTTTAAACTGACTGTACAAATAAATTTGACTTGAAATAAAAAATACTATGACAGACAACCTTCGGAAGTAAATAAAAACAAATTTAATCCATTTAAATATTTTTAAAATTAGTGCCAAATTATGTATATGACGAAATTTTAATTTCATTTAATAGATTTGACGTTCGACTCTAAACATAAGGCGTCTTTATGCATGGATCAAAATAAATTTTTGTCAAAATTTACCGTGAGCCCATAACCGAACCTAATCCAATATGTGCATTTGGAGTTCGGAATTTTTTATTTATATCTACGTTTTGGAACTTCCTAACTATCGGCAGTAATTTAGGCACATTCGCATGGCTCCAACAAATAAACGATTATTTATAAATAAGTGGTAATCAAAAAGGGTGATGTTTAGGATGTTCTTGTTTTTGAAACATCTTGTCTATCAAATAGGATTTCAGGAAAAGAGCGCTCAAGATGAAAAACTCTCCAGTTAGAAACAATTTAAGGTTTTGAAGCCTTGAAAAGAGAGACAATCAAAAGTCGCATCATATATGTCATTGAAAAGTTAATTGATAATTTATCAGCTTATATAACGATTACCAGATTAACGTTTTATCTTTAATCATTGCTATTTATTTATAGAATTAAAATTATAGAAGTGAAAAGATATTGATTAAGAATTATCTTACTAACTTTGGATGTTTGGAGCACTGGATTTGAAAAGATAATAAACTGCACTTACCTAAAAATAAAAAAAGATTATAAGTGATAAAATTTTTGTTATAAATAATGGTGTGCAAAGTTTAAGTATAAAAAGGAGCAAAAATGATAAAACTTTTAAAATTAGATTGATTTTAAAAGTTAAATTTTATTACAATTGTAAATCTCAAAAATTTTTATTTCTCAGTCAATCTCAAAACTTTTAAATTTTACTTTGCCTATCTCATAAAACGGTGCTTTATATAAAAAGAAATATCGGGACACTTTACTGGTAGGTTGATAAATTCAAAATGTCGTAAATTTACTTGAGTAAATGTCTTATTTATTATTATTATTATTTTTAATTTGAAGTCACTTTTTAATTTTTTTAACTACTAAAGTTATAAAGTGACTACAGTAGGTTATTCAATCTATACAATAGCAGTTATTTATATATGTAATCGGTATATCCAAGCTTGGACGTTTGCAATGCTACCATCTGCAGTTACTTAGTTAATTGCGACTATATAAACATACTGTATTTATAAACTAATATATTTAAATTATATTTTGACATTGAATCACCCACATAATTGTTCTATATGCCAAATACATCATAATTGAAGCATGATAAAATTACCTAACATTATACAAATAGAAATAAAGTGGTTAAATATAAATTTTATACTTGGATATTTAGATTTAAAAAAAAAAAAGAAAATCAATTGATGGTTACAGCATAAAACAGTCAATAAAAGCACTCAATAAATTGATAACATTTTCCATTATTTTAATTGCCAGAAGTTCCTAAATTAAAATACTCCTTGATTAATATCCAAATAATTAACACAGTTTCATAATTATTAATACATTATTACCATAATTTATAATAAATCAGAAAACATTTTTTAACTAAATGTACTGAAAGTTTAACCAGACTTTATTAAAAAAGTTTAGAAAATTAGTAATTCGGTAAGTTTTGAAAATTTTTCGAAATTTTTCTGATTGTATACGAATCCTTAAAAAACCGATGAAAAGTTCAAAATTTTTGTTTCGCTGTTTGTAGTTTTTCTAGAATAAATAAGATCTAAAAAATTCAAAAATAACATTTATTTAACGATCGGTCGACTAGTTTTTGAGATATTGCATGAATTACATCCGCTAAATAGGCCTCTGGATCGGTTTTTTAGTTATATCTCAAAAACTACGTGTCCAATCATTAAATGAATGTTATTTTTGGAATCTGCGGGTCAAAATACTCCTATAAACATACTTTACTTTAACATAGGATAGAAAAATTTTTTTCGAATTTTTGCAATTTTTTTAAGGGGTACCCCTTTGAAAAAATCGAGAAAATCGAAAAAAAATTTTTTCCTCCGATTTGGTTAAAATATATGATCTACACTAATTTGGACCCGCAGATTTCAAAAATAACATCTATTTAACGATTGGACGCGTAGTTTTTGAGATATCGCGAGAAAACCGATCCGGAGGCCGATTTATTGGATGTATTTCATGCAATATCTCGAAAACTAGTCGACCAATTGTAAAATAAATATTATTTTTGGATTTTTCACACCTCAATCACCCTGCGAACCCATCAGCGAACTCGTCGGTTTTTTAAGATTGTCTTATGCAAATTTTTTAAATCATGAAATTGATTTAAACTCAAAAATTCAAATGTACAACAGATTCAACAATCTTAATATTGAATTTAACCAATAATGTTGGAATAATATGTCATATTTTATTTTGACTTGTATAATTTTAATGCACATAAAAATATGTGTATGGTAAAGATAAAAAAAAACCACCAGACAAAGTAATCATCTTGTCTGGCATCTACAAATTTATTATATGAATATAATAAAGACCTTGATAAAAATTTAAGTAATTGTTTTTTTTTTAATCTAAGCCAACATTTTTTCAATGAATCGCTTGTTGAGTTAACTGACAAGTTTTTTAAAGTATTATATGTTCGCGTTTTTAAACATTACAGGTGTGTTCCTGCTGTTTAAAATGTGTATATTTAGTCTGGTATATTGTGTGTTTTTATTTAGACTTCTCAGTAGTAATTAATTAGTGTCATCAACGTATCATGCCAATTATTCAGGCGGAGATTATCTAATTGTAGTTGACCGATACTCAGAAAAACGTATATTATTATGTCTATTGTTTCTTGAACTATTTATGTATTAAATTCTACGCTAGTTTATCATTATAACGCTTAGTTAAATCGAAACAGTTCAAATTTTTTGCCATTTGCCTTAGACCCAAAAACAGGAGGAGAGAGATGTTAATTTGACAAAATAAATATTTCAATTGACTAAAAGCACAGAATGTGGAATAAAATTGATTTTCTATGCAAGATTATATTGGTTACAATAAGTAAACATAAAAATGTTCGACATTAATGTATTTGAGAGATTCTAGTTAAATTGAAGAAAAAAAAATGCATCTTATTCCTTTACAAATTTTAGGCCATAATCTTGAATTTTTCTAAATCATTCCATCAAGTAATTGTTCAAAGTATCATAAATATTTCAACAGCTGTCTGTCTATGTGATAAAATTTATTGATCCAAATTAGACCTTTCATGCATGTTTTTTTTTGTTTTAATTTGAGTGTGTACATAACTGTAGATAATAATAATTATAATTGTTGACGTATACAGACGATCATTAAATTAATTTTTAAATAACGTTCTTTTTTCTCATTCTATTTTAATTTATTTATAATAAATGAAATAATAGCAATTATTTGGCTACACACAGAAAATTATAGCCACTCAAAAAATAATAAAGTAAGCAGCGATATACAAACATCAAACACTTAGGTGTTAGTTAGCTACATCATCTAATCAAACGGATTCGTGTTCTTATTCTACTTAAGTCATTGGTCATGAAAGTATCAAAAATGTTCAAGGTGGAATTAAATTTATTATAAATACACTTTTATAATTTGTGTTATTTTAAGTGTAAAATTTGTTTAATCGCAAGTTCTCAGCAGTGGTGGTTGTTTTTCACGGAACCCAGTTAATTTTAGATTTCGCGATAAAGTATATGTTTGTTGTTTATTATTGAAGTGAAAACTAGGCACGATGGGCATTTTTTGAGATGAGACACTGTATTACATATATAAAGAAGCAACAACCACATATTATACATGATTCGTCAAGTTTTCACTTCTGTCGGCACTCCTGGAGGGACACACGTTTTTTTTAACATCCAGGCAACAAAAAGGAATATTCGTTTTCTCCGGCATCATAAAATAATAGAATTTTTATCTCATAGTTTATTTGCATAACTGCACTTTTTTTATACACACTTATCCAATTTTGAGGCTATGTTTCAACTTTTGCCATTGGCTATTTTTCCAAACTTACGTTATGTATAGTGATCATGGGAAAAATTATTTTTCACAGAATTTTCCAATCTTTTTAAATGTTTTTTAAAAGATCAGTTGTATTTAATTTCAGTGCCAAAAAAAAAAGTGATAATGTATTATTTTGATATCCATTCCCTATATTATTTTGATATCCATTCCCATAGTGAATCATTAAAAAATCCCCTACATTAAAACATAGTAGTCTGTTAAGAAGTATGATCTGCCAAGGATTTCTAATTACCTGAATATAAACAAACTTCGTTGTATTCTATAACTCATTGTAGTCTATAATACATTGTATTCTACAATACAATGTTTTCAATTATTGATATTTTGCCAATTTTCATTAATTGAATCATTAATTTAATCGTGTAATATATGACTGGCTAGTATATTTTCTGTCGGTGTCCAATAAACATAATTTATATTAAAAGTATAATATTATTTAAATTAAAACGAACAATGCGAACAATTATTTTTAAAACTTGAATTTTAAAAAACCGATTTGTAAAAATTAAACATTGAAAAAACACTTCATTGAGACTTTTTTGTGCATACATAACTGAAATTTTCAGACGATATGTATAGTTGTTGCAATCTAAATTTGTAGATTTGATAGCTATTATATAGCTATTGATAGCTCTATAATAATATAGCTATATAGTTATATAATTCTTTTGGCAGAAGTTTACGGCAGAGGTTATTATTATTGAATCAATTGGAGAAAAAAATATTTCTTTAATTTCTATATCTAATTATAACCATACAATCAAACCGTAATGCAAGCAAACTATCATCGAATCAGCAAAACAGCGATTAGCATTGTAAAAAGGTCAAAATAAACTCTCAATAAATCGCAATGAATTACGCGGTGAGGGAAATATTGACCAACTTTTATACGGAGGTGTGGAGACACTTGACATAGATATGCCACCGCAAATAAAGCATTAGGTGAAAATTGGCATAATATCGATAAACATGCGAGGTGCTCCAGTGATAATATCCTACTTTGGGTGGTAGACATAGAAAAACACAACTGGTTGCACGATCGCTTTATTTGTTTCGAAAGTTCCTAATCGTAATTACTATCTGTCTATAGTACATATCTATGGAATAAACTAAATAATCAACTTGATATCATCACCAGAAAACAACAAATCTTTAAATAAATAATCAGGAGTTATAGAATGTTAAGTGAAAGGCTACGATTTTACTAAACAAATTGGTTAAAGTAAACCTATTTAAGACATCAAAGACTTAGAAGTTATTCTTCCTTCAATAATAAAAAAAACCTCTGTTTATATAGTGTTGTATATTTGAATGTGTTATGTGTAATTGAGAATTATATGAATATGTTTGTTGTATGTGTTTCTGTCTGACATTAAGTCTAATGATGATGCAATATCAATACGAACTCGTGGCCGTCAAGGTCGTTTTCCTTAATTTGTTTTGTATATTTATATATATACATATATTATATTGTTATGTGTATTATTATTTTATTTCATGTAGATGTAAAAAAATTATTATTTATTTATGGTTTTGAAAATTTAATATAAATAAACTATTTTTACCGTTGAATGTAATAAAATATTAGTTTTTTTATTCACTATAACAAATTTCTTTCCATAGCAACATATATACATCAATTTTATTAGTTTTTAAATAGATTGTTTTCTTCTGTTAATAGTAAAACAATTTGTTTAGTTTATTCTTACAAAAATACTTAATAGATTAAAATCAATTTGAACTGGTTAAACAAAAATTTAAAGTACATTCATGTTATCTTTTAGGAAATAAATATGGGTTAGTTATGATTGACTTGATTATGAAAAATTATAGAAAATTCTAGATGGTTATAATACTGCCTATATATTGGAAAGTCTTATTATCAGTGCGAGTAAATTACCCCGAATTTCATTATAGAAAAATCTAATTATAAGATAATCAAAATTATAATTAAAAATTTTATTATTAGATTAACACTTACATTAAAAATATTTTTTGTTCGGCGAGGTTGTACCTCCGTTGTTCAGACCTATCCGTATATAACATATGCCACATTGTTATAATATGTCAGAGTATATTCATTTTAGTCTTAGTATATCAATTAAGTTTATAACGCTAGAATATATCGACTGCATAAACAAAATGCTAAAGGTAGTCAATTTCTGCATGTTCGTGCATTTCAGTCTGATCAAATAATAAAGTAAATGATCATGGGCAAACTGCCCCTATTAGGATTATAATCCAAAACCTCCCAGTCCAAGTTATCAACTATTTTGAAATGATACATTAATATAAATTATTGATTTTCGTTCGATTGTAATTTATCTCATTAGTGAAATGTGTATAAGTTTTTTTTTTTCTATTTTTATAGTCAATGACACTGATTTGCATTATTGATCAAGTAGGCTATAGACTTTAAAAGAGAGTGATAGTACCATATTTTACTTCCATATATTGGAAAATCAAATGAAAAAATAACATCACGGATTTTTTTTTTCAATCTATTGAACGATTCTGCAAAATTATCTGTATACAGAAATCGAATAATATGTTTTCAAATTTTTATAAATTTTATTAATTAAAATTTTAATTATCATGTCATATTTTGTAAATTATTTTAATATTTAAGAAAATCGAAACTATTAAATTAAGCTTAAATACAGCAAAAATACTGATATTAGGCGGTGTGAGTTGAAAACAAAAGAAATGAAAGCTGCAGACATGGATTTAATTATAGCACATCTGTATTGCAACAGTTTATAATTCGATAAATGAATTTAAATTTGGTCGTGCATCAATAAAAAACGAATTCTTGTAGGACATCCGGTAGACGTGAAATTCTAGAATGATCGATAAAATCTACGAAATGATTGAAGAGTAAAATTTTGTGAAATAGTTTATGCCAAAATGATTTCAAAAGGTACCGCCGTTTCGCTACTGCATAGAAAATTGTGTATGAAAAAAAAACTACAAGATTGGTGCCGTATTTGCTCTCAGTTGAGAACACAACCGCAGTTTCAATGGCTAAAATTCAGCAATTAAAGCCTCAATTGATAGATAATTCACTGTCTATTATTATTTTTAATATTATTTTTATTTTCAAAATAAATAAAATATGACTTTATTAGCTGGAGGGATGTCTGTTAAAGTGTATTAAACTAGATGATGTTGTTTTCTATACTTTTCGAAAAACTTATTGACCTTTGACTATGAGTATATTATAAAAGTATACTGTTGAAAACCAGTGTATATAGGAATAACAGTTAAATGACAAATAGATTCTATTATTTATTTTATATGTTTATGATTGAACAGTGATCAATGTGAACTCGAGTTAAATGACAAATTGAATTAATGAATCTCTTATTGAATAAATTTTTATTGAAAAAAATTACACGATTGAACTTGTGCAACTTGAACAAGAATGGAATCGTATACAGAGGTCATATGATTGGTTCACACCAAAGTTATAGAATAGCACAAACAATGTAGTTTGTATTATTATTTATTATTTGCTACAAAGACTAATGATCGAGTGATTCAATACCCTCTGTTATTCACATTGTGTGTTGTAATTTATTAATAAATGTACATTGTAATAATAAAGTAACGCATTGTATGAAGCTAAAGAAGCGAACGGGCAAAGTATTTAATAGGTAGATGTAATACAAAATCATAATTTGAATCCATCATGTGGGAAGAACTATCAAGCAGAATTTTTGAAAGTTGAAAATGATTAAATCTTTTATATATCCTTTCTTCAGCATGATCATAAACCTATATTAAAGTGAAATTACTCTGAAGTATTCGATTCTGAGAAAAATTTTCGAATCAATAGAATCTTAAAAAAAAAATCAACAAAATAAATAAAAACATCTTTGGTTTTAAAAGCTATATTCATGCTTTCTTTACTTTTAGATGTAGTTTTATACAAAGACTATGCCAGAATATAGCAACTAGTCAAATTTTGGTATAGGTATTATTATTGAGAATCATCTAATTAGTCCATTTCCATCATCAGGATTGCTTGCAAACAAAAAAAAGATAGCGAATTGAAATTTTGTGATGTATTTTAGGCATAAAGATTGAATTTTATTTCGTGAATTACAAAAATCGGTCAATTGTCTTCAATGGATTCATAACTCTTAATCATAAAAGATTAGGACTAAAAGGACTAAAATTTAAAAAAAGTGTATTTTTTTTAAAAGAAACGACTTTTGTTTGAAATATTTGTTCGTGAAATGTTTTGATTCGCCACAATTTTAGCTCAAATTTAGCTAATAAGCTAAATTATATATAAAATTGCAAATATGTTTATAACTGTATAGACTGGATATGTAGAGTGCTTTATGAATGTTGATGATTCAACATAGTTCAAACTTTGATACTCGTTATCTTCACTTATTTTATTTATTATTAATTTTTTTTTTTTTTTTTTGTTAATTTATTATTAATTATTTAGTATTGAATCTAAATGGTTTATCGGTTATATTTATTTGAACTAGCACTTTCGATTTAATTACTACGCTATCTACAGGTTAAAATGAGTTTCCGTATTAAAAGTACATTTAACATTATGTTTATTCTACTGGATAATGATTCTGAAAAATATAACAAACGTATTAGTATATGTACTAATTTTTCAGGGCCACAATGCAATTTCAATTTACCTCAATTTAATTATGAAATTGATATTGATATTTAATAATCATTTTATGAGAATGTACTTCATATATAAAATAATAAATAAATAAATAATAAAACCGTATTTAATCAAACATCTTGACAACGAACAAACTACTAGCACTTTTTTTTTTACTCTACGCTGGGTTCGAAGCATGTGTATGTGTTTACAATGATATATCATTATGCTGAAATGTACAATGTTCTCAATGCTCTCTTGATAATAACAAATAGTTAGGATGGTGGAAAGTTTAGAACGATGAAGGTTCTAAGCATTTAAACCAGTTCATCAAGTTTTCATTCATGTAGCAGAAAATTTTTGTATCATACAAATTTATAAACGTCACAAGCATTACATCCGGACACCGGAACTGATCGAAATTTATTAGAGTAGGAATATTTTCATATTCTGTATACTTTACCTTCCCTGGTCCTTCACACCTAAAACGTTAAAATATAATAAAATCGGAACAAATGTTCTCACTGGACCAGGAGATGATAAAACTGCGTAAGACTAAGATTCCTGCAGAGATACCATTTGAATGTGAGCATCTACAATTTCCGTTGAAAATTTACTATTGTTACAGGAATAGTTATATTTTGGTCTCTTAAATAGGAAATCCAATAAAGCAATAAATCTTGATGCCAACATAAAATAAGACAGAAATATTGTGTATGCTGATTTTTTTTCATTTAAGACATTTTTGAAGATTGATGTACAAAAACTAGATCTAGGGTGTATAACGAAGCAAATCGATGACGGATTACTAGTTCACTATAAAAATGTGATTTTCGATTTACTAAAAACAGCTTCAAGTCATTAATTAAGAAAACTCCATTCAATTTTTGGTACTGGACCCTGTTCTAGAAAGAATTATGATTAATGTATAATAATTCTCCCGGTATATTATGTGACTTGAATTTACAAGTGACTATTTATTGTCAGTCAGTCAGTAGTTATAGCAGTTGAGCCCCCGTTTCTACCATTCAAAGTATTTTGTATAAATAAATATACATGAGAGAGTTTTGTACATTGTTAGTAATAGTGAGAGCGCAGGTCTAATGTTTTATAATAATTGTATGAATAGTCTCTGAACCACTTGCTTCTATCATTAGTATCCACTTGTTCTCCTCCTATACTCTCTAATATTTAAAACTGATTTTAATTTTTTTAATTTCTTTATATAATCAGTGTCAACAAAAACTGTGTTTACGCAATCTTTCTGATTGTTATGTTTTTAGGCATCTGATCATCGAACTTTTGTTTTACGATACAAGTATGTATTTTAACTCTATAAATCATGTCGGATCTTAATTGAGTTTGAGAACTTGCCGCTCTAGAGGCTAATTTAAGAATGAATATCTGGTTAACCAGATATCGAAATTTAAATTAAAAAGAGAAATTTCGAGTACTATATCCATAGAAAGGAAAGTGATAAATGAGATGTTTCTGAAATTGTTCCTTAATATCTCCACTTTTAATTACCAGTTTATAAATATTTGATGTTGTGAAATTGTGAGCATTCGTCTGATTGAGTTTCACAGACCGACAGACACGAAACATAAACTAAAAATGAAGTTCCAAAACGACGACATATATAAAAAAAATTTGAAATCAGACAAAAAACAAGTTTAAATTTTTTTAATCAGGAAAACAACACTTCTGAACGTTGAATTCATGGGATAATAGATAGATTTCAGGGAAAAAAAACTTTTAAAAGGAACTTGAAAACTGCTTTTTTTAAACAAGTACAATGAAATAAATACTTTTGTATTCGATCATAGATAAAAAATATAAACTAAATGGTTTTTATAAACAAAATTTTGCTCATTATTTTGCACACATTCCACTTAATATTAGATAAATCTTACAACTAAATATGTGATGTTTTTGACAAGTCATTATGTGACTATATTTTAATTATTATTAAAATTCTTATCCATGTTCAATTCTTATCCAAGAATGAGTGAGTTATGAGTGCAAGTTAAATAATTCAAAGTATCAATCAGTATTTTTTACCTAAATTGATATAATGGACTTGCACAAAGTAAAGCTCAACACAATCAACTTTTGCTTTCAATTAACTAAATTTTATTTGATTTTCCTCTTCCCAATAATCACTTTTACGTTCTAAGATCCGTGTTCAATTTGATAATTAATTTTATATGGAACTCTTTTATAGCAATCTGCTCAATATATTAAAGAAGTTTTATCCTCATCTTTGGTAATTTGCGTAATATTTACCATTTATTGCATACAGTATACATACAAATATCACACAATTCACTTCATATCTTTCCATGAATGCAATAATGAGTCAGCCAGTAATGATATATCTTTTTTTTTTTTAAATAAATTACAACATAAACCATCAAAAAGACTGGCACAAGACAAGTAAATAAGTGCAACAAAGTGATTGTAAGACCATGGACTGACTCTCTAATGGTTTAGCCTCGTTTATATTATTATTATTATTACTATTTTATAACTCTTCAAAATGAGGAGATTGCGTTACTAGCCAACAAACATTTGATTATTGCATTTTTTTTATTGTTTATGATGTTTGTTTTTTTTTTCTAAACAGATTTCTAATTGTAACCTTGTGTTAGTTTTAAATAAAATGAAATAATATCATGTCTATGAATAAGAAATATGTATGCAACAGGAAATTATTATTTTATGAAAAAATTCGTCCCATATCTGGTGCATAAAAAAAATTAAAATAAAATATTTTTTTATTTTCTTAAAATATGATCTAAAATTTTAAAATTTGCATTTATACAGTATATTTCGTGGCTTTCTAACCTAAGTGTATGCACCATTCTTGTGAATTGACAGGGCTTAAAACGCTATTATGACCATACTATGTTTATAATTGTAGAATATAAATCTTTGAAAGAAATAAAAACTTGTAATGGTAACAAAATCATGGAGTCATTCGCTTTATTCATATGAATTGATTATACTCTATTTATTATGACGAATTGGTTGACAGACTGATAGACTGAGTGGGTATATTTGCGTTCGCATCGAGATTTTACTTCAGTATTATAAGTTTCTGCTTTGCCAATTATATATGGAGTACGAGATGGCTTGTATAATAAACTTGTTTAGTATAGAAAAAAAACTTCAATCAGCTACCCTGTATTGTAAAACGTAAATTACTCCTGTCAACATATCAAATAACACGTATTTCATACTATTAACATAACCTCTTCAGGGTTTGAGGAGAGGTAAATAGATTTTAAATTAGCATGTGTGTCATTTTAAAGGTTTGTCGAGACGATGTCAGCCAAATAAAAGAAATTTAGCTTCAATTCTGTTCTGGGCTAAGAATTAGTATTTCCAATTAGTTCACTATTTTTCTAATACACAGTAATTTAGAGGTTTTGAAATTATTTTTTTTCAGATGTCTATAACAGTTCTTGAGATATATTCGAAAAACAAAACCCTTCGTTTTTTAAGCAAATTTTTTATATCTTTTATAATATTTTTTTGATGTCACCAAATCGAAAGACTCCATGATCGTTATTTTCTGTTAGGGCGAACTCAAATAATTTTTTTACAAGATTATTTGAACAAATAATTTTTTTTACAAGATTATTTGAACCTAATTAACTAGTTCTGTAACAAGTGTATTATAATGTTCTGTTGTGACATAATTTCCACAATTTTCTTGCACCTAACAAACTGCAGCATATTGTAAATAATATATAATATTGATATGTGCGCACAACCTTAATGTATTTATATGAATGTCTGTCTATAGGTTATTTGGAATATTATTCATAAGAAAAACAAGTAGAGTAAGTGAAGTAGTAAGCAAGTAAATAAATAAATAAATAAATAAAAATTACATAATCTAATTTAAGGTTAAAGAACTTTTTACAAAGAGAAATAATAAATTAAAAATAAATAAACAAATGATTATGACTTGAATCTACCTACGTCCTTCTTCTGCCTCATCTTCTTAATCCACATATGAATGATAAACAATTATTTAATGATTCACAATAAAAAAACGAACATAAAGTTTTATGGTTCCGTACGATTAAATTTATCCAACCATTTAATACTTCATTTATTGGCATTATCAGTGTTTTAATCTGTAATTAGTTCAAAGTGATCAAAATAATTTAGTCTAGTAGCCAGTAGTTTAGTAACTAACCACTTAGTGTACTTACATGTTTCTTTTGATAATTTAGTCAGATGTCAAGTTATACAGCGATGTTCCAATATACATTGTTTTTTACAGTATATTGTAAATAGCTTCAGTCATATATTAACTTTGTAGCTGTTTATATTCTATTGCAAGTGCGTTCAAATTTTGGTTAAAATCCTAACATATTGAAGATTTTAGCCATAAACTCTCTGAGTTCATCCAATCTGAAAATGGATACTAAGTATTTCATTAGGAAAAATTTGCTGACCTTATTTCCTCTCTATGTGTCTCGTAACGATGTGCATCGAGTTCCAATGCCAAGAAAATGATCCGTTTGTTTATATTATATGGCTGTAAAATATCGAAATTGTTTAGTCGATTCCTTCATTTGATTTTTACATGATTATAAACTTATAACTAAACTACTTGACTTAACAACTTTACTAACCATACGATAAGTTACTAAGCTATATGCAATTTTATTACCACCCATAAATTTAGATTATATTAAGATGTAAGCACAATTTTTTGTTGTACCAGAAGCTATATTTTTACTTATGACAATTATCATCGAAAAACCTTAAGGATTAATTTTGTTTACTTAGATTTCCTGATTAGAGTATCTGTCAATTTGTTCATAAAATAATGTTCAATTTTGCCAACATGAACTATATGAAAAATAAAAATAAAACAAGTTGTATGAAAAAAAATCCATTATGTACTAAAATATTATTTTTATCGAAAATTTGAAATGAAATTATTTTAAATAAATTATGACAGACAATTTTTATCTTTTACAAAATAAAAGTTTCGATAATAATCAATTAAACCCTAACTTTGATTGGTATTGATTATACGCATAAAAATATTTTCTACGAATCCTATTTACTGTTCATCCATTTTTAAACAAATTTTCTTAATAAGCAGATAGGAAACACACTGGAGCTGGAATAAAAAAATGTTTCATAAAGAAGCCATTCAAATTGTGTAGAATAAAGTTTTCGATATTTATAAGTTTAACCAACTGTGACCACAATTATTATTTCCGATAATAGAACACAGATAACACACAAGTAGAAAAAAAGGGTCCTTTTTATCGAAAAAGTTTTTATAGTGTTCACAAAAGAATTTTTTTATTATCGATAATAAAAAAAAACTTTTTGATTGACGTAATTTAAAGTATATAATGAAAGTTTCGTGGAAATTTTTAAACTTATCATGAACAACAACAACAAGAAAACAATATTATTATATAAAAAATACATATGAAAATATCTCATTAAGGTGTATAATGATTTAACAAAAGGAATATTCCCGTATAAGCAAGTATTGGATAGGTATAAAGCTTGTGTGAATTTATGGATTTTATTGGCACGATATAATATTAAAACTTTTGACTTAATACTGTTTAGATAATCCAAGAATCGCCAGCAAATGCACGAATAAGATCGTTAACATTTTCCAGGAGCAAAGCTACGAGGATCAGCGAGTATTTTGTCGAAAAATTCGAAAGACACCCTTATTTGAGGTAAATAATTTTGCTTATTTCAATTGCTTATCTTCTAAACTTTCATAATTTTGGTAAAAAAGTGGTGTTGAGTCCTTGAGATTTTATACCTTTTAACAATCCTTCAAATTTCTTATATTATTTAACAAAAGTTAGCTCATTATATCAAAACATAATCCGTTATATATTTGCTGTTATTTTCACTTGCTGCGATTTTACAGCCTGTTGAAATTCCTTTCAAATTCAAATTTATTATTTTATTCAACAATATATGAGAAACATGTAAAATATTAAGATCAAAAAATAAAATAATCTAGCATAAAACAATGTGGAAAGGTTGCTCATTTTACTAACTTTCAAAGCCGAGCTTGAGATTTTTTAGCCTGTAAAAATGATCCTTGAAAAATATTATTTGACAATAAATGCAATAAATGCGGATGACGAAGTGACCTCTGTCCTTTTTAACAGGTCATAATACCGTTCCAAACGTTTTGTTCTCTTTAAATTTTATTTTTAATTTTTTTTATTTTTGGACACGACAAATAATTAAATAAAAACATAATGATAGATGATAAATTTTGTAATTGACTTATTTTTCACAAGACGCAATAAAGATATCAGTGTGAGTGTTAAGTGTTAAGTGTGACCAATTAAGACATGAATTCATTGTATGTTAAAATCAAATAATTACAAAATTTTTGTCCATTTATCAATCTAAAAGAAAAAAAAACAATATAGTACAATGAATTGACTAATACTTACCTACTTGCAAACAAATTGAATGCACATCAAATGTCGAAATATGAATATAAATTTAAAACTATTTAAAAAACAGATACCATTTTTTTTTATTATTATTATTCTTTTGTGATTTTTTCAAAACCCCAAAATGATTTCAAAATCTTTTATGTGGTAAATAAAAAAAAAAGTACTGATTGATGAAATTATATTTCACTTAGACTTGTTGCACCAGAAAAAATAAAATATCAAGTCACTAAAATTTTGTAATGTAAGAACGTACACGAAAATCAATATCGAGAGGCCCAATTGGGACTTATTAGACTTATCAAATTTGAGCATCTTAGTCAAACAAGTAAAATTTACAAAATTTAATTTTCTAAAAGGAAAACAAATTGATAAATTTACCTTTTTTTATATTTGTAAAGCTGTTTAATTTGAACAAGCTTATTGAAAACAAATTTTAAGTCATATTTAAGAGCAGCCATACTAAACTCCAGAAAGTATATATGATCCAAGTGTATATACAATATGTCAGAGTATATCCATTTTACTCTAAAGTTTGTAACGCTAGAAAATATTGACAGCAGTAACAAAATTTTGGGATAGGTGTTTATAGAATCACGTAATTTCTCCATTTCCACATATCTGCCCATCTTCAAGAAAACTCAAAAAACGAAAAGAGATAGCGATTTGGCATTTTCGTGACGTATTTTGAACATAAAGACTGAGTTTTAGTCTAAAATTATTTTTTTTTTTAAACAATCAACGAAATGGAAGTTGCAAAGAAGGTACCAACACGTCGATAAATATAAAGAATTTTGGAATCGGAGCTTTTTATTTACAAATAAAATCACAATACTTTGAATATCGATAGATAGAGCATTGGAAGAAAGATTGCAAAGAGAGAAAATTTTCAATTGCTTATTGAGATGTGTTCACTAGATTCGATCAAATCTTGTCTTCACGTATAAATTCAAATTTAAATTACAATCACCATTATCATAACTAACTAACAAATCGATATTTTCAATTAAAAATTATATTAAACCAATTTTTCCATATAAAATTAAAAGGTTATTCAACCAAAACGAATATGATATGAATCGGACGACCCTGGCACGTGGTGTGTGCAAATGATTACAATACTACAGCAACAAAATTATTATGTTATAGACATTAATAATATAGATTGACTTGCTATTATCTGGTTAACCCATTCAATTTGAATGAGTACGCGCTTTATATGAGCTCATCAATATTAAATATGTAATTTGTAAAGTCCTGCCAATTATGTCACAAAGCTTTTTTTTAATGAGTTTCTGCTAATCTTCGCTGAATGTTTCCCATAATTTTTAAGTACCAAAAATTAATAATTATCCGTGGTTTTATTATTCTAATAAGAACGTTGATGAAAAGTGATTTGTCTTCAAATTTTACACAGTAGTTATTATCGAACAACCCAAAATTGAAATTGTGTATAAACAAAATTTGCGTTTATTTGTCATATTTAAAAACTGTAACGCTGAAAGTGACATGGCTCTTGAATGTTTATAGTTTATAGTTGCGTATAAAATTTTGACAGCAATATTTTACGATAAGTTCCTTCTTAATTTAAATAATTAAGGTGAATGAAAATTTGTACAGTTATTCATTATGGCATCCAAATTATGAGATAAAACTTAATATGGCTGCTATGAAAATTTAAGATCCATATAAATAGTATAAATATTTGGTAAACGAAAACATCTCTTCTGAATTAAAATTCATACGAAATTTGACGATTTTGTTAATTCTACATTAATCACTCGTGTTGGGTAGCGTCGTATCGTCAATTTGCACTGACCCTTTCATTTGTGAATGTTACAAAAAATAGCGCTGTATCATGTCGTGTCACAGTGTGCCACACGTTCCTCATTATTCGTCAGGCGTTATAGGAGTAAGACGACCTTTTACAACAAATAAAAACTGAACTGTTTTCTGGTATTATTTAAAAAGAACATTTTTATTCCTTACAAATATGCTGATGGGCATTTATATCACTAGTCGTCCGGTTATTTTACTCGTAAAATTTTCTTATAAAATTATATTATAGTTATGAAAGATAAATGGGGGTTGAGGACTTCATTCATCACAGTAATAATTCTTTAACAAAACTAGAAAAAAAAAAAATAAATAAAAGAAACCAATTCCTGTCGTGTATATAAATGATGATGGTTGATTCACAAAATAAAAAATATAGGTAACCTTGAGACAGTTGTAAGCACACACACACACACACATATTTCCATAATAAACCACTTTTTTACATGCTATTTATTATCCACCAAACAATTTACATTTTTTGCATATAAAGGAAGAGGTAGGAAGAAGTACCTAATAATACTACAACAAAAATTATAAGGGATCACCTAGATAGATTTTATTTATTTTAGGGTGTGTTTCAAGCCATACACTCATCGTACAATAATATATTTTTAATCTGATCATCACAATCATTGTTATAATTTTATTGATGGGGTTTTGTTATATAAAATGTATATTTAAAGCCAAACTCAAACACCGACATTAATTTTTGATGTGTTTTTTGAATTATTTATCAATTTACGAAATACACTACCACCACCACCATATTGTTTGCGAAACACCCACGTATTTATTATTCGTTTTAAATGTCAAGGTCATTAAATATCACCCTTTTAAAGCAAATAAATATAACGCTAGTGTTAATAATATATATATTATTTCACAAATTATTTGGTATTATGGAACGAAATGTGGCTTACAAAATGTGTGCAAATATAGCTTGTTAAAAATAATAAGACACACCTTTCTCATATTTTTAACCTCTTTGTTTTGTTTTGTTTTTTATTTTCTCTTTTGATAAATGTATGTAAATCAAAATAAATATCATTATAAATTACTTCTATTAATACAAAAATTTCTTAAAAACTTCATAATCCTCTGAAATGCAACGGCCGTAGGCTACAGGTGAACAGGTAAGAGAAGCAGGACATTGAAGATTCCAAGAAAAAGAAATAACTTTCATGGTTTCCATTTTCTTGAAATATTCGGATTAACAATTTGTATTCAAGCCAAGATTCCAGCCATATTCAAAATCCAAACATAACCAATGCCAACGTCGTCAGTTTAACTACGTTTGGGCTGTACGCAGATTATCAAGGTTGAGATTTTGTTCATTGGCGAGCTTAATTTTACATTTCATATCTAGAATAGATCAACCAAAATCTATTCTTTCTTCAATGATTGAAAAATGGTCAGAACATGGATAAGTGAACATCTAGGATTGCTGTGTACTGTCACTGTAGTCACTATATGACTTTAGTAGGTGAAAAAGTTGAAAATTGAAAAAAAAGTAATTAATAAGTTAAATTTGTAGATTCGAGGTTGTATTTTTGGATAGTTATTTCTTATCCCCTCACTGCGCTGTGTTTAATTCTATATCTTATTAAAATCTGTATACCTTGCGTTATAATATTTAAACTAAAAATATATAATTCGATATAATATTCCCAGTATATAAACTATACCAATATTGATGAAAACATTAGAAAAATCAATGTTTTAAGACTAAAATTTATTCAATTTTGCATGGCAAGGAAAAGAAATACTTTAAGAAACACTTTTGGTTTCTACTATTATAAATTTAATGAAGATAAAATTTTAAATAACAAAATTACATATATTCGAAAAGAAGGAATTATTTATAAATAATGTAAGCATTTTCTTCAAAAAAAAGTACAAATTCGGGTTTTGAATTTTTGATTTCGTTGTGATGAATCATCATATTCATTGAAGTTATATATTTTCTTTTATTATTTAAATGGAAACATCTAAATAAAATAAAATTTCTGATTATCTTTCATCGAAATAAAAGGGGTCGCTGTAATAAATGACTAAGAATAATAATGAATCATATTTTTTTCTGACATATAAATTACAAATTACTCAAAATAAAAAATGTCTTTTTATATTATTGTTGACATAAAGGCTGTTTCACATCATTACCAACAAAAACTGTATTTTTGAACATTGTATTATACGTTTGAATCATAAATATTAGTGCCATCTATTTTTTATCAAATAGAAATTGGAATTTAATCAAAAATTGTGGTAAAACATAATTTATTTGGAAAACGCAAAAATTGTTTTTAAATAAAATACTCCTATCAATGTTTTCTTCTTAGTTTCACTGATAGCTTGATACTTTTTGTAGCAGTGATTCATGTCAGTGAATCAGTGATATCACGGCAACAGTCCATCATAATGACTCAATTTTCTTGATTAAAAATTTTAGCACATCATTTAATTTTGCAGCACCAACGAGCACTCAATTTTGAGCATATTTAAATTCAATTTTGAATACTTTTCTCTGCTAGTATACAATTTTTACGAATGATCCTACGAATTGAGTACTTAGCAGCCATTTATGAATGAACCTTTCAATAATCTCAAGGTAGCCACACACTCAATACTTTTTAGTAGATAGTACCTATACATTTTTACTATTTCTGTACGACGCGACGCGTCAAATCGACATTGAAATGCCCTTCTAAATATAGAAAATTCAAAAAGGTGTGTACATGACAGTCACGTAACTATTAATCTTAAATAAATTATGGTATCGTTTTTTCTAAAGGAAATATAAAATTAGCGCTTGATGCGATGATGAGTGATGTGTAGAGGTTAACCCATATTTGGTGTATGACGTGAATTAAATTTAATGGTATTCAGTATTATTAAAATAATTTTATATATGGGATCAAATTTATTAATCAAAATATTAAATGCAAAATTACTGATTCATTAATCATTTGTTTATAGTTTGCCTATGTATATGTTTTGTCTAATGTGATTATAAACAATTTTAAACATTTTATATTACGAATAATTTTATATGAACGATTATTTTATCATAATAATCATATTATAAAACATTGAGTTAGACTCCTCAAAGTTGCGTCAATCACTTACTTATAAGAAAGTCATCTCATTTTACCTTTCTTATTAAAAGAAGATAAAATAAAGAGACATTTATAATACAGCCTTATTGCATCGGTTATAATTTCCCGAGGCGATGTTTCCTATCAGATTTTTACAAGTACAGATACTATATTGTGAGGTTTTATCCCGAAGAATATTATTTTCCGGGAATGAATGTGAAGTTTAAGGGCTACAGAATTAAATTTAATACTTGAGACAAGCAGAAATTATTTGATGTCGGCATTGTGTCTTAATTTTTGTTTATGGAAGTAGAAAGCATATGGTAAAAAATGGAAAAATCATTGTAAAAAATATTAAACTGTCCAGATTCTTCAGATAACTTAGGAAAGCAAAGGCAGTGAATATGGGCTGATATTTGAAATATGTAATAGCAATGGGTATAACAATAAGTGCCGATAGCATTTACAGCAAAACTTAATTTGACTATATGAGATATAATAACGACCTTAAATCATAATTACAATAAGTGATTGTATTGTGTATGACAGACAGATTTATTATATTTTTCTAATACACAACAAACAACAAATCAACCTTCATTAGAAAACAGACACATAAAGGTCTTCCATTTATAATTTATTAAAACAATACAAGGTCTTCGATTGAAAACGTTCACTTTTTCTAAAACATCAATTAACATCTCATATGAATTATAATATAGAATATTATATTAATCTTAATTATTATTATTTTTATCGACGTGCTGTCTAGATTTTACATAAAAAAGTTATTTAAGATTATGACACCTACTTCAAAGTTTCATTTAATTTGGGTCATTCAATTTTCATAAAGATATTCTTATCAACATCGACAAGTGTTCAGCTACAGATGTTTGGTTATAATTTCATGTAGAAAAAATTACATATCCTGTATCAATGTAAAAAGTTTAGTGTATTATATCATCATCTTAGAATACACGTTTCATTGTTTCTGTCATAAATACATTAATACATAGGGGCCACAGGCCACTTAGTCATTTGTATAAGTTTCCACATTTAATTGTCCATTAACAGGATAAAATAATTTTTAAAATGTAGAAATCATTAGAATTCTACCTAAAAAACAATGCAAACATACAACTCGTTTATAAGGCCAATTATCGATTTAAACTCCATAAGTATTTTTATTAATAGTTGATCAAAGTCTACTGGTTTTGTCACTGCAAATATTGGTAAATCATCTCTTATGATTCAAAAGTCAGGTCAAGGATCTGTTGGACTCAATAGGCCGATTTGATTGATTCAAGAATTGAAACTTATTCTTTTTGTGTAGACTAGTCTACAAAATTTCAAGTCGATTTTTTGTTTCTTGAGTTATCTTGGTGATTCAAGAATACCCAAACCAAAATTTTGTTTATTCATTCAATATTTTTTAGCCTTACAAACTGTGACATATTATAAATATCGAGTATAAAAAGTTGGAATTAGTTAATGGTAGGAAATAAGCTATTAATGGAAATAATCAGATTTTCAGGTATAAATAATTATATTTTTCACTATAAAAATTAAAATAATGCAGGTATAATAATAGTAAGCCAGTTGAAGGGCTTGGAACGAAAATTGTTTGGATGAGATCTTTAAAGGAACCATAATTTTCATATTGATGTCAACTTTCGGAGTATTATTACTGGAAGAAAAATTCGTTTTTGTTAACATCGTTAAAGTACAAATTCTGAATGGTTAATTTAAAATGGTCCTTGATTTTCATATACACACCTATTGTAGGAGACAAAATAATTGTTGAACATGTATTCATCTAATGAACTTTTGATTTTAATCTAATTTATGTTTGACAACATTTTAATTTTTTTTTTCTTTTCTAAACTGTATATTATTTATCATCTAAAATTTTATTTAAACATTCATTCATATACAATATATATGTATATAAATAATAATATTATATTTAAAATGTCACAAATTTGATTTGATTATTTAAACTATGTGACATGATTCTAAAATTCTTAAACGACTTCTATTACTTCCATTCGTATCATATTTATTTGTTATGATTTGAATTGTTTTTCAATGGAAAGTTTTATAACGATATCATTAATATTAATTCTGATTAATTTTATATTTTTGATAGTTCACATATAATAGGGATATATATAGTAATTAAAATATTAAACTAATATCTTCTTTTAGCTATTGTAGGTTGTTTTATTTTTTCGTTTATTTTTGATAGTATTTATGCATCATATAAGAATGATGGTCCATAGGGATATTCCAGCAAACGAAGATGATGTAAGCGTTAGATATAAAAATTAGAACACAGCCAAGAGCATTGGAAGTTTAAGAAAATCATTAAAAAGTTTAAACAAATTTAATTCGTTGTTTTTTTTTAAATCTACAAACACAAAAACACTCGTTTCACAACCATGCCTGAAAATATTGGCCTCTTAATGGGATTTTAGGAGAGTCGTTTTTCGAGATAATATCTCGGAAACTGGTTTTTGTTTTCTTAGACCTTAGTTTTCGTAGACACTAGAAAATATATAAATTACAATGTTTGTTTATTTACATATAAGATTTTGTTATATGGAAAGATTACTGAATGTTGAGACTAGTCAAAAGCTAAAAAATTCGTGACGTCCGTTAGTAAACTATAATATTATTGAAAAAGTAGAATTTATTTAAGTCGAGATAAAAATATACTTCCAGCCAATTTGTTTTCAATGCGTCGTGTCTTTCGACGAAAGAAATTCTTCTACTTTTATCATAATATTAGTTCTTCTTCTTTGAGTTCATAATATTATGGAAGTAATATGACGCATATCATTAGAATTGTATGTACTCAATAATGATATATATACGATTAGACTATACTTGCCTTGACTTGATATCTAAAGTGCATTACATAAATTACATTATGCATACATTTTTGTTTATGTGGAAACTTTTCAAAATAAATAATAAACTATTTCTAGAAGTTTTGTATTATTATGTAATTGTTATAAGCAAAAACGTTTAATTAATAGTGCAGCCAAATCATTACAATATAAGTAAAGTAAAAATCAATAAAAATCGTAAAATGATACTGATATTTTTAATTTACGTAAAAAAAGTTCTTTACTAGTGTCTTAAAAATTTTTTTATCATTTCTTATTAATTAAGGATACACGATAGACCCATGCCGATTTTATTAGCTTGGTGGTTAACCAGTTTAGAAATAAAATTTGTTGTGATTCACGCGTTGTGAATAATGATTCAAGTTTCAAATAGGTACTTCAAATAGATAAACTATTTTTTTTCCTAATTGGGAGGCTCGTCCAATGTATCTTACGGGTCCCGACCACTTAATTTTTTTTAGTCTTCGCATATATCAAGTTAAAACATCTCCCATGTATAGATCTTAGACTCTTACCGTGCTTATAATGTAAATCGAACAATTTTATAATTTTCACCTTGTACATTACAACGTATATTATTGTTATGTCTAGACAAACATATTGTAAATAATCATAATAATATTTCTGTTAATTGCAAAATAATCTCAATTGCAACAATTAAAATTCTATATATGTTTATAAAACATTGTACGACAAGGCCGAACGACTGGACGTAATGTGTAGTACATACGGTTGAATCTTGTGTATACGGTATCCCGAGTATACTAAGAGCTGTGTAATTATTTTATTTATATGTAAGTATTTTAAATTTGAAGTAAACAACACGCTACCTCTACGTTTAGGTACACAAAAATTTAATAAGTTTACTAGAATTCAAATCCGGGACTGCCAAACAGTTCAGTCATCGGTCAGCCTCAAATCGGAAATAACCAACCTATCTACACTTATCCGTTTCGTGTCAGTTTAGTTATTTATGTATACTTCCACTAACACACAACAAAATATGCCGTCAGTCAAATTGTAAAAAATAACGAGGCTATATCGGAAGCCCCACTGAATTACTGAGACTTACATATGACGTAAAAGTGTACATACCCTCTATTTGATTTATAAGAAGAATTATATTTCTGACTGAGACGTAATGCCTGAACTGTGACGTGACTGATATGTGTGAATATACCTTTTTCGGTTTTCACTCTTTCAAGTAGTCCACCTGAGGATTTAAATAACTGGGATTAATTCCTGCGATTAAAGTTATATCATAAAATTTGTCAAATTCTTCATTGGAGCATAAAACACAAAAATCTATTAGTCATTTTCTTGAAAGGTAAATTATTTTAGAAGGTACTTAAAGTCATATTGGAGTATTTGAGGTATGAATCATTATAATTGTAGGAGATTACAAAATTTTAAATTAAACTCAAATAGTTTTTACATGACATAGACAGAATTAATACTATTAAAATGACGTTATACTTTATACTTTAGAACGAAATGGAAGAAAATGATCATAAAATAACATTGGACTAAAAATTGATAAATCATCATCTTGGAGCGTTAATATTTGAACGAATCCATTGACAGAATGAAGTCATGGATTCCTGCTGACTTAAGTCCCTTCAAATCCTACTCTGTATAGCGTATTTTATTTTAACTCAATCTTTTTCCTACATACATGTAGATTAGACTGTGTAGTAGATTATGGTTACGAAAAGTTCCTTAGCAATTCACAAAATAATATAAATAAATAATTTGTTAGCTAAAATAAGTTATATAATGTATTACTGAAGTACACGTTCCCTTCCACACACGCTACAATGTTAGCTAAACGCATGACAATTTGATCATCGTAATCAAGATGATGATTAACTCCATATTAATACGTGTATAGAGGTAACAACAGAGAGTTGAGTTACAAATATGCATTTAAAAGTACGTGCATTTAAAAATAATATGATATTCACAAAAATTAATAATTACTCAACCAAAATGAGTTGAGCCTTGAAATACATTTAATAAAATGAACACTTCAATCAGAATGTTATTCCATTTGTCTTAAATATTTGAAATTACAACTATGAAAGTAATTATATTAGTTTTCTGGTATGAAAACTATAAAATTATTTTTTGAGTTCTAATTTTCAATATCTGTTGTATCTTACTTGTTTGGATATTGGACGTACTCGGCCATTAAGAGATTAAACTTCACTTACCTAGAAACAAACAAAAAAATTCGTTAAAAAATTATAATAATTAACTTATGATGGATCGGTTATTCTTTTTAACTTCGAAATTATATGGAAAACAAGATAAATTTAATAATGGGGAAATATTTAAAATGTATTATGTTTTACCACTACTTAAGGATGGTTATAAAGACCCAACTGTTTTAGAGGGTGGACATGGAATTTGATAAAATCTGGGAATCTGATTTTTTGATTTATGATTTCGATTATTTATTTGCTGTTAAATGGATAATAATGTTTAAAAAATATTGATACCTTAAGAACGAAAAATCATAAGGTTACAGTATTAATAAAAAAGTTCAATCGAAAAATAATCACAAAATGTTTCTTGACATTTTACATTTTCTTTGCATATCCGTAATTCTAAGGTATACTTAAATTGAGTCTTTTGCGGTTTAATAAATAAAAAACTGTATTTTAAAAATATCAACATCTAATTTCGTTAGGATAATTTGTAAGTTGGAGTTAAATCGCCTTTCGTTTTCACCCAATTTATTGCCTCCTACATTGCTCAGTCAATTTTAACAGCTATTATACATTGTGGTAATAGCTATTATATATTATCTAAGCGATATAGTAAATAAATACTGTAATTTATTTCCATTTCTTAATTTAAATAATTTCCATAAAAAGGATTTGAGTAAAATTAATAAGAATTGTTATGCGCAAAATTTTAAAACAATCGACTTAATTTGATTGAATAATAAAAGAAATGCATTTAAACTCAAAATAAAGAAAAATAACATATATACAAAACATATGCAGACACAGTTATTATTGTCTGGTCACTCTAAAAAGATATTAAATTCGCACGTTTTGTATCATTGTGCAGCACATTGAATGCATGTGCATTCAAGTAACCAGCCAGTCAGCCAATAGGTCACAGATGACCTTTATGACGTAATAAAAACATTATTAAATCACAGACTAAACAAAAACGCCTTCTCAACGAAAAATATTGAAATGTTTATTTCATACTTTAAAAAATGTGCTAATGTATATAAAGTCATTATTATTAATTTTTATTTATGATAATCAAAATACGAAAATGGTCAAATCGTTTTAGTGATTAGACGAAATGAAAAATAAATCGACTTTATTTTAATTTTTAATTATTTTATCGTTTAATTAGGTAATAAAGGAATACCTGGATTTAGTAATTGTAGACATTTCATAATTTATTTGATGAAACACAAGTGCAACCCAGCCGTCTAGAATTTTGAAGTCTATAGGAGAACTATATGTATATTTCTCGCAGATTAGTAAAATGTATACTTTTTAACAAGCAAACTTACGATATATTAATCTGACGCGCTCGGTTAAATCCAAATATCGTCGATTCTGATCGGCTACCCTTTACGCATGGCACCATATAGAGAGCTAACATTTGGTGGTGGTACTCCACAAGAGGTAGGATATCTGTCATATCATAAGCTGACACGGCCGAGAATATTAAAAAATGCCCGTTTGAGCTCCCCTACTATTACAGATGAATTTTGACGTTCTTTCTCATGATGCAATGGCTTTTATAAAATATAAATTTTTTAATTGTTAGGGGATAATTGAATCATAAAGGATTTGAATTGAAGTCATTTCGGACATATTATTATTGCACCAATTATATTAACGAAAAATATCTAGTCACAATAATAAAATTCCAAACACATTTTGCTTACAAATTAGACTATAATTAAAATTTGTTTAGAATTAATAATTTCCTTGTTTATAGTAATGAAATATTTAGCTGTATGGATATGATTCATTTAAAAATAAATTTTATTATAGCTTTCGTAAAATTGTTTTTGTAAACAAAACCATAACATTAATTAATATTTTATAGGTCAGTTTCATCATTTATAATATGTATACCAAATTTGATTTAAATATTTTTAATTTGTTAGTCATAACTATTTTTTATTTTGAGGCTTAAGTCCAAGTTTACAAGATGTTAGATTCAAATACAGAAAGTAGAAAAAATGACAATAGAAATTTTGTCAAGGAAGGACAAAACTACTCAAGTTTCCGTAATTTCTTAAATCAAAAAACGATATCATTTCAACAAATAGGCATAATAGAAGAAACATTTGCATGTAATGATTACGTTAATATATATTTACTATTTATCTATTATTATATATTCGTTATGTCTAAAAGAAGTCAAGAAAATTATTAATATTGAAAAAATAGTTTCAAATTATTACGAAACTACGTTTTATTAACTGCATGCAATATTGAAATTATAGAAATAATATTTCTTTGAGTTGCCAAACTTAGTTCAAAATTGAGGACATTAGAGCAAAATTAATTTTTTGGGTTTTGGTGACGTCATAAGATTCACAAAATTTATTTTTTCGATATCTTAGCCAAAACCTGGCCGATTTGAGTGAACTTTTTTTTGAAACCCACTAATTTTGGATCATACTTTTCAATTTTTAAACTATCGATTCGCTAACTTTAACCCTTCTATGAAAAATCATGAGCAGACCCTTAGTATCTTGAAATGCATTATAGATACGTTTGTTTTGACAGAATATTTGAAAACTTTGACCCAAATTTAGTTAGATTGCATACTTTGTTTGACAAAATTGGTTAAAAATTAAGGATATTAGAGCAAAATTAATTTTTTGTGTTTTGGTGACGTCATAAGATTCACAAAATTAATTTTTTCAATATTTTATCCAAAATCTGGCCGATTTGAGTGAATTTTTTTTTGAAACCCGCTAATTTTGGGTCACACTTTTCAATTTTTAAACTATCGATTCGCCAACTTTAGCCCTTCTATGAAAAATCATGACAAGACCCTTAGTATCTTGAAATGCATTATAGATACGATTGTTTTGACAGAATATTTGAAAACTTTGACCCAAATTTAGTTGGATTGCATACTTTGTTTGCCAAAATTGGTAAAAAATTAAGGATATTAGAGCAAAATTAATTTTTTGGGTTTTGGTGACGTCATAAGATTCACAAAATTAATTTTTTCAATATCTTATCCAAAATCTGGCCGATTTGAGTGAACTTTTTTTTGAAAATCGATAATTTTGGGTCACACTTTTCAATTTTTAAACTATTGATTCGCCAACTTTAGCCCTTCTATGAAAAATCATGACTAGACCCTTAGTATCTTGAAATGCATTATAGATACGTTTGTTTTGACAGAATATTTGAAAACTTTGACCCAAATTTAGTTGGATTACATACTTTGTTTGCCAAAATTGGTTAAAAATTGAGGATATTAGAGCAAAATTAATTTTTTGGGTTTTGGTGACGTCATAAGATTCACAAAATTTATTTTTTCGATATCTTAGCCAAAACCTGGCCGATTTGAGTGAACTTTTTTTTGAAACCCACTAATTTTGGATCATTCTTTTCAGTTTTTAAACTATCGATGCGCTAACTTTAACCCTTCTATGAAAAATCATGAGCAGACCCTTAGTATCTTGAAATGCATTATAGATACGTTTGTTTTGACAGAATATTTGAAAACTTTGACCCAAATTTAGTTAGATTGCATACTTTGTTTGCCAAAATTGGTTAAAAATTAAGGATATTAGAGCAAAATTAATTTTTTGGGTTTTGGTGACGTCATAAGATTCATAAAATTAATTTTTTCAATATCTTATCCAAAATCTGGCCGATTTGAGTGAACTTTTTTTTGAAACCCGCTAATTTTGGGTCACACTTTTCAATGTTTAAACTATCGATTCGCCAACTTTAGCCCTTCTATGAAAAATCATGACTAGACCCTTAGTATCTTGAAATGCATTAAAGATACGTTCGTTTTGACAGAATATTTGAAAACTTTGACCCAAATTTAGTTGGATTACATACTTTGTTTGCCAAAATTGGTTAAAAATTGAGAATATTAGAACAAAATTAATTTTTTGGGTTTTGGTGACGTCACAAGATTCACAAAATTTATTTTTTCGATATCTTAGCCAAAACCTGGCCGATTTGAGTGAACTTTTTTTTGAAACCCACTAATTTTGGATCATTCTTTTCAATTTTTAAACTATCGATGCGCTAACTTTAACCCTTCTATGAAAAATCATGAGCAGACCCTTAGTATCTTGAAATGCATTATAGATACGTTTGTTTTGACAGAATATTTGAAAACTTTGACCCAAATTTAGTTAGATTGCATACTTTGTTTGCCAAAATTGGTTAAAAATTAAGGATATTAGAGCAAAATTAATTTTTTGGGTTTTGGTGACGTCATAAGATTCATAAAATTAATTTTTTCAATATCTTATCCAAAATCTTTTGGGTCACACTTTTCAATTTTTAAACTATCGATTCGCCAACTTTAGCCCTTCTATGAAAAATCATGACTAGACCCTTAGTATCTTGAAATGCATTATAGATACGATTGTTTTGACAGAATATTTGAAAACTTTGACCCAAATTTAGTTGGATTGCATACTTTGTTTGCCAAAATTGGTTAAAAATTAAGGATATTAGAGCAAAATTAATATTTAGGGTTTTGGTGACGTCATAAGATTCACAAAATTTATTTTTTTAATATCTTATCCAAAATCTGGCCGATTTGAGTGAACTTTTTTTTGAAACCCGCTAATTTTGGGTCACACTTTTCAATTTTTAAACTATCGATTCGCCAACTTTAGCCCTTCTATGAAAAATCATGACTAGACCCTTAGTATCTTGAAATGCATTATAGATACGTTTGTTTTGACAGAATATTTGAAAACTTTGACCCAAATTTAGTTGGATTACATACTTTGTTTGCCAAAATTGGTTAAAAATTGAGGATATTAGAGCAAAATTAATTTTTTGGGTTTTGGTGACGTCATAAGATTCACAAAATTTATTTTTGCGATATCTTAGCCAAAACCTGGCCGATTTGAGTGAACTTTTTTTTGAAACCCACTAATTTTGGATCATTCTTTTCAATTTTTAAACTATCGACTCGCTAACTTTAAGCCTTCTATGAAAAATAATGAGCAGACCCTTAGTATCTTGAAATGCATTATAGATACGTTTGTTTTGACAGAATATTTGAAAACTTTGACCCAAATTTAGTTGGATTGCATACTTTGTTTGCCAAAATTGGTTAAAAATTAAGGATATTAGAGCAAAATTAATTTTTTGTGTTTTGGTGACGTCATAAGATTCACAAAATTTATTTTTTCGATATCTTAGCCAAAACCTGACCGATTTGAGTGAACTTTTTTTTGAAACCCACTAATTTTGGATCATTCTTTTCAATTTTTAAACTATCGACTCGCTAACTTTAACCCTTCTATGAAAAATCATGACTAGACCCTTAGTATCTTGAAATGCATTATAGAAACGTTTGTTTTGACAGAATATTTGAAAACTTTGACCCAAATTTAGTTGGATTACATACTTTGTTTGCCAAAATTGGTTAAAAATTAAGGATATTAGCGCAAAATTAATTTTTTGTGTTTTGGTGACGTCATAAGATTCACAAAATTAATTTTTTCAATATCTTATCCAAAATCTGGCCGATTTGAGTGAATTTTTTTTTGAAACCCGCTAATTTTGGGTCACACTTTTCAATTTTTAAACTATCGATTCGCCAACTTTAGCCCTTCTATAAAAAATCATGACTAGACCCTTAGTATCTTGAAATGCATTATAGATACGTTTGTTTTGACAGAATATTTGAAAACTTTGACCCAAATTTAGTTGGATTACATACTTTGTTTGCCAAAATTGGTTAAAAATTGAGGATATTAGAGCAAAATTAATTTTTTGGGTTTTGGTGACGTCATAAGATTCACAAAATTTATTTTTTCGATATCTTAGCCAAAACCTGGCCGATTTGAGTGAACTTTTTTTTGAAACCCACTAATTTTGGATCATACTTTTCAATTTTTAAACTATCGACTCGCTAACTTTAACCCTTCTATGAAAAATCATGACTAGACCCTTAGTATCTTGAAATGCATTATAGATACGTTTGTTTTGACAGAATATTTGAAAACTTTGACCCAAATTTAGTTGGATTACATACTTTGTTTGCCAAAATTGGTTAAAAATTAAGGATATTAGAGCAAAATTAATTTTTTGGGTTTTGGTGACGTCATAAGATTCACAAAATTAATTTTTTCAATATCTTATCCAAAATCTGGCCGATTTGAGTGAACTTTTTTTTGAAACCCGATAACTTTGGGTCACACTTTTCAATTTTTAAACTATCGACTCGCTAACTTTAACCCTTCTATGAAAAATCATGACTAGACCCTTAGTATCTTGAAATGCATTATAGATACGTTTGTTTTGACAGAATATTTGAAAACTTTGACCCAAATTTAGTTGGATTACATACTTTGTTTGCCAAAATTGGTTAAAAATTGAGGATATTAGAGCAAAATTAATTTTTTGGGTTTTGGTGACGTCATAAGATTCACAAAATTTATTTTTTCGATATCTTATCCAAAATGTGGCCGATTTGAGTGAACTTTTTTTTGAAACCCACTAATTTTGGATCATTCTTTTCAATTTTTAAACTATCGATACGCTAACTTTAACCCTTCTATGAAAAATCATGAGCAGACCCTTAGTATCTTGAAATACATTATAGATACGTTTGTTTTAACAGAATATTTGAAAACTTTGACCCAAATTTAGTTGGATTGCATACTTTGTTTGCCAAAATTAATTAAAAATTGAAGATATTAGAGCAAAATTAAATGCAACCATTCATTTATTCAGATTCAAAAATTACAACCAATTTAATTTTAGACATAACGGGAATAATTTAAAACAATCAACGAGATAAATAAATTTGCCTTTAAATCTAGTCTAATATTGAAATATAATCTTTAAACAAAAACATATCTTAAAAGAGATAATAAAAATCATCTGAACAATTTCGCTTATTCAAGAACTTAGTCACTTAGAACATGTTATTATAATTTTAGTTTGATATCTCTTGATATGAAAAGATGTCGGAAGAAAGAATAATGAAAAGGATTGACTGGAAAAAAATTTTAAACAAAACTTAATATACTTCTATATATTTCATATATACGCTTGAAGTGATTTTTTCACCCTGCTTAGTACGCACATAGTATCGGAAAACAATCATAATTGAATTGGAATTGCGGACGGCCTCCAATTTGAAGAAAGGTATCTATTGATTTTTCGCTATATTATTATATGTGCCCTAATTTAGTTGGTGCCTTCCTGTGTTGTAAAATCTCCAATATAAACATTATTTAAATCGTAGACCATAAATATTTTATTACAAATCTTATGTAATAAAATATTATCAAATCAATTTATGTCATTTATTATGTTATGTGTGCTGTAACTGCCATTCAATAAATATAAATAAATAAATGAAATAATAATTATTAAACTGTCAAAAACAAATTAATTAGTAATTAAGTTTTGATTATTATCTACAAATGTTTTACATCAAGTAAATAGGTACCGTATATATATAATAAGTACTTATATAAATAACATACCAATTAATTACGTAATTTAATTATTTATTATAATTATTATTATTACCATTGTAATAAATATGTCACGGGCAGTATGCAAAATATTGTAAAGATTTTATGGCATCATTAGCTAATGTAAAGAATCAATCAATCTATAGAACAATTTGTACAACACCAAAGTATTGAAAATATTTTTTTACATACGGGCTGGATTGAATTGGGTTAGTTGTCCGATTTGTATGTTTACTTTGAAAATTGGAAATTTATTTTAAGACTTCAATTACAGCATCCTTAATTCTCAAATACGGGTCTGTAGTTATTTTTTCAAACTCTTTAAAAGTATACATCATATAGACGTTAAAACATTTTATTAAAAAAGTAAAAATCGACAGAGAAAATTGTTTAAATACTCGACATATGGTTGAGTATCACTGTTTTACCTATTTTTAATCATTAGATTCATGAAATGTTCTAAATATCCAGTCCATGCAGTTATAAATAAATATATAATAATATCTATTGTAATAAAATATACAATAAAAGAGGTCAATTTTGCTAATTAACAAATTTAAACTCACATTTTATGCCTAGAATAAGTCACCAAAATTTAGACGATTTATATTTTTAAGTTTTTTGTGATGATGGACGGGCGGATCTAAGGAATTGGGTTAATTAGGTTATTCCTAAACTAAAATTTTGACTGTGGTTTCAATATACCAAGCGTTACAAACTTCAGAAAAAAATAAATATACTATGACATTATAAGTGTATAAAAATCTGGAGTTCATATTTGAATTTTTGAAGTTCATATTTATTTTTGGCCTGTCTTTTATTTTAAAGCGAATCGATGACATTCTTGTCGTATAGCACGGTCAAAAATTTCACAGAATACGTGCATTATATACTTTATCGGTAACATATATAAGTATACATAAAATATTTAGTTTAAAATCAATAATTTTGCCTGGTTTAGTGGGAAAATGTGTACTCCTTTTTATTGTGCCTAAATTTTATTTAAATTTATTTAAAAATTACTGTTTTGTAAATTATTAAACTGAAAAACTAAAGCTATGAACCATATTCTGTTATGTTCTGTTAATTAAACAATTCATTCTAATTGTATCTCAATATAAATACACAGCCTGCTAAAATCCAAACTCTTCCTTTTGCCTCAATAGGTTAAAAACTAGCGGACATTGTCCTACTGACCACCACAATATGACGAAATATTTAATATGTATATAAGTTACCGATAAAGTACAGTTGATCGTTATATACAATACGGTAGTTTTCTCTGAGCTAAAATGTTTTCAGGATACTTAAAACGTTGATGTTTCTATTGTAACATCTATATAAGCTGTCTACCGGTTTTGTGTCTCAACTTATGCATGATTTGGGAAGATAATTTAAATTTAACTTATAGTTATTAATAACTTCATCTCAAACATTTTTTTATCGTAACAAAATTCATTGGATAAATGTCGCTTTATTTGCGAAATCAATTCTCATACTATTTAGAAATAATATTCATGAATAATGGCCGAAGTATTCAAGAAAAAACCTTGAAATGACAAAATATTAAATTCTCGACACACCTTTTAAACAATCAAATTTGACAGTTAAAAATTTTGTATATTAACCGCTTAGTTTTTGTTGTTCATAATATAAATATTTTTAATAAAGCAGGGGCTAGGTGTACTTCATAATGCAAAATTTAAGGATCGCAGTCTGTCAATGGATTTGCATTTAGAATAGGTCAAATATTGCGGATGAAGTAAGTATACATATTACTGTCATTTCAAAAGAGCTTAATCAATTTTAGTCATGGTATTTTTAAAAAGTTTATTAATAACAGTTTTGAGAAAGATCTTTCAGTTAACTTTGAAATCTCACCAAAAAATAAAGCGAAATCTTCATTTTGATTGTAAATAATATTTTGAAGGTCTATGATTGTGTCACAGGATTAAATTTCAACACGGTAGCCTTCAGTGTTTAAAACAATTTATTTTAAGTTGTTATTGTTAAGTTTGTTTATTAAAAAAATAAGACAATTCAATTACAAGTTAAACTGCAATATTCTGAAAGCGCCCCTGATAGATTTTGAGCTCGTGTACTTTGCAAGCAGGTATGGTCCTTAACTACGCCACTGACTGAGTATCTACTGTAGAACGTTTCAATTAAGATTAATTCACGGTACACGCGGAAGAGAAAATTTCCATATGTGTTGATAATAAAATCATAAAAAAAAAGAAAGAAAAAAAAACTTATAGAGTCGTCTGCAGAGCACTTTCACTTTTAAACAATAAATACGATGTAGGAAAAAGGAAAATACGAATAAAATTATAAGGATATTCACCTTTGAAAAAGAATGTTTTTCTATTTTTATGACTTTTTATTTTAATAGTTAGTCAGTCACAGTTTTTATACTCTTTATGACCTATTTTCTACATTAAAAAACAGTTTTTTTATTGGATAAAATGTATGTATAAGCTGAAGGGGTACATTCCAAGATATCCCTTTTATTATGTTAAAATCCGTGTGTGGATAATAAAAAAAAAATAATTTTCAAAACAGGGTTAAAAACCTTCACCGGGAAATGATAAAATGTCTGCCAATAATATAAAAAAAACACATCAAGATGCGTATAACTCTTGAAAGCTAGTCCAATAAATTCCTGATGATTATTAAATCATACAATTTTTCTTTAAAATAGTTCAATCATTGATACTCAAACTAATGTCGGGTATTTAATTCGATATTTTTGTTTGCCTTGTTAGTACTTATTGCAGATGAATTTTGTATTTTATCATTCTGAAAAATCTTTATAGCCATGAAAGGAATTAATAAAATTTTAGGTTTCACTTTTTAGGTACAATAATTTACTATTGAGATATTTGACAAAATTCACCTATAATTATTTCTATAGTATAATCTTTTTAATCATGCTGTGACAATTACGATTATTTCCATTCCTCTTTCATATATCCTTTGCGCTCAATCACTAATTAGTTTGATTGTATTTGAAAAGATATTACAAAAAGACACCCCGGTGTGTTTGTCAAATAGTTGATCGGTTGTCATTTTGTGATTATATTTTATTATCTTTTATATAAAGTTTTGATTAGAAAACATTATAAATATATTTAGATTTATCAATTTCCTGAATATTTATAGTCTAAGTACCTCAAGCTGTATCACTTGATATTTTAGAAATAAGCTGGCAAAAAAGGTCTATTAAAATAAAAATAAAAAGGCTATTATAATATTATAGCCCTAATGTAGGTGCCAGCTGTTTTCCGACTGCAACATTAAGAGCCTATGGTCCCAACGGTTTGGAAAAACAAGCATCAACCTAAAATCTTCAATGTGACTTAGTTATCAATAGGGAAACAAGTTTTTCCTGTGAAGAGCATCTTTTTCAGAGCCCATATAATTTGCGATTACACCCACATGCTTGAAATTGATCGATATTCGTTTTATGACTCGGTGTCCATTGTCTCCAAAAAAGAAAATGGTTCACTTTTCAGATTTTGCGAAGAGGGAGAGGTTATTAAAAAAGACAAAAATACCGATGTTCGTATTATTAACAAATCATTATTATTTTTCTTTTTCTCATTAAGAAATTCGTCGTGTGAGCTTTGAGGGTCACAATTACCCTACTCGTTACTTCATATTATTGTGAATTTTTGTACGTAAGAACTGAATACATCTATTTGTAAGCTAATTAATAATTGAATTAATTGCAAAACAAAAAATAATTAGTTTCAAACTTGAGTAAATAATTCTAAACTGTAAAATCTTTGAACCTTTGAATAAATTTAAATAGCTCTATATATTTATAGAACAAACTTTAGGTCTTTATGTTATTTTGTATGAACCAAAACGTTCTCAGGTCTATCGCATATTTGTTAAAGTTGTTTATTCCACCTACCATTGCCAGAGAGTGAAACACCCAAATATATCGGAGAGAACTCACGTTCTCAATCACACGCTTGTTTTTTTTATCTGGTTTTAAGAGCTTTGTAAACACACTGATCATAAAATTATACAGTTTTCTATCTTTATCTATACTTGACTGGTGTACTTACTTAATAGAACATTATAAAAGTTATTGATTTCCTTTTCATTTAAACTAGTTATATAACTAAATGAAGCACGACCACTACTTCGATACGATGTTATAATAAAACCTCCACACAATCAATAAAACATTATATGGAAAATTAATTTTATACGAACTGTTATCATTTAAATTACGAAACACTTGTCATATAATTAGAAAATCAATCATTCATTTTATTTTATGTTATTTATATGAATATAACAAACAAATTGGTTATTACGAAACAAGATGATTATTTGATTCTGGCTAAAAATTATTATAGTTGATTGTACTTTCTCCAGATAAAGCATTGGAATGGAAGATTTGCTTCTTTTGATAACAGTATTTATGAGCTTCTATATAAAAAGAAGTACCCCTAAAATCAAAACCGGGAATGATATCATTTTTCGATGTTTCGAGATCACCTATTTCAAATTCACTAAATTTCACAAAAATGTGAATCTCCCAGTACGACGTATGTGTGTTTGTAGTCGATTCAGAATCACGACCGTTAGATTTCGGGATTGCTCGGACGAGCAGATTCCATGGATATATGCCCTACCTTTTAAACCATAGTTGAAGAAAACAAAAATGCCCGTCTTTTTAAAACAAAACTTTGGTATGAAAGATTTTTTAATAGACAATTTCAGCTCAATTACAGCTAATTTACACATTTATTATGATACAAATCATTATATAGTATGTATTGTAATTAATGTAATAATAGTTATAATACATTTATTTTCTATGCAACTTTCGCAAAAGGAATATCTTTGGGACTTTGTAGGACTGTCAGTTACAACATGTTTTAATCGTGTTTTTCCAGTACAAACTTTGGATAGAAAATAAAAGGTTTTTTGTAATTGACGTCACAGCGCTCATCGCATATGCAAGAGAGGGTGCTTTGATCTAATTAAAATACATTACGAACTGAAAAGATAAAAGTGGAATATTTTTCCTTTCCCCTGACCCAAGGAACTAAAAACATAATTAAAACAGTATGAAAATATTTACGGTAGTAGCCTTAGCAATAAAATTTTAATCCTTCTTTGAAACTTACGAAAATTACAAGAATAAAGACGAGAATACATGCAATTTCTAGGTTATGTTTGAAAAGGAAAGAGATTAAAAGCAACTGGTATAAGAAGTATACAATATGTAAGAAATTTGTAACAACAAATGCGTAATTACATACAAAATTGTATTATAAATAATGGAATAAGGTTTTTGAAATAAAATAGATTAGAGACACAATTTTCTTGGTAAAATATCTTTCTAGAAAATTACATATTTATTTCTAGTATTAAGTACGGTTGACGACCCATTCACATATAAACACTTTGACGAAACGAAAATTAAGGCCATATGTACTACTAGGTGGTAGTGTGTTGTGTGTATGTCTGTCTCATAGTGAGTACGGAGCAGTAAAGTCGAGTTTTAGTCCTCGAGGTTATTATGGTGGGTGTTTGCTACAAATACCAACAACATGCTATTCATCGTTGTCGTCAATGTCCTTCCTTCCGTGCGCTCTACATGTATGGTGGTATAGATTTGGTACGTTTGTAGTCGGACGCCTATTCGGTCGATGCTCTCCCGCTTCTAGTTCTCGGCTTCCATCATACCATATATACACATGGTTACAAGTGTATTGGCTGTCTAATAATTTCTATTAATCAAGACTGGAAAATTTTTCATGTAGGATAATCGGTTGTATAAAATTTTTCTAGAATTCATTTTTTGTCTTGTTTTTAGAACGCTTTAAACGATTGATTATACAGTACAATGTTTTTCCTCCCTTAGTACTGACCACTCTCAGAATGTTTTGATTCAAAAGAAGCTTGTAGTGCACAAAGAAGTTACCTGGATGTTTTGCATAATCATAATATGATAACAATAATAATGGGGTTTTACCATCGTTCATTAGACATGCCTGTTCGTTAAAAAAGTATAATATAAACTTCAAAAAAGTAAGTACGAAAATTATAATGAAATAAAAATAATTTAATGTTTTAAAACGGACTAATAAGTATCAAATAATTTTAAATGAAAAATATTGGGCGTGTGCAGTAGAATTGATGCATTTTTTTTAATTCACTTTTTCAACTACTAAAGTTAAATAGTGACTACAATGAGTATATATTCAATCTATACTACAACTAATGCTGCCGCATGTGTCCCATGTTTTTGGTTTGAATTCAAAGAAATTATTATCTGATCAATTCAATATATATAATTAATTAGTAAGTTATGTTTAAGAATTTCAGAATTTTCTGCTATCATACAAATAAAATTTTATGGCATCCAGTATATCTTCGATACGATTAAAGGGTGGTTTCACTTGGTGATGCCGACAACTAAGTGTTGTAATCCAACACTGTGTTGAGAGTTCGGTAGGTGTATATAGCCGTACACATAACTCCTGGTGCAATAACCTCATTGTTAACTTCTATTGTACAGCATGTATGAAAAGAAATTGAACCAATTATCATTTTAAACATATACTAAGAATATAATTTCTATTCAACGTTAATATAATAGTATTGACTTAACGATAGAACGATAATCAATATATACTTATAAAAAAATAAGATTTGATAAAAAAAGGAATATGGAAACCTATACCTATATGTACCAAAATGACACTAATCCGCATGTTTAGAGATGGCGTGATCCCGCAACTTTTCGTATCCAAAATTATTGTCTACGTCTTTTTAATAGTCGGGGAGGTAGCGTTGCAACTTTTATGATGATTTCTAGCCGATCAATTTTCGATTTTATTTAAAGTTTATATCGAAAAAGATGAAAATCGATTGTCGAGGCGCATCGAAGGTGGAATAATAACAAGATGAAGGAATAATAAAATATATTTCAGGTCACTTGAAATTAATAATAGAGATAGTTTCAATAATGTAGTAAATGAAAAAAAAATAGTCAGCAAAATATTTACGGGTGGAATAATTGTCAGCTAAATATGACATTTGATTACCTTAAATGAAGATTTCATGGCTACTCACCAGATTTTATTATTCTGCCCGCCTACCCTCTTGGAGCTTCATAACAGTGTACTAATAAACATTCAATTCCAACATGAATTCATCGACTTGAAATGATTGAGTCATTTGCAACGCCACCTCCGGGACTACAAGTTTTAAAGACAAAATAATTTTGTATTTTCTAAAGAAATGCTTCAGAAATGGGTTAACATAATTCTGAATACTGTATTCTAAATCGTTTACTTTCTGTAGGGAAAATAGGGCAGCAAAGAAGTCCTTAGAAAATCTGCAGTAAGAAAAGTACCAGCCACCTCAAAACAAATATGGTCTTGGAATTAATCGGGCTTTGTTAAAACAATAAAATATTAACTTTTGCTTAAAAAATTTTCCTGATTCACGTTATTTTTCATCTTAAATTGCATATGCCAATTTAAATAACATTCTGTATATAAAAAATAATGTCTAAAGAATTATTTTATTTCCACTCCGTAGATAAATTTATATCATCATAAAGAGAGTTACAGCCGTCCACCATTTGAAAATGGACTGATAACCGACACACATTACACAAAGTTCGTTATTACAGTATCATTCATCCTTTAACAATGTATCGTTGACTATCAAAAGTTTTTATCCAAATTTTTCATTTGATTTCGATAACAAGAACTATTTAAGACTGCATAAAAATGTTATAGAAAATAATTGAATGGGAGTGAGTAGTAGAATGTAGTTGTTTGAGAAACACTGTTCATTATAATTCACGATTGGTAACAAAGGAATTGTATACAAAGTTCATGTTGTTTATAAAGCTCTTTGTCCAATTTACCACTACTATAATACCATTGGTGGTGATATTTGAGGGCATTACAAAATTTTATTGAGTTTGATTAGATAGATATTCTTAAATTGGTTTTTATATTGATGTTGGCAAATATCATTTAGATAAAATTTTATCAATATGTTATGTTCTCTTCGATTTTCATAATAGTATTGAGAAATGTTCTCATTTTCTATCCATATTTTTTTCTATTGTGTTGATATATAAATGTGAATTTTCATTCAAAAGTAATTGTAATGATCATAAAGGGTTAATACATTGATAATAGAAGCCTTGGTAGATTTGAGCTTTAGTTACGAGATAATAGGTTTGGCAATAATTTTATATTGTACCTATACATTGAGGTTAATATAAAATAGTGTTTTTTATAAATTTTTTGATGAAAAAGTGTCTTATTGTACCAAAACGTAGTTTTAAGTTTATATAAGCACTCTCATTTTGAAAAAATATTGATCAAGTGTGCTCTTGCAGACGATCTCCTAAATGTCTAAAAAGAAGGCTTTTGGTTGTGAATGCAATGTTTCTGGTTGAGTTCAAAAAACCAAAAGCATTCATATAGCGTAAACATAAAACTCGATAATGATCGAAGGAATAATTTAAATTTCAATTTTAGATAAAATGGTGGTTTCATAAAAACAATCGAATTTTCAACCAAAATTGCCACAATAACTTGTGATTTGTGATTTTCCAAGTTGTATATTTCAGACTCGGACATTTTCTAAAATATCGGACCAAGTCTCTTTTCTATTGGCATATTAATTATCTTCTTATTCGGATAACAAAAAACCCCAATATTCGTGATTTTGAAACATTGATAATAAATGAAGACTCTCATTCACGCACCGGTCTATGAAGTTTATTTTCATGATTTACATGTTGTAAATTTGTATAACCTATGTTACTAATTATTATCCATTTAAATTTGGGTTCATAATAAATTTAATTAACGAATTATATACACTCAGAGTAATGTTGAAAATTGAAAATCAGATTTACACAATTCATTCATATGTTATGAATAAAATTGGCAACGCACTTGATAAGGGTTCTTATAAAATATAATATATTGATGAATATTGTAACCCCGATAAAACTTACATCGTTTTTAATAAGATGTGATTGACATTTTCACTTTTATATATATAAAAAAAACTTGTTTTCTAAATTGAATTATAGAGGAAAAGTTTTTTTTTTCAATTTTCTAATAGAATTTTATATACGTTTTGATTAAATTCTAAGAAATATACGTATGTATATTCAGAATGGTAAAATGTTTCCATTTAATTTGTGTAAACAAATTGTCAACGGTTGTCGTGTTTAAATTGGAGAGAAAAATTAATATGACAAAAAAACTACGTTATTTCCATGTACGCTGTGTACCACGTTTAAGGACACACAACGTGATTCAAAAATATATTGATGTTTGGATAATGTTGATATGTCTTGAAATTAAAGCATCGCTGTTGAAAACATTAACGTCATAATACATAAATCATTCCGATGTTGCATTCAACTAATCCATTTGGAGTGGTCAAATGATGGGTATTGACTCACTGCGTGTTCTTAGGCCAAATTATATATGCATTATTATGGGACGTTGCTTTCTCGAAGTATAGTTTTGTATCCAAATATCTCCAGATTCTAATGAAAATAGACGGTTCGCCTAAGAATAACCAGTAACTCATGACCTTTCATTTGAGCTATTAAATCCTCAAATTGGCTGAGATGGAGGAAAGCAAGGCGTGGACATTATACTCTTTATAGAATTTTCCCCACCCAAAGTTTGATATGCCATGTTCTAATGAATTTTATTTTGTACTAAGAATACTCAGTGATTCAAGATCTTTCATCTGAGCTATTTAACATTAAAACTGTATAAGATAGAAGAGAGTAAGAAGGGTAAGTTTTCATCAATTTTTTTATAATAATATATAGATAAAGCAATTGAATTTGTTGTTGAAGACACTGTAAAAAGGTAGGTAAAGTACATAAATACACATATATAGAACTTAGATATTTTGTTAGGAATGAGAAATGTGAAAATCGAATATCGATCTGATTGACGCGTAGAACGATACTATGAATATATTAAATGTGAAGTAATATCTATTTCATGTTCAATCTTCATCCGTTTAAAATATATACAATTAAGGTTGTTTTCTAACCAAATGAATAAGCAAGATGATATTTATAAATATTTATTTCTTTATAAAATTAAAAAATAAATACAAAAGAAGTATGGTTTAAAATATCGCGTCATGTCGACTTTAAAATAACTATTTATGTGTAATATGGAATTTCAATTATGTAGGTTAATTTATTTATAAAAATATGTTAAATACATTTATTATTAAAAATAATAATACTTTATAATAATAATAAAATGTATAAAAATTATATTTAAAAAAATCACAAAATAAGAGTAAAATAACATTATTACAAAATGCAATAATAACAATTTAATTTTTTTTGTTCATGTCAACGTATAATTGAAATATTTACGTTTTACATATTTTAATGTATATTGTGGTTTATTTCATATAGATTGAAACAATCGTTAATTAGATAAACTATTATGGAAACACCCAAAACTGACCAATAAACAAAGAGCTCGATGAATCATAGTATGCGAAGTACAGAAACCATGTTGAGATAAGAATTACGAGGGACGAGAATTTTGTTAGGTCACAAAAACAGTCGGAAAATGTAGTAAAGTGTTGGAAATATTCTTATTTTGAAAATTCAACCAGTTGCTTTTTGATCTTGGATTTATTGATTAACGACTCTGAAAACCCCCGAGAAACAAGTTTCGAAGTGAAATTTCGAATTAATAATTTTTCTTTAACAGGGATTTGGGATGGGAACACCACCCTAATCTTCTTAATTTTCATAGTGAGGCAGAGGTTAGTGGTGATGAATTTTTTTGAGGATCTAAAGAACACGTATAACAAATAATTTTAAAATTTTGAGCTGCTTCACCATTTTGACAAATTTTAAAATCTTTTCTGGATAATTTACTGTATTAAGTTGGGTCAAAACGGTAAAAGTTTTCTCAAAAAGTGATTAATTTTTTTTCCTTTCTATAATGATTTCAATTTATATAAAATAAACTATATTTAAAAATTGAACAATATATATACATGATACAATCTTTAATATTTTTCATTATCTTTATTGCATTATATTATTCAGTTGTTGGTGTAATAAATAAGAATTAAAGCTTATAAAAAAATATATATAAATAAATATGATATTTTTTTTTTGGTACATGTTTGTTGGTATTGTATTTTTTAATAGTAATAATAATTATGTTAAGGCAGTCATGAGTTTAAAATGCAATGCATATTAAGCACATATATTTTTTTCTCCATTTTTCTGGTTTATTTGCACAAAACGTAATAATAATATGTGTGTTTAAATAAATCCACAATGATATATGCGTCTCGGTATAAAATTTTGTATACCTCTATATACACATTTTTACAAAAGTGTTTAATGTTAATATATTTTCGGTACAAAATGATTCAAATTCAGCAGATTTTTAATATCTATGTTCTGATACCGATTTAAGTTTAATAATTACACATGTAAAATATATACTCATAGAAAAAAAACGCAATGACCTGAATCTTTTACGCCTACAATTTTTTCAGTCTAAAATAAATGTTTTTCAAAGATAAAATTAATTCTGATAATCAACTCAACACATCATAAAAATCGTATATTAAATGTTTTAAAATAGGTAAAAAAATGAAAATAGGTAAAAGTGTTGTATTTTTTCATACCATGAGTATACCTAGTAATTGATTTCTAATCTTTTATTCAAGAGTAAATTGATTTACTCTTTACCAAAATTTTCCCATTTTCTCTGTCTCACTGCCTATAAAGGTTTCGGATAAATATTAATAAATATTAAAATCTAGCTATACGTAAAAGAAATTTTCTTGTGATGGAGAAAATTAGGGAATAATTTTCATGGTAAGCAGCATCTCGTAAAAAATCAATTTGTAACGTCATAAAGCCTCTTTGAAAAGAATTTGGTATGTATATAGATGTTATGCGGAGTTCACATAAGATGATTTTTGTTAATTTTTTTGTGTTGTTAGTTAATCTGACTGTATAAAATATTTTTTTAATATTATATGTCAAAACTAAAAATGAAAAACGTTTTTTTCGGTTTTGTTTGACATTTGGTTTTTTTATATATTTTATCATCATCGTGTTACAAAAAAAAAAATGTTTTTAATGAGATGTTTATTTTTTGTTTTGTCATATTATAAAAATCACATTTATTTGTATCAAAGCGTCAGGAAACTCAAATGGCGTCATATTTAACATTTCTGATTAGATTTCAATTTCTAACCATTTAATTTTGTAGAATTAACCATAAAATTTATTTATTTATTTTTGTTTGTAGAGATCCGTGTTAAGACATTGAATATTATTTTGACGATAACTTATATATTTTGTAGAGAATTTTAATTAATTTCAAAAATAAATATTATGAGATTGATTTTGATCATATGTTGATTAAGTATCAAAGATACTCAATCAATTTTTCGTTGTTAGGTATTTACTCTAGGGTTATCTATTAACTGTACTACTTTTGGCGAAATAAAATCTTATTTTTTGACGTTTGGCATATAATGATAACAGGATGGCTTAAAAACTTCTTCGTCCTTAAAGGAAATTTGAAAGGCATTCGATAAATCTATATCAATTCTTCTTGTAAATAATACATACTTGAAATGCAGGGAACGGGAAGGTATGTTGCTATGGTTAACTTTACTAGGAAGTATCCCAGAATCCATTGTACAGAGCAAATTATTCAGGAAACGTGCCCGTGTTTTTTTAAAGAAATTATGAGTTTATAAACACTTATATCAAAAATTCCCTTCTTTTTAAGGTTCAACTCTATTTACTTACATATTGATATATAAATAAAAATGATTTTTCTTTCTCGCTGACAATATTTTGATAGACATATTTACATTTTCCAATATTTTTCACACATTTCTACGAATTTATATAAAAACAGAACAGGTAAAAACACATAAACTCATATGGATGAGTGAACATCATACATAAAGTATTATTACTGGAGAAAAGCCTTATAAAATATCTCATACCAGTTGAATAAATTTAAATAATCCTAAAATAATATTTTTTCAAATATTTTTCACATTTAAGTATATGAAAATTTTTTATTTCATAAATAAAAATCCCTTTAGGGGTTGGACTGGAATATGATTAAAATTGTCATACAAATCTAATTTAAGCAGTCAAAACAATTTTTTCTTTTCATTTGATTAAATTAAAAAAAAAAAAAAACAAATATTAGGATTATTAAATACGTAATTTAAAACAATATAAATATTGCTATATTTTTTTTCTTGTTTAGAGTGGAAAATATAAAGAGAAAGCCTAAAATATTGAATACTGTCTAAGGTTAAGTAAGCTATTACGATTATGATATTGTTTAAAAATCAATAAAATATTAAATTTGAAGCTGAACAACATTTTTATAACATTAACATGAGGAAACGACGCCTTCCAAAACTTTGCCTTAAACGCGAAATTCGTTTTGTCGAAAATGTACTGGATCCAATATACAAAAAGGATAGTTGCGCAAATATGCGTTATATTGGAAAAAATCCATTATGAGCATCTCACAACTTAAGTCAGCTTTCACTTCATCGAACCAAACTTTAGCAACATTATGGAAAATTATGAAAATTATATGTTCAGTGAGGATCCCAAGTGCAAAGAAAACTCTTCAAATAACATAATCTATAAATATATTATAACAGCTCGTAGTATATATATTTTAATTTTACTGCTGACGCTCAAAAACTGAGAAAGACCGTTTGGATTACGATGCTAGGTCAACTGATAGAATGTCCAAAATTTGTATGAGTAAGATACACATTTTTTGATAACTTCGTCTGTGGCGATATTACTAACTTGCTTACAGTTGGCACTGTAGATAAACTAGATTAGGTGTATTAGTTTAACATCAGGGTTATAGACCTGTCAAACTGAAAATTCATTGCTTTTATTTTGTACATTATTTTCATTACATTTATAATCATTATTTTGATGTAGGAAACTCTTATATATTTTGTATTTTGAAAAACAAATAAAGATAATAATATAAATTTGATAAGTGAAATCTATTTTTAACATCAATTTTGGGAATCTGTATTATAATAGTATTATCAAGCGGTTGAATTACATATTTCAATACAAGAGATAAACAATTACTGTTTTATTCTGTACCTCTAAAAGTACCATGTAGACTTCTTTACTATTTAATCTCCCAGATATTGCTATTTATTTATTCTATTATTTAATTCCATAGAGTCATTAATCATTCATATATAGATCTCAAGAGTAAAATTCGAACACAAAACTTCAATCAGTAATCGCACAAAATAATTTATTTAATAAAAGATTGTATTATTTCAATGAAATCTGTACAAATATAAAACATATTTATATAATAAATATTCTTTAGTAATTTTAATTTAACTTATCAATGTCTGGCCTGTCTGTATGATTGTCTACAAAACGAAGGCCTACAAACATGTAAGCAATAAAATGATTTAGAATAAAATTTTAAACATATGATTTATAATTTTGACATGTAGGAAGATCTTTAGACACAAATGTACATTACATTAATTATTCTATTTTATGTCTATCAAATAAATATTGTGTGTAAAAAAATATTATGTGTACCATATTAAATTTACAAACTAGGAGAAACTATTATACTAAGACTTGGCATATATCAAACTTACATGTAATTATGTAAGGCATAAATTGACTGATTTCTCTATATAGTGTACGAATGTTCCAGAAGACTTCTTATTATACAGTTGACTTCTTATTATACGTCAGGTATTTCTTTCTTTGGATTTCGTAACAATTTGGTGACAACTCTTATCCGACCAGTTCCCACTTACTCTTCAAAAAGCGGGATGCTTACCTCCAAGGAACTCTACTTACTTTAAAACTCTGCTTATTTTTGAACGGAAGATATTGGGGAATATTTTTGGAGACACAAACGATAATGGAACATGGAGATACCTTTATATAAATATATTATACTGCTGGCGTTTTTTTACAAATCCTTCAGGAGAGACAACTAAGAGAATGACTTTAACACCCAAAATGTTAGAAAATGGTTCACTATCGCCGCTGATAGAACAGAATAGAATTGACTTCTGTGTAAGCCCAGGCTTCATTAAGAAGTCAATTATATGTATCTAAGTGAAGTTTCATAGAGTTAATTATATCAGATGCTTTAATTGGTACACATCAATATACAAATAAAATAACTAAAAACAAATGATTGAAACTTTGTACATTAAAAATTTATATAAGATCGTGTCTCGCCTATTATAATCAACTTGATTATTGATATTTGAAGACAAAATCATTTAAAATAATATTTAGTTTTAATTTAAAAGTCTATTTTCAAATAATAAATTATGTCAGTTTGAATTATAATATTATAATATATACATAAAATTGACAATTAAATAAAATAATAAAAAAATAAATAAACTTAAAGATATCTGAATATAATGGAATCGTTCATTCTTTAAAACTTGTGAAATACAACGCTATTAGCTGTTTTAAACTATAAAAGAAACTGAAAAAAAAAAAACGAAATTAAAATGTACGAAAAAAAAAAGATCATTTTAAATAAAATATACTAGTAGTCCTCAAGATATCAAGTATTTTAAAATTTCTCAAATCTTTTCCTACCGATTTCCAAAACTTCTATATCGTTACCAACATAGATACTTTTGCATTATCTCTAAGGTATTTATAGATTCTGTTATTTGTAATAGATTTTAACCTAAAAAAATAGATATACGAAGAAGTATTGATTCTTTCTTGAAAAAAGGATCGATATCTTGAGGAATCGGTGGTTAGTGGGCAAGGTATCTGATAAATCTAATTGTGTTGGGAAAAATATTAAGTAAAATGAAATGATATCATGAGTTATCGACAAAGTATCGATGCATAATTTAAGGTATCCATGCTTTGTCGATAACGATATAATTTCTTTTAACTAAATATTTTATCCAACAAGAAGATTCGCATTTATAAAAATGGGATCCCAGCAAATCAGTTTAATTCAACAAAATTTTAACTTTATGCATGAAAAATTAAAGGATAATTTGGTAATTTTGATACCGGTTTCGAGAATTTTTTTAAATGAGCGAACAGATATTTTCAAATTTTGTACAGAATTCTAAAAAAAAAAAAAAAATATTAAAAAATCCATTAACAATATACATAACAATAAACATTGATAGTACACGAAATAATCGTTAAAAAATAATGAGGGTGTATAGTCATTGTAAATATATGCATACAAATACATACGAATTAACGATTTACAATTAAATTTTACGATTAAAACTATGTGGTGTTTAAAGTGTTTTGTGTGTGCTTTACGTAACTACAAAATATATTTTTATTGTCGATAATAATAGTAGTGAATTTAATAGTTGTAAGGTTTTTGGCACATCGATATTTTAATAATAATATTATTTGAATTTCTTGTTCGTCAATTTTATATTAATAGTCTAGATGTAACAGAGGAAACAAAAAAATCCAAGCCTAACATAAAAAAATACATTTTGATATTTTTTAGATCATTTACGAGTTCAAATGAGTAACCTAGTAGATCAAATCGTGTGTTCTCTGCATAAGGATGGAGGAGGGGGTTCTTATTATGAAGTCACATTGGATATTTAAAACTATAAGAGTGGTAGAAAAATTTTAAGGAGTGCGTGATAAAAAGTTTTTGTTTCTGATCAATTGCCTTGTTAAAATTTAAAATAACACTTATATCTTTATTGATATCTTTGATTTAAAAAATAATTTACAATGTGTATGATTGAAGTAGAGAGATACATTTTTTCATCTCATATCCCAATTGCAACTTGTTCGTTGAAGTCAACATATTCGTAAATCACGAGGAAGTTTTATTGACATAGTTTTTAATTGTCTTTGAAGACACCGAGGGAGAAATATTCATTAAAATATTTCTTTGATGATACATCTCTGTATATTTTTATTATGTTGGAATTTCGATGTAAGTAAAAATTAAGACCTAGAAGCTTGTTGATTACACATTTCGTATGTAATGGTTACGATTATTCATTCTTACCTTTTTATTGTATACGAAATACAATTTTACATTTGTATAATATAATTTTATTGCAAATTTAAAACAATTTTACCTAGTTTATTTAACCAAAGTAATTGGTATGTATTTAAATGTGACGGTAGAAGAATCGAGTTTAAATTATTCTATAGTAAAATCATTAGAGGAAATTATTTTACACATTCAAACTTATGGGCTTTGTAGTTTTCAAAATCGAACATTTAAGACTTTCCCAATGTAATCCGACTTTGACGACCTCTCTCTCTACAAGAAGGTTATTTTTGAGAATTAACAGAGTAAAAATTATAAACGTTAAAACATAGGTGGAACTAGTTCTATGAAACATATGTATTATTTTTAATGCAAAATATTTGCTAAATGTCCATGGATTTTTCCCAAATTATCATGATACAAATCTGTGCTATTTAATAAACAATTAGTTAGCACTTTATGCAAGGAGTAGAATTACTTTCGTTCTTGTGTCTAATCACACTCGTGAATTAAGTGTGAACGATCAAGTGTATTTATAGCACTTTACAAACCAATATATATAGCTCTATATATGCGTAAATTGATATACCTGCCAATACCCTTAAATCATTAATTTCAATTTAAACCTTCACTGAAGCTTTAAAATTATACGAAAAATCAGTCACATTTCGATGAAAACCAAATTTTTCTAAGAAGAAAATTTAAAAAAAAAATCTGTTTTATTTTTAAAATTACTTGGAACCTTGTAAAAAGAAAAATAATTAAATTGTTATAAAATTTCAATAAATATAAATTGCCTATCACACAATGATAAGTTAAATGGAAATGTATAAGTATATTTATTTTTATTATAATTCTTATGGCTTCGATGATATTTTTATGTAGGGATGATGATTAAATAAAATTACAAAAGATAAAAACATTTTAACATTGTAAACGCAAAAATTATTATTGGTGTTGGCGCAGTGAAGAATAAATTATAATATAAGCAATATATCGTTTATATAAATAACTGCGTTTCCACCAACTTATTTCTGAATATTGCGTCAATATTTCTATAGTATGTATTTGATTGTAAATTAACTTTTCCACAATATTAATGTTCGTATATAAACAATAAAATCGGGGATTTTTTAAATCTGGACCACAAATTATAGTAAAAAATATTATTAGTTATTTGTTTGTGAAAAATAAATAGTTATATACCGAAAACGAGATTTCAAAGGATCTATTTATTTCGAGTATAATTAAATTCATTTATTAATTCATAGACGATTATTTGCATAATGATTGAATTTTTATTTGACCTTTCGATATTTTTCTCGTGACCTAACAAGTAAATGAAAAGAAAAATAGAAAAATAATGGAAGTTAGCTCAGTAACTCATAGTTTTCAATTGTATATACGCACGCTATAATGATAATATGTCTTTAAACAAAATCTGCCAGGCACTACTCACATATCTTTTCTATTATGCGTTCGAAGAATTTATAAAATCAGTTCAGTAGACCCTACAAAAAAATATACAAAATTAAATTTAACGTAGATAAGAAGCATTTATTAACATCATAAAAAATTTTACATTAAAAATATAATCTATAATTACACGATATATCCCAGAAATTGCGATATGTTCGAACTACTTGTAGAAACCTAATTTACAAAATTTAATATACCTTCATATAACTCACAATTATTATACATAATATTAAAAATTGTCCCATTTTTGTGAATAAGTGTATTTCATGTACGTAAATGTACACTTGCATGTGTGTATTATATGTTTACGTATAGTATTGTATAGTATAAGATGATTGTGTGTCCTCTATGTCAATGACCTGCGGCCCGCGGCTCACTATCGTCATCTTCATCATATACTTTGTGACTGCCTGCCTGCTTGCTTGCCTTCTGCTGCTTTCTTACTTATGTTGTTTTCCATACTTGCTTGTCTGCTTATTCCACTACACACTCTGTTTGTGTTCTCACTGGATGGGATAGCACATGGCATCATCAAGCCTAAGTAAAGCTAACAGTGTCCAATGGGCACAATCACTCATATTATCGCACATTAATTCGTACTAATTTCTTTCCAAGATATAAAATTTGTTGCTCAAGTAAAGTTAAGTTAACTTTTACAAACTAAAGCTTTGGACGATACGGTACATTAATTCAACTAAACAGTAATATAGTTCTCAATTAGTGCTGCCAAAAAAGCACAAAACTTAGGCTAAAAAATATTTTTCTAAATTCTTAAAGTTGAAATTATTTACTGTATCGTCCGAATGCCGTTGACTACTAGCTTTTTAAAAATCTAGCAGAATTTTCATTTTATGGAAATTCACTTGAGCATCAAATTTTTTGGAACTAAATTAACTAATGAGCTATGTTAAAGATTCTACCCATTGGACACTGCAAGCTTTACATACATGAATCATATCATATCATCGTGTTGTAGTGTTTTCAAACAATTGTGAGGTTTTAGTCCAATAACAATATAATATTAATAATAATAATTAAACTTACAATTTCTATATCCAACATATATCAAATGTATAAGGGTATATCAAATTTAGTTTTCAACACTGGAAATTAACGAAGGTACGAACATAACTTTGGTATAGATGTACCAAGAATCACTTAATGAGTCAATGTTGGATTATTCGTGCGTCTAAAGTAATCCTTGATTCTTTTTGTATTTTCTCACCATGTTTTTTTTTTATAAAATAAGAGATAAATCATAGCAATAAAGCGTTATATACATCGAATATTGAAATATGTTTCAGCTTTACAAAATAGATATAAAATTTATTATTTTCGAAGTACGTTATTACGAATTCTTGGCTTGCTTTTAAAAAATAGGAAATATTATGTAATAACTAAAGTTTTTATACATACAACATTGATATTCCATAAACATCTTATTATAGAATCTTTGTTAAAGCTCAGGTAAATTTTGCAATATTTCTTGAAAGAATATGAAAGACTAACATGATAATATAACAATCTAAAGGAAAAATCATAAATTTTCATTTTTTCAAAAAGAATGACAAACCCCAATGTTCATATTTTATGGTTAAAATGATGACAAACTTTTTTGAAATCTTTTTTCCAAATATTTATTGAATTTTATGACAAAATTAAATAAAATATTGTTTTGTATGATAATAAAAAAAAAACCAACATGAACAATGAACGAACAGAAACGAACAAAATCGTTTGCATGTACAGGGGCTAGACAATAACTTTCACTACAAAAAAATATTCTTTGAGGATTTGATACTTGGAAACTGGATCAATACCTTCCTGTGAAATAATTTATAATTGTTTTATAAGTTATGATTAAATAATTGTAAAATTATATAAGTTGATAATAAATTTTAGCTTTCCAATGAAAAGTATATGTGCTCGGAATTTTTCATCTCAATTTTTTTCTAGAAAAAATAATGATATCGATAAGAAAATATTATCATTCGATTTGTAATTACATAGTACTCCATGCAACAGCATTAGCTTCTTGTTGAGGGTAAAAAAATTTGTTATTTTAAACATTCCTTAATTTCGAGAGAGGATCTGATGAAGAGAAAAATTGTAAAAATTGCTTGGAAAAAATAGTCTGCATCGAATAGTCCTAAGACCAAACCAAAACTTTCAGCAGTTTTAATATGATACATACACAAAAAATACTAGATGAATTTTCTCAAATTTTTCCCCAAATAAAAAGATTTCGATAAATTGTAATGATTGGAGATCCAATTCTAATATTTTAAGATTCATTACTGGTTTCGGTGTTATTTTTCGAGGAATAACCAATAACCTTCTAGCAGAAAGTCAAAACAAACAGCTAAATGACGCAAAATATAAAAAAAAATAAAATACAATACAAAATATTATCCAAGTAGATATTAGGGATAAGACGCAAAAAAAAACACTATTCATATCATTTCGTATTATGGTGTTGGAAGTAAGCAAGAAAGCTAAAGTGAATAATAAAAATGCGTGCGTAAAATACATATGTGTGTAAGAAAGACAAAACGATGTATAGTGGAAACATAACACGGAAAACTGAACGACCGACCTTAAACTTGATACGATATAATGACGGCACACAAGTGAGTCGTATTATTATTCGCCTACGGATAAATTTTACGACCGTGTTACTTCTTAGTATCGTATAGTATGCCACTAGTGTGATGATGTGAGTGAGGGCAATGTGCCTTTAGAATATATATTATGCAGGCTGGCTTGACACCACCACCCTGGTTCGACATATTACGTATCATAAATGATATTCTACTTATTTTTTTCTTCAAATCATTTACGATTTTTTTTTCACTTTATTACTATGAAATAATAAAGTATTGTAATCGAGTTATTAGCTAGTCGATTAAAAGATTATTAATGAGCTCTGATCTTAAAACTTCGAGAAATATGTGAGGCTCTGAAATGTTTTATATTAGGATTAGCTGTTATATAAAATTGTTGTTGTTTTTATTGTTTGTCTGCAATTCAAAAACAAGAATCAAAATTAAAATTTTGTTTCCTGTTCCAAACTAAAAGTAAAATTTTTAATCACAACTATAATAGCTTCGATCATTTCGTTTTTAATTTTTTTATTTCAAAATAAAACAAAATAAAGCAGAAGTTTTGATAGAAAATTGAATAGGCGAATATATTTTCTATATAAACCACTACCCTTTATTCTTTATTGAAAATTTTCTTAATTCTTTCGAAAAATTCTGTAATAAATTCTTCCCAGTCCCAGTTTTTGATAATTAATCTTAAATAAATGTTTATTAATCTTAAATCCTAAAATCACAAGATCTGATATGAAACAATTGCAAAAATTCAATTTTTTGTTCGCTGTGCGTTTCACGTGAAACGCATGATTTGTTACAATTTGCTCTGATACTATGATTCTGTAATATTTACAAAAAACCTAGACAAATTTTCATGTACACTACATTTGATTGAATATAAATATCATCAATATGTATTTGAAACAAGAAAATTGTTTTAAAATAGACAAATTTTAATAGCTTAACTTTTATATCCAATTAATGAAATAATGGATTATAAATTTTTAAAACCCAATGCGTTTTTGTCTATAAGACCATAAAATCTCTTTTAAAGTCTCACAAACTATAAAAATTTCTACTCACCATCTATTTTTGTTTTTAACATATTGTAATAAAGGGCAGATAATCTAATTCAAGAATGATAACTAATACACAAATTTAGATAATATTTTTAAAATCTTTTATATGAACTGTAATATAAAACACTATAAAGGTTTGTGGAATTCTTGGAAGGTTTTTTTCTTTTGCTCTTTGTTGCCGTGTATCTTAATGGTATATTTTATCCAACAAATATTTTTTTATCAGCACATAGTAAAATTTTTTGTTTAGTGTTTTGTGTGATAATGTTTGTGTTGTTAAACTGATGTGGAAAAATGACATTTTTCTTTAGCGGAGATAAAAATAAAAAAAACTGTCATCGTTTTACAATATACGAAATAAATGTTTACGAATCAAGAAATTATTAAATTCTTTAACCTACTTATTATAATTAATTATTATAATTATTATAATTTTTAATAGGCAAAGTGTCTTTAAATGGAATGTTTTCTTTGATTTGGGAATTTGAAATTTTTTGATGGCACGTCAAAATTGACGGAGATTTAGTTGGCAGTAGTTTTCAAATTCCTAACATTAATTTATTTTTTAGAGAAAATCCAAAATTCAACACAAGGAATGCTCGAAAAAGTTATAAAAACAAAATTTATTTTTTAGAGAAAATCCAAAATTCAACACAAGGAATGCTCGAAAAAGTTATAAAAACAAAATTGTATTAAATTTCGAAATTGGAAAGAAAGGAAATTTAATATTTATTAAAATAGTTTCTCCACTTTGAAAATTGAGAAAATTAGGAAATTTTTCCCTCAAATAACAGCGATATCAATATTTCCAAAAAATTACAAATTTCATCACAATTATCTTATTTTTTAAATTCTAAACATTACCTCTGAAATCTTCGGGTGTCACTAATGGCAAATTTGAGATCATAAGGCAACTAAAGATTGTTTCAACCTCAGTAAAACCAATCCTGTAAATGACAGAGATTAAACATTTTGACCTCAATTCTAGGATTTATTTTATTGGGATTGAAACAATCCTCAATTACTCTTTGGTCTTAGACTCAAAATCTCAAGAGGTACCTTATCCCTGTAACTTCTAGGTTTGGTTTTAATGGAGTTACAACTAACCACAACTACTTTTTGCGACCCAAAAAGCCCCAATTTTTTTAAAACTACCCTAATATACACATTTAGTAGTGATAAGTTTTCCTGACGGGCAAGGGAATGCGTACAAAAAAAAAAAATTTTAAATCGGAGTTGTTCCACAACTTTTCCACATTTCAATGTTTTTCCGGCTTATTTATCTTGTTGGAAGTAAAATTCTATAATTATTATATATCTAATTAAATCTCTCATTATTATTAAATTTCGTAATAAATTTTAATTTATAAACCTATAATACAAATAATTTGGGACTACTAAACTTTACTCCATAATGTAAAAAACAAAATAAATAATTTCAAATGAGAATGATTTTAATCACTAATACCACCCCGTGTGTACAAAAACGGATTAATTTCATTATTTCTTGTGCGTATAAGGATTAATGTGAAGTATGAAAAATAATAATACAAAGGGATAATCTCAACATATTACATAAATGTCACATAAAACATTTTCGAAATTTTATTTAATATGTGTACTTATGTATAGGTGAGAACAATTTTGGTAGATTAAAACTTTCTTAAAATTTGATTAAATGGTATCGAATCACTGAACGAGGAAAATGAGCTCTTGGTTTTCATGGTATGATTATTTAAGTGTGAGGTTTTGAGAATTAAAGATTCAGTTAAGTGATTTTTATTTAATACAAAGATATTGTTTCGGCAGTTTTCTTTCAACTTGCGCTGTTTAATTTAATCAAATCTTAATAAAAACATTAGTTTTTATTATGTATTTCAAAATACTTTGATCTATAATGGACTTATAATATATTATAACAATTTCGAAGACAATTACAGAGACAATCAAGTAATTTTTTCAAATATTCTGTAGAATGTAAATTAATTTTTTTTCCTTTTTCCGTAGTTTCGATTTTCTGGAATAATCGATTATAACCAAATGTAACATTATATTAAGAATGTTCACACAATTTTATCTTAATTGGATAAACGATTTGACCGTAAGCTGTAATTAGAATAAAGGATAAAAATAAGTGAAAAAAATACAGGTGTCGTAGTTTGGAAATTATTTAAACAAACAAACTGTCAGGTAGAAGTTGCTCAGGATGTTCCTGTTTTTACAAAAAATAGGATGCTGTGCGTTAAATATTAATCCAGCCTAATGTTTTAAATGCTCTGCTGAAAGAATGCACTTTGCTTACGCAGCTACTTCTGTATAACGAATTTTATTTATGATTTAAATTAGTGTTACTTGTGGCTTTAATACCGTCTATTCTTGTTAAGCCTATAGCTATATCCCTTTTATATTTAAATTAATCTTGTCAGTTTCAATTTACATATAGAAAATTTAATTATTTACCGAAACTACATCATATTCCACTCAGGTTAATGTTATTAGATATTTAAATTTATCATCTGAAAAATAAATTCATTCTAGGCTGAGTAAGTGGCAGAACTTCAGACCCAAAGGTATAAGAAAGAATAATAATTAATCATGCCAGCAGAGCAAAGAGATTTTTAGTTGCAGCAAAATTTAACTAGGTGCTCCAACGTTTAATTATAAAAAAAACTGAACCATTAAGATACATTGCTGCTTTGAAATCACGTTGGCAGAGCAATATGAATAACTAACTTTTATAATAATAATTATGTGCTTTTTAGGAGCAGAGTAATTCTGATATAAAAGCTGGAATAATATAATGTAAGTACTAAAATTAGGTTCTTTTATGGAAAGCCTTCAATGCATCAATTTAATTGCCAGCGTGATATCACGGCAGCAGTGTGTGAAATCACGGATAACGGCTGATTTTCATTACTTAGAAATTTGAACACCACATTTAATTTTTCGGCGCCTAGCAAATACCTAATAAGTTATTAATTTTCATCAAATAAAAATTCAATTTTAAATATGTTACGTAAGGTATTACAAAGAGTACTTGCAGTTCCACACGATTGAAAGTAGTTTCACAAGTATGGAGAATTTATGAAATATACTATTAGTGTCTTGAATTGCAATTGATATTGAATAATTTCTTGTGAAATCTACTAATCTAAAAGTCAATATGATCCACCTGAAATTCTGAGTTTAAGTTTTTTTTTCGTTTAATGAATCGAAAAAGTATCTGAAATGAGCCTTGAATGTTCTATGCTTAATTGTATTGAAAATGATAGAATCGAAAGAAAAATTGTATAAAGTTAATGACAAAAGTTTTTATAACTAGAAAAGTTTTATTTTCTGGTAACAAATATAATTGAAAATGAAAAATAAAATGTATGTATGTACGTCTTAAATATAAAAAAAAGGGAATTTAAAAAACAAATTAATTTTTTTTCTTTTTATACCTACAGAGATTATTTTTCATAGAAGGAACATGTTTATCAGTATACTTGCAAATATTGTTGATTTTATTTAATTTCCAGTAAAAAATTAAAAAAAAAAAAAATAAAACAATTCATTTTTATTAATTTTCAACCTTAAAATTTTGAATTCTTATGACAAAATTTTTTAATTCTTCATTATTTTCAAAATGCGTATCAAAATTTTCATATAATTTGCAATTTCATATATCAACCAAATTCGATATTATATGTAACATTTAAAATTTATGGGTATATACATGAACAATATGTTAGAGAAAGATAGGAAAATTTGATAGTGACGCGTATACCATACCTACGTCGCGGCAGCTAGTGTGTCTCGACGCTACCGATGCTTATTGACCCGCCGTAGCCAACATCGTTGTCTGATGACGTCAACAAGGTTATATTCCAACATCGTACACACTCTTCTACCACACCGTGTATATAGAAATCAGACCACTTCCACCACGACACAACTTTCAAATACTAGTGAATAACGAAAAACGAATACTAACAACCAATCCACAGACAGACAGACAGACAGACTGACAAACGGATAGATAGACATACACAAATAGACCTTTTACATTGAGAAATATTATAGTAAAGTGTATATATGTACCTAAATACTTTACATTTTCCATATAATCTACCTCCATTTCGTCTTCGTCGACTTTTCACAAAAACTTTATATCTGTCTTTGTTATAAAAGCATATGTTAAAGTGAAATAGACAATTTCGTCGTATTTGTTAAACATAGCGTCTAAAAAATGTGAATTCGAACAAGGATATTGAAATATTGAAAAAAATCTGTAAAAAAAGTTTGGCAATAAATGTGGCAAAGGCTGAATTTTACCTTGAAAGGAATTTTAAACGAAGTTTTACGGTAGGTAAGGTTGAAGGGTTTGATTAGCGCCAACAATAACTCACGGAATACATCAAACAATATTTCGACTGGAAACAGTTCTTTATTTTGGAAAAACTCATTATAACCTTAAAATCCACGGCGCTTTCCAGATCATTTACAAAGACATGACGAACGATTTTATTTTTCACATTATATATCTTGTACATTTTGCTTGCAGTTTTTTCTTCTTCTTCAGTAATCAAAGTTGAGGAATAACATAATCAAACTGATTCCACCATAAATTTCCTGTTTTTACAAAGCAATTATATGCTCCTATAGTGATTTCCCACAAGCTTTGCTATTTTTCTTGTATCTCTGTAATTGAAACCCCAGTGTAATTTTCGGGTTACAAAGACATTATTGAATGATTTTATTGAAAGATATATTCTTTTGGTTGGAATATTCTTTTTCTTTGGTAAATGCTTCTGTACATGACTACTTTTAATTAATTATTGCAAACTTGGGAAAACAATTTTGCATGTCTTCAAATCTTGACAATGAATTCACCAGTCCATACTTTTGAAACTCACTGTGCAATTCACAAACATTGACGTGTTTCCTATTATGTGGAGTGGTGAATACAATGGGAACGGAACATAAATGGGAACAAACGGAAATATGAAATACATTTTGTTGCAAATAGATATGATGAAAATTGTATACTACGTATAGAAATCTACTTTACCTACCTACTTATCGAAGACGACCCCAAAAATGTTCTAGTTTTTCTACCAATGTGTGTGTGTGTGTGTGTACATGTGAGTGTAAGTGTCCCTATTTCGAGTTTCTATATTCTATTTTATGGAAAGAAATATTATTAGAATTTTATTCAATTGTATTATAATAGAATTATTTTTCTGTTTCTAGAAAAGTAAACTTAATTCTAGATTTAGTATATAAACGATGAAAAACCCTTAATAGTAACAACGATACAATAAAATTTTGATAGAATAGATACAAATTATGAAGCATTCGGATTTTTCGGTGTAGAGTTGCAAACATATCTTAAAAAATTTCAAATCTGTAACTTCGACATCGTTTTGCTAGTAGAGGATATCGAACTAATTGCTTTATTTCAATTATGAGATGCTCTAAGAATTATTATTAAACTATGGAACAAGTAATATTTCATATTGTTATCTTAATAATTGTTTGTCCGTGATGAACTCCTAAACTACTGAACCGATTTGAATAAAATTTTTTTCCAACTTAAAAGACTTAAGTTTTAGATTAATTCTATTTTCCAAAGGAATGGGAAAAAGTTTTGTTTTATGGGAATTTAAGAAAAATTTTGCATGCATTCGATGTAATATTCGTTTAATAACATGGGGAAAATTTTCAAACTTTTTTTCTGTGAAAATTGTTACAATAACGCTTTTAACAATATACAGTGATATACAGTGCAACTTAGTAGTGAGTAACAATAACATAAAGTAATAAAATGAAAATGAAAATGAAATTGAAATAGATGAAGATAATAGCTAAAAGACCTAATTGTTTAGATACTCGATATATGGTTCAGTATCAAAGTTTGAACTATTTTTAATGATAAGGTATCCATGCAAAAGATTTCCAACTTCTAATTTTGCTAAAAAGCTGCGGTTTTTCGCATTTGATAGGAAATTTTTAATAACCTGAATATATAATAAGTTTCTAGAAGTTCGAATATTATTTTCATCAAGCTTTCCGCCAAACAAATAAATGTACATGTAACATAAAATCGCATTAAAAAAAAAATATTATAGATTTTTTTTGTATTCCGCTTAATAATTCTAAGCATGATAGTATTGTATTCATTTATTGAATATTAAATAGATGTTGTATTACACTATCTAGTACAAATAATCAACTAGAAATTCAAGGTTAACCAACACACACATTGATTCATAGTGTTAATAATGTTAGTTAGAGCTATTATATCTAAGTCAAATAATGCACCAAAACCATTTTATTATAATAAATCTAGAGAAATTGTAAAGAAACAATCTTGATTTTACAATAATCATGTATAAAACATATTTTATCATAAGAATAATTTCTTCGCAAACAATTTTGTTTTGTATACTTTTGATATACTCAATCGATCACCGTTACATTTTGCAGAACACTTCAGTATTTTATCACAAAGTATATTTGAAATTTCGATTGCTCTTTCCGTAAAATTTTCAGAACTACACCTAGTTTTTAGTTTTTATTTAATGTTCATCAATTTGTAGTCCACCTACCAGTATCTTATTTCGTAGAAAATCGTAATTAAAACACTTTAATTTTAGATACTGTCTAAGCATCAGGAAGAACAATGCTTTTACTAATTACACAGATTTTGATTCGTATATTAACTACTAGTACAAACGCGATTTTTACAATTTGGTGCTTCGGGACTATCGCAGTGATCGAACTCTCATCTCGGTCCAAATCGGATGAAATAAAATTGCCAAGAGCCAAATTGTTGTCATTTTTATTCTGACTATATGACATGAACGTAAATGATTTCACTTGCAATATATATCTAACGATTCCTGTTTGTTAAATAAAATTTTGAGCTTTAAATAGGTATACATCGAAATTTTCACCTTTTGTGATCGTCAGTTGATTAAACTAATTGAGTGAAACGCGCATAGCACTCTACAAAATATATTTTTATCATTTTTAGGATATACTAAGACTCCGCTGACTATCAGTCTGCCTGCCTGATTGTTTGTCATCAGGCTGTATCTTATGACCCGTAATAGTTGAAATTTTCACAAATTTCTGTTGCAGGTATCACAAAAAAATACCAAAAAGCGTATAAAAAAATAAATGATGTTGTATCCTTCGTTCTCGAGTCCGACTAGCACTTGGTATATATTTTCACCTTGTCCAAAGTCTATCTATGTGTTTTCACATAGTGTCTAAAGGACATTCTGTAGATGTAAATTCAAGCTAGAGTTTTTATAATGAAATTTCTTTTACAACTAAGACACAGCTCATAGATACAACAACTTAGCTACAAAACCACTCATCATCACCATTATGATTATGCTCAGTGTAATATTAATAAAAGCCTATTACTAACAAACATTTTATATTTCTAACATAGATATACATAGAATACATACACATATTATAAACATATATGAGTTGTAGTACCTTAAAAACGTGAAATATAAAATCTTCGTTCACATCTCGAGTTGGATGGACTTGTGTTACTGAGTGGAATATTCACCAGTATTAATTTTTATTTTTTAAATTTTGGACTTTGTCACCTGACACACATTAATGTATTATAATCTTAACAGAAAAAAAATTTTTGTTATATCATACATAATTTATGCTTAATTTTTTTGTATTTATATGTAAATTAAAAAATTTATTTATACACTTCAAGCATAACCATAAAATATTACAATCATTTTTTAAATATTAGAAATAATTCTTTGATGTTAAATAAAATGCAAAAGGCATCTATATATCCTTTGAATTTTTGCTCGTTTAAGTAATAAACCAGTTTTTTTTTCAAAAACTGTCCTAATTCAATGATCCAATTTAAAAAATAAAAGGTATATATTGGTATAGTTATATATTATAAATTTTTGTAGCCTGAGGTAGAACTATATTTTCACTGAATTTTACGATTTTACGATTTTATTACTAGATTTTGAGATTTCAATTGAAATATGTCCGTATTGACGTCATACAATCGTTAAATAGATGTTTAATTTGACCTGCTATCTACAGGTCAAATTAACCTTCTTTAAAATCTCGATCAAACATTATTTCAAATCGAATTTGCATATTTTTCTCGGTTTTGTCAAAGAGGCATACACATACTTATTAAGCAAATTAAGACAAACGAATTTTTCTTTATTATTTTTTTAATTTTTTAGTTTGAAGTAAAATTACAATGGATTGTATATTGTTAATATAGGTGTTAAAAAATATGATAACTTCAATAATTACTTTATTACATCAATAAAAATTTTTGATACATGAATGACTCATTAACGTATTTATAAATTTTTTTTTAATAATAAAAAATCCAAAATAAAAAATTGGAAAAATATTTTTGATTTTATAATTATCAATTTTCCAGGTAATTGAAAAAAATAAAAATTATTAATAATTTTTTTCTTATTAACAATAAAATTGTTTATATATTTGGTTTAGAAAAAGAAATATTTAAAAAATACCTGAAAATACGATTGCTAACTTTGTGAAAAAATATTTAAAATGCATATACGACGAGAACCAAATAGAATAGAAAATAAATAAATAGAAAAATATTTATTAAAAAAACTCACACGTTCCGTTTTTATTTTATTATTTATTGGTTTACTGGTTTACTAGTGCGGTTGTAGTTGGTATACGAAACAAACACACATAACATATACACAAATAAAAACATATCAACTTGGTATTATAATATAACATTTTTCACAATATTGATTTTTTGCCATTCATACCTCTATAATGTGATGGTGAGGAAAATGTTTGGAAAGTATAAACCTTCATCATAGACTTATAAAATATATTATTAATGGACCTTCTTCATACTAACATTTCATTAGGAAAATCGTTGTGGTGATTGTATCATATTTAATTTAGCAGTTCGTGCCACAGGTCATTTATAGCAAAAACTTTGTATGCGAACTGTTTATTTTTAGTTGTTTTATTGCTTACTGATTTATCCATTGGTCTATTTGCTTATCAATTGTGGAGGTTTGTTTGAATTTCAAATTGGTGACAATTCTTTACTCGAACAATTTCTTTACTCGAACAACTACTTTTCTGACAAAAAATTAATTTTATATTCACAGTATATTTTTTTAAGAGGGTGAAAAAACACTAAAAAAAAAAAAAAAATTACAAAAATTGTTTTTCTAGATTATGATAATAATAGATTCATTTCTTTAAGTAATTTTCATCCATAAATGTCTAAAGTGCTCTAGCCCTTTCTGACTATGTCTATGCATTTAGGCACCCAATCGTTAAATGAAATGATCTTTTGTAAATTTTAGTTCAAAATAACCATATATACCAAAAAAACCAAGAAAAGAGTGTTGAGAGAATAAAAACACTCAAGATGTTACCTGCGTCGAATTCAGTAAATAATAACCATATTTTTCGGACTAATATTGTAAGAGAAGAAACTCAGGTCAGTAATCAGAAGAGACAACAAAACAATAAGTTTAAAAAACTAAAACCATACAACGAAAATGTACTTTTAAAAGAACGAAAACAAATTTACATACATTCATGGATAGCTAAAATCATAATCCTGTTCGGTTATCCGTAGTCAGGTAAAAGCATACCTGACTACAACTTTTATTAAGAACTTTTAAAAAATATTTGCATTATATAGAAATTATATTCGATGCAAAGATATTAAAATCTATGCTGCCTTAAATAACGTAAGCCTCAAATCATTACAAACATATTCCTATGAATAATAACATTTAGAAAATGTATACTTGTAAAGTTGAAATTGTCTAGGGAAGCAGATAGGCAGCAGCTAGATTGGAACAAATTTTCATTCAAATTTTCAAAGGATCAAAATTTCATTAGTCTATGAACATTATTTACGTAAAAACATTTTTCTTATAAATAAAAAGAATTTTTGTTTTAAAATATTTCACATTCAGATACCTGCGTATAAATGTGTGTATATGCCGTCTTCCTTCATATTTAATCCATATAAAATCTTTTATCCAACTGTGACAGACAGTTTACTTTTGTGAAAATATTTTACGTAAACGTAACAGATTTACGTTTGAATTGTTTTCATTATAAAATGATTGACAATTGTGTTATTAACAAAAATTGTATTTATTTTATGCTATAAAGACGACCTTCATACGAAATTATTAGATTTCAAAACCAATAAAGTACCATGTCTACTAAAAAATTTGTAAAAATCGGTTTTTAAAAATTTATAAATACAACAAAATCCACTATTTAATAGTTGGAATCTTCTTATTTATAAAATATCTTTTTGGTATCTAGTTGATAGCAGTAGTTTACACAAAATCGATTGTTTGATGATATTTTAGTTATCGAATTTATGGATTACATTTATCAATATAATCTGTAAGGTATTTTACAAAAATTACAAGTAAAAACTGAATCAAAACAAGTGAAGATAACAACCAACATAGCAAATTGGTTTGACATTCGAGATATGATTGAATAACAATGATTGCACTATTTAAACTACTTTTAATCATTTGTATTCATAAAATAAAAAAGGGAAAAATTTTTTAAAATACACTTGTAGAGAATATTACATACACCAAAATTAGCATTGGCTACAAATATTATTATTTTTAAAAGGTTTGATAGTGGAGATAATGATAACATATTATTATTATTACTATGATACTGCAATACTTCACATATCAAAAATTGTATATCAGTAAGTTGTACGTTCAAACACTTTATGGTTTAGTATCAGGATATGGTAAAGTTATAGGTGCGTATATACATATTGTGGACTATATATACTAAATAAACCTTTATCAAAGGTCACATCCCAAACGAAATCGGAATCATTAAAAGGCGATTAGAATAAAACAGATTTTTTTTATGGTAACAAAAACATCATTTATTAACAAGCAAATCAAAGTAATATTTCTCCATATATATTCGACTACCCAATTCCCTCAATAATACGATTTTTACGTTTAAAATAAAAAGACATGAGCAACAAATTATGCTAGATTTCTGTGGCATGTAGATTGTTTGGACATTTCATGCATAATAAACAAAAAACAAACATGCATAATGAATACATGTTATAACAAACAATAACTGAAATGCACACACAGGCACAATGAAAGAAAAATGTAATAACCACTGGTAATAAACGTATACAGAAAAGTGTGATATACACAAGTGACCCATTTTTTATTATATAAGAAAAAAAAAACTTATATTTCCATTGAATTTTTGTTTTCAAATTTTTCATCTTCTTCATATGATCTACTTTTATACAGAAAGGTTGTTGTTTCGATTTTGTTATTGAAAAGAATTTAATTTGTTCAAAGAAAACTTTCTTTTCATGGAAAGCACTCAAAGAATGTTTTCATTGTCGATCATAAGCTTTGTAGAGGAGATAAAATCTTTTTAAATATTAATATTATTGCTGAAATTAATAAGACAAAAGAATTATGTCGGTTTTAAAATTTTTTTTAAATACCTTTTTCTATTGCACTTCATGTTTTATTTTCGACTCTTTAAATACAAAAGATACAATAAATGTTCAAGTATAGAAATTGAAATTAAAAATAGCGAATAACAGTTTAACAAAATCCTACTTGTTTTGATTTTCAAAATTTTTCCTAGGGTTCTTATTAAATTAATACCTTGTGTGATGCGCAGAAAACGATCTCAGAGTCAGAAGATACATTTAACCATCGGCAAGTATTGAATTATTTGCCTTGAAATTGGAAAACATGAGAGTACTAAATTGAATTTGTCAAGCCCATTTACATAAACCTACGCAACCAAGAAAAGAGCAACAATACACATTTTTCTCAATTGGGATGGAAGTGAAATTTGTAAGTCTTTAAAATGAAGGTATAAATTAAAAATTACGCTTGTAGCCAATTTTAATTATTATAACATTTTCGTTAGATAAAATGTGTTTCATCACATTTCATGCTAAGTTAATAGACTTTAATGGGAAGTAGAAACCAATCAATATTTAGAAATGAATTATCTCTGTAAATCAAAAAGACTAAAAAATCATTAAAGCATACTAAAATCAAAATTTAATGTTAAAGGCTAGTCAAATAACATTCAAAGAAGGCTTTGTCATTGAAAAGATTCATAGCTTTGAGAAGATCAAGCTCTTTTACCTGAATTCAAAATTGACTGGATCAGTATTATTTATATTTTAAATATGAAAAGTGAAAATAACGAAATTAAAGCAACTAGAGTTCCGTTACAGCGCTCAAAAGTGAATCTCACTGTCCTTTAACAAAACAGTATATTAAACAAAAGAGTATATATGCGAGTGCAGGGTAATGTGTGTAATATAAGCCACACCTTTTATATATTAGTGTGTCATAATGTGTGCAATGTTTTTTTTTTATTCATTTAATGTGTTTTTTATGCATTTAAGTATTCTCCAGTCCTTCTCTAAATAAACTATAAGTGTTTCAAATTTCATACTCCTCCACCCGCCCAATTTTCGCCAAAAAGGATACAAAATGAATCCATCGATCCATTATTTATTTTAGTGATCTATGATAGAGATATAATAACTGTATAAAACTCAAACCTCATTAAAAACAAATATACATCAAGCATGTATTAATGACATATTAAACAACTACGGTAGGATGATGTTTTCATCCGTGGTACTTCCCCGCCACACATACACACTTCATCAAATCATTGACATTTTATTGTTTTAGCACATATAATATTATGGGTAATGAATGAAGCTAAGCTTTTGAACATCAAACAATCATCATCGTATAGAGAGACAAGCAGCAAGCAAGACAACAAGCAAAAGCAGGAGATAGAAAAAATGAGATAGAAATGGAATTATATACAGAGTGATATTTTATCTTGTATTAAACTAATGGAAGATCAATATGGGCATAGCTTTGATTTTCACCATATAAATTTGGAAAATTAAAAAAATTAGAGATGCCTTAATAGAAAAGAAAATAGCTTTGATTAATATACCTTGATTAATGTACAGATTGAAAATTGAAAAAATGTTTAGTTGCCTAACAAGGTATGCTTTGTCAAAGAATCCTTACAAAATAGTCCTTTTAAAGGTTTTACACTCTGTCGTGGTTTTATAGCAAACTACTAATCTTATTTTGATTACATTTTTCAGAATTTGGCAAAAAATCAAAGTGATTTTTACTCACATTGACATTAATAAAAATAAAAAAATTGAAAAGCTTTGTAAATGAATGCGGGATAAACCGTATCTATCCTGTCCATGAAGCATTTATACAGGTTCATAAAATTTTATTTTCTGGCAATTTTTCTTCGACTTGGTAATATTGTTTTACCAACGTTTTTAATAGGCAGTTACAATATGACATTTATTATTTCAGTTCAAATTGCTTAGATTAAAAGCTATATTTGGGATAAAACGTAGCTGTTCCAGCAAAAGGGTTCAAATCGGATGTGTATGACCATACTTTTTGTTGACCATAACGAAGTATAACAGAAAAGTTTGATACGCAATTTCGCTTGTAAATGTATTTTGTTATTTTCAGATACAATTTTCTCATTTTTGATCGTAAAACGTGTTTCTAATGTGATTTTCGTAGGTTGTATGCGAATTCATAGGGTTAAACGTGTTTTACTATCCCCTATAACCTTCTGAGTATGTTAGCTCCCCATGTATTTCAACAGGTTGAGTACCCCTGTTTCATGCATATGCCACTTAATAACAATGTTGCGCAACACCAGCGTACGACGTACCTGATAAATGTAAAGCTTACAAATCATTCTGTACACTGTAGTCATCAGAATGATGTTGGAATAATATAACAAAGGAGTCAGGAGTGGCAGTATTATTGCCAACTAAAGTGTAGGTACGAGTATATAGAATATATGCATGTACACATTATCAGGATATTCACTTTTATTCGGGAGAGTTCGTATTAAGGGACCGAATTTTAACGAAACATTTTGTATATAGAGACCAGTGACCTGAAGTTGTACAACTTCAGGTCTATACTATATATGTATACGTTTTGTTTTCAATATTCGATAATAGGGATGCCAATATTAAAACAAATTTTGCTGTAGTTTTTTGAAATCGATATTGAAAAATTGTTGAAATTTATTTCCATTGATTAAGGAATTGCACACAAGGTCAACGTTGTTATTGCGATATTTTTCAGATCCTGTTTCAGACTACTACAGAGTTCGTAATATCCGGCAAATAATGAGCACTCTTTGATTATATGATATGGTCCTAAAATCATATTGTAAAAGTATTATATGCCATATCACAATGTGGCTACAGAATAAAATTTAACTCATATATGCACCAATTTTGAATGAGGGGCTTATAAAAAGTATAAAACATAGTGTAATAAAAATGATATACACACAAAATTTAAATTAATAATTTACAAAGATTTATCCCAAAAACTAATTTGTGGCATAATTAAAAATTAACAACTTGGTTTACTGATAAAATCTTTAATTCACATAAATACTTCTAAAAATTATATTTTAGTTGCACCTAAATGAAAAAAAAGATTTTTACTGTTTCTTCGGCAGAAATAACGATACGATTCCTCTTAGAATAATTCACTAGAAACATTTAATGTATGACTAAGTTGTCCATACGAATGAGACCAAAACTTCATAAGGTTTTGTAAGTTGAGTAGGTTTAGTTATACAAACTTACTTCACCAGCGATCCTTTGACAACCAAGGCCAACGATGCAGTGTACTGATCCATCGTTTACGAGTCAGTGTTCAATAGAGGGGTGGTCAACAGTTCGATCCCACAATTTTTCACCAATAAACGATCAGTTACCCATATTTCAGTCTTAATATTAGTTAGTTCTATTTTCATACAGTCTAGGTTTCCTTCCGGACGTCGAATTAAATTCGGGATCAGTAGCATGATATATTAGTGCATTATAATTGGGCCACTCCACTGCCTAATTAATTCAGATGGTATTTGAAGTACAAGCCCAGTTTCGTATATTTCTATTGATGCTAATAAAATTTATTTTAAAATTAATATGTATATAATAGAGGGCAATACCAAATCGATTGATCTCCAATTAAAATTAAAATTTAATTTACTTATAAATGGAAGTAATAGATTTTGTTTCAAGGATATACATAATGTACATCATAAATTGATTTTTCGTCATTCATTAAGAAATTTTTCAGTAAAATCAAAAGATATCGAGAATAAAGGAATATCAACATCCTATATACATTTATACATATATATATATATATATATATATATATACATATATATATATATATATATATATATATATATATATATATATATATATATATATATATATATATATATATATATATATATATATATATATATATATATATATATATATATATATATATATATATATATATATATATATAACGTCGTGAGTGTGTCAGTCAGTTTATATAAATTCACTTTCAGCCCTTTCTATCCTTATTGTATATAGTAGGTTACGTCATTTTCTCTTACCGTATGCGTTACGCTTCTATAAAAACTACACAGGGATAAAAGTACTTGAAGAACTTTTCATTTAAATGAGAGAGCAAAAAAAAATTGAAGGGTATATTTACGGTATGCTCGAATATTGTGTGTATTATATATACAGATAGATAGAGATGGTTGTTAAAGCGGGTGGTTGCGGGGTTAAGTATGTTTACTGAAGTGGAAATCAGGATAGAAAAAAAAAATTTACATAAAAAATGAAAGTATATAAATAATCTTCTTTTTATTTAAAATGTAATCTGTATTTTAGATCCTACATATAGATGTCCTACTTTTTCTACAGATTTTTTTTTTCGTGCATTCACCTAATATTTGGTCTTCACCTAACAACTTGACGAGCCAGTTTAAAGTCTACATTCTAGAATAGGCTTCCAATTATTGATTCTTAACTGGTCTCGAAATATTTAAAGTAACAAAGGGGTAGAAGAAATAGATATGCTAAACATAATTGACTTACTGTTTTGCAAAACAATGACGCACAATTTTTTATTCACGATGCCATAAAATCGAAATTTTCAAAGGTAATTTTGTCCCACAAAAGATAAAAATAAGGTTCCTTGTAATATGTATTTTGAAATACGGATATTGAAGTACTTGGTAACTTAAGGTTTTAAGCGAATCTATGATGTTGATATCTCGAAATCCGTAAATTGAGACAAATAAAAACATCAATTTGACTTGAAAATTTGGATAACAAATATTCAAATAATTTAATTAACTCGCAATTTGTAAAATCCCAAAAGAAGCCAATTTTTTAATAACAGCACCTAAATTACTCAACAAAAATTTCTTGTAAAAATTGATGAAATCAATTTTGAAATTTCACTCTAGGTATAAATATTTATAAATCCAATTACTAAGGAAAATATTTTTACATGAATATTTTAAATAATTTTTCATTCGTTATTTCAAATCTTTAATAAAATGTATCAATAATTTAAAGAAGAATATTTTATGTGTTAAAATTATTTTTGTTGATTTTTATTCCATAATTAATGATGATTTAACTAACAAAAAATTATATATAAACTTACGTATTTCCATAAACTGATTATGCGTTGATGGTAAATAAGGAGGAGTCCGTTTCGTGGTATTTATAACAGTTGTCACATCACTAACATTCTCGTCACTCGATAATGTTGTGACTGATGATGGTGATAACACGTGAGTGGACGATAAACTCGTTGTTGATAATGACACAGTTGAATGATGTTGATTGATTGTTGACGTTTTTATCACACTTTTATTATCGTTAATATAAACTGTGTTATCACTTTTAAACACATTATCAATTACATTATCACTAACACTTATATTTTTTACATCATCATGATTAATTTTTGTTTGATTATTAATTAATAATTGATTATTAATTAGTGATTTATAATAGTAATTATTACTTTTTTTATTATTAGATATATTACTATTATTTTGCTGTTGTTGTTGATTATTATTTAATAAATCTAAATTAATTACTGTTGAATAATCTGTATTAAAATTACGTTTGACTCTTTTAATTAATTGGAACGTATTGTTTGATATTTTACTATTAACATTATTATTAATAATTAAACTATTATCACGATTTAATATAAATTTCTTTTGATACGATTTATCATCATACAACGATAAATTAATTATTCTATCTAATAATAATCTGTCATTAAAAATTAATCGTTGATTATTATTTATTAAAATGGAATTATTTATATTATTATTATTAATTAATGATTGTGTATTATTTATATTTGTGGAAGATGTTATATTAATTAATGGAATAGTATTATTATTATTATTTAATTTATTTATTATACTACTAACATCACGTGATGTATTTTGAATTTGCGCAATATATAAACGTGTTGCGCAACTAGTTAAGAATGTTATCATACATATAAAACTAATACACCATGCGCATATAGTACAAATATGTAGTTGACGACGGCGCACTTTGGTGGGCGTGGCCGTGATCCGATCGCGCCCGAACACTTCGTCGACATATATTGACGCCACCACAATTAATATAACTATGAATAGAAGATTTTTATTTGATATTATAATTCGTGTAATGATGATAATATAATCGATTATCAGATGTAAACGTAATGCCCAACGTTGCCGTTTTATTTTAATTTTTGGTATTTTAATTGTTTTCGATTCACCTGTAATAATGTAATAATAATGCTTTCGAAAACTCTCGAGATGAAAATTTAATTGAATCTGCGTTGCTAATACAATAGAATTGTAATAATATTTTAATACTTTTATATTCTGAAAGATGTGATAATATTGTTGACAGAAATAGTAACAATGTAAATTGAATTGTTGCCTTAATTGCATTGCAATACGAATAAATTTGTTGGTATAGTATTGTACATTGTTGACATAAATAATTTGTGTCCAAATCACAAAACATTTTTTATTGTTTGCAAATTTTATTCTTTATACTTTTCTTAAATTTTTATTATTAATTTCGAATTAGCAGCGACTGGTAATGAAGATGGAATGAAGAAAAGTCTGTAAAAAAAAAAAAATTCAAATTAAAAATAATGTATTTATTACAGACGGTCTAGATAGACCGGTAAAATATAACCAAGATGCGACTACAGCATGCAATGCATCATAAAGTTTTTATTTCAAATGATTATTTAGTGCCCATACATTTTTTGACAATGGTCCAAATGTCAAAACAATTGCAACACAATAAGATTCATTAAAACATTACAGTGACAGTTTGTTAACCAGTTTTTAATTTAAAACGATTTTTTACATATTTTTATTAAATAATTTTTAAAAATATCTATTCTATTTTGTATATACATTCTCAGTGATTGTTTTTGAGTGAATTTAAGCTCCAATTTGGTGAATAAATTAATAGAAACTAATTTTGAATACATAATAAGTCCATAGAACAAAATCAATTTAAATTACAAAACAGAATAGAAACGTTTCATTTTTTCTTGTAAAAAAAAAAAGATTTTATCTCGAAATATGTTGCCAAAAAAGTTGATCATTGATATATTTTTAGACAAACCTCTCTATACAAATTGTAGATTACAATACAACAAAAAAACTACTGTTATACTGAAGAATTAAACTCTTAAACAGACAATTATTAAAATAATGAGAGTAGTATTATCTTCTATTCAACGTAAATCGTTGATATTATTAATAATTTATGAAATAATCATTGATAATAATATGCTTTATTTTAACCGATAATTATTATTTGACTATTAATTAAATTAACTATCGATATGCTGAATTTAACTAAAAATTTGAAAACTATGATCTAAATTTAGTAGGATTAGATACTTAGTTTGGTTCAATTGGATAAGAATTGAGCGTTTTAGAGCAAAATTAATTTTTTTTGTTTTCATGACGTCATACAGTTCACAAAATTTATTTTTCTGATATCTTGGGAAAACTTTAACCGATTTGCATGAACTTTTTTTTGAATCTCACTATTTTTGGGTTATTCTTTTCATTTTTGTTACTTAAAATTAGGTTAATTGAACCCAAATATGAAATATTATAACCTGACCCTCGCTATCTTAATATGTATTGCAGATGTGGTAAATTTGACAAAAAATTTGAAAACTTTGGCCCAAAATTAGTAGAATTTCATACTTTGTTTGTCAATTTTGGATAAAAATTGAGCGTTATAGACCAAAACTAATTTTTTTTGTTTTGATGACGTCATAAAGTTAAAAAAATCAATTTTTCCGATATCTTGGGCAAACTTTAACCGATTTGCATGAACTTTTTTTTGAATCCCACTATTTTTGGGTTATTCTTTTCATTTTTGTTACTTAAAATTTGCTTAATTGAACCCAAATATGAAATATTATAACCTGACCCTCGCTATCTTAATATGTATTGCAGATGTGGTAAATTTGACCAAAAATTTGAAAACTTTGGCCCAAATTTAGTAGAATTTCATACTTTGTTTGTCAATTTTGGATAAAAATTGAGCGTTATAGACCAAAACTAATTTTTTTTGTTTTGATGACGTCATAAAGTTAAAAAAATCAATTTTTCCGATATCTTGGGCAAACTTTAACCGATTTGCATGAACTTTTTTTTGAATCCCACTATTTTTGAGTTATTCTTTTCATTTTTGTTAATTGAAATTTGCTTAATTGAACCCAAATATGAAATATTATAACCTGACCCTCGCTAACTTAATATGCATTGCAGATGTGGTAAATTTGACCAAAAATTTGAAAACTTTGGCCCAAATTTAGTAGAATTTCATACTTTGTTTGTCAATTTTGGATTAAAATTGAGCGTTATAGACCAAAACTAATTTTTGTTTGTTTTGATGACGTCATAAAGTTAAAAAATCAATTTTTCCGATGTCTTGGGCAAACTTAAACCGATTTTACTTTTTTAAAACCTTCTAATTTTGTGTCATATTTTTAATATGAATAATTTGCTTACTTTCCATTTAAAAAAATAACTTTGACCTTGAAGTGGCATTGAAATTTTTCATTCAAACCAAATTGCATGGAAAGATTCTTTTTTATCCTGACCAACTTTGGTGTAAATCGTTTTTGCGTATCACATATAGAAACCGAGGAATTTGGGTATATCGTTTAAAATGGATCTTGTATATTTATTTCTGTAATGCGCCTGAACATGCTCACGCATTTATAATTTTAATCAATTGGATACTAAATTAAGTAAATGGGATTCTGATAATTTTAAGATCAACGAAAAATAAAACAAAAAATTTAAATCGGTTAATGTGACGAATATTTTTTAATCGACAAGTGCAACAAGTTAGTGATTGTAATAAAACTAGATGAATTTTCAATGAATCCATTTTGTTTTTTAAATAATAAATCAACTATTCATATAAAGTGTTTTATTGTTTTCAACTGCAATGATTGCTTATGTTGTGTTTAGCTGTAATTAGGTGAAATACATTTTTAATTACCAATAATTATTACATTCAACGCCATGTGCGTTTAATTGGACATAATTATTTATTAATATTTAATAGTAAAGAATGAATGAAGATATTTATTAATGTAAGAATTGAAATGAAATGAAATTATATTTATTTTTAAATTTTATAAACTTCCGATTAATGACATCAAACCTGCCTTTGTATTTTATTTTTTTAGAATCATTTTTTTAAGTTTGATTGTGATTCAAATAGCTGATGATTTTCAAAAGACTAATATTAATATATTAATTTAATAAATATCAAGATTAAAGTTAATAATTTATTAATTTAATAAATATAAAGATTAAAGCTTATTTGGATATCAGTGTTATTTGATTTGTTCGGTGATTTTCATGTTAACCTGACGTATATTTGTTTTTATATCATATGTTACATACATTCTACTAAAATAAAGACAATGTAAAACTAAATTCCATGTGATTGATCCTACAAAAAAATTTGTAATACAAAAAACTCCAAATCCTTCCTATTAAGAACATTTAATATGGATATACAATTTAAAATTATATAAAATAAATAGCATTTGGCTAAATTCACATACATTAATACTAAAATGTGGCCTCTTTTTGGGGTCGGTGAATTCTTATTATGATTTTTGGGAATATCAAAATTTAAGTATATGCACTATACACACAAAATATTAAAAAAAAAACATTCAAGAACCAATAAAACACGTATCGCATAATATTACGCATAATATACTTTACATTGATTATATATTTATGGGATGCATTTTATTGTATTTAAAATAAATTTACATAATTTGTGCATGCAAAAATTTCAGATAAAAAAAAAACATTCACATCACCCCACCCCCCTCTCTCTCTCTCGTTCACATCAAACATCATCAAACCAATGATACATTATTTTACAATTTAAATTATGATTATTTTGACCTAAGTTTATTATGTGGGTATAGAAAATATTAATAGTATCTGTTCATGATTCTACATACAAGGTGAACAATTTTTAGTTTTTCTAAGCGGTTTTTATCGAAGTGAAAGATATAATTGGTACAAGTGGCGTGCAAAGCCATATATTACCCGTTACTAATAAGTAATGTGTAATTGTTTTTTACACAAACGTCAAACAATCACTTTTATAAATATTTTCCAAACGATTGCCTATTAACACGTGTACATGTCTGCCATGATGATAGGTGACTTACATCGAAGCAAGCACTTCATATGCAGTACGTATATTTGTTAATTTGAGTACTTGATATGACGGGAGTCTTGTTTACTGAGACATATTACCGAGGTTTACTCTTAGTTCAACAAAAATAAAGACACATAGACTACAAATAAATGAGGAAATGATTTGCCAAAAAGAGAACAAGTCATAGATCTACTTTAGATTTTGTATTTTGTAACTCAAATTATGTTTTCTATATACACAACTTTTAAAAGAAATATATTTGAATATATATCGAATTTAGTCGAAAACGGTTAAAAATATTATCGATGACAAAATTTGGTAAACCTTCGTAATTCTTAAGAATCCATTTTTATTTGCCTGTCTGTATTTGCTCATATATTTCTTCGTCATCACGATAACTCAACAATGTTCGCAGCAAACATTCTTCAATTTTGAGCTGGTAACACAAATAAGCCAATGAATTGGTAATATATGATAATGTTTGTGAAAATAATTATCACCGAAGAAGAAAGAAGAAAACCAATGACGTGGAAGAAGTGATATTGGGTGTTTATCAAAATCTTAACTAATCTCCAAAACTCTTCAATATACATAGAGTGTTTTAGTAATTGAAGCAATTAGTTGTTTAGTTATGTTATTATTTAACCAGGTTCAGCAAACATAATTAAAATATATCACCGTGTATCACTTATGATGCACTCGTGTATGAACTTTGAAATACATAATAGAATGGGATGAATCTGTTTGTTCATTTATTCATTCATCAATCATATCGGAATAACGCCTAAATCTAATAAATTTCTTTATTTAAATTATTTTTTATTTTGCATAATATCTTATACTTTAGTTATTAAACTTTTATCAAAATCATTAAACCAAAACTACAAATTCAGGTGAGTGACCCATTGTTTTTAGTTCTAAAAGCTAACAATATTAATCTATATAATAAAAAATTAATAAAAACAATGTCCGCGCTTTGGCCTCCTTAATCCAATATGTCAAATGGATGGTCATCAGTCACTCAGTGTTCTTAGTCCAAAACAAACTCTATGTCTGCTTAGAACTGGAAACACTTGGATAGAAAATTCTCACAACATTTAGAGATAGAAATGTCCCATGAAAAATGTATATTATAAAATTTGGTCTAAGAGCACTCAGTGACTCAATATCTATCATTTGAGCTATTTTACACTCAAATTGGGGAATGAGTTGGGGATTTTTGAGAGCACAACACACACTCATCACCTTTTTTGTGTTATTTGAATCATAAATCAGGTCTGTTTCGAAAAGGTGATTACAATTTATGATTCAAATTTACGCTTTTAACAATTAATACTGCACGTAGGTCCTCCAATTTTTATAAAATCTTACGTTATACTTCATTTTTCAACATTTTAAACTATATTATTAAAAAATTTTTGTTCAGATACAATTTTAGTTATTTGAAAATAGCCATTTCGATAAACTTTATGGTTAAATTTTCAGCACTAATATTTTTGCACCAGCTCGTGTGTCAGGCCTCTCAGGAAATTGCTTTTGCTATAGTCAATTTGTTCGAGTACATTATCATACCACACTGCATAAGTTGTAGATCCTTTTTCACTCATCAGTAAATATAATCGAATAGTTATTTTGATTTCATTACACGTACAATAATATACAGGTAACCAATTGTTTATTAAGTACTATAATAAAAATAAACAAATGGAGACTGATGATATGGACTTTGAAATAAAAACGTCAAAATTATAATAAAATTTTAAATATTAAATCCAAGTATTCTTTATTGGCCTGGCCACAATATTTACAAAATGTTCGAAATTTAGTGGAAAAAAGAAAAGGCATAGAACAATTTGCTTCATTTCATTTCATTGAATTCAGATAAATTTTGCACACATAGTTTCAGTAACCAAAATTAAACGTTTTCAAAAAATAAAATGAAAAATTCATAATTTTTGTGAAAATTTAGAATTCACTCTTTGAACCTCAAAGAGTGAATTCTAAAATTTACATCAAATGAGAATTTTCACAATCAGAAAACTATATTAATAAATACAATTCTTTTATGTTTTTGGATATTCGAAATTAAGATAAATTATAGCATATAGCACAATTTTGTGTTTGCAGTCAAGACTTTCCAGCGGTACAAATTTTAGACTAAAATCAATATACTCTGACATATTATGTATATATGTCGAGTATAATAATACACTTTGACATAATATATAAAAAATGAGTATCAACAAATTTTAATATTGAATTTTTTTTATTCAAACATACTAAAAATTAAATATATTGAATTTCATGCAAACCTGTCCACTGGTAAAAAAAACTGTGATCCCTTGATCTTTTTTGCATTTATAATAATTGAAAGAAAAATCAACCACAGTTTAACATCAAACACCTTTACAATACATCGAATACAATAAAGTAAAGTAAGTATTGTTACCTCTTCTCTACTACAATTCCACTATATGAATAAAATCAATATGAAACAATCCCTGTAGATTCAGCCTGTAGAGACAAGACCAACAATTTCTGATAAATCAATATATTGTGTCCATTCCGAAACACTTTTTTAGAATTTAAATTTCGAGATTGCCAATTCATTCTTATACAAGGGAACCCAGTTTAATCGATTGACCCAGAAGAGGCCCAGAACATTTTTTGTCTGAACAGTTTTAAAGGACCACGCATAGAAACGGAACAATTGGTGAGAAATTTGCGAGGGGCATATAAAGTAAATTTTTTTCATCGATTTTTCCCTTAAGCGTATGAAAAATTTTTGTATACTTGGTAGCAAAATGCAAAAATGTAAGAAATATAGTTTTAATTTATAAAATTAGAATCTAATCTTTTCGAACAATATGAATAGAGTTTCGAATTTCTTCGATTTTTCATTTATTCATGTGATTTTTTCATAGTTCATACAAACTTTCTCCTTTTACACATCAAATTTATTTTTATTGGTTCGACTACCAGTCTTAAGGAATCGATTTTACATCCAAATTCCTACAACCAGTTAAAGTTCAAAGCTCAACAAAAGGCAATTTCCGAGGTATCGTGAACAAAAGTTAACATATAAAAATACACATCATTTTACAATAGTGGGATATTCAAACGTTGAGATTTCAGGTTCGTTTTCCGGGTAAACAACAGTAGATTTCTTACAATACATTAAATTACCGTCCATTGTAAAGATATATCAATGCATGAAATATTACAGGCCACATAAAATCGATATATCGACAATACATTTTTTAATAATTTAAAAAAGTAAAAACATCGAATAATAAATTATTATTAAAATATTTAAAAAAAAAATTATCTTTTTATTCTATCGGTTTATCTTTTTTACTTGAACGTACAAAATATAAAAAAAATGGAAAAAGGTTCATACGATATAGTTAAGATATAATTGTGTTACAACACGATATTTTAAATGGGAAATATACTTTATACAGTCAAGTTGGAAAAAATTGAGACAAGTGGATTAGACTTTTTATTTGGTCTCTATATTAGAAAATATATTTCAAACAAAAGCTATTTGTTGTTAAGAAACATGTGTTTATCAGGGATCTATAGAACCCAGTTGATCAATTTTGCTCATTTTAGAACGTTAAACTAACTTTTAAGGTCTCAAATACGGCATCAAAATTTCAGCTGGCTATCTCTTTATAGTTTTGAGTTTTCTTGACTGCTGACAAGCATAAAAATGGGTTCATTTAGTGATCATATAAACATCTATACCAAAATTTCAGTCTTCAATATTTCTAGCGTTTCTAGCTAGAAGGTATGGTATAGTTTGTAAGAAAATAGTGGGATTGACTCTCTGCCCCTGTCATTTTTACCTCTATAAAGCTCATACAATGTGTTAATACAACAACAAAATACGGAATGTAAAAGTTGTAGAATCTGGCAAGCGCATAATTAAACAATTCGCTTGTGTTAATATAGTTACAAAACTTAAATTTAATATTCTCTAATATACTTGGAATATGAAAAAGGGGTTATGAAAAAAACGATTTCAATGTTTTTGAACTATAGTGTTTGTTTCTATCACAATTCTTATTATAACCATATATTTCTGGTTTCTTAGAAAATTTTAATTATTAACTTTACCATTTAATATGTAGTCTTTATACATAATAAATGATTCATTCTAAGAACCACCGATATTGTGGAAATATAGTGATTATTATTTATATAAATAATAATAAATATTTATAACCTTTTTTTTTATGAATATCAAATTTTATAATCACGGATTCACATTTTACTAATAACTTTGAACTTTGTTGTCCCTTCCAATTCTTTTACATAAAAATATAACAAAAACTAATCGAAGAAAATAACAAATCAATAGATCTTAAGCACAAATAATGATTTATGAGAATAAAATTAGTTTCCACATGCACAAAATTAAAAATTTTAATTATTGACGTAAATGACGAAAGCGAATTCAAATTTTAAACATACACGAAAATATTGATACTATTAACAAAATTCTCTCAATCTTGTTCCTTCACCTGTCAAAAGAGTGAGTTTAATCTTTTAAACAAATTTTGATTATAAATTTCGCGTTTTTCTGTTTCCGTTAAGATTTTTTTTAGAATTTAACATCAAAATTAGTGTTTTACTAAACAATGACAAAAACTTTGCATTAAAATGTTGATCGAATAAGAATAAAAATTTTTCTATATTCCAACTTTTAAAGTTATCTGAAGATATCTTCTTTAAATATAAAACCTTTGAAACCATAAGTTATAAATAAATTGCATGGGAATTATTCAATATTATATAATGTTAAATATTATTATAATAATTTCAATGTCAAAATTGTTTGATTTTTTTGACATTTCATTCAATTTTGTAAATATTATTTTGATAGAATTCCTTTTGTTTGGATAACATGTATAACATTTATTTCTAGAAATAAAGTGTGGAAATCATTTTTTTTATATAAATTCGAATCAAAATTCAATAGATATTGAATTAGTTTAAAATTGAATTCTTAATGACTATCACAGATCAAACGACACGAAACAAATTTGCTCAGAATATACCAGAAGAAAGACATATGTAAAAATTTGAAAATCGAAGTAAACAAATGTTTTTTTAAATGAGGTAAACATTACTTTCGAATCTAGAAGTAAAATCTAAGAAGTAACGCTAAATTGCACTTAGACTTAAAATTTATGTCAAACTGGTGTCGGTTCAACAACACCGGAAATACCGTGTATGAATTATTTGAGCTATGTTTAAGTGAAATTATATTTTAATTGATTGCATTTTGACGTGTAGTTAACTACATCACTGATAATAGAATTCATACAATTAACTTAATAATTACAAATTAGTATGAATAGAGGCTAATCTGATAATCAAAAATAATTGTTTCTAAGAATTTAGAATTTTTAACACTCGCTAAAAACACTTTATACGCTTTTGAACAAACACGTTAACTAGTTTTATTATTATCAGTTAACTACTTTTATTACTATCGCTCTTCACATTTACATCAACATCAGTTTAGCTCTGTGAATAATTTTAGTGGTAATTCTATCGATTTAATTGAACTTGTTATATTTCAAAATAATCACTAGGGCTTATTATGGAGATAATTATTTTTTATGGCTTATCATGGAGATAAGAATCGATGTTTGTATCAGAGACTGAACCTATTAGCTTCAGTCTTGGTATCTGCCCGTTGAAATCAGGATCTATAAGCTCTAAATGTTAATTTTACTGACTCAGCGTAATTTCTGCTTTTGTCACATCAGTAATTTTGATTAGAAGTCATGGTTGATTAAAGAATAAATTAAAACAAATATTAAGCCTCATTCGCATTGTTGTCAACCTTCCTGCTTACTTTTTATCGCAGTAACTCGTAAACTGTAAATGGTGATTCATGTATTTTCATTGCTTTCATCATGTTTTGATGTGTAAGTTTATCTTCAGTTTCCTAGCAAATTAATTGTGTAAAAAAAAAAGTTTATTGACATGAAAACTAGACCGTATGAATATAAATTTAAAAGTCACTCATGGTATAAAGAGATCTGTGTTGGTATAAAATTGCGTGTTTTAGTTTTACAATATACAGGAAAAAATACAATATTACTAATATATGACTTCAGAAAAACTTTATTTTTACTAGTAGAATTTAAAGCTTGTGTTTGTTATTTTACGTTTTTAAAACATCTGTTTAGCTATCAGAGAAGTACCCAACATATTAACGATTATTACCGGGAGAAAAAAAAAACACCCTCCTATTAACTGAACAATATCTACATAAATATAGCAGAATTATTATTTATTTACGTTTTGTTAAATAAATAAAACTGCATTTTTAACATCATTCTACTATATACTACTAACTTTTTTTTTATTTTTATTTCTAGTATGTGCAGCTTGCACTTTATTATTCATATATTGCCTAGCAGCAGGTTTTCTTTGTAAAAAATCATATAATATATATATATATATATATATATATATATATATATATGAGGGCCCCATGTCCTTCGTTGCATTTTATATAATAATGTTAAACTACACAACTACACAGCTACAACTTTAACAAACAAACACACTAATCACGGAAATTCACCACGACATCTAAACAATCATTATTAAAGAGACATATATATATATATATATATATATATATATATATATATATATATATATATATATATATATATATATATATATATATATATATATATATATATATATATATATATATATATATATATATATATATATATATGTAGATAGTATACAATAATAAATTGCATTTAATAATATTTAATAACAATAACAAATGTACACTAAGTGACACGAAAAAATGATGCAAATTATTCCTGTATATTTAAAGCGAAAAATCACTCACTCATCGATTTTACTCTGAAACGGTATGATTTAGAACCAGAAATTTTGAATTGACATCCCTATTATAGTGTTGGTATCCACTAAAAAAGAGTGTCTTAACGTACTTAACTGAGTAACATAAATAATGGAAATAGATCTTCCGAGTTCTGTAGTAGAATATATTAAAAGTGGAACCGCAACTGTGTTCCTTGTATCTAGACCGTTTGGTCCTCTGTACCTTCTTTATAAAGAACACTTCATTACCTGAAAGCAAAGATGCCTTCTAGCACAAGGTGGCAATTATATTGCCATTTTATGTTGTTGATGTAGCTGGTTACTTCGTTCTTCGTTCTACTTCGAAGCGATGACAGTGTGATCAACCTGCCGACTCTTTTTTATTAGACTTCCTCATTTGGGAATACTAAGACCCTTTTTGGAACCATTCTTATCAATAAAAGACTTGCGAATTATAAGGATTACTTAAAATGATCAAGAATATAATACGGTACTAAACTACGAATGTTTTGAAAAATGGGCCGTTTTCTTATAAGAATTGCAATTTTTGATTGCATTGACAAGCTACAAATTGTCGGACATCGAACACGTAATTGTATCACATATTAGACAACTTGTTTTTGGAATGTTTTATGGAATGCTATTTCATTATGTTCCTCAATTTGAACTTTGTTGACACAATTGTAAATTTTACGAAAAAGACAAGGCTAACTTTTCAGTATTTTCGTAGAGTGAAAAATTGTTGCACTAACTAGAATGAAGTTATTTGGTTGTTATGCATCATTTTAAAAAAATATGGCGGTTGTGTGCAGTATATTCTCCGTTTTCCGTTTGATTAGAAATGATTTCATTCGTGTGTACATAAGGAAATTTATAATATATATTTTCATATTTAAATACAGTAAAAAATACATTTATTTATAGTCACAGTATTTTATAAAAAAAGTTTAATACGTTGTTATCACTATGTGTATATGAGTGCGCGCATATGATGAGAAGGTTTGTAAAGTTTTATTTTTTTTTATTTTACAGTACGTATTGTATGCAAATTACGTATAATATTATAGCCTATATGTGAATTGAAAGGGTACACACACACACAATATGTTTACTTGTAATTTATAATCCTTAATCAATGTGCAAAACAAAAAATAAACTAACAAGGGTGTTTTGTGATTTTTTTTCACAATTTTTATACGAAAGAAATTAATTGTATATGTTACCGGTAAGTATCTATGAGCAGTGATTGTACAGAATCTTGTAAGAAGAAAATTTTGTCTCGCTGAGAAGAAAACATGTATTAAAACGTGTTACTTCTAGCTTGCGTAGAAATAAGTTGGTATTTGAAAACATTTCAAATTTTTTTTCCAAAAAATATTAGCGTTTTTTAATTATTATGATAATTTATTTCCATGTCAGACAAAAAATTATTATTTTCCTACCCTACTTCATTTGGCATCGATTGCAAAAAACCGCATATTTCATCCTAGAATATTCTTAACTGAATAGTAAATTTCCTGAATGTGATAAATATTTCTACGAAACTTCATCAAAATCAGAATATGCGTTTGAAAGTTACAGCAGAATAAATGTAAATTAGATCAATTAATAACTAGATACTTTTCTTATATACTGCAATAGAAAACTAGCTTATTCATACTGATGATAGCTACTTTGTAGTCGACATACGTATTTATAAAATACAAAATATCTTGATATAGGAAATTGGGTCAAACAATAGAAATTTATTCGGGAAGACATTTGTTTAGCTAATGAATTTAAGTATTAAATTTAAAATATACAATAGTATGCCTTAATGACATTTGGACTAAAAAGTAAAACAAAATATTTAATGAGTGAGCATCAGTTTTTATTAAAGCCAGTTGTTATATGATTAAATTACGAATACAAAGGGCTTAAACAAAATAAATCGAAGTAATTTTAAAGCAACAATAATTAGGATATCAAAAAAGGTGTGTTCTTTTTAGCAAAACATCACCAATAACAAATGTAAATATTTTTTATATGCGAGTTCAATAAATCCAAAGCACATTTAAAATAGCTACACCGGAAACGATTACAGATTTGAATGTAAATTTTATTTTAGTTTTTATCGAATTTCCATTTCAATTAAAAATATGCTATCGGTTTTGTACTGATGGAGTTTTATATTCGATTGTGTTGGAATTTGACAAATTTTGCTGCTTTTGATGTTGGTTTTGGTTCATCTACAATGATTTACCTATTTCCAAAGAAGCGTTCGTTAATTATAATATTTTATTTTTAAAATTAAGAGTACGGAAGAATTTTTTTACCAGAAAATTCATTTAGTTTACGTAGCTTTTAGATAACGAATTATTATTACTGTTCAATTGTGTGAATGGAGAAGATTTATTTAGTTGGTCTCATCATATCGTTCATTGAATGGAATGATAAATAAATTTCTAACAGAAAGTCATTATTTTCACCCCAAAAATCAAAATCGTACCGACAACTGGGTTTCTGTGTGTAATTGGGTTTTTAAAACATTTTTTTTGGTCCGATAATTTTATCGACTAAATATTTTTGGGAAATTTTTTTATCTATTTATTAAAATGAATTTTTGAAAAGTTTTTATTTTATTTTTTTATTTTGTTTATATTATTAGTGACTACTAACAGTACTCACATGTTTATAGCAATTAAAATTACGTTTTTGATTAAAATTTTTTGAATTTTTCAAATAATAGTAACGAATATAAAAAAATATTGATTCAGACATTAATTGGTCTCGCTCTCAATAATCAGTTTCTTTATGGCTTTTATTTCTGTATAAATTATATAGAAACAAGTTAATTAATGAATGATTTCATACAGAATATATATCGGCTATGTGCTGCCTTTCCAACATTCCGATTACCAACAGAATACGATTTTTATTATTTAGTATGACAAAATTGTTATTTCAAATCTAAGGGACTCATTTGACTAATTTGGCTCATTCACAAACTTAAACTCACTTTTTAATTCATGAAGATTCGTTTTCGTGAGTTACCTATACAGACAGACGGACATATAGAAAGGGACACCAATTGATGAACACCTATACCGAAATGTTATTATTGACTTCAATATTTTCTAGCGTTACAAACTTCAGACTAAATGTAATATATCCTCATATATTCTATAAAAAATTAAAAGTGTTAATGTAAGTTATTTTGGAATTGTCCAGTAAAACAGGTAAATAAAAATGGCTTGTAGAGGTTCTAAAATCGGATATAGTTTATATTTCTAGTGCATTGAATGAGTATAATACACAAAAACATATGGTAAACCAATAGAGAGCTTACTCAGTCAATGTGATGATCATTATAATTTTATTAAACAGAGACAAACAAGAATCATGATGATGATGTCTAAATCCATCTGTATGTACATCATTGATAATAATATGGCGACGACTCTTTTGTTGCAATATTAACTAACTTAACTAACTAAAACTATAACAACGTATGTTGTAACCTAGATTATACCACAGATCTTTGTAAATCTAGGTTGTGTAATAAATTATATTCAATATTATATTCATATATTATTTATTTTATTATTAAACTTATACCTATATTACATACAACTTCATGTTAACTGAAAACACATAATTTAAATGACAAATATTGTTCAAATATTTTTAATCAAATAAATACAAAAAACCGATTGGTTATTGGATGAATAATTATTAACTAAAAATTTTAAAGCAGTATTATTTAAATAGAAACTTGTTTTTAAAAAAATTTTGACTTGATGTTTTTATTTTTTTTTACTCTCATTTTTTTGAACATGAAGACACTTGCTTAAAATGCGTAGGCGATTGAGAATAATATGACTTGCACTTGAAAATTAATTTCTGCCTTCAGAATATCCAAGTGTACCACAATTAAGACTTAATTTAATATACCCTTCTTATCTTTTATTTGATAACACTTAAATCATAATATAAAATATAGATTTGAAATTGTATTAGAACTTTTAATTTCAGGATTGTATAACTATTTGTAACAAAATCTATTTAATTATTGATATTTAAAACTAGAGTGTTTAAACAATTTAATCAAGTTTTATTTTGTTAATTTGTTTTAACACAAATAAAATATAATTAATTTTATTCCCAAAAGAATATAAAAAATATAAATGAGATTATTTTCAATAAAATTGTATCAAATATGAAAATATTATTGTAATAAAAATGTTTACATTTTACGATCAAATTATAAAATTAATTTAAACGTTAATTAACTATAATAACATATTAACATAAAAATTGAAACAATTTATAACATTAAAGTTAAATATTATATGTTTAAATATAATAAAAAAATACCGGTTGTGTATTCACTAATAGGGAATTACAGACTTTTATCACATGGTGGTTTTATTACGCACTTTATAACTCGGTGGTAGACATATTTCCTTCAATATTGTTTTTACTAGCTCAAAGGCGTGCAAGCTAAGCGATTCAAGATACCATTGTACCATTAGATATTTTTGAAGAAAGAAAAATGAAATCGTACTTAATAACCCGTTCGAAAATGACAGCGGGACAAGCATACATAAATAGTAAAAAATTACTTACGAAATACAAAATCGTATTGTTTTGACACCAATCCCACTTCGTTTAATAAATTTTAGTAATAATTTCAATTGATATACATTTTTTAGCTTTATACAAATATTCGTTTTTTGTTGAATTAATAACGCTTACCTATCCGTTTTTTCTCTATGAAAGAGTTATCAATAACAAAGTTGAGACTGATTGTATAACTGAATAGTATTATTAATGTATAAAGTAACTTTATAATTTTTAATGAAAAACAGAAATCTTTCAACCGTTCCTAGGCTATAACACCTAATGATATTCTGCACAATACATATGTTTGTCAATATAAAATAAATACCCAGTACTACGCATGAAATAAAATTTTTAATTAGTTAATTGATATATTGGCAATTTGAAGTTAATTAATTAATAAAATCTGATTTATAAATATAAGGTGGAATCAACCGGGTCGATTTCATTCAATCCATTGATAATTGGCACTGTTTTTAAATACACAATCAAATTTGAATCCATTAATAGATTACTACATTATTAATCTAATAAATAAAATAATATATGTTTGTTTTCAAGCTAAAAGCTTTTAACTTTATATAAATAAAAACTTTTAATATTTATCTATCAACTAATCTCCGAAACGGTTGGACCTATTGTAAAGAAACTTTCTCTGATAGATACATAACTGATGTTATATGAAGAACATAAACTCTGAAATATGTCAAGGCTGGAAAAAAGGCTCATGTAGAAACTGAAACGGAAGCACATGGCCCATATGAAATTGGTGAAAATTTTCTAAATAAACTAAACATAGTTTGGGACATAATTGTGGTACAAAATCTTAAATTCACTTCATACTACAGGCTACTACGATGTACATTAGAGACCAAACAAGTGATGATAACATTTAACAGAGTTAATTGCTCGACATATGATACTCGACATATGATATATTTTCAAGGTTTGAACTGTTTTTAATCATAAGCATTCATCACTTTAAATATCTAGTTGGATTTGGGTTCTAAGAACCTTGAAACGTAAAGATATGTCAAAATTTGGGATACCAAAAATTTGCTCTATTACAAGAACTTTCCATTAGGAAATTAAAAAATGTATATTTTGCCATAATAAATTGACACTGATAGACAGACGTACATAGTACAATTTTAATCTACAAATTATTCAAATAGATCTAAGTAGGCGCCCACCTACTTTGTGAATACATAATTATTAGAGGAGCTGGGACAAAAAACACGATGAATAATAATAATAATATAGTTTAAAGAAATCTTACAGCATGAAACAGAGTGATTTTTTTTGTTCTTTTTTTTTTTTTTGTTGTTCATTAACATATCAGACATTTTACCAACCTACACACACAAATATTAAAAGAAATTCATGATCAAATCTATTGTTTAAGTTAGTTTATGACTATATTTAAGTAACAAAATTAATGAAAAGTCAAGGTCATTCACTAAATATATTTGAAAGTAAAACAATAGAACAATGACATTAAACGATATTCAGTAGCTGATTTGGTGCAAATTAGTAGTAGTCAAGTTAAATAGAATTTATGATGTTTTTACTTGTTGTTAAGTACGATTTAAATAACACTAGATAAAACGTTTTATACAATACACATAAGTTATTCGAACCCTCAAAAAAACAATTTTTCAAAGGATATAGCAGTTTTAGTTCTTTTTTTAAAAGTTGCAATAACTTTTAAAAAAGCTCTGCAAATACAATTACCACAATTATTTTTTGAGTCGAGTCAGTTGTGTGAATATGGCTTTTAGTAACTAACATTTTGGTAACTGACAACATTTAGAATTTGGTAAAACTTCCTTCCTAATGACAAAAAAATTTTTAGGTTGACCAATGATTATTTTAATGGCCTAGTCTTTAAATTTTGTTCAAGTTTTGACGCAGTATAATAACAAAGCGTACAAAAACTCCAGTTTTATTTCGCTAAAAGCTTGTATTGTAAAAGAAGGGCATTTGTATACGTAAGCAATTTTTATAGTTCTTTTAAAGACCGCCAGATATCAGTTTCGCAAAATTTTGTTCTTCATACAAGATGCCAGTTATCAATTAAGGGACTGTTCGAGATTTTATACATATTTATTTAAGATCTTGATCAAAATCAAATTATATTAAGACGCAACATTTAAGTTGATATGTTAAAAGTCTTAAAAATATGTTTTTTAATTTTCTGATATTAGCAGATATGAATATAAATAAAATAAATTTTTATGTGATCCATGAAATATTATGTGAAATATAAAAGCCATAAAAAGAGCAATAAGAAAGAACAATCGATAATCTTCAATTACATATAAGAGAAAGACAAAAAACTTAACTATAAAGTATAAATTTGACAGAGTTTCTTTTGTCATATTGTTTTTAAATTCAACTTAAAAATTATCACTAAGTATTCCATGCATTATTGTATAAGATCCATTTGCAACAAGCACCTATGTTTTCATTAATATTGGTTCCAGATATATGTCAAAACCGAATTTATTTTTAAACAATAACAAAATTTGTTTCCCATTGTATGTTGTTTCGAATCAAATCCTAAAATACTTTCAATAGAATATTATTTGTAATAAAAACATGTCAAGAAGTAAATCGTCATGAATATTTCACCGTCTATAAAGACAGTGAAAAATTGTTTCACTATTTTTATTTTGATGAGAAAACAAAAATCGGATGAATAACGTCTGTATGTTGCTCGAATCGAACAAATCATCAGAATTCAAATGTGTATTATGTAATTTATATACATTGTATAAGTGTATAATTTTTTTTTGTTCAATTCTTACATAAGCTGTTCTCTGAGATTTTTTTCTTGAATTGCCTACTAATCAATCAAGTATTTCCATAGAATAATAGTTTAAAAAAGAATATATATGGTTCTTTTATGTGCGTGAATCGAAATAAACAATTTTCTGATAGAATCCAATGACAAATATCAGTAAAAAAAATACTTAAAGATTTTCTTTTGATAAAGTCTTACAACAACATTTATGGATAAAGCTCATTCGAGGAGACGAATTTATTTATATAGACCGTAAAACTCACGTCAATATAGATTCAAGAAAGTAACTAACGAAGAAGAATCGTCATTGTAAACTGATGCGTTTGTAGCTTCGATCCAAGGATGCGTATATATTTATTATGGATACTAATTAAATACTTGAAGGGAAAACGCAATATCAAAACAAGTTTCAGTTTTCGTCAATGTTGTTAAGCAATACTAGAATGTCCTAATTTACGCAAATAGTACAAACTTAAATAGCATGAAAGGTGAGAGGTACTGGATATTTAAAAAACAGCATATGGTCGAAATGATATTGGTAGTATAATTCTGCTTGATATTTAATTAATGACAGGAACATTCATATGTGTATTTGTTATACCATACCAATTTGGAATAAGTAATTAACATTATTAGAACCTGTGAAATCAATTGAGATCCACATGGATAACAAATGAATCCTTTAAAGTAAAATACACTAAACACGATGTGGCAATTTAGCAGAAAGTTTCCGCAATGATCATGTGATGAAATAGGTGGTTATAGCTGTCAATGAAATAATTTGCTTAGGAAGTTTTAATAGAGACTGCTCTTTCTAATTCGAATAACGGGCTTCCTTAGCCCATTTACTCTTTTTAACTCTATATTACCTTCATAAGGAATTTTTATGGTAATTCTGGTTCAATTTTTGCCATTTAATTATTGTGTTAAAAAGTGCTTTGAAAGTCATTTTTCGTAAATAACTTTGAAGATAGTGAAGTAATGAACTCAGGAAATAATGAAAAAAAAACTTGAAAATCTGTATTATATCGGCATTATGAAGATATTGTTATTGGTAGCCACACTTGGCAATCTCACACATGGGTCTACTTTGTTTTATTTATATCAATATGTCTTGATTATAAAACTATTTGTAAATAATATATACATATAATTATTATATTGTTTACATTTTATTGTTTTACAGTGGTGACGAAGGGGTTTAAAATAACTAAAGATTTTTAATTTTAGCATCATACATCGTGTTCGTTTTTATTTTTTGCGGTCTAAAAACAACGTATTCAATAGAGAGAGTGTGTTATGTCGAGTCATACCTACGTATATTTTGTTTTCGTGTGTCTTCTAACAACGAGACGAGACTACACATTTTTCTGACGCTTATTCTTAATCCTCAGTTATTTTTTTTATTTTAAAAACATTACTTTGCCAAAAATATTTAATGAATTGGATACAAATGTACACACATCGTTCTCAGGTTTGTTTTCATCAATATTAATTAAAGATGTTTTTCATTTTAAACATAATGGTCTTCTCAAATAAGCTATACAAAAATTTTCTAAGTATTATTGAGTAATCTTAACGAATTGGTGTAATCGCTTGATCGATTATATTCATGTTCAAATTTTTTTGTAAAGACGGTAACAATGTAATGGTTCTTATCGTTTTTATAGAATCTCTTGATTGGTCCATTTTCGTATATCCATTCGCCCATCCGTCAGCAAAGTTTTAAGGACGTATTTAAAACATAAAAGCGATGTCAACTATATGGACTACATATTTAGACTCATTTTTGAATGCTAATCATCAAAACAGATCTCTCATGCATATGCCGAGTATATAAACAATTAACATTATTAGTTTTTTACCTTTGTTAATTTTAATAATGTATAAACATTCAGCTTGAAAGTTTGTGTAAATAAAGTTTACTCAAAGCAAGATTTCAATAAGCTACCACAATTACTTAGAAATTATTAATCCGGGTACAAAATTAATTAAGTAATTACAATTATTATGCTGTTTTTTTTTTCAGTAAGTTTGCTCTTTGTTCTAAATTCTTAAGCTGTAAAATTGAAAATGGAGCGTTTTTGATTAAAAATCCACCAATTTCTAATTAAAAATCCGCCACTTCATTAATTTAGACTATTTATACTTAACGTTTTGCATCGTAGAATTTATTATAACTCGATTTGAAGAATATTATTATATCTAATATAAACATTTTCAATAAATTATACCCTACCTGGATGATAAATATATGGATAGTCTGATAGATAGGTAGACATTTAAACAAAGCGAATTAAGTTTATCTATTTATAATAATACACTTGATACATAGGTATAAGAAAATCCTTGTAGAACTATTGGAATATTCAATGAATATCGACTGTCTAGTTTATAATTGTTGGTTATAAACTACATACAATTTAAATTTGATTCAATCATTTATATCTAAATATAGTACAGAGTTGCTGTGTTTTCCTGTCTGCGTGAATGGTATCAATTATCATGGAAAGTTGTTAATGGATTTCCTGTTTACATCGATTGAAAAAAGGATTATTAAAGATGATTTGTATAAATCGAAAGTTTTCCGAGTTATTGCGGTTTTAGTTAAGATTCGGTATTGAAATGGTAGTTATGCGTGCCTTACATAGAAAAAGTTCTTAAGTTCATTTTCCTTTTGTTATAATTTTCTTTTCAACAGATTAATTTGAATGGTTTTTAACCCAACTTCAGTGGGTCGAATTTACATAGGTTGGTATTTATAGGTGCTTACATTACTGTAGTCATAAATCTCCTGTTTTGAAACTTTTTATAACAGGTGTCATCGTATAAATGATTAGGTGATGAATTAAATTTAAATTTATTTATATTTGGTACTTTGGAGAATTGACCAATATGGCCAATTCTCTGCCAATTCTAAGTAGTCATCATCAGTATGAATTAGCTAGTTGTAATGATTCTCTGAGGAGATGTTACTTCTTGCTAATTTGGTGACGGTTTGCACGTTCAATTTCAATGGTTTCGAAAACTTACTTCTCGATAGTTTTGATGTTTTTTGATAAAACAAGAGTAATTCAGTTACTCCCAATAGTTAAGTTAGCGATTTCATTCAGCCTCAAATATACACCTTAGTGGGCATAAGTTGATTCAACCTTTTTGTTCGCTGTTTATGGGGTTTCTTGTTTAGTTGAGGTCTAAAAAATTCAAAAATAATATTTATTTTATGATCGGTCGACTAATTTTTGAGATATTGCATCAAATACAACCGATAAACCTCTGGATAGGATTTTTAGCAATATCTCAGAAACTACAAGTCCAATCCTTAAATAGATATTATTTTTGAAATCTGCGGGTCAAAATACACTTGAAAACATGGTTTTTCTCGAAATTGGATTTAAAAAATATTTTTCAAATTTTCGCAATTTTGTTAAGGGGTACCCCTTTGAAAAAATCGAAAAAATTGGGGAAAATTTACTGCCCCCGTTTTGGATGAAATACATATTCTAGGGTAATTTCAACCAGCAGATTTCAAAAATAATATCTATTTAACGATTGGACTAGTAGTTTCTGAGATATTGCTAAAAATCCTATTGGGAGGCCGATTTATCGGTTGTATATCTTGCAATAGCTCTAAAATTAGTCGACCGATCATAAAATAAACATTATATTTGAATTTTTTAGACCTCAATTATACAAGAAACCCCATAAACAGCGAACAAAAAATTTTGAACTTTTCGTCGGTTTTTTAAGGTTTAATAAACTTAAGTCCACAAGGCTGAATGAAATCGCTACTTTAATGATTCGGAGTAACTTAATTACTCTTGTTTTATCAAAAAACATCAAAACTATAGAGAAGTAACGTTTCGAAATCAGTGATATTGAACGTGCAAACCGTCACCAAATTAACAACGAGTAACATCTCCTCAGAGAATCATTACAACTAGGTAATTCATAGTGATGAATTGCTACTTTGTAGCCGAAATACGTATTTATAAAAATACAAAATATCTAGGAAATTGGGGCAAAAAATCGAAATTTATTCGATAAAATCCTAGAGCTCTCATTAATAATTATAAAATCCGTTAATTAACGTTCCAACACAAGTGGATTAAAACACCTATCAAAATATTAATAATTAAATTTTTTCGTTCAAAGTGACACAAATATCTTGGTTTAAGGGAAAACTAAATAAGTAAAAAAAGTAGTATAATAATTTGTTGAAGTTTGCCCATATTGAATAAATTTCAAAGTAAATTGCTGCAAAACTTTCCAAGCCTTCCTGTTATTACCAATTACGTATTCATCGATCTGAATATTGAAAATCAGACGTCTAAATCTACTGAGAGAAGATTGCGCAATGGAAATGTAAGGATACTATCATTTTCAATACCTATAGTGTTAATAACGTGAAGGTGGTGGCCATTAATGAGGAATATTAAAAGGGAAGGCTGGAGCATAATAAAGAGTGATGTTGATCGTTCTTATAGATTGGTGGAAATAAAATTATAACGCTCTATCTTCTTAAATAACACTTCAGGGTCAATGCATCAAATATGAAGAAATAAAAATATTTCCGTAGAATTTGCAAACTGAAAGGACATCAAGGATGAAAATGTCATAAAAATTTCAGTATTCATAAGAACGTGACTGTAATGTAAGAAAGATGTGGCTAAAGTACAATTGTCTGCAGCATATTTCCATTAATGAACTCTCTGAAATCTATCGGAATCAAATCTCGTCTCTTTTTATTGAACACTTGTCAATGGTTCCATTCCAATGAATGGTTAGCTCATTTTCGTCTAAAAATGGCTTAATTTGAGGATATCATATCAAAAACCTCTTCCTCATCTCTAGCAAGTATTAAGTTGACATTTAAATGGGCTACCTAGTTTGGAAAATTTAAAATTTTGAAACATAAAATTTTTTGGCGTCAACTTTATACATGAGGAAGAAAATGATCAAGAGTCATAATAACGATAAATTAAAAATAATAAAATTAGTATTTTTAAAGTGAACAAACTATATTTTTGTCTAGACATGACATTTAATTTCAAATATACATATATACAATAACATGATATACAAATACAATTTATAAGTTCACATTCCAGAATTGAAAAAAACAGACAAAATTCAAAAATTAAATAAAAATAATACAAAGAAAAGCTTGTGTAAAACGTGTAGAACACAAGGAAATATTTCAAAAATTAATATACCTATAGTGAAAAATTGTCTGAAAATATAATTATTATTAATTGACAAAATTATTATTTATCATTCGTTATAATAACAATATATAATTATGTCTCAAGGCCAAATAACTACTGAATATACAATACAATATTATGACGTAATATGTAAACAAAATATTTACAAAGAGTATATTACACAAATAGCAAAGATGTGTGTTGATAATAAAATGTCAAAATTTTACAAATCAAATTGAATGATGATTACAATAATCGAGTTAAATGAAAACAGAGCGTGGTAATAGATGAGCATGGTTTAAATTCCCGCTTGGCCATACAGGGATTTTAATAATATATATATAATTTAAAAAAAAACAATATATACACACACATACATATACACGCGTTCGATACGCATACATAAGCCTACTCTATATATATACTCACATGTACTGTGACGGTCGCCGCGCGTTAGTTCATGGTTTGCGATCTGCGATCCCAGCCAGAACAAAATTAGACCGGGAACAACACTAGATATATAATTCTATTAAATTTATATTTAAAAACTTAAAAAAAATAAATACACACTCTAATGTCCGCCAGTTATAGTAAAATAAACCTTGATTTAATTGAATATAAAAAAAAAAAAATTATTAATTCATATACACGATTATTTAAAGTTTAATCGCACACCAAACAAACAAAAACGAGGGTTAATTATATTGTTTAAACAATTTAAATATTATTGTATAGAAACTATAGAAAAAAAATAGTTTTCAAAAGAAATTAATCCTTGCACACGCTACAAATATGCCACAGTCGCATATTTCCGAAAATATCTTTTCTCATATGTGAAGTATTTATATAATCACTTTTAAAACAAAGTTGCTTTGCTAAATTTAAATGTACTTTTTCACAATACACACTGTGTATAAATAAAGATTGACGCAAAAAAAAAAATAATAATTTGAAAACAGGCCACACACTTTTAATTTAATCAAACAAATCACATGGTTTTTTTTTTCAATGTTGAACAATGTGTCGGGCCTTTAGAAATTGCAGTTTATGGCGCGAGTTTTCAATTTAAAAAAAAAAAAATAAATTAAACAAAATTAATATTTTATTATTTATTTAGAAATTTTTTTTAAAAAAAATACAGAGCGCTTGATTTAAATATTAGGCAATTGAAAATTAGACACACTAAATAAAATATCAATTCACATTTTTTTCTCTTTTCATAACAGGAAAAAGAAAACAAGGATGACACCAAAGTAGTGATGAGATGATGACGAAATATGATTAACAATTATTTTAAGTATTTATTTATATTTCTTATACATAATAATAATGATGATAATAATAATAATAATAATAATCTATTCTCGTTTTAAAATATATCAGAAACGTCGCGCGGGTCATCTCACCTAATCGACAGTATTCATTTAACTGAGGCAAAAAGTATATTCCTATAGAGTGTACTCTCATACATGCTGTTGGTTATATACATATACATACATATTATACACTTTACTGTATAGAATATACAATACAGCAGAGAAACATATAGAACGATCATGGCTGGATCAAATTGAACGAAACGATTTAATACGAACATAGACGAAGCATTTTCCTCGTCGCGTCCGCCATGTCGCGTACAATAAACTTACTCTTCTATATATACATATATAATATGTGACAATGTAATAGTGGATATGTTATGTATGTATGTATTATAATACGCGAATATTATGTGTATTGTATTTTTGTAACGTCTTCACGCCCCGCATGCTTGCATCATATCCACACTCTACAATATATACACAACATGGTTGTTTCTGTGTTTATGTATATATGTATATATCGTGTTCATTTGTTTTCTACATTGGATGGATATGTCGTTGTTCGCGTTGTCTCTCCTACCGATTCCGGGATCAGATTCATCAAATTTTGAATCAAAGTAATTTTACTAGATATTCAATTAGCTACCAGTTTAATCAACTTTGATTAGTCATTCCTCTCAATTTAGTCTTATGCAACTTGCAGTTTTAATTTCTACATAATAGGGCTTTTTAATAATGATGAATAACTCTATCCGGTTCAATATATCACCCTTATGTTTAATATATAGAACGACGTAAGGAATAAACTTAATATTGGCACACACAAAAATTTGGGGGTTCAGGAGGACCAAAAACTATTTACTATCAAGAAATATTATCATAATTATTTACTGAACAAGTAAATAAGTCTATACCATTTTAAGCAAGTACCGAGAAATTATTAATAAGCGTTTGATTGGGGGAACTAATGTACAAAGTTTTGGAATTCCGTAAAATGCGAATGAAATTTAGGGAGCTTATATAAAGTGAATTTCCAGAAAAAGTAACGTAGTTACCATAGATACAAACAGTCAATAATTGTACCTCTAACACAAGATTATGATAATTTTCTAATAATAAAATACATATTTAATAGTTTTTTTTTACGTTAAGCAATCACGCATCCCCCCGTAGTACGATATTAAAAAACTTAGAACCGTAGAATGTGGTTTACGTTATGATAAGATCAAATTGCATTTGTTAAGCTGTTCAGCTCTAGTTTTGCATGTACTTAATGATAAATCTGTAAGACAATTTGAATGATATATGTATATAACAATATAATCACATGTTCTAATTAATTTCACGACGCTTCCACCATTATTCAATTTATTATGTATATTTTTGCTATAAAAGGTAAGCACAGTTATTAAAATTTGTGCTACTACCGCTTTCAGATTAAATAATGGAAAAACATGCAAATTTGAACATGGAAAGTTCTTTTTATGGGGTAGATTTTGTGATTCTCAAATTTTGATAAATCGATACGTTTCAAGATCCTTAGATTGCAGAATTTCACCGATTTTAGACATATGTCTGTATATGTGGAACCTCAATATTTATCCAATAAACATTCATAGACTTATTTATTAAATGTCTGGATATATCCATTAACCTTATCCATAACATATATATGTAATTCTTAGCATAAACGTACCATCAATGATAATATTTTCTTTGTTTTCTTTACAATTCCATATGACTACTATACTTACGTAACGTAAATGTTTAGTGTTTGGATTGGGTTGGTTTGTTATCTGATATTTTATTATACGATTTTGTGTATATGGTTTGAAGTTGGCTTATTTGTAAGTAATGTTATCCATTTATTTAAATAAAATGTGGCAAATGGAAGGCATAATGTTTTATACGGATATTTAAAAAAAAAAAACCGACTATTTTTCTTTATACATAAGTCACCAATAATGTATTTTGATTATATTAAATAATAAGATTTATATAAACCAAAATAATAAAAAGATATTATTAATTATTATGAAGAAATTTCTGAAGAGAGTACAATTGCCTATACAAATTCATTGTGCCGGCCTCGATAGTTAAGTTCACTTTGTTGTCACCTGCAATTTAAGTAGTTTATTTGATTCCAGCTGTTGGAACAAATATTCATTGTTGTGTAGGATTGTTGACAAAAAGACGTCGGTAAAAAGGATAGAAAGATAGAAATGTGCACTTTCCTGAATTATCCCAACACTACTACTTCTACAAGTTCATGCAAACCGTTTTACCATCCATACGGCAAGGTGACTTTTGGAAAAATAATTAAAAAATCATTATTTTATATTTGAACGTCAGAATTATCTTTAAAAAGAACGAAAAATTTAATTTAGTCATAAGGTGTTTTATTTTTAATGATTTAAATTGAATGAAATGGAGTAAAACATGCCTTCTTTAAATGTAATTTCACTTTTAAACATAAAAATTTCTCTAGCGGATAGTATCAAAACAATAAATTGAAGGATGAAAAGTCTTCTTATTAAAATTAAAAAACATGTATTGAATTTCGAATTCTCTAACTTCAAACAAATAATTCAGTTAAAATTTACCACATACCTCGAAATAATACTATTTCCAAAATTTACTTTTTTGTACTATGCACTTTCATGCTGATCTTTCATAACAATTAATGGTGAAAATTCTTATTCAATACTCAATCTATTAGTTCCACCTGTTTCTTGATATAAGTAATTCATAATAATTCCATTTGTTTTGTTAGACAATGGTAGGTAATAAATACTAGATAGGTACTCTATGATCGACTATCTTGTCTCTGCTTCCTACAACTCCTTCAGCTCGTACATACAATATTCAAGTGTTATTTTAAGTAGTTAATGGTATTGTTATGATGAATTATAGAAATACTGAAAAATGTTGTTTTAAAAACTAACAAAGAATAATTTCTATGATAACACTATAGTATATATATATAATATAATGGCTGTATCTATAATAATAAGTAATATTATTCTTTAAGTAATATTACGTTGAATATTTCAGTGATTTTCAAACATAAATGAAAACCACTTTTCAGTAATATTCAATGTATTAATATTGTTATGTTAATAAAAAAGATTGTACACGATAGGAAACTTATATTAATAAAAATAAAAATAATTTATTTGAACAAGATTTTACAAGCATGGGACATCATTTTAAACTATACCAAAAGTAACAACAAAAACAGCCCATGTAGGACTAACAATTCAAATTTAACATTATAGCAAAATTGCCAATTAATTAGAGATTTTTAAATTTTAAGTTTGAGCCTTAAATTTGAAAACAGCATATCACAGAAAAGTAACTAATTCTAAAAAGAGTGCCTTGCTCCACTTTCTTCTTCATCTTTCGATGTCGACAGCATATTTTGTTCAACGTCATTTGTAGCTCATTTCTAGCTAAAATTAAACCAAATAAATTTTTCTTAGACTTTCAAATTATTTTATTTTCAGGTACTCGCGTGTTTTTCTTATATTGAATAATTATTATTATTTTTGAATAAAACTTTACAGATTCTGATTTATTTACATACAATTTTTCATGCCATGTTGTCATTTTGGATTTCAAAATTGCTGTCATTTTTATAATCAACATCCCTTAGAACTTCAATTACAAAATCCTAGTCTTTTTTAAGTTTCATTCATCTGTTTTAATTCAACGGAATTACAGAATAGCGTGTGATATGTATTTGATCATTTTTGCTTTAAAACTTCGATGCGATTGTTTTGCCATAAAATCTTTGAGCTTCTATTTCACAACTGGTTAAAGTTGATTTTCAAAATAATTGAGAAGCATATATTTGGGTACATATTTTTGACAGAACTGTGAAATTAGTTGATCAAATTTTAATATTACTCCTTAAGAATTTTGAGGCCTTTTTTCACACCATTTTGAGAAGGAATAATTCACTATTTTTTTAGTAAGATTTCCTAAAAAAAACATTAGATGATGTTTGCGTTATGAAAGGATCCATTTCATAATAAAGGCTTATTCTTTTTCAGTTTACGATCGGCGATGATGAATTAGTAAATATATATGAAAACCTTGATCTCTTCTTTAGGGCTTGAATTTACAAAATTATTTCTTAGTGTTCTTTTTCGACATACGAAAAATAACCGTGTAACATTTCAAATTTCCAAAACCCAGCGGTTTCGAAGATCCGAATACCAGCCATTTCGCCTATGTACATAAAGACCTACCAACAGAAAACAATGTTCTATATGAAATCTCTCGATTAACGCATGAATTTCCATTATCAAGTTTCTGCTTTTCAAAATATTTTCAAATTGCTTTTATATATTTAGTACAATTAAGACGATTCCGTAACGATAAAATATTTTTATTTTTACAAATAAATTTCTAATCAAAAATACTATTTCTTAATCAATATATTTTAAAACTTGTTTTTTGAACACGAAAAAAAAACGCACATATAAAAATGATTTTAAATTATTAGTTACTAGTATAAAATTACATTCCTTACAAGTAATTAATGTGTGTTTTTTTTTTTTTTTTAGAATTTAAAAATAGTAATTACAAATTTCTTTGAGTATCTTGGTTGGTAAATATTTATTTTTATCTTATTGCTACTGTTTGAATAACACTGGATTCATATATTCTCCATTCTGGCGTTTAATAAATGGCTTAACATAAAATGTTAGTATCACTGTTAATAAATAATATAAAAGTTGTATCAAATGGTGTATATATATATATATATAGATATACATATAAATAATATTTGTAGATATTATATATTAAGATCCATAAATTTTATAACTGAATCTAATATAAATTATATTTATTGTATCTCTATGGTTTTTTCATTATACAATGCACATAAATATTTACAATGATATTGAAGCATTGATAAATTATATATCTTTGAATTCGATGGAGAATAATATTAGTAAATAATTCTATAGCCAAAATTTCAAAAAATCACTAGCTTGTGTTTATTTAAAATTACAAAAAAATAATTATTTTTATTGTATATGGTATTATTTATTCAGTTTCAAATGAAATTTTTACTTAGATAAAAAAAAATTAAATTTAATAAAGACCTTTGAACACCATATATATATTATATATTTTGTAATATAGAATATATGAGGAGATGTAATGAGTGTGACTTTTAAAAGTCATGCTCTAAGTTTCTATCACAAAAAATAGGTTGTATTGAAAAAGTATCGCTTACTTTCGGAAATAATTTTTGACATCAAAATATTTCAAAATAAATATATAAAACTATTTATATCTAATTGATCTTTAATTTTGATTTTTTTAATAAAATGAAAGTATTCCGAAATATTAAAGAAACACTCCAATAAAGATTTAAGATATTTTTATCTTAAATTTGGCTAACTTCAACAAGTCTTACTTGAATATAGCTATTAGTTTTAATTGTTTTTTGAGATATTGGAATAAAAAAAAAAAAATGTAATTTGCAAAAATTCTCGTCTTTATGTACATTTTCTTAGCACTGTCTTTAAGTATTTGTAGCCATATTAGAGAAACACGCAGAAACATGAAATCACTAGCATAAAGTTTGACACCCGGTGGTAAATTTTTAACCAAATCCTTCACGACACAAATAATGTCTTGCGGCGCGAGTGGTATAGCGTGACGCGACATGGCACAGTGTAATTTTTTGTAACATACTAAAATGAATTAGTCAGCGCAAATTGCCTACATGACGCTAAGCAGTGCGACTAGCAACTAACAGACACCGTTTCTTGCGCCACGCGTCGTACGTTACACTAGTCTATCAATAAAAAACTAATAAACAAGAATAAAACACAAAATTAACAAAAACACTACTACTGGATGAAAGAATTGCGAGGCAATATGCGATCCACAACACGACGCGGGTGGCGTGATCGCGTCATGTTGCATCGCGCTGTACCACAAGCGCTGCAATATGTAACAGGCCTTGAAAGTATAAAGACTGAAGACTGATTCACCATAGTTTGGTGAATTTAGGAAAAAGTGTTCGATATAATATCGCTGACTTTTCGATTTAGATAACCTCAAAACAAATATAAAATATATAAAATATACGAAATTTTATACAGGATTACAATACTTCTTTCTACTAGTATTCAAAAGAAAGTAATAAGTCTATTGTATTATACATATAATACTTGTTGAGAATACTCGTTAGATCTTAAAGATACTTAAGTTATATAATATCAATTATATTCGGATATTATTGTACTTAAGAGTATACACACATATATATATACATATACAATAAAGAACTCTGAAGGTGTTAAAATACGGAAATAAAACAAATTAATTTTAAATTATAACTGGCTCTATAAATTGTAATACCTATATAGTTAGATAGTAATGTTGTTTTGTTTATTTGGTTTGTGTTTATTGTGTGAATGGTTGTGTTTCTTTTATTTTGGTTTATACTTCACTTATTGATAGAGAATTAAAATACTCAACCAGAAAATTAGTATCCAATATTTTTATAACATCTTTGCTTTTTTTGGATATACACTGAAAATGATGATCTGAAAACTTTCTTATGATGCACAAATATGATAACTTGAATTGCTTATGTCCGGTACGTCTTTAACGAATGCGTTGTAATTTGGGTAGAAGATGAAACAATCTGTACCATTAAGCTAACGAAACTAACATATTTTTTTCTGTTAAAATTTCATGAAATCAGATATTTGTTTCACCGTATAACGGCATTTATGTTAAAGATCTATTATCGAATAAATTTTCTTAAATAACTACATGTATGGAACGCTGAGGCTGATTGAGTTCCGATATGGATATGCGGTAAAAAAATATATTTTCTAAATTTATATAACATTGGTTACAAAATTTTCTCTGGGAGTAAGCTGACTTTATTTTTTTCATGAAATTCATTCCGATTTTCGATTTTTCGTTAGTAACGCCTTTCTATAGTTATAAATTTTGACACAAATACTATTGTTAATCTAAATCACGCCTGTACATACCAAATTGCGTCAAAATCGGGTAAGTAGCTTTCGAGATATCGGCTTTTAAATAAGAGATAATTTACGGTTAATAAAACACGGTTTATCTTGATTTCCGGCAAAACTACAAGTCCTTCGTAAAACAGTTAAATGGTAAAGTTTGAGGTAACAAAAAATCTACAACTTTTATATTAACAATTTTTTCACATAACCATAAAATTGAAAATAATATTGCTTTTTCGATATTTACGAATGATATGCAACGTTATTTCTGAAATAACGTTAATAAATTACTGAACCAATCAAAAAAAAAAGTTTATGACCTTTTAAAATTAAACTTTTATAAATTTTGTATATAGCTAATGAGCGTTATTACAAACGTTATATGACGGATTTAAAACTTAGTTTAAAATCACACCGATATATGAATGTAGCCCAAGACAACCCTATCAGCACATGTGTGACCTGGTTGATTATAGTTCTATCCACTACTTGTTTGTTTATATTATATTATTCATTGTATTATTTTGTGTTTAAGAATTTAATGGTGTGGGTGCATAATAATGTGATATTGAATGGTGTGCATTATCATATTAAATACAATGTTTTTAGTTTCGAATACCTATTATTATTATTTTAAAACAACAGATTCTATCAAATGATAAACTTGTTTATTTTAAATAGACTTTCTATTCTGAAATTTATGTACAATTTAAGGCTATCATCAAATAATTTCAAACTTTTGAATCTTCAAAAAAAAAAAAAAAAATATGTATTTTAATTATTTAACAGGTGGTACCCGGCTATAGCTAACAAAACTTACTGCTAAAGCAAAATAAGAGAGGGCCTTACTTTGACCTTCAAAGGAAACCCTTCTACTTGCCATGGTTTTGGACTATGGGGTGGCTTTGAACCAATGTTCCTAGAATTTGTGTCACACATGCTTAAACAATTAAATAAATTAAAATAATTCCCCTATTAGCCGTTTCTATATAAAATTTTATTTTATTAATGCCAGATTATTTCAAAAAATTTTGAGGTTTTTAACCGCTAAAAATTACCAATTTATTTTCAAAATACAGAATTACAAATTATTTATTCACAGGATGATACAACGTTCTTCTTGGAAACTAGATACTTTTTTAACCAACGAAAAGTCTATTTTATGAACGTTTGAAAGAACTAGTCAAATAACAAGACATCTTCTTTTTTCTACTTTGCAACTTCCTCACTGTGCAAATCTTGTAACAGAAAATTCATTCAAGTTTACGTGGCATCTTAATGGAAAATTTTTATAACATTATTTGTAATTAGAAAATTACATGCGCATTAAACAGACCAACTTCAACATTTGATTGAGGGTAATTGTATAAATCTCATATAAGTATCGCTTCTATGTAATGTTAATAAGAACAAAACATAATTGACAATCCGTCATTAAAATAATTGATAATCTAATATTTTTGGTATTCATACTACAGTCTCGCACTCAAAATATATACAGTTCAAGATTAACCGTCAAACAAACATATGCATTGCCTCTTTCTCCACATTGTGTATGCAGTATGACACAAAAAAGTTTTTTAAATGAAACCATAAAAACATTACAAATTTCGGTCTACCGCAAAACAATAAAATAATCGGTCTGTAGATAAAGTTGCATATAGTATTCCATATATTTGTATATGTTACGGAAAACCTGGATAAAAAAATTATTCTAAAATTGAAATGGTAAATGGTATCGAATATTATACGCAAAAATGAAAATCATTAAACTAATGATAAAAATAATTTATAATACATTAATATTATTAGTTATTTTAATCGAAAAAAAAAATTAACCGCCTTCAAAGAAATTAACTTAAAAGAACAAAATAATTTTAAATTTTTCCTTGTGAACCATTACCTCGACGCCAACCAATAATTTTTTTTCTAAGGATAAAATGGGCCCCGAAAAGTAATTGGTCACAAGCAAAAATTAAAAATTATTTTTTACTTCTAAGTTTTAATCTCAATTTTCTGAAATATGAAAAAAGTAAGAAACGTGTACTATAAAATTGAACAAGAATATTATAAAAGTTATGCGTTATATACTTTAACAGTAACATATACATTCAGCCAGTCAGGTTAGGTTTCATCAATGTTTGTGGATGTTAGTGTGTGGATATATTATCAACTGTCTAGACTTCACAGAGTACCTATGTATATTGCATGTTTGAGTTTAATGTGGTTCCTGGGTTTATAGGTGCTTAGCATCATCATATATACCAAAAATTCACTCTAATGGGCTAGAAGCAATATACTTGTAAAGCTTGCAGAGCAAAATATTCCAAATTGTATTTAAATATGCTCCAAATTAGGTAGCTTTTTAGGTGCTGGAAATTTATTTAGGTGCGGCAATTATTCATACAATTTCAATTAAATTAGGTACTAAAGTTTTTGATAAAAATTTACCCATTAATATGTACTGCTTCCGTGGAATTAAATTCATTTCTTGAAGACCTTCCATAATAGTACCAAAAAATCATCTAAATCTGGTTGTATTATAAAAGTAATTTTTTTTGATATTGAGATTATAAGAATTAATACAAAAAAATATGAATTGTTTTCAAAATAAATTATTTTCATGCCGTATTTGAAACGATTGAACATAACTAAGACAACATAAAGAATCTACCATAAGGTAGAACTGTATTTCATTACACTGTATGACACTGTAAACAACAAAGATAGTCTTTTGCTCATCGTATACGGAGTACATGCCAAATGTATCGGTTGTAATATTAAGCAAGAACAGGCAAAATCGAACATAAACCTTTTAAGTAAGTCTGGATAATGCTTAGTCTTTGTTGATGCTTACAGTAAATATATAATATGTATAGTCATGGCGGACAAATAAGTACATAATAAGAATACATAACAAACATTATGTAGTTTTAATACTTGACACCTACCTACATACATCCTGAATTGTGCATACTCTTCATGCAATTTATTGAAACAGAAAATAAATGTGGATATTGCCAATTAAGGACTAGGCCAATAACTTTCTGATAAATCGAATTATTGTTCTCAATACGACTTTCAATCAATTGTTACACTAACAAGTGAGAAACATAATAGTTAAAATTTGCACAAAAATCGAGCGCAGATCAAGTTGATTTACAATTAGCTTTCACACAAAGGGAAGTAGGCGTACTACATACAAAATATGTGCGTGCAATACCGTTCTTTATACCTTCTTAAGTATTTAAAAGCCTTAACCAATCTAATGTTTTTTTATTTCTTTTTTCATCCTTCTGATTTCTCTAGACTTAAGAGCTGATGAAGCCCTTGGTTACTATATGTGTTATAATTTTTATGTGTGTGATACTTAATTAACTTTTAGCCGAAATTGTAGCTTTCAAAAAAAGGATATTTTCTTTTAATTTATATTTATAATTCTGTGGAATTATTGAAAAATAAATAACTGGACGTATCCACTTGGCATAGATGTATCTGATGGAACGTTTTTCTGTAATTATATGGTATTAGGCTGGTATCCTTATACTTTGTTCTTCATATCGTTAAAGCCAAAGAACTAGGATCGACACTTGTTTAATGATATTTTTTAAGTCAATGATTTTTCAAAACAAGTATGAGCCACGGCTAATAATAATAGTAATGATAGAGATAGAAATAGGAAATTCAGAAACATTGCACACACTGGATATACCATGATGATGATGCAGGTTGGATACAAAAAACTTTATGCATTTGAAAATAGTTGATTGATAAAGCTATACACACTGTTGTACTGCTTGGTTCAAATAATACATTATATATATACATATTACATATACATAGTGCTGCCACCTGTCTGCCGCCCCCGGAGGCACAAGTGCATCCGCCCCAACAAGCACACCTAGCACAGACGTACATCCACAAACGAACACTATAAGCACAGCATCGCACATGTCTGTTATTATTGTACAATGATGGTTGTCAATGCAAATGCACATTGTAAAATTATATACAGAGTCTTTTTATAAACAATAAACCTAATTTACACAGTTAGTCAGTTATCTTCATCATAGTAAATGGAATATATATACATTAGTATGGCCGTTGCGGACCTATATGACTTCGAAACGACGGGGGCGTCGCAAAATCTCAATGGTCAAAGAGCCTAACAACAATCTAAGACATTTATAATCAAAGCTTCAGAAATTTTAGGTAGATTACCAATTAAATAGGGCGCTCTCTTTAATGTCTAGACCGTGAGATTTCGTAGAGATGTAATAGCCTTAGCAGAATATATACCATCCTTGAAAATTTATTTATTCTGATAAGAAGAGGGTTCTTAATCTTAATTACTCCTTAAATAAATAAATTTTATCGGAAGAACAACCTGTTTGTATTTTTTCTTTATGAGAAACATCAATAATAATGAAATATTTTGCGATGATTATTTTGAAAAGATTTTTTTATTTTATTTTTAATTCTCGGGCATAATCAATCGATTTTCGATTTAGAGAAAAAAAAATTCCAGGGTGAATATCGTCAAAACATAACAGTTTTATTTTTAGAAATGAAACCAGTAGTTATTTATTTTTGGGCTAACAGTTTTTTTTCGCATGATTATGAGTTGTGGATACAAAATAATTTATTTACGAAATTGTTGACATACAATGAAAACATTGTAAGCCAAAGTGATTTCTTGTTTTTCACAAATTAGTGTACAGCGTATTCATCGTATTTTACTGTAGTTATAGTGCAATTGGTGCAATATGAAAATATACAAGAAGAAAGTAAATACAAATTTTAAAAACTCAATTTCTTGTTAAAAAACGATAAAAATATGAACTTTATATAAAATTCTAATATATTAGATTTTCAAGAAAATATATTCGTATTTTATTAATAATTTCCTAGAAAAAAAATAGCAAATGTTTCTATTTATCTTGACAATATAACTACATTATTCATTCATTTTCAAGAAGAGTTTTTAATATAAATACACAAACTTGACAAAGAGACCATCATTATTATGAAATCACAATCTGTTCATCGTTGATCTTAAAGGAAAGCAGACAGTTAAACAATTGTTTTTTTTTTTACTTGTTAATAAATATACAGAATAGAAAATTCTAATAGTATTATTTATTTTATAGGTACTTGAAATATACTGAAGCGAGTCCTTTTGTTACCTTCAATTATGTTGACTACTAAAAAGATGACATTTCGATGTAGACTTCAAGATATGTAGAATGGTGGACAAATAAGTTATTACATCTATTAAAAAGACAATACATTTTTTTCATAATAAAACTTAAAATTATGTAAAAGTTTGGTATAGAAAAAAGTAAGACCAATCTACTTTGCGTAATTAGAAAAAACGTAAGATAAAATGGTAATTTAGGTAGATTTATAGTGACAATATGGGATAAAGAATAATAAATTTAATAATCAGTGAATTTTTTGATAAAGTTTGAAGTTTATGTTATTCCAGTATGTGGCTGTGATAAGTTATTTATCATAAAATAATGTAAATTTTCAGCTGTTTTTACTCCGTCAGAGGTTTCAATACAATTGTTGTGAATACATTTCTGATACTCGACATACATAATATGTCAGAGTATATTAATTTTAGAATATACCAAACAAAAATTATAACAAAAAATAACCTTTGATTGAAACCGTTTTCGTAAAATATTTGGATTCAATACAATTTTAGCCCAAATTGAGTTGATATCAAAATACATGTATTATAACAATACATACTATTACTACATGTATTTATAACTGTATAGACTGAATATTTAGAGTATTTTATGAATTCTAAAAGTTTTATAATAGTAAAAATATTAATACTCAATCATACGCCGAGTATCTAACCAATTTAGTTTGTTAGTTGTTACGTGTACTTGTTTTGAGTTTGTTTATCCTTCACCAAACATGACTTGATCGATGTCAGTTTAAAGTTCGAATGAATGTGGTTCCACTGCGATATCTTGGATATGTTCAATTTGATTTCTAGTGAACTTGAAACTTCTCAATGGGAAGATAAATTATAAAATAACGTTAACAATTAGCAAATAACAATATTTTTTAACCGAAATACTGTTTTATTGTATTTCGACAACTGTGTTGGTGCAAAGTCCAAATATATTTGAATTGCCTCTGAATATTACTAGAGACAACACAATATTTATCATCAATGTGGCTAAGGAATTTTAGATCATATTTGTTAAAACCTTGAAGTATTAATAAATAATACAAAAAAGTTAAAATAAATAAATAATTGAAAAAACATAAAAAAAAAAACAACAACGACTAAGACCTTTACTAAATGAGCACACAAAGTGAAGTGGTAAGTACAAAACCGCTTCAAGTTAAATTCTATACGTCAGTTTTATACAAAATACAATAAATTAAGCTAATTTTTAAAGCTTTTCTTTTTGAATGTACGTATTTTATAAATTTATATCTGTCTGTATATAGTAAACGAAGAGATACATCTCGTAGTAAGAAGAAGTAAGAATGTGAGCGTCATCTTCATAGCAAAGACAACGTAACAAACGATATAACAAACGGTGTTACATTTATAATATATTATTTCAAAGCTAACATAAATATAATAAAAATATTAATCAACTTGTTGAAAGAAGTAATTCAACCCTTAGAGGTAAGTATAACTACAGATAGATAAATATACTGGGTACACTTTTAATAACTAGTCTTTTTTATCATCCAAAAAATTGATATGTTCGAGTAGTATTTATTATAATTCACATTAGTACTATTATTCGTACCGTGCATAGTATGAGGAAGGGAAAAAAACAATTTATGCGCCACGAGTGTCTAAAATTTGTATTAAAACATTCACGTTCTAGAAAATATAATTATTTATTCAAATGTTTGCAAGTAAATTGTATAGCAAATGTCAATAAAAAATGAATTATTACAAAAAATGACATACAATTGAAGTTATTGGCTTGAAAATGGTGAGATTAATCGAAAAAATTGTATAAGTAATTATTTTAATTTGAAAATATAAATAATCATTCATTTAAATTTGTTATTAATTTTTTAGAAATTTGCTGAAATCCATTACATACCATACACAGACTTATATATATCACTTGATAAATATAGTAGTATTACGTAACCATAAAAACGAATGAAAAATTTTGCTGCCGGAAAATGTGGATAAAATATATGTAATAGATGTCTGCTCATCATATGTTTAAACCTTTAATTGCAGACTATAAAAAATATCGAAATCCAATTTTTCTTTTCTAATTTAGGTACTTTTTTGTTTACAGATACTATAAGTTACAAAAATTTATTTATTTTATTTTGGCTCCTTGAGTTGTTCCTTATAATAATCAATGTGCTGTAAAGCTTTTTCTAAAAGTAAATTTTTTTTTATCCATAAGAGAAAATGTCCGCTTTTCCATCGATAATCTTACAATTATTGAAAACAATTTAGGCGACATAAATGAAGTTAATAAAATAAAGGAAGAACATTTGTTTATATGAGAAGTTCAAGGAAGATTGTTGTAGCACCATCTATCAAGTAATATCCAAATAGATCAATATTTTAGAGAAAACTCATCGTTTTTGTGAAAGTCGTTAGCTGAAAAAACTGCTGAAGCTTTTTAGTAACCATTTTATTCTGATTTGTTCAGGCGATTTAATTGAAAATTATTATTCAAAAAATTTTAAGAGGAGCAAGATCTTTTTTTTTGTTCAATTATATCCAATAATACGTTTATATAGACTTTAACTGTGTGTTTTCTCATTTGTTTTCCACTAACGTGAAATGGATATATTTAAATACAATTGAATGAATTATTTCAAATTACTGATCATAGATTATTTTATCCAAAATAAAATAGATTGTTCAGTTTCCTTTTATTGACATAATCTTAACCTATAAGATCTCTCAAATAGTTTGCTTAAATATACCTATTGGTATTTTCTCTGTATATTCATTAATTATTATGAAATAACATTGTTAAAAGATACGGACTTCACATAGAAACAACTAGTCATTCCTTTTTTTCATTTTTATTGTCTTTTAAAATTATCCATACAATGAGAATAACGGATTAGGCAGGTATGGGAGGAGGATAATTTTTATCATTTTTCTTTTATGATGTAAATTAGTTTAGTTTAGTTAAGACAGTAAAAAAATGTGAAACAAAAAATTTATAATTGTAATAAAATCCTGCTTTACGAATATTTATATATTTATAAGAAAAGCCACTAAAAGATGAGAATATGGTGGTTGTAGTGTACCCCTTAATAAGATTTTTCTTTTTTAATTAAACAGGATACTTTATACTTTGTTATATTACCTAATACTTATAATTTAATGTTGAACTGGAAAGTATTGATTCACAAATTAAGTGTATAAAAGACTTTCTAGTGCTGGGATACACCATGCCATACAGAGATTTTTCTATGACTATCTACTTTTGATTAATATGAGAAATGCGAAAATCTCCGTATGGCCCAGAATGCCAGTTTATGTTTTTATTTATTCAACAAGTCTGGTAAATATTTAAATTTAAAAAAATTAGGAGAAAGGTGATCAAATAGATAATCTTAAGCTTGGGCCTAAAATTCAAACAATAAAAAAACAAAGAAATGCGGCCGTTTTCCCAGTATAGACATATTTATCCATCTTATTATTGCCATACTCAAAACATTCAATAATTTAGGGATTAATTATAATTTTTCACTTTTCAAGCCCTTTATAAAACCCGATGTTTAAAATAATTTAATGGTTCGCATTTGAATAATCTTGTATTTTTTTAAATAAATTTTAGAACAATTTCTCCGATCTGAAAAATAAACGTTCTGTAAAAAAAAAACTAGAGCGAATACGTTCATAATAGGTTAGTTACATGAAACTGGATATGCTGATTTCACTCAAAATGTGAAACTAGACTCAATATCGTTATAAAGCTTTAATTAAAATTGATTCGCAAACAAAGATCTTATAAGCTATCAAAGATTATGTATCAATTTCATTCTTGAAAATCATATATTTCCTTGTTTCATTTAGAATTTTGAATATCCATCGAATGCTTAGTTTTAAATATTTTTAAATAACTTCAGATTTATGCTCGTGAAGTAAAGACGCTTCATTTGAAATGATAAAACATGTTTGCATGAATTACGAGAGTCGTCACTACAGAGGGTATGTGACAAATATTATTGTTACGCGTGAAAAATTATTCGATTTTCCAGGTGTATTTAGTAAATTTTAAAATTATGAAAAAATCTGCATTATAAGATAATTAGTGTCCATTTATTGAGAATTATATTTTGAATCATAGTGACTATGCTATTTACTATTTTAGTTACCGTTTACGCAATACTCACCTCTCAAAAAGTGAAATGAAGACATATAGTATAATTTAATTTTGATTAAATTATCCATGTGGATATATTTAGTTACAAACAACCTAACTTGTTATGATATAACATAAATTTGAAACTATAAATGATACTACAGAATATTCAAGGACGTACACAAATTTATTATACATGGGTTTTGCTGAGATTCTATTACGGATTATGTTTGACTGAAAAAGGCACAAGTAATATCATTGCGCCATTTTTCGGATTCGTCACCTTTTACTTATCATGCCACGGGAAAAAAATTAAAATAATAATTATAAGAGCATAATCAAAACAATTAACATTTTGATTGATTTACTTTATTTTTATAATTAAACGAATTGGCAAACTTTTTTATGGATATATAATTGAAGATAATTTTACTATCTAATAAAGCGTTCCCTTAAAAATTGATCAGAATGGAAATCACATGATAAATATTATATTATAGTACCGCCAGATATGGGGAAAAAAATTTTTTCTACCTTATTGAACTAAAAAGTATAAAATAGTTTCTCTAATTTCAAACGAAAATCATGGGGCGCATAGAGCAGATAACAAATGCATAAATAGCTCAACTAACGTTGCTCCTTGAGTCCCCTGTTTTTCGGTTGAAATAAGAGAAATTATTTTATACATTTTAGTTATAAAAACCTGATACATATACAATTATATTTATTTTATTTTTATTTTTTGCATTTTTCCTATAGTGAATGTAATTCTTCTTCAATTTTTTTTATTTCTGCTGTTTTGTTCTCTTTTTTTATTTCCGTTTTTTTCGTTTTCTTAATCTTTCTCGCCTTCTTTTCGTTTTTCCCATATTTATGCATTGACATCCACTTGTTGACCTATGGTTCAAATTTCAAGCAAGAAGCTTATCGACCAGTTAGTTTAAAATCAGTAACAAAATTCCACCCGGATAGACACACAAAAAAGTGATAAATAAATAAAAATAGTTAAAAGCAAACGGTCTATGACTAATCTCAGAAACAAATTTTAATCCACAAAATGTATTTATAATTATATGTATTACAAACTTAGAGTATTTTATGAATGCTTATGACTAAAAATATTTCAAACATTGGTTTTCAACTAAATGTTGAGTATATTAACAATTAATACTGTTAGTTGTTTACTTCACTTATTTTAAACTAATGAATTTGACTCCATGACACCCGATAAATAAAATCATAATCAATATTCAATTGTGCAACATTTCTGCCGGCTGGGCTGTTAAAATGCACTTGCAATTGCACAGGAATACACACCATGCACATATACATAGACAATGTTATATGTCCTGTATATGTCTGGTTACACGGTAAAATTATATGCAGTAAGAATTGTTACAAAATCATATTCCTATTTCATTCTTATACATTGAATTGTATATACATTTGTATGTCGTGCTGTTATCAGTAATGACGTATTTACGTTGTGTATGTGTAGTAGCTGTAGCAACTACTAGCCAACCTAGGCGGCTAACTACTACGCCATCTATCTCTACAATTGAATGGCATAACAGTTGCATCTATAGTTAGTTCTATTGCATTGCATTTGTGTGCAACGCTTATATACTTGCCTGGTGGTGTATGTGTAAATGTCTGTATATGTTTTGTGTTCTGTCTGGACAAATGATTTACAATATTTTATATAGAATTATCAGTGCAATAAGTAAGTAAAAATTCTCAAATGAAACCCACATAAGTCCTTTTCTAATTATTTTCTATCATTAATATAATCTGGTACATTATATCATTTAATTTTCCATTTATGCAGCTCTAAGTCGAACGACCAAGAATCAATACGATATAAATGGCATAAACAAGAAACTCCTATTTTTCTTGATTACATACATTTCGACAAAAAAAAAAAGAAGCCTCAAATAATGTTACAAATTGAGACATATTTAAATAAAAATTATAATCCAAAGCGACATTCTGAGGCTTAAAAATTATATTCAAGCTTATCATAATGTCTACATAAGTTATTCTATTAAATTGAGCATAAACTTAGGAAATATAATTCTGATTTTATTCATAACATCAGATCGAAATAGATAACACTGCCTTTATTAGATGAGATAACTATATTAAACATATGGAATGCTGGTTGTTACAACACTTAGTGAATAACGTCGCGTAGTTTTGTCCAGAATGCGGAATTTACAAAAGGGAAATAATGTGTGGTTGAATCTTAAAGCTGAAAGGTAATTTTAAGAATCATTTTTCAAGCGTAATCAATAATTTATGAGCTCTCTAGAATTACTAAAATGCAGTGTGCATAATATTTTCATTCTAAATGTAAATATAGAAATAAATTGCCATAAAAAAGTTATACCTCACTTCCCCAAATTTAATCCAAGACACAAGTGTGGTATTTGATTGTAAAAACGTTTAATTTGTACATTATTATTTTTAAAAGTAAGTTTTCCTTGTTTAAGACTGTACAGAAATATAAATTGCATGATAATCTATATATTTTTGACATAGTCAATGATTTAAGGTCATATCGTATAGTCGACTGTTTTGTCGGCTGAAAGTGGATTCAGTCTGCGTTGGAGGCGGCAGGAGACGGTCAGAGCAGGTGCAACGAACGTATATATAACGTTACAACATATAAATCTATAGTTTATAAACTAAGAATATACGTTTCTTTTTTTTTTTTATCAAAAAGTGCATTCGCACAATCAACAGAAGATGATTATTTTTAAAGAGTAAATGTATTAAATTTATCTATACAATAAAAAAAAAAAAAACAAATAACGTGGAATATTAATGGAGCTAGGATAATTTATTCTATAAATTTATTTCTAGAAATAGTAGTAATATTTAATCCGATTGGGAATATGTTGATATGTTGACTATATTTATAATATTTTATTCATCCATTTTATTTTACTTCAATAATTTATGTCATTGATAATAAAATTTCTGTTTGGATTCGTTATGCTTAGGTCAATTTTCTTCGAAAATTCGTATTGCTGTTTTTTCGCAAAGCACGGGAAACTATCGGTTTAAACTTGATATAACTGTTTAAATTGAAATGAAACAATCAATTTTAATTGACTCTGCAATTTAGGACTAGCAAACGCTGTCAAACTTTTTAGACTATAACGATAGAAAATCTGTACTGCCCTTCGACATTATCTATATTAACTCATTCATTGATACCTAAAACGGAAAATGAATACATAATATTCCTCGTTGGAAATCAAACGATAAGTAGTAATTGATAAAGCAGAGTAAAATAAATAATTATTGTTGGTAATTAGAAATAAACGTAATACATCAAAAAGAATACTTAATTATCATCACTCCGTTAAGAATGACTTACTTTATAAACATTTAATTAATACAATATTAGCTTACGAGAAAGATAAATTATATATTTACATTTATATTCTACAATTTGATAACCTTTTTTTAACAACGCACACGAATGATAACAATTTCATTTATGCCGCAGTAAAAAACGTCTTCTTTAGCAATTTACCTCCGCCCGACTTTGAACCAGCCCTAGACATTGTCATTTTAAATCTTTGTCGAGTCATTTTAAATCTGAACGCAACGAAAACAAATTAAAAGTTTTCCAACGTAAACGCAAATTAAAGTATAAACAGAATTACGTATGTATCTAAATATGATAACTTGAATTTTTTAAGATGGTTGTACTAGTAAATGGCATCCGGTAATCCGATTTAAAAAAAAATCCTCGCGGCACAACAGGAAGTAACTTACGGTTGCGTGCGTATAGGGGTTGTGCCGCGACACCCATTCACACAAGTAAATACACATACATACACCCACCCACCGATACACACTCACATTTACAAACCCACACATTTATAAATTTCTGAAAACTACTGTTTTGGATTCTGGTGGACCTCAAAACATGTATTTTTGGTAGAAAATCGAGAACAGAATTTTGACAGGATTGTAATACCTACTTCCTTTATTAGTAAATGAAAGTAAAAATGAGAATAGAAAGAAAGCTAAGATGTAAAAACCCAATCTCAATAACACAGATAATTAGTATTTTCGCAATTGTATATGTATTTATACAGCAATACATACAGTTGCAACAAATGTGGTCAGGAAGAAAAATATTAAGACATGTGAGTTTGGCATTTCCAATAAGACAATTCATTTTATTTGATTAAGTTGATTAAGAAATGTGAGAAAAACATAACAGAAATATAATCGATAATCTATAATAAAATATAGCAAAGCCGACAGAAGTGAAAATTTGAATAATTACATGTATATTTTTTCAGGAAAATTTTTCTTGTGCAGAAAAAACTTTTAAATGAAGTGTTTTTCTATTCATTAAACTTCTACTATGTATGAGTATATGTGCCATTGAAAACCCGGTGCACTTACAAGTGACTGATGAAAATACAACATAAACTCTAAGTCATCTTCAAATCTAAATTCACGTACATTTCCAACCCTATTTAGGCTACGCATGTATTCAAATTTTTCAAAACATATATAAATAATCCATTTTTGTAAAAGAGGCAATGAAAACTAAAAAAACGCGCTATTATTTTGTCTACTTTCTGTCAGAAGGGTTTGATTTTTAGAATGATTCTCAGTTTTCTTGTATCCGAATATACCAAAAAACGTGTTGGTAACATACATAACTAAGTTTGTTGAATTCGTTGTTCTATATATCTAAAAATATTGTTTGAATGACTCTCAACCTCAATGTATGGAATATGGATATCATGAATGCTACCATTATTCACCAATCACCAAATATACTTCGGATAGTGCTTAGATATAATTTGCATTTTTCAATTAATAAAAATTATTTTAAAAAAAACATAAAACTCAACTACGGAAATGTGCACATAAAATTACTAAACAAAAAAAAAAATTATTGTCCGAAATTATATGCTGTGTGATTTATATATAAGATTGCCGTGGTCACATGCATGGGCTATACAGGCAAAATCATTCATTTTGTTGGAGATGAGTAAAAATAGGTTCCCATTATGAAATATATACAAAGAAAATATATTTTTGAATACCAAAAAAAATTTCAAATCTTTTTTTGACTAGAGAACGAAAATTTCTAATGTAAACATTCGATTAAAATTAATTACCTTTCAGGTTTTATGTACAAAAGCAGAAAAGTGAAAAAATTTTTGGCAGTCTATTTCATTTCCACGCATTTTGAAATTTTCTTATTATGTTTTCTATATATACTAACAGAATAAAATTAGGATATCAATAATAATAAGATCACTTGAAATTTATCAATCCATAGAGACATTGGAGTTAATATAAACAGCCATAGAAAATGTATTACCATAACTTTCTGAATATAGATAGCGTATATAGAGGTAAAATAAGTTAATATGCTCGTCACATAAGCTCATTCAGTCTGTCGCGTCATGATGATATGATGTGACTTACGTGTGTGTGTGTGTGCTTTCTCTTTTCAGTTGATATGTGACGACGTCTACCCGTGATGACACATGTTAGAAACAAACAATATTATATAAAAGATAGATTTTCGTTGAACGAATTTATGACATAATAATCTTATAGAACAAATTTCAAAAAATTACTTTTTATTCTGAAAATAAAGAATTGGATTTTTTATTCGTGACGAATTTTAATTAGTTTTCAGATGATCAGATTCGTCAGAAAATTTTTATTTGCAAAAAACGAGGTCATGTTATATGGCAATGTCTTACCCTTAGATACATTTTTGGGCTTATAAAAAGATATTAGACGCGCTAGGAAAGAAAACGGCTCAATTTTTGTTAACAAAAAACAAGTCATACTTCATTCATATACAAATAATTAGAAGTATTTTATCAATGATATACTTATAGTGTTTCGGTGATTTTATTTTTTATGGATTGAACTATATAGAATGCAAAAATACGTTATCTCAATATCATTTTTAATAATTTTTATACGCATGTAATAGCTTAATTATTTAGATAACATCTTATTCAGACTTAAGTCTGTGAAGATTAACTGATTACTTATTGGTGAACTATTCGAAAAAAAATATATTACATTTTTTATATCTAAACAATGATGAAAATTTGCTTTTATTACAAAACGCACACGTCTTATACCTTATTATAGAATAAACCGCTTCACTATATGAAAGTGTTTTACCTTTATCGTAGCTTATAACTTTTTTTTAAATATTTAGACGTGAAAAACTTTTAAATGAGTAAAAAAACAAATTTTTATTTTTCATACCTACATGTATTTTGCATAAATACTAGATGGATTTTTTTTTTCGTAAAATTCTTTATATTATAGGAAAAAGCTTTTGTGGTAATACAAAATTTTTTAATATACTTTTAATTTTATATTAAAATATTTCTATGAAATTTTTTTATTAATAATAATTTAATGAATTTAAAATTTTTATAATAACAAAGTCTGAGTATAAACTTTTTCCTTGTAAACTCATAAATGATTAATCTGATTATTATACCTGGTATAAATACGAATTCTATTAGGGTATATTATGTTTAGTTATATGATTTTAACAATTGGCAATTATGAAGAAGAAAAATCTTGATATAACTTTAATTTTTGATCATATTAATCCATTTCAATAACCCAAGAACTATAACCAGGGTAAAATTTTCTTACAATTTTCATAGCTAACAATATGATTGAACTCGACTTAAAAAAAAATTTGGTTACAAGAAAATGTAAACTTAATTGTAAAGGGTGCTGTTTAGAAATTTTAAAAATTGTTCATTTTAGTTACATGCAATCACTAATAATAAAATGAAAAAAATCATAACAAAAAGGATCAATTAGTTTTTTAAAATAGAAAAGTAAAATTTAACGCCAGCATTTACTGTATTTCTATACGATCAAATGACTAACGCACGCATTTCTTTATACTATTTTTTCTTAAATAAAAGCAATGCAAGAATAAAATGTCGCTGTACACTAGAAACTATGGATATGTGAAACTTAAAGAGGGTAAAATTATCAATATATTTGTGTAAATAGAGGAAAGTGAAAATACAGAAAGGGAAAATATGATAATGAAAACATTCTATGTATGAAATGGAAAGTGTTTTCCCGTCTGATCATGTGAAAAACATCACTGAGCCTTTGTTTTGTAGGATAATATGTGTATGACGACGTTGATTTTGTTTTATTTCACTATATAGAAAATGTACTTTTTTTATAGGCTTACATAATTCATATTCTATCCAAGATTTATATTATTCGTTCATACCGGCTCATTGACTAAGCGATCTAAAGGCACTATCATCTCTAATGCTAGGCTACTAAGACTGTCATGTTGTGGATTCGAAGCTAGAAAGCAGTAGGGTGATCGATTATAAATTACAGTGTGTTATGTGATTTAGATATAATTGAAATAAAGAAATATAACTTAATTTTTTTAAATTCATAAAATGTGAACTTCTATGGGGTTTTAAAATATTGTTGAGCCCCAGAATCGATTGAGCCCCAAATTCGAGGAGAATACCAAATGAAAAACAATAAAAATATTTCAAATATGTGCAAATAACTCAAATATAAATGGCTAAAATATTTTGTGGCGAGATTGAGATTTTTATTTGATCTGAATAAGCAGAACATTTTCGTAGTATATCCGTATTTACTACGAATATTTTGACGAAATATAAATTTGAAATCGTAACTATTTACATAAATTATTGACTAGGTCGTAGATTATAAATTACAGTAAGGATATTTTCACATTCCCTGCTCGGAAATAGTGAGAACAGAATCTTTCTCTTTTTTTTTCTAAAATTCCATTCTTCATATGACAAAGAATAATTATTTATTTTATTTGTACGCCAAATTGGCGTCATGGTTATGATGACCTATTCGAAATCATTTCCTCCTTTCAAATCAAAATAAAAAATTGTTAGTTAACTAATCATTGTATGGAAACTTTTTTCTTGAATTCGTGTAAAAAATAGTTCGACGCAAGTAAGAAAATTGTACAAATAAATTTTTTCTTTTATTTTATTTTTTTATTTTTTTTTTTCAATAAAATAAGATACCAGAACATACATAACATTATATTAGTTGAAAATTTAGCTACATGGATGCTGAAAAAAAATATGCGTCTAAGAATATCGCATAAAAAATAGAAAAGAGTTTTATATAGGTTTGTGTGTGCCTGAGATTTAGAACAAAGAGTACAATTAAATTAGGGCAAATTTTAGGATCATGTATAAATTTTACTGTATAAAAAGTTGTGACAATTTATTGCAATTACAACTATTTTGAAATATTGTATTTATGGTAAACTGATTTTCCGGAGTGTACAGAGGCGCGGTTACGGATCTTAACTTTTTTAATCAATCAACTGGTGTTATTATTTGAAAGTTCTAAAATGTAATTGTTTATTGATTGAAATGTGATTTGTGATATAGTCATATGTAAGAATTACCACGTAACATCATTAAAATAAGGGTGGAAATATTAAATTTTTACAATTTTTTAGAAATATAAACGGTTTAAATTGGAATTAACAGTATTTTATTGCAACCTTTGTTTATAAATCCTTATACGTAATGAAACTAAATAATGCAAAAGATTCGTTTATGTTCTGATGAACATGATACTGGGGCTGATCATTTTTATTGCAGATATCTGCCGATATCCGGCACATCTATCATTGCAACAGAATTGTATGCATACTACTTTTATATATATGGCAACAAAAAATACTATTACCTTTTTTGAACGTGTTCGTTATGTCTTAAATATTATGTTCTTTACAGATGTTGCGTGATTATTTCCAACCCGCCCTCAAGGTGTCCCCCTTACAATGCTAACTTTACTTCTACCCATGCTACTAATTAGATAATCTGAGCTTAATTTTAAATGAACTGGCAACATTTGGTTTTTTATATAATTCTTCATAGTTTTACTTCGTAAAACTGGATAGTTCATATTGAGGATATAAAATTCACAGAAAATAATTTTTTTTTAAAAAACACAAAAAAATTCCATCAATTCCGATAGATTACGAAACCATTATAGTTTTGTAGACAACAAACACTTTCTTACTTTGGAATTTTTTTTTGAAAAGGAAAAATTGAGATGACTAAACGTGTAAAGAAAAAATATGATTTATTACTAATGTATATAACAAAAGTTTTGTATTTTTACAATCTACAGAATGCATCATGAAATTTCTGTTATAAATCGCACAGCACAAAAACTTATAAATTAAACATGTTTGGATCAAATTCCACCGAAACTTATTAAATAAAAAACAAACCAAAATATCGAAAAACTCTCTGTAGTGCTTTTTAACGACATACTAATTCTAACTTATCAAATCACTGATCGTATTTACGATTCATGTCTTTTAATTTATTTCCGTACCCTATCGTTATTACACGAAAACTTATTCTAAAATATATTTCACATTAAAGAGTTTCGGAGAACTTACGATAACGTCTAGAAGAAATTCATATCATTTAGAGTATATGAAGAAAGTGGGACATTTGTCTTGGAAAAATTGATACCTGGGATAGAAATTGAAACAAGAAAATGATACCATTGATTTTCAAGTTGTGCTTTAAAGGTTTCGTATATATTTATGTCATTAAAGACGAAAAATTATATACAACGTTTCTGATTCATACAATATAATCAACTTATTCATATAATATAAATCTTGTAAAAAATAACTGGAAGCGGTTATTATTTGATTTATGACAATATGAATTAGCCTACCCATAAAAAATGTTTTTGTACTCTTTTTTTGTTGGGTAAAATCGTATATTTAACTTTCGGTAAAGAAAATTTGATCATAATGGTTCTTTGTTTGCCTAGTAACTGAATTTTTTTTTTTTATAACACAGACAAAATATATTATCCATGATTTTAACAATAAAAAAAGAGTCAACAGTTTTTTTACTTTACCATACGTAGGCATTTGGTATATAACATCCGAAAAATTAGAGAACTAAGAGTCTAGTAGTATTGAAATATTGGCCGACACTGACATCTATTCCTTATAGGACGAATTTACAAAAATCAGAAATCCCTAAGGGAGATACAAAGTTTTTATAAGAAAGTTGTAAACCATTATTTTTGAATATGGTGAGTAGGTTTTAATAAGGCCGGTCTTGATAACTAAAAAAGAACTAGAGGTGCAATTAAAAATTCTCCGTTTAACCAAAAGACCGAATTTCTCAATTACACTCTACCTCAGTGAAGATGCTGATAATAGAACCTATTTTTTTACAAATATTTAATCTACACACAATATCGAAAGATATTTCGATTCAAAAAAAGAGAAATTTTTGAAAATATTACTTATTTTGAATTAAATGTAAAGCAAAATTCAAAATTTAATTTTAAATTGTTACATTTTATATAAAAGTTTGATTATTAAACTAATTTAAAAACAAAAACTAAGACTGAACTAACTTATAAACTTGTGCAGTTTCTCACTTAATTTTCAAGATTTAATCAGAATTATGACATTTTAGTGAGCTATTTTTTCAATCGTTAAATTCTTTCTTCGAGGAAAAATCGTTGAAAGGTGTTACTTTCAATAAAGTGACAAAATGCATTTCAACCGAAAATGTTTCATTAGTAGCCATTATTTTGACTCACTCTAAAATTATTAAAATTTCGCTATATATTTTTTATTTTATTATATAACTACAAATTCTCTACTTAATGTTGGCAATTATGGCTGAATTTATACTCACTGTAAAGGAAGTCCAAATTTTTTTGTGTATCGAATTTTTTGCTCATAAAGAATTTATGCATATGGCAATGATCATCATTAATTATTAATAAAAACCAAAAAAAAAAAAAGGTCATATATTAAAATCTTATTTGAAGGTCATGCACGCGAATTGATTTTTGTATAAAAAAAAATAAATACAATAATAAGAATTACTTTTTTCTGTAGTATTTAAATTAAAACTGTCTGTCGTGTATGTCTGTCTGTTAGTTAAGTCGTCTCTAGGTCATATTATTGTCATCCATCACCTACTACTCCAACCACTGTCATAGCATTATCATTACAAACCAACCCTAAAATAAACAAAAACCGATTATAATTAAAAATTATAACAAAAAAATACTACTTTTCCATTCGTTATTATATATCCTCTTTTCTGACATTAGCTTTTTGTTATTTGAATTAATTAGCTTTATTATATAATTTTTAATACAAAAAATAATAATATTTATGGGAAACAGACAACCTGTTGAATAATTAATTGCTTACTTAATATGACGTAATCTAGACCCAATAAATTTTTCAAGAAATTAGATTCAACTTCAAAGAAAAATTTAATTAAAATGTAAAAATTAAATAATTTTATAACTATTAATGAGAACTCTAGGATTTTTCGAATAAATTTCGATTTTTTGCCTCAATTTCCCAGATCAAATTATTTATATTTTTATAAATACGAATTTCGACTACAAAGTAGTCATCATCAGTATGAATTAGCTAGTTGTAATGCAACTAGCTTAGGCTTGCACGCAAAACCGTCCCCAAATTAGCAACGAGTAACATCTCCTCAGAGAATCATTACAACTAGCTAATTCATATTGATGAAAAAATCGAGATTTAATTAAATAATTGTATAAATAATTATCTTGTAAATAATAACCTTTCGAAGCCAATGAAACAATTTTTAGATTAGATTATGAAAAGGGAGCCGACTTCGAAAGATCACATGGGAAGTAGTTTTAAGTGCCACAAAAAATGTAATTTTAGTCTTACCTAAAAGTTGGTCGTACGATTTTTTAAAGGCTTTTATTAGGCTTATAGTTTGTTTCAAAAATATGTGAACTATAACGGTTAAAAATTTTAGGATAAGGTTTTGTGCACTAGCCTATTAAATAATAATTACAGGTAAAAAAATGCTTTTCAATAGTAAATTTCATTGAAAAATGATTTCCCATCCAATCCTATTCAATCCTATTGTGTCTATAAAACTACTGCTATTCACAGTGCTGAGATTCCAATGTCCCTTCCGTATTCTAAGAACTGTTAATGATGCAGAATGAAAGAATTATCAAACATAGAATAAAGTTGTGATTCATAAAAAAAAATTGTTGATACATAAAAATAGAACAATCTCTTGAAAGAAAAATCAAAAAATCTCTGATGCTTTCGACATTTTGACAAATCCCTAAGCACAACAATCTTTTGAATAATTTATATTATTTGAAGAAAGAAAATAAAAATATCTAAAAATCTCATTTTTATTTTAAGTTGACAATTTTTTATGTTAAGAGAAGAAAACAAATAAAATTTATGTAAATAGTATACAGAAATAATAGAATATAAAATTATATAAAAAAAAAAAAATGAAAATATTTTTTCGTTTTTAAATTTTTATTTATTTTCAATATTCAATCATTAACTATGAAAATTATATGCTTTTTTTAATCAGAAGAGTTAAATGCTTAGCCCGAAGTTTGTACTAAAGATTTCTATATAATTAATTTATCTTTCACAAATCAGAATCATTTGACAAAAAGCGGCTTCTGATCAATTATTGGGATATATTGATAATCTGCATGTGTAGAGTCTTATTTGGTATTTACATAGCGTAAAGAGCCTGTAGATTGCAGTATATAGTACATTATATTATAAAAATTCACGGCCACAGTGCATCATAATGGCTCAATTTTCTTAATTAAAAATTTGAGCAGCTATTTTAATTTCGAAGTACCTTAAAACCACCATATGTAAATATAATTTTGAATATAATTGTTTAGTGATTTTCATTTAGATGAAATTTAATCACTACAACTGTTTTTCTCCTCTTAGGACTGCAATTTTTCTTGAAATTAAAATGGGACCACTTTTGAGTAAAACTTAAAGGAAGGCAAAAAGGATAATTAAAATCGGTCCACAATCAAATAAATTATGTGCTATCTACACTCATTTTACTTATTAACCAATTTAATACAGAATAAAAATTATTTTCTTGAAATCTGAACTACACATATGGTTTCCCTTTCCCTTCACCAAGTATTTCAGATATTATTTATCGCGTGCGAATTTCATCCAAATTTTTAATGCAAATTATATTTTCTCAAGGTCTAACAAGAGATTGACGCAACATGCTGATCATCAAGTGATCACATATGCAGATCTATTCACACATAATTGATTTGACACACTATACATATTTATTCATTAATAGATATAATAATTATAAATTTTTTTTTATTATTGTTATTGGCACGTGTTTATTTTATAGTCTAGACACAACATAGCCACACATAGACAACAACACAGCAGAATATATTCACAAATAAAATGGTTGCTGCTTGATACAATATATATATATATATATTATACATGTTTAACTGTATATTTATTTACATCCAAATAATAATAGTAAAATGAATTAGTACACTTCTAAATCTATACGCCACATGTGTAAGCACTATTCTCCTATCTGCAAACATAAATTCTATTAGTGAATGAAAATTATAATATATTACGATTAGAGCATTATTCTTCTTATTGATAACTTCAATATGGATTCAACGAGCAAAAACAATGTAAAAATGATGTTCTTATTAATTTTGGTGACTTATTTCCATATTAAGTAGATATTCAATAGGTAATGCAAATAAATATGTATAAAATAATATTAAAACAAGAGAAAATAATAACTAACAGAGTTAATTGTTTAGATAGTTGATATATGGTTCAATATGAACTTTTTTAATGATTCACATTCATAAAATAGTCTAAATAATTCAAGTTTTATGTCTAATATTCCTCACCAAAATTTCAATTCGCTATCTCTTAATATCTCTCATCGTTTTTGAGGTATCCTGACGACGGACATTCAGGCGGACGTACGGAAAGATAGACATATATGGGCTTATAAGGAATTTCTATTTTGCTTTTGGTTTCAATAATTGCTAGTAGCGACAAATGAATTTCAACGTGTTTTTTTTTTGTTATTCGATGTTTGTATAAAATTCGATGCATTATTTAAATTTAATTTTAAAATATACAACAGATGATTAATTAAATTATTGCCAACTTAAGCATTTAAAAGAATGTCATTGGAGTCTACTTCAATAAGTAACCTTGAGTGATATGTAATTATGTATATGTAGACATAATAATAGACAATAATGGTCTATTAATGATTTTGTATATTTCCTTGTAATTATTTAAAAATTACATCATTCATCATTAGTCTACCACTTTATCATTGGATGTGACCTAAAAAAAATGAGAAAGAAAAAACGACATCGGGTACCACCCCACGCTCTCAGTCGCTTCCCTGAACACCGATTATAAAAGAGTACCCATTTAGTATCTTCATAAGAACTGAAAGTAGTATAAAAAATGAATTAAAACCGAAAAAATTGTCCTTAAATGTGATAAAGAAGTAAGACCACTTTTGGAGCGCTTGAAACGGTCTAGGTCAAATCTGGTGTTTAAAACTGACATTATGATTCCTTACACCCTAACAAACATTTATTTTTTTCATATTATTCTAAATGATTCTAAATCCCAAACAAAATGTTCGCAAACAGCACAAACAACACAATCATGACTGTACACCTTTCAGATGTTCGCCGTGACATCTGTAAAAGAATTAACCATACATAGTTGTTTCCTCGATATGTCAAACACTTACTTAGACAAATTAGACACTTTCTGTATATCCACTAGAAGTTATTTTAAATTATTAATGTGTAGTATATAAAACACTCTTAAATGAAGATAATCAAAATTCTTAGTGAGAACCACATCTCTATTTGAATACTTATACAATAGTACTTTCTCGGATAAGCTTCTGTAAATGTATGTAATATAAAGTTATATGACATCTAAGTATTGGGCTTAGAATGAATATACTAAATATAACTAATAGAACTCTCAAGAAAACATCTATCTAATAACACCCACGTTCCTGGTTAATTTTACTACTTGTTTTGAGTTTCATTCGTAAGTTTTCTATACATTTGCACATACGTATTGTGTTCTGCAGCGAACAAAGTCTTTAATCAATTTTACTTAACACAAAATTTTCATAGTCAAAGCAAAAATTCCCGTATTTGGGCTTTAATTTGGACAAAACTAGAATTATTTTTATGATGTAATATAAATCACACCATTTTAAAATAATCATTGCCTAACAAATTACCTATATTTAATAAATTTATTAATTTCAAGTGTTTTTTTTATATAAAAATTCCTCGCTCTTATTTTGTTTTTAATTTGCCTACTCAGGATATCCTCAAATAAGGGGCTAAGTAAATTTATACCGATAAACATTGAAGACTTTGGAGTGAATTTAAAATTGTATATGCAGGTATAACAAAATCTTGAATTAATTTGTATCATGCAGTTATCTTTAAAAGGAAAAGTGTTAAAATGTAGACAAAGTGTCTACATGCTGTTTTACACGTTTTATAACAAAAGTGAGATAGAATACCATGTTATTCTCCTGCTTAGTACAATTATAGTATATACCAGCACTTCTGTCTGTCTTGTTTCATTAGAAGTTCTCTATACATAATACAAAATGAATTCATCAACAATCAATTTCTTCCATAGTATTAAGTTGTAAGATACAAACGAAATAAATTGAAAATGTTAAAGGCAACTAACAATTAAATTAACTAAATAAATAACAGCAATTCGTAGCATATGTAAAACGACTGTTTGCACATAGTAAATTATTCTACACATGTCTTAAATGTATATGGAACTAGTCACACCAATAAATTACATTTACTATTCGAAATATTATTAATATTTTAGTATTCTAATATGGTAGCTATTATGTTATACAATAGTACAATTGTATCGACGAGGCGTGGGAGCTGCTAAATACGAAATTTGATTCTATTAAAACTTTATTTACGTAGGAACTATGTAATTAAAACAAATTTCAACAATAATTATTTGCGATTTTAAGTCATATTCGAAATACATCTGGTATTTATGAAGATTTACAGGATGAAGGATCAGTGAAAACATTAAGACAAATCTTTTATTTCGCAACAACACGAAACGTTTATTAACACTTCATCAGGCTGTCATAAAATGTTATCCTTAATGCTGTCAAAAATTCATATCTTTCTCGTATATGTGGTATATTGTAAATAGGAAATTTTGCTGTAATATTTCATCATTGGCGAAATTCGAAAATGATGTAGAAACTTTAATCTTAGAAGTATCCTTATAATTCGTCTATTCAAATACTTCAGAGTCTTGGAAATACCCTTCTTACTGAATTCGAAATTTTCTCACAATGGAACAGTTTTCGAGAAACAATTGTACCTCAAAGAATTGAAGACAATCTTTAAAAATGTCTATCTACCTAATAAGTAATGTTTAGAATATGCATACAAGTTTTTATGAAGCTTTACGTCTAATTTCTCATAAATGATTTAATTTTCAAACCAAATTTTGCAAAAGATGTTTAAAAGATCACTTTATCAGGCAATTTTTTGTATTTTCCGGTCACATAAATGTTTGAGATAAATTTTAACACCACGATCTAAACCAATAAAATTATTAGAATAAGCAAAATTGGAGTTTTAAATGAGCACAATCAGGCAAATTTATTATATAAATCTAAGTGCAAAAAAATGTTTTTAAAATGTTAATGAAACATTTTTTCATTTAGTGCTTAGAAAGGCTGCAATTTTAGACAAAATTAACTTTTCACATATAGTTTACATGTATTTCGTGTATTTGAAAATAAAAATTGCATATGTAAATATAAAAATAAATTTATGTTGAATTTGCAGGATATAAACGTAATTAAATCCGTTAGCTGTTATATTATCTTATTTTAATAAAAGCTGAAAGGTTTATGGCCATTGTCATATAGCAACCATTTCTCTAATTAAAATGCATAGAATATACAGCGGAATAAAATAATTGATTTCACATAAAAGTCATCTATTGATATTTATTACGGCATCATAAACTTTTTGTTTATATTTATGATAAAATCGATAATTGGTAGTGATTAGAATATATTTAAATGATTATTTATTTATTATTTTTTTCATTTTTATTTAAGTTCCAAAATAGCCTAGTACGAATCTGCGCTTGAGTATCCAAAACTATACTACTGCTCAATGTTTTACGCGATTCTTTTTAAATTGATCTACTGATACCACTGATTGTTTAAGCAAAATTATTGCAACAATTGCGAGGAATTGTTAATTTAAACGGTAATTTTTTTTAGTGTTACTTTAAACCCATTAAAATTATATAAAGAAAATAATAAAATCTAAAAATTCATTTTTTATATTCTTAATACAAAACTTAATAATATGTTTAAGTGAAAACTAAAAAAACTACATTTTTGATATCTGTTTCTTAATAATTGTTACGCAGTATTCGTTAATTGTATTTACGTATATCCATCTCTCTTTGACTCACTTGAATTATTTTTATTCTCACTTGTATAAAGAATATAAAATAAAATATCTTTTACATTTTATTTCATCTATGTATATTTTTAGTGAGTCAAATGTAACAGTTTCCGGGATTTTTCGAACCTTTACAAATAAATATATCTCCAAAAATATTAATTTTATTATAAAAAGTCAAGGGACCTTGCTTATTCGTATTTCAAGGAATAAAATAAAAAACCCTTTTTGAAAAAATAACATTTCCTTGTTTAAACACTATGACAGTGAGTTCCTCCCTGGCAACATATAATGAAAAGAGAATTGCGTTATAAAATTGAGGTGAAATAGTTTTTGGTACTCATGCGCCGATTCATATTAGACTAAGCGGCTAAGTATAGAATTTTGGTTATTGACATTTTATAAATTATGATGTCATTTTATGAGTCAACACGTTTACAACAGGTGGATATTAAATTTATGTGATGCATTTTAATTCGTTGAAATTTCATTTTAACAATAGATGTTTAAAATTAAACATTGGTCTACAAATGTCACTAACCAAACATTATATTTTTATACTGGATATATACTAATAGTGTTTGGGTGTACGCAGCGTCACCTAATTCGTCTGTTTTCGTCTTAATAGCCACCTTAGCATCTATCAGTCTTCACAATAACCCGAAACAACAAGAGAAATTGGGCTGAAATTTTGAGATTTAATTTAAGAATTTGCAAAACTTCTTTAAAAACTTTAAACCGTAAACGATAGCAGAAAATTTTATAATTAAAAAGAATTTTGTTGATGAATTTTTTTCATTAACAATGTTTGATTCCAGCTCAAATTTAGTTGATTAACTAAAAATACATATTTTAATGTAATCAAGTTTTAATAACTCTATATTATTTAGTGTATTTTATAAATGCTTACAATTATAAATTACGAAAAAAATTATATTCATTTGTGTCTTCCAAAATATGTAAAATTTTGTACTGGATAATGATATCATATCATTATACATTTCCATAAATTATCGGAAAAAATGTCTAAATTTATAAATATACAAAACTTTCATTCGTTTTTTCAAGTTTTTTTTACGATATATCAAAAACAGCATTCTATCCCACCCTCAAAAAGGTTGAGAATTTATAAGAATTACATAATACATAATAAATAATCAAAATTGACCAAATTATTTTCTGCCCTAGAAAAAATTCCAAATTGAGTATTTCTTTACAAATATGAAGAATGTTCCGAGAGCGGTTATATTTTTATACTGTTTTAGATTTTCATCACATTAGAAAACTCGAAAAAAGGTGAAATTTTGAAGTTATAATTTAACAATACTACAATTGCTTATTCCATCAAATTTCCTAATTCACTGTTTAAGGTTTTATTGAAAGGTTTTTCACAGTATTCAAAAAAATTTCAAATATGATTCTCTCCAGGCGGTTTATCGCATTTTCAGGCTCAACCAGCTATTCAAAGGTATCAGTAGGACATCGAACACTGTCACCTGCATCTCTCAGTAAATAATTTAAATTTATTTCATATCTTGTTATTTTTGTTATAAAAACATAAAAAGGATGTCTCAGGTGATGATTTCGGTTTTGTTAAATATAAACATAAGAGCCATAGTGAACTAAATAAACATGACATCGGTGTTTTTGTTTTTTGTTTTTAGTTAGACAAATGATAATGATTCAACAAATTGGAAATGAACAATATTTTAATAACTAAATGATGGGTTTAATAGCCGGACGTGAAGCAGACTATATGCAATAGCCATATACAAAAATGTATCAATAAAACAAAGATATATTTACAATTTTTTTGTTTGTGTATAACAAATAAATAAAATATAGTATATATATTTATATAAAAAATATAGGTATATATAGGTATAATACAGGCTCAACTTTACAGGAACAAGAAAAAAACAAATACTAAACACTTTACTCATAGACATTGTGTTTATATTTGTTTCAAATATTAATCGATTTGATATTTTCTACGTAATCTTAGATCCCTTTTTTTATTATAGAAAAAAATTAACAAAAGTTATACCATTCAAAAGGTACTCTGTCAAAGGAGCGTGCAATATTAATTTAATGGGTGATTATTCCTCATAACTTGGTCGAATATCGAAATTAATTTTCCAAGTATATGATTTTTATTTTTTTCAGTCTTAATTCGTCAGTAGACTCTCCACTGACGTTACTTAATTACAGATCTCAACAGATGACCAAAGTTATGCAAAATCATACACGGTCAGTACTTGCATGATTGACCGCTTGTAAATGCTGTGTGCTGTTGTATAGAATAATACCCACAGTAGTCACTATATGACCCTAGTAGTTGAAAAGTGACTTAAAAAAATTATGAATTTATAATTTTATTATTTAATACTCAAAAGCGGTGGTTACCTTCTGCAAATGTTTTTATATCTAATAAATGAGCTTCCAAAATTTAATCTATACGTTTGGAAACTGCGTTCAATCGTATTTTTGAATTGCATTACTAATGCATGAATGTGATTCTGTACTATTATGTCCTGTTATATTTTCAGCAACTCTTATCACGCTTGCCTAAATAAAAAAACTGAATTGAGATACACACATTGGCATCAAAGTAGTAAAATCCAATGGATAAAACTATATTTGTTTTAAAGGGTTAGGTAATATTGTGTGGTGATAATTCGTTAAAATGTCTACTACTACTTACGAACAATATTAAACAAACGCACATACCTTTAATATAAAACAATGTTTTTATTGATACGGTCTGATAAATTTACAATATTACATTGTTTAATGAAAAAAAAAAGCATAGTATATACCTTATATACACTGATCTCATGAATCCCTTACAACTACATAAGTATTTAACTAGACTCAATAAAATATTACATGATATAATATAAGCAAGCACCTAATTTATTTATTTTTATAAAAAAAATATATATATATCGAATTTATTTAAAATTTTGAAAATATTGAAGGTAGAATTAGTTCTATTTAATTTCAATATCAGATAATTAACGATCATTAGGCCAGGAAAACACAATAAGTCCATAATTATACAAAGTAATTCCTACAATAAACAAATTTAAATATCTATTTTATGGCTTATTAGATTCATGTTATAACTTCTTTCTCTGTGATAAGTCTGAAAAGTGAGTCGTTTGATTTTTGTCAAATCCTGTGAAATTTTTCAATTACAAAAATCATTGTCAAAACATGCGACAAAACTGAATTTCTACGTAAATCAACTTCAGAATTGCTATTCAAAATTTTCTGGTTTTCAGACAATTGACATCAGGTTTTGTCATGTGTCCGACAAAATAGTTTTTATAAGTGTTTTTGAATGATGATCATCCTACTATAATAAAAAAACGGACATCTGTCAATGAATTGATACTTGCGGGGACAATTGAAAATTTTAAAGGCTACAAAAAAATGAATCCACATTCGGAATTTTAGTTGAAGAAAATATTACAGTTATCAAAATTAAAACGTATACAAATTTTTATATTTATACTTACAAATGATACGATATGCTTAAGACCACTAAGCATAATATATTATGTTTATGTCATTTATTTTTTTGACCGACCGCAATTCAGTTCGCTTGGAAATTTAATAAAATTTATCTCAGGTAAATAATGTTTTTTTCTATATTTTTTTAATTCAATAATTTGCTCTTTCGATATTAATCCATTTGATTCAGCAATTACTTTTATTAATGCATAATTTAATTAAAATTATTAATTACAATTTAAATAGCCACCAACTTCGTGAAAATTGAATTTGTTGTTACATTTTTTAAAGCGTAAAAGACGGATGCTACAAGAATGTGACAATAAGTTATATGAACGGAGATTTTAAACGGATATAAATAACTTCATTTAATAACAACTAAATCGGTTTCAACCTTAAATACATATCAAACTCTTTGTACTTACGTCGTACCGATATGTATATAATAAACATTTTTTGTTTACTCTATCGATAAAAAAAGCGAATACCACAAGTGGACGACAGATAACTTGTACCTTCAACATTGTGTATATATATATGTATTGTAAATATGTTGTGTGTTGTGTCTAGACAGAATGTCTGTTTCCTGAGTATTTAAAAAAAAAAGTTCGTTAAGCAGGTGAACTAGACCACTACATAAAGTATTCTCCATTGTGTTTGCTTTTATCCGCGTATTAACCTGTCAATGGTATTGTATTCTTTTGGTTTTTTTTTTACAAACATATCACGACATTCAAAACACCGGGTGCAATTTTCAAAAATAAACACGTTTTTATTTCATGATATACATCTAACACTGGTAACTTTATTTCAAAAATGATTTTACGAAACTATGCTAGTCGTTTTTTCTTTGACAAAATAATTTTTTGATACTATTTCAAAATATTTCTCCTACAAAAACAAAAATATGTAGATAGGTTATATCCAGGAAATACAAACTTTTGCATAAATTCATTAATAAAAAAAATTTGATTTTGTTTTATTTTGAGTCCCTCATTCATTCTTACTGATACAAATTCTCCAATGATTCTTTTTACTTCGAAAGATGGATATATGTATATGAATATAAAATCATTTGCTTTGTTCGTTTGTCTCGCTAAAACTTGAGAATGGCTGGGTCGATTTGGGTAGTTTTGATCTAGACATATTTGTGGAAATTCAGGGATAGTGTTAAATATAAATAATATGCAACAGAAAATACTAAATACAACAATTTTCCAATACAAAATGTTCCTAGCTGCAACATTGGATGTCTTTTGCGTTTTGTATGAATACCAAAATGTCAATCACCAAACACAAATGGAAATACTGGATGCCACTTACCAAATACCCGCCCGCCTTTAAGATTTTTTATTGATAGATTTTCAGTAAATGTTTCATGGGAGTAAGAATAAGAAGTGTTTTGAGAAACTCTAAATAAAAATTTAAGCTAAATTTGATACTTTAATGACACACCGACTCTCCTAATTGATTCAAGAAAATTTAAAATATATTGTCATTTTTATATTATATTCAATTAAGTTTTTAGATCTGGTATTTGCAAATACGCACCAATGCCAATCTTACCCACAATTTTTGTGTAATTAAAAAATTTCGAATTGTGAAAATGGTATTTGTAAAAAGATAGATAGATAAAAGTTATTTTTTATTCAATTTTCTGTTACTTACTTTTTTACTTTTTCTCCAAATGAATACATTTCAAAGCCCAATCTCTTTCGAATTTTGGCTTTTAAGCTATTTTTATTTCAAGCTTTTATTATTTTATTATTTTGGTATTTTAATTATTATAGTTATTTAATTTGGGTCATTCTGTAAAATGTGTACATTTTTTTTTCCTTTTTTCAAATTAAATTTTAATTAAATTGTAAAACGTCCTTATGCCGATAATTTTTATCTATCAGATAGTTAATCTTACATTTATTTATACAGATTCTTAGTATAATTATATGTTCTACGGACCAATTGTTTGTTAATAACATTTTCATACAGAAAAAAATCTATACATTTTTTATCCGTAAAGGAAATGAAAAATTAATATGATTAAAATCATTATATATTGTTTAGAAAAATATAATTTTTCGTTTTTCCATTGTTTATACGTACATTTTATCCATATACACTTAACAAATATATATTACTCAATTGTTTTTTGTGACCATTCACTCAATGGCCATGTCTGTTTGTCTGTTGTGTGTTTTTGGTCATGTTAATAAAAATACGTAGCGACTATGTACAATTTTATTATGTCTGTAATTTAAACAAATGAATTTTTCTGTATATTTTGTGTTTGTTTATTATTGATTGTTATACATAAAATGTATTTCAATTATTATTATGTTTTTTACCGGAAGGAAATAAATGGCAATTTCATTGAATACCACTCGTATGTTTTCAATATACAGGTATATACCAAGCGACAACAAATATTAGTCATTATGTATGGAAAATTCGTGATTGACACTTATTGTATAACATATCTCCAATTTTTCATTCTGATAATTTTAGTTATGATTTTATTAATTTTATCATAAATGAGCTTTTGATTATTTTTTGTATTTCGAACACGTTTTCAACGGCTATCTTCTGGATATCACATTATTAGTTTTCGGATAAGAATCATTTCTTGTTTCCAGCTTTTAAGCGCTCATTACCATAAGAGAGTTTTGGTTCTGTTATAATTATTTTTTTATTTATGTAAAATCTAATGCTCTACTATTTTACTACTATTTACCTCTTGCCTTTTTGATCCCTTTCAACCTTCATCCCTTTTAAATGTATAAAAGTGAAAGACAGGGCTGATTCCAACCAGAACAAGGTTTCCGTACTCCCCGCAGTAAGATTCAAAGATTCATTACATGAAGATTATTACTCCAACCAACCTCGAGGTATTGGTTTAACGTACCTGATAATCCATACGGGAAGACTATGACGTTCCTTTCAAATTAGAAATGCAGTAGTAAAATAGTGCCTGCATTCCAATATTTTTTCTGTTTTGTGTGTTTTTATACTTCCCATACTTAATCATAAACATAATATAGCGAATTAGGAGAAATATTAGAATTATAATGGTTTTATAAATAAAGAAAAATAATTAAAATACATTTGCATAAATCGAAGCTATAGTATTAATAAAAGCACACAAACTATTATACTTGAAATAGCTTTTAAAATTGCATCATTTAGGAATGACTCAAATTTCCAATTACTTTGTAAACAAATGTATAGAAAAAAAAAATTGCATATAGACAAACAAGCATTAGTTGCAATGATTTTATTTTACTCTATTTGAATGAAAATTTGGAAAATTAGTATATACACCTAGCACTTGAAAAACTAATGGACTCATGTTTGAACAACGAAAATTTAACAATACAATAATATACACACAACAATATACACACTGGAAGTAAAAAAATCCGGGACACGAGAATATAACGAGACGATAAAAATAATTGATTGTACGCGATCTTAACATTAAAAATAAAATATAATATAAATTTCAATTTTTTAACCCAATTTCCTAGATCAAATTATTTTGTATTATATAAATACGTATTTCGACTACAAAGTAGTCATCATCAGTATAAATTACCTAGTTGTAATGATTTTCTGAGGAGATGTAACTCGTAGCTAATTTGGTGACGATTTGCACATTCAATATCAATGGTTAAGAAACCTTTCTTTTCGATAGTTTTGATGTTTTTTGATAAAACAAGAGTAATTAAGTTACTACAAATAATTAAGTTAGCGATTTCATTCAGCCTCCAATATACACGTTGTGGACTTGTTGGACCAATATAATTGTACCCCTTTGAAAAAATTGGGAAAAAATTGCTGCCCCCGTTTTGAATGAAATACATATTCTAGGGTAATTTCAACCAGTAGATTTCAAAAATATGATCTTTTTAACGATTGGACTAGTAGTTTCTGAGATATTGCTAAAAATCCGATCCAGAGGCCGATTTATCGGTTGTATTTCATGCAATATCTCAAAAATTAGTCGACCGATCATAAAATAAATATTATTTTTGAATTTCTTAGACCTCAATTATACAAGAAACCCCATATACAAAGAACAAAAAATTTTGAACTTTTCGTCGGTTTTTTAAGGTTGAATCAACTTTAGCCCACAATGTGTATATTTGAGGCTGAATGAAATCGCTAACTTAACTATTTGGAGTAACTTAATTACTCTTGTTTTATCAAAAAACATCAAAACTATCGTGAAGTAAGTTTTCGAAACCATTGATATTGAACGTGCAAAGTGTCACCAAATTAGCAACGAGTAACATATTCTCAGACAATCATAACAACTAACTAACAACTTTGTAGTCGAAATACGTATTTATAAAAATACAAAATAATTTTGATCTAGGAAATTGGGGAAAAAACGCAATTTATTCGATTTAGTTCTCATTAATAATTATTTAAAAAAATATAATATGTCAAGTTCACCATTTAACATTTCAAATTTTCATCTCAAACGGAAAAGCCAACAGAAATGACAAGTTTTCTGTGGGATTTATTACTGATATCAAAAAGGGTGATTCTATTTCAAATTAGTTAGAATTCCCTTAGAAATCGACTACAAAGTTCGTTTATTTATTATGTAATTTTTCAAATCCCTTCAACTTTATACTGAATAGTTTTTTTCTGAAATCATCCTTTTTTTATTTTTCTGGTGTCCCGGTTCTTTTTTACACTCAGTATATGCAAAAATATAATCAACATACTCTGGGGTTTTGAAAACAGTACCGAATATTTTAACTAAATAAACAAAACCAGCATATTTTCTTTTTTTTTTTTTTTAATCATTTGGTTAATTTACGAAAATGCATACCACATCACCAAAAATAAAATACATTTACATATAGAAAAACGTATTGTTAATATTTGTAAAACTAAAAGAATTGTGGGTATTGCCATCAGGCACCCGGGAGCTTTATTATATTTACCGAGCTTTTGTTTTTAGTGATGATACCTGTTCTCTAATTGAATTTGTTTAAAATCTACTGAATTCGAAATTTTATTCAAACTATTAGGGCCGAATCTCCTTCAAAACTTTTCAACACAGTAATAAACAGTAATAAAAAAATCGAGTTAATCAATTTTTCGAACTCTATGAAAATGAAAATTATCATTTCGGAAAAATGCAAAATCATTTCTAGAAGTATATTTATCATAGGTATAATCTACTGACGGCACCGAGACATTCATCAGTTTTTATTCGTATTTGATGAAATCATCCAGTTTTATCGGTTATTTGCCGAATATTTAAAGATACCTTTTTCCATTACTTAAATTTAGGAAAATGTTTAGGTATATACTCTATGAAATAAGACAATGCATATAAGCGATAAAGGATGTCGTTGATACACCTGATACTGCAAAGATAGGTGGCTAATTTATTTTACAAGTTATATCGAGCTAAAATAGAAAAACATTTCAAGTGTCATATACCTAGGGACTTTCTTTTTTTTTTTTTTTTGAAGAAACAATAGTTTTTGTATAAAAAGAATTAAGCGTAGGTGGATTGCAACAGTGATATTAGAACGTAAAATGGGAAAAGAGAAAGGGGAAACAATATTTTAAACCTTTTTTTTCTCTTGGATTATTGAGGTTTGTATTTCGTATACCTAGACAATGTATACACGTATATTATAATAGTATTTGTTCAGTGCCGTAACATAAATAATATATTTATCCAGTTTGTTTAATTGCAAACTTCAAAAACTCAAAATGCACTATTATAAAATTCAGCAATCGTAGCAGAAAATATTCGAATGTATCAAGGGCAGTAAGCAATTTTGCTTTGTATAAGAGTCAAACAATAATATTTTTTTTAATTCCTGAGATTGCAAACTAACAACCCTGCCCAACTTTCGTTTTGTGTCCGTCATTCTGTAGGTCTGTAATACTCATAGTATGACAAATATTTATAAATTTTTGGTAAACAATAGTGAAGGAGTTTGGGTGATCCTATTTCTCATCTATCTATTACCGCTCTGGAGATATAACGCTCGAAAATTTATTCCTTTTTTTCACTTAAATGCAGAAATTGTGCATTTGATGCATAATGTTATTTTACATTTTCTTATTTTAAATGAAAATATTAAAACATTACGAGCCAGCGACACTGTTTAATAAAAAAAAATACCTTCAGGATGCTGCCATCCGACGTATAGTAAGTAAGTCTATTATGTCGTTTTATTTTGTACATAATGCGAAGTTATTCTTCCATCGTATACCAAACAGCTTTTTATACATATAGCAATGGTTTCTTATATGAAAGTTACAGTATGCAGCACACCACGCGATTGGGTATATTGAAACAGAGTGAGATAGTAATAATCGATGGACATAACACACGAGACTGGTTACAAAATATTGCAAAATATATATATATATAATGCAAGTGTATATGTAGAGAAGATTTATGTCACCTGGCTATTAAATGGTATTTCTAAAGGTGATTCTTTGAAACATTCCTATCATTTTATTACAATACCATTCACAAATTATTTAAATTTATTAACATAAATCTGACCCAAATTAGTTTTTAATAAAGGGTTGTGTTTTGCTAAATAATTTATGGCTTTTGTTGTTGATTAAGTGGTACGAAATACATTTCTAAATGGATACAGACGAATGGAATTGTTGCAAAACAAAGTAACTTTTTGATCTTTGTATTTATTATATATGTTTCAGTTTAACTTATAATTAGTCAAATCCTTAGAAATTATCATATCTTAAGAATAATAATCTTAGGGGCATGAATGTTAATTTTTGATTCAATAAAAAACCAAAGGATATGATTTTGTTCCGAGACGTTTTAACATTCTCAAATAGAGAGTTATTCTAAGATTTGATTTTTTTATTTGAAAACAAATGTATTTTACATTTTTGCCCCATACACAAAAAGTAGTATTGTAGACTAAAAGTGTTTACATGTCTGAATATCTGCATCTGGTTCATACTTTTTTAATGCGGTTTTATTAAAATTGGCTTAATCTGCATCATTTTCAATTGAATAATACTCATAAGGTATATGAATACTGTGAGCGGCTTTTCTAACTTGGCGATAAAATATGGTAGTAATAGAATTTCGGTACTAATATTTTATACCTCACCAGGACACGTAATTTTCTGGTATTTCTTTCTCCTGTGATTACTTATTTAACTTGTGTTACAAATTTTATATTTAATCAGGTTTGTTAAAATTTCCATACAATTTAAGATATTTTCAATATTGATTGACTTCAATTAATATAAAATTTTATGAATAAACTTCTCCTAGTTAATATTATATTTGTAATATAATAATATATGATTATTTTTCTCATTGTGTTGTGACGAATTATTTTCTAAGAAGGATGCGTACTTCTCAATATTACCAGATCAAAGACCCATAAAATTTCCTGGAATAATTTTTTGTGTTACACAAATACAAATAACGAGTTATGTAATTATAATTACTGTCCTTGGAGGAGTTATTCGTTACTAATATGATGACGGTTTGCTCTTAATTAGCACATAGTTGCTCATAAAATGAGCAATGAGTAACATTTCCTCGGAGAATTACTACGATTAGCTAACCCTTAGGGATAATGAATAGTTCGTAGTTAAAATACGTATTTATTCAATACAGCAAAATTTATATAGGAAGTAAAAAATTAATATTTGTTTGGAAAAATCGAAAAGTTTTTGTTATTTTATCTATAATCGACTTTGATACTCGACATATGATTCACCATAAATTATTTTTAATTATTATAATTTTAAAAATTAATTTGCATGAGTCATTGACACTTTTCGATTTCTTCCTTTTATCAATTTAAATATAATAAAAACGTATAACCATTCGAAATTCATCCTGTATGTAACTTTTGAATTAGAAATGGTGGATAGAGGTGTATTCGGTTTTATTTCGCTTAAGGACACATATCGTATTGAATGTACATGCGAGTCAGATGAAGAAGATCGTAGTCGAAATGTAAGTACCCACCACTAGTTAGTTAGTTACCTTTAGAGCTGCAACCAGCCAACAATTGAATGTGTCTAAACATCTACGACATATAAATGTGTCTAAACATCTACGACAAACTAGTTTGGTTCGTATACTGTGGATATACAGTTTTCTTGTACAAAGTATTGAGCACAGACTACGTAAAAACCATTTAGCAGTAGCATTGGATTAATTCGCCTGTAAGCACATCACGGATCGATCTATTTTTCCTTCACTACAAATGTTTGATAATGTCGGATCAGATTAATTTGAAATCATTCGTTACTTTTAAGATCATATTTTTGAAGGCGGTTCTTTTTTTTAAAAAAAAAATTTTTATTGTAAAAAAAAAAAAAAGCTTAAATAAATTGTTTGTGCTATATTAATATTTATATGGATTTAACAATTGTATTCATATAATATATATATATCATTGTTTAGCACAAGTCAATGAATAAAGTGATTAAAAAACCTGTAGTAGGTATTAGTGATAAAAATAAATCTATCTACCGAAAGACACATTTATATATTAACTGTTATAGTATTTTTAATTTAAAAAATTTACATTTTTATACAATTAATTTTTATTAAAATCTAATTGGATAATTTATGCATTGAAATATTCATATATATGTATCTGTGTAAATGGGGATATACCTGCACGTAGAATATTACAACAATATTTACAATGAGTAAAATTCGACATACAAGTATTTTAAAATTAATTATATTCCACCTAAAACTTTTACTTTATCACCTTCACATTTTATGAATTAACTTTTTTTTTTTTGATATTTTATTTATTCACCTATGCCACTAATTTATACTAATCACAATTTAAGACAAAAGTATTATTTGATTAATTATACAACATATGCTTCAAGTTTTATCACGGAAAAAAGTAAACTCTAATATTTATTAAGATTTCCAATACTTTTTATAGTTTGAAACACTAACCCGGAACCTGCCTCGGAATTTAATACTTATTACTAAGTGAAACGTCAAAATTTATGCCAGCGGGTCACTAAAATATATCAATAAGAATATATATATATTACAGTTTAAAGATACAGTTTTTAAAGTTTGAAACATTAAAAATTATCAAGTTTGGCATGTATAATTTCACATGTTTAACATTACTTTTTATAAGTGACAATAGAAAATACTTAATTCCAAACTTTAAATTTTATAGTTTTAAACACTAAAAATTATCAAGTTTGTTATGTATAATTTCACATATTCAATACTACTTTTTAAATATGACAATAGTTAATATTTAATTCTAAACTTTAAATTTTATAGTTTCAAACATTAAAAATTATCAAGTTTGATAAATATAATTTCACATGCTCAACATTACTTTTTATAGAAGACAATAGTAAATATTCAATTCTAACCTTTACATTTTATAGTTTTAAACAGTACAATATAATCATGAACCACTCAATTATTTGCTTTATAAAAATAGAAGAATTAATGTTTAGAATTAAATTTTGTAAAAATCAATTACTTCATTTTTATAATGCAAATATTTCAGAAGTTAATTAGTATTATTTTATCCAAAACTATAAAATTAAAAATTTAGTAGTGCATTTCATTAAACATATAATGTTGTATCATGAATTGTAACAGTACTACCACTAAAAACTAATTTGCTAATTAAAGTTAATGATTGACACATAAATGACACAAGTTTCTTTTGTTTTATAAATAGCATTATTTATTTAAGAAAATTAAAAATTTATCCATTTTTGTTCACTTATAAAACTACAATAAACATTAACATAATCAAGAGATAATAAATAAGAGAGTATAATAGTTTGACGAATTTCTCCACCACTTTTTTTTTACCAATAATTTACGATGTAATAATTATTATCGCATTGTTTAACAATATATGAAATGCCATCGATTTCTTCGAGAATCTATAAACGAGTTTTTGTAATTAGACAAAAAATGTACAATAAATTTAAGGATGATAAATATTTCATGTATGATAAACTTTAACAAACTTACCATTTTTAAGAAAGGGTAAGCTTAATGCTATAGCCTTCAATTCTGGATCTGAAGGTTGTCTGGGACCGCTAAATAGATTCTTAAGCTTTTCTAATACTACAGGCCAATTATTTGTAAAAGAATCTTTTTGAACCGGAAATTTTAAATCAAAATCATGTTGAAGCTATTAAAAAAAAATAAATTATTATTAAAAATATATAAAATTAAACTAAAATATTTAACTTACCAATTTATATCCGTAAGTTTGTTTAGGGCAAGAAAACTTCTTGAAATAGGCAGCGATTGGTGTATTCAATAGATTAATTTCTTTTTGTCTCTCGTTAAAACTGGCAATCCAATGGCGTTCAACCTCTTCATAAGGTTCTATATGCTTTACAACAAACTGGAAACTTTCTGAAATACTGTTAGTAGTCGATAGATCTTCTGCAATAATAATGATGGTTAAAAATAAGAAAATTTCAATAGCCAATTTTATGTAGCGTGATGCTGAAATACATTCGACCAAAACAATAAATATTTTAATGATATAAATTATAACTTACCAAAAAGATTGATGCTTGTATGGCGTCCTTTGAAAATCATTCAACACAATAATATAACACGTGATTGCTATTCGCAGAAGACAGCATTAATAAAAAAGACAGTAACATTAAGAGACTAAGAGCACAAAATATGCGCCCTAGCCTTTTGTCTGCGGGAGAGGGGATAGAGAATCACGTTTTAAACGTGAAAATTTATTAAGTCAAACTATAAAAATTCTCAGGTTTAATGTATACTTTTTTCAAGTTGAAAATAATAATAAATATACATTGGATTTTACTTTGTATATAATTTTTACTATTTCAAGTAGTAAATTTTCATGAGGTTCAACTATAGTATTTAATATTCTGTGTAATAATAAATACATTTCAGAATTTATTTTTTAACAATACTCTCGTGAAATTTCATATTATCTTCTTATAAAATATAAACTCTGTAAATGTCAATGTTTATTATTTAAACAGTATTAAAAAATACAGTTCTCCTTATAAATTTTATCTTTTGACCTTTAAATTTTTACATTTGGGACCACAAATTTTTCTTTTCTAAATGATAATCATTTAAGTTTTAGTTATTAATTATTATAGTTTACTTTTTTTAACAATTAAATAACGATTTTTAAAGTTTGTAACGTGATTTTTCCGCATATGAACTTTAAATATTAATGTTAAAATAATAATTATTATGAATTAACTGTTAAAGCAGCCAGATTATTACTTGAAACTGTACTTATTCGGGATCATATTATTACTTTTTAGACTTCAAACTTTATTTAATATAGTTTAGTTTTTTCCGTGATGGTTTAAGTATTTCAAAATTAATGTTAATTTGTTATAGATAGCAAAATAATTCGAAACCTATCAAATAATTTAGGTCTATCTATGTGATAATTAGTTGTTCTATTTAGGATTTTTGTGCTCTACCTGCCTAGGATAAACCATCATTTGAAAAGGGACGAGGAGGTCAGCTTACCATTGTTACGAAAGCAATAATGAGCACATAAATAGTACTAAATTTTTGGTTAGATTTCGCAGTATTTAAAGATCTGCAGGGGGGGATCTACACATGAGTTATTTTTAATCATTGACCTTAAAAAAATTAGTTCTTTTCAAATTGACTTAATCACATTGAATATTGACATGAATTCGTAAAATTTATAAGATGTTGACTAAAGATGACATTAATACTTACTTGGTTAACATCTATAAGAACTCAACTAAAAAACCAAAAAATTATACTCGACCTTGCCAGGATTCGAACCTGGAATCTTCTGATCCGTAGTCAGACGCGTTATCCGTTGCGCCACAAGGCCCATGTACATCTCAATCTGATATTAAAAACAGAATATGTTCTTTGCTATCATAAAGCTTAATTTGCGATATTATAAAAATAACTTTTATTAATGAGGTCAAATGTATATTTTAAGAGTAAAAAAGTCTCATATATCATAACCATGATATTATTAAAAAATATTTTATTATAAGCAGATTATACAAATCTTCGATGGCTATTTTTTTGACTACTGAGCGTAATTTAATACTTGCACAAATAATTAAATTTAGAGTAAGTTCGGTTGATTTAAACAAATTATTAAGCATGTCAAATTAACAGCATTTGAAAATTAAGTTTGTTATTTTTTCAAAAATATAACCAAAAAAATAAAACAATTAAAAAAATAAAAACCCGACGAAAGACGAAAATTTAAGTAATGCACAAAAAAGACCGCCTTATCTGTCATAATCCAGATTCAGCAGATACGAGTAAGTAAAGAAATTTACAAACAGGCAAACAAAGTACATGCGAAAAAATAGCCATTCCTTGACATTCGAATAAAACCAGCAAATAAAACTATTTTTAAAATATAATTGTACAAGTTCACAAGCATAAGCATAATGAGGCATTATAATGAATAATACAAAATTGTGTTGGCATTCTGTTATTAGTTTTTAGAATTGAGATAATTAATCTTTTGTTTACAAAAGAAAATGGTAATAGCTTAGATAGTTACAAACGGAAATAAAAAGGTTATAAAGAAATTTATTGGAAATGAAGCCGTTTTTTGATAGACGAACATAGAAATTACTAAGTGTTTTAGTATACGTGAAACAAATTCGATAAGTGACTATTTGAATATTCATTTGGAATGTGGTTCTACCTCTGGAGTGACTATTACCTTGTACCTGAAAATTTCAATTCTGATTTTATATTAAGATTTCTGAAGACGTTGAGTCTTCCTCTTGAAGCTTCCTTAAACCAAAAACAATACAAATATTTATTTAAAAACTACATTTTATTATAATTCTTTGAATTTATTGAATATTCTTTATATGATACTTTCTATTATCAACCGGCTAAGTGGCTAAGTGAGTAAGGACACTTATAGCTTCATCCATTTCACCATTTAGACGGTAGGTAGAGATGTCGTCGCCTAAGGATGTCATTGCTATAGCATTCCATTCTTAGAGCTCGGCTGCGTTGATTTGGATGTTGTGGGTTCAATCCTGCCACCGATAGTTTGTTATTAATAATAACGGCTTGTTTTGTTTACTGTCACTTAATGTGTAATAACGAAGTAACACAGGTTTAGGATGAGATTATGTTCCCCTCTCACATCTGCAAATCTATGTGAGAAAGGCGTATTATTATTATCATTACCACTCAAATGGAACAATAATGTGAAGAAAACCCGTTCCTAAACCGAACTTAAAAATTCGAATCCAGAAACTCGAAAATACATAAAGAATTATTAGAAAAATAAATAGCTCAATTTTGTTACACAATAGGAAATTTTGTTGCACACAGCGGCAATCAGTTTTTCACTGCTCCTGGTACATTGTGTGTATACCACAGAAATGTTATATCTATTTCTACGACAAAACAAATCCAAAAAAAAAAACAACTCCACATATTGTATAAAAAGGTTATACCTCATATATTATACCATGCATACACTACGAACAACTACGTACATATATCAAGTATTTCCGAGCCGAAACCTCCAGCTTCAATATATAACTGTGAGCTATAACCAGACATATATATTCTGCTACAACTAACGGTAGTCGTTTGCAATTCAAATAGTTACCGCCTTTAACTTGTGCACATAGTTCTCTCTCTGGAGCTACGAGATAGGTATTATATATTGTATATGTAAACTGGGTTTCGTACCATCAATTTAAAATTTTTTATATAGATTGGTCAAACCGACAGTTTGGTTAATTATATATTAAAAAATTTTTTCTTCCGTTTGTACTGACTTTTCAAAAAATTTTACTTTCAAAATTTATCTCTAACATAAAATTATTACATCCAAATAATTATCATATCACTGGCGGACGATGTTTGACTCACGGATTTACTGTTCAGGAGTCACAACATTTGTTAATTATCATCCGCTATTCTACAGTATTAGCGGTTTGACCATAATTATATCCACTTAACTAACTGATAGAATATTCGAATAATCTTACATAACAATTTTGTTAATAAAAACATCCAGATTCTTGAATTGGGGGGTATTTGATAATTTTTTATTTATTTAATTTTATTTATTTCGTCAATTGTATCTTTACCTCACAAGAATGGAAACTGAAGTTTTGTGTTTAATGTTTAATGAAAATAAATATATATTTAGTTTCTAATAATATATTTGGTAATCTACGTTTTTATACATTAAAATAGTGTGTGACATGTTTCGGATGTTGAATCCATTTTCAAAATAAATTATCAAATAAAATATTTGAAAAAACTATATTTATTTATATATTTTTATTAACATTATAATAATGGATTTCCACCAATAATAATCATCATTAGACTCCCTTAACACAGTTTTATATTACCGAAACTATTTCTTTAATGCTTCTTATGCAAATTCACTCAGAGCATTTAGGTTCTGCCAGGTGTATATGAAATTTTAATAGGTTCATCGAAATGCTATTAATCAATTTGTCTATTCGTCAAAGACAAAGTATCTGGTTCTTAATGTGTTAAGTATATTTGATTCATTGTTTTGCAACTGGTGATATATAAAAATATTAATCTCCTGTTCATCTGGAATTTCATTAGACCCGTTTTTAAAAAGTGAGTTCTTAGAGTCTTGTAAATAGGGCAGCATTTAAGTAAGAAATGTTTAAAGTCTTCCTATTTCTTGACATTCTTCTCTTTATAGATTTTAATATAACTGGAGTTAGTTTAAGTCTATATTTAAGTGTAATACTCTAAGATTTATTTACAATGTATTTTACGTCGACGTAACTTTAGACGTATATTGTATATACGATTGCCTGTAGATATTCACGTTTGTAATGGTTTTTTTCTTTCTATTTTTACTATGATATATATTTATTTTTGCTATAACATATAGTGTATTCCTAATAATGAAACTGATTGGTTTAGATTTTTGAAAAAAAACTTTTCATAAAAGAAGAATAATTTTCATTGCCTATAAGAAAGTAATACGAAACTCTTGTATGTTCTTCCAGTGATATACAATACGCAGATTTAAGAAAAACATTTATATACAGCTTATCCAGTAAAAATGTTAAATGCAAATATATATTTACGGACAATTTCTATCTTTGCTTAAATATTAAATACTGAATTTAATATTACCATTATATAATAAGTCGTGTCAACATTGACCCAAAGTGCAGTACCTAAAATATGAGAACATTTTTTAGATACAAATTCTCCTTTTTGTTAAAAAAACACTAAACAAATTTAAATTCTCGACAAGTAATATCAATGGTAGATTTATTACGGCAGATAATTCTTGAGTCATGCGTATTATTTTCAAATAAAAATAATTACTTTTTAATAAGTTTTGGAAAAAATAGTAATTTTCAAGAAAAGTCGGTTAAGTTGAATTCACCATTTTGAAAATAAAATTATTTAATATTAAAATCGTAAAATCGTGAAAAGGGTCTTCGAAAACCCTTTTAAACCTTAATTAACTCAGTTTTATTAAATATTTTTGAATAATATAATAATAATTTGAATAATTTTTTAATATATTTAATCTCGTGTATACATGTTTGACAAAAATTGTCATTTAAATGGTCCTTAAAATTGGATCTGATATTTTTGGTTAATTGAATCCTTTTTGTTAAAAAAATGCTTACTTAAAATTTTGTTTGGTACTCATTTCGAAGCTATTTTCTACATGTGTTGATATGTAGACGACATCAAGCGAAAGATACCTCACCGACTCACACACCAGTCAGCAGACAAACAACAATAACATACAGAAATAAAATAAAAAGTCATTATAAAAAAAAAGGCAACAATAAACACCTACACAGTTAACTATTTATACAGGAATTTCCTGAACATTTACTTTTGTCTACGAATTCAGATCTCTCTTTCGACGTTACACTACGACGTGTTATATGTATAAAGTAAATTCTACATGTATTTTCTAACGTATGTATTATCATTGTGTAAGACTGTGCTTAGTTAAAACGATAGCGGTTAATTTATTCAGCCAATATCGGTATTGGAAAATGTATACATATCAAGTTTAAAGTTTATCACAGGAAGTCACAATGAAAATACATCCAATATTAAAAGATAGCCGAGTGTACCTACGTTCCAAAATTCAAAGGCAAAGTATATCAAATAGATCTGAAATTATATACTGAAACTGTAAAGTGGATTAAAGCAAATGAATATAAAATATATAAAAACTGAATTTTTCACTGCTTTAATGGTGTCTCATGGAAATGGAATTGATTTATAATCTAAATTGTTCATGTCATGAAGAATTTAAATTAATAATAGAATGCGATTAAATTGTAAATGTCAAGAAGACTGGGAGAAAATACCCACCTGATAATTAAGTCCAGTAAAATAAGTTGCGCATGGATCGGGCAGCCGACATACAATAAATAGCTCACCAGAAAACAAGACTTACAAAATTTGACTGCTCCAATTAAATTATCTTATTCCGTGATTTTAACGGGAAAAATTATCGCAGAGAAACTGATAAAGAAAGCAGCGATTAGTTCATTATAGATTGATATAGACGAAAATTTATTAATCTGAATGTCGAAAAGTAATAGGATTAAGATATAAAATTGTATCCAAGTTCTTAAGAGAAATAAACTTTAATTTATAAGCCTTCAAACTATAAAAAAATTATATTAATATGCTTCTAAATGATTAGAGGATTGGGAACACTGTTTTATGTAACAGATTGATTTTCAAACTTGTGCTTTTCAGTATTTTATAACTTTCAGCTTTTAAACGACATGCAACTGCATGTACAAACAATATTGGTATGCAGATTTACGTGTGGAAAGTATGGACAAATACAAATCAAACTATCTTTTGACTAGCCATTTCTATTTTACTATGAATGTTTAATATGAAATGTGTTATGTTTATGAAATGATAAAGCTCTTTTTTTGTATAAAATTACTTTCATGTAGGTAGTAGCTATGTTAAAATGTTGAAAATATTTTATGACATCAAATAAAATTCTATGTTTTGAAATTTTTATGTAATATTTCGAAATTTATAGATTACCGAATTATTTTAAATGCAAATAGAAACTATATTACACTCCGATTTTTTATTACAAATTCAATTAAAGAATCGCCATAAGTTTAGAAAGTTTATAAATAGCTCTACCATAATTAATACATGATATACCTGTGGGGTTTTGAATTGAATACAGCAAATTAAACTATTGTTAATTTTAATAAATTGCAAAATTATTCATGAATACCCAAAAACAATAAAAACTGAGACGTGGTCTTAGCCTAAGTTACAATTTGAAGGAAATTATTGATATAATTTTTATTAAAAGTACCCAAAAAACTTTCCCATTAATGCTAGAATTATAATGCAAGGTTCAAGGTGAAGATCAGTAATTAATTCATAAAAAATTCCAAACTGCGTATCCTCGTCATAATAAAACGATTTTGAAAATGTAATGAAAGTAATAAATTGATAAACATTTAATTAACTTAATTAGAGTGTTTTTGAAAAATTTGAAAACTAATGTGCATCACATAAATAAACCAAAACGTTTTCACATAGAATTTCATCTCCGTTCCTAAGACCAACAACGCTAGTTTTAGTCTTTATTTACTAACTAGACCCAATACACTAAATTAATGTTGCGAAGAAAGATTGCATAATTGAGGAAATACCTGAATTTCTGAAAGAAGCTATGGTGCCTAAAGCCTGGGATTGTTTCAGGAAAAATATAGAAAAGCCTCATATGCATAGCCGGTTGTTATATTTTTAGCCAGGAATCACCAACCTAATCTGTTTTATTAAAATTTGTATTTATATTGCTTTGTCTTCCTGGTAGCTACACACAAATTTTCAATGCATGTTAATTAACTGGTTTTTAACTCTAGTACTAGGATCCAACTTTTTTATCTAAAAAAGATATAACTTTTTCCGAAAAAAATGAATCAAAATTATTATCTAAAAATAAAAATAGAAAATAAATAATAAGAAAAATATTTATAATATCCATTTTTTATATTTATCAATTATTAAACTATCGGAAACGGAAGTATAACCAAAAGATTTTTTTTTGAATTAAAATTGCTCATTGAATGTTTCTCAGCTCTATTCATTACCCGGTTAAAACTGATTATAATTATTTGAAAGGACTAACATAAGAAAGGAAATACTTTTTATAAATTCGATGGCATCCAAATTTGACCACAAAAAAATGACCGTTTTAATAACTTTTGAATGAATTATTATGAGATTTTTTTAACCCTTTGCATCAATAAACAATACAATAATGCGTAACCTAAGAATAAAATTACTACAAACAAAGCCCTTTACATAAATATTGGACACTGGTGGTTCCTTTCCATACTGATAATAAATATTTAATATATGATATTGTTTATATGGGCAAGGTTTTGTATAAAATCTATTGAAAATCAAGTTCTTACACAAACAAAGAATTTCTATCATATGTTAGATCAAATGATGCAGGACAAGTTAGATTATGTGATCTAGTTACCATATAAACGAGGGGAGCTTTAATGCGTCTTTCTAATGCATATCACTACTTATAATAAAACGATTACATGTCTTTTTAATTTTTTGTTCTTATATGAGATAATTCACATGAGAATGGTAAAGGGATAAATACAATTTAGTAGTACCTCCGTATATTATTCAAAATATAGAACATGCTGAGATGACGCACCTTTCAAACGCGTTTTTTTTTTCAAGGATTCACAATATAATTCGCATACATAAATTAGATTATACAATTGATTATAGCCTTAAATGATACAATTTTGAAACTAAAGTAAAAAAATATGAAGAAATATTAATTGTTGCATACGATTTTGGTCGCTTAGTGAGCGATATCACGATTATAATATACAAAGTAGTTACAGCTGCAGAAAATTTTGGATTTATTTTGAAACTTAGCTGAATTATTTTATAAAAATTATATGTAGTTTGTTTAATATTTTCTTTAAAAAATTAGAACGAGGGAAAATGGTGAAAGAAAGGCTAGGAATTATTATCATTGTTTAAAACTAAATATATTTTCTATTTACAAAGAGATAACATTATTATAACTACTTAAAATAATTTTATTAAGTTAATGAACAAACATATTTCTTTCATCGAATTAAATGTTAATAATATTTATCTGAAGATCAAAAGAATAAGGTACTTGTTCTAAAATAAAAAAATTGTTTTTTGAAGAAATTTATTATTTCACAATACCTGTAAAAAAATCTTATTTATTTTTTCAAACACACATAGACAATGAAGATATTTTGTTTTTCGTGATATCAAAGTGGACGTCATTATTAATGATCTAGACATCAATAGAATTCGTATCTTAACAAAAATTTTTATTTAAAACCTTATTATTCGATATGATTTAGAAAAAAAATCCTTTTTAACCGACTGCAAGAAAGTGCAAGGTATCAATTCGCCTGTTTATATATATATATATATATATATATATATATATATATATATATATATATATATATATATATATATATATATATATATATATATATATATATATATATATCGGTTTAAAAATTATTTTCGCGTAAAATTCAGTACGGCTTCAGAATGGTCCTAACCAAATGACAAATGTTTTTATACAACACTTAAAAAGTAAAAAATAAAAATTTTTCAAAAAATAAAACCGCCTTCAAAAAACCTAACTAAAAAGTATAATTTTTAATAATAGTTTTTAATTAAAAGCTACAATAATTTCCTTGTGATCAATTGTCTTTCGAAGTTATAAATCGAATATATCTAAACTATCTTCTAATATATCTAAACACTTGATTCGTTAGTTCTGACTGAGAAAAGTAATTATAAAAGAAAATTATTTAGAGATTAATTTTAGAGAAAATTATTTTTAGAGATTTTTAATATTCTTTTGTAGTTTTATAAATACATATTTCGGCTACAAAGTAGTCATCATCAGTATGAATTAGCTAGTTGTAATGATTCTCTGACGAGATGTTACTCGTTGCTAATTTGGTGACGGTTTGCACGATTTGTGCAAAATATAAAAATAAAAATACAAAATAAATTGATCTAGGAAATTGGGGCAAAAAATTCTCATTAATAATTATTAAAAATAATTTTTTATACTATTAATTTCATTTTTTTGAATTCGGTTCTTTTTGTTTTGAAAAGCTTTAATTTTTTTTATTTCTTAAAGCACACAGTAATAAAATTTCTATACATTAAAATATGATATTCCATGAGAGAATTTTGTATAAACAATAAAGTAATATGGATGCTAAGCATCTAAATATTGAAAAGGGTCATTATTTAAATATAGTTCACCCCCATAAATAGTGTATGTATTATAATAAAATAAACAATATTTTATTATAATAAATGTATGTGGTCCCTTGACCGTTACATATTATAATTCTTAAGCACTTTGCTGCTATGTCTATGCGTGTAATTTTATAAACCCTTCCGGTTATAATACCCATGAGATGTATGTATGATTGTGTAATTATTTGTTTTTAAATATTATCCACAATGTCTCTCACATATAACAAACTAATATTAGGGTGGTTTTTTGTAAAACTAGATTATTCTAGTTTTATTCTATATCTTCTATGTGTATACAATAAAAGGGTATACAATAAGAGATAGTAGTCTAACACAACGGTTTAAAAAACTATATTTTCTAATAATTTATGTATCAGCTTTTATTAAATAAACTTGAAGCGAAAATTACCGATACAACTGTTGGTTATGGTATAAGATTGTATATCTATTGAAGTATAATTGACTTCGAAAGTTTGAACAAAGAATATTTTTAGATAACGCAACAATAACTCAGTTTCTTTCGATATGTTTCCCACATTTACATGACATTTTAAATTATAAAGCAGTTACCATCAATAAATTTCTATTTTTTGCCACAATTTCCTATATCAAATTATTTTGTATTTTTATAAAAACGTATTTTGACTACAAAGTAGTCATCATCAGTATGAATTAACTAATTAGCTAGCACGTGCAAACCGTCACCAAATTAGAGAATCATTGCAACTAGCTACTTCATACTGATGATGACTACTTTGTAGTCGAGATACGTATTTATTAAACTACAAAATAATTTGATCTAGGAAATTAAGGCAAAAAATCAAAATTTTATCGAAAAATCCTAGAGTTCTCATTAATCATTATAGAAAAAAAAAGTTATCATCAAGTTCTTAAGCTGTTCACCATTTGCATAATTTGGATTCCTATTTGCATAAGTTATATAGTCTTAGCAATTGGTTCCAGAAACATTATAATTGCTATTTACGGGCAGATTTCTGCATCCTTTACACTTCCTTTAAATATTCTTTATTTTTAATTTAAGATGAAAGTACACACAATTTTGTGTAAACATAATTTTAAGTATTTCAAACTGTCGACACAAAATTAATCTTACATTTTTTGATTTTAATGGTAACACAAAATGATTATTAGCTCAATTATTATTTGAGTTTCAATACAGGAATTGGAAATTACCCTAAAGTAAAGAAATATTTAATGCTTATATCAAAAATTAGCTTTTTTCGTTTATTGTTCAATGTCTACCACATTTTTTCGTAAGAAATTTTTGTGTGGAGTAAACTGATTACGAAAAAATTTGAAGGAAGTACACTGTAACCCTTCTAGGGTTAAAATTTAAAGTGGCATATGTATATTATATGAACTAGAAAATATTATGTTAAGATAAAAAATTGATAAATTAATGTTTCAGTACCCGGTAACATAGAAAGAACCATATGGATGTGTCGGATGAAATAAAAGAAATTGTATAGTTAGATCAAACAACTCCACATAGAAATAATAAATTAAAAAATAATTTTTATAAAATAGTTTTAGTTTCCATATTCCAAGAGTTCAAGTTATAATATATAACCGCTTAAAAGTTGAAGGAACTGTCTGAAGTTCATATTTTGTAACGGCTTATCTATAAAATGTCTGTAACATAAACCAAAGATGATAAGAAGTACCACCATAGATAATAATAAAATTTATAAATGAAGAATGTTTTTTATGCGGTTCGAAAATAAAAACAAAAGTATGTACCAGAATGAAGTATGAACAAAGCTTAGAAATTATGGATTCTATATTTATTTTAATGGATTCTATATTTATTTAACATATTCTGTACTCAAATTAAAATTAATTATTAAGATTTCTATTTTATACTTAAATTTTACATTCTAAGCCATTTTCATGTTTTCACAATAAAGTTTAATATTTTTGTGTAATTTTTTATACATAGTTATATTCTCTGTATATCTATTAACATTTTTGAATTAACAATATTCAATTTATCGAAAACTCAAATGGATTATTGGAAAACTTCCATTAAGAACAATCATTTAATTTTTCTGAACCTATATTTTTCGATAATATCTTCTAAATATACTATTAAGTGCTGGCCTCTGTGAGTCTGTCTGCAATGTCGCTAATTGCATTATACGACGTTTATCGAGACTATAAACGCATTCTTGCAAGCCATATGCCTTTTGTTCTCTACTACTAATGGTCGTTAAGTCATCTAAATAAAAATCGTTTAAGCTTTCCACACTTACAGCATAGCTAGTTTAATTAATTAGAATTATAGATAATTAAGTATATTTGCAGGACATTATTTTAGAGGATAGAGCATCTTTATGGGCGTGTATCAAGATATGGTGCAATATTTAATAATATTTCAATTACATTATGTCATCAATATTCCATTGTCAATCTTTCTCGGCTATTTTAAGCCTCTTTGGTTAAAATATTAAATTAAATGCAAAATTATGGAGGTTATATAATTGTTTCAAATAACAATTTACGATACGATACGAAAAAGTACTGATTTTTTGGTTTAATATTATAGTTCGAAACAGTGCTAAAGTGAGAAGTCTAAATTAATATTTTCATCTTTTATAATTTTAACATCTTTGGTCTAGTTTACAATCGCTAGAAATTACGTGAATTTCAATTTCATTGATTTTGTTTTCAATCTAAATGATGCTACATGAAGACTCGACGTATTTCTAAGACGCTTACTCGAATTTTTCACACAAAAAATGTGTTCCCTACAATGAAATGTAGCATAGTCAATATTATTACTTATCCAATATTGCTGTGATATAACCCTAACGATATTAGTAACGTAACCCTAATTAATTTAAAATAATAAATAAATATTAATACGAATGTGTTGTAAAACAAACGAACAATACTACTTATTAAAACATCCCAGATTGCAGCAGCAATCCACCAACCATAGTGTTCAGTCTCTCAGTATAGTGCATATTGTGGTTATCACATTTCCAGATCAAATCATTGAGTTGGTATATGTGTAGGTATTTTGTATTTATATAATCCAGTCAAAATTCTACTGAATTAAAAATCATTCAGGCAAAAGCTTAATTATTCCTCACTTCAACAGGTCCTTAAAAACTGGAATTAAGTGGGGAAAAAAAGTAAAATTAAAATAAGCAAATGATTATTTTGAAATAAATTTTAAACAAACGTTGTAAAGGAAAACGACTGTATTCAGTATAATTTGTGTTAAGGGTTTTTCCGCTCGTTAAAAATTAATTTCACTAGTTTTCATTGGGATGAAAATAAAAACAAAAATAAACCTAATTTATCAGAGAAGTGTGATCTAAGTGTATTCCAGAAGGACAGCCAATACAATCTAACCTCGAACAAAATAAGCCTTCGAATTGTATAGCAGGCAATATTGCCTTCTACAATGTTTTTCTCCAGCTAGAATAAAAGTAATACAAAATTGGGATTTAGTAAGATAAAATTAGTTATCAAAGAATTGGTATTTAATCCAAAGTACCAAAAAATGTGTATTTAATCAGAATTGTTTATTTTACGTCGTAAATGGTGGTAATTGATCCGATAGTAATTAACCTAAATGATTTATGCAACAAGCATGAACTTTTATCTGAAATATTTTCCAATTTTTAATAATATTTTCGAGAAAATTTGAAAAACAGTATATTTTCATATTATCCTAGAATTAAACAAGTATAAAGAACAAAAATCCATGTTTTTTGTAGTTCGTTGGGTTTGTTTGAGAAAATGAATGAAAATTTCAGAGCCTTGATGGGTTGACAATTTAAATTAGTAGGGAAGTTTTTCTGTATATATCAATATATTTCCATAAAACTTTGACTGGGCTATTATTGTATGATCGTTTGTGTATAGTCAACCGCCCGCTGAACTGCCATCCATGTCTGTGTAGTCTAGACATCACATAATATACAGAAGAGCATAGATCATCATCGTTACGACAACAACGCACGGTATACCAGCGTAGAATTATAGAAGAATAAGCATAAACATACACTAAAAGAATCTAGACTAGACTAAATCCTAGACTGTTTTTGTTTCTTTTTTTATTTTTAATAGTTATGACGATGTAGGGTGGCTTTCATGTACACAAAAATCAAATTGTCTATAATTTATTTCCGTTAAAGTATATAAAAACAGTTTGCTGCTCTTGGCCAAAACAAAAATGAAAGATTAAAATTTTGTGGGTCATACCCAAAATCAATAATTATTATGTGTATTGGAAAGATTTAATCAAATTTGGCTAGACGTAATTAAATAATACGTTGATATAAAAATTTGCCGGAGATTGCTGGCTAAGGCATTTGACAATTTTTTGAGAGATGCCTTTTATTATTATCTTTAAAGTTTTCTTTAAAGGAAAACTCACTCACACACTATGTTATAAAGGTTTTGATTTGAAAAGAACCACAAATGGATAATGTTATTCATTATTAATGTTTGTGTATGCCTTTTTTAAATGCTTGAGTATATTTTACCTTTTATAAGGTATAGTTCTTTAGTTCATTGCGCTTTCACCATATTTTGATAGTAAATACCACATTTATTGACATTGATTTTATTTTTATAATAAAGATTAAAGAAAAACCTTTTTAATAGCTCTCTCACCTATTAATACCACAAAAGCTTTTAAAAAAATGTATTTTACTTAAAAACTTGCTCAGAATAAATTAGGCTCAAAGTATTGAAATAATCGATTCTCATTGGGACACTCTAAACTGGTAAGTAATCGCCAGTTCAATGTGAGTGTTTGGTGAACGAATATAGAATGAGTGGTAAAAATTGTTTAAATTCATATGTGTGTATCTTCCTGTATATATCTATCACCATATATCATATCACACGAGTCTGTCTGTCTAGCATGCACAGTAATAGTACACCTCACTTGCTTGAATGTCGATCGTCATTATAAAATATAAGTTGATGTGTGTTATATTTTAGCTGTTGCATTGCTAGCGAGCAGTCAGCAGCGTCTCCATCATGTTTTTGTTGTTGCATTCACACACGAATGAGAAGAGACACAACCCGTTTTACTTTCTACATATTTCGTTTATGAATAATTTTTTTTATTACTTCAGTGTGAGACATAATCATTATTTATTCAACCCTTTTTTTTTTTTTAATTTAGTTAACTTTTTTTTCCATATTTTATTATAAACTGTTGTTTTTTTTTTTTGTTTCTCGTAACATTCTCTCGTATCCTAGTATAGTGTATTTTAACCATTGCTCGTATCTTTATCCTTATCCTCTCTACTCGGAGCACCGATTGTTTTATACTTAAAGAACATATTTTAACGTTCATTTAGTTTGTTTATTTTTTTAAATAATTATTTTTCTTTGTCTTTTGGTTGGGGCATCATTGGATTATTTTATTTTGTGATTCACTGTGTGATATTTTTATTTTTTTTATTAAAATAGATTTTTTAAATTTAAAAGTTTTCTCATCAATTAAAAATTTAAATGCACCCAGGTAGGCTAAGGTTGGAGCGAAAGATTTCACACGATGTGTTATTCTTTTTACTCCTGGCAGGAACTTACAATTTGTGTATCGATAGTTTTGGCAAAAAGTATTAGTTCAGTTTGGGCCAAATAAAAAAGGAAATTTTGGAAAAATCGCTTCTTACAAATACCGATATTTTGATATAAGCAATATAGTAATCTTTTCCTTATTACAATCTAATCGTTATAAGAACCCTTTTCTTGGAACAAATTGACCTTATACATTTTCAACATAATATCATTCCATGATAACTAAACTATTTTGATGACAAAATAACGGCTCGTAGACAAAACAAAGTTTTTTGGTACAATTTAATATCGATTCATTGAATGATATACCTTTGACGCCCAAAATACAAACTATATTAAACTAACAATCTTGAAAATTAGTAAAACTAATCTTCAAATAAATTTTCGAAAAACGGATGACTTTTAAATACTTAGTTTTAACTAGTGAACATTTTATATGAAAAGTTTAATTACTTTATTAAAATATAAATGAAACAAGTAGATAATCAAATTTACGACTCTATAATTGACTAATTTTACTTAAATTATATTGTTGACATAATAAACTTTTATTACATACTCGACTATTGTCCTTAAAGTTTTTAAGGGTTTATATATGTTTTCATAATACAATTTAAATATTTTTATATGTGTGACCCCATTACACAAATATGTGTAATAAAATTAATAGAAAATTATAAAAATAAATTATTGTCTAATATTCACGTTGACATTTATAAAAGAGACCTTATTATATGCCAGACCGGCCCAGACCTTATCACCATAAAATGAAACAATATAATAAGTTCAAGTTCCCATACAAGCTACAAATACGTCATAAAAAATCTAAAGATATATGAATGATATTATTAATTGTAAATGGCAACAGGACAATATATGCCATGATCGAAGCATGATCCAAACTACTGCTTTTTTTTTTCAAATTTGCACAATGTTTTCAATTACTCAGCAAAATAAGGCACCTTGTTTATTGCCCTATGATTCAAATTTATAATTTTCAGTTTTTTAAATAACAAAGCACAAAAGTTTTTTACCTTTTTTTTAACTTATTTTAAATAATTTCAAAATATCACCTTTTTTACATCCTTATCGTAAAGCAAAGCAAATTTTTGTTTTGTTTTTAGGTTTAAGTCATCTTTTAAACGGAGTTTCATCGAAATTTTAAATTAATCAGATAAATATTAACTTCCCAATGGGAAGTTCATGTAAGGGGCCCGATAAATCAAGGTATGTCACTATAGGAAATATCAGGCCAGGAAAATGATGTAAGAAATCGTTAGTTTTAAATTGCTGATTTTTGAAATTTAATGACATCAAAAACAAAATAAGTTTATAAATCAAAAACAAATTCAAAATCACTTTATTTAATATCAAACGATAACAACACCATTATCAAAGGTCTGATTTTATTATTCACTTAACGATACCGTGCTTCCTCAATTTTGATTTTCTACCAAATATTTTTGTCAAAAATACCGGAAAACATGTTTGCTAACTCCTTACCCATAAAACCAATAATTTACTATAGTTTCATCAACTTTTCAAATTGCTCATACATTTAATGATGTTTTGGACTACTGCCAAGAGATCTTGAACTATTACATACAATTAAATTTATATGTCAATAATTGAACTATAAATTTTCTATCTAAATAATATTATAATGATAAAATCAATAAATGTCGTTGAAGTACTAAAAACATTTATACATTTAGAAGTAAAAAAAAAACAATATAGAGAACTTATTGAAGAAAATAATGGCTAAGTTTTCTTAACGATATATATAGCATAACTATCATGGTATAGATGGATTTTCTGTGGTAAAATGCTTTTATTATCTGTTGTGTGTTCGCATTACATACATACACAGAACAGTGATAATATATTAAGAGAATTATTTAGTGATACGAGTGAAATTATCAGATACAAAATAGAGTACCTTTATATCCTGTATCTATGTATAGAATTAAACAGAGGTTTTGGTTCAATTTGCGATAAAAATAAAGCAATACGATGAGAAGCAATAAAAAACTGGGGAAAGTATAATTAATAATAGAATATGGACGGTAATAATAATAAAAAGCGCTTACTTAATCATTGGGATGCGAACAATGAAGGGCCTAAAAGAAATCATAAAATTGGTAGTGTTTGAAAATAATTGTATTTAGATCAATCGTCCTTTGAGAAATTTAGTAATTATTAACTAATAATAACAATTTACACTAGCATGACCGTGATATGTTTTTAGCAAACTTCAAAAAAAAAGGTCCTAGTATGTATGGTCCTAGGAAAATTATTTATTGGAAGTTGGAGTTAGTTGGCTCTGTCATCATTTATATACTTGTCTGGCACATCCGATTCTCCATCCCTTTCGTTGCTAGCATAGGTTGAACGAACATGTCTGGAAAGTAAGCAATCTCGGCCTTTTAACTCATGCCTGTAATGTAGTTTTAATTTTTAGCGGTGAAGGTGATTGGTAGGAAAACCACAGCATATAAACCAAAATCAAGAAATACGAAATTATTTAAAGTTTGAAATCTTTAAAGGCCAAACTAGAGAATGGAAAAATAAAAAACAATTTATTTTAATGTTAATGTGCAGTTTGCAGTAAAAAAACGTATCCTAAATAATCTCTAAACAAATTGACAAATCGAATCTATCAATCCTTTATACGACTGTAATAAAACAAAATGATTTAGTCGTTACAGATTCAAACAGATAAACTTTAGATATCAGTATATTATACTTTGTTCATATTATTAAAAACATGAACGAACATTTAACATTTAGACAAAGATACAGACAATATGAAATAGTCAAAAAGTAGATATATGTATATGAGAAACAAAACAAAGTTAACCCATTTGAAAACGACCATCGTTAACATTAGATAAACGGCTGTGAACATAAACGAGGGCTTTACATAAAGCAGTTAGAATTTAAAGTCTTTAGTTGAAGTACCAAACCCATACAACTAACTCTATATATATATATACATATATAAATGATAGATCTTTTACACATAGTTTTCGCTAATATTCTGAATAGTCAAATGAGATATATACTACTATATCATCCCTCTTTACCAATTCTCCTCTACAAATACATTTTATGTATAAGAGCATTATTATTTATTGATGAATCTGTGTGTCTTTTGAAATATCGAAAATCAATTGTGGTACTTTATTTTTCTTTCTTAATCTTTGTTGAAGGTGAAATTGATGTCAACAAATGCTATAATAATATGTCTTTTGTCTGGTACTTAAGGGACAAAAAACCTTTTTAAAGATGGTAATTAATTAGAAAATATAAAACAATTACCTCGAATGTGGCTTTGTATGTTATAATGGCGCAAAAAGTTTTTAACACATTCTTACGAAGTCTGCAAGGCGCTAGCATATTAAGTGAAACAAAGTCCATTAAACTGTACGCATTTTTAAAGCATTGCTAAAATTATATACAGTTCAAAATTTTTCTGGAAAAGCAGCTAAATAAAAAAAAAAAATCAAATTACATAATGAGACTTTGAAACCCTAGAAACTTTATGTTACTAAGCCACAATTTTAAAGCTATGGAAAATAGCAATGATACAAAAACTTCATGAATAAGGGTTCGATCTGAAACATTTTAATATCTCATACGTACTTTGAGATCCAACTACTGCATTAACCATTAATCAATCCATTTGGCTGAGCCAAACAGATTGAATATTTATGAGATCATATATTGGTAGAGAGTGTACTGCACCAGCTTTCCAATGGTATTACATTAACATCGTCTATCAATGTGCATCTCCTAAAACCAGTAATGTCAGTTTGTTTTTGGTGTAACGGTTAGGTAGGTTTATCATCGTTTACAGAAGAGATGCTGAAGTTGTTTTCATCTCTTCATGCTGTTCCGTTCATAATACTTTTTCACTTTGTCATAGTCATCAGATTAAAACCTAAAGTATATATATATATATATATATATATATGTACATATATAATATAATACTCTCTGACTCTGTGTAGATAAAAGTAATAATAATGTCCATTTGCCCATCTGGTTCTTCGTTCCAGGTCCACTATATATTCTGTACGGTTTAGTCGTGGGTTGTTGTCACTTATGCTAGTGTTTTTAAAGTCTCTATGTACTTTGTTATTGCAGGTTATATACATTCAATATAATAAATATACAAATCGTAGATGAAAAAATATTATTATGTAATTTTAATCTAATTCCTGTTGTACTAGAGTTGTGTCTTAATAAGTTGTTTATAAAACACTTCACGATTACTTCTTTTGACCCCCCGCCTTGTTTTTACACTGCATCACAATGGCTCCTACAAAATTTTGGCTCTCCTTCTTACGTAGGGTTAATATATATTAATAAAGTATAAACATGTTTATACTCGATATATGTATATATATACATATATATATATATATATATATATATATATATATATATATATATATATATATATACATATATATACATATATTTATATGTATATATATGTATATATAATATGTCAGAGTAAATTATGTTTTGTCAAAGTTTGAAACAATGGAAAATATTGAAGCCCATTCAAAATTTTGATGTAGATGCTCATAGACTCACGTAACTACCCCGTATGTCTGTGTGGCTGTTCATGCATCATCTAGATAACTCACAAAAATGAAAAACATATGTGACAATAAATTTGGTGATTTCTAGACATAAAAAGAGCATTTAAGTTCGTGATTGGGCAAAATCAGTTTTTTTTTTAAGAACCATTCCATTCATAAACTGCTTAGATTCATCAAAATTTGAGCTCAAATTTAACTAACAAGCACGTATATTTGCAATACATATTATTATTTTTATACATGTGTTAATAACTGCCTGGAATGCGTATATATATATATATATAGTGTATTATGATTGCCAATTTTAGGAAATCTATAAGTATTTTCAATAACCAATAAAAAAATAAAATTTGAAGTAGAATTGGGCAATGAAAAGCGAATATTTAAAGCAACCCCCGGCCAGCCTTGTCACATTTTGTGCCATCCAGCAAGTAGAACAGAACGTATTCTATTCACGACTTCTTAGTGAAATCTGACTTATCATAGATTGTCCAAACTCCAACATCAGTTTTTACATTTTCCTTTCATTCAATTTCCAAGCTTGTATACCATTTTTAATACGGCTTTATTCCTTAGATACTTTCTTCAACTTTTGTTCACTAAATTATGAAGCTTAAAACCATAATGGAAACCGATTTTACAATTCAAATTTGAGATATTATTGTCAATATTATCATTGAGCAAATTTTTCTCTTTTGAGCAAAAAACTTCTCATTCAATAAATTAAAAATAGAATCCCTAAAATAAAAATCAATTATCTTAGATAAAATACACATTATCTCAAATGAAAAAATAGTTAAATGCGAAATAAACACCTTTTGATTCCTTACTAAGTGACATCGCTTTGTAATTTAATCAATTCTTTCTGTAGGGAAAAGTCGTCTTATGGAACAAAGCAAATTCAAATTACCATTTTTGCCCATACCAGCGAATCCTCTCTACTGTGATGTAATAATTAACTTAAAATGATTTTCTAAACATTATAAAATAATGAGATGGCAGCAAACTTTTTTATTCCATAGGATTAGTCTTCAAACTTGTTCTAATGGTTTCTAAATCGACTTATAACTGTCTTTTATACCTAGTTTTTGCTAACCATTAATAATGACTGTATATATCAATTAATTGACGTCGCTTATTAATTTACACAACGTATAAGATTGCATAATACTATTTTGTTGTAAACATCTTATTTCCAATATATTCTTTAGTGTGTTGGCCGGTAGAACAAACCACGGCTAATGTAGTCAGTATGTCTAGAGATATACCTAACAGCTACAACAACAGGACCATCACATTCATTGAAAGCGTTCATTGAAAGTGTATGGTTGTGTGTAAACGCAGGTAATGTATATGTATAAATTACTTTGTATACCAAACAAATATTACGCACTCATTAAAACAATATAAATACACTGATAATAATTGACATACAACTTGAAAAATACCTATATTTTTCTTATACAGCAATATGCCCGTAATGTCTTGAATTGAATGAGTTTAAATATGAGATCAAAAAATGCATATTCTACATTTCAATCTGATAAAATTTTTTGTAGAAGTAAACTAACTAAACTAGCTCCTTTTTTGGAAAATTTCCGTCAATATCCTGAATCACATCGTGCCTATACATATAAAATTTCATCGACTGTAGATTTTAAACGCTGTATTGATAGGTAAGATGTTTTTAAAATCAAACCATCCCGAACAATTCTAGCTACAACAAATTTAAAATTACTTGTTTAATAGTTTTAGAGTTATATTCCCTGAATGACAAATCGACAGACAGGCGAACATGAAAAGAAATTTTCTGAGGTAGTCCGATGTCGATACAAAAATCCAATTATCCAGAAATGCAATTAAAACGCTAAGCTATTTCAGGAACTCATTGCTGTTTTTTAAGATCACAGTCTTGTACTAATGACACTAATTTTACGTGCAATACTTTAGTAGTTGCGACTCTTTGTACATTGATGAAAAATATGAAAATAGACATTCCAATGGGCAGATGCCTCTAAGAAAACCAACAAATGTGCACTAAATATAAAATATTGTAAAGGTGTTGATAATATCGTAGTACGGAATGATTGTCTATGTACACTGTGGATCAGTCACTATAGTATATACAAAACAAATGATGACGTTGATATAAGAATAAAAATTATACTAAAAACAAAATGGAATCACACATACAAACAAATACAAAAACGAACTTAAAAAGTACACAGTATATAGTTTGAGTTTAGAGTTAGTAAAGTATTACGTGGGAATGAGAGAATATAATTGTATTTATATATCTATTATATTTACTAGATAACTAAAGATGGAGCTAGTATAGGTAAAGAAGAATACTGTACTCTCGTATACCGGAGTCTCGTCAAGGGTGGTGATTTAGTTGAAGTACCTTTTTTAAACATAACACAAACTATAAACTATGTATTTATTATAACGAAGCTAGTAAAACGGTGGTACATGATCATATTGTATATATATTCTCAGGATAATTATTAGAGTTACGCTAGATGTCATAGCTTTTTGAAATACAACGAAATTTATTTTTACTTCTGGTTATTATAACCGAACGTAGTGTAAATAGAGAAAAAGTTATGTTTTCCTTTGACACTACACTTTTACTTTCATTCGAAATATCGTCGTTGGTTTAAAAAGTGATTGTAAGGATTATCTGACTATACCAAGCAAGATATGGGTACATTCAAATTTATGGGCTTTAGGAATTGCTTTCTATACTTCTATTTTTGCCCTACGAAATCGACATTGGATGAATTCGTTGATAGAGTTAATCTTATTATATTCTTCCTTATTTGAAACACCTGAGAATAATTTGTTTGTTCTTTAATATTCTCTTTTAATGGCTTTTAATGACGGAGCCTCGGATAGCTTTTTTTTTCATTTCTTTTCCAGATGAAAACATCCTTGAAAAATTCTCAGTTCTAAGATAATACCTTAGCCCTCTACTAACAGAATAACAATTTGGCGTCCCAGCGTTCTCGCGTTTTTTTTTTTTAAATAAAAATTTTAGAACATTGGCAAAAAAATTAGATAATTTGCATTAACGTAAGTAATTTTTATTTAAATTCATTTAAATTCGAGCCAATCGATATTGTGCAAAAGTATACAACAAGATCATAAAACCTTAGATCGAAATTGAGAGTTTTCTAACTTTATAACATACTTTCTTAGAAATAAACAACAATAGCAAGATCACGTGCGCTGGAAGTTGGAACGATTGAGCAATATTCTTATAATCGATGAGTCAAGAATTAATCTACGAGTTGGCGATGATTGTAAATTGCTCTGAGAATAGCTATTGATATGAAACATCTTGTTTTGGTCCTTTTTTTTTGCTTCAATATAGTATAGAGCCTTTGATTTTATGCAAGTCATTGTCTGCAGATCTGTAGCAAAGCTTCTTAACCTGTAAACATTTTAATTAAATTTAAACATATAAAACTAAAATTATGTTAAATTTTCTTGTAAAATACAAGATTAGTACCGAAAAGACAAATATGAAATAAAACTTAAAACACAGCTTTTGTAAATATGAGATTTAATAAATAAATTTACAAATTTATTTTATAATAGATTAAAATTATTCGATTGAATATTAAACGAAGCGTATTTACTTCCCATTTCAATTTATTATTCAATGTTTGATTATAACAAGCAATTCAAAAATATTGTAAAATTTAAAAATAAGTTTGTGCGTATTGTGCGTCCGTATTACTAATAAAAACGTGACAGCACGTACTTACGAATAAAAAAAAAATACGGAAATGAAATTAATATCGCAAACCGTCAAACATTTTTATATAAACTGGTAATATGAGATAAGAATGAAAGGCAGACACATGACGGCAGTCTGTATGTATAGGTGTACAATAATAAGGAGATAGAAGGATCAACTGTTGTGTAGAATAGAGAAGGATATACAAATCAACAACAACAACAACAACAACAACAATAAAACGCGTACACATACGTATATGCTGTACAGAGTATATGTTCGTTCGCTTGACTTAGCTTGCCGGCTGCAAAGAGGACGCTCAATGTCTAGACACTACGTCATGTAACATATACACACATTCATATACTACCATGTATATACCAAAAATACAGTGTATCTTATTTTCACTATAAAACCTTTTCAGTCATTTTCATCATTAGAATCTTGCCGCTTCGCTTTAACATCTATTTTCAATTGTTTATAAACGAAATAAGAGAAACACAATACATTTCATTTTCACCATGTTCCCTCTGATCCACATCTAACATACTCTGTGACGTAACACGGAAGGTTCTATTTTATTTCATCTAAATTTTTAGAAATCATTTTCTGGTAGAGAAAACCTAATGCATTAATCTCAAAAGCTTGATATCGAGAACAAAGCTTGTTTGTCCGCTACTGTGCAGAGAATATAAAATAGTGCTTTTCACGCATTGTGAAAGGCCTAATTGACCTAAAGGCATATTTCTTGTAATGATTTTTGTGATTTGTAAAAGTTAACAATTTTGTTGGTATTGTATTTAATGATTCTGTAATTTGAAAAAATTACCAAAAATGCCAAATAACTTATCTCGTCATTGTTGCGTCTAGCGTAATTAAAATGGAAGGAAACCAAAAATAACACTTATTAACGATTGGATGTGGAGTTATCGGTATTTCACGATTTTTCAAAAATTCCAAATAGTTGTTGAATTCCATTTTGAACATTATTGACTTGGAAAATGATTTAAATTTTGAAATCCAAAATGACAAATAATTATGAAGTAAAAATTCATATAGTGAAAAGGCGAGGGGAAAAGCTATAACAGACTATTGTAAAATTTTTGAAGCTTTCACAACTAAAGCGTTGAAAATTTTTGTTGTTGTTTAATTTTAAATAAATAATAAATTTCAATTCATACAAAGTTTTCATTTTCAAACTTTTTAATTGTATATCTTTTCATATAATTCATATTTGATGAAAGTTTTACCATGTTTTCTTGTATTTGTTTAAATATATAATAAATTAGTAAATAAATAAAACATTGTTGAATGAAATTTGTATAAAATTCAACTGTGAATTGAAAAATAGAATAAAATTTCTTTTTTTCTAATTTTGAACAATATATTTTAATATTTCATTGTGTTGTACGAAAACTTGGTTTGAATTTTAAGTGAAAATAACCAAACAAGATTTTATTAAACAATAGAAATCCGTTTTATTTCAATTGATTTCAATGCTTACAATTTTTCAAATTCTTCTTATTGGTTTAGAAAGAAAATAAAAAAAATTTAGTAAATGGATCAACCATTTAGCCAAAGGAGTTTTATTAAATGACAATGTGGGTCAAAAGATGTAAAAATTTTCATATCTTTTGTTTTCTAAAACCATTCTTTTATTTTTGGTGAAAGAGCATAATAAATTTGGTTTAAATGCTTGAAAAAATTGAAAACACTAACAAAATATTGGTATAGGTACACATTGGTATACAATCAGTTGATTCGTCCTTTTTGCCCGTACATTCGTCTGTTCGTCCTCAAGATTACTTAAAAACATATAGATAGCGACCAAAAATTTTGACACTGTATTTCTAGACTTAAAATGTATCGTAATGTTGGCTTGTTTTTCAAAAATAACTCAAGGGTCTCGTAACTCAAGTTTAAAACTTTAACCAAACTTATTAACGTTCAAAGTTCACATAAAAAATTCATTTAATATTTGTATTATTTGTACTATTAGGTAAATTATGAATTATTAAAACAGTTCAAGGACGCACATTAACATCTTCTAACACACCCATGGGCACACATAATTATTTATTCATTAGAATGTAGATAATTTCGAATCAAATATACATTAGAAACACATTATATAACAGTTCTAATATATTTGGTGTTGTATTCTAGGAAGTTTGGTATCCTGTAGGTATGGTATAAAAGTAATATTTTTAGACGCTATAGGCATATATAAAGGAAATAAAACATGGAGACGCCAGCTCTAAAAAATTTCAATCATACTTTCGTTAAAATACAGCTTAAAATTTACAAAACGCGTTGTTTATATTAATTAAAAAAGTATTCTAGTTTCCCATTTCCCAACTTTTAAAATGGAATTTTAACGAGTGGCTTTAATGACTATATACAACCGAGTGTATTTACATGTAACATTGAATAGGGTCGGTTTTGAAGAACTGATCAAAATCGATTCCTACTATTTTTGATGAACCAAAAAAACCGCTTATTTAGAGTTTTAATAGAGTTTAAAAAGTGTAAAAGATCAAAATTTAGCTTTCAGCACTTCTCTTATAGTCTAAAATAAAGTTAGTAATATTATTTCAATATATATTATATAAAATTATTATAATAAAAAAATTTAGTATAGTACAAAATAAACACAAAATTTTTTAGTAATATAGCTTTATCCATGATGTTCTACACTCTTATACTAAAGTCAGTTAGACTTTCGGGTAAGTTCACTAGCAGATAATTTACGTAAAATTAAGCATCCGATCCGAATATTGAGTCAATTCCTATCTATGACTTTTCTAGGTATACTCAGAAAAATATAGTTATTTGAATTTGAATGATATTAATCTTTGAATTATATGAATTATAGTAAATAAAAAATAAGAATAAAATAATTTAAGTTTAACGAACAAGAATTTAACATGTTCATTTGAAAATGACCGATTTATTGTAGGATAACCATAGATCGGTAGTTATTTATAAACTATTTAATAAAGAAATGCAAGTTTGCATGTCAATCAATCATTTGATGATTTACAAATTTTTCGTTTTAGTAAATTTCATATAAAATTACTGTATAGATAAGGAATATAATGTACTTAAATACATCTTGTATTTAAACGTTTAAGTGAAAATAAAATTTCAATAAAATTTGACAATTAAAAACTTCTGTATACTTATAATTATATTTGATAATTATGCCGCCACAAAACAGTAAAATTTCAACTATATATTAATATGATTTTTTATTGAACATTTTATAAAGTTCTTACATCCCAAAGCTCTGGTAAAAAGGATCTTGATCAAATTCTTGACTTAAAAAGGGGAAGTTTATCTGTTCTAAATGAGTTGATTCTTATAAATACATAACAGTTACATAAGCAACTTTGATTCGAAAGAAAAAGATCATTAAGAGCTTATGACTTGTTAATAACACGTAAAGCAACAGCTCACAGCGAATAATATTTGGGAGCTTCACAGGATTGTACCTTAAACTTGCTGTAATTATATCATTACATTTATTTTCAATTTTTTATGTAATTGTAGTTCTATAAGTATAATATTTATATTTTTAAACATATACGAGATGTAATTTTGTTGGGTATCTATTAAATACGCCGCATTTTTCATAAGCCTCTTGGATCAAGTTCATTCAAAAAAATTGATACATTTTTATATAGACTGATTTCACTTTTAATTAACTTTTATTCATTTTTTTAATACCAAATCGCAATTTTAAGATTATATTTAATTTTAAGTAATATCATTACTTGGAAATAAATTTATGAATTATTTCAAATGGAAAAATTAACTCTTTCTTGTACCCAAAAATTTATTTAGAAAAATTGTAAAGTTAAAATGGGGATGCTAAATCGACGGTTACGCTAACAACATAAGTACGTGTTCTTGTCTACATCGATGTGTCCAGTGGATAGGAATTAAACTCAAGATTATTCACAGCGCATATCTGAAAGTCCATCGAATTTCAATTAATTAGTTTGTAATTCTTCATGGAATGAATATAAAATAATTTTTTTATGTAGATAACGACAAAAAACTAATTTTCTCTATCATTATATATCTCGCCCCATTAATTAAATAAAAATCATCCCATTTTCTTTGTAATTATACACACGTTTTAAATTTTCTATATATATATTATTAGTATTAGCTAATAAATTGTCCAGTTTTCTTCTAGTGGCATCATTATGAATTATAATTAAAATATATGGTAAATGTGATATAAAGTAATTTGACTACAGTAGATAAAATAATTTCATTAGAATATGACTAATTAAATTTCAATATTTAAATCATAATTAATGTTGTACATTCATTTTAATAAGATATTAAACAGAAATTCAAGAAAATATAAATATGTATTATATATAGGCATATCAACAATTTATTCGCAGTTTATTTAAATTTTATTTAAATTTTATCCAATTGAGATCGATTTTCGATTGCGTATATTTTTAGAAAATTGTGGAATAAATGGTTTTAATTGCTTATGGCACCTACTGCTCCATGCAGTAAATTTAACGTGGGCTATCAGTTTCCTTGCAAAATAAAACTCAGTTAGGAAGAAACTTGAAACTGACGATTTTTATACCTCCTCGACATAATTTATAGATATTTTTGTATATTTTTTTTATACTAAGTTATAGCTCCAAGTGGAAATGTTCTGATGAGTTTAGTTTTCGAAAAGGTATTTCATTTGATGGCACACCAAAGCAGATCCTCAATGTGGGTTCGATGAGCATGTTCACGACTCTAACTCAGAACTGATGTTATATAGAAAGCATTGATAAAATATTGGAAGATATAAAAATCTATTAAAATCTCCATTAAACAATAATATAATAGCATTAGTTTAATTTAAAATTACAATGAATAATTAAATTTAATCAACTTTATTTCTATATTAAAATCAACCAAGTGGCTATTGTTCAATTTCTTTGTCAAATGATTTGCACAAAATGCATCAAAGTAAAATAAACATACAATAGATAATACACAAAGATACATAAAAAATTAATCAAAAAGAAAAGAAAAATACATTCACAGATTGAACAATAAAGATCACTTGTAATGTAACGAAAGTTTAACAGAACATAAGTATTTTGGTTAGATTTCAAATTGTATACAATTGGTAGTACTTACAATGCACCCGAGACTTCGAATAACCTTACATAAATGTATATAGATGTAGCGTACAAAATGTGGTAATACCAATATGTAATATGTCTAGGGTTTTTATTGCTTAGGGATTGATTGTATTTATGTCCATTCAATCCTTATGTATCCAAATATACACAATGTTTTGTATGGTTATTGCAGTTTTGTAAGCAACAATTGTTTTAAAGCATATTGTTGCTAACTATAAGTCAAATTTGATTCTTACCAAATATTTTTAGGTAGAAAAATCATAAAACTTATTTTTCTTACTCCAGCGAAATAAATTATTTTTTTTAATACATTTAAGTAAGGCTTGGAAGAAAATTGGGCACAGAGACAAGACTCGTTGCGGTGTATACTAAATAGGCCCAGTATTCGCCAGGTGTAAATGAACCCAGAACCTACTTTCAAGAGCAATTGATAGTTCAATGCACGTGTTGCATATAATTTTTTGTAGCTATTATCAACTATCTGCTTAAGTTTTAATTAACGCAACTCAGCATTAAAAATAGATCACTCTAAAGATAGGAATTATTATTAATTATAATTTTTTTATACTATTTTTCCCTTCCAATAAAAACGATTTATCAAAAACTCTGTAAAAAGTTATGCGTCATCATACATAAAAAAAAAATAAACGCGTCAACTTGAGAAATCCGTTTTTTCGTCGGTTAAATGCACGCTCATAATCTAGTTAATTGTTCTATTGTGTTAATAATAAGTTTTCTTTCCATAGCAACCATTTTTGCCAAAAATTTCTTTTTGAAAAGAGTCCTGCACGTATATAGAACGATGTATAACAACATGTAATTAATAAAGGAATGGATTAATAATTATTATTATGAAGTTTTTAAGAAAAATTATTTAATTTATCTCTATTTCTCTTTCATTTATGAATTTTGGCAAATTATCCAAATAAAGTACGCTTTATACTTTTAAATAATATGTTTTGTATTAAAGTACACAACAACTTTTATGAAGCACCATATTTCCTTTGGCTCTATCGCTTAAAGCTCTGTATACATGTTAATAAAATACAAATAAAAAATCTTCTATAAAGTTGATGTGTGAAACAAATTATAAAAGTAAGTTTTCCAATTTTATTCAATTTCTTTTTGTTTCCTTTTAAACACTATGTATTATTGTTATTATTATTATTGTCTGTCTTTTACACATATATACAGTGTGATCCACGCCAAGTGCTTTCACATTTGTATTTCATCAGAGAAAATTATAAAATATAATTTTTTTTTTGTTCAAATTTATATACTACTCAAAGAAATATTATTTATGAATTGATTTATTCTTAACATAGACCTTATTGGGGTCGTTTCAAAACTAGGATACCAAAAAATTATTTCTTTATATTTTCTTGAAGATTGTTTTTGATACTTTCAATTGAATTATCCTTTAAACTATATGCCGATTAGTTACTTTACTTGGTTCCTCATTTGAGCACTATTCAAATAATATACGAGCTATTGACTGTGATTCCTAAATACTCAATAATATTGATGCCCTTCGAAATTTCTTCTTTGGGTATGACTTTGCTAGTGTTTCAGCGTCTTTAAAAATAATAGACACTAGTTATTTTTAAGAAAAACTTTCAGAATAATCACTAATTTTATTGAAACTCGTTAGCATGAAAAAATAGAAATAAATTAATGGATTGATTAGTTTTTGAAAAATATTATTGGGAACTAGACCATTGATTTATTTTTTAACTAGTAAATTTGAAATATGGTTTCAACTTTCAAATACGAGTATAGCTCGTGAATTGGCACACACACTATCACATTTATATACATTTTGTTAAACATATTTTCCTTTTGTTGTGTCTTGTCTCTCATAGCACCACTGTTGGCATGACTACATTCTACCTACATCACTATGCATTTTATTTGCATGTACAAAGATTGCCTATAACCATTAGACAACATTCAGAATATATAAAAAATAAATACATATATATGTAATTTTATTCAATTTGAAAACAAGAAAATAAAGAATGGAACTTGATTTGAATATGGAGAAAATTTAAAAAAAAGTTGATAATAACGGAAGTGTCTCAATTTTTTAGGTACCATTTTCAAGTAATACGCTTTTAGATTAGTTTCCCAAACTAAAACTCGTTTTAGAAAAAATGCGACAATTCATATTGCAACCATATTTTTTTATTTAAAAATTCGCCCTTAGTAAACGAGGATAAAATCTGTGTCATAATCATTTGAAAATTACGCTCTTAATAAAAAACCATGGATGTTCAAGAACAGTTTTAACTGATGGGCACCAACGTTGAGCTTATAATACTCTACTATATGTTAAATCTTTAGATTTTAAAAATGAATTTCGTGGCACGTTTTCAAATCCAAACTCAGCCTCAAGTTAAGATTTCATAGTCCATTTCGTTAATATGAATTTATAATATAATATGTATATCAATAATGCGAGTGTTAATTATTTGACGTTCTTCAGTTGGAATTTGCAAATATAGATCATAAATTCTCGGGACCAAATTGAATAATTTAAATGATATTGTTATTTCACATTAAGCGGTTTTATGTATTTGACACCCTTATAAAAATTTGCATGTTTATATAAGCTTGCATCTTATAGAATTTAATTTGATTGATTTCCCATTAAGCCTGAAATTTATTTATACGTAACATAATACAAAAATATAAAGATAATTAGAGTTTTATTTTAACTTAATTATTTATCATTTCCTTGCGTTTCCACCATAATTTGAATAATAATCGTTTTATTATTCAAGTTCAAAAAACTTATAATTTTTATATTAAAAGTTGTATAGTTTTTCAGCAACCATAATTCAGATGGAAATTTTGTTAGTAATTTGAATACTAGTCAAGGGCGAGTACAGGGGCGAATATACCCTCAAAAATATCCGGCGTATAAAAAAAACGAAATAAGATTGAAATATTATCATAAATTTCTGACAGATGTAAAATACGTCAAAGTATATTAGTGGCGAGACTCTAACAAATATTGACTGCACAAACTAAATTTTTCGTATAAGTGTTCAAATATTAGTATTGAGCTGAAATTTTGTTTTAATTCATAAGTAAATAAAATCAGTACATCGGGTCCAATGAATTTATAAGCCAATAAAAATCTAAACAAAAAATTTTTGTTTTATCAAAACTTTTTTACGAAACATTTTTCGTAAAATGTTTTATTTCGCCACAATAATAGCTCAAATTTTAAGCACATATATAATTACAATACATCTTATTATATACTTTTTTATAACTGTGAAGATTGGGTGTTTAGAGTAATTAATGTCATATATCGAGTATCAAAACAATTAACTCTGAAATTTGTTGCATTTATTTGTTATATGTTAAATTTTACATTCATTTGTCATTGTTTATTCTTAGATGTTTTGATTTCTTTTTGTTTAATTTTCGCGTTCTTTAGTGGTTTACTTATTCTGTAAGTGTTTATTAATAATGTGTACTAGAGTTTAACAAAGCTACACGCAAAAAAAAAAACACAGTTAAGGAAAAAAACCTCAGACGGACGGACAGACGAACAACTCTACAAGTCAGTTACAAATAATAAACCATCAGACGTTTTTAAACATTCGCTCAGTCAGACACATACAGAGAAAGATGAAGCCACACATACAAATATCATCAGTAAAGATATATAACGACGATTGCTTACTGCTTATAACAATTCCCAAAGCCAACCAACGGATCGACAGACCGATCGGATCGACACACAGATAGACAGACCAAGTGCACAAGCATCAACGACAGTGTCTAGACGTTGTTAGTTGGATGGCAATAGATGTAAGCAGCAAATCCACCCTCAACGAGAACTCTGTATACCGTATGTATTGTAGACCAGCTCAGACTTACCTATAATATGCATAACACGATGTTATATTGTGTAGTCAGAGTTTTATGAAATGGATTATCCGTTCGGTCTTTTTGTTTGTTTTCACCTCAATATGGCATAATATTTGTACAGAATGAAAGATTAATGCTGATGGTACACATCAAAATAATTAAAGTATTTTGAAGATTATACAAACGCTGGAAACGGTAATTTTATTAAAAAATGTGATCCCTTGCTTTATTGTTTATTTAAATGAACTTATTCTTATTTCTACCAGATTTTGTGACAACATATTGATTCACTTTTCTATTAATCGTTTATACAATTGTAGTTTGTTTGTTACCTAGGAAACCATTTGCTTCATACTTCACGTTCAAACATATCTAAGTAATATAAAAGCTCGAGTGTCAATTTAAAATCGATCATTAAAGTGCAATTTCAACGAATAATAATCTTTCTGAGTCTTTCTGAGAATTAGGAACCATATAGAAAAAGCTTCGCAAGCAACTTTATTATATCACTTAATGGATTTTGGATACAAATGGTTTTCAATCTAAAGTGAAGAATTGAAGTAAAAATATTTCTTAAAGCATTAGCTTTTATATAACAAAGATATCTCAACGATATCCTTAGGTTAAATTATATAATTGAAGACACTTAGAATGATGGTTTTTTTTATTACCATAATGAAACCAATCATGCCATCCATCATTGTATCCTGATTAGATTTTTTGATTAAAAAATTTAACGCCTTTATGTAATTCCGAACAGTTTTATAAACACCATAGGTATATTTTCCTTCTTTATTTATTAGTTAAGAACTCTCATCAATTCCATGGCGTAGATTTTAATCATTCGATGGCAGGAGATATATGAGAGTTTTCAAGTGCTATCATCTCCTTTTTATCAAATTTTGAAAATTATTTTATACAAAAATGCATTAGTTTTCTTAATAAGTCAGTTTGTAGAAGGCGAACTATTTATCATGTAAATTTGTAAGAATAGTCTCTATCTAATCACATCATAAAATGCAATGACGGATCACTCATTTACATGCAATTGAAAACTAAACGAGCTTGAGATGTTATGATTTGATATTTGTTATATAAAATAAAGGTTTATGAACTTTAAGATAAAAATTGTAACAAGGATTAACAAATAAAGGGTAAAAGTTGCATTCCCATAAACTCAAATATTTATAAATGCTTCATAAAACATTTTACAAGCAAAGTTAATTATTTAAATAAACGATGGCGTTATAATTATTATTTCATATGCAATTGTGTATAATTTATCCACATAGTTACAAAAACACAATGTATGCTTTAGTATTGTCAAGTCGAGTTGATTCGAAATGTTCTCCCCTAGGTGCATCACATGCACATTGGTCGTTTGGTCGTCGTCTCCTGTTAAACTCTCTACGTTGAGCTGTATCCTAGATATATATATAGGTAGCTTTATTTCTTTCACAACTACTATCTATTGCACATATATCTTCTACCTTTGACTCTTCCATGGTTAATTCTCATGTTCACTGCACATTTATGCACTAACAAAATGAGTATAACATAACATACACATTGTTCATGCCTAATCCAAACATTTTTCTTAGAAGTGTAGTAATTGCAGTTCATTGAATGCTTAATATAAAATTCTAATTGATTAATGAAAAGTGATATTGATAATAAACAAATAATCGAAGCCGGTACCATAGTTTAATATACACTAATGAAGATCAATACTGAAAATAAATGTTGGAGAAAAACCAGTTCCAAAGAAACCTTGTTGCTGGATTGTGAGGAATGATCTGAGAATTACAGAAAAAAAAAACATACAATAACTTATAAATTTTTTTTTAATTCCAGTCATGCATCTAATAACTGATAATTATTAAATACAATTTTTTTTAATGATGAAAATTTAAAAGAAAAACGAGTTGATTCAAGCCAAATATCAACTAAAAAACCAAGAAGTCCTCATACAATATATTATTCCTATTCTAATCGTGAATCCTTTGTGAGTATCGTCAAGAATTATGATTTTTGTCTTTCCTCGAAAAAACCATCAAGAAATTTTATCTTTTTAAAATGATATTTTTTATATTCACACAAAAATCCCATAGGAAAAATCTTCATAAGTTCGCAATCTCATAACAAATTTTTACAATTTTTCAATTAAAACCTAATTTTAGCTGTTACGATACTTATGCACCGCATTTTATTTTTGTCTATATACCAGTTATTTTGATTCTCAACAATAATTTCAAAAAACATTCAAATATTGATAAATCAATAAACAAATAAAATTTGGATAATCGCATATTATATTCCATTCGGTCCATTGTTACTTATAAACGCATGTAGACTCGCCAGTAATGCACAAGTAGAATCGTAAAGGTAATCTTCCCTTCGTTTTGAATATCTTCCTAGCATTATTGCACGTGCATTTTATAATAAGTCATATTTCATTTCGTTTTGTATACATTAATCATTGTAATTAATATTACAAAGTTAGTTCAACTTTATATTAAAAAATCAACCATTTGTTATCATGGACAGATTCAAAATAAGTATTGTTCTATAGTGACAAATGGAAAATATCATCTTTGAATAATAAAATTGTAGGCACCTATAAAATTTCAGAATAAAATTATGAAAAATGAAATATTGTGTTTAAAATAAGAACATAATCTTGATTAAATCAATTTTTATGAAGGTCTGAAATAATTTTACAGAAATTCTTCAACAATTTTAGCAATGGTTTTTCATAGTAAAATGATAATGTCTGAGGCATTTTACTATGAAAAACCAAATTGTTGAAGTTGTTGAAGAATTGTTAATGAATGAGTAGCGAGCGCATCATAATAACTCCATTTTCTTAATTAAAAATTTGAGCACCTATTTTAATTTGTAGCGCCTAATTTTGTACTCAATTTCAATTCAATTTTGAATACTTTGCTCTCCTTGCTGAACGAAGGTAATATTAACTCTCAAATATAAAATACATCCCTGGCCAATATACCAGTACATATGTCTATAACAGCAAATAGTAATTTCAAAATCTGTTCACACATAGATGATGTCAAAATGAATTAGTAACAAAATAGAATACATACATACATAGTGACTGGTTCTTGCACCGATCTCGATCGACATCCATGTCGTTTTGTAGCAGTTCATCATTGCACCGTAACAGTTATAAATGTAATAGGTGATCCAATTTATGCTTTGGATTTTGCAATACTGTCAAAATGGGTTATGTTATTGATAGAGATCTCTGTAATTATGGCAGTATGTTATGTAATATCCATTTTATTTTTTCCAAATTTTCGCGAACAAATAACTCAAAAAGTTTTTCCCAAACAATGTCAGAATCAAAATTTTATTTTTTGATTAGAAATGTGTTTCGCAAAAACCTTTTTGAAATGCGTTTTCATATCAAGAGTGTGTAAACAAGATTTCATAATATTGGATAATTTTTTTGTTTTGTTTTTTTGTGAACGAAAATTGAAACAAAAAAATACAATGTATATTACATTACATTAGTTCGTTTAGGAGACTAATACTCAGATTTTCGAGCAAACCAATCATTACGAATAAAGCTTTATAATCTGATATCCATGTAAATATTGCTTCAACGGAAAATGGCTTTCAGATAAATTGTAGCAAAATTTATTTTCTTAAGCCACTCATTAATTTTAACATTGGTTATACGTCGCTTTTCTGAATCATTGTAGTCTGGAATCCCTATCATATTTTATTTATTGTGAACTGCGTTTAGCAAAAAATGAAATGAAAGTGAATGTAGTGGATCAGTCAAAAACTTGATGACGCTGATATAAAATGTTATAAAATTTTAATAACTTTTCGCATTAAAATTGATAAAAATCTGTTTATTTTTCTACTATCTCTTTTAGCATTTGTTTCAAAGATTTATTGGACCCAATTAACTAATTTTACTTATTCATGAACAGTTCAATTTAGGTTAGATATATGGCACTGAAATTAGGTGATTTTGTGAACACACATACCAAAATTATGTTCGCGCATTCAATATTTTTTTGTTCGTTATAAACTCTAGACTCAATCATATATTTCATATATTCAGCGTATAAAATATGCCTTTTATATAATTTAATCAAATATAATTAGGATTAATTGAGCGATTAAAAAAATGAATAAAACAAGAACTTTTTTTATTTTTCAAATTCCTAGAAAATTAGCTTGCAAAAATTACAGTTGATTATCAGATAATAGGAAGGAAATTACAATTTTAAAAAAAAGATGCAAAAAAATGAGTGAATAATTTTTTTTTAAGTTTGAGAACAGAAATTGAATCATCGAATGCACATCATCAATGCAATAATAATATATAGATAGGAATAGTTATTGGAATATGTCTGATATGTATAAAATGTTATATTGCTCGTCATAAAATAAAATTACTAAATGTATGAACTAATAAATATTATTACACCAATAATGGTTCGCGTATTGAATTTTAACACATAGCTCTAGTATCCAGGAGATGACTGATATTTTAAATTGTATTCAATTTGGCATAAAAAACGATAATTTCAATATTTTTTATTACATTTGCTTGATTTTATAATACTATGATTAAGCGAAAATTTTCCATTAGAAGTCTCATATTTTGGATTGTTTAATGAGTCAAAATTTTAAACAGATAGGTAAATATTTACGTTTTTCATTTACATCTATGGCTGGTGGTATGAGACCAACAAAAGGTGGTACTAAAAGGTATTTTATAATTTCTTCGTCATGATATTAGTTAATTATTTTGATTATGCTAAACACAAAATTTTCTAGGTTTTCGCATGAGGATTAGCAAAGTCAACAGTAATGGACCGGAAACTGAAGTTTTGAAAATATTTATACTTAGAACTCCTATACCGACTAAAATATGGATCTGAAGATTATTTCAGAACTTCATTCATTTTGAGAATTCTCCTTCTTCGAGTGAGCATTGACTTCTCAAAGCAGGTATATGATTCGTATTGATATGATGGCCTATGTCGCGGACAAGACTGTTCTATATAAATTTTTTTTAATCGACTTATATGTAAAAACGTCTAATTTTGAGCCCTGAAGAAGTCAACAAAGTTGATGACACGTTGGCGAGAAACTAATGTTATATATTTTTTTAAATTCAACTACAAAATTTAGTCGGAGGAAATGTAAACGTCAACAAATTATATTATATATAATATGGTATATCTATATATAGTTTACTTAGTTTGTATATGCTGTATACATATATATATATATATATATATATATATATATATATATATATATATATATATATATATATATATATATATATATATATATATATATATATATATATATATATATATATATATATATATATATATATATATATATATATATTACGTTAAACTACTATTTAAATGAATAAGAATGCACCTGCTGACGCCTTACTGTCTGTCTGTGTCTGCTAAACTGCTTTCGAATATGTACGAGTGTAATGTAGGTAATATTAATATAATGACTAACAGGTCTACTACAGTAATAGTGTTGTAGTCTGTTTGTATAATATAATACACACAAAGTTTGTTGTGACTGCTTAAAATGAGAGACACCAACCAAATAAACATAGACGACCTTGTTTTGTCCTTTAAAAATATTTTTATAATATTCAATAGATTTGTTATAATGCCCATATATATAATAAATGCATTGGACAGTATCATACAAATGACAATGCTACGTAAATGTGGTCATTATTTGATCTATTTTGGATTTTTGTGCTCAAACAGTTTAGGAGAAAACCATTTTTGGTGTCGCCATTATTTGAAATTTAATAGAATTTTGATATATTTGTTTTTTGAATTTGTGCCATTTTAAGTATGGGGGTGGTTAATTTAACGTTAACCATTCCTTCCCCCACTTTGCTTAGAATAATTTCGATAAGTATTAATATTAATGAGCTAGAGTGCAGGAGGTTTATAGAAAATCTTATTTTTTTTTTTTCATTTTGGACCACAAGAGGGAAAACGATTGCAGTTAAACATTCCTTCTGTTCAAAAGCCTTCTGTTCAAAAATATTGTGGTGAAAAGTATTTGATTTTATAATTAGATCAGAGAAGATAGATAAAAAAAGTTTAAAGAAACGTTTTATCAAAGTAGGAACAAAATTTTCAAGTCAATATTACCAAACCACAGTATGAATTTCTAACAAAACGAAAAGCAAAATAATCTACGAAAAACATTAACTGAAGAAGTTTTCTCAAGTAGTTATACGTCTTGTTATAGTTATACCTATCAACCCTTAGGATATTTTCGTATTATAAAACTACATAGAGTTCAGAATTTATTGTTAAATAAATCCCGAACGAACAGTAATTGTAAAAAAAAAAAATAACAAGAAAAAATCGATCTCACTACTTGTAACTTCCCAACCAGCCAGTAACTGAGCACGATGGTTCATAACTTTGCTTTCGATTCTGTTTATCATTTATTTAATAATCCAGATGTGAAAGCATTTTTTATTGAACTTAAAAAACTTCTCACACATTTCAAAAAGTAACCCCAAGTTTTTCTTTATCTTAATTATTTATCATCTTTGGAGTTAAAAAAGTTGATTTTTTTAATTTCAACTACATAGGTCATAAGGTGACTTCAGTGGGTATAGTGGGTATAGAAAACCAGTAGCCAGCATTTTTAGGCGATCACCCATCATAGTACTGCCTGTGCCTGACTTAGCTTTAGTGAACGGTTGAGATATGTAATTACTCTACGCCTGTGGGGTCCACGACTTATTATTTCTAAATTATTTTTAGATAATTCACAACAAGATACACGTACTTTTTATAATTTTGACACATTTGGGTAGTTGATGTTAAATTCGTTCAAAATAATACGGTCATATTGAAGTGTATATAAAATAATTAAATGACTATATTTAGACACAATGGATTATTCAATATATTCAATATAGGGATTAAAATAATATAGGAATAAATTCAAAACTTTATAGAAAAACTATACTTAATTATCAATTTAACTTTCAAGATTTACAACGCGAGCAATAAATACCACAGGCAAAATCTAGTTCTTTATAATAAAACAATGCTACCTTAATTTTATCAAAAACTAGTGTACTGTACGATTTTTATATAGTATATACCTATGTGTATGACATTATGAATACAGTTATTATTTTCTTTTCAATGTAAGTTTATGACGGCAAACTTTTACAATAACTTTCATAAATAACTTAATTTTGTCAGATGTGTATAAGACTTCTATATCAAAGATTCAGTATCTATTATTGTGAAAAAAGTTTTGTCTACTCTATCTCGCTTATAGACAATGGTAGTATTATATGAAATTTAAATAAAATCAAGTGAAAATTACAACTAACAGAGTTAATTATTTAGGTACTCGATACTTGGTGAAGTATCAGTGTTTGAACTATTTGTAATTATAAGCATTCATAAAATATTTTAAATATCCAATCTATAAGTTAAAAATATATGGGCTAGGTGCACGACAAACTTACCAATAAGAAGAAGAATTGTGAAACAATATTATTATTATTACGAACTAGCGATACTCATCCCGACTTCGCCCAGGTATTACTAAGTAATCAGCATCCAAAAGTCTAATAAATTGTAGTTATAAAAGATACAATTATTTATTTCGATGAATTGTATATTGAATAATATATATTGTGACTTAAACAATTTTTTATTTGATAAAATAATGTTCAGAGGATAGCTGTAGCCGCATGAAAAATTGCCGTAAAGGTTTGTATTAAACAATATATATTACGAGTATCACTCAATTAAAATTTCTTTCTAATGTATTGATTTGAACCAACAAAATAGTTAACCCTACCAAAAATTGAATTTAAGTTTGTAACAAAATTCTAAGACTAAGAATATTCGGTATTGTATCTGATAATTAATTGATCATCACTTCATCATTGTCTAAGATACGGAACTTTGAAAATTGAATAAAATAAACAATAAATATTATATAGTTTAAGTTTAGAAAATAAAAACAAATAACTTAAAACGAAATGCCTTCTTATGCAGTGAGTGAATGAGTAGTGCTTGTTTCATCACGATACGATGGAAAATTGAAAAGTTTTCTACACTTTTAATATTTAATTAAAAATAACAATTGAATAACACTGAATTGTATTGTTTGATATTTTGACGAAGTATTTTGTTGTTGAACTTTGATAATGTTTATGATGAAGAACAAGGAATTAAATTTAAAAAGAACCAATAAATTGTTAACGACTAAGTATAAATAAATCATATGCTATTAGTTGAAATAATTGCGAGTTTGAGTTGATCGATTGTTTATAAAGTATTAAAACTATTTAAATTAAATTTATACGGTATTAATCTCAGATAGCGACGCGCAAAAGTAATTATTTAATCGATGTTCCTCAATTACCTTTGCCTATTACATTAACTGAACAATTTTCCGTATTAAAAATAAAATTCCAAAACTTGGATCTTGATTATTTGTTTAAACTAAAAATGTGATATCTTTATGAAACAATTTGTCAAATAATATTCAGTGGCCGTTGATAACTTTGTTGTGTAAAACGACCTTAAATAAAATAAAAATAAAAATAAATAAAAATAAATAAAAAATTTATTGATCTGTTTTTGATAAACGAATAAGTTGATTCCCCAATTTCATATACTTTATACTTAAACAATTCCTGGAATTAGAATTAAATCCTACCAAATAAATATTGCAACAAACAGAGTCATTTGCTTATATATCCGACATATGAGTGAGAATAAATTTTGCAGTTATTTATAATTTTTAAAATTTAAAAAACTACAAAATTATGAAGTAATTTATGAAAGTTTGTTATTTGAGCTTACGGCGAATGTAAACAGTTTATGAAACAATACTTCATACGAAAGCTTTTTCATAAGAGACAACACTTTTATTTCGACTTTTATTTCTAATAGTTGAAAACATGAATGCCAGCCAGATCCATGGAATGGCTATGACCGATTTGACTCCATCACGAACGTAAATTTATTTCTTATTGTATAGAAACCCATCAATATTCCTCCCTATCATTATCTCTTTTCATTTTTGAGATGTTAGCGCCGTACAAAGTGGTAGACGAAAATAGACTTTTGCTGCCTTCAATATTTTCTAGCATTATAAACTCTTGACTAAATTTAATGTACTCTCATATATTCTATTTTTGTCGGTTATAAAAGTCAGCAATCAGAGGTAAAAATCAGAATGTGCTATAATAGGGGTCTTATAGGAAAATGAGTCCCAAAGTTTTATATGAGTAAAGTACTTACTTAATAAGTTCAATTTTTCAAACGAACAAATATGATTTTTTAAATGATAATACATAAAAAGTTTATTCAAATTGATACTGTATGATAATATTGACTTGAATAAAACTTTCTAAAAGTTAATTAACAATCTCTAATGCAAATACGATACTTTTTCATACTTATTCGTTCAGTACCGTTTACGGTGTAGAATGTAAATTGTTTAATGAAGTAAAAATATTACTAATTGAAAAATGTATTCAGACAGATAAATTATAGAAAAAAAGAATTAGAAGGGGTTAAAAACATGGATAATGAAATCTGTCTGAAATTAAAAACAGTTTATCTGAAACGAGAAACTGAAGACAACAGAAATAATTATTTAAATAATACATTTATTCATTTTGGTTATTTACAAAAAACATGGAATATGACAAATGAAATAGTAAACAATTCACATTAGGAAATTAATATACGCTTACATATTATCTATGTCGAGGGTATTATCTACTACATAAAACAAAGATAAAAAAATTAATATTTCTTTGATTTTCGAAGTAAAAACAATAATTTTCGAACGAAAACTAAATAATATTAATCTAATATATATTACAATAGTTTTTATTGATGTAATAAATTATATTTTAACCATTGTTGCAATTCGTATATAAGTATAATTTATTTATACAAATGTTAGAAACTTTTAGAAAATGACTGTTTGAAAAGTTATTTTAGATTTACAGTAATAAATTTAAATTTCATATGTGACATTACGTAAGTGTAAGATTAATTAATAGCATTTAGTTTTGTGTTTCCTTTTTGTAGAATAATTTGTTGTTAATTATTTTACTGATTAAATATTGTACTTTTTACACAAATTTGGTAAACAGAAAACGTTAACCGAAAAACAATTAAAATAATAGAAGTAAAAAACAGGAATTCTATAAAAAAAAAAGGAATGACTTTGATAAATGCATGTTTTATCGTTCTACTAGAATCTAAAGATAGTTTAATGAATGGATTCTCATCTTACACTAATAAAAAATTTTTATTGATCCAAATTGAGAATCTGCCCAGGTTATAATAAGTATTCATAAATAAAAACCATTCAAAAACTCGAATCAACATTATCTATTATCAAAACCATCAAAACTTTGACGATTATCTTAATTTCTTTAAAAGATACTGGAATAAGAAATATGTTTCTGGTTGCAAATTTGATATGTCAGAGTTACTCAATACATTTACTAAAGGAAATTTCAAGAAAAGGATGGTCAAAATGCCAAAAAAAAAGAGATAATCATTTTCTTGATTCTTGATCTTTCCATTAAATTTAGGAATAATTGCTTCTATATGAATTCTAAGTCTTCGAATTTCTTCAGAAATCATCGAATATTCATTTTCTCGGCTATTTATTTAGATGCCAGCACGTATAATCAACTTTAGCTATAATAGTAGAATTTGTAGCTGTAAAAGGTCATTTGTAGAATTTATTTTTTTGACTTGAATTGACTCTGTATGCATCAATTTAGGTTTTCGATTTATTGTATTCTATTGAAAATTATAAACTATACCTTTATCTAGTTACCGTGTGTCTTATTTTTCCAAATGACAACAGTTTTTCATCTGTGATTTACATTCCATAATAAAATTATAATTAATTTGAATGTATTCATAATTTATATAAATAGTAAATTGTATACTTTGTCTAAATATATATATGAGAATGTATATACTTTATTATTTAATCAAAGATTACTTCAGACTTCAGTGTCAGTCAAAATATTGTGTAGACATACCACTATCAAATATACATGCATATATACGAACGACATATTGTATAAAATAATATATATATATATATATAATGTGAAGAACATATATATAATACTTAGAACGAAACATGCATGTGCACTAGAGGTTCATACCTACATTTTAAGAGACGAGAAAACGATCATTTCAAGTGGACGAACTGTCTAGACTTCAATGTTCTTTCTATTCTGGCTGATATCATTACTATACATAAAATACCATACAGATACCATACAGGATGTTTTTAGAAAAGTTATCATTTAAAGGATCAAAATACTGGTAGATACTATTTTATAAAGTAAGTTAATGCATTGATACTGAACCATATGTCAAGTATCTAAACAATTAACTCTGTTAGTTATTATCTTCACTTGTTGATACGTTAGATATTCCTAATTTATTAACTCATTCTTATACAAAATAATGATTTAAAAGAATAAAAATTGTTATGATAACAAATGCAAACATATATATCATAAAAATTAAGTTTTTTTAATTTTCTAACGAATTTTGGAAAAACAAAATCGTGTTTTTTATTTGCAAAATATGATATTTTTTAACGATGCGTGAAGAGTCTATTTTTAAGGTAATAATTGCATGCAGTCTATTTTTAAGGGCAATTAATTATTAGAATGTTTTTCTCTTGTTTCAATTTTCCCATAGCAATGTTTCATGATCTAAGCATGATCTAAACGTTCGAAGTTTGTAGAAAATTGTTTTCGAGAAAACGAAAAAAACACACAAACAAATTTCTGATTACTACTTTTTTGATTCAGGGCTACTCAAAAGATGGATTTTCGGTGAAAACTCAAAATCGAAATTTTTACAAGAAGTAAAAGAAAGTTAAAAGGGGCGAAAACCAATATATTGGAATCCTTGTTCAGAACCATGAAATTCTTGAATTTATCAGTTCGTTTACCTTCAAATAGAAAATTGCATGTACAATAAAAGCTGCATGTACAATTTTTCAGTTTCTTGATATTTCTAAATCATTTAATAATCACGTTAGCCAACTTCTATGTTATATTAAATGTTTTATATTATATTTGTTTTATATGTTGGCATACACTACACAAGATGGTGTTACTAAATTGTTGATTATTTTCATTTGCTTCGATATCAACATAAGAACACACAACAAAACACATCACATCAGTTTGAATGATGAAGAAGAAGCATCTTACATTATCTATCTTTTCATATGATGATGATATTGCTTCTTGCTATGGCTGTATACATCATGTTATTATTGTTTTCAAGTACCTACTACTACAGCTATCAATATGGGATACATCAACTAAACAGTTCTTTTATTTTTATTATATAAAAGAGATTTGCACTTAACAGCACACAATATTGTGAATTCATTACATTGTTTTCATTAGATAATCTGCCCACACTGACATTTAGTAACATATTGTATTACCGTTACACCCACATCAAAAACCTAAACAAGGTTTTATTGTACAAACTAGCTGATACCTGCTGTTTTTTTTGTGATAGTTGTATCCGTGACTTCGAACCCGATGATATCAATTTGTATTCAAATTTTCTAAAAGAATATCAGTAAAAAATAACACATAGGTATCTTTTATCACTCTCCAAATTATTTGTATGTAACTAATATGCGTCCATTCGTGAAATAGGCCTTCAAATGTACGACCTCTTGAAAGATATAAGACATAGGATTATTCAGTTCCAAAACTGTATAAAGCTCAACGTAAATACAGTTTTGCAATTTTGTAAAATACTATGTTAAAATATGGTGTAAGTTATGTTTACGGCCATAGTATCTTCCGGTAATGATTGAATCGAAACTCGGATCAGTTTGGCATCGGTGACTTTTATAACTAAAATATGATATTTAATGAGCAGTTTTGCGGACAGTTTCAACTTGTGATAATAATTTATGAGTTACTAATACACTGATACTATTTGTATCAGGAGAATATGATTTTTCAATATGTAGAAATATAATATGAGTTACTAATAAACTCCCTAAAATTTTAAGTGTCGTATTTCATGACACGAAAAGTCAATAGGAAAAACCAATAGATAAATTTTGTTGAAAAGAAAATTCGCTAAAGACTAGCATAATAAATAGTTTCACATAACAGTTTTTCATAGAGAATTTTCTGTAATAAATATTATCATTGTATGATGTCATATCGAAAATATGGTGCACTTCCGTTTACGGATATAAAATATTATTTGTGCTCTGTGTATAAACTAATATATATATATATATATATATACATCTATATATTTTATACATATGACTATTTATGTATCTATATCCATTTTTATTTGATAATATTTTCGACATGGCTTCATTTTTTCTATGAAACGAACATATTTTTCAATATTTTTCCATACACATATGTATATATTTGTGACGTCCATATTTATTTATTTAATAAAATTTGTTTACATTTGGAATGGATAAAGAATATGTATTTATATGTTGCAATCAATAATAGTTTTATAAAAATTTAATATGTCCCAGAACAGTACTTGAAAATTTAAATTTTAAATATTTATTGTTTAGAGAGATGAAAACGTCAATTACAATAAACTATACATAACATTTTTTTTAAAAATTTTTTTTTATGATTTCCACAGACCAGAGCTTTTCTGGGAATAATTCAATTTTTATTTTCAGTTGCATCGTGGGATATTTCAACGACTTAGCAGCAGCTAGCATTGGCAAACATAATAAAAACTTAGAGTTATCATATACATGAACTAGCTATTACCCAAACGCTTCGCAGGACAATTTATATTTCTTTTAAAACATTATTTAAAACATATGAATGTAATAGCTAACAGAAACCAGAAAAGGCCTGAAAAGACCGACAAAAAGTTAAAAAATTTTTGTTCACTGTTTATGGTTTTTTCAGAATAATTGAGGTCTAAAAAATTCAAAAATAATATTTATTTTACGATCGGTCGACTAGTTTTCGAGATATTGCTTGAAATACATCCGAAAAATCCACTTTGGATGCGGATTTTTAGCGATATCTCAAAGACTATGTATCCAATCGTTAAATAGATATTTTTTTTGAAATCTACGGGTCAAACTACACTAGAAATATTGATTTCATCCAAATCGGGTTTAAAAAAGATTTTTCGATTTTTTCGATTTTTCCAAAGGGGTACCCCTTAAAAAATTGCGAAATTTCTAAAAAAAATTTTTTACCCGAATTGAAGAAAAAACTATGTTTATAAAAGTAATTTGACCCGTAGATTTCAAAAATAACATCTATTTAACGATTGAATGGGTAGATTTTGAGATATTATCCAAAAACCGATCTAGAGGCCGATTTAGCGGATGTATTTCATGAAATATCTCAAAAACTAGTCGACCGATCGTAAAATAAATATTATTTTTGAATTTTTTAGACCTCATATATCCTAGAAAACCCATAAGCAACAAACAAAAAATTTTGAACTTTTCGCCGGTTTTTTTTGGTTTTGTATACAATTTGGAAAAAACACATAAAAAGTTAAAACTATGTTTTACGACATTTAATACATAATTAAGATTCAAATTACATAAAATGTTATTAAAATGTCAGTCAGTAAGCATCTGAGGTTAGTGTACTTGACGGTTGATAAGCGACAAAAACTGTTAAAATTGGGACAAAAGATCTAAAAGATCCAGGCGAATCTAGATATTTAACAAAAAAATATTTCAAAGAATAGTTGTTGTATTTACAAAAAATACAAAATTTTGGGACTAAAAAAACAACAACAAAGTATGTTATATGAACAATATTGATTTTGAATAATTAATTTCCCTTAAAAAGCAATAAAGGGATTTTATTTCTTTATCTGTTTAATAATAATTAAATTATTATTAGTACTAAAGTGTAAATAGTATATACTCATATACGTATGTGACATACGGGATAATAGGGTTTAAAATACATTGAATTCATATTATCTATTTCTACACCATCTCCGGGAGCTGAAAACAGTAATTATAAATATAAGTATAATATAATTTTGAGGTGATGTCTTCCGACTAGCGAATAGAAAAATGGTTTTTATACTTCAAAATTGAGTACAGTTTAGTATTTATAATTTTATAGTACAATGTTGGATTAGTTTGTACTGATTCGCAAGGAAATTTTAACTTTCTTTAAAAAGATTAATTATAATTGAATATAACAACTAATTGTTTAGATACTCGACCTATGATTGAATATCATTGTTTGGACTAATAAGCTAAATACAATAAATATCCAGTATTTTTAATTTCTCTTTTATCTATTATAGTTTAAAATCTGGGCCATGAATCAATTGGACCGAATTGGCTGATTTTGTTCATTAACGAACTTAAACTCAATTTTAATGTTTAGAATACGTCACCAAAATTTCCGCTATTTAACTCTTTTTGAGTTTTAGTATTCGGGATGACGGTCGGACGGATTGATGACGGGGGGACAACAGGTGTATCTATGAACACCTATAATAAAATTTTTTTTTGCCGTCAATATTTCCTAGTCTTACAAACTTTAGACTAAAATTATATTCGAGATAGAATATAAACTGATTCTCATTTTATATTCAAATTCAAGCTTATTCCTTGAAGACTTACCGGATATATTGCTTTTAAAGTGACATATATTCGTACAACAAGTTTTATGTTTGTAATTAGTAGTGTATTTTTTAATGTTACCAGTTCCCGTAGTGATTGTACATTATTTAAAATATGTTAAAAAAACCCTTTTCATATACTGTATACTTTATGTGTTAATAATCTGTTTAATTATTAAATAATAATCAAATTCATTAATGGTATTTTAGTATGTTTTTAATAATTTAAAAAAGGGGTTGATAATTATCGCGCGCATTTAATTATAAAAATGTCTGACTATTGTATGAGAAGGTCGTCAATATTGGAAATAATGTTACTCTTCAAAATTTTGGAGCCCTTTCAAAAATATCGTACCTACATATTTTGCAATTCACAATCAGGTAAAATGAAGAGAACTCAAATATCTAAATTTGTTTTTTCTTAAGAACGGCTATAAGATCAAATATATAAAAAAAAGATTCCTTAAAAATTGCAGTGTTAATAGTCACTAGATATCAATAAAATGCAAAGCTTTTTGATATAATAAGAGCAAATGTAATAAACTAGTATTTGCTAGTCAACGTCTGTCTGTCTAACTATAATATCAAATATGTATAAACAAAACAATACACAAGCATATAGAGAATATGTTGCTTAGCTTTTTGCATATTTCATACATAAATTTAAAAAATTCTCAATTCAAATGCATTTACAGAACAATAGAAGTTGATACATATATATTTAATGTATTCCCAAAGCTTTTTGATTGACTTTATTGGTCCCCAATGTACAATTAAATTTAGACTATATGTACACATACATGTATATTATATATATATATATATATATATATATATATATATATATATATATATATATATATATATATATATATATATATATATATATATATATACATATATATATATATATATATATATATATATATATATACATATATATATATATATATATATATATATATATATATTATATATATATATATATATATAGATAGTAAATTAATCATTTGAGCCGTTTAATCCACCGGATAAATGCAGATTCTTTTAAATTTGGACAGGCATTATTTTGCCATCATACTAAGAAAATTCTGATAATTAAGATAGAATGGATAGGAAACGTCTAAAGAAGGACACCATCGCTAAAGAAGCACAAGAAAGAAACATTAAATGTCAGAGTATATTAATTTTAGTTTAAAGTTTGGAACGCTAGTAAATATTAACCCTGCGTCTGTTATCAAGACAACACAAAAACGAAAAGACATAACGAGCTTAAATTTTGGTGGTGTATTCTAGAACTACAACGTAAGAAAAGTTCGTAAGTGATCAAAATCGGTCCATTGGATTCAAGATAAAGACACAACTTTTTAACCATAATATATGTAAGAAAAATTTAAACAATTTAAAAATTTAGTCACAATTTTAACTGAAATTTAGGAATTTATCTAATAAACACATATCATTCTGACGTAACGTAATTACCGATCTCAACCGATCACCAAAGCTAAGCAACAACAGTCATTTCCAGAACATGGATGGGTGAACATCTAGATTGAATACTTACTGTAGTCATAATATAACTTTATTAGATGAAAAAGTTAAAAAGTGACTTAAAAAATAGACTTATCTTTACCATTCGTATTATTATATATGTATTTATAACTGTATAGACTGGATATTTATAGACTGGATAATGTGAGAATCTAAACAATTAACTCTGTAAGTTGTTATCTTTACTTATTATTATAATTTTAATGATATTATTTTTCTAATATTTATTTATTCCTTCTTTTAACATCAACATCAATTCATATGATTTGCAACCATGTATACAGTATATTTTAAGCTTTTTCAATACTGTCTTTGAATAGGTGAAAATACATGAAAATAATCTTCATATTATATACCATGTTCGATTTAAAGCAAATCGTTCCAAACGGATAATTTGCGATGTTCGTTGTATGAAAATTAATAGACGTATAAGCTGTTGTTGTTTTCTCTTTGTATACCCATGTGAGAATTTTGTTTTTTATCGACATTGATAAAGTGCTATATTTTCGTAGAATAAGTATAATAACATTTCTTAGAAGGTTATAAAATTTGGAAAATCTGTCTCTAAAAAGTACTACTTAGTTTTAGATACTTTTTGAAAATTATTTTGTAATTTTGAATTTCCTGAATTTTTTTTATAACTCTTAATACCTGCCCGGGAAAAAAAAATTATGTATATTTATATAAAATTATATAAAATTATATATAATTTGATATAATTTGATATAATTTTATATAAATATATATAGTTTTATATAATTATGTATAATATTTATATATAATTTTATATAATTATGTATAATTATATATAATTATGTATAATTTTATATAAATATATAAATTTATACATAATTATATATAATATTATCTAATTTTATATAAATATATATAGTTATGTATAATATTTATATATAATTTTATATAATTATGTATAATTTTATATAATTATGTATAATTTTATATAAATATATAAATTTATACATAATTATGCACAAAAATTCACCAACTTTAATAAGTTGACAAATGGATCGTATCTTGTTATAATTTAAACAATAAACATTCTACGCTTCACTTTAACGTTAGTTGCATTGTGCATAAATTTTATCGTGATGATCCAATTACATATATTTATGCTAATTATATATATACAGTACTAAATCATCTAGTATTCAAGTAATGTTATTAATTTTTTGTCCCAATATCTGATAATTTTTGATTGGTAAAAAAACTTTAAAATTGTCATTATTTTGAATCAAATAATTTTTCAATATACCAAAATAAATCAAGTGGGGAGTCAGATGATGATTCTGAAGTTAGGTTATTATGGAAAAAACACGCCCGCCGTTTCTTCTTCTAAAATTTCTATACAAGAGCAAGAAATAGTGGGAAATTCGTTTTTCATCCAGAAGAACCTTATGAAGTTGCTATAAATTAGTCAGCCGAAAACAACTGTAAGCTTAAAGACGCCGATAAACCTTTGGCAGAAGATGCTGAAAACGAAGAAACCAAGCTGCCTGAATCTGATTTCTATGATGAAGATGTTCAACTACTTGAAGGTTTGCGTAACACACTTAAACGTGTTTAATCCGAAAACGTTTTATCCATTTAAAGAAAAAACACTTCTATTACATTAAACGTTTAAAGAAACATCGAGTGTTTTAAATTAAAATGGATGTTCCGGAATTAAAAACTTTTGCAAAAAAAATGTTTAATCTATAAAACATATATATATATATTATAAAACGCATAATTTTCTTGTTGAATCTTGTCTCATCTACGTACTATGAATATAGTGTTTGTAAGTAGTTTGTGAGTGTCAAAGTTAACACCTTTTTTTATTATCTTTGGTTAGTTAGACTTTATTCATAGTGACAAACGGTTGTGTTTCTGTAATCTTAAAAATAATTAAATACAATAAGTGTTGAAAGCAAATTAAATGATTTTTTTTTAATTATGTAGTGTTATAGTTTATAATTAAGGCTATTCTAGGCTCGATTACAATTGTGGTAAGTTGTTTTCTTTAATACAAGCTAGTTGGATATGTCGCTTTAATCTTTTCATATTTTGTAGGTACGTTTTTTATATATATAAAAACCCTAAACACAACATGAAGGTATTGTACATACTTGTTATCTAAATCATAAAAAAGTATAAACTATACTTATTAATCTAATAATTTATGATTCTGTTATGATAGATGGTTTATTTAGGGAATAGTGCAGAATATTCTGTACAGAATATAGGTGGAATCTAGCGGAAGCGTCACGGCAAGGAACCATTATGATAAGACATTTAATGGAGGTAGTTTTTAAACATGATAAAATTTTGTATTGCACTTTTACTGAACAACGTCCAAAAAATAAACCAAAAACAAATGCAATTATTCGCCCACTCCATACCAAGGCTACATCTTGCATTATAAGTAAATATCCCGTATTTTATTTCTTTATTTATTTTAGAGTGTATTAGTATATGGCATATGATATACGGGATATGTTAGTTAATAATCGTCTTGTAAAATAAATATACGAGCAGGAGTCATTTTTATTATTATTTTAATTTTCAGATCTTGTGTTGAAGCGTGCCGAACACAATAGTTATAAAAAAAAAAAACAAAACATGGATTTGTTTCATATACATGGGAAATTCTGCAGCAAGCTATGAGTCAGCGGTTAGGAGAAATAAAACGCTCCCACCACGAGAATTCTAAACCGCAACCAGCACAATACGACACCTCAACTCTGCGACTTTTCAAGTGCAATTTATAAATTTAAAAAAAAGACGTAGATTTTTAATAAATAAATTAATTTAGACTAATTTTAATATAAATAAATAATTATTTCGTTAGAAAATAAATTTAATATTATAAAAAATAAGTTTTATATTTAATTCAATATCCTTTTGTTGTTAAATATACCAATCAAACGCTATAGTTACTATTATAATTTTTTACTGAGAATTAATTGACAATTTTCCATACATTCATATATGTAATGTAAAAATAATTAGCTTAACATTTGTTGAACAATTTCATAATAAGGAAGCTAAACATTAATTTTGTATTATAAAAATTCTATAATGTTTAGCTAATTCCTTAATATGAAATTGTTCAACATGATATAAGCTAATTATTTTTACATTCATATATGAATGCATGGTCAATTCTCAGAAGAAAATTATATATAATTATATATAAATCATTATACATAATTATATATAAATCATTATATATAATTATGTATAATTATATATAAATCATTATATATAATTATGTATAATTATATATAAATCATTATATATAATTATATAAAATTATGTATAATTATATATGGCCAAAACTCATATATAATTATATATAATGATTTATATATAATTATATATAATTTTTTTTCCCCGGGTGATTATTCCCAAATATAAAATTATTCTTTTACAAAATAATTGAAATTTTACTTTAGTAAAATTTTTTACATATTACATGTTTACTAAAATTACAATGATTTTTCATAACAAATAATTTCCTAGGATAGAAGTCTCATATATGTTAGCAGTTTCTGACCTCATTTCTATTTTGACTGGAATATTCTCGCGTTTTTACATTAAATAATAAACAATAAAATAATAAACAATAAAAATAATAAACATTAAAAACAATAAATAATTGTATTTTTTTTTTCAATCCTTTTTTCAGATTTATTGTTATCAATTGTATTTCATATTAATAATACAATTTTTAAATGTATATTGCATTTAAAAAAATTTTTTTCTGCATATTCAGCAAATCTCTGAAAACATAATAAACTAAGAAAATCGCTGAAAAAGAAGGTAATGAACATTTGATTGTCCCGCTGAAGTAAGTTCTACTATCAGTCAATTCTTATCTTAATTTATTTTTGTCTCGTTTTGCTAAGTACATCTTTCTAACACACCCTTATCAAATACCATATTTAGAAGTATGAATATCCGACATATTAGCATAGAAAGTGGTGCAAACAAACTTCCATCCAGAGAATAATATCACAATCGTTATGGTGTTACCATATTTAGAAGTATAAATGTTCGGCCTGTTAGCATAGAAAGTGGTGGAAACAAACTTCCATCCAGAGAATAATATCAGAATCGTTATGGTGTGAGGGTACACTAATTCTAAACATAACGATTTGATTAAAATAAGAAGAAATAAAAATATTTTTCCATTTCTATTTTCATGCAATAATCTATTGATTTGTAAATTGAAATTCACCTTCACACCCACAAAAAAAAAAAAGAATTTCTAAACGAAATTGATTTAATAATATTTTAGGATTCAATAAATTGAGTACCAATTTGTATTATGTCAAATGTAATTTCTTCGGGTACGTAATAAAAATTTAATCAAGGGCAGTTTTGTTTTTTGTGTTTCTAAAACTTTATATTTAAAAAAAAAATGTAAGTGATATAACATCATCAGGTACCTCCAATATACTGTATATTTTTGGAATATTAGTATTATTTTAGCTAACAACCTTGTATACAATCTCAAATATTAACACACTTCTCCAATAAACTGTTTACGTTTTTCAAAGACTTTTCGGCTTCAATTCTTACAGAGGACGTAATGAAAGACGTTTATTCCTCTGGAGTTCTAAAAACTATATCTGAGTTAGCATGCCTTCAGATCATCGTAACTATTTGTTTTAACATGCTTCATTCTACGTGACCCCGAAAACTAATACTTACTACTAGTATTCATTTTGGAACTCTACTCTGAGTTTTAAGAAATTTTTCAAAATATTCCGAAGCCTAACAAGTTAATTCCAATAAATGTGATGTTAAGCTATATATCGACAGAAGTTTCAAAATTTCTTTGAAATATACCATTTTAACTATATCAAACCAATTCAGGTTACCGATTGTAGTAAAATTTCCCTTTTTCATATTGGAAGTAATTAAAGTAAGAAAGTCAAATTATTTATTTTATTTTTTTTTTTTATTTTATTAAATTCTTACAAAAACTTTATAAGTAAAACTTTTCACGAGAAAATCGTGCGTAAGCGGATGAACACGAACATTTTATTACAAGAACAGACAGGCAGACAAACTCATGTTATCATTTAGACGATAATCAACCTGACATACAACAACTATACAAAACGTGTGTATTTAGGGTATATATTAAGGTTCTTTTCTACCTAGACAGCATGTGTTTCCTCATGTTATAATATATTGTTGCCATATCTTAAATATCTTGGTGTACCTACAAAGTACATGTATAGCAATACCAGCCAGACCAAAGTCTACAAGTATAATGAAAAACATGAATGTGTATTTGCAACCTTCCATGCTAGACAATGGAATTGTCCTTTAAATACAAACTGTTTGGGGGGATTCTACTTTGAGAAATATATTACAAATGTATAAAGATGATTACAAACATACAGTCTACAAGCTTTACGTAAGCATAGATCGTTTATAAACTTCTGTTAAATTTTTTTGGTTTGATAGCGGCCGAGTAACAATTACAACAAAGCGTTCAATTTTGGGAGACAAGAGAGCTTTTACATTCTTAAATTACTCAGCCATGCTTTAAATTGTTCGTCCGTTTTAATAAGAAAATTATTCATACTAATTGTAAAAACATTTATAATGTGCATTGCATATACAACTTTTCAGTTGCCAAGCTTTTTTTCAACTATATGTCATTATTGAGTATCAAAAATGGATACTCATGTAGTTTGCGCTTGTGAAACTTTCGATCAACATCGCTTTAATATGAGCTCAACGATATCATAAATCGAAAATGCATTTTAACTTAACTTAGAATATTTAAACATTTTATCACCACGAGTATTCTACGATTTACTAAAATAGATTTACTGAATCCATATTAGTTTTATTTATTTTTTGGTGTAATGGAAGAAATTTGCCGCTTTTTTCTATTAACCGATCATTTATTAAAAAAAAAAAAGTTTTTTTCGTGGAAAGTTATATATACATTTTCAACATTTAAAGTAAAACAAAGCATTATATAAAATAATAAATTATCCTGAATATTTTTTTGTATTTTTTATTTAAATTATTTAATTGGATTTTGCTTCCTAGAAATTTATTTTTCTGAAAAATAAAGCGCTATAAATATTTTACAAAACAATTTTATTTTTAATGGTCAGCTGGCCATTTGTATGGTTTTATTTTATTCAAATATTTCTGAATCTCTTTATTATCCATATTCCTTTATTTTATGAATTGAACATGAGGTTTTATTAACTTTAAATTTACTTTTATATTCATTTTAAAACTATTTACATAGTCGCTTTTCATCACATTATACACAAATTTAAAATATTTTTGGAAGATTTGAAATGGTACTTTATACAGTGCTAAACCAAATCATAAATACTATCGTAACCAATAACCAATATTATCTACATACAAGTTATTATGTGCTATATGAAGCACGTAACCGATTAAGAACTATAAAGTCTAATATATTGGCTTATCAAACTATTTAGAAAAAAAATTAATATTGTATGTTAGTTATCATGAACATACAAAATACATTTTAAATTCGGCATCATCTATCCATGTCGATATTGGTCTTCTATTTAATGAAAAAAATCTAATTTTTAACAACCAACAAAAAAAAAATAAATTTATCACTTTCTCATTGTTTTAAGAACTATGTTGAATATTTTGGAGCTGTCCAATACTTGTAAAGTGTATTGAGTCCAATTTCAAATAGACAATACATGATAAATATTCTTCGAAAGACCCAATTCGATTTTTCAAGACCTTTTAATACCCACTTTACAATCACTACTTTTCAAACTTCATTTTCAATCCACCTACGATAAATAAAACCGAAATTTCATCTGTTCAGAGTAATTTTGGCTGTGCCTTAATTATCAGTCAGGATAAACGATTTGAAACATCTACACTGAATTTCTACACGTGAACCCAAGAATGAACTAAAGTAGATTAGGTACCAAATTAACCAATTTGAATCGATTTTCAAAATTTACACCAAAGTTAATTAATTACTTATTTGGAGCCAAATCCACTATAGTTCATGTTTGGGTTCACATGAAGAAATCCAGTAATCATATATTGAAATGATTAATTTTCTGAAAACTAAAAAATCACATCTATATTCGCTTATATAGATTTTACACCCATTTATTATTGTCGTAGTCCACCACTATGTGTGCCTGCTGCTGCGACGTACATCAACTGCAATTCCTCTCTATGACCTTGCCCTTGAATTTTGCAATCGATTCACGGTCATAATAGTGTGGTATATGCACACACACACACAACCATACATGCATTTATACATACAACCACCACCCTATTTTATATAATAATAATAAAAAAATAGAAGTGAATAAAGCTACCCTTCAATGGTACCGAGACTAGTTGTGTAGTGTAAATGTTCGAAATAAAATGTTATGTCTGTGTAGGGTGTTTTTTTTTTTTATATTACTTAGATTTATTTCTCTATCCCCATATATAATGTTTTACAGTTAGACTTGTATTATTACGTAATATACAATGCATTTTACGATTATTATTATGATGATTATTATTATTTGTCTAGTTGCTAAGGACGAAAGAAGGATAAAGATTTTTATACTAACCTTTACCGTTGTGTAATAATTTTTTTTTTATATTGCGGCTAACTTAACTGAAATTCATATTGACTGCTTACTTATACAATGGGAAAAAGTATTTTGTTGAGAAATTTACATCTGTATAAAAATGAAACTTTCAGACATAAAATAGATCCAAATGCAATCAATTTTCTTAGAACAAAAAATTACTTCTACTCAAGTTTTTAAGTTTTAATGTTAATTTTGAATGTTCTTCATTGCACTTCCAGTATTAAGCGAAAAATAAATTTCCATTCTTAAATACGAAGAGTTTTCTAAAAGAATATGGTCAAAAAAAATTAAAAATAAAATAATAATATAATTCATATAACTATTGGGCCTAAATTGAAATAATACGATTTCAGTAGACATACATCTAAAACAAATTTCACTTTTTCAAAAAGATGAAAATCAAAGAACTTTATTTCATCCTCAAAATGACTACAACCGAATATTTTTGGTGATTGGATTGATAATTATTTTGAATATTCTTGAAATCTCAGAAACAAGAATCTCAATCGTAAAATCAATATAATTTTTATTGGTATTTTAAGCCGTAAATTATAAAACCTTAAATTACAAAAATAAATTTTTGGTTTATTGATGATTTATAAGATCATAAAATAAGTAAAATTTAATGAATTACTCTTTTTGCTTTTACAAGTAAATTTATTACATCAAGTGTAAAGATTTTAATTTCCTGACTCCTGATTTGTGTAAAGATTAACAATTCAAAACTATAAAAAAATTCACTGATTGTGCATGTAAAATAAATCAAAAACTCAAAGAGAATGCGTGCTGGAAGTTTGGTGGGGTATTCGAGATCTAAAAATGATTTTTAAAAATTCAAATATTGGTCTTTTCAGAACAAGCAGCCTTTATTTGAAACTTTATTTTGTAAACTGTCTAGACTTGCCAAAATTTTGGCTTAAAGTCAGCTAATAAACACAACAATAATTAAAACACATATTATGTACATATTTATTACTGTATGGGCTGCATATTTAGAGTATGAATTTTAATGATTAAAAATAATTTAAAAATTGATACTCAATCATATTTCGAATATTTAAACAATTTATTCTATTAGTTATTATCTTCACTGGTTAAAAATATATTTTATTTTTAAATTATAATGTCCGATATATAAATTGAATGTCAAAAACTTTGATCATTAATTTTCTATCACCATTTATCATCTATAAAATATATAAAAATAATATTATATTCGGTGCAAAACATTTTTACATTTCAATACACATAGATAAATAGATCGATGATACAAAATATTATTATTTGTCGTGTCACCAATACCATTGTAAGTGTGTAGCCTGTCTGTGTCATACTTTTTAAACTATTTATTTGAATATTCGACAAAAAATGTGGCTGGTGTGGATATTATTTATCATTGGCATACTTTACTTAAACCAAAAGTATGTCAAGTGGAAGAAATGTTAAAAAGCTTTTTAAACATTTTATAAAATATACATAATATTTTATAAAAGTTTTATTTTCTTTCTAAGAAAAATTATACAAGATAGAAATACTTATACTTCCATAATCATCATTCAATTCATAGATTACAAAGAAATGAGATTATTTTTAATGATTATTAGAGGAGCATTTAGGGTGCAAAAAGGACTAGGAAAAAGCCAGAGTTTGACGAAAGCTAGACCAAGCGCATAGTGAGTGAGATACAGATGACGCTTAGTAAAGCATTTTTTGTAATTCATATAAATAAGTACTGGAGTATTGTTGTTAACGAATCAGCAAATTGGTTATATTCTCGAGCTGTTGCTATCGAGCAACTTCTAGGGCGCCCGAGGCACTCCTCGGGTGCATGTAAGTTGAGTACCATAAATAAATACAAAAGTGTAGCATAAATACAACAACGGTTTAAACATTAAAAGACAGAATCAAACCAAAATTCACGAACTTTCCTGAGAAACTGTCTCTTGCTTGTTTTAATCAAATACTCTAAATATTTATAATGAATGTAATTCGAAAATTATTTTCATCATTATGAAACCAAATTGTACTTTCTGATCGTAAATCATTCTTTATCATTTAATTAAAAATTTTATAATCACCAAAAAAAGAATAATAATTTGATTATGTATTACAATAAAAGAATAAACGACTGATTTTAAAAAAAAATCCTAATATGCAAAATAATAATTTATACACCTTTATGAAAACAATATAACACAGTATATGATAGTTGTTACATTAAAACTTAATTTGGAATGATAAATCAGAAGAATTAAGTTTCGGACATGGAGTTTATATGATGAGTAACACACCCTAGTCGACTAGACCGATTCTATATAATACTTTAATGAAAATTCAAATTTATAATGTTGTACAATGTGTACACACCTGGTTGCAGTACATTTTTAATAAAAATCACAAAACAAAATGAACTTCAATTAGGAAGATTTCAACTGGAAATTATTAGTTTTTCATAGAAGAATTGAATACTTAAAAATGGTGAAATAATTATTTTCCAAAATTTTAATTTGAATAAGTTATAAAAGATATACTGTGCATACCAGGAATAATAAACAGGAGAATTTATTAGGAGAATATATAAATCTGGGACACGTCGTCATTACGATTTGCTGTGAGATTATATAAAGTTTCTTCTAGAATAACAAACTGGAAAAATGATAAAATATATATTGACTAATTTTAAAATGCCTTTACCTAAAATACGAAAAGTATTGATATTTCATAATATTTGGTGATTCTTTGAAAATAATTCCCTGACAATTTACGAAAATCTATGATTCGTACCGTGCCTAGAACTTGGAACGGTTTGCATGTAAATTATATAAAAAATGTCGAACAGAAATTATAATCATAATGAATGATTAAATATGAGACTTCGATGATTTTCAAAAATATTTAAATTTTGTTTTGTTTATTCCTTTCAAAACGTATATTATTACAGTCTAAATTTTATATATTTTTAAGAGCTATGTTAAATTGTGTTTTTCTAATTAACACTAATGGGCAAAGATACTTAAAATTTAAACAGAGAGATCAAAGCAAATAAAAAATTTAGATTCTATTAACACCTTTTTTTTCTACAAAAATTGCATTGCCTTTAATAGTGTATGTGTAACAAAATTTGATCTAAATGTAATGCACTATGGTATAATTCAATGCAGATAGACAACATCAAAATACAGAAATGTTTTCATTTCAAAATGGAAACCATATTAAGTCTGACATGTTTCTTGTACACGTAAGACAACAATAAATTTACTACACACATTAACTTTCCACGTGCAGAATCTAGTAAATAGTAAACGAAATCTGTCTGGACGAAAGGAACATATATAAAATGGGGGATGTGTTTTTGGGTTGGAGGAATGTTTTTGGAATATATAAACTTACCATAACTCGTCTATAATACTCTTCTATGTACTTTCAACCTCCGTGACTACTTACTCCTAGTGCTACAACCACCTACTAATACAACATAGTTTTCATATCTTTTCGACATCATCTCTCTCTCATATTCGTCAGCTTCTCTAGCTAAAGTTAGTCTGTTCATTTTACTGTATATACAGTCAGTTCATTTAACGTTTTTCTAAATAATGTCTAGTGCTAATTTGGTGCAGAGTTTGTGAATCTTATAAAGTAAAAATGGTTCCAGAGATATTCAAAATTGTAATTTCATTTTCAATCGTTTGGTTAAAACGCAAAAGATTCAATTATTGTGAAATAATTATGATATTCTTTTTAATGATTATTTATGAGAACTCTAGGATTTTTCGATTTTTTGCCCCAATTTTCTAGATCAAATTATTTTGTATTTTTATAAATACGTATTTCGACCGTCACCAAATTAGCAACGAGTAACATCTCCTCAGAGAATCATTACAACTAGCTAATTCATACTGATGGTGACTACTTTGTTGTCGAAATACGTATTTATAAAAATACAAAATAATTTGATCTAGGAAATTGGGGCAAAAATCCAACACTAATTAATGTGAACATTTGCATGTCTTCTACAACACTATAAATAATTATTTTATTAACCTAACACAAATTGCATGTAAGAGTAGCAGTAGCAGTTTAATCTCTCAGGAGTTTAAAAAAATTTCCCTTGATTTTTCAAAGGGGAGGTATAACAAACAAAATATAAAATTTAGTGAACATTTCCTTTCACATAAAACCCCATCATCAAAGAATTAGTAATTATAGTACACTAAATTATAAATTATTGTATCTATGATTGCCAAAATTATCGCTAACAATAAACGTACTGTAATTTTGTGATCGTCCATCCGTATTCGAGTCGAGTCGACTTCGTCATAGTTCATTTCCAGTTGGTTTATAATATCGAGAGCATTTAATCGAATTATAATGTTGTTATAAGACCATGAATTAAATTTCCATAGTTTTCCTGATTAAACAACATTTTATCGAACAAAATGTAGTAGTAGTTTATCATTATTATTTTTCAAATAAAACTTAAAAAAAGAAACGAGCACAAAATGTATTCTGTTACTAGAAAATGTAATTTATCTTATATTCAAGTCAATTTATTTAAAGTTTGTTAGTTTTTTGTTGGATGTTAACTGAAAATATAATTATAAAAATGTTTCATTATGAGAAAAACTACTAATAGAAAATATGGTAAATTTTTTTAATTTAAATATGCATGAAATTGATGTTTCGTTCCTTGATTTGTTGGATCTGGTTACAGATATATGTATTTTGTATACTTTAATAATATTAATTACATGACGTGAACCAAAAAAAGAAAATTTCAGCAATATTTTTTGCAGTGATGTGATTTGTATAGTTTTTCGTATTTATCCAAAAGGAAATTCCTCAAGAATATAAGTTTTAGCAATTAAAAAATTCGTTCGGTGTTGGAGGTTGGTAGTTTCCAGGAGTGGCCGAACAAACTTACAATGTTTTGTAAATCCATCAAAACATAAAAATAAAATCAATAATTTGGTTGTGAGAAATTATATCCGAAGTAAATGCGATTTATTTCCTTTGAAAATCTATTGACAATTTTTATATTCCATTCTTGTTTTTAACAATATTTATGTGATCATTAACAACATGTATACGCAACTTGTGACTCCAAAAATTCACCTTGAAATATTGTAATGAGCCAATTTAAATGCATATTAATGATAATTTATCTATCGGCAATTTTACATAATATTTCGTACAAATCATCTTAATTCTATAGCACCTAGCCTAAGCTTTAAGTATAATACATATTCTTCTAGGCTTTAGCTTCAGCGAGATTACAATATTTTTATACATTGTTAAAAAATGAAAAAACATAAAAATAAAAGCCATTGAAATTTTATATATACTGCTCATCTTTTTAGACTTATTAAAAGTAATACAATAAACGTTGACGAACACATTTTATCCTAATTACAGGACATTGGTTACTTAGATGCGATGACAGTGAAGATAAGGAGACCATAAAGCTTAATCATAACTCCAGTTTGATTGATTAACTCGATTCTCTGGGTTTTTAAGGACAACAAAACTTTGCGAACACTGTAATAACTTTATTTTAGGAAATATACTAAATTTTTCATTAAGTTGATATCGGAAAGTTTTCAGACAGATTAATACTTAAACTTGTTTCAAATAGTTTTCCGTTGTGTTTTATACATTTTCTTCAATTTTTATTTATTTTTTTTTATTTTCAATCTCAAATAATATAAAAATGTACGTGAAAAGATATAACATTAATCGACATTTTTCAAGAAAATAAAATCTACAAAACTTTATTGTTAAATCTAATTTAAACAAAAATGTTAGTATTAGTTTTATTAATCAAATATAGGTGCTAGAAAAATATTTCATCAAGTGTATATGAGATGTATGTAGGTATATTAAATTAAAAGTCTAAAGCTTGCAACGCTAAAAAATATTGCGCTGGCAAAATTTTCATACAATCACTTAATTTGCTACCTGCCTTTATGTCGGTTTGCCTGCTCGTCGTCAAGATGCTCGTCGTCAAGTTAATGAGTAAGAAATCGATCCACAGAGTCCCATGGATCATGTTTTAAACCCGAAAAAATAGTCGGTAAGAAAAATTAAAAAACTATTCCTTTATGCATGTCTATGTTCGCCAAAATTATCTGACTTTAAGGTGGAATTTTGAGTCTTAAGAGGAAATTTTCTTTTCTTTTTAAATAAAACAGGTCTCATGTAATTGGTTTCAAGTAAAGCATTTCATTGGAACGTGTACACAGAAGCACCGATTTTCCATCAGTTTCGTTATGTTGTGGTGGTGGCTATGAAAAAAAATACAAGTACTGTGTTCATCCGCTGATCAGGGATTGACAACATAGCTTTATTGTTGTATCTCAGGAAAGAAGGTGGGATCCTGATAAAATTAAGAATTGTTTCGAGAGTCAAAAAAACTTTTTGAACGTTTGTTAGAACAAGTGAATCCACTAATAACAAATTACACTAATAATAATGTCCAAGTGTATTAAACAAATCAAATTAAACAAATTGCTCTCAAGAAGATAATAAACGTCAAAAAATTTTAAAAGCCAATCAAACAAAATACATACGTTTATTTTTTTCAAAAAGAATCAACAATTCCTGTTAATTATTACAAAAAAAATTTATTAAATTGGGTCTAGTAAAATACTAATAATTTCATCGAATTACTATAAATTTACCAAGTTCAATATTATGTAATAAATATATATTATATCGAAACCATGACTGGATATCAATTTCTGATAGATCGCATCCGTCTCTGAATAAACTGTCAAAACTATTAAAATATGGGTGTGCACATAGCCCTGAAGTGAAAGTTTTTATGTTTTATCGTCAACAGAATACAATATGTATTATATCATATTTTCTATTGACAGTTTGTTTTAGGTCGCTGTCACATCTTGCACATATACAAGTAAAGAATCTAAACTTATTTAATGGTTAAGTATTAATCATAGAAAGAAAATACTATTTAATTCAAGTGTAAAATGTACAAAATTTTTATTCTATGCCTTTTTTTTTTAAATAAAGCAAGAAATAAATGTATTTTTAAAACAGAAATATACACTGAAGTTTTGGAACATTCTGAGACAATTTTATTGTCTCAGTGTGTCTTGTGAAATTTTTTTAATCAATTCTGTCTGTTCTTTTCATAATTTGGAAACTAAACTTCATCCAGAAAACACAATTTTGTATTCACATTCATATCGTTTGCCTGCTTGACGTGGAATGCCTGATTAACGTAATTTTATTAAACCAGCATGCAGTCTATTTGATAAAATTAATTAACTCGTATTTAAAACTTTTTATGTTTTTTAAATCAAATTTATCAGGTTGTTGACAATAATTATATGCTTGCAGACATATTATAAAAAAAATACATCGTATATAAACAATAATAAAATAATGATTCACAATACAATCATTTACAGACAAAAGACATATAATTTAATTAAAACATCGTTCAAACATTACAGTTATAGAGTTATATATTTGCATGTATATATGGTTAAGGCACATATTCACTCTACGTTATTTTCCCAACAATTTTATTGCGAATAGCGTGCATTACATATAAAATTTTATATTAAAAAAATTTTGATCCTTAGGATTAATCTGCTTGCCAAGCCAATAATAAAATAGGATAAATAATTCGAGCAAAGACGAGCCTTAAAGAAAATATCCCTGGCAAAAACAGCATGTAATGAACATTCCTCGAAGTCAATCATCGAAAGATTTGAAAAAAAGTTATATTAAATATTTATTTGTCTTGCTTTTACTACCACAGCTATTTGCAAAAGAAATTATAAAGAAGTAAATTCTGAGAATTTCATAAACTTTAGACCAATCGGTGAAAGACTTTTAAGCAATATACGGCAATTTTTGCCACTATATCTGAAATATTTTGGTAGGGAAATTAATATTTAGGCTATTTTATTTCAATATCTTTTTATATAATTTATTTTTGTGGGATTATTTTGATATATGATAAAAGATTTCTCCTTACATTTTGTCCTATGAATATTGCCATACGGTCATAGGTGTTCGGTCGTACATATCTTTTGCTGTTGACCGGACATTCATAACCAATCATTCCAACAGTTATCTTAAATTCTTTATAGATAGTAATTCTAAATGTCTTCAGCCATCTAAACGTATAATGTATGTGAACCTTTACAGTAATAAAAAGTGTAATTTTATAGTATTTTTACATATCGTCTGATAGTGATACGGCTTTAAAAAAACAAACATTATCACAGATTAGAAATTGACGTGCATATTAGATGTGTATTAAATTTAAAAGAATGAGTTTAATAACATTTCATTTTGTTCAAAATAACATTGTTGGATAATTTTTAATCTTGATCGTAATGTAAATTAAGTGTCATTAATGACATACGTTGAATACAGTAATTAATCAATTAAAATTGTTATTTTTTAAATTATTCGCTTAGTTGCTGTAATATACAATAAACCTGTCTCATTAAAAAAATATAGTTTTTTTTTAAATCGTTTGTATGTAAATTGTTTTGCAATATTATATAAAATAGAAACTAATTACAGTTTTTGTTGAAAAATACAAAATATTTTGTTTTATTTTTATAACTAAATAAATAAAATAATTCAATAAATTAATAAAAAATAGATTTTCCAAATTTCGGTCTTATAAAAATTTTGGTAACAGTAAACCATCATGTTATTGCATTTTTATGTACCGTTTTCTACAAAATTACTAATGCCGAATGGATTTCATCAAAGCGGACTTGACAGAAACTGTAACTGTATATTTGGGTTGGATTCATTTTAACAAACAGCGATAATATAACAAATTTTTTAAAATCGTAGCGATATTGATAGATAAAACTAAGCAACTTTCATATAAATTATTAATCTACATACATGAATAATTTAATTTAATTTATTTCAAAATTTCAGTCCAAAAAATATCATCAAAGAATCAAGTATTTAGTTTTAAACATAAATATTGTCTTTTAAAAAATAGTTACATACATAGAAGACAATTTACTTAGACTGAATAAAAACGTTTTATTATAAGTTAAACTACAATAAATGAGTTATAAATCAGTTGACCAATATCATTATTGCATGTTGGTCAGCAATAAAACATTTAACACTAACATTTAGAACAAAAACTATTTAAAAAGCTATGAACCAATTAGATAAGAATCTAGAATTATCGTATATATATTCTAAAGAATAATTTGATTAAAAAAAGTTTATTTTTTAAATATTTGTACTTAGAAATAAACAGCATTTATTGTGCACGCAATCGTTCGATAAAAATATAGTAAAATTCTATTATTTATCGTTAAAATAATGTTTTTGTAATTTAATTATTCTTTTATTTGATTACAGTGAAATTTGTTCCACATAAAACTTCCAAACTTTGCCATAGAATTCAGGCATTTAATTATTTGAAAATAATTATCACTCAGCCTAAAATGGGTATAAAATCGATTATTTAATGAATTAAGCCATTCCTTAAATCAATTGAACTCTTTATTATTAACATAAAATAAAAAATAAAACAAAAACAAAAACAAAAACAAAAACAAAAACAAAAACAAAAACAAAACAAAAACAAAAAACAAAACAAAACAAAACAAAACAAAACAAAAAACTTGTATAATCACAAACAACAAATTTGGATATCGCAAAGTTGAGTAGCTCTTATTTTTGTTTTTCTGTTTCTACATGAAAAAAAAAGACATATTTTCCATATTTCCTTAGTTTTCATAAGTTTCTTCGATAGAATTGAAAAAAAAAATTGATAAATAACCTTTCGCTATTTTTCAAGAGAACCAAAATTTACCAAAAGAAACTTATGTAAGCTGTATCTCAACAGGATAGCAGATTTTAACATTCGTAATAAAATTTTTGTGTTATTATCGACATTTACAGATAATATAAAAATTAGTATAAGAGCAGTTTTATTAGTGTAAGATTCTAATTAGAAATTACGTCCTTACTCAACAGCTTGTCGGAAAAAAATACCGTACACGTTATTTTCAAATACCGTAAAACTCTTTCTTCTCAAAAACTCTTGAAAGCCTTTCGAAAAACAACATCTCTAGCTCACTGCAATAATTTGCATTCTTTGAAAAATATCGACTTTTCTATGCAATCTTGATTAGATAGACAAATACAATTATTGAGTGTTTTTCCAAAATAAAATATTGTAAATCAACTCTTTATAACGAGAATATATACGAAGAGTACTCGTAGCCATTTATAAAAATATGATAGATCATTCCTTCAAAACAAAGTAATAGACAATCCAGAATTTGTTCTGAGCAGCCGATATCATATATTCGTATAACCCAAAAATATAATATATTCTTATCATTTTTCGAACATTTATTAAAAAATAGGTTGGCCTCTGAATAATAAATCATTTAAAATCGATATGAATTCGACATTTGTATCGCCTTAATATGCAAATATTTATGTTGTAAGCTCAATTTAATACGCTTGTATGCAGGTTTACATCTATACTACATATTTGTATGATGATTTTTTTCTTTAGTTTAATAATTTACTATTAGAAACTGTTGGGTGTGGAATATAAATCATTTTGTAAATATAAATGTAATTTTCTTTATATGACCAGCAACGTTTGGATATCTGATAAGAGACGGGTAATATAAAACTAACGTTCAAAATTTGATCCATAAATCATATATTAAATTGAAAACAAAGACAACCATAACCAACGATATATATATTACTTTAACGTAAGTCTCATTTCAATTAACTGATCTTGTGATAATACAAAATGGCTCAAAATAACTATCCCGCATATATACATTAAACTACCTCTATTATTTCATAAAATGAATTTCTCAAATGTGATTCCTTGAATCTTTATTGTATCAATGTCATGTATTGTATAAAAGCAAAAAATTTTAGCATACTCCGATAGTTTTTACGTTTAGTTCAAGAAATAGCGATTTACTTCAAGAAGAAATTAAAGTTTATTTCTCGGAATAAACGTTAATTCAAATTAGAAAATGGCTAAAAATCGAAGGTAATTCCACAATTTGTAGAAATAAAATTCAGATCAAATTGTAGTCGATTTTATGGTCGATTTTATTTTAATTTTAAATTTTTTTATCACCAAAATCAATATTGTAAGAATATATTATTACTATTCCTACTAGGTATACAAAAAAATTTTTTAACAAATTTTGAAAAATTTGAATAGATTTATATTTAAAAATATTTTCCCAGCACTGAAACTTTCACCTTAAATTTACATTGTATACAAGTGCATTTTCCCAAACATACACCATAAAAAATGGTTTAAAATCTTAAATACAATAAAATATGATTATTTAAAAATATTTTATAAAAAAAAAATAACAGCCATATAATAATTTTTCAGTTTACTCAACATATACCATAGAATTTGAAGATATATCGAGTTAAAAACAAATAGAAAATGAATTATCTTAAAAGAAAAACAAATTCACATTTAGTATCTCCTTGAATAAGAAAATTGATTATTTTTATTACTTTTTGTTATTTATCTTCACGTCGCTAATTATTACGTCTTATATAAAATTGTTCTCAACCGTTTTGTTTCCAAATAATACCATTATTACTCCTTATTCTAACAGTTTACATCGTGTCTATAAAATAATACACTGTCGAAAAATGTTTATTATTTGAGAATTAATCTTTTGAAGCGACATTTCGCAATTTTTATCTTTGCTATTTGATAATTATGTTATATTTTTCAAGCAAGATGAAGACTAAACTGGAAACATTATGCGGAGATCGTACTAGTGTTTTGCAATTGAATTTTAGTTTTTATCTCCACTTGTAAATATTTAACAATCATAGATGTCCTGTGACTTGTCGGCGAGGGATTGGCTACTTTAGTCCCAGGCGACAAAAAGTATAGATGCGTTCTCGTCTTAACGCACGTATTTTGTGAATTTTAATAGTGTTTACAATTATAAATAATTCACATTAATTCTTTAACATATAGAGTATATTTAAACAAATATCTTCACTCGTTTTATAGCTAAATATAATTGTACTAATAAACATTCTATACCAAATTGAAATAATAATAACTGTATTTGTAATTTAGTCCTTAGGTAAGTTAAAGGTACTTTCATCATAACTCTGTTGTTTAGAGTTCATATAATACAAACATACATATATATGTCACCGTTCATTCGTATTAATCGTTTTTTTCTGGAGAAAATTAGACACTTCACGAAAAATTGGATCTTAGGCATTATGTGATGTGATTGTCTCTTACGACGCTATCTTGTGCTAAAAAGTGAATTGAATCTCGCATTTTTATGAAATTTTCCGGTTGAAAATTCCAGTAATGTAGTTGCAAAATCCTTGTTAGTAACGCTTAGATCACTTAATATAATTAATGACTACGATAACTTTTTCCATTTTACCCTGGGGTTGAAATACCCAGTCTATCTTTGACGTAAACTTAATACGAGTTTACGTATCTGAGGCTCAGTTATTATATGCTTGCAATTGTGCTAACGTTTCTCGTAAAGTTATCCAGGGCGAATCAGAATCAGGGTGGATGTTCTAGTTCGATGCCTTACCGGGTTTTTAATTACACGGAGAACGTAAGAGTTAAAAAAGCTACACATTCTTGGTTACCTCATACATAATTTGCTTAGATTAATCAAATCTTTTTATTTTTTTGGCAATATTACAATATGTCTGGTTATTAAATCACAATTTCGAATCTTTTAAAAATAATCTGGCTGCTTCATGTAAGCGAGTAATTCAATTCACGTTTCTACGAAAATATTAAATACTTACAAGAATAAGACAGTAAAACATCTGTTTATGTATGAAACAATTCAATTTTTCGCCTAACAATTTCATTTTTAATTAAAACACGATTTTCGATATATTACGCCAACATATATATATAATTACAATAACTATTGCTCAAACAATAATCATAATAATCTCAAAGCTTAATCTAATGTAAAGTACTTCAAATTTCATGCACCAATGATTTGGTTTTAGTTGTTGAACTGTGTACATATATACAGTTGTGTGTAGGTAGGTACTATTTTGTATATTCTATGTATTTTACTTACCTACGATGACTACTCCAGTGCTTACTTGTGCTTGCATACAGAGAGAAGACACAACATAAAATGAATAGTTCAAAAGAACGTCTACATATATAAAGTACAATTTCTATTGTGTATTAAAATATGAACGAATGATGATGGGATATATTCATTGAAATATTATTATAATACATTATAGCTCTGTCTCTGTAGAGGGCCGTGTGTATAAAAGAATTTCGTGAGGTTACTACAAGCCATTAATGTCCGAGCTTTATTTTTGAAATAAAGTTTTTTATGGGACTTTACACTAATTTCTACATTGAAAGTGATGATATAATGTATTCTTTTATGAATTCAAATTTATTTTGCAATTAGTTATAGAAATTTCTCTAGAAATGTTTAAAAATTCAAAATAAAATTGAAATTTCAGTTGTACTAGAAATTAAATTTTCAAAAATAATAATATAGTAAAAGTATGTTTTTATAATTAAATGAAAACTTTTTAACAAAAAATTTTGGTAAAATTTGCCAAATTTGGTAAAATTTGGAAACAAATTAACTCTATTATTTATATATACTTAACTAAAAATATAAATATTATGTCATTTTGAAAATTAGATTTTTCGTTAATTATTCTTGAAATAAGACATTGAGAGCACTCTGATTGGTTGCTAGTAAAAAAAAGTTTCTCTTACAAAATTTTCCTTTTTAAATATCGCTTTTTCAAAATTTAAATTACTCTTGCCTTGTTCATTCATCAATACCAAATATCTATTTTGTCTCATCTCAAGTGAATGAAATATCATTTCCTCCTATTCCTGATTCTCGCAGCCAAATCGCAAGTGGTTTGATGAAAATGTGCTTCATTTGTGAGAATAAATTTAATGTACGACCATGGTACGGTTCTATATATAACTACTCTGAATCGACCATCTTTGCTGATGAATTATAACGTACTGAACTGTAATCTACTATTTCTTAGTCTACTTCTTTAAATACTGTATTCAGAAATTGTATGTATGCATACAAGTGGAATCTTGAACTCAGAAAACAGTATACAAAACGGAACAGTGAAACTCAAAAATATTTTTGTGGTGATAATAATTTATTTATCCTATAGAAAAATTCGTGATAAAAATATCACGCTTTTAAAATAAAAATACACTAGTTAAGGTAGTGTAAATAACTTGATGTATTTAGCTATTTCTTAAGAACGGCTTTAAAAATTGAGTTGAAATTTGGATATTAAGTACTTATATTGCCTACACCTTCATTACATAATTTGTTCCTCTCGAAGCCAACTTGAAGTTTTTTTAAAGCTACTCAAGTTTTTTTTATGGTCTCAACCCGTAGAATTATTACAACCGTATCAAATGGCGTACCTGATGTTGTCGCTGGGCAACTGGCATCTGTGAGTATTTATAGTATAATATAAATACTCACAGATTTACTCACAGTATTTATGGTATGTAATATATATATTACATATAATTTCTGCTAGGGAAGCTTTTTTTATAATAGGGGAGCTTTTTATATGGAGTTGTTTTCCTAAAGAGTTGTTTTGGGCCGAGTGGTTTTGGATAGAGTGGTTTTTGCACCAAGTTATTTTTGCACCAAGTAACTTTTGTCAATCATACGAGCAGCAACCTGTATAATAAAATAAGTGTTTATAAAATAGTTAATGAGTTTCAAATAATTAAATTAATAACTGACTATTTGTTATCAGTATCAATATTAATAATTTTAACAACATATTTCATTACAATAATACTTATACATATTTATTCATTCAATATGATCATTAAATATATAAACATAAACCACACAAGTCAATAGAAGTAATTACGATAAAGTTTATAATGTAATGAATATGTATCTCTCTTAATTCAATTAATTTAAATATCATTACAGTTTATAATTCATTATTTCAACCTTTATAAACAATTTTCAATGTAATGTTTAGAGCAAAATTAAAGAGTGAAAAGTTCCAATTTACCGTTCATTTATCAAAAAGGTTTTTATTACTTCGGAACCAGAAAATCTTAATTATTTAATTATATATAATCATATAAAATACGTGATTAGCAGTGACTTTGTCTGATAACATGTATTACTTAAAATTTTTGTCATTTTACAGCAAATCATCACATTGTTTTTCAGTCCGATGAGCCAGGACTCTAGCAGCTGCTGACATATGCCGTTTAACTATTATTACAGAATATTCGAATATTGTATATTTGGGAGTCATACTTTAAAGCCAGCAAAAAGATATTTTTCTAACGTATTTTATTGCAAATATTTATCTATGAGCTGAAAAGTAAAAAAAAAAACGCAAATCAACATTGATAAAATACTGTTTTTTACTGTTTCAACTTGCCGAAATTATCTTTCTTCAATTCTTTGTAACGTTTCCCACTAATAGTATGAAAATACAATGACTAATTAAAATTATACATTGGTGATATAGATGCATGAATAAGACACAAACCCTAATAAATTTAATAAAATTAAATACGTATTGCATTTAAATTCTTTAAATTCCTAAATTCTTTATTTATTTTGTATCGATAAGAACCCAATCATCAAGTTTCATTTATCACATTTTGAGAAAAACTGCAGTGAATTAAATATGAAGATAATTAACTAAGAGAGATTGTAAATAAATAATATATACAATTATTTTAATCGTTTCTCTCAAAGTGTATTGTTTTTGTGAACCTAATAATCATGTAATAATCATGCATAGGACTTTCACAGTTTTTAATATTCAATTAAGAATCATTTATATTTTCATGATCATGCACACATGAAGAAAGTGTATTATTAGGGCTTTTATTTTACTTGCAATGTACGTTTGTTTGAGTGAAATCTACCCTCAATGTACCCATTACGCGTAGTAAAAAATCTCTGTAAGTTTGAAGTCTGAAGTACACGTCTCAATGCAAATTAATAAATAATAATATATTGTATTGTAGATTGTTGCTAGTAGATTTGTGATCTATATTAACGTATGAAAGAAAATAACAGGCGTCTCTGTATTATAATTTTTATAATTGAACTAAATTTCAAAATGTTTTTAAAAATCATGAAAATACTGTATGCAAGACAATTCTTTTAATAGCTCATCTTTACGGGAACCTTGAATGAATCCCAGAAGCAATACACAAAATTTTTTGAATCTTTATAATCCAAATCGAAATGTGAGAATTGGACTGGTATAAACCACATACGAATTAAAAATTTGTTTAGTTCAATCATGTATCTCACATTCGGTCAAATAATTAACAAACTTACCGTATCCATCTTGACTAATAATCTACATTCAAAAATTTATACTCGGGTATGATCATCAAACAAATGGCAAAATTATGTATACTATGTAGGCGATGCAACTTCTCAGTACAAATTAAGTATCTTTCTTTCTTTGATGTAGTTAAAATAAATGTCAGTATTTAATAGCTTAAAGACAACCATCTTAGTTAGATATATATATATATTAAATTCACCGAGCTATGTTGCATTTTAATAAGATAAACATATTACAGAAAAGTGACTAAACTGACGAAGGGTAGTAAATAAATAAATTTATAAAAAAATAAAAAAATAAACAAACATTCACAAGAGAAAACAAAATAAACAACGAATGAGTGCATTTAGTGACGACTGATAAAATAATATTAAACAATTTGTGATAGATAAGACCTTGAACAGTCTGACCAATACCTATCTGATAAAAATAATAATTTCCATTTTTATTATTTTTAACATAAACTCAAAATAACAAACACAAAAAAGGTTAAGTAATTAATGTTTTCAGCTAAACTGAGAATGTCTTCACCCGATCATTAACCCGCCAGCCTTATTTTCACATGCTTAGCTGCTCACTTTAATAAAAAAATTTAAGAGCGTTTATTTTTCTTTAAGTTTTATTTAACTCCTACGTATTTTTTCGATAGAAAATTGTAAAGTTTCCACACACAAAAATTGAATTGCACCCCGACCGAGTGATCTAAGCTTAACCCTTCAGAACATACGTCTCCCGTACCACAGTCATTGCTATCGTGATGAGAGAAAATCTCACGCCTATTGCGCAAGCGCCAAGAGCGAAATTTAAAAAATATTTAAATAATTTTAGGTTATATATTAAGTAAAATATAATATTAAATATTATTTATTATTATATTTATTGATAATAATATTATACTTATGATCAATCTAATTAACATAGTAATTACAACAGTTTAGAAGTAAAATATTATAAAACATTGTATCAATGTTTAGTCAACGATAATATAATATGGCGGCTAGAAGTCACGGAGACAGCCGAAATGAAACGAACTCATACGAACGGCAATTTTTTTTATGCCTGACTTAACTCATGCGATGAGAGAATCTCTCACAGTAAATAAACAAATATTTTTTTTCTCTATTTTTCAAGTTTAAAAAATTTTGTTTTATTAAGGAAGTACGAGCACCAAGGAAACTTTTGATAAAAGGCTTGATTTTTTTTTAATACAAAGTTTAATTATGTCTAAACAAATTCCAAAAATTTGAAGGAGATTGCCCGATCATTTAAATAAATAATTAACTTTAAAGTTGAGCAATTTAACATTGGTCTTATGGGGTAACCTTCAAACATTGATACATTTCTGTATTTTTCTCGTAAAACTGTCGGTGAATATTTTTAAAAAACTTATGGATGAAAGTAAATATATAAGTGATAAATTTAATTCAAAAACATTTACACTTGCCCGACTAATTAAAGTGTATTAATTAAAAGAAAAATAAATGCCGCCACTAGCCAATGTTAAATGTATATCTATATATTGAAAAAAATCATATGGTTACTGCGTTCCCCTTACCGCGCTAGAGTCGATACCTATCCCCACACCGCCTGGCGCTCGTACTTCCTTAATATCATTTAGAGTATTAAATTTTAGAAAGGTAAAAAAAATTTCAGGGGCTCATTCCATTTGAATTTAGAAAAAAAAAAAAAGTTTTAAAAAAAGCGTGAGAGAATCTCTCTACGCGATTGTTCCGAAGGGTTAAGAGAGCGAATGAATCAAGTATATGCTTCTTTTTAAATTCTGTTTCTGAAACTATTGGCTATAGTGGAATTATAGCCCTGTTTAAAAAGTTACCACAGACGGCTAGAGATTTTCAAAGGTGATTCAGCTAGATATTTTGTATTTCGACTTTCCAGCTAATAAGAATAACTTTCTATTACAAAATTAATAATATTTTAAAAATAAAATGAAAAAAAATGTGTGCATGTTACGAGCACTTAATATTTACTATACACAAGAAATACAAAGAATAAATAACCATTCTATGTTGTGAGTCCATCAACACAACAAAAGCAGTTGTCAATGATGTTTGTCTGTCATTCAAGTTTGTTTTTGCTTAACATGAAGGAGTTTCATGACCTATAGCGAAGCATGGAGCACAAAAAGAACGAACGGCGAAGATAACGAACGTCTTTGAAAAAACTCGATCAAAAACTTGGTCATTAATTTTGTGGTACTCAACACAAACTTACAAATACTTCTAGTATAATATTTTTAATGCAATAAGTATGTATCTAAGCTGTATAATAATGCCCTTTTTATATGTTTCTTTTTTATATATCTATATAGTGTGTGTATGTCGTAAGTAACTCTGATAAAGTCCAGGGTTAGAGACCATAATAATACTAATAAAAGTTTCAGAGTACAGTTCCATACAAATGTCTGTTTTAACTAATAATACAATAAACCAAAACACTTTTAGTTTTGTTAATCTTTTTGAGAAGAATTTCTGGAAACTACTTATATTAGACCTCACTCAAGACCCTCTTCTTACCTAGAGAAAAATACAGTATACATCCCCTTATCATAATTGGTCTATGTGGTCCAATAGTTTTACTATAAACATCAATGTAGCCCAAGGAACAGGCCACATTATTTTGGAAATTTTGAATTAAAGAGCCTCTGATGGCCAAATCTTAATACAGTAAATTATTTCGTATAATGCTTTCGAAAACTGCAGTCGAACAAACATAAATAAAAAATAGAAAGAAATAATATAGACAAACGAAATGCAAAATTGTTTAGCTAAACCATTGACACCACTACGTTCGGTCAATAAATTTTTAAGCATTCTTGAGGGATTAAGGATAGGGAAATAGCAAATGTTTTCCATCAAGCATGATTCTGTACCATGACTATATTTACCCAGATCTTGTCTCTTACCTATAAATTATTTTCGGATTTCCTAATGATTTTATATTGATTCCATTCAAAATCGTGTTGCTAATGTTACGTCTAGGCCTTTTTATGATTCATCAGATCCTTCGTAAATGGTATTGTAAAATCCCCACAAAAATAACTCCCCATTACTATTTTGTCAAATTAACTAGTCTTTTTCATCAAAGCCTGTCTATTTTTCCTGATTTTCGCATGTTTGGCTTCCTAGACATAAATCCTTAAGATTTTTTGGCCGTTACTAACCTAAGAATTTCTAAACATACTACTAAGTTAAATTTTAAAGTAAAAACAGACCTTTAAATAAAAGAGACAAAAGTATCATTATATGTGGGTAAGTCAGTGCACTCACAGTACAGCAAGTACATAGTAAGGTCACTATAGGTCATCACTATAGTTTGTTATTGTTGTTGTGTGTTGGTTGTTGCACTATGCACAGTACAGTGCATGTACTATGCATATAATGTTGTGTTGGCTGCACTGCTATTCACTCACTCACTCACAATCATGACTGTTATATGCACTTTATTGCATATAACCTAAACCGTCATCTTTATATTATTCTATAAAGTGTACCCAGATTTAATTGAAAATTTTCAATTATATAAGATTTTCATTAATTTTGTTGACAAATACTTAAACACAGTCATTATTTTAAATAAGAGTTTTTACATTATAAATTAATGGAGCAAACAAAAATTATATACTCGAGTGTACCGGTAAAGTTTATTATGTATGATTAAAACTGGAATTTCAAGTATACAAATTTTGTTGTTGTTTTAATAATATAAATTTTCGAATAATTTATTTTGAAAATTTCAATTTTCAACTAAAAAGCTTATTACTTAAATGATTAGGTTTTTGTATTATTCCTTTATTGGAATGAAATTTTCTGGCAATTGCAAAGATGTGATATCAAATGCTATAATAGTACCATAATATTGCAGTAAATTAGAGCGCCTTCAAAAGCATAAATAATTTATTAATCAAAGATCGCTTATTTATTAACGATATATACCAATTCGTCTATTCCGATCCCAATAGTTCATGAACATTCTGAAAAATCTTAGATTGACCTATGAAAATTGAAAGTATAAAAAGCTTGATAAGATCAGTTGAATATAAGTTGTTTGATCGAACAATTAAAGAAGGTATTCAACTTTAAACATCGTTGAAAATTCATAGCATTATATGACATGGTCACGACCAGAATTTCCACTATTTAATAAATTTGCAATTTGGATATTGGATAGAAGAATTATTATAAATTAATATTCAAATTTTCATTTTGTGGAAAAAAACGTATCTTGATGAAGTTTTTCGGAAATAGTTAGTAAACAAAAAGTGTGAATACTTCTTTTATAACGCAATTAGCCAATGGTTTATTTATCGACAGTGTCGATTCGGGATTTTTCAGACCCAAATAGATTATTTTTTGTGACCATGAGTAAGATGTAATTTTATGGTCTTTCAACGTCAGAAAAGGTGAAATTCTTGCATCTTAGATTCAACTGAACGTTTTACACATGATCTTAGGCTAGGGTTACAATAATATTTATATCTAAAATTAAATTAAACTATTAATAATATAAATTCTGTACCACCTTATACAATTGGTATATACATGCATGTACATATAAAGTTTACTTACAGAGTTGAAGTCAGTGCACTTTTAAAATACCCAATATCATTACTTTCAAGGTACAATGATCTATTATGATTATTGTTTTTGTCCAGTTTAGTACGAAGTACTGAACAGAATAGTACTGGCTGACTAAAAGTGCACATATTATGTATGTATGTATGTAAGTACTTATAAAATATATATACAGGATTAACAAAAATGAATATCATATCTGAATAAATAAAACTTGAAAATAAATTTGTATTATTATATCATATTGAGATAATCGTAAGTCAATCTCAAATTTTAAGAATTCAACAAAAAAAAAAACGATTTATCTGATCTTGAAATTCGAATTTGACATTTTATCATTAATTACTAGATTTATAATCATTATGATATCATTTCTAAAGTTTTAATTTTATTAGCTTACAAGAAAGTTAATTTTTCATAAATTGTCATAGAAAAATACTTTTTTACTTGAAATACATTAAAAACCATTTTAGTAAGAGTTATATTTTATCAGTTAATATAAAATAATATACTCGTCTTTTGAGAAAATTTTATTTAATCAAGCAGCAAATTTATGTTAACAAATAACAGAGGGTAATGACAACATATTCCACAAATTACAGATAAATTCACCTGCTACACCCACCGTTGTCATTCATTTTTGGTACGCATAGAAAATTTTTTTAAAATTTCTATCTATAAAAATAACTCTCACACGATTCCAGAAAAATTGGGTATAAGTTATTTTAAAGTCAACTAATTATTTCAATTTTGTTCGTCCGTCCGTCCTTCATTAACCTAATGAAGGACGTTAATAACCTAAACCTAAGGTTATTAATCTAACCTTAAGGTAAGGTCAATAACCTAACCTTCATAACTCAAAAAACAAAAGAGACAGTGAGCTGAAATTTCCGTGGAATATTCAGAACCTAAAAAATGACTTTCAGTTCATGACTGGGTCAAATCGGTCCAACCATGGATTCATAGCTCAAATTGTAAAGCTCTTGCATCTTAAGAGAAGCATAAAAATAAAATATATTTTTCTTTTCAAAACGAACTGCTTTTGTTTCAAGAAGTTTTCTTAAATTGTTTAGATTTTTGCTCAAATTTAGCGCATAAAACATATATAATTATTATACATGCTATTATTATAATATATATTATATATAACTATATGGATTAATGTTTGATTGTATTTTAATAATGGTAATGATTAAAAATATTTTAAACATTGACACTTTATAAAATTCCGTGTACTATTTTGTATTAGTAAATGTTGTAAATGTTGCTTTAGTAAAAATACTTTTCGTTAATCACCCGTATATATTACTTATTTCCATTGTATATACCAAAATAATAATAATATTATTATTATTATTACAAACACAACACAACAAGAGCAAGTCCCCCGTCGTGTGTCGCCCACAATTATTAAGTGATTGTCAGTTCATTTTTTTTTTTTTATACATACATTTTTTACTTTTTACTTTTTAATATTTATAAATTTAATCCTCATCAGAATTCTCAACAGACATGAAATAGAAATTTGTAACGTTTGATGATGATTGATCATTTTATGGAGTATCAGTTGTTTTTCAAATTTTTTTCAATTATATATAGATCTGCTTACTTGATTATTCTTTTATATAAAAAACTTCACATATATAAAAAACTCGGTAAATTAGTTGAATATAGAAAATTGTTCCTAACAAACCTTAAATCATTTGCTCGACTGTTCTCAGGAATAAAGTTACTTTTGGGAAGAAGGGTTCTCACTTATTCGTGGGTCAACTTCCTATTTTTAAATAATATCCCATATTTTTATGGGAGATTTAAATTTTATAAAGTAAATATTAAATAGAAATCTTCATATAATTCTTAGTTAAGTTAACCCTTATTTAACCTTATTTGAAGTTATTTATCCTTATTTATCCAAGAATGAATCCTCCTATAAGTAAGCCTTTTAGTTAAAAAATCAACCGGTATACTAGAAGTTTGTAAAATATATATTTTAAATATCAGTTGCAGGTTTGAACTGTTTATAATTATTAATCTTGTATAATCTTGGCTGTATAATCAATCGGTCAATTAACGTGTTGGCCCCTTCCGCCTGTAAGTACAACAAACAAAGCTTTTACTATATATGTTTTAAATCTAATTTTTAATTTACTGTAACACGTAGTAACATCTTTTATAAAAATTAAAGAAACAAAAGTCGAAAATTGTACCTCAACTCATTTCCTCACTTTTTTTTCTAAAACTTTCTAAAAGATAATAAATAGTGTTAAAAGTGTCTACAAGTATATCAGGCCATTTCTCACACCTATTCCATTCTTCGTTTAGAGAGTTTTGTTGAAAAAGTTTTATTTTTTGTTATGTATAGTTTTATATATTGTATTAAAAGTATCTAAAAATCATTTTCTACTATCGGCGACAAATCTACACCTACCTCCAGTTGTCTTCTATGGATATTCAGTTAAAAAACTTTATTTACTAACTAACAATCTTAGTGTGTGAGGTCTATCTTCAATATTCTATTGTCTGATAATAAAAGGGTAGTTGACATTATTTTAAATGTGAAAACATTATACAAAGCACGAAGAATGTATTATCCAGGAAAATTTACATAATGTTAAAAAAATATTTTTTAAAAAAGTAGAAACTCGTTTTTATTATTAGATATCGTAATAACCAAAACGGTACACCAAAGGAATTTAAATATAATCGAAATAATAAACAATTTGAATACAAAAAATTTAATTTAGCTGATTTATAAACATAATAAATAATACATAAATAATAATAAATTCACCAAAATCGAATTGATTTATAAAATTAAAAAGATTTTATTTTTTAAGTAATTCATAGACGAAGTACTGTGGAACCAAGTATTAGGTTTCATGAAACATTACCGCCTTCATGAAATTTTACATACATAAAATAAATAGATCCCACTTATGGCGGAATATAAATACCGTTCTCAAACGGTATTCCCAAAGGATAAGCAACATCAGACACACTCATTACTTAAATGGAACTTTCCTCCATGGAATGAAGGGAATGCTTGTTGTATAGTTAGCTGATTACATTAAGAGTGAAAATCAAAAAAATAATAATTATAAATAAATAAATTGCTCCATACCAATTTCTCTAAACCTATAATGGAGAAGATGGTTTTACTATAAATATTTATTAAAGAAAAAACCGTGAAAATATTACATTGAAGCAAAAACCTTTGCTTTTGCTTCAAAACAAAACAAAGATACAAAACAACCTTTGTTTTGTATCTTTTATTGGTAATGGTAATAGATCGAGAGTAAATTACGAGCGAGGAGCTTCCTTCAAATACCTTCTCCAAATTACATTTATAAGCTCATAAAATGAGCTAGTATTTTAAAATTACCATTCTCACATAACAGCCGTTCATATTACATAAATATATATTCTTATATAAGCTAAGTATTTATGTAGGAAATATGTTTTATAATTTGTCTTATAAAATTGAAAAATTCTAGCAAAGCAGATTCGTAACAGCTAGCTACCTATAAAAAAAAAGAATTTTTTACTATAATCTTATTGTTATGCTAAACTTGTTCGTAAAAAAAAAAAGAAGAAACCATCATACCTTATTTTTGAAGAACCTTACGGACACTTGTTAGAGCGAACAACAATATTGTATGAGAGATTTTTTTGTATATGTTATTTATATGTGTCTAGTCTTACTCAATTCGACATCATAGTAATAATAACATATATTATTGGAATGAGATGTCGGATTCGATCGATTCCAGACGTCGCGTCAGTGGTGGACGCCGCTATATACAACCGCCCGTAACTATATATTACGTTTATACAGTATCCATCCTATACAGTAAGTGTGTTCCTGTTCCCTCTTCCATGTTATTTACAAGATGTCCCGAAAAATACGTGCATAATTTAGTGAATAGACAGATCCTAATCAAAATTCGATATGATTTTTAAATTATTTTCAACCGTGTTTACAACAGGCGTCAATAAATTCTGAGTTCTAAAGTTCACTAAAGTAATATGACAATTTATTTACTATTTTGAAATAACTATCAGGAAATGGATCACGATTTGATTTAATTTCTGGTTAATTTGGCGCTACAGTCAGAAGTAACAATAATAGGTAAAGAATTTCTCTCTACTTTTACAGCACTAGCATTGAATAGTAAGTTAGGACTGTGCAGTTATAACAAAGAATCCAAAGGGATGCACACAACTGATGAGTCGGCCCAGTCGGCAAAAACAGAATCCTGTTATAGCATGTCTCATTTTGACTGTAGTTTCTCTCTTTATCAAAAATTATACGAAACTTCTATTTCGGAAGTGTTTGCGGTTATAGTTATTATTTCCAATATTCGATAGTTCCAGTTAATGTTACGGAGCTCTATAACAACCCTGATAACTAATAAGTTCAAGACGAAATCTCATTTAAAGAAACATAAGCCAGGATTTGTGTGAACTATTGCTTTTTTATGAGTAAGTTAAGATATTTATTGGACTTTTTTCAGTTTATTGTGTGTTTACCTTTTCAATAGAATTTATTGGGTCAAAAATTGGGTTGTTGGGACTAAAAAAAAAATACTTAAAACAAAACTTATTCCAGACAACTGTTCTATACATCCTTTCGGAATAATTAAAAGATGAACAAATTATATAACAATCAATTACATGCAAAATTCCATTAACCATCTTGTATTATAGAACCTGTACAATTTCCATTACCTACTGAACAGTTGTGACGTACATATACCACCGTTTGGTGATCATCAACCATGGCTGCCATCATATATATATATATATATATATATATATATATATATATATATATATATATATATATATATATATATATATATATATATATATATATATATATACACTTTTCTTTATTTCCACGAGCAAAAAGCTAAAAGTACTAATAAAAAATTCTACATTTCTGATGTTATTAATATAATATTCTTGAATTTATTATTTTTGTATGCAAACCATATAATACACTTCTATTACATTATTTCAATTTTTATTTTTATCAGATCCATCTACTAGAATTTTTATGAACTAATCATTATTTTATGCAATTAAGGTAGAATATAACAAACGGTTAAATGATGTACGTTATTAAATAAGAAACAATAAATGATTCAGTAGATCAAATATAAATTTGAGTTCTCTCAAAACAAATCTAAATTTCAAGCAAATGATAATCCATCGTTTTGCTGTATTTTGAAATTACTTTAATTCGATTGAAATGAAACAATGAATGTTATGTTAAATTTTGAAACTGTGAAAAATCTTAAACATTAAAGACATATAAGCAATAAGAGCATTTTAACATCGATGAGAACAATGACTATTTATTTATTGTAAGTCGACATTTCATCCTTAACCCTGTTTCAAGCCACTACTTTTCTCTATGAGTACATATGCAAGGACAAATACGTGGTTATAATCATTTTTCAAAGCAAGAAATGCCTTACAAAACCTCATCACTTATAAATATTTTCCACTAAATGGGTGCTACAGGTGTTCGAAACTTGAACACTTAATTTAATCAGAACTTTTCTTCACGGCTAGACTTTGAATTCGTTTGAAGAGCACAAAATATCGAGACACTGAATAATTTGTGTAATATCTTAGACATTACTACGTTAAATTTAAACGAAGGCGAATTACAAATTCTGGCATCATCTTAAAACTCAGTTACAAACACCTTACATCTGAAACAAACTGTAGATATTTGAAATGCAACCAATAGATAATATAAGAATAATAACTCGACTTCGCTTCAAAATTTACATTGTCTTCACTTTACTTTTGTATAAATTGTTAATTTAGTTACAAATTAAGAAGAATCGACATGTTTTGTTTTCTCCTGAATACGTTTCAAAGCGACAGGCACAAAACATCAAATAAAATTATAATATTAAAAGTCAATTATCACTATGACTATCGTGTTTGATATTCGCTTAATAGGCCAGCTGTATTTCACAGCATTTGTAATGCGCTCAGATGGAATTCGCGCCACAGGAAAAATGTAAAACAAAATTTATGAAATTTTAATTAATGCCTTCAAACTATACAGCTTGGAAATATATGGATCAGATCTCCTGCTTTGGTAAACTTTTACAACACTTATAAAGTATTAACCTTCTTCATATTCAACCTCACATTGAATGTATTTAGAATCTAAAAAATTGAACATCACAATAAGGATTTCTAGGCTATCAGCATTTGCCTAATTTTTAAAAATTTTTTAAAAGTAAATACATTTCTATATTTCCAGTGATATATGAAAAATAACGTCGCCATCACTTAGCCTTACCTTAAGAACTTCAAAGCTTTCATCAAATACAACTTTTATACTAGTTTTATATTTGAAGAAAAAAGCAAATGCTTTCTAATGTTGTATCTACGGTACCACAATATCCATTCGAAAGAAAAACAACAGCATAAAATATTATTCAACTGTTTCGAGAAAACTAAACTCTTTTATCTTTACTATAATCCAATTATTGAGTTGCCATTGGCAACTATCTTATATAACAACTTTTATGCATGCACTAAATAAATACGGTTTCGAGTTTTAAAAAATACTGCATACAAAAGGTGTCATTAGTTTTATTGTACTTTTCACAAAAAGAATAATACTGGGTCATTGATTCTGATATCATCAAATTAACTGAAACTCCGATGATAAAATCAAAATTTGCATTTTTGCAAAAACAGATCTAAAAATTATTTACAACCAGATGAAGCAAAATCGGTATTTTAGTAATTATTTCATTTTTAATCTACCAAATTCTAAAATAGTTTAAACTAAAAGTATTTAAAATAATCTTTAACGATTTTTCTCAAAAGATTATATAATAGATAAAAAGCAGTGATTTTCGTATGAAATGACGATGTTTATATTTGCTAGTAAAAACTTTAAGCATGATATAAAAATTATTCTCCGTCGAAAGTTTAATATCTGAATCTTATCAAAATTACTACATTCCAAAAAAAAAATTAGCCTAATATCAATCGCGCTTCTCAAATTTTGATTCATTCATTTTTCACTCTTTGTTGGAAACAATTTTCTCCATTGAAAAAATTCAAGTTAATATCAGGTAAAATCAATTGAAATATAATTTTCAGTAAATGTTTTGTATCAGTAAGCACAAAAAAAACTTTTTCTTTATTCAATGTGTTTGATTCTATATTTACCAAAAAATATAATCTGATTCTGTTTACCAAAAATGATATCATTCAGCTGACTTATAATTTTTGTTACAAAGTTTATTTTTCCAAAGCCAGTGTACTATAAATAATATCCATCAAAAGTTTCACTTAGTTTTAATTTTGACATAAAATTAACTTCAGGAACGGAAGAAACTAGAAAAAGAAATTAAAATTAAAAAAAATAAAGTTCTCTAAATATGAAATTCATAATGACGTCAAACATTCTAAAGTAACTAATATCAATTACATTTAACACTTTCATTTTAACGTTACCGTTTATTTTCACTTAGTGGCGTTTTTTTTTCTTCTCTCTATTCTTTTTAAAATAATTATTCATTCATTTACGTAATCGGAAACATTTAAAAGTTTGTATTAACGTTATAATATTCTTATCGCTAATGTTGCGAACCTACCTACCTTCCTTCTTCATATAACGTACATAAATAGCTTATAAACTCAACGCTCCAGCTCGTACTAATGGATTTTTTAAGTTTCCTTTACATGCCTTACACCACAAGTTTAAAAAAAAAAAAAAAATACTTATGTATCAAGTTAATGTGTTGTATTTGCTATGTACAGTGTGTTACATTTATTACTTCAATAGTTCTTTAAATACTAAGCGTTCAAGAACTGTCTTCAAAGTGGTGTAAAAATGAGACATTTTTTTAAACTTTTATGAATAATGATTTACGATTTTATAGTTAAGAATATATTAAGTCAATGAAAAGTTTGCTGGGAAATAATAATGGTAAAACTATAGAAAAACGTATTTATTCTGTCTCATTTTTATCCAGTCGTGGAGGAAAAACGTAGTTCTAAAACTGCTAGGTTAAATTAGAAGGCACCATTCAAGAATTAAAATTTTCAAAAAACAACAATTTATTTCTATAAAACACAATATCACATCTCATAAGATTGATGAAAAAATAATATAACTATTTAATAGCAACTTATTTGAAATTTCTTTGTAATAAATTACGAATTTATCAAAATTAATAGCGAACACTAGTTTCTGCAAAAACCTGGCTGTTTCTCCATAGAAATTTGGAGGGTTCGGAACGTTAACAAAATGCCTTCGAAAGAGCGAATCCCCATTTTACCATTCCTGTAAATGGGGATTGTTAAGAAGCAGCTTTATTATGATGGGGAAGCCGATAATCGGATGCTGTATTCATTCTTATGAAGTCAAACGAATGATTATCTTTTCTTTTTTTAGATGGGCAAATATTCAGGCAAATAAAAAAACCGAAAATTGGATAATACGCACTTATCATCGTACACAATAAATAATATTGCTTCTTTTATTTCAAATGCCTGGTACTAAAAGTTCAGTTTTGCAATTATTAACACCACGTATTCGAATTTAACATAATTTAGAAACACATAAACTTGGTCTGATAGGTTTAGAATACGTGCTTATTAGGCGGGCTCTACTTGTTTAACATAGATCGTAAGGATCTTTTGGAATCAAAATCTTCCTTTATAGGTAACCTTCAATCTATTTCGGAAGTCACTTACAAGTAAATTATTACTTTGAAGGATATATATATATATAGTTTACTGTTGTTAGTTACAGTAAAATTAACTATGCAATCAAATTTATTATTAAATACCGTAAATACTGCATAAACCAGTACTTCTATCGAACCGTAATTCAATATAATCCCAACCCAGTTCCTCCTATTCTTCGGACTTTATACAGTTTTGAACAATAAAAATAAAACAAATTTATAAAAAAGACAGAAATAAATACGGTCCAATAAACCACACAAAGGATCTTATAGACATAACACACACAAAGTTATAAATAATAGTAGGATATTAAATACTATATATACGAATGAACGTATAGTGTGTGTATATTACATACGATATCCATATTATAAAAGTGTATAGAAGGTTCAACCCCCCGGAAAGGATAAAAAAAATATCATATATTACAAAATGTACAGTAAATAATATTGTAATTTTTATGCTTACCAATAAATTATGAATTATTATTGAACAAAATGTGAATACTTTTTAGTGTAAATATATATAAATGTATAAATAGTGCAGTACCTAAAATATGAATCGATCATGACATTAATGAGTTAATAGGGATGATACACTAATTTTCAATTGAAGCGACTTTAATTCTCGAACACGATTTTAAAGCTAGTTTTTAAACATAGTAAAAAATAGCCAAAATGTGGACGTTCAAAATTCTTAATTAAACAAAGATGCAAATTTGCATAAATGCCGTCATACATGTTCAACTCCATAGTCATTTTGCATAAGGGTCATGCTACGATAATAGGTCCTATCGATTTCCAGGCCACTTATATACACTTTCCTTCAAAATTTCAGATAAATAATGTTAGTGTGCACAAATGAGTCGATTGTGAATAAAAATGTTATAAATTACATTCATATTAAAAAATTTTTGCGATTTTTCTGTAGAAAAACAATCTGTAAAATCACCCATAAAACTTCTTTTACAAGAAAGAAACTTTTTTGTAATAAAGAGATGGCAATATAATCTGCTTATAACTTATTTGTTTTTTAATCAATTTCAATTTAATTTTCGAATTTTGTTTGTTATTGAGCCCAGTTTCACATTTTGTGAAATAGCAAATTTCTGTAGTAGGAATAATCTTAAAGATACTATTATTGTCAATTAGTCGTACCGTAACTCCATAACACAAATTCTATAAGAAATTCCAGTTTATATATTTTTATTTTTATTGTTTTACTGTTTTTGGCAAAATAGTTTTTCCCAAACTATGACATCTTCGATCAAAAATTGTTTATTCACACGCAAATAAACAATTTCATATTATTCCCAAAAAAAGTTTAACCATAAAAATTTCTTCTTCTTTGCTAAAAATTCCTTTAAAATTATTTTTCTAATTTTGTGACCAACATCTGAAATAAACTTAATAAGTAATTTTTATTCCAAAATTTAATCTCTTTGAAGTTAATTATTTTTAAAGAGTGTAAAGGAAGAGTTAAAAACCTAATGTCTCAAATTTGAAGGGGATGTGTTTCAAATTTTATAACCTATTTACAACAGATTTTATTAACATTTTTCCACTTAATCACAACCCAAAATCAATGTACTTAATAAAAAACTCTAGCTCAAAGTTTTGTGCGGAAAATTCTTATAATAAGTATACTGAAATTAATTGATTAAAGTTCAGCTTTGTCTCAAAGGTTCAATCTTTATTAAATATTATATTTACTGAATTTTATATTTTCCGTTTTACATTTTCGAAATGTTGATTCGAAAAATCTATTAAAAAAACAAGAGTTTGAATTAAAAATTTACTGGGTATTCCTTGGATGACCTCTGTGCATAATGCTGAAATACTAAACAAGTCATCAAATATTATAATTCTTCCAAAAACAGGTTTTTTATAATTTCTGTTTCAATGTTCAGCATGCAGGATTTACCTTTTAGACTTACATGTCTACAGAAGTAAATACCATTTTGTTGTAAACATTTTCTTTTCACTAATATCACCTATTTATTTTTCTTCAAATAGAATTACGTATATTTCGTTTTCGGTTTATTATTCCATGCAGTCTGATTTGCACTTTGAGTCTTACAATGTGAGATCTACAACGTTGCTCTCTATATTTAAATAAATTTGTCATGTTAAAATTCCCTTCAACATGGAATAAATCATAAATAAAAGTATTAACCACCACACCATCCATATATTTTGTAATAAATATAATATCATTGTTATTTGAATGTTAGAATAATATTACTAGAATCGTATTATATGCATAGATAGAGATACACTTATTACTCTGTACGTATGTATACTTTATACTGTATGTATGTTGTAACTATATGCAATCATTTAGTTTGGATAAATATGATATTCCTGTATTTGAGGCGATAAACCTGTCTAAACATAAATATTATATAAAATATAACAACCATACTAAAAATAAATATATATATATATATATATATATATATATATATATATATATATATATATATATATATATATATATATATATATATATATATATATATATATATATAAAAGGTGTGATTAATTAATATTTTACAAACCAATGAATGAATATAAATTTTAGAAAAGACAGCTATTAGTTTTTTTGTAGTTTTAGAGAATAGAAGCTGTTTTTAACCTCACTTGCACTATAATGGAATTTCTGCATTTTTTTTATATATAAACATTTAAGAAACTATTCATAATTTATACAAAGGTCATACTTTGAAGTGTCATAAATCGATTTAAAACTTTATACCAATATTGTAACAATATAGTTATTTTTTCAAGTGAGAAAATGCTGAAATCGCAGTATGCAACCACAATCGAATATAAGATTGATTTATTTCGTTTCCAAATATATTTAAACATTCTCTAGCCATATTAGAACAGATCCAGGTAGTAATATATGTGTGTCGTAATAAGGGAAATTAATAAATAGCATTCCATATAGAGGAATTTAATTTGCGTGGTTACATTCAATAGATTGGACGATATGACGATTTCCTCATCAAACGCATATTCATGTTTGGCAAAGGATGTGCGGTTAAGGATTGTTAACAATGTTCAGTCTTTGTTGATTTGTTAAATCTGGTCAGCGATTTGAATAAGATAATTTCAGGCATTTTTATATTAATAAATTAAAAATTTCTAAAATTGGTCAATTGTACTATTTTTTACAATAACGTATCATTATATAATTTTTTATATTAAGGTATAATTGTACTATTTTTTACATGTATTTTTGTATACAAAGGTTATAAATTTGTAGTTGCTGAGGAAGTCCTAATAAACGGACGAAACGTTCAACTACAATCAACACTTAGTTTGTAATTTATTGTCCTGAATCCCTGTGACCAATTTTAGTTATTTATTAAATTTCTGGACGTGAGCAAGATTTTAATATTTAAAATTTCTTCTTTTTTAAAAACAAGTAAATGCTTGAAACAATTGCTTTTTTGTCTTCAAACTATAATAATTGAAAATTATAAAAACAAAACGACATGAAAACATTTAAAATTTATACCCAATAAAAACCTCAAAAAATGTCATTGAAACAGTAATTTGACAAAAACAAATTACAATTTTTCTACTTTTTATGAAAAAAAACACTTTTGTTAGTTTTGAAGTTTTATTATTTGTTCTTCTTGATTTTTAATATTATCCAAAACATTAAAAACGAACTCTTTTAAAAGAAAATTTAGATATATTATAATGATTTCTATATAAACACATAATCTAATATTTATTGCCTTTTAAACAAACATTATACGTTAAGTTTTATGACTCATAATAGTTTGCATAATATTTATTGTATGCATAAATTTATGTTATTTATTGTTTAAATGAAGTAAATTCATATTCCTGATTATTGTCCTATAAATTAAGAAAATTGAACCATGAATCTTATTTGTACAGGTTCAATTTTAGTTGGTTAATAAACATATCATATATAGAAATTATGTAAAGTTAAGAAGACATAATGTACACAAATATGAAAATATAACAGATCACATATGTGAATATTTATATTGAAAATATTGTTGAAAATGACAATTGGACATCGGAAATAAATAATTATGTCTCAATTTAAAAATTAGTTTTAAAATAAAAAAGTATTTTTTTCAAACAAGATTTCAAAATAAATAAATATTTTATATATATACTATATTCGATAAGTATGCTGAGTTGTGTTCAATTCAACACTAAAAATTTGATTAAATTTATGCCAGCCAAATTTGATAAAAGACACCGGGGCACATGAAAGTAAACAAAAGCTTATAATAAAAAACCATTTTCAAATAAATAAGTTTAAATTAACCTTAAATTCTAAATGGAATACTAAATACAATTATCTTCTAATACATTGAGTAGATATTCATATCTACTGCATACAGATAAATAATTAAACACTAATTATTGCTTTTGAGGTTTTGTAGAGTAATTAAGTCCAGAAAAAAATTCAAAAATTCACTTATATCATTATTAATTGTGTGGTTAATTTTAAAATTAAAGTCTGAATGGTTATTAAAAATTTACCTTCGAACCGGATTTTACGATATATCAAAAAACTAGCCTTATCATTAAATCGGTTTTTTTCTTTTTTTTTTTTGTAATATCTAAGATGTTATTTACATTATAAAATGCATTTTATCGGATTCGGGGACAAAAATCCAGAAGTTCCGTAAAAAATTTCAAAATTCAAATTTGTGTGAACTACTTTTTTGAAATCAGGGAACATCAAAACATAGATATTTTTAATTGAATTACAATACATTCTAGGACAACTGTCATAGTGTGGAATAGTTAAAAATTAAAATGAAAGAAATTTTTTTTTTCAATTTTTAGTATTTTTTATTTGCCAAAATAGAATTAAATGATTCTGTCTAGTTTGAAATATTGTAACAATCCAGCTGTTACGTCAATTCTAATAATCTAACCGTCGAGCATCTTTATCAGTATTTTGAGATGAAAAACACTGAGATTTTTTTTCATTTCACTTTATTCGGCATTGTCTACTATTTCCCAACATAGTGTTACTATGATAGATGCAGATAAGATGATAGATTATGGCTCTTGACTATGACTATTGTAGGTCTAAGCAGCCTATACGAATTAGATTTAATTATTAACACTGAAATAAACGCAAACTAAGTCTATGTATAAAAGCTCAAGAAATAGCGATAATATTTGAACAAAACTCACCACTACAATTGTTCAATGAAAACTTTTTAAAAGAAAAACCAACGTTTTAATTAAGAAGTTAAAACAGCAATAACCATAATCTACAATAAAAAAAACAAAACGGCAATTGCAATTACTACAATAAATTTATTTTTGAAAATATTCAAAATTATTATTCTAGTAATGTACAAACAAAATTGAGTATTCTATTCTATGCTATTCTATATGTCCGCCGTGTGTATATACATATATGTAGAAAAATAACTACGTTAGAAATATTACAAACTACATCGAAAGAGCTATATATGAAGTTTATACTACTAGCTCAAAGCACCACACGTATGTTGTATAGAACCTATAAATGAAGTTTTTAGACAACATATTACACACAATGTTTTAGAAGGTACTGGGTATGTTATTATATATATAGAGAGAGAGGATATACTAGCAGGAAATTATACCCAAGCGACGGAATTAACTTTTACATATGCTCACAAAACATTCCTACACGTGTTACTTGTAACAGGATTATTGACTAGCATCATATACCACCACATAAACCACAATACACCATCTATTTTATGTATCTTTACATAATTCATTGAATAAACAAAGTAATAACTTCATTTTTATGTGCTTCAATATATACAAAAATTATTGAATTGTTTCAATTATTTTTTTTATATATAGAAGTTTTTTTAAAATTGATTTAAACAAGAGCTGGTTTTTTATTTTTAGTTTTTTTATAAATTTTTGGAGGCCATAATTTACTAGTTACTAGATTAATCCTTAATTTTTGATTAATAAAATCAATTTAGCTATAAATTCTCTAAATGAACAATAAATTATCCGTATTTTCCAGCCCGTAGAACAGTCATTTTCCAAATTTATGTGAGCCTTATTTCCAGGTAGTATTCAACATATAAAATTATCAATTTCGCACTACTCTATAAAAAGTTACGCGTGGTCATGCATTACAATCAGTGAGTGAACAACCAATCATCCCCTGGTGTTGAAATTCTTGTTCCAAATTTGTATGGAACCAAGTTCGGGGCATCGAAGTGTTGTTATTGTAGATAAAATGTACATTAAGAAAGGATATTTAAGATTCTGAGCGGATAAATATTATTCATTTAAAAATTATTTTTACCATAAGTGGTTTAAAAATACAAATTATAGTGACGTTTGGAATAACATTAAACACTAACTGTTGACCACGGCATGCCTGGTATCGAAGAATGCGTAGTCCTTATGGAAAAAACTTAAAAATTATTATAAATTAATAAAATTATCTCAAACATAAAATTCAATAAAAAAAAAGTTAATATGATAAAATGACTTTTTTAAATTTAATATCATTATAAATTTTATACATAACATTTTTTTTGATTTCTTAGGATAGACCCATGCTATAAATCTCTAGGATAGACCCATGCTATAAAAGTAAAAACAATTTATGATTATTATCATAGCAAAGATAGATCAAAACAGTTTGAATATCACTGATCTAAGGTAAACTATTATCAAGGTACATTAATCTCTCCAATGCAAAATTTCCTTACGTTCAACTCCTAGTTTATTATTCATACTGTGAACAAGGTAATCAAAAACATCGTTGCATAGTTCAATTAAAGTATAATTGAAAGAAATATACAAGAATACTAGCTCCGTGTTATAATGTGCAGTTTAGTAGACAGGTATAACACATATACATAGCGTATAGCTAAGTATAATACAACTCGTATGTGCATTTACAATGTTCTCCAAGTGGGATATATTGAAACACTTTATTGTCACTACTGTGTTATAAGAAGCATAATAAAAGTTCACTTTTCTTAGTAAGTAAACTGTGCTTTTTACGTTTTTCAGTCACTTTTCTTTCCTCTTCTCTCTATTTTTTTTTGCCTTCTGTATATTGTGTAAGTTGACGACACCCTGTTATGTGAGATCTACGAAGTCATATTATGTATTTGCTAGTTGCTTCTTGGAAAAATATTACTTTTTATTATTTTATAAATGTGTATTTCCTGAAATATTAATCGTTTTCATGATGTACAATCACTTTTTTATTCTTTTTAACACTTGAGAAACTGTATATTTGATTTTATATATCCAATTTAATATCTTTCTGATGACTAACACACTTCGTTTTTAAATATCCTTTTTTGATTACCATATGGATATCAAATTATCCGATATAAATATGAAAAAGTATAACAATTTTCAATGAGAATTATATTCAAATATTGAGTAAATAATCTCGTGTGAGTAAAAATGCTTTTAAAATTACATCTTTATATATAAAAAAAAACTTGTACCACGACCAGTTGGTGCTAATTTCCAAAATTAAATTTCCGAATTTCGATTAGATTTTAATAAATGGCTGTGAGAGTTAATATAATAATTAAATTTGTTACAAAAATCAAAGTTTTAGGTATATGACAACCGCACACAAACATTTCTCTATAAAATGGGTTTCATTAAAAGAAAACCTCTCATAAACTGTAGTAGAAAGCAAATCAATCCATAAACTGGTTTACTGAAGCCTCGAAAAGCATGACAATACGGTTTTTTTTCTGCTTTAATTGGGATAGTTAATAGCTTTATCTAGTGAAAATGTCTATGTTAATGTTAAATATCATCAATACTTTTGCTACTTCATTGCTCAAACGAGTTTTAGTGAAAAAAAAAATAGTTTAATAACTTTGTAAGATTTCCCCTTATTTTACGTGAACAATAAATTATTGTTATATTAACAGCTTATCCTCCAAATAATTTATAATAATGAAAAATAAAAAAAATTCAATTTTAATAATATAAAGGAATATATTTTTAACACTCTAAAAAAAATTCATTCCAGCGTATTTAAAATACAATTTATATTTAATTTTTTGCTTATTCAAATATATTTAAATATTTTTCATTTTTCCAACACACACAATATCCATATTATTATTTTCCTAATCTGCTTCATATCTTCATCGTGAGTGGATAAAAATATGAAAACATTTGCATGCATTTATCAAACTGTTTTCATTTTTAACTTCCATGTCTGAAATAAACATTGTAATACAACGTATGGGACAGTATAAATTTTCCATTGCAGAAGAAATTACAGTTTAATTTTTCTGTACTTGGCAATTCACACAAGTTACACCCACTGTTTTACGAAGCAGCTAATAAGAGTAAGCCAAAATTCCTAACTGAAGATGCGTTTGTAGGCATGAGTCATATTTTTGTGGCACTATTGCTCGAAGAAAATGAATTTATTCAATCTTATGTTTTCAGTGTAGGTAAAAGATCATGTTGAATCTTGATGATTTCAGCCTTTGTATAGAACAAACGATAAAGTAACGCCATGCATCAGGTGATAATTAATAAGTAAAGAAGATTGGAATTGATAGTATAAATGGTGGAAGCAATTTAAACTGTATCTTAGTTTTTTACCAAAAATCATTACTCAATAGACAGTTACAACTGCTATTCTATCTATGACTTCAATCTGTACATTGATGTCGTATGACACTGACAATAAATTTTTTAAGTATTATATGCTGGGACATAATAAAAAAAATTACAACAATTTTAAAGGATAATAAATTATAATTCATACTTGATAATAATAATTAAAATGCATATAACGCGATATATAATAACTGTTTAGAAAAAAAAAGGACATTCATTATTCATAATAATAACGAAAATATAAAAACGAAATTTTTATTTCGCTTTGTTTCCTAACACATCCGAAAGTGATATAGAATATACAAAATATACAAGGTGTTTGATTAAAAACTAAAATAGTTGTATATAAATATCAACAATAATTTATATTACGATAGATTAAACTTTGAAAATTATACTTATTTTGATATTGAAACGTTAAGAGATAAACGATTGTCAAATTGTTACCAAAAAGGAACCGTGCTGCCAATAAAATTACCAAATACGAGAGATGACCGAAATATGTAATAAAAAGTTAAATCAGCAGACCTAGCAAATGAAAAGTCAATCAAGGATTCGTTTTGTATGAAATGACAAAGCAATGATTTACTAGAGATTCTGTATCATTAATTTTTTTATTTTTCGGTCAATTAAGTCTCATGGATTCATGACTTATAAGAGACTATTAAACCGTAAGAGATAAAAGAAAATTTCAATTACAAAAAATGTGGCTATAGCATGTATTGATAGTAAAAGTAAGGTAAACAAAGATTTTTTATATGAATGGTATTATAAATATGTATAATAAAAGAAATTCAATCAGCAAATTTTGCGCACCAAATTTGCATTTCGAGATACAGTTGGCAATCAAATCGCCAGGCAGTAGATTTCGTTAAAATAATATCCATGCACATTTTATAGATTTTGTATGAAAGATACATTGTTACCTCAAAAACAACGAAATAACATGAGGAGTTTTAATGAATGTATGTTTGTAAAAAAGCCTCAAATTATTAAGAATTATGAAGTATTTAAATAATTTTTTTTTTGATACATGCTGTATAAATTTTGAATATAATATATTATATTATATACATCGTAACATTCAGTAAATGCAATGCTTATCTTTAAAATGAAATAAAAGACTTGAAATTTTAATTATGATTATGATTATTATACATACATGAGAGACATCTATGTTTATTTCTTTTTATTATAACAATATGCTGCTTATAAAATTATTTTGATTGTATTAAATTTTAAATTAAAAAGTATATTTCATATTTCACTTGACAATTTCACTAAAATATGCATTGGTTAACTTCTTTGGCTAAAAATAGTGTTATGTAATAAAACTTTTTTTAGTCCTTTTACAGTTTCCTTAATTCGATTGCAAACATCCATGACAAAGGCAATCACAATATACCATTGTAAATCTTTCAATTATAATTCAAGAGAGCTACTGCTCTGTTAGTGTAAGAAAGACTCAATTCTCACGAGTAATTACGGAATGTACGTACTAAAGGACGGTTTTGGAAAGAAGCATTTGTTGAAATTGCTGGATTTCTATTAGGAAAATTAAAAAATAGAAAGATACTAAAATATTTTATTTATAGTAAATTTTTTACTTTATCTTAAGTAATTTGATTGTTTTTCGTAAATCCGGGTAAATTTTATACGATCTATTTAAACGACAACATATTAAGAGTATCTTTAGATGTCTCCACAAACATCACATGTATTATACACAGATGTGATGTAACTTATCTAAATAAAATATCATAAAAATAAAAATTAGAACATAACCAAAACAGTACTAATTACGTCATGTAGTAAGCATTTTAATGTGATAATATAGCTCAAACCCGAGAGCTAGTTAGAGCTACACCAAAGATAATGTTTCAAGTATAATTTATTGCCTATATGGTAGGTGTATTCAGCAGACACTTTTCTATGATATTTATGTGTATATATGTGTGTGTGTGTGTGTGTAAATTATAATTTTTTTATTTTGTTTTTAATAAAATTGCATGCTTGAAGCTAATAGATCAAAATATCTGTCTGTCGGAATGCTTGTCTGTCTGTATTAATAAATAATAACATGTTTCATATCAGATTTTTCATCAACAAAATAGTTATATGAATTCATATTTATATTTTTTTTAAAAAATTAGCGAAGCCAATCGTATGCATGATACTGGTTCGCTTGAATATTACATCAGTTAGATCACAAAAACATCTATCATCATTTTTGAATAGACAAAAAAAAATTGGCATATTCATAACAATACATAAAAGTTATATTGACCTCTTATGTATAATCACAATCAAAAATTGATTTACGAATAATCATTTTATTGTCAAGTTTATTCACTTTTCGAAAAATTTAGAAAATTCATTAATATTTTACAGGAAACTCTTGTAACAATTCAGTTAACTACTTAAGACGTTGAACAATAAAATGCAACCTACAATAAGCCCGTAAATCAAATTGAATTGTCTTAATGTGTTTGTCTCAGACATGAGTTATTACAATTTACAAAATATCTACAAAAATACTCTTTCAGATTCTCCAAATTATGTACAAATAGTGATGAAGAACAAGATATATGACAAAAACTAAGTCAGAGATTACCATGACCACGACCAAGTGTGCAACGTTGATTTCAGTTGTAGCTTTTTGTAAAATAGGGTATATAACAATGTTTTTCGCTTCTTTATATGTAATTGGTTATTTATAACTCAGTAGTTCCAATATATTTGAAGACATATATTGTCAATCATTAGAAAATTAAATATATATCTAATTTTATTAGGCTTCGAGTCAAAAATAAAAAGCATTCGATCACGATGTTTTCTTACAAGTTAAAACTAATTTTTTGACAATGGGTGGTGCATTTTTCTAAACCAAAAGGTATGAAAATGTTATATTTTTGTATGCTTAAATATTATTTTTCACACCTTAATGAATTTTATTCAATCATTTAATCAGATTAATGTTATTTGCAAAATTGTAAAATTGTTAATATTTATGTTTTAGTTTGTTTATTAAGCAATTATAACAAAACAGATAAAATTACCCGACTATGACGATGTCAAAAAAAAGTGTGTCTATTTTCTTTCTATGGAATGTGAAATCTAAATAATTTAATAGCTTAATCACGCAAATTTGCTCACAAAAGCATGATATCATGTAAAAACTATTATATACAGTATAGAATGATATCCACGCATCGAATTATAAAATCGTTATTTTTCTAATTTTTTGGTAACGTTATACAGTAAGTATTTTCGAAATTGCCTACACTTAAGTTGATTCTAGATTATGTAAACGTTGTTACACATATTAATATCATTGGAGTATTTTTAACAACCGATAATATTTTCAACACACTTTATTAAAATCATTAATCAAGTAACACTTTTCGGAATTCATTATTATATAATTAATTTTAAACTATTTAAAATTAATTAATGAACCAAATACCGATATTTTATATTGGTTATTAAAAATGAATTTTGATTTATTTTTTGTATACCTATAGCCGACATCAATAAAAATGCGACAACGTAAATAGATATGAACTGAAAACAATTACAAAATACACGATTTTATTATTATTATGATTATTACGGGACAATTTTTAGCTTCCCAAATTTTCATTTCTAGAAATTTTTCTTTTGTCTGTATTTGTGAGTGTATGATTGTGTTTTTGAATTATTTATCTCGAAAACAAAAAACGATGTTGAAACGAATTTCACGCCTAATTCGGTAGCTTTAAACTAAGAAGTTTTCAGCAAAACTTAACAATTCATTTTCAAAATATAAAATAATTTTAAAGATTTCTAAAAATAAATTCCTTGTGATCAATTATTCGAAGTTGACGCCCATCATATGCTTACGTTAAATATTAATTCATTTGCACCTTCATTGGTCTTCGAAATATCACAAGATATTTATTGATGTTTTAAAGTGAAAATAATTTTTTTCTTTTGAGTTAATGGTTTTGGGTTCTTTTCATACAAAAAGTTCAAGTATAAAAATTTCAATAGATATGAAATGTTTAGGTTGTCGCAATTTTTAGTTGCTGACTATACAATATTTGCTTGAATAAATCGTATGACATACTCACAGTAACTCTATCATGTCTCATTAAATTCACTCATTAAAAATTAATAGATGAATGCTTATTTTCATATGCCATATAGTGTACATATTTTATTATTTTTTGATATTATAGTTAGCTGTTAGGGTTTTAGTTTGATATAATAAATCATTTTGTTTATAGATTTTTAAATAAAATTATTAATGAATAGAGGATTTGATTTTAATAAAATCACATGGGATTAATTTTATTTATTGTGATGTAAAAAATTTTCGAAAATGACCACATTATTCCTAAAATATTACCAATTTGAAGATCAGTACACCCGAGGGAAAATCGAACGAAAAACAATTACCGTAGGAATACATGGATAAAAGTAGCCCATGTTACCCCGGGATAGTGTAGCTTCTCAACGTCAAAATAATTTTTGAAATCGGTCTAAAATACAATTTTTTTCACTATAAAACTAAGTAAATTAATTATTTTCATTTAAACTCGTTTTCTAGCTAACGACTTGACTTATTATGAAGGCTTGTTTACGTACTTCTTTCAATGATTTTTTTCTGCCTTTTAATTGAACGTCCAAATGCGGTGGAAAGCATGTTAGAACAAATTTTTTGCTAAATATGAAATTTATTTCATTATATATAAAAATAATTTTTTGTTAAATATAGTTTTTACCATATTCGATGTAAACAATGAATTTTTAATCATTTTAGGGAGTTAATAATAATAATGTCTGCCTATATAATAGTGTTAACTTGTTTTTTTTTTTTTTATTAGGATTTAAAAACATGAATAATGACATAAAATTTTAAATAATCATGTTTGATAATTTAATTGTTATTTAATATACCAATAATATTAAAATATAAAACATTGATTTTGTATAGTTTTACAGGACCGCATAGAAAAATATTATAAAATGTATTTGAATTCAATCTTCGAAAATTCCATAATGAATATAATATAAATTAAAAATATTTAAAAAAATATGTAAAAAAACTGTTCAAAACAATTGTATTTTTTCTATCATAAAAATTGAGTAATGTGATAATTTATTTATAATATTTAATAATTAATTTTTTTTATTTTTAGTTATTATTCGTATTCTTCTCAACAAACCCTTTCAGTTGTTATCGATATGATGGTACTACATAAAAAAGTGGCTTGCTTAGAACGTTTCCCCATAGGTGGGGGGTGAAAAAGGAAACTTAACTGTGGAAAACAAACATAAAACTCCCTTTATTACTATTACTAAAACGCAGCTTAATTATAATACCTTCTAATTATAAAAGTTTGCAAGTCAATAAATTAAAACCATGAGTTTAAAGAAGTCATACGCAAACAATTCAAGAAAATTATAAAAAAGTAAATGACTACCCTTCAAGAATCAGTTCAAATTAAAAATCGTTATTGAGTGAAATCTATTTTATTAGCCATTTCCATTTACGCCCTTTATTTGAATCAACTAACAACGTTAAAATACGATGAATTTGTTTAATTTACATATAAAATATATATCTTCAGCCGAAAATACAATTCTGTAAAAAATAAATAATTAGTTTATCAAATACAATGACACTGAAAAAAAATAAATTTAATAATAAACCGAATGTTTCAGGAGGAATAGAAAGTGTTTTAGGAGATACAGATGAAGTGAAAGAAATAATTCTATATAACATCTGTCCAATTTTTATTAAGTATCTTTTTAAACAATCGATAAATACGTCCATAGCAACCCTGATAAATTGGTGTACCAACAGATTAATAAATGCAGTGTTTGAATGTATGGAAATCAAGTTTGAACGTCCTCATTAGCCTTCGCTTTACATTTGTTTTGGTTACATACTAAAAGCAGTATGTCTTGCAAGGTTTGTTTCAGGAGGAAAGGTTAATATTATGGGAGATAGTAGTACATGTATCCAATTTTTATTTAGTTCAGAGATACAGCTGTTGATGAGTACGTTCAAAGACGTTCAAAAAAAAAAATTAAAACTTGGTTGCATGTTGTATGGAATGTTTTGTTGCATTTCGTCTCTATAACCAGGTATATTAACTATTCCTCCTGAAACACTCGGTATAATACAATAATCGAAAATGAATATTTATTTACACATACACGTATTTTGTAAACAGTGAATTAATTGGCTTTAGACACAAAATTCGCACAGATGTATGGAACAATTAAATTCATTTGTTGTTATAATTAATATTGATGATGAAAATAATTTGCACTTTTTAATTTAAATAAAAATGAATCTATAATAGGTTGCTAATTTACGTCAATATATTGACCAAAGCCGTGGATACATATTTTGCAGGAAAAATTATTCAGAATTTAGTTGTAAGCAAAACATTTATGGCAAGGGAGCACACGATGCTAAATGGAGTCTTACTAGAATTTGAAGATAAAATGGTAGAAAGGAAAACTGGTCTTATGATATATACGTTTTCTGTAGTCGGAAAAGCGTATTCAAGCTTAGAAAAAACATTCACCTGGACATTCAGCTTGATGTCCTGATGTTCCCTGAAGTATATGTGTTTATCAGCTAAAATTTTGGCAATTTATTGGATCCAAAGGATTTTGCACATTTCAAAACTTTATCTTACTTTTTAGGTCTAGAATACACCACCAAAATTTAAGCTCGTTAACTCTTCAGCTCTTAAGCTCGGACGTATAAAGCGATAAAGGACTTCTAATACCAACAAAAGTTTCCGGGTTTCTATTTGCATGTGTAATTCATTTTAAAACCTTGCTAGTATATTGTGTTGTAAATAATTAGCTTAGTTACAAATAGTTAAATCAATATTTATATAAACTTATTGTCTTCCTACGCCTGTTCAACTAATTCAACTATTTAAGAGAATTATACTAGTAGTGAAAATATTTAAAACTTTTACTTTTTTTAAATATGTGTGAAAATAATACAAAAAATATTGAAAAACTACAAGAAATTAACAAACCGTAAATTCAGTAAATTATTTTTTAAATGTTGTGGTTACTTGTGGAAAAAGTATTACATTAAGGGGTCAGAACAGCGGAAAAAAACGTTATTTAAAAGTTTTTTTGTGAAAAAGTGTTTTATTTTAAAATACCAAAAATATTAATACATTTAGTGGCAACATTTAAGCTTATAAAGGCACTGTTATTTTGAAAAAATATCGATCGCATGAAGGTCTTCCAAAAATAGGTTTTCGATGGTGACCACGATTTCTCCAGTTTTCTTCATTCCTTGGAAAACAAAGAAACAAAAAGTTTAGTTTCAAACCAATTGGTTGTCTTTTTTTAGAAACCGTGGTCACCGAATTGAAAATTGTAGTTTTGAGATAAACGCGTTAAACTATACTCTATACTCCGCTAACTTTCAGTGCTAGGTGTCTTTACAAAATACTTGATTGATATATCAGGAAATATTATGAGTTAAATGTAAATTCCGGAAATACAAAACAAAAATCGATTTTTTGAAAACTTGAAAACTGTTACTGTGTCTAACCCCTTAAAATCACATCACTCAATATCACTCTTATGATTATTATTTTGGGATTCGAAAAAAAAAAATTGTTGAGATTTCAAATAAAATAATTAACCTGTTAAATTTTTTAAGATCTGCCATGAAAATAAAATAAAACAAACTACAAGCTCCTCTTATATTAAAATACAAGAAACTACAATAAACTCAAATTTTCAAAAAAAAAAGATTTTTCTCTTATAAGAGTTACTTTTTATGAAATAATATAGAATCTGTGATTTCTCATAAGTTTCAATTGTTAAGGTAAAAATATCTTTGTATTTTGTGCATTACAGCTGTTTAAAATTTTAACTCGTTTATTCACTGATTGTAATATTGTTCAGTTTCAATAAAAAACTATACACACAAATAATTTTCGTATAGTTTTGCGGAAAGATAATGCATATAATTTTCAGAAAGCTGTTGTCAAGTGACATACATTATATAATATTTAAACCCACGGTTATCTGTATCGAATCCCAAAATACAACATGATTTATTTCTTCTTATTTATGTCAATTTCAATGAATCAATTGTTTTGTTTCAGAGAAAAATTTCTGAGTGAACGTGAAGCAAAATGGTATGAAAAATATGGAATTTTAAAGCAATTCGATGAGGTAAGTTTCATTCACCAAATTTGATTTACATAATTTCTTTGTGACATTGGATGAATTGGATAAATATTATCCACAATATAAGACCCGACAACGCCTTGCTGTAGAGAATACAAATTAAGATCAAACCAATACAATTTTTTTTTAATTTTACATTTGATTTATATCACATTCGAGCATATATTGATATCTGTTAGAAACTTACAGCCATTAAGAAACCTATAGGTTACTAACACTGTCTTCAATTAGAATTTTCTGGGGCTCTTTATAAAGACATTTATAAAAAATTACGTTAAGATTAGCACTACTTATATTATAAAGATTGAATTTAATTTCATTTTTAATTACCTACATTTAGTTTTTTGACCGGTTCCGAAATAATTTCCTAATTCTCTTCTACTAAATCACTCAATTTTAAACCAGTTACTTAATTAAAATTGAATATATGTTTTAGATATGTTACCAAGAAGCTGAACGATTATTTGGAATGACAAAAGAAGAATTTTCCGAATTATTAGAACGTAGACGTTTACGTGAACAAAAATATCGAAAACCAAAGTTATTTTTTGATGATCTCATAACAAATTCAACAAAACCAATGCCCGAAACCAGTTCCGGTTAGTGATTTTACAATTTTTTCACCATAAAAGTCAACTTTAATATATACAGTGAAATTTATTTATCTTTAGCCATGGTTGGTTGGCGAAGCGCACGCCGTGAGTGTACTTTAGAATACTTTGGTCAACTGTATCGCAGTCGTCGATTTACAATTCATCCCGAGGGTGTTGAACGTGATCCACCCGAAGATCAGAAATTTATTATACTGGGATAAAACTTCTAAAATCAATTTTGTTCTAATTGAATTGTGACCAGTAGAGAGTTACGAAATTAATAAATCACTTTCCGATTTCACTAAGAAATAAAATTTTTTTAACAATGTATTGGAATATGAAATAATATGTAAGAGCAAATAATAGGAGCGATCAATTTTCTAAGCTAGTTTTATAAATATTGTTCCCTTAAATATTGTATAAGCCACGCTATAAATGAAACAATAAAATGCTTATTTAATTATTAAATACAATATTTGATTTTAATAATATTAAACAAAACAAATTATGCAGAAACCTAAAAATCATTCTGTTTATTTGTTAAGATCAACCTTAATTCTTCAATTCCTCAAATTAATATCCATAAGACGTGAACAAATAACAGGCATCTTATTGTTTTCCCTACACGGGATTTTTAAGTTAATTCAGGATAGACATCAGTTTTTTAAGGCTCCTCACACATGGAATTATCCCCTGAACCCTGTTATAGACTCATAAACTAATTAAAATGCGTCGCAACGTACAATGGAGTATAATACGGCAAATGTTACAACGGTTCAAGTATGCTCAAAATGGAAATTTTCTTGAAAAATCCAAAATCAAATTTTCCTCATAATTTCAAGACTTTCTCTACTTTTCTATACACAACAAAGTATATAAAAAAAGAAGGAATAATAAATCAATGGCAATAAATCCATCATTGTTGACCAGTTTGTTGGAAAAGAACAAAAGTGTAAGTATCATTTAAAAATCAGGTCACTATTATAAATAATTCACAGGCATTGGAATTTTTTACACGTATAAATTGAACAGTATCAAGGAATTATAAAAGAGTATATCAAATAGTTTTTATTTTTTATTTTTTTTTATTTTTGTGATGACAGTGGTAATAAAATGAAGTTTTTATGATCTTTAGGTTACTGCAACTAATGAACTCTAATACATTATGTATCAGGTGATGTTACAGCGTTCACACTTTAAATTAAATAAAATATTTTTATGTTGTTATAACGTTTAAATGATTATATGCAATATGGTTCGCAATAAATGAAACTTATAAAAAATCAAAACGAAAATCTATAAATATCTCCTTGAGCCAACCTTCAGTTATTCCATCTAAATCATAATAATATTCTTCTGTAAAATCTAATGGCGGATATTCTCATTTGTCAGTCACAGCTTTGTCTCAGTGTTGTCGGTGAGGCTTCAGTCTCAGTTCTGTCATTTTTAAATTTATCGCGAACGATATATTTTTATATTTATATATAATTTTTATCAGAAAAATTGTAATGTTCATAGCATAATCGCTTCCCTCCGAGGCTAAAATTACAGCCATAAACAGAAATTCGTTAGTACTTTTGAAGTAATTCTGAATCAAATAGCCATAAGCAAATTTTTAATGGCCGATTTTGACTTACTTCTTCTAATTCTAATTTGTTTCCAGACAAATCTAGATTTTTTGTGTTCTTTTTGTTTTCTTAAATTATCGGGAAAGTTGGCATGAAATTGAGGCTACGCAAGAAATTCGCAATAATTTATTTCATTTTTTTTTTTTTTTTGTAAGAGGATAATTTGCATTCTTGAAACTAAGTTTGTGTGTATTTTTAATTATTATGGTTTTAGAATGAACAATCCTTCTAATTTTGAGGGCAGCCTACAGTGCTCAAAAAAAGGATGTTTTTTTGTGGGCCACCATGAAAACTACAGTAGGTGTTGCTTTCAGCATTCAAAGAAGAAATATTCTAGTACCTACTACATAGCTACTTTATACAATTTTTGTTTAATGAAATTACCTGAAAAAAAGCTATTGAGATTGTAGATCAAGATCTGGAAACAATTGAGTGCGCAAAATATAAAGAATATCACTTTATTAAAGATTTTATTTTATTTGTAATGTATATGTTTGTTTGGAATCTTGCAACTCAACTTGAAAGCAGATTTCTTCAACCGTTTGAGGTGAAATTTTGTATACGCAATCAGTTTGGATGACGATGCTAGGATAACTGTGTGACGACATTCAGCATCCAACATGGCGACACGATGTAGGGCTAATTATTTTCAATACAATCCTCCAATATGGGTATCAAATGACAGGGCCTTGCTAAGAATAACTAGAAAAGTTTTGTCACTCTAAATTCAATAGGACGGGCTACTTAAGCTTGAAACTCTTTTTTGAAGCTGATATCTTAAACTAAATAGTATAAAGTGCTGTCTGTATAACAAACATTTGTGGTTTATTAGTCAAGCGATAGCTATATAAATAGTATTAGGAAAATTAACTCACTCACAATTTATTTTACGTCCGAAAATTCACTCAGACCACGTGTCCTGCGCACGTGTCGAATTTTTTTTTATTGTTTTTACTTACAATGGTGTTGACTGAAAATCACATAAACTTTATTTTCTAAACATATATTTTACAGATCATTTTTAATGAAAGATATATTTATTATTTTTATTTGAAAGAAAAAACAATAAAAATTATTTATAAAGTTGCTTTAAAAATATTTTTTTTGAATGTCTGATAGATTATACAATTTTTATTACCAAAAAAACAAAAAAAAAATTTTTGTTTAGGTAAACGTGGTTTATATTTTACGAATTGTCAAATGCGACAAACAATTTGAGGGAAAAATTATCAAAAAAGGCAGTATTAACAAACAAAAAAAAAAAACCATTCTTCCTGAAAATGTGAATTTATTAAAAAAAAAAATTCAGTTTCATCGGACCGCAACTCCTTTGTAAGATAAATTTTACAAAAAAGAGAAACACATGTATCAATATAAATAATAATTCCACTGAATTTGAAAGCCATATTTCGTTCAAAATTACAAAAACAGATCATCTGTTCAAATTTGATTATTCCACATTACGTTGAGTCGTTTTAGACATTTCATGATTAATCAGTGAGTATTAATTTTGCGTTAATATTTTTAGATTACAAAATATTAGATAGTATTACATAACGTTTATTTTCAGAATTTATCTCTTAAAATCAATCTTCAACAGACCAAAAATAGAACTAAAAAATATAATGAATAATTTTGATATACACATATAGACCAGAGTGGAAGCCTTAAAAAATGATAAAAATGTGGTGGAAGAAAATTATAGTAGGATGACACCCATTAGAAACGCAAGATAATATGATAAAAATGAAAGGGAAAATAAATTACGGGCGATCTGAGTTTGGGGCTAAGTTTTTAAGGATAAAATACGATTTATTTCGATTTCCGGAAAAACAACAAGTCCTATGGAAAAAAGATAAATAGCAAAGTTGTAGGTAATAAAAAGATCTAGAAGTTTGTATTTACACTTTTTTCACATAACCCACAAAATTTTTCGATTGAAAATTAGAGTACTTTTCGATATTTATTCAAAATAAGATGAAAAAATAAATAATTTTAATCAAAAAAATTACAGTGATTTGGAACATAAAAACGTAAGGTTTCACCAAATTTCGGTGAAAAAAATAAAAAACCAAAAACTTGGTTATTTCAATTTTTCACATAAATTTTGAGGTTATGTGAAAAAAGTGTTAATACAAAAGCTGTAGATCTTTTTATTACCTACAACTTTGCCAATTAACTTTTTTCCTTAGGACTTATAGTTTTGCCGGAAATTCAGATAAATAGAATTTAACCCTTTAACACTCACCTCCGCCCCTACTTGCCGAACTCAGATCGCCCGTAATTTATTTTTCCTTTCTTTTTTATCATATTATCTTCCGTTTCCAATTGGTTTCATTCTACTATAATTTTTTTTGTTTTCAAAAATTATCTACCCTGGTATAATATTTTAAAAATAAATTAAAAAACATATAATAACATAGCATTTGAGTTAACTGTAAGTAGTAGACATCAACAAATGTACTGTTTATACAAGTTTGTATATTAAATTATGTTCGTTCAACTTTTCAAAATAAAAATTTAAAAACAAAAAAAATATTTAATTAAAAACTTTGACAAAATAAACATTAATTAATTATTATTTAAGACATAAAAAAAATAAAACATGAAATAATAATATTCAATATCTAATCAATCATCAAACTTCTTATTAACAGCATTTTAACTAAAAATAAAATCATAAAATTTTTTACTCCCTTTTACTTGTTTTTAAAAACAAAACATAAACTTTACAATGTTGTTTTCATTTTAAAAAGTTACCATTGATGTAAATTTCATATTATGTCTTAATAACGTATTTGAAGGGATTGAAGCCAATACTGGATTTCGGCTTAATTTTGAGGGGCACCAAAATTTGCAAGATGATTAAAATTAAAAATCAATTGGGTTTTCTGTAAACTGTAAGATCAAATTTAAAAGTTTATTTTATCACTCGCATCCAAAACTTAACAGTCTGGTCAACGTTTATCAATGCTATCCGCCCGGCGTCATTTAATCGGTGACCAGCCTCATGTCACAATATATTTATATACTGATACAAAAAAAAGGGCGTCATATCGTTTCGGGCATAGGGCGTCTTCAAACCTAAATCCAATACTGATTGAAGCATTATACTAAAGTATCCTCTGTTATATAAAAACCTTTAAATATTCGAGGCCAAATAACTCGAAAAATACTAATAGACCTGGTATATGTTATGTGTTTATTTCTCATAGTTATAAACATTCAGGCTGAAGTGCTGGCACTAATCACTCTAGAAAGGTTTTTGAAAAAATATATTTTTCACTTAGACTTAAAAGCTGTTTCGTTTTCTCCTCGAGGTTCCGTTTCTTTCTCCTTGAAATAATATTTTCATAATGTTAAAAAAATATATATAAACAAAATTACATAGCTTAACCTTCTTCACCGTACTTTAACATTAAAAATCATTCAATTTATTAATGAATTCAGATAGAGAAAATATAATTCGTCTCTAAAATAATAATAGATTGATATGTAATGTATAAATATAAGAATATCATTGTACTACATTTATTGTACAAATAATGAATTTTAAATAAACGTTAAAATTAAACGCATAATGTAACTTAGCGCACGCGTAAATATTTATTAGGTTTCGTGGCGAGTTAAAAAGTAATAAATCATTTTACTATTTTAATAAATAGATTTTATATGAATGTTCATATATGAAAACATTATCGGGTACGAAGCTATAATGTTAAAAATTTGTATTCGAAATGGAAATTATTACGTTTTATCAACTCGACGGGATACCACAATATACTTCTTATTCTAAAATATTACAGGAATATTGAAAAAGAAAAATATTCCGTCTGTGGTAGTAAAAAAATGTTTATAGTGTGAGTAATAAAGTTGTTACCAAGTGCATGTTCATGAACTACCCTTTCAAATATTTCTCCAAATTCTAACAAGAATTGTTATCAGCTTTTTCCTCCATTTAGGTAAATAACAGAAAAATATGGCACAAGTAAAGAATTTATGCTGAAGAAAATTTGCAATAATAAAAGACTTATGAAAGCACGTTTTTCATTTACCTATATTCCAACTATATTATATATGAAAAACTATCAATTGCACTGATATTCGCTCAAAATTTCCAAAGTCAAAGCTTTGCAAACGTTATTCATTTTTATAAGCAATTTTTACGATACTTTTCTTTTGTTATAGCAAAGGATATCTCTACTATGTTTACAAATTGCAAAAATGGTGTTGTCAAATTCTTCATGAAAGAATACTATGAATATTCTGGTCAAAATTATCTTCGTTTTAATAAAAAAACACCGGTAAACATTTTTTAACATAAAATATTTCTCTTACCCAGATCACGTTTACTTTATTATCCACAAAAATTGATATTTAAACCGTTTTAAATAAATTTCGAAAAACAATAGTTGCCAACTAAAACTAACAAATTATAAATTAAAGAAATTTAAGTACTTCCAAAAATACATAATGACAGTTTAGACAATTTTATTTTCGTGATTAATTCTAATTTTTCTGTTCTAAACTAGCATAGTGACAAATATTTATATTCAAACAAAAAAACCTATGACCTTTTTAAAAACATATAAATTTCCAGGCTACAAATCAAATTCAAAAAAAACAAAAATATTTTAGACAACAAAAATAAATTTATTACAAATTTAGTTACGTTAAATAATCCTAATACTTAACATTTGTTATAATTTTATTTATTCATTTACTACAAAAAAATTTTTAGATTTTTTTATTTTTGAGATCCTCAGAAGTTAAGAGAGATATGAAAAAAAAAAGAAGGGGCGCAATTAAAAAATATATTGAGACAGAATTATTTAGGATTATAATTTAATTCCAAATCTTATAATAAACAACAATAATTGGATTGTGGTCAGAAATTTATTAGTTTAACTGAAAATTTCAGTTATAATTGATTCGCAAATTTCACCGAGCTTTGATTTTAAGCTTTTTACAAATGAGGAATGTGTCTTTTTCTTATGGTGTTAACTGTTAAAACGAAAAATAAATTTATGAATAAAAATATATGCAAGATGAAAGGCAGAATATAATTAAATCTTTTGCCATTTTAACTTTGTTGAGTTCTGAACAGAAATATCCATTTTGAGATTTACAGATTTCAATATTCTTATTGACTAATCTATTTTTGATTTGTTTATAAAAGACTACAATGAAACCATTTCAAATTTTCAATTGATTTTATGCAGGATACATTCGAATGTTTAAGTAAAAATAACTATGTTATCACTATAGACAATATTTTTAACAAAATTATTGGATAAAATTCGTGTTTGAAATATATATATTTTTTTTTATTTCAAGTAGATAATTGGATTGTAACATAAAAGCACCCTTGTAAATGTACTTTACTAACAGAATTAATTTAAACAAATTGGTTTCTGATCGAAATTAGATAATAAATTGATTGAAAAACGGCAACGAATAAAAAAAAATATATTTATTTTATGTAATAAAAAAGAAAATTGATTGTGAAATAATAAACATATATTTTTTCTTGAACTATATAAGATACGGAGTGTGTTAGGGATACATATGGCCATACTTATGATAGGGGAGACGGGGACAACACATAACAAAATTTTGATTTTTGCTTCTGGTTTCAATGTTTCAATCAATTTTTTTTTTGGTCATTTAAATGAACAAATTATAAAATCGACAAATTACAAGTTGAACCCATGACCCAGATTGGGCCCAATCTTTGCAAGAAACGCTTTGAATCCAGTCACAACCTGCTAGATCTTGATTATAGGAGACAATATGAAAGTAATCATTTTCTTCAAAGTCACTGCTTTCATTTTAAATCATTCTGTTCATCTTTTATACTTTTTCGTATTTATTTATCTCCTTTGCATTGATTACAGCCATTTTCCTCGTTTTCAATTCTTTAGTTTAATCTTCTAAAGTCTTTTTTGTAGTATCCATGAGAATCACTACCTTTCTACCGCGTTTAATATGGGCTTAGCACGTGGTGGAGCTTTTTACACAGATTTAATAGTTTCAACCCAGAAATCAGTAACATTTTTCTAGATTCCAGATGTAATAACTGCAAATCATTTTAAATTGATTCAACTTTTCATTAGAATGTGCATACATTAAATTCTATTTTAGCATAATAATTGTGTTAAATCACTCTGTATAATGTATAGAATAGTGAACACATATTAAACAGTATATATCTAGTATATGTATACGTAAAGTATTTACAATTTAATACTTGATAGTTTTTTCTCATCGCATTACGAAAGAAAAATTAATGTAATAAATTGTCCAACACAACGATACTCAAAGTCTGGGCGAACACTAGCACTATAATAGTAGTAGAACAGATACCAAACAACAGTCAGCCATTTTAAAAACCGAATATACAGGATAGTATAAAAGTCACTAACCAATTTCAAATTGAAATAATATTCTGTAAGAAAATTATCTGCCATTCTTATCGATAAACAAACTATTCAATATTTATCGTTTAATAAACACACAACTTATATAATATTTTTTATTTTTTTTACAATTATTGTGCTGTCAAATCCAAAAAAACGCAACGTTCTGAATCTTCATGTTTATTAGAAAATACAAATCACATGATTTTTATGGCTTTTTAAGGTCTTAATCGCATATAATTTTGTTTATCTAAGTATCACGTTGATTTCAAACCCAAAAAGTTATAAAATACACCATACAAATTTTTATTGGAGTTGATTGTATATAGCCTTATGGATTAAATGTCACGATATAATTATCGCAAATCGGTGAAAATAAAAATAATATTTTACCTTGATTTCCTTTCATCTTTTACGTCGATTTTAAAATAAAAAAAACCTCAAACTTACCATTTAAATGCATTGCCATGGGAACTGTAAAATTTCATCTTTATACCATTAGAGAAAGTTGTTCCGCTTGCATAATTTGACCCTAACAAATATACATTACAAGTTATAGAAAAACATTTAAAATGAATCACCCTTTGGTGATACATAGTAGTTTCGTATCACATATAAATTGTATGTAATTGAATTCAGTTGGAAATTTATATGATCAATTTTTCATTTAAGGAAAAAAAGACAATTTTTCTATTCTACCAACCAAACAGCTTTAAACTGAATGAGTTACAACAATTACTATAGTAGAAGCATCTAAATAACTTTACTTTTACAATTAGAAAAAGTAATTCATTTGACAAGATTACATTGAAGTGTCGATAGGAACAAAGAAGGTAGAAAAAAATTTACTTTTTAAAGTAAATACAAGTAACGGCGTTGACATCCTTTGAATCAGAGGGAGGCGGCAGAAGGATGAGGAACCACCTTATAGACCCGAAATACACTGTCAAAAATTTAGCCCAATAGATTATATTTAAAAAGAACGGAATTCTAAAATATGTAAATAACTCACAACTCACAAATTATATTTATTTCGACTAGATATGTACTTAATATGATACAAAAATAAAACAAAAAAAACACTCATAAATGTATCGTTGATAATTAATTACTACTGACATTTTACATAATGTATTAATTAAGCATTGGTTGAATGGTGTGTTACATCATATAACGCCCATTTTTACATATCATAAAATAAATACTTTTGTCTGCATGTATGTAGATATAATGTTCGAATGCCGTCTATCACCATACTTATAATCCATTTTATTATCGCTCTTTATATATTTTTTTTTTTTTTTATTATTATTATTTCTATTACTGTGAAGCTATTTCAGTTTTATTCATATGTTTCTGAATGGACTTCAATGTCCAAAGATACAAAATTTGAATAAATAGAACGTACAGCAAAAATAATAAAAACTTAATTTAAAAAACATTTAAATATAAAGCAATTTTAATCCAATCATAAAACAAAATTGGTACATTTGACAATTATATGAATAGTTTCTTGAATATCTACGAAAATTTCAAATGAACATATCGATTAGAATCGAGAAATCATTCTTTTTGTATTTTTTGGCTCAATTTATACAAAAAAACAAATGTACGTTTATTTGTAACGACAAAACTTGAAAACGGTTATTATAGCGATTTGACTAAATTTTTTTTGTTTAAATTTTAAAAATTGCTCGGGAAATTGGAGTGAACTCAAAATTAAAACTCACGATAGTGATATGCACAGTCCTTTTTTTTTCATTTTGTTTTTTAGGTTCTGAGAAAACATTTAAGTAAAAAAATTACGGCAATAACAACGAAAGGTCAGAAAATGTAGATATTCGTGGTGAAATAATTCAGTTGAAGTTATCGTATTAGTTTTTTGATACTATCCAATTTACTTTTTAAAAAATAATTTATTTATTTAAATTAAAAAAAGATTAAGTATTATACTGAATTATAGGATTTTTTTGGCAACTATAATGTCCAGCGCTTACAAAACAAATTGTTCCTAGAAGCCTTGTGTTTTACAACTATCATCAAATACGCAATCAAATCCTATGTTTAAAACAAGTTTTCTTGGACAAAATATTTCCATTTAAGAATAGATATTCCATAGATAAATAAAAATTTGTATAAAATACCATTTGATGTTATATTTGAATTTTTTTTATATTCGTAATTCATTTTCTTTAATTTCAATAATAAATATTAAATTTATGACTAACCTAATTAGACGAAATGTATTTTTAACATACCTTTGGGTAATTTTATGTTACAGTTAATATCATGGTATATATATGTGGCATTATAGGTAACTTATAAACATTCCTTACCAGAATATGTGAATGGGCCTTATACATATCGATCTAAATACTGAAGAAATTATCTTTTTATAGAAAAACACCTCTATTTACAGAATAAGTTCTCATATTCGATATTTCTTATCACAAATCATTGAACAACCTAGTGGTAGAAACTTTGGCTGAACTTAGTGAAATATATAATGAGGAATGATCAGCAATACTACGAGTTCCACATTTTAGATTTTCTAAGGACTTATTGGCCTACCGTAGTATTATTGACATACTGGAAACTTTCTATGTTGTTTGATTAAGTTTGAAATTTTTTTTAATGCTGTATATAATTTGAAAGTATAACTTAAAAAATTTTAAATCTATTTATTAATGACGGACCTCTGAGTTAACAGAAATTATAAAAATACAGACTGATAATTTCTTCCTTGTTTGACGTCAATTTTAAAAACTTATGTAGAATAAAGAAATTAATAGGTACGTTACTTTATGAATAACGTAAATTTGAAACTCAGATCACATGAGCTCGTTCAAAATTCACGCTTAATCAAAAATTTTTATGATATAAACTTTATATACATATAAGATATGTAATATTATTGTATTATATAAAACAATTTAACTGCCTCCTTTTAAACAAATAAATTTTATTAAGAAACGTCTTAGTCATTTGGGGAAACAGTTACGATGTTAACAAGTATTTTTAATACCTCCATAAAATAAAAAAAAATAAAAAAAAAAAAATATGAAATTATTTTCTTACTTAAAATGTCTATTTAATTTATTTTTAGTGTTATATATAAAATATAAATAAAACTGCTTGTTGAAAATAGAATTTTTAATTGTGTTCCTTTGTAGGATACTAAAAACAATGTTTTACTGTGAAAAATTTTATAATTAATTTTGGTTTTTAATCTCAATAAATTCCATATATAAAATGGTATTAGATTCCATGAAAAATCTTGAATTGACCCAGCAAACATCCAAACCAGAAAGATTTCATGAAGAAGGTTTTATTAAGACTTCTTTAAGATGTCTCAATTTTGACGTTGTGAAGACTTCTTTCGAAAGAAGTCAGAATTGTGAATTCTTTAAGAAGTATTTTTTTCTTATTTTCGAATGGAATCGGAATTATAAGCTCTGTAAGATGTCATTTGAGTTCCGTAAGAAATACCTTCGGAAATATGAGCTCTGTCTTTTACTTGAAGTCTATAAGATGTCGGAAATATGAGCACTTTAAGTGTTTTACTGAGGTTTATATGAAGTCAGAAAAATGGGGTCCCATTTAAATTTAATTTTTCTGTTGTGCACTTCACACAACGTATACAGTTTTCGAATAATTAAGCTGTAATAATAGGCACTTTGAAGCCCAGTTTGGAAAAGCCTTCCTGAAATCTATTACAAACATTTCTGAAAAGTGACATAGCAATGAAACAAAACCAAAATAATTACCTTTATGTAAATCTTTTTTTCGACAATAAATTTTAAATAAATATCACACGTTTTAAATTATTCTTTCAACCACAAATCAAATACTTACAGTTTTATTTCAAATAAGTATAGTAAAATAAAATGGAAAATTTAAATAGAAAATAGATAAATTCAGAGAATATTTGTTAATTTATTTGATAAATTAAACGTGATATGGGCGTTTGGTTGAATTGTGTTTTACACACAAGAAAATAAACAAATAAAGAAAAATATATCAAACCCGATATTTAAAAATTACGACAATACTGTGTGTTATTTTATTTACGACTAGTAAAATTATATGAAAATCATATGAGAAATTTTTGAAATACACAGTAACCAAATTTTCAAATAGTTTTGTGTATTCAGAGATACCTTTCTGTTATTGTTTGGTTTCGTAAAAATTCATTCGTAATATAACGCTAAATGTATTTCTATTTCGAATATTGAAATACCAAATCAATATTGAACGTAGTGAAATGAAATGAGTGAAATAGGAACGCTGAATGGCATTTCAAATGTTCGATACACTTTATCGTATGTAAAATTTTTGTTAACAATTCTGACATATTCTACAATAAAATAGAATCAGTTAATTTATGTGTTTCAATGAATCAAAATAACATTATTTTTTTAAAGCAACTGTTAAGTGGAAATTATCAGAATGATAAGGGTTATGAGTACATTTTTTATGGTAAAAACACTTTTATTGTTTAAGCCAAATATGCGAGTGTCGAAACTGTTGGACGTTTATTTAATAGTAAATTTGGTAATGGAATGAAATTTATAAATGCATATTGGATAAAAAATGTCAACGCGTCACAGGAGTTTATTTTACTATTATTTACTTTAAGGAGTTCAGGCTAAAATGTTCTGTTAACATACTAATGTTGAAGAGAACATACAAAGCAGAGGCGACCGGAAATTCGAGTTAAATCAAAAGTACAACTAGAAGCAATATAAAAATAGAATAGCAAGTTTGGTGCTTTTAGGAAAAAGCGTTCGGTACGATATCGCTATCATAAACACACACATCTTAAAATATAAGCAAGTTAATATCTAGTTCGTATACTTCGGTTACAAGAAGATGGAAAGTTTTGGTACTCACGTCAAAGTCCGACATGGATGTCTACTACTGAGCCACTTATTAAAATTTAGCTCAAATTGTTTCTCGAAGTTTAATACTTATAAAGACCAGATCATCTAGTCGTAAATATTCGAAACCAGATAAAAAGATTTTTTACAAAGTTATATAAAAACGAAAAATCCTGTCAAGCAAAAAATTATCAGATGGAAATAGAATATTATGATGTCATACAAAATTAATATTATTTCTTTTTATAATTGTTTTCTTGTGTTTCCACCATATTTTGGAAGGAGTTTTCGTATTTACGGTCATTTGTGAAAAATCTTTTTATTCCTTTTGATGCCGACTAGATGATCTGGCTTGATATGTATTTAACTTCGAGAGACAAAATGAGCTAAATTATAATAAGAGACTAAGAGAAATAAATTAGGCAAACCAAAATATGGTGGAAACGCAAGAAAAAAAAACGAATTTTACAAAACTCTAATATAACATAATAATATTGTTTTTGTATCATAATTTTCTATTTTAATCTGGTTTATATATTTAAGCACAGTTTAAAATTATATAATTAAGCTCAAATCTACTCCTAATTATTCAATAGTTTCATTAAAATCAATTCGTAATCAACATTTGTGCTTTTACAAAGCAATGACTGACGCATGTGTTACGGTAGACACGTGTGTTTATATCAGACAATTTTCAAATAAAAAAAACAAATAATGCACGTGTTTTTTACTCATCCATTTCAGCTTTCATAATTTATTTTCGATGTTTTTATGATGTTATATAAAACTTTGTTTTTATTTTTTTTTAATTCTTTAAAATTGTAATTATGTAGTACATATTTTTCTCATGATTGAAGAAATTAAAATTTCATATTAAAAAATAATGATCGACATTTTATATTTTTATTTTGATTCTTTACGATCGTCATATGCTTTGTCGGAACTGGAATTAGAATTTTTTTTATTTATTCTATAAATTATAATGACAATATTATTAGAAACACAAAACATCTGCTAATCAATAGAATAGATATATTTATATATATATATATGCCATAATGTTTTTGAAACTATCGAGAAAACATATTTTTTATTATAGAATTGTAAGTATTTTATATATTTTAATATTTAATGAAATTAGAAATCAACCTTTTTTTCCTAAATAAGAAAACTTGTTCAATAAAGTTACTATTAACAAATATAGATAAATTACTGTTTACTTATGTAATTGAACTCCCAAATAATGAAGTCTGCATAAGAAGATTATATTTAATACCAGTATAAGAATTATTATTAAACAAATACATATACTATTTGAAAAAGGTAGTTTTTCGTTACAGCATCAATAAAACAATTAACAATTTACTTGAAAATAAACCTGAAATAGAATAGAGTATTAAATCTGAAAATTAAAATCACCCTCACAAATTATTGTGGAAAATTAAATGAGCTTATTCGTTAAGCTAGGGTGGGGGGTGTAATTATCTTGTGTTTCGAGCAGAATGTCAAAAAACAGTGTAATAAAAACATTAATAAGTATTATTTAATGAATCGTTAATTAAAATTAAAAAGTATTGCATCGCTCTTTCGTGAATTTCCAAAAATATTTTTCCAACACACATTTATACAATCTTCAACCATTCCTCTAGATACTACAAAATAAATATTAAAGAAATATCTGCAAACTTTGCATACTCAATCGCAGCTGGAATCCTTACATAGATATGATGAGTAAATGAATATAATTCATCACTGTTCCAAATTTGAATACACAATCATAAAAAATGCATCATGCAGAAGCTGCAGTAACTAAACGAATTGTAAAATATGATTTTAAATAACTTAAGAAAATTTGTGTGCATGCACTTGCAGAAGTTGTCGGGGTCTCATACAGTTATTAAACCGTAACAATTTAAACTTGCAATCATCACAGAGCTTTTAACTAGGATCCCACCGAAATTTGCCTATGACAATTTTACTTTCTAAATCAGCGCTACGGTCCATATAGAACCAGGCCCAACAATGCACAACATCCGTGAATTGTTAATTAGACCGTAGCATATAAATATAATTTTGGTCGGCATTTCCCCTGGGCACATGAAAATCACCACCACCAATTTAAAATCGGCACAGGTAAGCATCATAATTTTTTTAGCAGAGCAATATTTTTTGTGTCTGTTAGAATTGTACAAATAAGTAACAGTAGCTATGACGGGTTATTTGGATTATTCCTGCTGCCACAACTATTATACACCATTTACAACCATTAAATCGTGCTAAAAAATCCAATTCACAAAATAATTGTTTTTTATTTTAAAAAAAATTAATTTGAGTCGTTTTTTTTCACTGCTAAATACGAAAGAAATTCACATTTGAAATAAAACGCAAACACGATATTCCATCATCAATTGGTAAAAAACCAATAGCTGAATTTGATTGAAAAAGAAACTATTAAAAAGGGTAACAAGGTAACAACAACAAACGAAAATAAACTAGACATCATTTCATCTACTCAAATATGCAAAATTTGTATGAATTGAAACATGGTTGATTCACCCATTCTTCTGTTTTTGTTAGTGTTCATTTCAATATAAAATTTGATTGTTTATTTTTAATAGGGTTATTTATATTGAATCTGCCACCTTGTTGTTCTGGCTCACGTCTTGTTCAATAAAGACCATGATTGATGCGTTCATATAAAAACCACCTGGACATAAAATACACACAACACAACTAACAATTCTCCCTATATCATCTATTTTAAAATGCAGAGAACTCATCTACATATATTTTAAAATTCATCATGCTATCCAACCACAACCATCTAGTGCTATTTAAAAACTTTGATATATTTTTAAAACTTACATTGGTATAACAAAATAATCGTGTCATGTCATGACATTTATCATTTATCAAACTTGAATTGAATTAATGAGATAGGAAATTGGGAAATAGTACTCGAATCAGACGAAAATTCATCAGTCAAATTAGGTCCAAGCAGAGATCTTTTCATAAAAGTACAGAGCTGGCGGAGATTATTAACATGCGAGTCACGAAATTTACAAGCCAGTTATTTTAGACAACAATACTTATATAGAAAGAGGCTGACGTATTTAGATCTGCCTTTTACACTCAGCATATTGGAAATATATGAGGAGATGTTAAATTTAGTCCAAGTTTTGGAACGCTAGAAAATATTGAAATGATTGAAACTAGTATGAGTGTTCATAATAATCCCTTAATTAGCTCATTGCTGTCTGCCCGTGTCTTTTTGAGACACGGGCAGACAGCAATGAGCTAATTAAGGGATTCTGAGCAAAAATTGTGGAATCTTATTTGTCAAAGTTGAAGGATTCAAATTCAGAAATAAAAATACAAAAATAGAAAACAAGAAAACAAGAAAAGCTTTGAGTAACGTAATGTGAAGAAAGCTTTACAGAAATACAGGTAAGTAGCAGCCTCACTTATATTTTCCCACGTGGGAAAAACGGGTTTATCTTGCGGTTTTTAGTTTGATAATTTTTTATTGGCTTCATAAGCTTTATCTATATTACATCATCTTATATACTAGTGACATCGAAATTGTTAATACATTGTTTGAATAAAATGGAAAATTTAAACACGCACAGGTTTGACTTATATAAAACTGCAATAAATTCAATTCCATCTGCTTTAGGTTATTAGTACAACATTTCATAATTTAAACAATAAAATTAAGTATGTCAGGCTTTTGACAAAATAGTTGAAAGGATTTGGAACATTTATAGATATATTTAGATCGTAACAAATACATAACATAATCTATATATAAATTAATTAAATTGTATAATATATGTATAAAATAAAATTCAATCAATTTAAAATCTATTCATTTTGTTTAAATAAATTTTCATTGTTATTAATATTATAAATACCTACAATTCTTCATTTTATTTAATGTTTTGTACATGAAAAGCTTATTTTATTATAAAGTTTATACTAAAGCATTCTTTATACTGACAACCATAAATAATTATATTTGACAACGACACCAGGTGTTTTTAATCAGCATTGAAGGAAGATATCATTCTCTTTTTTAACCCAAAACCCTAGTTATAGCCCACTTAATAAGCCGGATAATGTAAAAAAGAAGTGGAACAGCTCCGATTTTAAAAATTATTGTTTCTACGTGTTCCCCAGACTTTCACGAACACTCATCCCCTAGAAGTGAAATAGATAAAAAAAATTTATTAATTTATATTATTTGAGTTCGAAAATCATTCGAACCCGATCACGAATCTGAGATCAAAAAGCAACTGAGGATATTTTTTACCCTATTAAAACCAATCCTAGAATTCACAGAGATTAAAATCATCCTCAGTTGCCTTTTGACTTCAGATTATTGGTCACTGACCCCAAAAAGGATTGAAATTTTGAATTGAAAATTTTTTATAATTTATGTCTCAGGTTCGTTATCAGCGGCTCCAAAAACTCTGAAGAGACGATTTTCGTGATAAAATTTTGCATTTTTTACAGTTTTTGTATCACTGTTACTATTTGGATTGGGAAAAGCACCCTAATTTTTGCAATTTTTATAGTAAGGTAGAGGTTGTGATGAATGTTTCTGATGATCTAACACGTAAAAACAAGAATTTTTAAAATCGAATCTGTTCCACCACTTTTCCACATTTCAACGTTTTTTCCGGCTTATTTACTGTATTATAAACTGTCTATATAATATGTATTCACAACAATAACGATATGTGGCATAATAAAATAAGCTGCTTATACGCGAAAAGTAGGACAAAACGTGAATGCTAATAATATAGGAATTGATTATCTAAAATGAATGTGTTATGTACGAAATTTATTATAAATTTAAAGCCTGATTTAGGTTCAACTAGTTGAAATAGATTTTATTTTTACATTAATAAAATTGCTACATGACTCACTGAGATACAATGCAGACCCAAAGAAAGGATAGCTATGAAATTTTTATGTTAATTATAACAAATAGTTTATTTTTATTCCTGTTTTATTTATTTTTTCACCTCTTCCGACCCTTGGCGTTTATAGATATGCTTTATGTCTACAATTCCTCTTCTAACAGGAAACGTGGCTCCTATAAAGAATATGTTGATTCCAGGAAACGAAATACAGAATCAAAATCAGTATACTTTAGTCATCAAAATCAGTCTACTAGATGGTATAGTATATGTAAACTCCTTTCATTTCTTGCAGAACATAAAGTTTTTGTACTTACGATTTTGGTTTAAGATGAAGCAGATTATTATCCCACTTACTCCGAGAAATTAAAGTCTTGGTGATTGGATTGTACTATCAAGAATATCTTGATTCCAGATCGAATTCGATAACTTACACAAATCTTCAACCTGAATCAACAAGTCAACAAATCAACAATTATCAACAAGTTAATAAACCAGAATCTACATTACCTACTGGCAGTTCTACTCAACTCTGATTCGATGGCTGGGAACCATGGGGCGAAATTAAAGTAATTTTGGCGACAAATCTATTTCTAAGATAACAATGCGGACTTTTAGGATCAGAGTTGATACACCTACAACTAAAATGTGTAGGAATCAGATATTTTATTGAATAAAGTTTACTCATTTTGTTGCCAAACTAGTTTTCGAAATATCTAGCCTCATGCGGAGGTTTACCTGTATTTGGTATCATAATCACTTTGACAATTTGCCATTGACAGCGCATGAAGCATTTTCACAGGAATCAAGTCAACCAAGATTGATAAGTTAAGTAATTCGTTATTGAAAATTGAAAATTGAAACTGTGCTGAATTTTTATAAAATTTATTTTGGTTTAAGATGAAATTGTCAGATTATCAGGTTATTCAAATTTATCTGTCTCTAAGTGTCTATTTAGATAAATTTTTTACCAATTGACACATGTGAATATGTCACATAAACTTAACAAGAACGCGTGTAAAAATAAATTATTAATATATCGTATATTACAAAATATGTAACTAAATATGATTATGTTTAGCAATTTAATTCTATTATACGTTTTAATACTTATAAGTACCAAAAGGGTGATAAAATAAATAATTTAAATAAAATTATAATTCAATATTAGAATTTTATTCAAATTTTAAATAAATAATTTACACCTTTAGAAAATAAAAACATAAAATTAAAGCCTTTTAGTACAAAAAATAATCGACCTTGCCAGGATTCGAACCTGGAATCTTCTGATCCGTAGTCAGACGCGTTATCCGTTGCGCCACAAGGCCAGTTACGCTACGTGGCAATAAATAGCAATCTTTACTTTGAACAATTCTAAATATAATATATTTCTTATTGAAAAATTAAGAGTGGAAGTTATTTAAAACCAATCGAAGTGAGATCAATGTTTCAATTAAATGATTTTGCCATTTCCTTGGTCTGTAGCGTTATATCTATCTATATTTATTTCGAATTAGCTATCAAACACGTTGTCTATTTAGTAAAATTTGGTAGACACGTTTATAGCATTCAGAAAATTCTATTTCTCCATTGGGAAAAATCTCCAAAAAAAACAATGTTTTTCTATACATGCTAGAACGATGCGGTTTTTGTCTTTGGAAAGAATACCAACTTTATTTCTATACATGGTAGAATAATTATGTGCAATCAATGTGAAATGATATGACATGATCAGGTTAAATAAGAAATGTTTTTAAAGCACCCCGCTCCATTTTTATGCAAGCTGCGTGAGGCTGCTATTTGTTTTCATTTAAGATAGATTCTGTAGAATGCTAGTAGTTCACAGAGCTGATAGTATTTTTATTCTAGTTAATGGAATTGAATGCCATCTGTGATACACCGTAAATAATATATATGAGGAAGCATATGTTTTCCAGATTACGCAATAATTAATACGATCTGACTTTCTATAGTTCCTGACGTCTTGAAATGAGATTTAACGTTCATATCAATCTCATTTGGCAATATTCAGATGAAAATTATCCCAAAACATAGTTATTTGACTGAAATCGAAAACAAAAATAATTTGCTTGTTTTGTAAGTTTTCAAAAAACTTAAAAACTAGAAGACCCATCTTGAAATATAAGATATAAAAAATTTAGGCCTTTTGTTGCTGAAGTCTTTTAATCTTAATTACTGAAAATTATTTTGTTGAGATATGAACAACTCCAATTTTATTGAAATAACAAACAAATATTAGCAAAATTTTTGCTTCCAATTTAACATTTTTTCATTTTCTTTTGAAATAATAATTATATTCGGTACCTCAAAAAATTTATATCTGAATAAATCCTATCCCAATAAATTAATTTTCAGTAATATATATGATTTTCGTCAAAATTAAAAATACCCAGCAACAAAAGGCTAAATTACATTTATTTCTAAGGTATTCAACTTCCTTAAATCTACTAACCGACCCAGCAATCTTAAGTAAGCATTCTGAATTAAAAAAGGAACAAATTAAACCAGACCAAATTTAAGGTACACTATAAATACTAAATAAATAAATTTTTCAAATTGTTTTATTTAAAAAAATAAATATTAGTTTTTTATAAAAAAAAATATGTAAAAGTATTTTTTTAAATCAGTTAATAAATACAATGATTAGAGTTATACAATATCACACACAATATCACTTTCAAAAAAAAATTTTATGTTAAGAAAACTGAATATTTCGTATTGAGAACATTATTATTATAATTATTGTGATAATAACGCCATCTGTAATAATGAAGAGCATTCAGGTTCAGCTGGTATTGTTATACCCCCCGTATCAATACATTGTTCATCAGTTAATGTATCGTATTGTAAATAACATGGTTCTTCATTATCGCTGCATACAGATAATTTACGTTGTTCATTATTTGTTGAAACCTACAAATATTAATATTTCATTCAAAACACAGTCAAAATATATATTTTTAAATCGAATAATGATTATCCTTTTGTGAGAAATAGTTTTTATAATCATGAAACTATTAGTTATAATTATGAAACTAGCCAATGAAATATAAAAAAGATTTTGATATATAAACTATTAGTAGTCCTGTGATATACCGATATTAATTTCATTCAGAAGTAAAAATCATTATCTGCATCATTAATTAATTATTTTTCTATAATGAAATATGAGAGCCCAAATTTTTACGCTACAAAATTAGCTCGGTTAGTAACATAATAATTATTATTGTTTAATCCATATTGATGATGGTGCGAGAAGTATTTTTTATTAACCTTTTCACTTTAATATTTTCTTTTTCATTCTCATCAATATTTATTATTTTTTTCATAAGATGGTGAAACACCATATAAACAGGAAAACTTTCCCTAAGCTTAAACAAGTGTTAAACATGAATAGTACCTGTATTTTTGGTAAAATATTACCCAGTTCCTTCTTATCATCTTGGTAAAAGTAGACATTTTTATTCGTATCATTTTTATTATTTCCTGAAAAATTAATTACAATTTATTAATAAAATAACAGCAAAGAGTCAGTTATAAATTTCATGATTCGTAATGTTGAATAACTCTTTGAGAAATTTGTACACTTCATGAAACTAGGGTCAATTAAGTATAGGCGATTGCGTTACATACTGAACGGAATTAAAAGATTTTTAATTGAAAAAAATTTTGTATTTCAAATCGTACATAGTAATTGATTAAAACATTTGAAACTTTAGTTATATTAAATATATCATTTGGATCCATTTTATAACACAATCATCTTATAACTACAGGAATTTCAAAAATTTCAATGAGTTGAAATAATCAAAAAATCAACATTCGAATTTTGTTTGTGAAATTCATGCTTACCTTCATTAGAATTTGTTATTGTTGAAACGATTTCAGCAGCTTTCGATGGTATGACACCTTGCTTATGATCATTTAAATGATTGATATAAACTTCTTCGCTCACTGATTTAAATGTACAGATATTACATGAAAATACACCAGGTTTTCCAGGATGTTTAATTGAAATATGATATTTATAAGCGTTTGACTGAATCGATGTATACGGGCAATGAGGACATTTATATGGACGAACCTAAAAAAAAAAAGTTATTTAAAAATTTGTGCTTTGTTTAACTAATTATGCGGGGAGTCTGCATTCGTATAATGATTCCTAGCTATTGCATTCGTATGACAAAGTGATTTAGAGGATAAAAGATCATTTAAAGTTTTTGAATTCGATGAATCTTTAATGATATTTATTTAGTTAATTATTTTATTTTATAATAATCAAAGGTTTAACAAATAAAATTTACAGAAATTTTTTCTGGTATTTAGTATTTTAGAAAATTAAAGATAAATAACCCCGAAAATATTTAGAAAACAAATGTTGAGAAGATAAGTTGAAGTGAATTTTACTTTCTTTTCTACAACAATTTTTTTTTTACAATTCTTTAAATTTTAGATAATTACTTTATTACTTATTACAATATAAGCAGATATTATTTACAATTACTTACTCCAGTATGTATCATATTATGCCGTCGTAATGAATTATGATCACCTGTACGATAATTACAAACATCACAAGCATAAGGTTTTTCTCCAGTATGTTGACGTAAATGCATTTGTAACATTGCTTTTCTGGCACAACTGTGTCCACATACATTACAAATGAATGGTTTTAATTTACTATGAACGGACTGTAAATGTTTTTTTAAACTTTTTGAGTTTGAAAATATTTTATGACATTGTTCACATTCTTTTTCACGATACCATAATGGTCTCTATAAAAATACAAAATAAGTCAATAGCCAAGAGACAATAGTAGGAAAAAAACTATTTTTTTAGATAAGAAGAAAAATATTTTTGTAGCCGCATTCGGTTTTAATAAAACGTGAAGATAACAGTGTAAATTTTTTATAATATACGGTTGAGTATCAATGTATGATTTTTTTAATCATTTAATGAAATGTATAAAATATACTAATTGGGTGATTCTGCGAACACCTGACTATTGCAAACTTAACTTTATGAATACGCTTTGTATACCAGGATAATTGTGATACTCATTTTGTAAGAGATTAGATACTTGTTTTAACCATAATACCGTATCAAGACTTCCCTATAGACAAAATATTTATACATACCTTATCTGATGTTTTATCCAAATGAATAAGACGATGATTACGTAATTGTGATGCCTGTTTATAGAATTTACCACATTCTATACAACAATAAGACTTTTTATCACCATGTGTCATCATATGGTGTTGTAATTGTGGCAATGTTGCTTTAAAAATGTTACATACTGGGCATGTAATTAAATCTGTTTGTATCTTATGCGCTCGCCACAAATGTAAGGATGTTGATCGCCAACATTTTTGTGAAATTCCACATTCACTACATTTATATGCATTATTACTTCCACAAGTTTTTCCATTTCCATTTTCAGTTGTTTTACTTGTATCATTTTGTACATGACATTTTTCATGTTGAGCGCGTATTTCTTCTGTTGCGAATTTATACGAACAACCACGAACATGACATTTATATGGTAATGATGCATTTGTTTTTCGAATTTTCTGTATTGTTTTCTCGAATAACGCCTAAATGCAACAATAAAAGAATTTAAATTTTCTTAAAGAACCAATATTAAAAGAAGATCAATTCAGGTAATCCAATATGTGTTATTGTCTAAAAGAATACTAATTCATTAGTTGTTACATTAAAACTATTATTGTAGCAACATTTGGTTTTGATAAAAAGTGTGATAAATTTCTTAACAGTTCAGAAATAAATTTTCAGAAAATCAAAAATCGATTATATGCTAGATTTATTATGTGATTTTCATCACGTGTTTAGTGAATCAAGAGAGCCTTTTTTACTTACCCGTGGATCATCTACAATAATTGTTTTTCCATTTACACTGGTTTCAGACTGACCATCAACATGAACTTCAATATCAGATACATCAATATTAACATCATCTGTCATAGTAGTGTTCGCAATGGATATAATTTTGGGTCTATGTTCAGATTTCGTAGACAATTCTCTTAATTTGTGATCATCAATCATATGTTGTTTGCAAGCGTCAATTGAATCAAAACCTTTTTTACATTGGCTACACAATAAAATATACTTTTCTTCAATTGTTTCAATCATTTTATTACCATTGTTCAAATTTTCGAAATTATTACCATTAATTCCAACATTTTGAACATCTTGAGTATTTAATTCATAAGTACCTTCATCCGTTTCTAAAAAATATTTCGGATGAGCTTCTGGTTCAGATTTTACAATAATATTCTCAAATTGTTGGGATGTATTTTCGCCCTGCAATGTTACTAACTGTATATTATTTAAGTGAAACTCTCTATAATGTTCTAGAAATAGATCTTTATCTGTACCCGTATAATCACAAGATTTACATTTATATGCTGTTATGACATCTGCTAATTCTGAAATTTCAAATGAATTCTCATTAGAATCTTCAATAGTTGTTTCATCTATTTCATCACTGTCATTTTCAATTTGATATATTTCGTTTGAATCGTCGATATCCTTTCGATGTTCAACTGGAAATAAAAGTCCTCGGACTGTAAAAAATCCTTTACCAGGAATTTCAATTGTACTCTCTGTATTTCCATTTTCAGTTAATACTGACGATATTAAATTTGCATCTTCAGTCAATATTTCAGTCATAGGTTCCTCTCCTTCCGCTTGTTCTTCATGTTTACCGACAATAATATTTTCATTTCCATTTATGTGTTTTTCACTTTCTTGTTGATGTAACATCGTAATCTCTGTATCAATTACAGATGCAGATTCTTGAAATTCAGTCTCAGACATTTCTGAATCTTCCACCGTGAGTTGTTCTAATATTGGTTGGCCATCTAAAAAAAAATTATATAATTTTTATAACTTTAAAATTATGTTTTGAGCAATAAAATTAATTGGGAGGATCCGAAAACATTTATAGTAAAATATATTTATCGTGATAAAAGAAAAATTATAAATTCATTCTCCACGTATTAATAAATTTTGTTAATTATTTGGCACCAAGTAATTTAATCAAAGATATTTAAATAATAATCTTATTCTCGAAACAAGCAAAGTTTTTTTAGAATGTCTATTATTTTGTTGTTTAAACAATTGCCCTTTTGCTATATTGTTAACTTCATCGGTGGCACAATAGAGATATAAACTTGAAATGATTTCCCTATAAAGAGATTATACATTCTAATGAATTTACCAGCCGGAAATAGTACAGGTAATCCATCCAAAGTCCAACCTGTAGTTCCATCTTCTAAGCCTTGTAAAAACATATTTGATTCATCAGTTAAATTATTTTGTAACAATAACTGTGTTCCATTTCCCCCCACTCCATTTCCCGCAGAAAATGTATAGGTATACAGCGATACACCCTCAGCTTCATCTTCCAATTTTATACCTGTTGATGATTTCTCCAAAGGCATAATTTTTTTCTATATTATGCTTTATTCTAAACATAAAAATACAAATTTGAATCTACAAGCTAATTAATAATTTCTGATAAATATAGCTGATAAATATAATTTCGGATAGTAGCCGGCTAGGTCAGATCGAAATAAGTATTTTCTTCTATCAATAAAGAATGTTTAAAAATAAACAAATTTGATGATTTTTAAAAACAATATCAAAATCGTTTATGTAAGGGATAAAATTATCAGTCTATAAAAAGTTAACATCAGAAATAGCATTTGAAGGTATTTTAACTATTTTTGATTCTAAAATCAACAATCGAATTTAAATATTTTGTAATATTTAAAATACCCGCGTCCATTTTTTTAAAAATTGTGGGGTTTTGAAAAAAGTTCATAAAATGCCTTAAGGTTATGTTTAAATAATTATAAATTTGCATTAAAAATATCAAAAAATACAATAAGTAAATTGAAAATTTAATAGGCTTATCAATTAATAACTTCAAATTAATACCATTATAATAATAGAAGTAAAAATAATGGAGAAAAGTATCGAAATGTAAAAAGTGATTGTGACTCATTTTCGTTCGAGGTTTTAATCTCAACACCAGTTAACCACATTCAATATTTATTTTGGTAATTATTCTAGCGGGTGCATTATGGTAATATATTAATTTTTGAATTAATTCAATGCTTACCAAATTTTTAAAAATATTTTAATCACTTAAATTTATGTACTTTACACTCGTATTAAGAAATATTCACTTCCACCATGACCTTCAATAATTGATCACATGACAGGCATGTATTTAAAAAGCGCGGTGTTATTTAAAAACTTATTTTTATTATTTAGCATAAACAAGAAGTATGAACTCATTAATGTATACTTTCTATTAAATAATAAACTAATGTTTAATTTAAAAATGAATTTTTTTATGTAACAAAAAAAAACGACATTTGAAGAAAATTTTTATTCGATTGAAATGATGTCATATATACAAAAATTACTTATTTACAAACATTAAATTAAAACTAATATCGCACATCATAATTTTGTTTTGCAATTTCTGGATTAAATTGAGAATTATATTTTTGTTTGATAGGAATTCTTTGAGTTTGATCAATTCTTGGTTCTTCAACATCCCCACGTAATTTTGCTAATAATTTTTCAGTTTTTAATCTTTCTTCATGTTCACGTTTCAAACGCTCCTGTCGTAGCTGTTCTAATTTTTTTTTCTTTTCAATTTCATACGAATCATCATGATTATTCAATTCAACTGAACGACTTCGTCGTTTTTTATGCTTCTTTTTGTGTTTTTTACTTTTCTTACATTTTTTTTTATATTTTCTTTCATCTATTGAACTCTCACTACACTTTCGTTTACGTTTTTCTTCCTCCGTTTTGCTTCCACTTTGAACAAATGTAATTTCTCGAGGTTTACTGGAGCTTATAGATGTTTTATGATGCTTGAGTAATTTGTCGATCAAACCTAATGGATCCTCTTTCAATTTTTTTTCTAATCCCACTTCAGTTTTCTTATCCACTTTTTCAGGTAAAACATCGTACCAGTTTCTTTTTCCCAAAGCCTCGTTAGTATCTTGTCCTAAATATGTTAAATATCCAATTTGTTTTTCATATTTCTCCTGTTCTTGTTTCTTTTCTTTTTCGTGTTCTTGATTTGGTTTATGATGACTTACTTTTCCATCTTCTAATTCAGCAAAAAAGTTAACATGTCCCACAGAAGTAGGTTCCGGCACTTCATCAGGTATTTCATCATTGTTAAATCTATCTTTTGCCCTCTTTCTAAGTAAATTAGTACGTGCTTCTTGTTCCTTTAACAAACATTAATGAAGTTTATATTAAATACTTAAAGCAAATGTTAATATATAAAACAAGTCTTAAGCAATAATTTAAATATTCAAGATATATTTGTTATTTTATTATTATATGAGTTTTGGTAAACATTATTATAATTTTAAAATAATTACTTACAGCTAATTCTTGACGTTTTTGTTTGCCAAGTTCTTCTTCTGCAGCTTTGGCTTCATCTCGTCTAACTCGAGCAATATTTTCTTTAGTCCGAACATGCCACCTATAATAAAACAAATAACATTAAAAATGATAAAATTGAATTTATAATTGACAATTGTTCTAGTAACTTACCTCTTTTTTGGTAAAATATTCATATTAGTTAATTATTTTATTATAAATAATTTTCTTTGAAAATTCAACTTAACAACATTAGTTTTGTTTTGAATTTGATAAAAAACAAAAACTGAAAATTCTCCTCTTTTATTTATTATATTTTGTCAAAATATTACAAAAAAATCCAAAAACACCATCAATGAAAATGTCTCCGTTTTACTTTTTCATTGTTGTTTAGTGCTATTTTATGACATATATTTGGCTGTATTGTTTATTTACTGTCTTATTTAACCTAATATTTCGGCGTGTATCTAGAAATGTCACCACCTAATGCTTTTCCAACATCTACAAAAGAGGCAACTGATACATTAAATGCAAGAGCAACTAGTGATCCAGCGAAACCTTGCCGAGCGTGTACTGACTTTAAAACATGGGCGAAAGTGCAATCACAAAACGCAAAAACAAAATCTCCGAAGGTATCTGCTTAATTAATTCTGACGTAACATAATGTAACATTTTAAATTTATAGGCGATCTCTTCAGACGAAAATGAAGTTCAAAGTATGATGACAACTGCAATGAACGATTCTAATGGTGCTCAACGACGAACAGATTGTCCAGTAGATAAAGATGAATTGGGTAACGCAACATGGACATTTTTACATACTATGGCTGCTTATTATCCAGATAAACCAACAATAGATGAAAAAAAGCAAATGAAACAATTCATATCATTATTTGCTAATTTTTATCCGTGTGCTTCTTGTGCATCACATTTTAGAGATGAGTAAGTTTATTTTAATGGTATGGTTCAGGAATATTGCATCTCCCTGCTATTTATCGATATTTCAATCACTCATCACCCAAATTACTCATTATGGTTTGCCACTATAGTAAACAAACCCGCCAGGATCGTCAAAATGTAAAATATGAAAAAAATTGACTGAAACAAGCCATCGACACTTAAGAAAGTAATTTTCTATCATTTTATATTTGAATCTGTACTATTATATTGTCATTAAATAAGCTTAAAATTATTACTGACCTATTACAAAGAAATATAAAATATCTTAAAAAAATTACTGTTTGAATGTATGTCATTGTTAATATTAATTACGATTTTTTTTTATAGAATAATACAAGAACCTCCTAAAGTTGAAAATCAAGAATCATTATCACAATGGCTTTGTCGAATGCACAATAATGTAAATATACGGATTCATAAACCTGTATTTGATTGTAAATTAGTGAATCAAAGGTGGCGAGATGGTTGGTTAGATGGATCTTGTGATTGAATAACTGAATTTTAAATAATTTTCTTGTTGTGATTTAGTTTAATTTTTGAATAGTATTACTACACGTAAACATAATATAACTCAGAGATTTATATGATAAACACAATAAACCTGGCTGTTGTTTTAAAACCAGTTAAAAATTATTTTTTTCTTAAATATATTAAGAATAAAATAATTTTACGAAATATTTCACTTCATCAAAGTATTTCAAGATTGGAATAATGTATTGTTGTCATGTTAAAACATTATTCTTAATTTTGTATTAAATTCCATAGACGTAATATTTGCACTTATTTATTCGTCTATAGTATAATTTTGATAAACTGTACATTTATTGAATTCTGTAAGGAAATAAAATTTTAACAACAATTTAAAATAACCAAGTTTTTTAATTTTTTAACTAATTTTAACAGATTCAGAATGATATCAAATTTGAAGTTTAATCATTGAAATTAAAGCATATTTAGGAATTAAAAACACGCTTTTGAATACAATAAAAAAGTAACTATCTCATCGTACATTTAATGTAGAAAATCGATTTAGAAACGTATTCATTGCGGGTTATTTTTATGAAGATAACCCAGAATAAAATGTGGGCGACTAAACTCAAATTATATTCTATATCCGAATTAAGAACTATATACTGTTTTTAAATTACAATAAAAAATAATAATTATTGAAAAAAAAAGAGATAATAACGTCGTTTTAGTGAAAGTATTTTAGTTTTGATTTCCGACCGCCAATATTTCGCAATTGAGCCATTTAAATTAAGTCAAAAATGATGATTTTAGTTTTAACTATTTATTAGGTTATTATCAATATATAAAATAAAATAATATATTCACAATTAGTTATACTTATTTTATTTTTTAAATATAGTAAATTTTTTACAATAAACATTATTTTAAAAATTAGATATTATTAGATACGGTAACTAGTGCAGAAAACCGCGAGTCTCTCGTTATATAACGCAAAATCTTAAAAAAAAGTATGGTTGTTTCTAGAATTATTAATAGCCAAAATCTACCGCCAATGTAGAAACACCGAATGTTTAACAAACTATAGTTTGTTTAGTCAAATATGAAATGGTGGTTTTAATGGAAGTAAAAGGAATAAATTCATTCTACATGTTAAAATAATTTTAATAGATTCAGTAACTTGAACGTACTCTGTACTTTGACGAAATAAACGGAAGTTTCCATCAAATTGCTTATTTGACAGATTCGAATCTTGTGTTAAAACATGTAGAAATTGGCTACTTATATAAATAGATAATCTGTAAAAAAAATTAGGATCTTTAAAAAGCATAATTACACTAATAAAATGCATAATTTGTTTATTTTGTATAAAAGTCTCATTAAAATTTACATACATTATAATACTGTTAAAATTATGTAAAGAGATTTTTTTTTAATTATTTAAAATGTTGTAAATATTTTAATTAAGTAAAATTTTTTGTTCTCTCCGGTAAATATGAATAATGAAATTACTGATATCTTTCCGATTTTAGAGATTTTGTTATGACTACTGGTGTGAATACTTCATAATCGGCTACAGAAAAATTATAATCACCCATAAGCGCCGCCGGTGATGCACCTTCGCCTTCATATGAATGTGGCAGATTTGAATAACTTTCCATGTTTGTATTGCAATTACTTGAAATTAATAAATCAGCTCCAGCTCCAAAAATTGGACCAGAACTGAAATGCATTATTGTAGTTATAAAATAATTATATAAATTAAGAAATGCTATACAACCCAACATTTATCTGCTAAGTTCATTATTGTTTAATTTATTGCGAACTTTTTACTTGTATATAAAAAGCGTTCTTAGGTTTTATCGGCTATATTACAATAAGAGTGAGAACTTAACTTCGTTTAAAAATTTCTATCTTTCAAAAAATCGGTTCACTCAATAAATAAAAAATTATAATGAATGGATATTCGGAAATTATCGAAATTCTGTGTTAAAACATCTCAATCGATCTTTTTTTTTGTTAGAAATAATTTATATTACCGAATCTAATTTGTTATAGTTTTTTTCTTCTCGACATTGTAACTAAGTAGAACATGGCTCAATAATGTATGTACATATAAACACAGCTTAAGGAATAACAATACTCACTCAGGATGATAGCAGATAGCAAACGGCTTTTTATATAAATGGAATTGAGTGGGTGGCAATTCTTGGTGATTATGTAGTGTAAACAAGAACGCTTTTTCTGCAGCTGTGTAATAACTTTTGCCAGATGTCGGTCTTCCCCATGCAGCATCGGAAAAACCACCACAAATATCTCCTCGCCCTCCCTTAAAAATAAATAAAATATTCAATTTTCTTTAATATAATCAAAATTTTCAGAATTTACCAAGCAAATTACATAAGTAGGGGCAACACCATCACAATGTCTATGAAAAGCAGCCGCTGAATATCCATGACTGGAAGCACGATATACTAATCGCCAACTTTGACGAGGATGCCCATACCATGCATTTAACAATCGTTGAAAATGTGCTTTGTCTCCAGATAATATTAATGACCCTGGAAATAAATGTGGAGCGATTCTAGGTCGTAGGCGTACGTCATCAGAACTAGAAGCACCACCTTCTGGATATTTTAATGGTAAAGCTGCATGCCGGTATCTTTCTAAAGATAATTCAATTGGTACTGCACCTGTAGGTTCAACTTCTTCAGCAAAAACTTGACTATCTGTTTATAGAAATAAATTTGATCCTAATTATAAGTAATTATTCGTGAATCTGAATCATATATGAAATATACCTATAAGTAATAATCGAACATGATTTATAATTCCCGCTAAATGTTGACATACTCTTGCACGTTCTTCTTCAGTCCAATGTGCAGTGGGTTGTGTTACACCAGCTTGATACTTAGCCCATGCTAATGCTGCCCTCCAAACATCTTCTTCTTCAATACACAGCTGTGGTCGAGACAAAGTTTTATGAAATAAATTATCGTTTTATCGATTTTAAATGAGAACTTACGTGGTCCGATGAAATTAATTTGGTAACAGCTTCTTTGGAAAGTGTTAGGAATGAATTCGTTTTTACACACTCTAATGCGTTTTCTCCAATAAAGCTTACACATCTTTCTACAAAGGTAGCAGCTGCTTTTCCTCCTACAATTAATAATTTATTAAATTTCAAAAATTAATTTCGGTATTATGCATGAAGAGCATGCGAGAAATCCTAGTTATTAACATTTCTTAACCATCGCAAAAGTTAATCGATACCTAAATAAAAAGTAATGATAGCTAATATTCGAAATTAGCAGCATTAGATTTTCATTTCCATTCATACGATTGTGTTCATTGTAGCCCATATTTTCGTCTTGTAATGAATTTTATTTCTTCTCATATACAAAAAGTCCTATTAAATTCCATTGAATTTGAATCAAAATTGAAAAGAGTTGAAGCGAGTTCGGAATTGGTTATTAATGTTCCGATTCAATATGATTTGAAATTTTGAATAGATTTTAATCGAAATTTAATTACAGATTCAATTTTAAAAGAAGTTAATTAAAATTTTTAATCAAGGTTTATTTCCACAAAATACATTTTCAAATAGGCTCCATAATAATTTAATTTTAACTTCACTTCAGATGAGAATTTTGATTTTGCCATGCGATATCAAGTAATATATTCTTTAAGCAAAACGAAAAAACATTCAAAGATATAAGATCAAGTATCGTGTAACATAATAAAAATATAATTAGATTACGTTAAGTATTCTTTATTTAATCTCTGTAAAAATAACAATTTAAACTTCGGAATAAGATATATTCTATTAAAATTTATTTTTATTTTCTGTATTTGCAATGTATTAATTATTAATTTTTCGGTCAATTTATATTTCTAAAAGCAGAGGTGACTTCGAAGTTATTTGAAAGATAAATTAGTAGGTTTCAATTTATAAATGTATGGAAGGGTTTTTTAAAATAAGTTTTGATTTTTTTTCATAATTTAAATTTTCTGTTTGTAAGGAAATCTTTGATAATAAAATAGATTTTTGTACTCCAATATTCATTCAAAATTTAATATTAAAAGAACTATTCTAGTTTGAAATCAGAACTTTTATTTATTTTAAATAATTGAAAAGGTAAGTAGAATAAACAAACTATTTTTGTTGAAAAAAATTTATTCCAATTCGAAATCAGTTAAGCTTCATGGATTACAATTTTTCGACTTAAGATACAAAATTCTTAAAATTATAATATTATTCTAAACATCAATAAGTATAATGAAATCTCAAACGAACATCACTTTCATAAATCATTCACTCGATTTATCAATGTTATCCTGAAGCACCGCCCACATTTTGTATTAACGTAATATTATCGCCTTTTAACATTATTCTTCCTAATTGCTTTCTAGTTTTGCTTTTAGTGTAATATTCTTCGGCTTCTTCCAACACAAGGTTCATATATTCATCAAATCCAACAATATGTCCTTCGATTCGTAATGTAACATTTTCAAATATCCATACTTGAACTCGTGAACGACTTTGTAAATAACGAAATATAAGGTTAATGGGTTGAACCATTACCTTTTGTACTTTTGGTGGTCCTTTATATGCCATTTTTATCGTATTGTTTTTTGTTTACGAATATATTCAAAATAAAATATGCCGGTCCTCTTTGTAATGATTTACTTATAGGTTATAACAAATAACGAGACAGAGACAAGTTTCTCGGCTTGGCTATATGTTCAGTTTACAGTGCTACCAACATTGTATTATGTAAAAGTAGTAGGCAAACTGAGTATATGACGTATGTATATAAATTTAATGACTTGTCACTCAACCTGCGATGGTGGTGTAATGGTCAGCATAGTTGCCTTCCAAGCAGTTGATCCGGGTTCGATTCCCGGCCATCGCAGTATTTTTTTATTTTAATTTTTTTAACATAAAATCATTTATTATTTCTATGTTTAAAATAGTTTTCTAAATAAATAAAAAAGATTTAACATTTTTCTTTCAATTAAAAAATTAATTGAAAATACAGAAAATATGAAATGATCTATAAAATGTTAAAAATTTTTCTGATTCTGCATAAAATAGAATAACTAAAGAAGTGCTTAAATAAATTATACAATATTATTGTTGTTTAATTTATAACATTAATTATTATTTCAATGGTAGTTATATAAAATATTTCAACCGAACTTTTTTTTCCATACGGGTAGATAAAAAATTTTAATAAAACCTCAGAAAAATTAACTAAAATTAATGACTTGGAGAGTTATTTTATAAGAATGCATTTTCATTACTTTTTCCCAACAATCCCTTTAGTAGGTACTTATATCTCAATCCTTTTGAAGCCTGATTTTACAAGGGAAGACCCATGATATTCAATCCAATCATATCCAATTAAATATGTCCTTAAATTATTATAAATTTTTCAAAAATTCTGATATTGTCTAAATATAATAAACTTTGTTAATAAAATAATTTTACCTGGAACTCGTTCTTGAATATCTAACGCTGCAGCTAAAAATGTGCAAGCAGATCCAACAGATAAAGTTGATGTTACATGATCTTCACATGCAGTTCGTAATTCTTCAACACCCAACTCTTGTGCTAATGCCATCATTTCAAAAACCATGCTATCTTGAAGTAATATCTAAGAAAAATACAAAATAATATTTATACACCTAATTATTTTATAGAGGTTCTGAATTTTTGAAGTTACCTTTCCAGTATATACATATAATAAGAACTGCCGAAATGTATCTGGCGGAGCATGAGGTAATTTAATTGGAGTAGGTGTACCAGGCGCTGCTGGAACAACTGTACAACCTGGTATTCGACATACCTCACTACGTTTTGCTGTTTGAAAAGATTTGCATCTGTAACAATATAAGTTAATCAGAAAATAAATGGGAAGCTCGCATTCCAATAGCTTTGGTTATTTATTCAGTGTGCTTACTGTATTAATGTCAGTTTTGGTTTCATAGTGTTAGAACTTGTTTGTTAGCTTGATAGTGTGGATGTAGCTTAGAACTTTGGTGTGTAATGTTTTCAATATATACAATCTTTTAATATTATTTAATTATTTTTGACATTAAATCAATTCTGCCTTAGGCCAATAAAAAAACTTGATTTAGATTGGAAACCTTATTATGTGTACATAGGTAATAAGTATGTCGAAACATCTTGTTAATAGGCTGTAGAAAAATACATACAATTTTTTTCGTGTATGATATTCAATATACAAAAAAAATCTAATTAAAAAATACTCATCAAACTTCTGTGCTTGATATGTTGGTTTACTAAATTATTTGTTGCTTGGCGTAGTCGTAATTATGTTATTAATATTACATTGAATTTTGTAGAATCATCGGGTCATCATAACCAGTATAGGATCAATAAAAATAATTTTTAAAGACTTTTAAAAACATTCTGCTGTGATCCGTCTCCAAACTATCTTTTACTATTAAATACTTTTACTGAATAAAACATAATTTTTAAAAACTAATAATACAAAAAACTACTAAATTGGTGAATTAAAGTATGAACTAATGAACAATTTTTGCAAATATCCTCAGAGAATAGTTTATAATAAATTTTGTAAAACTTTTGTAGGTATATTTACAAAAAAAATTTTTTTTTAATATAAGATATATTTCAAAACAATTATAAATCGATCTTATCTGATTTTGTTGACATTTTGATCATAATTTGTACTTAAATACATAATAATACGTGCTAAAAACTTTGTAACATTGTACCAAGTATATGTATTGTCTGGTGTGGATTTGAAATTCTCCTTTAATACTATGGAAGTTTGAAATGAAACTCATGTAGACATATTCGCCATATATATATATTACTATAAATTACTGATGTCTTATTATGCAAATAGTACAAATAGTTCGCATATAATAGCAAAATTTAATATTAATTTTTTTTAAATACGGATGGTATTTGCAAATTATTACTATTAAACTCCCATATACCACAAACCGTAACCATCGCTCTTATTCTGAATAAAACATTTTGTTTCGAACAACGACTAATGTACACACTCTACTTTAAATAAGTATACAGAGTGTCAAGGACTCCAGGAAAAAATGAATAAAGAAATAAGAGTGTTGCAATTTTTATAACGCTTTCTAGACTTAAACAGTAACTTCAAGATCATAAATGGACAAAATATTTCTTTTGGATCCCATAGATTCATTACCCGTTACTATTTTCAACCACAATAAATAAAAGAAAAATTCAAATAGAAATTGAGCTTACTTTTTAAAAATAATTCTCCTTATTTTATTAAAAACATTTATCGAAAATTCAAACTTAGTGACTGGATTAGTGTATGTATGTAATATACATGTAAATAAAATACATAATAATTATACACTTGGTATCAATATCATCAGAAATAAACCCTACAATTATTCTACTTCTGAAATTTTGTATAGGTCTCCTTATCTTGAAGATTCACTTCTATGCACACATGTTCATTTTTATTACAATATGATTGTCATTCCTAATCAAAGGCCGTACATTTATGTTTCAAGAAACTAAATCACGACATTGTCCAATTTATCTAATATCAACCTAATCCATTAACTACCTAGAGTCGACATGATTTAGTGACAAACATGCTCACATCAATTAATCCTCACATATTTATTGGTTTATAGATTATACATCTATTAGAATAAAATTAAAATTTGCGTGGGTATAGTATTTAAATAAAAATTATTATCATTTACATGCGTTTTTATCATTAAATAATGCTGAAACACTCTGTATATGTATAGATTTTACCTACCTACTAAAAACAAGTACTTTTCATTTATATTCCTATATATTCCGATCCAGAATGTATTATACAATTTGAAATTGAATGAATTAATTGACTATAACTATACGTTATTGAATGAAACTATTCTCAATTTACATTAAAGTATGGATTTATAAGAGCAGAAAATCAATAAAATAAATTAAATAGAAGAAAATTTTTGTATGGTTTTCAATTTTTTTATTGCCCATTCTCTGTGACAGTATGATTTTCTTTTATGTATACAAAAATATTAACTACAAATTGAAGGTAAATTTATAAAATCATAAAAAAATATTGCTAAAAGTTATTATAACGATTTTTTGCCCCAATTTCCTAGATCAAATTATTTTGTATTTTTATAAATGTGCAAACTGTCACCAAATTAGCAACGAGTAATATCTCCTCAGAGAATCATTACGACTAGCTAATTTATACTGATGATGACTACTTTGTAGTCGAAATACGTATTTATAAAAATACAAAATAATTTGATCTAGGAATTTGGGTAAAAAAATCGAAATTTATTCGAAAAATCCTAGAGTTCTCATTAATATAAAATTATTATAACAAATTGAACAAAACAATTGACGAATGATGAAGTTTCAATAGACCCCTTATACAGTTTTTAATAAAATGCAAATTGGGCAACACAAAAATCGTATTACATTATTTCGTAGCACAATTTCCTTTACCAGAAAATCTTGGACAATAACTTCGAATTGGCAAAAAATATAAATTCGTTTTAATATAAATTTGTTTTTGTTTTGTTCTGAAGGACTATCGTCACATCAGTGGTACCAATTTGATATGAGATCCTGGAACTTCTAGTTAAGAAAACCTTGCATAATGCATATAATAATTGATAAAAACATAGTATTGTGTTAACAAATTTTGAAATATTTGAAAAATAGGACTCAAGAAATAAGTTTTAAAATATAATATTAAAAATAAAAGTGCAAAGTACTTTCATCGCATAGTACAAAATATATTTATTTTTAAGAGCCTTCCTGGAAATTCTATGTAGTCTCTGATAATCGTATTACGCCACTGATCATGATGTACCATAAGGGTTATTTAAACTATTGTAAAACCATCATTTAGATTGTGGTTTATGAAAATAGATAGATTGACAAATGAAAAATTGAAGACAAATATAACCTGTTTTATTCCATTGAAATCATTGTCATGTTGAACAGAACAGTGAAAATGTAGAATAAATTATTTATCCAATACACCACCAATCACAAAAGTATTCTATTTGGAGCAAAAAAAATGTAGCTCTGTTATTAATTCAGTAAATGCCATTCTAATCATTTATCCTTAAACTTAAATAAATCACAATATACACAAATAGTTTCTTATAAAGTCAGCCATAGCAGCAACACCCCCTGCCTTCCTTTCATATACCTATCCTATTTTTTGACATATTCTGCACAAATATGCATTGCTTAAAAAAAAGAATGAATAAAGAATTGAATTGAATTGAAAATCTGAAACATATTTCCAAAGAAAAACAAAATTTTAGTCAAAAATATTTTTATGCAGGCATCCTGGATTTTAATCTTATTCTATTTTCGAAATTTTATGCGGAATGCATGACTTTCGTGTGTTGTATAACTATTCTCAAATATACGAAATCGACTGAGCGGAAGTTCGAGAATCAATTACCTTAAATTTTAGGCATCCGCATACAGAAAGTGTTTCACCAGTTACTAAATTATACCCTATAAATCATAATTTTTTAAAAAAAATGTATAGTGAATCATTACAAGTTCATAAGACAATCCCTATACTATATTACAGTCTTCAAAAAACAATTGTCTATACTCTTGGTCGCCTCTACTTAAGCCGGTGTCTAAATGAAACGAATAAATTGTAAAATTGATTGAAGTAGTTTTTTTTAGACATCAATAAGTTACAAAGTATGTCAAAAATAAAAAATGTTAAACATAAATTAGATAAATACAATTATTTTTTTTAAAGAATAATTAACATTTTTGTTGTAATAATAATTGTTTGTTAACAACGTTATACTTTAACAAAAACAATAACAATCATTGAAATTGCATATACAATAGAAATGTTAATAATATTAAAGAGTATAATATAAAAAAAAGAACTCTCTTTGATATTGTAAATTATTATGAATAATAACTGCACAAGATAACAAAGAGTTTAAAGAGGATACTAGTAAAATTGTAGTAGTTAACATATGCAAATTCTACCAATACAATGTTTTTCAAAAGTTCTTAGGCGTAGCTCATATTGCGGCACGTGTGGCACGATTGCGCTAGACGCGTCGTGTTGGGGAACACACAATGCCACGCAATACTCTCGCCCAATATCAAACAATTAGTGTTTAATAATGAAAATTGCTACATTATTAATTTAATTTATTTAAAATTATAAATATATAGTGGAAGTTTTCCCAAAATGAGTGGTATTTATTTATCATGGACTTACACAACCGAAAAAATTAATTTTTTTTTTCATTTTGACAGTGTATGTTATTTTGTCAGTATGTAGTGTGAATATGACACTAATAGTCCCCCGTGAGTTAGTAAATTTTTGGTAAGAATTGAGCATTTAATGATTTGGACCACATAGACTACATATCCAAAGATTTAAATTTGGATATAAGGCCATCTCAGATTTTACCTTTCACAGTGTTTTTTTAGAAAACTTTAAAATCCCATTAACAGCCATAACATAGACGGGAAAAAATTTAAGTCTAGAATAAAAGAAAAGTGTTTGATTTTTATTTATTTATTTTCATTTGTAGTGTGTATCACCCGGTTATTACGAAACGAACAATAAAAATGAGATCATTTCCTTTCGTTTGATAAAATTTCCAATATTTGTACTACAATTTTCATTAAAAAGGGAGGTGCGTTACGAAAGAAAATTGTAGAATAAATTAAAGCTCGGCAATATTTATGAATTTACACTTGTTCTATTAGCTTTATCACAAAATAAATAATACATCTATTATTATCCTAAGACTTGATTCGAACTAAGTAAGAATAAAAAAAAAAAAAACGTTGTTCGGTAACTTTTTGTAAACTCTGTATAAAATTCATTTTCATCTATACCAGCCAGCATACATCACAGTAAAGTGCTTACCATATATGTTAATATTAAATTATTATTACATATTATTATGATGCAGTTTTTATTATCATAAACAAGTGAGTAGTAAGTACACGACGAAACCACAAAGCAAGTGGATTTTGTTTTGAGAATGAAAAAGATGACATTGTTGATGACAAATAATGCGTATCATTATTATTTTTTTTTTATTCTTTTATTATTATTATCTTTTTGATTTATTCAGTTCAATTCAATTTTGTTATTATTGTAATTTCTTTTGTCTTCTTTTATTTGATAATTTTTTTTTTTTTGTAAATGAAGTGTTTTAAGAATAAACAGTTTAAACATAAACGACACACAACCATTGGATTGTGAGGGAGGAATTATCATTAATATTATTTTATATTAAATATTAGAAATACAAATAGTTCTCTTTCACATTCAAATATTTATGTGCTGAAAAAGGATGCTATTGGATAGCGTTATCTGCAATTATCTTTCAGAGTTTTGAATCCTAAGTAAATTAACAGGTTTTATTAATTTTATATGTCTTGTTGGGCAATTGTCTCTGCTTGTAGCATTGTTTTAAATTTTCTATTCTGTAGCCAACTTCATCATGTCGTTTATATGGGATCGTGTGCGCGCAGCTTACAAATTCACTCTACCCAGTCGCGCTAAAAGAAGTATAACTTCAAAAATCTTTAAAAATTGATGAGTGCGTTTGTGAAATTGATTTCTAAAAATGAACCACATCGGCAAACCACATGGTAAAGGTACATTAGCTCAATGATTTGAATACGGGCGTTTATTTATGGCAATCGATGTAAAGATACTTAATAATTATTTTAAATTAAAATATTCATTTTCGCGAAAGTAATCAAGGAAATTAAATAAAAAGAAGAGCTTTATATGAATTATAAATTGCAATTATTATTACTTCATCATTTTTCTAATTTATCTTAGTATCTGTAATTTTTTACAAACATGATAATAATAAAAATGATAAAACTCAATGTACTCTCATCATAGATTATGGCATATATGAAAAAATAACTTTAATGCATGAAACAATCAGAAATAAAACGGGTAAGATAGTCACATCATTAAAATAGTCATGATGAGGACAATACTAAAATAATAATTTTTCTTTCAATCCACTTGAAAGTTTAACTACACAGGGAAGCGCATAAATAAGTATACTTATAAATTTGTCGTTGATTTGATTGGATTTTAATATTTATTAACAAATTTCTTGAAAAATTGCTAGTCAAGTGGGATTTTTTTGGGCGGAAATTTTTTAATACCGAATTTCACAGAAATTTAAAAAAAAAATTTTACTTCAATCAACTTTTGTTGTTTTGAGAAATTATTAAAACTCAATAAGTAGGACAATTTTGACTCGAAAGATTTCATTTATTAAATCACTAAAGAAATTATTTCTAAGGTATATGGTTCAAAGAAAAAATCGCTGATCGTAAGGAATTTCAGGCGTATTACAGGTTATTTCCTTCAATTTTTCAGCACAAATAAAAATACTTATCTAAATGTTATGAAACTTGGTATGAAAAATATTCACAGGAAAACCTAACGCTTGTCGTTTTTCCCGAAAATAAATTTCTAAATTTGATTTTATATTTAGAAATATTTATTCGTGATTAATTCTTCAATAAGTCCTCCGTTTTCATGTTAATATTGTGCATACCAAAAAACATTTTTTGAGTTATTTATGCGCGAAAATTGAAAGTTATTATAAAGAAATGTGCTTCTCTATGCCGTTATAATTCTTCTTAAGGAACTACAATAAAAAATAAATAAATTTCATCAGATCATTATAAAATATCTGCTGAAAATTTTAAATTTAATTCAAATTAGTTTTATCAAATATAGAAACGTGTTATTATGGAAATACAGGACTGTACTGTAATTTTTATCCATTGTTACAAACAGTAGCGGATTTAGGCTTAGGTCCTTGAGGCCTGGCCCTAGCGCGGCATATTTGGAGGGGCGTCAACATTTTCAAGATGACTAAAATTAAAAATCGATTGGGTTTTCTGTAAACTGTAAGACCAAGTTTTAAAGTTTATTTTATTGCGCTGTTACTATCGAAACATAGTACCATTTTGAGGGTAGAATTTCTTTGTCCAAACACTTAACAGTCTGGTCAATGTTTCCGGCCAGGCTAACATGGGACTGTGCGTCCGGCGTCATTTGACTGGTGGGCAGTCTCAAATCATATTATATATATACTGTTACAAAAGAAAAAGGGCGCCATATCGTCTCGGACCTAGGACGTCTTCAAACTTAAATACTGGTTACAAAGAGGACAGTGGATCAATCAAGCTTATTATCAGTTTAATTTAAATGATTTTTTTTAAATGTAAAGCTGTAAATAGATACATTCTCCTAAAAAAAATGGGAGACACTTTGAAGGAGAAGAAGCTTAGATTAACTTCCCACACATGCAGCAGAGTATCATCATACACATATGTGAATATGATGATGCTATGGTGTTGTCTACTCCACTACATAAAATAATCTCTTCTGTAAGTATTCGTGCTTGTGTGTTTTGTAGTAGGAGCTATTTATGTTATATACAAAAGTTGTCGCTTGCTTTGATATATTCCTACCACCACCACCACTACACAAGTATATGAGCGAGCGGATCTCTTTAATATTGTACTATCGCTATGAAAAAAGGTATGAGATATTTCGTCTTTAATTACTAATTAGGGATTTGTATGATGCCTTTAATTAGTACTTTTACATCTTTCTATAATATATATATATATATATATATATATATATATATATATATATATATATATATATATATATATATATATATATATATATATATATATATATATATATATATATATATATATATATATATATATATATATATATATATATATATACCATGATATACACTCAAGGGGCCAATCTTTTATATGACTCTTACATAATTCCCACATATGTCAATTTTTATTTTAAATTATTTTTGATTCATAGGAATTTTCACATAGTAAAAAAAACAAAATTTGGAATATCGAGTTTCGTATCGAAATTTGGAGGTACACTTTCGCAGTATGTGTTGCAAATCTTCAAAACATTGAATATAAAAAAAACATCCAATAGGAATTTGTAATTTTACACATTATAATGTAATATTACACCCCCTTCCACTGACGTAACGTAATTACTGATCTCAACCGATCAACAAAGTTAAGCGACATTATACACAGTTAGCACTCGGATGGGTGCTCGGATGTATGTGATGTTGTTGTATAGAATATCCACAATGTAGTCACTATATGACCTAAGTTGTTGACAAGTGACTTAAAATAATAATAATAAAATAGAATATCTATAATTACTATGAGATGAATATGTATGAAAAGTTTAGAATGCCCATATTTTGCTTATTTTTAAATATTTTAAAATAATAATTTTAGCTCCATGCTGCTGAAATAAAAAAAAAGCTACTATGAATCGCTGAAGTTTATTTAACCATTATTTACTCCCCACTTTTACAAACAAAACGAGAAGAAAAAATAATTAAAATATTCAAAAAATTAATAAATAAGTGAATTAAAGAATGAAGTACAGTTTTATGTGTCTAAAAGTGATTGCTTGATTTTTTTCTCATTTATTTATAATTTTCCCAGAGAAATATTTCAAATAAATGATGTCGAGCTTAAAAATGTTTTATGAATATACTAAGTTTGAAGAAAATCGTTACAGCCATTTTCGCGGAAAAATGTAAAAACGATGATAATCATCTGACAAAAATTGGATAATTATATTATTTTATTCCGGTATGTCCCATAATTTTGACGTAATGCTTCTTTCTTGTCGAAAAGCTTTTAATTTTTAATAAAAATTATTGAAAAAAATCATTTTTTAAAAATACTCATGAATTTATATTCTGTTGAATGTATGAACTGAAAAAAAAATTTACAACCCTTTGTTCTTTAATAATTCACCCGTAAATTAGCTTAAAAAAGATAAAAACATATTGCCAAATGTGTATAAAAATGAAATAGACATATAATGCATTGTAATAATTGTAAAAAAAAAAATATATAATGCGCGTAAGCATTATTAAGTTTCTGGCAGAAAGTTGTATATTAACTCCGAAAACAAGCAAAATAAAATTTCCGTTATAAGATACTACGGCTCATTATGTTCAAAAATAAAATTTGGAAAAATCTAATCCCATAAAATTTTGCGCTAGGGGTGAAAACCACCTCCACCGAGAATTAGTTTGAATTAAATTAAAAATTGTTGAAAAATTTCATGAATCAATAAAAATAAAATAATTCTAAACAAACCAAGAAGAAGCGTTTTTAATTTTTTTAATTTTTAACATCAGATTTGTATTCAACAACTTTAAAATCCCCTGGAAATCCATTTAAATATGAATCAATGAATTTTCTCATTTTTTAACATCATATTTGTATTCAGCAACTACAAAACCCCCCCTGGATATCTATTATTCTTTTTTATTTGTAATTGATGATTATTTTTGGGGGCTAAAAATAGGATATTTATCCATTTGTTGAGCGCTATATTCAAAATTTCTCAATTTGTAACGTCCGGTTTGTGTACAAAACATTCCGAGTTTATCCGAATTGATGGTTTGATGGAGGTTACTAAAGAGGAAGGGGATTTTTTCGAAAATTTAATTATGAACAAATTGAGCCTTGTTTCATCAAAATCTGTTCGTATTAAAAAATATTACATATTAGAGTCTATTTTTATCTAGTTGTCTCAGATTATTTATTCAAAAATATATAACATCCTATAGATATAAATCTATTGCATAGAATATTTTACTACGAATATTACCAATATTATTAACGAAATTATATTAAAAATTTGTATATTTCCTTAGTCCAAACATCTTGGTAAATACCACAGAAAAAAAAATTATGTCAATAATGGACATAAAACGTCTTTAATGAATCAGTTGTAATTTGTATATTGTTATGGTATTATACGGATATGTCGTTTCTATGGAATGCATTGATGTTTGTTATCAGACTAAATTGACACATAGTATTTTTGTTAGTTTATATTTGACGTTCGAAAAAATAAAATGATTTTATTTTTGTGTAATTTACGTTCAATAAATCACAGATATATGATGACAAAATGCATTTTCTTATACATTTCAATCATATAATCGAATATATCAATTTATCTCTGAAACGACTTGACCAAATGAGTGCCAATTTTGGATACCAGGTAAAAGTACATTTAATAAATTTATATAATATAAAATATCCTCTGTGGCAGTAAGAGTTGACTTTATATTATTCACGATTATTGACACAAAAACTACTATCAGAAAATTATCATTTTCAGGAATTCTGATTATAAGTAAAATGGAAATATTCATCATAAGCGAAATTATAGACAATAATTTTCACTATAATTTCATCAATTTATACCTGTAGGTAAAATAAACATATTTAATAAGACATATATTGGTCTAATCTTAAAAGATCATATACACCTCAGCGTATATGATGAATGATGGAAAAAATCGTCAACAATTTTTTATTTTAACAACCAACAATTTTAAAAAAATATGATTAATTATAGATTTGGAAATATTTTTAATTTACATTAAAGTGTTATGCAGCAGCATGAAAAAACATATTTTACCTTGCCATTAAAATTACACGATGAGCCAAAACACGCTCTTCTTCACGACCCAAAATAAATACAATATCAGCTAAATCTGTATCTTCAGATAAACGTTGTAAATCATCTAATAACCGTGGAACTCCAGCTAATGCTTTATCAGCTGGTAGCGTTGGTCCATTTGAACCAGAACAGTGCATGTTTCCACTATTTACCACTCTGCTGCCCATTTTGATATCTGAAGCAACAACAAAAATTCACTAATTATCTTTTTGCATTCAACGCCTTCTCCACTTGAAAGTCACAATACACCCATCATATAACACCTATCATATAACTAAAATGACAGGCCATTAGCGCCCCCTACTAGCTAGCACCCGGGATAGTTTATGCCGCTACTTCTTCCTAGATCCGGCGCCGTATCGAACCAGCAAAACAGGCATATAACCAAAAAGGAATAACGGTAATTGGAAAGTTGGGGCAACTAGGGAAATCTCTCAATTTAGATAACTTAAGTTTTTATTTTTTCTAGAAAATTCGATAGTGTACATGTAGAAATTACGTAATTTGAGAATAGCAATTCCGTTCATTTCTTTGACATATATCCAAGGGTATTTTGATAATGGTTTTATATATTTTTTTAAAAAATTTTTAAAGTTTTTTAATAAAAATAAGTTGATCTTATAAAAATAAAAATTTATTGTCCCGTATTACAATCGATGTTGTATGGGAACAAATAATTGCATGAGGTATCAATTCGACTGTTAAAAAAGTATTTTGAAAAAAAACATTAGCTATATGAAGACTTGTATATCAGGGCCTGTTTATTTTAAAGCAGCCTCAATTTTAACAGAATTAAATCCATTATTTGTAAGCATTAACGTGTAAATATTATGTTCCAGTAGGCTTTGCGCTTTGTGTTTAGGACTAGGAGTAATTTTTAGGTGGTGAATTCATTCTTTTAATATCTAAATAAAAAACCTTTTATAGTCAATTATCAGGATAGTTTCATTAAATAAATACTGAATAATTTAAGAAATTATTTTGCAGCCCAAGACATCATTTTTATTCTAACAATATCAGTTTGGGCCAGTAAAGTTTTGAGAAATCCCAAACCACTAAGACTATCTATCAAAATTTCAATGAAAACTATTTACTATAAATTTATAATATGAAATTAAGCACACTTTAACAGGTGAAATCAGTAATTTGGTTTTTGATCAGTTTAGTTAACAATTTAATTGGAAAATTAGCTTCATTCACAAAGATATCATGACCTATATTTCTAAATAGGAATGCAATTAATATCATATGAGATAAGAATCAAAATAGGTATGTATAGAAAAAACTTTTATTCAATGCATGTAAACAATTATAAAATACTTGACCAGAATAATTAAATAACTTTTTTTATACATTTATTTATTACCTGAGAATGTAATAATAATAAAGTTTACTTCCTCACCTATCGTCTTATGTGTGGCTGTGTGTGTGTGCAATACCGGCTTTTGGTAAAACCACAAATAATTGAATAAACACTATAGTTACAGATATGGATGATACGCTTGCGTAATAATCAATCACAAACACATTAAAATTCACTGTCACTTTTTTTTTTTATATTTGTAATAACAATAATTTTATACAAAACAAGAACTTTATGTTTATTATTGTAAACATAACATTCAACATAAGATGTTTATGTTTTTCATTCGTTTGAATGATTCTTGTCAAAATTAAAGCAACTTAATAATTAAAATTTTATAATTTAAAATAATTTTTACGTTTATAAATTATATAAAATAAGTGCTTCATCTATTCAGAATAAATAATATACACTTTAAACCATCATCGGAGAAACATTCTGTTTTTAATCTTTAGAATATTGGTTTCTTTCATTTTTATTATAGTTTTTTACACTGTTGCCATTCTTACTTTTTTTCATCACAAAGGTATAATTTTTACCAGAAGGTATGTCTTTGATAGAGACCTCTACATGTTCTATTACAAAAATACTGATTCAAATGTTATGGAAATTGGTATGCACAATTTTGGCATGAAAACCGAGGCCATCTCAACAGTTTTTCCCCGTTCTAAAGTAACAATCAAAGTATTATTTTATATTTAGAAATATTTTTTCGCGAAAAACTCTTCGACATACCCTCCGTTTTCATGCTGCTATTTGAGTTATTTATGCGTGAAAATTGAAAAAAATATTACATTACAGATTGGATTTATTAATAGAGCCTGTAGAGGTCTCTATCAGAAACATATGCCCAATTAATGGACTCTTGTTATAATCCATAAAGTATAACTGATAATTCGGTAAATGACAAAGAGTAAATGATATGAAAGGTTCACACGCTTGAATGTTTAAATTGACAATTTAGTAGGTAAATTATCCTGAAAATATGTTAAAGTTTATTTATATAATAAAAACCATAGTGGAACTAAATAAATAAAATAATGAATACAACTAATTTGGAGTTCTGATGGTGTGATTGGGCAGTAACGTATTTTATATTGCTAATATAGAATATTGATTACATCATATCTTACTGCCCAGTAACAGCATTATGTTTCGAAAAACAGACTTAGATTTTATATCACAGGTAAGATATGGCAACATCTACAAAATATTATTTTAACTTGAATCAACCTTGTGGAGATCTTAGTTATAAAAGTGGTTGAACTTGCCTCAGGTATACCAAATGCTTCTTAACCAACAAACAGTTCTTACTTACTATGAACTTCTTTCTTAAAGGTAACAAACACGGTAGGATGATGACTATAATATATATAATAGTAGGTAAGAATTGAATTATAATAGTACGCATTCCTCCTGTAGATGGGTACATGGGAAATTATATTTTTAATATTTATGCAGAGAAATGAAAAAGTTGTGATAGAAAATCTACGGAACTCTGAAGACAACAAAAATAATTTGTCTTATATTTGACCTGATTTTACTTGTAAGGTACCTGAGACAAATAAGGCCCACCTAACTTAATATAGCACATTATATTTGTAATATAAAATGCTATATTTTGTGGAATTTAAGGATGAAATCAAGCTTTCTACAAAGTTAATAAATTTGATTTATTTTGACGTAGGAAATCTGAAATGTTTTTTAAATACCCCCTCTCATTCTGGGAAAAATACAAATTCTTTTTATTTTATGAAATGTTATATTAAGGAAAAATTTGCGTTCTTTTGAATCTCCTTTGTTTCTAAGCATTCAAGGAAGTTTCGGTTTTTTTGTTCATGTTTGATTGAGGCTTACAGTCTGCAGAGCTATAATTATATTTTGGGGTGCATCAATTTATTTTCTTTCAACTGTAACTACAATTAAATTTTATTTTTTGTAATTATTTAATAATGTTTGTTTCACATTTTCTATAAAATTTTAATGAAAAAAATTGAACAAATAATTATAATTTCTTATAGTATGATTCATTATTTATTTTTGCTATTCGTGGCGTATCAATTGATTTAGAAGTTTCTTAAACATACTATGTAGTATGCACTAATTCTTTTAGTAAAAGTTGTTTAAGAATATATATATTAATACAAATGCATTTAAAAAACCAATTGTTTTTTTTAAATAATTTAAACAAATTTTAAATTAATATTTGTAATAAGAAAAAAAATAGTAGTCTGAATTTATATACAATATTTTTTTAACTCTCAACATGAGCCTCCGTGGCGCAATTGGCTAGCGCGTTCGGCTGTTAACCGAAAGGTTGGTGGTTCGAGCCCACCCGGGGGCGTAATTTTTTTTTTAAATTTACACAAAAATTTATACAAATAAACCACTCATAATGGTGATCTATCTTTATTTACAGTATTTCAAAAAAATTATAGTTAAAAATTTTCTACAAAAAAAAAATTGTAAAACAGAACATTTAATCGTAAATGTCTCGGTGACTTTAAATTGCTTTACATGCAAATAGTATTTAAAAACTATGCCGACACACTAATTTTCAAAGTGCTACATGAATAGCTAATTTGTAATGATTAAATGAATGAAAAACCAGACTTATTTTTGATATTAAATGTTATGTATTTTTTTAATTATGACTATTGAATAGGTTTTTATGGAAAACATTGTATATCTATGATATAAAAGAGAAAATACGAACAAATAGGTATATAATTACTTTTGAAATGATGTTTTATTAAAGTTATCTCAGAAAAAAAATATATAAAAGTTATTCATTATTATGAATACGGATTAAATATTGCATGCCAAATTAGTAGCTAGTGAATTTGTGTCTTTATAACTGTTATAAATAAACAAAACTTCTATACTTCAGATATGCCACAGACATTTATTTCTATGCTATTATGTATTAAATACATATTGAAAATGTTATATAACAACACATTACACATATTCAATTTTTTTTTATTGGAATATCGATTATTTGACTTCGATCTTAAATTGATTTAAGAGATTTCATATTATTACATAATTTAACATAATTATTTATCATTAATTTTTTTTTAGAGTGCCTCAAAATATCACTACAAATTGATTAATTCACATATCTCAAAAGTAGTATGTAGAAGTTACAGATATAAATAGTTGGGAAAATCAAGTCAATTACATAACCACGATGATGAGTTCTTGTACACTTTCCTGGGCGTGATTAGCAATCAATGATCGTCTCAACCGAGTCCTTATGATTTGGGTAGGGAAATTGTACATCACTGAGTGGTTTACTACTTTGTGTGTTAATGTTTACATTCCACTTTACTCCGTATTCTATCAAAAAGAAGGTTGAGGGTAGAGCTGGAACCTAACAGTCGGGACTCTATCCGTTAGTTTTCTGTTACTATCTAGAAGAAGGCATATTATTATAAAATATTTAAAATAACTGTTTTAAACAAACAGTTTTTTCTGGGGGAACCGCTAATCAAAACTTTTCAAATGTTTCCCTTTTTCTTTTATCACGTTATTGATGTCGTTAACTTTTGGTCATAATATATATATATAATATATATATATAAAATATCTACTAAATATTTACACCGAATTGAAGTGAATAAATTAAACACACGTCTTAGATGAGATTTTAAATTAATAAAAAAAGTGAAAATAACAATTAACTGAGTTAATTGCTTAGAAAGTTATAAATACATGTATAATAATAATGCGTAATGTAATTAATTTCTTATATGTGTTTATTAGCCAAATTTGAGGTAAAATTGTCCAAATATTTTAGAAAAAGTCTAGTTTAATAGTTGGTCAATGATCCATTGTAATCAATTGATTCGTATTTTAACCATAAGTATATTTAGTAAGAAAAATTCTCCTTACTGTTAACATTTATTTCGTTACGTTATTAAAAGTATTTTCTTACTTGTAATATCACCATTTATTATATGACACTACCAAGTGTTTGTCCATAACTATTAACTAAATCGATCTTTTATTATAAAGAATAAACAAATAAATAACACAAATAATTTTTATTTCATACTATTATTGTTTATTTTCTTACACTTTAGTAACTTTTCTATGGAATGTATGCAATTGACATGATAGTATTGTATAGAATTTAGTATATATATATATATACATTACAGGAGAAATAATGTATTGTGTGTACTTCGCAAAACCGAAATTGAATGGATATAAGTATTTATTTTATAATATAACTATAATAATTGTTATTTTATTTTATTTTAGATGTAAGTAAAAACACGTAAAGATAAGTTAAACCCCAGTGAAGATAACAATTAATACTAGTTAATTGTTTAGATACTCGACATATAGTGTGCCAAAGTTTGAATTATTTTTATTCATTAGCATTCATAAAATATCTTGTCTATACAGTTATAAATACATATAAAATAATAATAATATATATTGTAATAACTCATGTTTATTAGCTAATTTTGGGCTAAAATGGTAGTAAATCCAAACATGGACTGAAAAAACGTTTAAAAAAAAAAAAATGTTTTTGTTTTAAAATTGAAATTTTCTTTTTGAGTTACGGATCTATGGGACTTAATGGATCGGTTGCTTGTTTCGCTAAACAATTTTTTTAGGTTCTTTTTGAGTTATTTTTATGGCAGGCGGACGGATGAATGAAAATGGACTTATTAGGGGACTTTAAGGTACTTTAGGGGTCGAGTATAATAATGAGACTTATTGTTTAAGTAGCCTACACACATTTCAGTATCAATATTTGAATTGCTTCGACCTAATAATATGGGTAAAAAACAGAAAATATATTAATACATAATATATATTACACTTCCACAAAGACTGTATCTTTTTACCGATATAGTCTCTGACTAACATAATCCAGCAAGTTAATGCTGATCTGAAATTGAGGCCCAAAATTTTGACTGAATGTAATATATTTCAAACAAACGTTATGTTTATAATTGTATTTCTAACAAATATCACCGAAGTGTTACTAGAAAGGAAGAAAAATGAAAAGTAAATAAACAAAAAATATTTTAAAAACTCCCTGTTTAAAATTATTTTTTGTATACAATATAGGCAACTTATACAACATGAATGTCATATGAATTGTCTATCAAAGCAGGTGTGTTTCATTTAATGATAAAGATATGTTTTTTTTTCTCCATCAAACCGGAATTATGAATTGAATGAAATAAAATGACATATTTTATAATAAGATTAAATTTATTGTATTTTAAAATACTTCTCTTCCTCTCTCTGTCTGTAACTATACATAATGTGTGATAAAATTCTTTTGTGTATAAGAACGCCTGCCCGTTTTTCGCTATTGTTATATATTTTAGTAAATGGAATATATAGAAAACCCCAGCCACATCTTTTGAATGTATTATTCTTGTTGTGTTTCGACGCGAGCTTTTAAGAATTGTTTTGTGTATAACTATTCACAAGGGTAACAACATAACATAAACTGTACACACACAAAAAATATACCGTGGTAGGTTTCTCACATTGCCAATTTTTAAGGTTTTTTGGAAGAAAGTTATTGTGTTCTCATTTCGAAATCAAAAATTGTATTAAATATTTATGTTTTGTCGTGTAAACAATACGATTATATTTCGTTTAAATCTTGATAATCAAATAAACGAGAAAAGTAACTTATATGAAATTTCTGTTGGTGGATAAAATTTAATGGTATTTAGATATTATTGCATTTGGAGTAAGACTTGAGCACTAGTATTTCTACTATCCGCCATAATGACTAATCTTTAAGGGAAATTGAGGCAATAAATGAAACCATTATAATAAAATACATTGTACATTTTTCAATTTTCGGGCATATATAACTAAAAAAATAACTATAAAAAAATAAAATTTGGTATGCATAATCTTCACATGAAAACGAACGTTTTTCGAAGAGCTTTTTTCCGTAAAAAGATTCCGAAGTAAAAATAAAAATTTTATGTTTTATTTGCCAAATCGACATTTTCTCCGTTTTGTAATGTTTTATGTAATGATTGCACCTACCAATTTTCATAACATTTTTCATAATTATTTTTTGAGTTATTTGTGCGCAAAAGTTGAAAAAATTCATTGTATATTAATTACAGTTTTTATTTTTCCTTATGTCACTAACTCTTAAATGAAATTTGTTTGCAATCCAAATTAATTCAATCTCTGTTTTCTCTTCAGTGCAGGGGTTGCTACAATATTGATATAAAATACAAACGAGTTAAAATGAAACACAACTTTTTGATATGAATCAGCTTTCTCACACCTGAATAACAGTTATTCATTGCGAATTTGTGGAACGATTATCTATTGAAAAGCGCCCAAGGTGTCAATTCTCCGACGAAATTATCGATTTCGATTTTTCGAAATTTTCTAGTGGTATGTAGAAATTGATAGTCTTACATGAATACTTCGCTTACGTAAAACTATAATATATAAAATAGGTATTCTTGTAGAGGTTTTCGTTTCACAACTCAATATCTATGTCGGCAATGTTCCGTTCAAAAAGACAGCTGCAAACGCACTATCTATTTCTGCACTTAATATCATTTCTTCCATTCATATGACACCTAAATCAGAACATCACAGATATCACCTTTAATGGTTCTATTCACCTCCAGGACGCAAGTACTCTTCTGTGTATTCTCGCCCCCAATTCCAGACTTTATTTCTATTTCTATCTGCTACAATATTTTGTTACATTTTATCGTTTTATTGTTCAAAATTTGTATACAATTCGAATAAATTTCATTGTTATTTTTCTCACATATATTTAATATAATAATAATAATCATAATAATTATCACATTTTTGTGTTATTTTATATTATTTTACATGCAATCTTAAAATGTAATTTTTATATTTAATTCATTTAAACACAATTTATTTTTGATGTTGTGGGACTGAAATTTGATACTTTTTTAAGATTCTTATTATTATTTTTTATTTTGAAATACAATATTTTAATATAAAAATTAATAACAATTAAAATTTATTGTTAGTTTCACTTGTCAAAAAAAAATTTTATATTCATTATGTATAAAATTTATTTTGAAAGTTATAAGAAATTTATCGATCGATTGAGTATATTTCATTTCTTATGTTTATTTGAGTTATTTCAAAATTTAGACTAGTGGTCTCTTTATTTGTTTCGCTATTTACGAATGTTTTAGAGAATGAGGTATAATTTATATAATTTTTAGAATAAGAAAACCAAAAATTTAAAGTTTTTTTAAATATACCGCTTAAAATCGTTTGCAAGTATTTATCTTAAAATTTTAATCAATATCTCAAAAATTCATCCGTTTTTTAGTTCGCCCGCCTGTTCTACATCAGAGTACATCTTAAACGAAAATAAATAGAGAGTCAAAATTTTGGTGGCCTTTTCTAGACCTTAAAAGTAACATTTTTACATTATTCAGCCCTTCTCTAAATACACTATAAGTGTGTCAAATTTCAAACTCTTCCGTGCACCCAATTTTCGTAAAAGGAGTTACCAAGTTTTTGCTTCACGTATTAATATATAGATACTATTAATATACATTTATTTTTATCTGTATGTAATAAAACAAAAATAAGTTGTGTCAATTCCACAATTTTGTTACTTGTATGGACAGCATATCGTAAGGTATTTTTGAATTTGAATGATTAAAAACAGTTCGTACATTGATACTCAATTATATGTCGAGTATCTACAGTAACAGCTTTGTAATTCTCTTAAACAAACATCGTTTCCGTGGTGTAGTGGTTATCACATCCGCCTAACACGCGGAAGGTCCCCGGTTCGATCCCGGGCGGAAACACTTTTTTTTTTTAATTGAAAAATAAATTCTTACACCTGGGGCGACAAAAGTGTGTGAGGCAGTCAACTTTTCTAAATATATGGCTTATCACAACCACTCATACCAGGAAGGTATGGTGGTTGTGATAAACCACTTTTTTATTGAAAAAATACCGGATCGACAAAAGTGTGTGAGGCACGATTATGAGATAAAAATCCATTCTAAATACATGGTTTTTACGGGAAAGAACCAAGAAAACGGAAATTTAAAATTTCACACGTTACTCATAAAACTGACGTTTTTATAAATAAATTTTTTGTTTCCAAATCCAAAGTTGTTACATAAAAATTTTCATGAAATTTAAGATTGTGTTATTATAAAATTTTACCTTGACTCCTTTATTAGGAAATGATAAATTCGTGACAATGGATTTAAAGTTATAATCATTAAATGCACAACGCTCTTCTTACACATTTGTTTATAACTTGGTTTGAAATGTTTTTGTTTAACAATAATTGATAATTTTCCAACAAATTCTAGAATAATTTACACAGCCTCATCCTTGAATTTATGATAGTTACAAAAGAAAACTTAAATTGTATAAGCTGTAAGAGAGTTTGATTCTTGTATATCTATATTCTGTGTATAGAATAACCCGGTGTCACAAAACTACAGAAAAATCATTTGCATTACTTTTTGTTGAGAGTACGTATTTGATTGACATGCAGGGTTTCACGTCAATAGTTTTATTTGATGTAGATTTACTCGTGTTTTGTCAAATTTACGCTAGTGTGTTTATATATTTCCTTTAAGCCTGATTTTGTTCAAAAAATAATTCGTATTAAATTTTGTTTGTGGAATAAATTGCCTTGTTATAAAATTAGGGGTGTTGCAGTGTTTGTTGATGACATAATTTCGGCAAAAAACTATTTCCAAGTGTTACAAAGATCTAAATAACACACCAGAGCTACTCAAAAATAAAATTAATGCTGACAGTACCTTTGATACTTTTTAGTGCAAAGTGTAATTCCATCTAACTGGCCAAGCAAACAATGAAAATTATTTAACTGATATACAATATTTGAGACCGTTCGCGAAAAATTTAACTTATATCGTTCGACAATTAAAGCATTTGCCAGATTTAACATCCAGTTACTTCGAAGTAATTCCCATATTCCAACCAGAATTGAAAGGCATAAAGGAAAAGATTTTTTCAGGCACGTTCTAGAATTAAAAATTAACTTTGACATAAGTAAATTGTTATGGGCGGTGGTTACTTTAAAAGCGACAAAATTGATATGAAATAAAAATTCTTATTTTTTTGACACTAGTACCGATAATATCCACATTACGTTTTATAAGACATAATATGACGTAAAATGTTTTGTATATGTAAAACCACTCCGTGAGAAAACCTCAACATGTCAAAATGGTTAGAGTTACATTATTGTTAAAGTTTAGTGTATTGTATAAATGTTATTATTATCATGTACAAAATGTGTTTCTTTTATATATACATATATACATATATTCTAGCTGGCATGATCACGCTATGCTGTGACAATTTTCACAGAAAAAAATTTTGATTGGTAATTTTCGCAGTGTATCAAACGATTTTACATCGATTTGCAAAAAACCATACTTCTTCCTAGCTTGTATTTTACATTAAAAGACGGAAATCTGGATTAAATCTACTCTGTTATTTAACCAGGAACAAATCAAACATTTAAAAATTGTGATAAGCATAATTCGTCTTGGTCTTGGGTTTTTTGCAAGGCCAATACAAGATTATCTATACACCAGTAAGACTAATATTAGACTTAACAAATAATAAATGTAAGACTAAGCTAAAAAGTTCGTATTGTATACGAGTATTTTTATACCCAAATTCGAATTATACAGAAACAATCAACTATAAACATAGCGCTCAGTCCAAAATCATTATAAACAAACGAACGGAGCGAGAGAAGAGCACTCATGCAATATGCATCAAGACCTAAGTGTCAGTAGCATATTGGAAAACAATTTTTTCTACATTTAGAGGATACTTCGAAGTATGTGTATTTAATAAAAGAGTTTCACAAAACTAATTTTCCTGGAAAAGTCCTTAAGGAACAGCCCGGAAAAATCATAAGAATAACGCTAAAAGTGTTATTAAAAAAAGGTTTTTAAATCACTTGATTTTAGATTAAAATGTATTTTTATTATACCTAAATTCCTAAAGGTATTTTCAAATAAAATTTAATATAATCTGTCCCATATAGGTTTATGTCTATAAAGTTTGGTTTGTATATTCATTATAAATGGTCGATATTGTAGAAGTTACTACTTCAACCTATAACATAATTGTTATAGAAGTTTATATAGGAATCGGAGAGGGATGATGGAATTAATCAGAGGAAATAGCTTAAATTTATGAACCACCTGCCGCGTTTATACGTATACATACATTCTATGCTGTCCTCTGAAATCATATACTTTACGCTCTATATATTTACGATCAAAGTTGTTATATGCATGAATAGAGTATTTTGTTAAACGTAAAATAATTTTCCGGAATTGTTTTTCCACTTTAAGAAAGTATTTATATGATGAAAATATTTTTATAGTTTAGCATGAAGTTCCTGAGATGTAAGTTTTCAAACAATAAAATTAGTATACGAAAAACTCATGTGTGCATTACTTAAGGTGAAAGGCTTTTCGCTAAATTTTACATCATGTTGGTTGGCATAATTATTTTCACTTCTTCTTCGTAGACCCAGAAAAAATTTCATTCCGCAGATATCGATTTTTTTTATTTGCCTTGCGCCATTCAGTATTTTTACGAAACTTGCAAAAACGGATGGATGCAATTTATTTCCTTCGCTCTTTTCATGTCTTTAGTCTTTCAATTGGTCTTTGCATTTCTGAAGACTTAATAAATATTAACGTTTAAAATTCTGGAAATGGAATAAAAAAGAATTCCTGTTTTTTATCTGTTTTAAAACTAAAATTTTTATATACTAGTGTAAGTTTAGGATTTTTAACGGAGAGTTTAATAGTCATATTTGTTTTCACCTTATTAATAGCCTTAAAGTCCACTCCGCTATAAATTTTTGCGTAATACCTTTTTCTTTGCCATCTGCGTGATTTTGGAGGTTTTAACTAGGGATCCGTTACTTTTAGAAGATTATGTATAAATGCTCAGAACTATATTTCTTTCGGATTTGAGGATTTTGAAGTCCTCAAAAATTGGTATAAATATATTTGATAAACTGAAATCTTCGGTATCTGTGTATGGAGGATTTGTGGGAATCACATATTTTTTTTATATCTGAATTTACTTACTCGATGGATATATTATTTCTCGCAAATAGGCTTTGCCATTTGTGTCGCGTTTAAACTATTTTGATTAGCTATAAAATCTGATATGAAGTAAAAAAACAAGTATATTTTTAATATGATATTCAAAGTATAATTTAATTAGTTAATCAAAGTAAAGTGAGCATTGTTTAACAAAAAAAATGCAGATATTTTTTCAAATTAAATATGTCTCAAACTGTAAAAAGAAAGTACTTAAAATTTATCAAGTGGTGTAGGAACTGTTCTACATAAGATGCCAACAATTTATTGGATTGTTTTTGAGCTTAAAATGTAAATCGATCAGTTTGATCCTATATTTGTATTTCTATTTATGGATCCTTGTGATGAATACTTTTTCGATTTTTAATTTCAATTATCGACTACTCCGGTGCCTATCGTCGTATAGTTAATATGTTCTGACCCATTCATTAGAGTATGTTACAAAAAATTACGATGTGCTATGCCGCGTCGTGCTGTGAAATATGCTCCAGGCTTTATAACTCTTTCTTTTGATCCAGTAATAATTTTTATTGCTAATTACGTCAATTATTAATATGATTTCTGTATTAATACCTCTATGAAATTCCTGATATCAAAACCTGTATGTAATAAACCTACAGACCTTAAAAATGATACCAGACACTGTAAAAATACCTTATTTTTTTCACAAAGAAAGCACTATATAATGGTGCTATAGTAGTAGGAAATGAAATATGTTTTTTCTGTATCACATAAACCTATGTAATTTTGTACTATAACGTATATAGTTTTTATTTTTATGATGTTGTGTAATATAAGAAGCCGTACAGAATCTTATGATGTTTTCTAAAGTATGAGTATGAACTTCACAATGAGAATGAATATTATATAGACCTCTATATATATTTTTATACACACCTGTACATTATATAATTCACATAGGTGCTGCTAGTACCTGTAAGCTTTATGTTTAAAGTTCAAATCTTTTTATTTCCCAATATGGTTCATCATAAAATATACGCTTAGTGCAAATGTTCTCTAACTACAAAGAAAAAACACTTTTGTTAAATGCTAGTTTTGCCTATTATCAGAAAATTGTGATTATTTTTGAGTTATGGTACCGGACTTGTATTTATTTCAGTTGCATTGTCATCAATTTCAGTTCAAATTGTATCAAGTTTCCATGATATTTTGAAGCAACTCAATTATATGTATTCATCACCTGTTTAAATTTAATAGTTAGAGCATAGGTAATGTGTATTGTGTTGTAAATACGCATTTCAGTTACAATGTAGTCATTTTTAGTCAACTTTTATTTACGGTATACGGCGGATTTGAAATTTTATTACAAATACTAACTGTTGTCCGTCAAAATTATTCCCATAAAGACAGATGGCAAAATAATAAAATAAAAATATTTTAATAATACAATGACAAATTAATTTTTTCCATCATTATGTTTCCAGCATACATTTTAATTTACTCGTTTTTATTCTTCGTTTAAAATTTTTTACCTTTTAGTACGAAAAAAGCTTAAATTTAAAAAAATATTTTAATTAAATTTTTTTTAAATGTAAAACTTGGAACAAGACAATTGTTATTAATATAAAACATCGAATATGATCATGTTGCAAATCAATTATAGTTAAACTGAAGGAGCCTACAGTATTTAACTCAGCAGTTTTTCGACGCAAATCTGAGTCGCCTTAGATACAATTATTAAAGAGAACAGGTAATATGGTTTTACTTCTATATCTTACAAATTATTTTAATCGAGTAATTCGATTAAAATAATTAAAAAAATAATTAAATAGTTCTCTGTTTTATGAAGTATCATTTCATTTTTAAAATTGAACATCAACTTTTCTTCTTAGATTAGAAAGTAAATTATATTTGGTACTCTTAATAATTCCACATATTATTATGTATAATATTACTAGCACCTTAAAAGCGTAAAGGTGGTGGTAAAATACTTCTTTTAAGTGTATGTGTAAGCACTAACGCTACTGATATTGTACACATAAGCATATCTAACACATTTAACGCGAGTGTGTGTATATGTGTTTCGATGTGAAATAGAAGTGATGTAATACACAACCAAACACACAACATCATGCATAAAATATATGTACTTTACCACCTTGATATTCTTTTGTTTTTTTTTTGCACGGAGCCTCCACCATTTGTCGTTTGCTTTAATAATTTAATCGGCATATTGCTTGTATATGGACCAAATCTTAAGAGAATTCGCATCGTGTTGTTGGTCATATATTTTTGGTAAATAAATTTTGACACTTTTTATATACGTATTGTTTATTTCTCTTTATATTGTCTCTTTTTTTTTATAAAAGACAATTGTTGTTTTATAAATATTTCAGAATGTTTCCGAATTCCCGAATTCGGTTTGTGTGATATACAGTAGCAAAGTGTAAAAAGTATAAATTTCACATAACAATTAACTGATTTTCAATTTTATTATTTATTGTATCAAAGATTCCAGACCTCCATTCTTTACCGACATTGAGAATGCCCATATATTGGTCACTACTGGTAATTTCATTAAATACCAACGATAACCTTAAATTACAAGCATAGCCACCTAGAGCAAGGGTATATGAGAAAATTTTTAAATATATAAAATGGACTTAAAGTTAAAAATTTTATCTTTAGGATGAATTAAAGACTTTTAATAAATATTGTAATTGGAAACAAATAAAAAAAAAATATATTATTTTCTTATTTTTCTATCTATTATAAATATACAAATGTATTTTTTTTTTATTGTAGGTAGGCTACTCAAATTGTTTCACTTTATTTATTCTTGAAGAATTCTTATATATTTGAGATATTATAATTGTATATAGAATATATATATACTCTACACGTTATGTATATATATATATATATACGGAAAATGTAATAGTTGTTTTTTATTTAGCCCATGACTGTACTTTATGAAGGGTGCCGGTTGCCTATACAACAAGGCGGTAAGCATAGGCGGCAAGATCAATATAAACATTGAGTACTCTGTTATATATATATATGTAGTTTTGTATGAATGTGTCTACTACACGTATTGCCGCCTGCCTTCATGATAACGTTTTATAGTACCTACGTATAGTAGTACTACGGCTAAAAACATAACATAATATTACAACTATATTTTCCATTATTGTATTGATGTCTTCACCACATGTATTTGTGGATTTGACGGCGGCTAAATTGCTATGTTTCTCGTCAAAATGTCCTCAAACATTAATTTCCATTTTCTCAAGGGACTTGTTAATCGATTGCTCTGCCATGAGTATCTCAAATTTATAAACAAAAAAACCTTCAAATTATAGAAAATATAATTATTTGATCAATTGTTTACATGAAAATTGTATAGCAAATGTCAAACAAAAATTATTGAATGACATTTAATTGAAGTTATGGGCTCAAAATTGTAAGAATCAATTGAAAGAATTAAATTTTGAGAAATTTCCTATGTTAAATCATATACTTCCAATTCACAGGCAAATATTTTGCTGCACGGTACCTATAGTAGCCGAAGGAAGTTTAAGGATTACAGTTAAAACCGGCGATAACGACATTAGCTAAATTGACGACATCAATTATGATTAAATGAAAAAAGCTCGCCCAAAATATTATATAAATAACCCTGTTTGTAACTAGTATTCAAAAATCACAACGGATTTGTAGCTTAAATTGACATTTTTTATAGAAATTTATTGGCTGTAACGACCAACAGTTTAATTTGTTTTAGTAAAACGTGACAAGCCTAATTGTAAGAACTTTTATGTCAAAAGCTACGACATTCACCCGCCCCACCTGCATCTCCTGTACATTATTTTGCCATTTACGACTTATTAAATGTAGCAGAGATTATATATTTCCTTGTGATTTGAATATTTGATTTTGTTCTGTCAATTTTTGTCACTCTATCAAAAGCGAAATCTTTCAATGTTGAAGAAAACTAAAATCAACAGAGCCAATAAAGTACAATAAAATTCTTTAATATTTATATTGTAATTGGATGTGGTCATGGCATTAATGAAAACCTTCATTTGGTAGAAAACTTATAGAAGAAATTTTATTTTTATCTCATATAATCATAAATGGAAATTATAGGACTTCAAGATATTGTTAAGACCTATAATAGTAGTAATATCAGACTTTATTGGCAAACTATTGAAAAAGTTTTGGCATTAGTTTTGATTTAATGCAAGTTTTTGTGAATAGCTGAATCATATTAACTACGACGATTACAGTTTTATGTTATTTATGCATCACTGGTTTCTATTTATGTGTATTTGGGGGGCACTCGTAGGATTATTCTATATGATTCACGGATAAAATTTGGATTATTATTATGTTAAGATACTTACCTTCTATAGTACAAAAAAAAACTTACCAGAATTTGAATAAATTTCGATTTTTGCCCCAATTTCCTAGATCAAATTATTTTATATTTTATAAATACGTATTTCGACTACAAAGTAGTCATCATCAGTATGAATTTAGCTAGGCTGTAATGATTCTCTGAGGAGATGTTACTCGTTGCTAATTTGGTGACGGTTTGCAAACTAATTCATACTGATGATGACTACTTTGTAGTCAAAGTATGTATTTATAAAAATACAAAATAATTTCATCTAGGAAATTGGGGCAAAAAATCGAAATTTATTTAAGATTTAGTGTATCTAATATCTTAATTAGACCTTGAATAGTGACTTTTGTCGTAATTTTTTTTTTTTCAATGATTGTTTTAGCTTGGGGTTTTTGTAGTGAATGTTTAAGAAACCTCAAAAAAGCGTCGAAAATTCAAATTTTTTTTTTTCGTTATTTATAGATATTCTAGGATAATTACGATCTGCAAAATTCAAAAATTGCATTTATTTAACGATCAGTCGACTAGTTTTTGAGATATTATATTAAATACATCCGCTAAATCGACCTTTAGATCGGATTTATGCAGATAACTCAAAAACTAAGCATCCGATCGTTAAATAGATGTTATTTTTGAAATCTACGGGTCAAAATATACTTACAACATGGTTTTTCTCGATATTGGATAAAAAAATTTTTTTCCGAATTTTCGCAATTTTTTTAAGTACCCCTTTGAAAAAATCGAAAAAATTGGGAAAAATTTTTTGCCCCCGATTTGGGTGAAATACATATTCTAGGGTAATATCAATCCGCAGATTTCAAAAATAATATCTATTTAACGATTGGACTAGTAGTTTCTGAGATATTGCTAAAAATTCAATCCAGAGGCCGATTTATTGGTTGTATTTCATGCAATATCTCAAAAATTAGTCGACCGATCGTAAAATTAATATTATTTTTGAATTTTTTAGACCACAATTATACAAGAAACCCCATAAACAGCGAACAAAAAATTTTGAACTTTTCGCCGGTTTTTTAAGGTTGAATAAACTCAAATATAAACAAGGTGTATATTTGAGGCTGAATGAAATGGCTAACTTAATTATTCAGAGTAACTTAATTACACTTGTTTTATGACAAGAAACATCAAAACGATTGAGAAGTAAGATTTCGAAACCATTGATATTGAACGTGCAAAACGTCACCAAATTAGCGAGTAACATCTCCTAAAAGAATTATTACAACTAGGAAAATTTTTTGACTTTTCACTAAAAGCCTCTGTTAAAATGTTTATTTGTATAATTGCTCTTTATTGATTACTAGCGGACATAACGCGGTTTGTCTCGTGAAGTTCCCATGGGAATTCAGGTATAAACAGGAGCCAATGTCACCCGGGGATAGTGTAGCGTCTCTAAAGCGGTGAATTAATTTCTCATATTGTTTCACAAATGTTCCTCACAATATTAGCACAGATTTTGGATAAAGTTGAAAATTCGTTTGAATTTTGGTGAGAGGAGTTTTAAATATTTAAATAATTTTTAATAAAGGACGTTTTTAATCGAGGACAGTTTTGATTGCAACTTAATTTTTAAAATAAGTCCATCGTTTTATGAATAAAGGACTCCTTATCTTACAAAATATAGAACTAAATTAATTTTCTAATTGTAGATCTAAGCTTGTGGGAATTAAGCTATTTAACGCATTCGAAATAAAAAATAGGTTTCTCATTATATAGTATTAAAGACTATAAATAATAATTTTAATTTTTAGTACAGAAGAGATTCGCTTAGTTTGCGCAGTTACTCTCTGATGACTTTTTTTTTTAAATATTTGTATATTGTACATAAAATGAAGTAAGATGTATAATAATTTTTGTGGTATATAATTATAATAATTTTTTTTTTTTTTACTAAAGGTATATACTTTTTTAATGATTTTAATTACTAACAAGGTACCTAATTAATTTGCACTTTAAAAGAAATAAATATGCTAATTTTCCAACCATCGTTATGAATCGCGTAGGTGGTACTAGTTAGCATATACAGCTGTTGTTCTGTAGTGTTTACGTATGACGTGTGTGGAGGAGTAGGTTCATCATTTTTAGATCAAAGGATTTTATTTTTTTTTGCATTTTTATTTTGTGAAATATAATTTTCTTTCTATATTCTCACTAATTTTTTACATATATTTTCAGGTAGAATTTTTTTTTAAATATATATTTTTCAAAAAGTAATTTTTTGTTGTTAGTGTATTATTATAACGGATGTAATTTTTTTTTGTTCTGAATATGTGAGACTTGAAGTGTCATTAATTATCATCGGTATTCGTTAGTTCTCTTTACGATGCATATTTTTTTGCTAATTTCAAATGAAAAATATTATTTTTTTTGTGAGATCTAATAAATAGCCTGGTATACTTAAAGCGAGTAGATTTTTTCGACGCTAGCTAGTGGGATATGTGTTTGATTGGGGGTTAATAATGCACAAATCTAGAGGGTGGGTGAGGATTCCGTCAAAGACGGCCACTTTTTAAAACCACTTAAAAATCCCAAAAAATTTATATTGCAGTTTGTAGGGTTTCTAGGGCATTAAAGGTCTTGGAAAATGTTGCTGGAAATTTGTCTGAAATTTCGTATCGTATTTCAGGATATCTAATATCTATGCTAATTTTAATCCCTAATTTAAACGTAAACTAAAAACAGAGCTCATTGCACCCTAAAAATTTTTGAATTAGTTTCCTCAATCATTTTTCTCAATGCTTTGTTGAGGTTAATTTACAGTTTTTGAAAATATTGCCTTAAAAATTCTATAATATTAGTGGTAAAATTAAAACTATCTCAGTTTCTCTACTTTAGGAACTATAGGTCACCCAACTCAAGGTTTCTTGCAATTAATAATTTTAAACATTAGCTTACTATGTATACGTTCCTCGTTAAGTATTTAAAATGATTTATGTTTTCGAGTTTAATTTTCTAAATTAAATTCGAAACTTAATGAAAAAATTTCCTATAGAAAATATTTGTTTATTGTACTAAAAAAACCATGTGGTAAAATTAAAGTAAAAATGTTTGGCTGGCTGAAATAATGATAAACAGTTTTTTTTTTTAAGAAAATTTATGCTTTAAGGCATTTGAATGTATTCGATTACAAAGTTATAATAAATTTAAGCAAATATTCAATACATGTCAGACATTGCATGCATGGAAAAATCTTCATCTTATAAAGTACCTCCCTTCTTTGAATGTAAGAAAACGCGAATTATAGGTTTTACTTGTAAGTTTTACACGTAATATATACATACAAAAAAACTACATACATTATTTAATTAATTATTTAAACATAATTGCATACAACGTTTCATACGTAATTTAACTAAAGTCTGTGTAGGTAAAGTACGGAAAATTTTGAAAATCAAGAAGGAGAAACGTTGCTTTTTAAAAACGTTTCAACAATAATGTTAAGTAATAAAATTTAAGTAATGTATTTTGGTATTTGTTCATCAAAAATTCATATTTATCAAAATATTGAGAAACTGCTGCTTATTTGCAACTTCTTACCATTTAAAATAATATAAATTAAGCAACATAAAAATCAATCTGAAGTTTCATTCTCGTTTTCATTAGGATTTTGATTGGTTTTGTATAGAATTTTTAAAGACGCTTATCGTTTTTTAAATTTTAAGTTTTGCCACTATTAAAAACAAATATTCTAGATATAAATAGATTATGTTTCATTAATAAAATTTTTTGGTAAATTTATAATTAGAAATTTTTATATTAAGTAAAGCTGTAGAAAATAAAATTTTCACTTATTGAACCAATTTTTGTAATCGCATTATTTATGGAAATATTTGAACTTTGGGTGGAAACTATGATTTTCTGTGTACATTTGTAATTAAGACATTATGTTTACGTCCAATGTGAAATTTTCAGAAAAGGATAACAGGAGTTTGTACAGTAAATAAAACAATCAAACTATTGTTTTATAGTGCGACGTTTCGTCTTTTCTTTATTAGGACTTCCTCAAACTACTGTAAGTCACAAAAACAATGACTCTTATATGAAACAAAATTTAAAAAAAATAAAAAAATGATAAAAATATATTCAATAAATACCAAAATCTTAAATACCTAAAATGTATTTATGATTTAGGTATTTATTGAATGTATTTTTAACGTTTTTTTTTTTTTTTTAATTGTTTCATCTAATAGTTATTGTTTTTGTGACTTACAATTGCTTGAGAAAGTCTTAAAGAAAAGACGAAACGTTATCCTTTTTTGTAATTTAGCTTCATTAAAAAAAAAAAAATACAATTGTAATACAAATGATTATACATTTGTATAATCAAGAAATGATTTCTTTGGCCTTTAATATGATCAACTATGTGCCACATATTAATTCCTCTTTTAATTTCTTATGAACACTCATTAGTACCTGTTTTATTCACTGTATTTAAGAAAAACAGACTACCTATCCATTTATAAAATAATATCGTTATTATCTACATTGTATACAATATGATAAATACTAACATAGAATTTTAATGAATCAATATAATATAATTTTCATCATAGTAGAATTACCATTTTTTGAAATACAGTAGAAGAGAAAAACAGAGCCAAAAAACATCTATGAGAGAAATTTTGATAGAAGAGTTGCATGGCCTTTCTAATTGTCGAATATATTATACATTCACCTATACCAGTTTTAATAGAAGTAAATATTTACATAACATTTATACATTGGTTCTTAATTTTAAATGGCTTTTTTTTCACATTTTCTAGATTTACCCAAAAATGAATTATGATATTAGTTTTCCAAATTCCAAACCGATGGAATTATAAGAAGGAGTGAAAAAATGTATTCTAAGATTTGCCTTTAAAAATTAACGATATTTTATATTTGTTAAGAAAAATTTGTGAAGAAGGCCAAATATTCAATTGCTGTTATGGATATTAAGAACAAATATTTCTATTGAAATTGATAATTTTCGATATTGCTATATATAAAAAAAGAGGGAAGATGTAGATGTAAATTCAAAATTTTCACATTCTACGGCTAGCAGAAGTATTTTATATAGAATTTAATGTTAACAGTACTATTTTAATTTTGATTATTTATCAATCAAAAGCTGAAAATGATTCAAGGTTAAGAGATGATTATTGAGAAGAACAGAGGGTATTCTCTTGTTTATAACAGACGAAATTGTTCAATGGATTAAAAAATGCTCATAGTGGATATTTTTATTTTGCAAAGTTGAAAACAATGACATAAAGAAAAACAAATTAATTTAAGAAAATGATCTAAAAATTCCATAAATTTTTGAAAGTTTTTCATTATTTTCTTTTTGTAAATCGAAACAGAAACTTGATAAAGAATTGTAATGTGTTTATATATACACTTTGAAAATAAGTAATATAACAGTTGTATCAACAACATAGACAGACTTTTAGCAATGCGATTGGTAAAATAATGGATGTACCTACAACAAGCACACGTATAAAGGTAAACAAAACAAAATAACCAAAGATTCGTTTGCAAGTGTGCCGTTGCTGCGGTGGTTATAGTTCTTCGTTGAGGAAAAACCGCAGACGAACCATGGAACGGTGAATGAACATGATGAATTATTATAGGACTGTGTATTTCATAACAGAAAATATTTTTGCTTCGTCACATATTGTAGAGATAATTAACTTGTGCACCAAACAAATTACGGATTACGTAAAAATATAATTCTTTAATATCAGAATGTATTTTTCAAAATAAAAATTGGTTCACTTCGAACTAAGAAAATAATGCTTTTAAAATATCTCTAAGTTTTCGTTGAAGATTTTTCTTTGAAAAGATTAGTTCAGTCGAGAATTTGAATTAAAAAAAAATATTTTTCATAGCTTTGACCGGCTGCCATTTTGATAATGATTCATGATTCATTAACGTACGTGGTCTTATTTTGCGATTTTGGTAAGCTTTTATTTAATTTCACCTGTCCCGGTATTTGTGTGTCATATCTTCTGAGTTAAATCCACTTCCCGGTTACCAATTGACCTGAAATTGGGAATTAATATGTAAATTGGAATACAATATAATATTAGGACATAATATAATACAAAAATTATCCGGTAAAGTTGTATAACTTTGTTCTTCATTGCGCTTCGCATTGTAAGTAAACAACATAATTTGTAAGAAATGCCATCGGAAACTCTATTGGGCATGTTGTTTACTAGATCTCTGTATAATTATCGTAAAATAAGAAGAAAAAACTATGTTATCCAGTGATATGGTAACTACTATGATAAATAACTCTTGGTTTTGGAAATAAAAATTCTACTGGGACTATTCTACTGTCGATGTTCTCGGTTGCTTCTAATACTTCATTTACTCCCAAATTTTGGTTTTCCAGTTTCGTAGAAGATAACGTTCACAATTATAAGTTTACAAAGAACATTTTGTTATTCCATGCTTGCGGCGACTATTGTATATTCGAATTCAAATATTTCTACTCAAAAGTTTAGTAATTGATAAATTTATGTATGCTTCCTTGTATATTGAAAAGTTTTTGAAGCCTTTTGTATAAATATTAAATTTATCTAGTAAATCGACATTTCGACATCTTTGTCTATTAAAATAAATGTTTTCCAGTTATTTCTTTCTAACTTTCTTGTGTTCTACAATACAGATGTACATCAACAACAAGGAAGGATACGTATTCTTTTTTTTTCCCATTTAACAAAGTACAAAAGTAAAAAAAAAAAAACAATCCCGGCTAGCTAACGCTATGTATATCCGTTTCAATGAGTCAGTGTACGGTTGTTGTACCGTTTAAGAGCAAGATCTTTTTATTTTCTTTAAATAAAATAAAGTTTTCTTATATGATGTGAAGTGAATGTTTTTTCACTTTTATTCGTATAATTTTTTTTTTAGAGAATTTTCTTTGTAAGAAAAGTTACCTATTGATAGTCTCGGCACTCAAATCGTGGAAGATTTGAATTATTAACTTTCTGTATGGCTGTAATTTTTTCATTGATTTATCATAATAGGTGCAGTACTAAAATCACGTTTTGCCAGGAAGAAACCTGGATCCAAATGGTAAAAATTAAAAAAAAAGCTTCAATTAAAAGTTGTAGACCATAAAATTTTTTTTGCGTTTAAAAAATAACGGGGTCTTAAAAAGTTTTTACACATAGAATTTACATGTATATTAAATGTATGGGAAATTTACACATGTATATGTAGAAACTTCTAGACGTTCTGGCTCCGTTTATTTTTTATAATAGTCAAAAATAGAAAAATAATTTGTGTAAAATTTTATGCTGTATAACTTTTATTTGAAACTTTTCTTTTAATTCTTTTTACCTAATTTCCTTCTCACCTTTTACAAATGGATGGATGATAGCTGATGACGTGCAGGGTTTATTCTTTGTTATTTCGCTAGGGCCAGGAATAACTGATAGAGTATACTCAGTAAGGTATGTTCTATCTATGAATATTGAATCTTGATGTAGAAACAAATGCCTCTTAAATAAATAGTTTAAAAAACAAAGAGCTTAACAAATTAACAGACATAATAACTAGTATTAATCTTTTTCTTGGTCTATTTTCTATACTCGAAAACAAAAAGAAAGTGATTCTTCAAACAAATATATTTGATATCTATGTGGAGGAATTGAAAATAGAAGTTTAATAAGAGGTCAATGATAAAGAGCAAAATCATTAAACACGAATGCGTTTGGAAAATGCCAAACAGTTTCCATTGCATTTTTTTTGTAGCAAGTAAATTTGATCGAAAGATTTAATGTTTTCTTTTCTCATTAATATTATTATAACTATTCGAATGAGGAAATTTATTTTCTCACGCAGATCTTGCGTTAAAAATATTTTTTTATTTAATAATTGAATTGAAGAACTTTTAAATTTTTTTCTACAATTTTATTTTAATTATTTTGAGAATATTGTTAATTAAGTTAATATCAAGCATATATTATTATTCCAACTATATTATTATCTTCAATGAACTGAAAATAAAATAACGAAGAAGCAAAATTATGTCTGGACTCGGAGTGTGAATATTTTTAAAAAATGTAATTTTTTCAGGTAAAAATTGTAAAAAAAAAGACTTGTATCGAATAAGCTTGAAGGTCTATATTCTTATAAAATACAACACTTTGAATCAAGTTCGGTTCTAATTAAATTTTCTGAAACCAAATTTTTTCGAAATTTAATCCTATGTTTCTTTGAAAAATGGAATAAATTTAAAAAAATTTGTTTTTTATGTTTTTATTTAACAAAAATGAGTCTTTTTGACCATTGGATGGGTAATTTTAAGCGATATCTCTGCAAACTATATTATGCTCGAAGAAATAAAACAGTTCCTTAAAATCGAATCGAAAATTGTTTCCATTCTTGAAATGAATCAAATTTAGGTTGAATTAAAATTTTAACACTTTTGTATTATCAAGGAGAGCTAGTAGCTACAATCAGCTTTCACATTAATAGCTTTATGAAAATACAATAAAGTAGATTGATTTTTCAAAAGTATGATTTTTAAGAGAATATTTTTTTTTTGGCGGAAATGAAGTACAAACGAAGTGCTTCTAAATTTCAATTATATAAATTGGTTCACTAGTTTTTTTTTTCACATATCATATTCATTTTATATTATTCATATTGAAGGTATTATTACTCCATATGGCTCGCACCAAACCAACAAATGTTGGTGACGGTTGAGTTCGATCGTAATATGTGTAGGTATATATATATATATATATATATATATATATATATATATATATATATATATATATATATATATATATATATAAATATATATATATATATATATATATATATATATATATATATATATATATATATATATATATATATATAGTATATGTATAGCAATGACACTGGTAATATTGCATGGCCGCGGTAATCCATCATTCTGTCTGTTATGTCGCTTTGACACTCACCTACATAGCAAACCTCATACCTCAATAAATACAAGAACCACTTATACAATATTACTATTTATATATAGGATGTTTTGTTATTACATTCTATATTTGAAGTACTTCAAAAATATCGAAATTTTGTTGCTTAGGTCGTTATCTTTTCATTGCACATCGACAGCAAAACCCTCCGTATTTCTGGCTGGAATATAATCCAACAAAATTTGGATCATAGTTTTCAAATATTCTCTCAAAATAAACATATCTATAATGCATTTCAAGATAGTGGTTGTGTGGTTATGATTTTTCATAGACGAGGTAAAGTTAGCGAATCGATAGTAAAAAAATAGAAAAGTATGACCCAAAATTAGTAGGTTTCAAAAAAAAGTTCACTCAAATCGGCCAGAGTTTGGCCAAGATATCGAAAAAATTAAGTTTGTGAAACTTATGACGTCACCAAAACCAAAAAAAATTAATTTTGCTTTATTATCCTCAATTTTTAACCAATTTTGGCAAACAAAGTATGCAATCCAACTAAATTTGGGTCATAGTTTTCAAATATTTTATCAAAACAAACATATCTATAACACGTTACAAGATATTAAGGGTCTGGTCATGGTTTTTCATAGAAGGATTAAAGTTAGCGAATCGATAGTACAAAAATTGAAATGTATGACGCAAAATTAGTAGGTTTCAAAAAAAGAGTCACTCAAATCGGCCAGAGTTTGGCCAAGATATCGAAAAAATTAATTTTGTGAAACTAATGACGTCACCAAAACCACAAAAAATTAATTTTGCTCTATTATCTTCAATTTTTAACCAATTTTGGCAAACAAAGTATGCAATCCAACTAAATTTGGGTCATAGTTTTCAAATATTTTATCAAAACAAACATATCTATAATACGTTACAAGATATTAAGGGTCTGGTCATGGTTTTTCATAGAAGGATTAAAGTTAGCGAATCGATAGTACAAAAATTGAAATGTATGACGCAAAATTAGTAGGTTTCAAAAAAAAGTTCACTCAAATCGTCCAGAGTTTGGCCAAGATATCGAAAAAATTAATTTTGTGAAACTAATGACGTCACCAAAACCACAAAAAATTAATTTTGCTCTATTATCTTCAATTTTTAACCAATTTTGGCAAACAAAGTATGCAATCCAACTAAATTTGGGTCATAGTTTTCAAATATTTTATCAAAACAAACATATCTATAATACGTTACAAGATATTAAGGGTCTGGTCATGGTTTTTCATAGAAGGATTAAAGTTAGCGAATCGATAGTACAAAAATTGAAATGTATGACGCAAAATTAGTAGGTTTCAAAAAAAGAGTCACTCAAATCGGCCAGAGTTTGGCCAAGATATCGAAAAAATTAATTTTGTGAAACTAATGACGTCACCAAAACCACAAAAAATTAATTTTGCTCTATTATCTTCAATTTTTAACCAATTTTGGCAAACAAAGTATGCAATCCAACTAAATTTGGGTCATAATTTTCAAATATTTTATCAAAACAAACATATCTATAACACATTACAAGATATTAAGGGTGTGGTCATGGTTTTTCATAGAAGGATAGCGAATCGATAGTACAAAAATTGAAATGTATGACGCAAAATTAGTAGGTTTCAAAAAAAAGTTCACTCAAATCGGCCAGAGTTTGGCTAAGATATCGAAAAAATTAATTTTGTGAAACTAATGACGTCACCAAAACCACAAAAAATTAATTTTGCTCTATTATCTTCAATTTTTAACCAATTTTGGCAAACAAAGTATGCAATCCAACTAAATTTGGGTCATAATTTTCAAATATTTTATCAAAACAAACATATCTATAACACATTACAAGATATTAAGGGTCTGGTCATGGTTTTTCATAGAAGGATAAAAGTTAGCGAATCGATAGTACAAAAATTGAAATGTATGACGCAAAATTAGTAGGTTTCAAAAAAAAGTTCACTCAAATCGGCCAGAGTTTGGCTAAGATATCGAAAAAATTAATTTTGTGAAACTAATGACGTCACCAAAACCACAAAAAATTAATTTTGCTCTATTATCTTCAATTTTTAACCAATTTTGGCAAACAAAGTATGCAATCCAACTAAATTTGGGTCATAATTTTCAAATATTTTATCAAAACAAACATATCTATAACACATTACAAGATATTAAGGGTCTGGTCATGGTTTTTCATAGAAGGATAAAAGTTAGCGAATCGATAGTACAAAAATTGAAATGTATGACGCAAAATTAGTAGGTTTCAAAAAAAGAGTCACTCAAATCGGCCAGAGTTTGGCCAAGATATCGAAAAAATTAATTTTGTGAAACTAATGACGTCACCAAAACCACAAAAAATTAATTTTGCTCTATTATCTTCAATTTTTAACCAATTTTGGCAAACAAAGTATGCAATCCAACTAAATTTGGGTCATAGTTTTCAAATATTTTATCAAAACAAACATATCTATAATACGTTACAAGATATTAAGGGTCTGGTCATGGTTTTTCATAGAAGGATTAAAGTTAGCGAATCGATAGTACAAAAATTGAAATGTATGATGCAAAATTAGTAGGTTTCAAAAAAAAGTTCACTCAAATCGGCCAGAGTTTGGCCAAGATATCGAAAAAATTAATTTTGTGAAACTAATGACGTCACCAAAACCACAAAAAATAAATTTTGCTCTATTATCTTCAATTTTTAACCAATTTTGGCAAACAAAGTATGCAATCCAACTAAATTTGGGTCATAGTTTTCAAATATTTTATCAAAACAAACATATCTATAATACGTTACAAGATATTAAGGGTCTGGTCATGGTTTTTCATAGAAGGATTAAAGTTAGCGAATCGATAGTACAAAAATTGAAATGTATGATGCAAAATTAGTAGGTTTCAAAAAAAAGTTCACTCAAATCGGCCAGAGTTTGGCCAAGATATCGAAAAAATTAATTTTGTGAAACTAATGACGTCACCAAAACCACAAAAAATAAATTTTGCTCTATTATCCTCAATTTTTAACCAATTTTGGCAAACAAAGTATGCAATCCAACTAAATTTGGGTCATAGTTTTCAAATATTTTATCAAAACAAACATATCTATAATACGTTACAAGATATTAAGGGTCTGGTCATGGTTTTTCATAGAAGGATTAAAGTTAGCGAATCGATAGTACAAAAATTGAAATGTATGACGCAAAATTAGTAGGTTTCAAAAAAAAGTTCACTCAAATCGGCCAGAGTTTGGCCAAGATATCGAAAAAATTAATTTTGTGAAACTAATGACGTCACCAAAACCACAAAAAATGAAATTTGATCTATTATCCTCAAATTTTAACCAATTTTGGCAAATAAAGTATGTAATCCGACTAAATTTGGGTCAAAGTTTTCAAATAGTTTATCAAAACAAACATATCTATAATACGTTACAAGATATTAAGGGTCTGGACATGATTTTTCATAGAAGGGTTAAAGTTAGCGAATCGATAGTTTAAAAATTAAAAAGTATGACCCAAAATCAGTGAGATTCAAAAAAAAGTTCACTCAAATCGGCCAGAATTTGGCCAAGATATGGAAAAAATGAATTTTGTGAAACTTGTGACGTCACCAAAACCCCAAAAAATTAATTTTAATCCATTATCCTCATTTTTAATCAATTTTGGCAATCATAGTATAAAAATACAAGTTTTTCGGTCCCGTGAAAAATATTTATGGAAAAGAATAAAGAAAATCGTTGAAGAAATATCCCCACTTATATGATTTTATGTGAAACAAAAAGTCTTGCATTATTTTTCAACCTTTTAAAGGCTTTTATTTCTCAGCAATTGTCATACATATTACAAATTAGAATCTGTATTAGTTAATTTAAACCCAACTGAAGTCTACTCTTTTATGTGCACATTTAAATAAAATTAATTATTGTACATCCTGTATAAATTAAACTAGCTATACCACGAACATCAGAGCTACTATTACTACACTACTACATTAGCTCCTATTCATTCAAATCTCCCTTTTACTGTCTCATTCTATCACATGTATTGAAACACCGTAGGTCGATCACCCTTGTAAAATATATAGAAAATTGTTGCTGAATAAATTTATACCGTTTGCTTTATTAAAAATTATCTTTATTAGCTTAAACAATTTTTTTTTTTTGAAAATAAAAGGAAATTAAATTTTTAAATAAAATATTTTTTAAAATCCAGTTTTAAAATTAATTTTTGTTTATCATTCTTTAATATGCATTATCAGTAGACATTATGACGAGTACTTAGTACGTTGAAATATGCAAAGCTGTTAAACGGATCAAAGCCTAATAACTCTTATAATATTTTTGAGGTATTGTATTTTAGTGACAGTATTTTGCCTTGGATTTATCTAAGTAGAAACAATCATAAATTTTCGTACTTTTAGCTAATAAAATTATGGGCTAGACTTTTCAAATTAAATATTTCCGATTAGAAGTCGACAAAAATAACAAGTTTTCAGAGGAGGTTATCAAAATTTAAAGAAATTGATTTTGCCTTATCACGGCTTTAAATAATTTTAATAAACTTGTATTGTATGCAACTAATGTAAGAAAGAAATCAATTTTACTAAAGACATGGTCTGGATTATACAAGTGCTTGTTTTATTACTGTAAACGAGCAATTTTGGATTACTATCACGCAATCGGATCTAATGAATTAGATGATATTTTGTATTTAGATTATATTTTCTTCTTCAAGTTTATCTCAATAGGTGCCACAATCTGTTTCAGAAACAACTCCTCCTTTAAACGAGGAGCTAATTCTCTCAACGAGGATCACTTCATTTGGACCACAAGTCACATTGAGATTTAAAACAACAAACTTAATAAGTATATAAAAGTATCACTTTAAAAATGAAATTAAATGACAGGAGTTTGGTCGCCTAGGATTTATATATAGGCGCAGTGAGTTGATGGCATTTATTCCTGTGGCGAAATGGCTTTTATTCCTGTCGATACACACATTCGTGAGTCGTATCCTGACTTGGCTTTGCTTCTTTTATTTGTAGCATAACTTTGATTATAGTGAAATGGCAATTGTGAAATAGTTATATTGTTCAAAATCCAATAATTAATTCCTGATTTTAAAAAAAACAACTGATTATAGTAATGTTTACTATACTTTTTTTGCACTAACATGATCTTATGCAGAAGTTTTTCGATTTTTGCCGAAATCGGGTTTCAGTTTCGGCTTTGAACGTAAAAACTAATTTTATCTCATTTGTCTCACATAAAACACTATGGTATATGTGATATATGATTATATGCATAAAATTTTTACTATGTTTATTTTTCTAGCCGTTAAAGTGCTTTAATAAAATTTGTATAATATTGATATTGAGGTAAACTTCAATTCATTTTATTGAATTTACATGGATGCATATTATTTATTTATTTTTTTTTGAAATTTTAATATTAATAACGACATTATAATGGTAATACAAATATTTACTAATATTTTACTAACATTATACAATTTTTATACGGAATTACTTCGAATAAAATTTATTTTGCCTGCAATAAAAACTGTTTTGAATTCAGAAATATTATATGTAATTTATTTATCTGCAGTAAACAGTATTATGATTTGGACCGAATAAATAAGACTCGTCTCAAAAGCCTCAATGCTACTTTCAGAGCTTTCGTTCATTTTCATACTTATTTTCCATTTTTGTATATAGTTGGTGCTTTTATTTAACGAATAATATTATTTTATTAATCAATTGGAAAATATTATAGTTGGATCTGAAGGTCGCTCTGAAATTGTGCTCCCATGCATGTAACTAGCTTGTGTTTTTTATAAAGGTCGATAAATGATAGCGGAAAAATGGTCGTTGCCAGACGCTTTTATATTACTCGTCGAAATATTTTTCTAAATATATATTTGGTTCATTTTGTTATTTAGTAAGATGGTGCACACAAGTATAAATCGGTGAATATTATATGATGTGTGTTTACTATGGGTTTAGTGATTCAGGATTCAGATGCAGCTAAATATTATGTTATATGAAAGCTACTGAAATGTTTATAATAACACTTTAACACTTTCAGGGATAATTAATCTGATTTATAATCTATTATGATTTATTTTGAGCCACCCTCCAAGCACTTCAAGAAATAAAATACCAAAACAATTATTTCACCATCTATATAAAATACGTTAAAGGAAAAACAATAAAAATAAAAAAAACTGAAGAAATGTTTTTCTTAATAGAAAAATCTTAGACATAAACTCATTAAGAAGATAAAAAAGAGAACTTTTATAGAAGCGTAAAACATAGAAAACTCTACTCAGACTTTTCACACATACATACACACATACAATATCATATGATTCAAAGTAGTGGAAAAACAAAGCTTTATCACCGACGACTACCGCGCGTTACGTTACGTTTGCATACACATATACACATGCATACAGCTATAATGATGATGATAACGACCATAAAGCATATTGCCAGAAGGGCATTAATTGTATATATATGTATGTATGTATGTATGCGAGAGTGAGGCTTTGTTAAGTGCAGAGTCAAGAGCCTTCATTACACTTGAAGCACGTGCCTTCATCAAAGCTCATACCAATATTTTGGTTACCTCTATGTATGAAATAATATAGAGGTAATTTATTACACCAGGAAAAGGTATATTCGGTTATCAGTTGATTCAAAATGAAAAACAAATTATACCCTTCAAACTTTACTTATGGTACGTTAAGAATAATTTTGAGCATTATGTTTTTTAATTCAATAGTTTAAATTTTAAGTATAAACAATAAATATGATCCAAAATGAGGGTTTCATCCAAAATACACTGCCAATAATGGACATTAAATTCGCTCACTTAATGTATACACTTAAATGGGCTCACTTAAAAAGTTCTACGTGCGGCACGTATTGAACGAATGAGTTACATTTGGATGTCAGGTATAAACAAAATTTTTTACTTTTCAATGATATAAAAAATTAACGCAACATAAGACAGCTTACATACTGATGCAACGCAACTCACACGACCGACTCAAGAAACTTGTTACATGACAATAATCTAGTCAGTGAATGCTTTATCGTTCATTTTGGAAAAAATAAATAAAATAATGACATATAATACATACATTCAAAACCTATTGATTCGGTCGTATCAATTGTGTTGTATCAGTGTGCACGTGCAATCTGTGTACGTAATATAGAGGCTGCGTGGAGACAGACAACAGATTTTTCATAAACAGAGTAAAAGTGATGAAGCTTTTAAAAACGTTATGCCCAACAATTTATGTAACCATCTATCTAATAAGAATGTTTTTTACGTTTAATTATAAGCACACGACAGAAATTTGTTGGATATAAATAAAATATATTACTGTTTCATAAATAAATAAAATGTTTTATTTATTGTATTTTAATTAAAATTAATTATTGTAATCAAACAATCAATGTGATAATTTAATTTATATTTTTTAATTTATTTTATAAAAGATTTCACAGTAATTGTGTAAGAATTCAAGCTTACTAGTAAATTTTATTAGACCAGCATAATTAGTCTGTATAAGTGCTAAAACGTGAAAAGGGGTTATATGTGGGAAATATCATAAAAAAATTTGTGGGCCCATAATTATTTTCTTTGAAAAATGAATGATTTTGGATACTTTCCAATTTTCATTTTTTATTTATCGTTAGTGGTCTGAAGTATATATTATATAATACAGGTCTTTTTTTTTCGAGGACGTATTTTGAAATTTAATTCTGGAAAATATTTCTTATTTTTTAAGTGATTGTATAGAATTGATTGACGCGGTATTGAATCTTGAAATTATGAAATTATATATTCAGAGAAAAATAATAAAAATTATTATTATTAAAATATTAGTTATTCGCAAAAAAACTCCACACGCATTTAGTACACCGTTTTGAAAATTTTTAATATTTTAAGGTTTAGACTCTAGTGATTTTAAATACCTAAGAGAGTTATTTAAAATTTATCATGCATTTAACAACCTATTATTTAGTTTCATTTCTCTCGGTGTGTCTCTCTATAGTCAAATATTGCAAATTAAATTTTATCACGACACCGGTTTCCAATAGACTTAAAATTGAGCATCCATACGTAAATCGAGTGATAGCACAATATTATGATATAATACAATATAAAACAATAGAAACACATAGATGATTGTTAAAATGTTGAATATCTACGATATGATTAAGTATCAATTTTTCGACTTTTTTTAATCATTAGCATTCATTAAATATCCAGTCTATACAGCTATAAATATATACATTACAATAATATGTGCTGTAATTATATATGTACTTAATTGCTAAATTTGAGCTAAATTTATTACAAAACCTACACATTTTGTTAAAAAGTTGTTTGTTTTAAATCTTTAAAACATACATTTTTGATCTTGAAAATTTTCTTTTTACGGTTCAAAAGTTCCGGGCACATTGAACGTAACGAGCCGATTTTGATCATTCACGAAATACAACTCAGTTTATATGTCATTAAAATGCCACTTACTACCCCTTTTGGTTCTTGGTTATCTTGGTGACGGATAGACAGTCACGCGGAAGTGGACTAATTAGGTGATTCAATGAACATCTATTCCAAAATTTTGTTTGTGAGGTCAATATTCGGTAGTGTTACCTTAGACTTAAAATAATATACTCTCATATATATATGATCGAGTATAAAAAGACTTTTATACAAACTTTTATTTTGCTACACCATTCCTGGTGTTTGCCTGTATACACATTATGTAAGTAATATTTGACCCAATTTTCGGTTTCCGATTAAGTTAAGATTCAACAAATTTGCATAAGTCAAATGAAAATACAATATTATGAAGTTATATAATACAAATATAATATGGTAGCGTTGTAAAACTTCTTTATCTAATATCTTTTTCTTCCGCTTCCACCATATTTTGAGAAATCATGAATATTTTTTTAACTAAAGAAAAAAATCTTTATTAGTAACTTCTATATATAAGTTTACGTTCTATATACAAGCGCTTGTAAAAAAGTATTTTAATTTAAAGCTTAATTAACTTGAAATTAAAATTTTTGTTTATATCGTTGGAAGACTTCTTATTACGTGAAGGTTCCATTACTACTACTAATATGTCAATAGCTACACCACTGTACATACAATAAATTGTAATTTAAAGAAGTAGGTACCTGCTTTATCAAATGTTTGCATTATATAACTGTTATACGAGAATAATTTTGTTACAAATTATATAATCCGTTTAGTTATACTGTAATCACGCATGACTGTTTTACTGGGTGGTGTAATACGTTACAAAATGTAATACATTTTAAATAAAATGTGTTGATCAAAAAAGTATCACGCTAAATAAAACATGTAAATTTTGTCAAAATGAATCAAAATAGATGAAAATGTAGAATGTTGGTTTGACACCATTTTCAATAAAAATCTCCAATGGCTAAAGTGATAACGGTTATCGGTTAAGTTTAACCTTTCGACTTCAATTCACCTCGCTGGTAACAGTTTAAGCATCATAGGAAACTCTTTTAAGAACTGAAAATTAGGCATCCAGTAAATTTTTAAAGTGTAACGTTCACTCGAAAATAAACAAAAAGCCGCATAATCAGTAATACAGATTTCGCAATTAGCCTTGTGACCTGACTGTATTCTATTTTGACAGCTAATACAACCTAACATAACTTTAATACAACCTAACCTAACTTGGTAGTAATTAGTGAATTTGTATTATGAACCATATTGTAAAGAATAAAATAATTGTTGTATATATTATATATATATATAATAACAAAACTATAAATTTTCAAATGGTATATGTAATATGTTATACCTACTCAAAAGTAGTTTATAAGCTATGAAATATATATTTTATTAAGTATGAACTGAACTATATAAATACTATTTTAACTGCTTTTATAATATACTTATTTAAAATTTATGATATTATACAATATTATCATTACATGTACAAGTTTATATTATATATGGTTTATATTATAAATGTTGCAATCAAATTTGAGTTTTCATTAGTCATCAAATTAATCTGCGTTTAATAGTAGTCTTATGGACACCGATTTCAGGATATAATGAGGAACATAATAAAGTTGAAAATCAACAGTAAATATCTATCTACTCGTATAATATAACTTTATTTTTTACAGGTTTTAACGTAAAAAAAATACAAATTCAAGCGTTCATGTTTTTAAACTGTAAAACAGCTTTTATTTAAGATATTCCTATTATTATTATTATTATATTAAAGTCACTTTTCAAATACTAAGCTGAATTACAATGAGTATATTCTATAAAATAACTAGGCGGTCACACATCAAAGTATTAATTGTGTCTGATGTTCCTCAACTTTTGTGATTGGTTGAGATCAGTAATTAAGTTACGTCATTGTGAGGTCCTTGAGAGTTTATACTTTTCTAAACTCACTGTCTTTGTTCAGAATACGTCACCAATTTAAGCTCGTTATCTCTCTTTGTTGTTAAGTTATCGTGATGATGGAAGGACGGACGGACAGCCGGAAATGGTCCAATTAGGTGTTTCTATGAACATCTAAACTAAATTTTGTACGATCAATATTAGTTATGGTAGCGTTACAAAGTTTAGACTTAAATTAATACACTCTGATAAATTATGTATGTCTAGTACAAAAAGTAATCATCAAAATATGGTGGAAACGCAAGGAAATGAAAAGAACTAAATTTTACGCTACTGCCATGTTATTTTTGTATTGTATTACGTCGTCATATCATATTCTAATCATTATATGTTTATGTTCAATTATGCCCTACAAGTTCACGTCTAATTTTTACAAATTTTTTACATTCCACAGCTTTTATTATAATGCAGAGTTCCAGGAAGTTTTTAAACGCCTTAGAACGATCTACATGGAACGCTGAAGAGAATTTAAGGAAAGACTTGCTTATTATTTTTCAAAGTTTATAATAAAATTTAAAAATATGAATAAATATTTCTTGCAATTATTTAATAATAACAAACAATTTATTAATAATATTTTATAAAGTTTATGAGAAGAACTTGAACAATTTATAGAAAATATTCTATGTATAATAAATAAATAATTTGAATTATTTATATTGTTTAAAAAGTTCCTGGAATTGTTATTTATAAATATAATTGACCTTATTTTAATAATAACTTCATATTTTATTGCACAAACTATTATTTCATTCTTCAACAAGTACCATCCATATGCTTAGGTTAGTTATGACCTGAAATATTTAAAAAAATAATATTTGAAAATCTACTCTATATGGAATCTTCTCCAATCAAAGTTAGATAAGTCGTGTTCTAATGAACAAAGCACGGTCAAAGCATACTGTGACTCAAGACCCTTCATTTGAGAAATTAAACAGTCAGATTGGATGGAATGGACCAAGGAGAGGCGCGGACATTTCATCACTTTATTTATATATTTGACTGATTTTAATATCATTTTCATTGAAACCATATTTTAATTTACCTAATTAAAAATACCCGTAATGGAAAATGTACTCAAAATATGATTTCTATTTTTTAAGACACAGCGTGTTTTTGTTTAAAGTTTGTCAAACAATATTTATTGGTACGGAACATTTAAAATGACATTCAAAAAGTAATATTTTAAAGATTGAAGCAAAGTAAATTTTTTGTGATATTTCAACTGGCGTTTATGGGTTGTTGAATCTCGATGACAGTGATTTTCATTTCCGTAAGTGACATCATTTCCATGTTAACGCGTTTGTATAAAAAGGGTTCTTCAAACATGCTAAAATATGTATACAACAATTTCTCATCCTATTTTACAAGCAAGCTCTTATGTAAATATGAAAAATCTTAAAGTGTATGAGAAAATTTTGATGTTAAGTCTTTAAGATAATAATTTGAATGATGATTTTTAATGTCAAGTTATTTTTTTAAACTGAGAATAGTTAAATAAAAAAGAATTTTCAAGATAAATTATTTGGATAACTAAATTGAAAATTCTTTGTCTTCACTTGAATTTATTTAAATTGTTATTTTGTTAAAAATACTAACAATTTAAAGAAAAGTATTTAATGGTAAAAGTTTGGTTTTTTTGTTTTAAAATGAAATTAAATAACTAGATTTCTCTTGGAAAAATAAAGCTCTTAGAACCAGTCAGGCCAAAGAAATTTAGCCAACCAAAGAAAAAACCTAATAATAATTTCTTACTAATTTTATTAATCTAATAAATTTTAAGGTTTGACTACGATTAGTATGAAGTAAGCCAAGCCAAAAAAAGAATACTATTGATAGTAATTACTTTAGAGTCACGTGCTAATCTATACAAAGGGTTGAAAAATGCAAATTTCTAACCAATTTTTTTATTTTAATGTACTTACACAGTAAATTAATTCAAAGTTACTCAAAATAAAGAATAATTTTGATGAAATAATCATAATTTTTTTAACTATTACAATGTGGCCTTCATTTTAAACAAGAAAGTAAAAATTTAAAAGAATTATAAAACCGATGGAACTAACTATTTCTGTGGAAAAAAGTAATATTATAAGGCTTTAAAATGAAAAATATCATGTAATAATTTATGATATAAATTTATCTCTTTTGTTTCAACATTGCCAGGATGTGCGGAAGTTTAATGTGTTTACTACAGTGACAATATTCCTATAAACAAAAACTTATTAACAATAATTTTTTTGTTTATTACAAAAAGGCAATGGGTACATAGCATATTCTCTAGTAAGATGGACTTTAATTTATAAATGCGACGATGTCATCATATAAATGACGGAACATTTATCAAAGATTACAACAAAAGCCTATGAAAGCATATGTTCATCGTACTTTTTTGTCTTTCTGACGATTAAAAAAAATGACCCAAATATGTTTCCATTAAAAATGACATTTGTTTTTAGTTTGTATTTTACATGAAAAGAAATAAGTCTTAGTTAAGAAATGTTTTCTTTTTAGTGTTAATTTTGAGTTTCAAATAAAATCTTACAATTCAACTATTCAACTAATATTATCTATCAAGTTTCATATCGATGACGAGAATCGAATCTATCTACGTAAGTATAGTGCATAGGATGGTCAATATTAACTAGCCAAGTTAACCAAACCCTGTCGACATTAAGTATAAAAAGAATGTTGAAAAGGTGAAAAAGTTAATTTTTTGAATCTGGGGAATTTTAAATGGAAATAGTTATTGAAAGCTCATCATCAAAATTGTGGATGAAGAATATTACATATACAAGGCTTTCAATATATGATGGATTTAGATATTATCCCGATTATTTCAAGGATAATTTTAAATTATAGAGTTTGAAATTAGGCATTTATGAGCTTGGAGTTTATGGTTGTGGTGTTTATGGGTTTGATGTTTATAAATTTCGGATTTATGGGTTCGAAAAAATATTCTTTGAAAAGGATGTTTCTTTTTACAAACACTTAATCGTCCTTTGAAAGATTTTTGACAAATTCAAAATAAATATCCTCATAGAGCTTCTCGTTGAAAAGACCATCATATCTGGGGGGGGAGTTGATTCTTATGAAAAACTCTATAGAACTCTATATAAAACTGTATAGATGTTACTGATACTTATTAGATCAAACGCTCAGAATAATGCTCGAAAATCTGGGAATGGTATTGCGTATATTAGTGAATTATCCAGGAAGTAATGATAATTAGTGTAGATTTATATTTTATAAATTTCTCACACAGGTAGATATATATGCTAACGATTTGTATTTAATCTTACAGTAATTCAACTACCAATTATTCATATTTTCAAGAAAAACCCATCACAAAATGGAAATTAAAAAAAAGTACATAATTAACACACGGAAAATTATAATGAAGTATATAATAAAACCAATTAACAACACATTTCGTTCGCACAAAATAAAAAAAATACGAAGAAAAAAGAAGAATAACATCAAAAATAAAACAAAGGAGCAGCAGGCAGTATCGTTTGTAGTTGGTGAATATTTCGAAAACAACACGAAAAATAAAAACTGGAGAAAAATAAAAACAAGAATTCTTACAAAAAAATAGCAGTATAAAATACGACGGGAAGACTATTCATGCTCAGGGAACAGTTGGTACTGGTTGCCTGGGTGACCATAAAGAAAATCAGGGTGTTGGGGAATATATTGCGGTATGAGACTTCGTTCTCTGATACATACAACCGAAGTGTTTGTTGTATTTTAATCGTTTGTCTCATGTTACTACATTGACTTTCTATCTTTTACCACTGTTTTTACAAACCATGTTGAATGACTTGACTATGTAGTGCATGCATGCATTTTGTGTAGTGATATCACATTAAATACTTTAGGGAAATTATTCAGGTTGAAATACAGTAACAATTAAATCGAAAATGAATTTTTAAGAAGTGAAATTTGCAACGTTTTAAAATCTTCCATTATTCTTAGTAATAAACTAGTACAGAAGCAATCTTCAGATGATCAAGTGCTATAAAAAAAATTATATCCTTAACGAATAAATGCAGTAAAACTCAAGCGACATTGATTATTTTTGTTTTCAGAAAACTGCATCTACTTTCTTCGACTCTTTCAGTTTAACTATGTTTTAGCCAATCTCTGTACAATAGATTTATATGTAACTTTATTTCTACGAATTTCTTTACCAGTGGATATTTCCATAAATGCTTATCATTTATTTTTCAGGCTTTGAAAGCATCCATAAGAACTTACAGTTTTGATATTTCTTAAAAAATTCCCGGTTTTTATGGTTGTGTATATTTAATCGGTTTGCCAAATTAATTTTACAATTGTATGTTTTTAGGATATTGATGTCTCCTAGATAGCCTTTCGCTCTGTCTCTTGGTATAAGGCAAACTTGAGGTATATTCCTGATCAGTAATATACCTTTTACTTCTGAGGCACATCTTTTTTGTATTTGAACCTTTATTTTTAAATAAGCATTATCCACTATCTAAAGACGAAAAGATATTTTGCGTAATAAAAGATTATTTTTTGATCGCCTGTCAGATATACTGTCACTAAAATAGCTTTTAGGTAAATGTGCTTCAACTCATAAATTTTATTCTGTCAAAATATCCAATTTCCATAAATATTATTCTCAAAATTAACAAAATATAACTGAAAAACCACCTGGACAAAGTTTAGTCATTTTAAAATTATTTGGTATTTCTATTAGAAATGAATTAAATTATTGCATAATTAACTATAAATTAGGATCATTTTAGACATCAAAATTATCAATTTTATTTGTTTTTAACAATATCACGATTCTATTCGCTACATTGTTCATAGATTTTACAAGTAGTATTTTTTTAATTTTGAGCAAAATTTTTCTTTTTCTAGAATCTACGATCGATTGCTTTCAATTAAGCCATAATCAATCGTAAATTTGATTGGTGGATTTAATAATCTAAAATTAGAATATCTTTACATCTAATTCATATTGTTGATCATTGAAATCCAAATACGAATTTATTGTCCGTAACCTGACCAAAAAAGATTGAAATAAAAACAAAAATTCTATTTGGCTTAAAAGGTGTAATGAAACCTTTACAAAACATTAAAAACTCTATTGCTGTATGTGTAAGGACAACGATAACATAGTATGTTGAAAGAATCGTGTTGCTACTTTAGTGTATTTGTGTTGTTCTTAAAGAACACTAGGAGAAACTTCATGGAATCATCGTCGTGCATGTTTGAATATACATGTAGACACTGTTTTCTAGCTATAGATGATATTGCTTCACGATTCTGACTTCGTCGACTATGTGCATTGAATATCTAAACATCCTCTTTTCTTTTAACATTTTCAATGACAACATACTACTACTGGTAACAGTATCTTGTAACCTGCCTCAACATAGATAATAGTCAAAATGTACGAGTGGACGAAAAATACCATTTTGTAGCCGATGAAGAATGTGATGATGAATGTGTAGAATAAGAAAATCGGAAATAATTTTATTATTGAATTCTATATTGAGCTTTGTATCTGTTGCATTGATATTGTATTTTGTTTGAGACTTTGATCGATTGTCTTTCCAATCGATGAATTTTTGATGTTGAAAATAAAATGTTTATGATTCTTTTTATTTCATAAATCAAACACTTGAAAGTTCTACATGATACAAATTTTACACTGAGAGTTGGGTATATCAAAGGATTTATACACGTTATACTTTGGTGCGCCACTATTGCAAAACAGGCTATTAAGGATATCTTGATAAATAGATAATTGTGATCTCTGAGCGATCTATAATTTTATTTATTTAAAAAATACACACTTGAAAGTAATTGAAAGTACATAAAAACAAATAATATTCAAAACAATATAAAATTAAATGCTGTTTTTTATTGATGAGACGGTAAATAATCTGATATTTCTTATTACAATTGAAACAATACATTACAATTAATTAACTTGAGCAGGTAAGAAGAATCAATGCTATTATTCCAAAATATCAAATCAGCCATATTCCTACTTTCACTCAACATGTGCATAGTTAAACTTGTTAAATGAATAGCTGAACTTGTAACTAATCATTCTTATCGCTCGATGCTGTTCTGGGATAATATTTCTTTTTTAAAATGGATCATTTAAATTCAGAATACAACTTTTATAGACTTATATCAGATTTATTTCCAGATTTACAAAGCGGTAAAATTCTATTAATTTTGAAACTGTCATCAAACTGTCCTTCTTCAGATTTTTAATACACTATTTTTTTATAAGGTTTAATTAAAATGAACAAATCGTTAATATTTACATAGATTTCAGATTTAATATAGCATTTGAAAACTGTGACACAAGGTTTGAACAATATTAATTATAGTTTATAAAAGGTGGGTGTATCATCAATAGACGTCATAGTGATGAGAAATAAGGTTCAATAATATATAATATAAACCACAAAACGATGTGTATAAGAATCAATATATATATCTATAGAATGTTATAGAAGGTATATGTTTTGTATACATTTTCGCTTTAAACATAAATTCTACACATTTCTATAGTAGAATCTTATTTGGGCATCAGTTAACCTGAGAAATAAATGATACATTTAAACAAGTGATATGTTTAAAAAATGATGTCGGAACCATGTGATTATTAAAAACTTTAATACGAAGGATAACTTCTGATGGAGTCGCTCTTTAAAAATTTCTTTTTCTTTTGACACTACGAGTAATTTTGATTTTATAGATTTATTCTAATTAAAAGCTTGAAACAGAATTAAATAATTGGTGCACTTCTTGTAATAAATAAGTGGATGGAATCATAAGCGATTAAGCCATCATAAGCAATGCACTGGAATACAAAAATAAGAACGTGGCTTTTTGAGCACTTCTTCACACAGATCACTGAAAAAGAAGTATTGTTTCTTTATCTTAATGTTATCGTTCTTCTTAGATAATTTAATGTATTATTTATTAATTTTTGTATAATCACTTTTAAGATTTAACAGCCTATTATTTTGAGTTATTAAACTCAAAAGTAAATTTTCAGAACAATAACAAAGCCAGTTCAATAATGAAATCATGCTTAGAGGGAAGAAAAAGTGTTCTAATGAAAATAAAAAAGAGAAAATATTGCCCGGATAATAATATATAGACCAATTTATATTACACAGCGACTATTCAAATTAAGCAAATTATTTGCCTGTAGCAAAATAGAAGGTACAAATATACATATAGGTATATCTTTTACTTCTCTTTTTATACTCTGATCGTAATCTCTTTGTTGTATAAAAGAGATTATTTAGGTGTGAGATTGGTGTATTATATAAGAGGATAATAATCACTGTACTATGATAGCCAAAAGCGGCTACAATGCCAACTATAATCAACGTTAACTTCAATATTATATATCTAACGAAGTCCTTTTTTCACCATTTTAAATGTGTGCGTTTTATATTTAAATTTATTTCAATTGTAAAATTCAATTCAGTTTTTATTGAAAATGATGGAAAAATTATACCAAAGGCCATTTTCCTTTAGAACAATCTTTTGGTGGTATTTTAATTAACATAAAATTATTTAACTGTTGGAATTACTAAGAATTAAATTTAATTATTGGTTGTACATATTATACGTTAGTCGTTTCCCGCCCACTATGCAGGATAATTTGATTTTGTAACTTAAAAATAGTATATGAAAATTATGGTAAAGAGTATGAATTCAGTGGTTTAGATATCTTTTTTTACGATGGGGGAGGGATAAGACTTATTATGATTTTTTTATAGAGTAATAATTTTCATTATGAAAATAAATTTTTACATACTGCATAAAAGAGACAAAATCTATTTTATAATTTAAAATCTATCGTTTAAATAAATACATTACCAGTCTTCATGGTTTCAACCGGCAATATAGTTAATAATAATATAGCTAATATCTAATATCTTTCTTTAAAATCTCTAATACGCGAATTATGAATATTTTCTAGGAATTATCCGAAAATTGATAACTACGAACCCGTCTCCTTATCTATGTCATTGTATTCCAAAATCAAAGTTTCACACAGATAAGTATTAATGTTCAAGTAAGATATACTTACTTATATTCATACATCTTTGTTTAAAAGACTGGAAAAAAAGTCTTTCCTTTTTAAGATCATCCAGGGTACCATTCTTAGTATGTCCCGAGATATGGAGAAGTACCGGAAACGTCTCCTTTCTCACTCCTAATAAAAACTTTGCAATATCTCGTCCTTCGATCAAGTTTTGAGAAGAACAAGTATGCGAAATTTGATGTTCCTTGTGTAAGTTGTATCCGCAAATCGGTGATAAGACACGAAAAATGAAGTGTTATATACAATGAGATTATAATAATTTTTCGCTCTGAATTAACCTGAATTGTCTCTACTGTTGCAAAATTGAATACAATTCATGAAAATCATGTAATATGTTCTTCAAGGTAACGTGTTCATATGAAATATTTTATTTATTCAGCTCGGCGCATTTTTAAAACCAAATTAAATTTAAACATTTTTCAATATATAATTTCCCATCAACAACATTTTTATAAAGTGAAAAATACCATTTTTGAAATATAATTTTTTGATTAAATTGTCATTTTTATTTATACAATTTAATAAAACCAACCATTCATTGAAAATCTGTCATATAAACAACATAATACAACAAATTTGCTTGTACGACTGACGACTGCAAGATTTCTATTCGAACAGTATTATTCATTGGTATTTTCAAAATGTAATTTCCTGTTAAATACCTACCGAACAGAACAGAACGACTGCTATGTTGTGTCGTTCATCGTCTACCTTATAAAACCAATACATGTTTATAGAGAACATAATAACATTTCACTCACAAATTAGGTTTTCCATAGAGTTTTGATGTAATCACATCAACAAAACCAAAACCAACCAATGATGATGACAACATTCTGTGTCTGCTGTGTACATTGTGTGCTTCAGAGAGGAGTAGTAACGTAGAGAGGAGCTAAAAATCTCTGTTTAAAATTCAATTTTGTATGTTTGATAAAAGTTAATGTATATAGATACTACTATAAACATTTATCCATCCTAGCCAACAACACACTAACATAATTATTTGTTCTGAAACATACAAATAATTCAATTATTATCAAAATATATATAAAAAAAATATATGTTGTATATACATACTTCTGATATATTTTATATATGATAATTCATTTACTTTGACTTAGATAAAATATTGTTAAAGTGATTTTGTTTGACTAAAAAAACAAAAAACTACATGGACGCTGAAATTGTAATACACGAGCTGAAATTTTTTGAAATTTTTGGAAACGACCGTAGGGTTCTTTAGTAAACAATATAAATTTACAAATAGAGACAAATACTTATATTTTCAATTGTATTATACAGTCCAAAAACTAATTGATAAAACTTTAGAAGCTATTTAAGTCCACCGTTTTATATCAATTCCAAATATCGTTAATAAACTGATTAAATTTCTTACTTGAAACAACCATTTAAATATTATTTTATTTGAATTTTTTTGGGTTTTCCATAACCGAAGTTTTAAATTTTAACAATTAATTTTTTCTCCTGAAATGTCAACACATTTTCATGAATGTAATTTCTCAATTCCATTCCTCCTTTTTGATTCGTGACCTATATGATGATAAAACATATACATACAATTATCTATCTAAAAATATATAAAAAATTCTCAATAATAATTTTTAGTGGTGATATACGAAAATTCAAAACTGAGAGGTTCTAGTACTGCCTGTACATATTCATAATCTCTAATTAATTTATCAGTAGATGTAGTGTTGATAGTAGAATACTATCATTAAACATTAAATAATGCTGCATAATTCGCTGCCTAATTCGAATGAAGGCTACTATGTGTTATAACTACAATTTGGAGGTGAGACTAATGACCAATCAGTTTGTGTCACCAAAGAAAGCAATTGCACCCTTCATGAATTTATGAACTACATTTTTTTCATTATTCCAGAGATTTTTTAAATCGCTTATTCCCGCTAAATTTTCAAGAACGTTTCAATTAGATCCGCTTTAGATATAAATGAAATAATGAGTGGTCTGTTATACGCATCGGTAAAAGAGTTCCAGAAAGTTTGGCTTACCAGATTAGAAATACAATTTCTACAATGTGATTTTACGTTTCAAGCAAATAAAAATTTAAACATAATATTGGAAGTATGTACGATTTCATGAAAACTGCTTATATTATTAATATAGATAGTAGCATTATACTTATAATAATATACCGCTATGTAAAATATACATATAGCAAACATTTCACTAGAATTCTATATACAAAATAAAATACATTAATTTTATGTTTAGTACTTTTGAGAGTTTAAATTTAATAATAATTTTATATGTATTTAGTGTAGTAAACGAAGTAGTAAAATAATACTAAACGAAATGCAATTTTAGTATTGTGTTCATGGCTTTTTTTGTATAAAAAAATTCCTGGTAATCTACATATTTTTTGTTGTTGATTTTGTGACGTTAGTAAACTACCGCAATTTCTTGAGATTCAATTCTCTTTCTTGAATTATAATTTATACACTCAACTGATATAAGCGCTTTAAATCAAATAATCCCAAATTACTTTATCTAATCAATATATGACGTATCAAAGTTTTATACGGTATTGAAAAAGGAAAAAATCATATCTTTGGAACCTTTTTGTTAGCTTGTAGTTGAGAAAAGTGTTGCTTGCAATAAATCCTGTAAATATTGAAATATAATTTAAATTGGATGTTTTATCTCAGAATTTTTAAAGACTTTATAAGTTTACAGAAAAAAGTCAATGTATCAAGATCTTCTTAAATAGAAAATCTTAACATTATTAAGGTTTTCTTTTATTCTAATTTCTCTTAGAAAGTACCGCTAGTCTCTGCAGCTACCAAAAATGTTTAGTTTTGCTTTATTGACTACACTAACAATAATACCACCGCCTATCTCATTCATTATTGTATATGTCGAGCTATTAATTGTATGAACATATTGTGTGTTCCAGCTTAGCACAGATTGTCCTTTCAAAATTTTTAAATTGAAATAAATTTGCTTAAAATTTCTATTTAAACTTTCAAAGTTATTTCTATTTGAACTACATTTAGGCTACATAAATAATAAGATCTTTCATTGTTTCTGAATATCAAAAATATTGTAAAATTTGATCGTTGGGAAATTATGGCCAAGAAGATAATAATGCTATTTAAAATCTCAGTTAGAATTCAATAAAATTCAATTGAAAAACAATATGATATGGAAATATTTATATAAGGATGTTTGTGGGGTAAGTTTAATTTAAGACATTGTGCTTATTAGGTTATATAATGCGTTTTTGTAATACAAATGTGAATGAATAGAAAAAATTATTCTGGTCCAAAATTTGTTTTACAATTTCCTTATCAGTCATATAAAAACTAAGAATAAAATATGGATTTTGGAAATTTTGATATTTTTTTTAAAGTAAAAATAGAAGTTCGTCTTTGAGCCACTCATAACTTTAATAGCTAGTTTTATAAGTTTAAAAGAATCCGTGGTGATATAACACACTAAATATGCTTTTTTGGAGAATTTCATACTCCATATGCACTTATCCTTCTAATTTGATTTATATTTAGTCCTTTTTTGTATTTATTTTTTCATGGGAAGCTCTGTATATATTTATAAATAATAATACAAGCTCTTTTCGTTCAGAGAAGAGAGTGTTATGAGCTATCATTCACAATTTATAATTGAATTTTATTATAAAACATGATAAATATATTATTTACTTTTTAAATTGATTTCAAATTAATTCATTTATTTATATTGGTACCGTCTATTATTGTTTATAAAATGTGATGGGATATAATGGGTTCGAAATTTAAAATAGATCATTGTGGTGCTTTGTAGTGAAAGTCATGTGTGATGTCGCTTTATATACTTTAAATCCTTCTGCGATTAAAGTTGCTAATATAAAAATATATGTACAAAATTATGTTAAAAATTATGTTAAAAAGTGTAATTACATAATATTACGCGTATGTTGGTTTTTTTGTACACGAGGTCTTATATATTGAATATTCAAAATGTACTTGTATGACGAAAGTACATGGTTATAATTTTTTATAACTATATATTTTAAATTGAAGACTCAAAACCACTGGTAATGTTTATAAAATAGATATCTTTCCATTAAATTCATTGATAAATATCTATTTTGGTTGCTATTTTAGATCAAGGTAGAAGCCTTAAGAAATTGTAAAAGTGAAACCTTCAAGTCGTATGGAAAAAAGTTAAATTGCAATGGTGTAGGTAATAAAAAGATCTTTGTTTGACTTTTGTATTTACACTTTAAAAAAATTAGAGTGTATTTTTGATATTTATTCAAAAAAAAGGAGAAAATATAAATATTTTAAATTTAAGTAAATACAATAGTTGTAGATCTTTTTATTCCCTACAACTTTTTGCCATAGAAGTTGTAGCTTCCTATTCCCGATCTCAGATCGCCCGTAAATTATTTCTCCTCCAATTTTTATTATATTCTTTTCCGTTTCCAATGGGATTCATTCTACTATTTTTGTTGGTTTCAAAAATTATCGACCCTGATCTATTTTCGATTTTGATCATAATATTAAGTATGGTATTCTGACATCTGAAAGTGGGTGGATTGATTTAAAAGATATTGTAATATTGTTAAGACATTCAAGTCGAGCTGTTAGAAGAAAAAATAAATCATTAAAATTGAACGGAAACGAAGTTGACTCACCGATTATTAAATAAAAAGATTTTTCTACAATATGTATAAGAGTAAATTAAATAATATTGAAACTGTCATCAAATTATTGATTTGTAAATATTGATTTATTGTAACGACTTATGTATTTTATAAATATCATCATACTAAACTATATAAACCATGTGTAGATAAAAACGTAAAATATCGATATTCAAATATTTAAAATGTATATTTTATTGAATAATGTCTACAATTGTTGTTGTGTTAAAACCAATAAGTATATGGGCTTATGAGATAACACACAGATTTACATATGTTATTTTTTTTTTTTCATAATAAAATTTATTTTTAAATTAAAAAAACTATTTTTTGGATCGATAAATAGTAAAGATTATGATATAAATATCTATTCTTGCGTATACAGGATGTATAAAAAATCAATTATAGTTTCGTCCCAAAACAAACAAAAAATCCCAATACAACAATGAAGCAATCGTATATTTAAAAGTAGTATTGAAAGTTTGTGCATTTTTGGTGTAGATGTTCCAAAATTTTATTTTCGGTAGATAGTAAATTATTGCTAAAGTAAGCTTAAATGCATTAAGATAAGTAATAAAAAGCACGGACACACACATTGGGACTAATTGGGGGTCACATCTACTTGAACTTTTGATTAAATTCGTTGGTCTATCTCTGATAAATTTGATTAAAAAAATATTGCCTCTATGTATAATCAAATTAACATTCAAATAACAATTTGATAACCAAAAAATGCATTTATGCATGGCATAACAAAATTGCAATATATTTATTTATATATGAAAGTGTAATTTTCGCAACTAGGTTCATTCAAAAAGAACTTCAAAAGCATAATCATCAAAAACTTTATAGAGATGAAAATAGAAATTACTTACTATACATATTATTACACAACATGTCAAGTCACATGGTAGTGATATATTTATTGTCTATGTTTCTCTCACGCAATTATACTTCTTGTTTATGCTTCACGCTTATATATACAACAACTGCCCAGTGGTATAAAGAGTTATAAAATGATAGTAAGTATCACTGTTTGGATGTAGTGATGAGTAAAGCCAGACCACGACCAACACTAGGATAGGCTTGGTCTTGGTGATGCATATTTAGTCTCGGGCGGGCTTGGTTTTGCTCAAACAATTCTGGTTTTGGTCTGGGTCTTAGTCTCCCTCAAATACTTCGAGACTGGTCTTGGATTTGATTTTATAGTTTTGGTTTTGCTTATCTGAACTAATACTCACCTTTTTTTAATTAATTTTCCTATGCATTATCATTATTAAGACTATTAAAGCTATAAATTATAAATAACTCACAATTATTAATTAGCTTTTTATATATTTTTCGTATTTTAAAATAATACATTCAAATACAAAAAGCGTTTTGTTCTACGAAAATAATATGAAGTTGCTTCATATATGTTGAGTTCTGATGCATTGCACCAAGACTGCAAGACGTAGATAAATTTTGATCATCACTTCTTGGATGGGAGGCGATGGAAAGTAAAATAGAATATGAATATATATATACTATGTTTATTCTGATAGGCCGTATACAATTTCGGAGAAATCACGTTAAAATAGGTTCAAAATTAAGTTTTTCGTAGCTTTTTCATACTAAGTTTTGAATAGAGAAATTCACGTCTAATTATTGATTCAAAATTACCTACAAAATCAAAAAAATGTAATTTTTTATAGCCATTTTTAAAGGTTGATAAAACTTATTGGAAAAAATAGTTATAATTTTTAAAATTATATTCAGGCAACGTGTGACATGTCAAAAATAACATTATTATTTGAAAATGAGATTGGTATAGAGTAGTTCTTTAGTCCCAAATTTGATGTGATCGTATATAGTTGAAACACAAGCTATTTTCCTTTATATATGTATAAAAGACTTTGAGAGAATAAACTCACACATGTTTATTAAAGTTAGAGTGAGAAGCCGAAAGTGAATATCAAACCAGCCCCTACAGTGCAAATAAATTGCCAATCAACTATTTTCACTTGTATTAAACACTTGAAAATGGTTTTCGGTTTGAATCGAAAATACTTAGAATACCTTAATACATGTTTGTGACATTTTCTATGCTTATTTATTTAGGTTCTTAATTACTTTTTTGAATTTTATGAGATGTAAATATTCTTATTCTGACAATTAATTTTTTTATCTTGTAAATATTTAAAGAATCAGTTGATTTTTCGATTCAAATTCGATTCGACTCGCTCGATTGATCCAAATAATTTTTTTTTGTATTTGAGGGTATTTTAATAAAATTTTATGCTGGAAAGGTTTAATTTTGTACCTTTGTTTCCTAACATTTCAAACCCCTTAATGGACTTATGGTTATTAAAGATGGTTGGTAAAGATATAGTCAGATTGTAACACAATAAATATACAATGATTTTTTTGTAAATAAAAAGTGGAAATTAACTAAATATTTCGTGGTTATATTTATTGATATGCCGGTCAATAAATTAACGAAACACGATTGATTAAAATTCAATAAAAATTTAAAACTTATGTTAATTATGACATTAAGTTGAATAGCAGGTGGGACCCAATAATTTTCTTCCCGTTTAAAATTTGAAATTGGATCCCACCTGCTATTCAACTTAATTCGGGTATTTAACTGCTTTAAATATTCATTTAAATTTAAACAATTTAAATTATATTTTATTTATTTATTTTCTAGAGACTATATTGTCGTAGGATTCAAAGGTGTATCCAAAATTAGGTATACAATTCCAGTAAGAAGACTGGCTTCCATTTTGAAAGGAATCTGCTACTATAAAGTTTTAGAAAATTTTTATTATAATTCAATATCGACCAGTGTTTAAAGTTATTGTAAAACGGCTAAAGGACTTATTCGATAACATGGTACCTTTCAAAAAGATAATAATTTGCATAATTCTGACACAAATATTTTCGATTATTTCGAACAATAAAGTTATATATGAAAGATAATACACTTTTTATTGAAGATGTTAAAAACGAATCATGGATTTTTATAAAGTATTTCAATAAATCCGAATATTATTTTCAATTTTATATTTGTATATTTATATTTTTTCCCATTTTTTGTTTGTATGTATTTACAATATGACGACTATCAATTTTCTTCTATTTTATTTTCAATATAGAAAATATTTATTTTCTTTATGTTTCAAGAGAAGTGCTGTGTATTATGTATACATCGCAGCCATTTGGTTAAAATAGACGTTCAATTGCATGGTTTAGACTTTTCATAAAAACAACACGTCATTCAAAACACGCGTGAAAGTCGACTTAACGAGTAGCTGAATACAACGTTGATTTCGTATCAATTTGTTAAACATCCTTTTTATTGTTTTTAATGTCACAAAAATTGCAAATTAGGCGTGCAGTTGAATGGTGTTGTTCGATGCAAAGGCTAGCCGTGCCATTGTATTCCTATTTCATCTACAGAATGCAACATATAAACTGAAACATAATTCAGTTAAAGTGATGTTTAATGGAAATAAATTTTCAATAAATATATTTTTATTTTTATTTATTTGAGATTTCTTATTGAAAACGATTTGAAGAAAGATATATTTTTTTTAAATGAATATTTTATAATAATTATTTTCAATAATTTCAAATACAGTATATTCAAGGTTTTTACAATTTTTATGATGTCAAACTTGTTACAGTATGTATGATCTCATTTTAAACCGTTTAAACCGCCTGTGTAAAAGTTCAATAATTCGATAGCAAGGGTCTTTATTCTGTATTATTCTTTTTATGAAGTCTAATATACTACATCAGATCGTCCAATCTAGATTTGAAAACAAATAGTAATGTAATGGCTTAGGATTAGTTGAATCCCACATGGCCATTTGGCTAAACAGAAAAAGATGCGTTGAGTTAAAAAAAAGTATATCTAAACATTGTCCTATTATTTACGAATTTTCAATGAAACAAATAAACTTCTTTATGCACTTTGGGTATTTTTTAAGCTAAGAAAAATCCATTAAACTCACTGCACTTTTGCAACACCGTAGATAAGAATAAGAATATTGGCCCCGCTTACACGCGAGTTGCGTAAAAACCTTTTATACAGTATTCTGTCAATACTCCCGGGGTGCTTTTTTTGTAGCATAAGTTTTCCTCTTATGAAAAAAATTGTTTCAGTTCTTTGTTTATATATGTAAGAAAGAAATTAACTTTTAACTCTTATTATTATTTTTTAATTTATCAAATGGGCGGGGACAAAGACGGAAACTCTTGATTGGGTATCAAATCAGTTTGATGCCTAATACTTTGATTTAAAATTAATAAAATGTTGAAAATATTTTACATTAAATAAATAATTGTAAACAAACATATGGAGTATAAAAATAGATGATATCGTTTTCTAAATTACCAAACAAATTTCAAATGAACTGTAAAATATTAGTCACAAAGTTAATATTTTTATAGTTAATGGAAACTAATATGAAATACGACCGACCCCTTATATAAAATTACTTACTTACAAAACTATTTTTATTATTAGAAATGACCCCAAAGAAAAAGATGATATTAAATCTGCAATGAGAATGAGGTCCCTTAAGGTATAATAATAGTCCTTCTATGGTATGTAATAAGTATATAATGTTTCATGCGCGTATTTAGTGGAGGATACACCTCATCTTATTCCTTGTGTAACATAAAGGAGCCCTAATAAATTTTATTTCGATTCTGGTATCTGTCGATTTATTTCTCACAAATTTCACATTTTCAGATTTCAACACAAATATCCAATTTTAATATTAATGAAATTGTTTTGAGTTGTTGTTCCTATCAATATTTTTAAAATGATATTTGCAAACTTTATTTTGTACATTTTGTCTTCTTATGTTACTTTTACCTAACTTGACTTAAGCCCCCAAATGAAAGTTTGGGTACGTCCATGTATTGTTTTCGTTTTTCTTAACCAATGTAATGCATACTTTCGAAAAATACATGTAATTTACCAAACAATATATGAAAAAACTTATTATGGATTATTTTTAGTTAGAGTAATGAAATCTTTTATCTCAATTTCGATTTATTGCTTGAGCTTTATGTAATTTCAAACAATTACAGTAATCTATTAAAACATGAACGAACAATTGTTTGATCGTGTAATACCTAACAAAAGGCACTGCGATTTTTAAATGTTGGCAAATTTTCAATCAGAATGTCAAATTAAAAAGTAAATTTTTTGGACAATTTCAAGGACTATGCTATGGTAAAGGAAATGACCAGTAAGCAAAACATAAAAATCTTTGGAAAAGCAAAGTGATGATCTGCAAAATTTTTGTTTGTTAATTTATTTTTATATTTTTGTATATATTTAAAATATTCTTAAGCAAAAAAAAAAAGAAAGTAATTTTATTTTCCTGAACATTTATTTCCATAATTATTATGAAAAGAATAATGTTTATTAAAAAGAAACATTAGATTTATCATTCTATCTTTGTTGCATTTTATCATTTAATGTATAATATCGTATGTTCAGGAAGTAATGAAACTTGTGTAAATGTGAACGTTCAACAGCAAATAAATGTACTGCGTATTCTATATTAAAGTAAAATGGTTTCAAAAGCCTGACGTTAAGTAATGTATATAATTTTATTAAAATGTATAACCCCGTTTAATGGATTGATAATGTAATTATAACTTTACTACTGTTATGTGCAGCGTCACACATCTGATATAAGGAAGATTATTATTTTTATTTTTTAATATTGTTAAAATTCTATTCGTCACACAGAAGGAGCGTAAACAAAGCGACAGTTAAAGCTAATAAACTTTAAATAAGTGGTATAGCAATCTATATCTGTGCTAATTCGATAAAGAGAAAACATTTGTATGCATTTTTGTATGAAAGAAGTAAACTGAAAAACAATTGAACCGATTTGAATAATTCACCGTTGGATAGCTACACTATTCCTGAGTGGCATAGGCTATATTTTATTCCTATATTCACACGGTAATGAGGACAACATTGGTAAAACCGCGTAACGTCCGCTAGTCATTTATAAATACATAAATAAATATTTGTATTCTTCTTAATTATGATTAGCAAAAAACCATTTTTTTGGTCTTTCAAATTTTGAAAAGTAGGCCATTTTATTTTTTGGAACCTCTATATTTTTCGATTATCGCTTAAAATTGAAAGTAATCCGTTTTGTTCTAGCATGAGGGTGATTTTAATTATCAAATTCGTTTTTAAATTTAAGTATTAACCGTCTAATAATACTGCTATATTCATATTACAAATCTTAAACTGAATTTTTAAGAGTCATATTTGATAGAATTGTATAATTAACCATGATTTGAAATTGGGTCACGATTCCAATTTATTGTCTTTTTTTTGAAATCAAATACTATTTCAATAATTTATTAGGATTTTGAATCCAGGATATGCTATTCATAATTGATTACAATTTAAAATTTATTATTTTAGTTTTCTATGTGAATAATTAACATCCAACCTCACTTTTCCACATTATAAAACGTGTTTTGTATTAGATTTCAAAAATTCTTTCAATATATAGCTTTGCTAGACATTCTCTTACCATGATAATGATTTAAAAAAAAAAAATTAAGTATTGTAAGCGAGTTTGGTTAGAAGTTATTAATGAAGTATAATTAAGAGTATTAAAAAAAAGTAGCAATTTGAATATTATAACTATTAAACTAGGTTGAATGATATAATATTAGTTCTATTTGTTTCTAAAACAAAATTTACATAATAATTCAAAACCAAATAATTAAAAGCATTCTATTTTAATAAATTTGTAATTTTATCTAATCATTATTTGTTAAAATAATGAAAATCTTATTAAAATATTTAAATATACCTGAATAATAATTTAAGAATAATATTTTTAAAATAGTTTTGCACCCAAATTACTTTATAAACATACTCTATCATATCTAAGATGTCTACACAGATATAGTAGTATAATAGGTATATAACAACTATGATAATATAATCTACAAAACTGTACAAAAGAAGATAACTTCCACAATATATATATACAGGATACCCGATGTATAGCTGATATATATATATAATAGATTCGTATACGACTGACTATTCATCTATATATATATCTATGTTTGTTGTATAACATTATTATTGAAGGGAAAGAAATGTTTTAAAATTACTTGAGGCACTTCATATCCTCTGAAGATGTAATATTGCAGAAAACTCACTCACAGCTGAATGTTTGACTGCATCAATATTTGCATTAAATATTGTATATTATTATATACGAAGAATCTATATCTATCTATCTATCTATCTATCTACACACCAATCGACTTCTGCACAATGTACTTACTACCTCCTAGTGCATGAATGAATATGGATACAATTCTTATTTATATGTACCAAAGTGTGATGATGTACATCATGAATGTGTGTAAACATGATCATATTCTTGATTTATATCTAGTTTTTTATTTTTTTCTTAACTTGAGCATTATATACAAATTTATTTAATATTTTTGTAGACTTTTTTTATACTTATTTATTATATAATTATTGGAATGTGGAAGAAATTCGCTGCAAGGAGATGCAAGGTCATACAATTTCATAATACAATCGACATCTTAATACAAGTTCTGAGTTGAAATATGCTACAAATGCTTTTAGCATCATTTCCATCGAAACCAAAATATAAATTGGAAATACAAAATAATATTTATCTCTTCTCACTAGCAGTAAGTAAAACTGTCAACTATATAAAGCGTGGTTTGTATACTTTTTTTCATCAAGTTTACGAGTACTACATCATGACATACTGAGGGCTATGAGATACCGGGAGTTCATCCAAATACTGGGTTTATATATATAAATTTCAATATTTAACTACAATATTTACAATATTACAATATTTAACTACATTTGAACCTGAAATAAAAAACTTTATATTGTTACTATTTCCTAGTATCATTTAGCTATAGATTTATCTCATTTTCTTGTCCGAACATAAAACAAAAAATCCTACATTTCTTATATTAAAAAATTGTTTAATAAGTTTCTAAGAAGTACAAAAAGAAACATAGAGTATACGAAATTAAATATTTATAGAATCTATCCATCCCCAGTATTGAACAGTAGCAGCAGTTCGTGTAAAAGAGAAATCAACAAACTACATACATCAATATATATATTTGGAAACTCTCGTCCCCTAAATGATAAGATGTTTGTAAAAACTGGGTACTATTCTTATTGGTAAGCATGACAAGAAGTACACAATACTTGTTATATTATTACAAAGACTTTTCATATTCTTATGTTAGGTATTATCTTGACGTAAACAGGATGACGTAAGAATTTCTGCATAGACTCCGATGATTTTTTGTTATCTAAGAAAATATATTCATATTTAAGTAAATTTTCCATATCAAAGAAAATTATCATATCTTTATGCAGTTAATAAAATTTTAAGAAACTTGGCTTCTTCTATTAATAAATCTAAAAAACATTTTTTTTTAGTTTTTGATTTTTTGATTTTTATACATCATTTTCAAAAATATTCCTCATCATTATTTTCTATATACATAATATGTCCGTGTATATTAATTTTAGTTAGTAATTTTGAATAAATATATTTTTTTCTTTTTACTTTTAAATCACAATACTTCAGACATTATTGATATAATTCGAAAGTAAAATTTTATTATTATTAAGTGTAATTATTAAAAAATATAATGCAAAGTATCTATTATGCCATCCAAATGAAAAAAAATAATATTTTTCGGAAGTTAAATATGATATTTATACGTGAAAGTACAAGGAAAGTATATGGTTTTCATATCAGATTGTTTAGAAATCGTTATCAGTATCCGACTACAGATAATTTATATAAACTGAAATGAATTTTACTAACAATAATCGAAATTACTTAAGTATTAATATTATTTGTAATGAAATTTAGTGCCCTGTTTAACATACATTTCGTATCAGAATGTATAAGCAAATAAATACATAATATAGCATTGAAGAACATTTAATCCAAAAGAAAAACGAGAAACGGTATCCTTTATATAAGCAAACTATTGACTGACTACTGACGAAACGATGATGGTAGATGTATTGAGGATAAAAAGATATATACGAAGAAGTTCTAATATTTTTACTCTAAGAAGAAATTATTATTACCGGATGTAATATATCCCCTTTCTGTTCAGAATCATGTATTTATACCAAGTATACTATTTGGTACATCCACCTGGTTTTTAGTCACATTACATTAAAATTGAACATTTATATGAACAATATGTTATTATATAGTATTTGTTAATAAATTTGAAATTTTTCAAAGCGACAGGAAAACAATTAGATCTTAATAAAATATATTACTAAACAACACATGATTCATTAAATTATTTTATAAACCATAAATACTTGTATAAACATAAAAAGCATTTTTTTCATAAATTCTGTGAGGAAAAGAAATGCAATCCTCATTATGGGATTTTCTCCACTAAAAGTTAGATATCTCCTGTTCGAATGAACAAGTTTATTTTGGTATAAGAACACTCAGTGACTCAATACCATAAATTTGAGTTCATAAACACTCAAATTGGATGGGATTACATTAATTTTTCATGAAGCACTCTCTACAATAAATAATTATTATTAATTTATAATAACAAATAATAACTTTGTTATTAATTTACAAACAACACCGAAAAAAAGAGTAAAAGTCTATTTGACCCTTGAATCTCAATTCGATGGAAAACTTTTACGCTTTTTTGTGAGTATTTCCATGAACTCTCCGTATACTAAATAAGCAGATAGATACATACAAAATGAAACACTCGGTATACGAACATTCAGCAACTTTCTTTTTTATTTATATTCTAAAAGATAGCTAATATTATATCAAGAATTATTGAAAAAGTTTAAAATAATAAAAACTTACTGATTTGCACGTATTTTCTTTACACCGAAATATAAAAACAAAGCACATTCTGTGTTTATTTTGTAGTCTACATTACCCAGTTTGTTTTAATCAATAATTTATGCTACATTTACTTAAAAAATTAATATTAAATTTCTATTTTCTGACATTTCTAATGCAATTTAAATTACCATACTTAAAACCGATTGTGTCCTATTTTACTTGACTTTCTGTACTAAACTTGACAAATGAGACAACCAGAATAAAGACTCTTAGTATGAAAAAGCATGTCATGACATGTAGGAGATTTTTTCCCAAGTATATATTGTGATCGAACATGAGTTTGCTTTGTCACCACCTGAATGTGACGCTTGTTGTGATGTCACATACCCACTTACGGTGGACCGATAAAATTTTTTATAAGAAAATAATAAACAGTTTCGTATTTGGCAACAATGTGTATAGAATGAATAAAAAGGGAGATTTTGAGGAAAACCTGATTGACAAAGAAAACTGATTTCCAGTCATAAGTTTTTGCAGCTTTTAAACGACATCTTTTTTTGCTACGAAGGCAGAAATCGTACCTACAAACTGCGTCAATTGACAAAGCTGGCTATCAACCAAAACTACCGCGCTACTACTCTATATTTGATGTATTAGAAATGGAAATTTTATAAAATCTAAATTTTTATAATGGGAATAGGAGTACGAAATTAGATTATTTCAAGAGTATGCAGCAGCTACAACATAGAATATAATATGATAATTCAATTAAAATTTGATATTTACATTTCGACAATATAATTCAATTTAATAGCAAACACACAATGTTTCTATCGATTAATTTCATATAAATTACAAACAATAAAATCAAATATTATACAATTTAACTTTTAACCCTTGATGAGTGTTACAAATTTTATCTAAAAATTATATTAAAATAAAACAAATTATATTATAATAAAAAAAAAATTATATTCACTCTCATTTAATTTGAGATTTTACTTGTCAATCGATGTTGATTTCCCAGCTTAAACTGCAAAAGGAGGTAATGAGAAAATAAGATTGTATTTCGTTTTTAAATTTTATTTGATTATTATTAACTTTTTTGTGGTAGCGGGGAAAAAGGTAAGGTTCATTATACAAATTAAAGTACATCACTATGATTATTCTTTTATAAAGATTTATTTGTTATTTATTAAATCGTTTTTCGATGAATTTAATTATTTCTTGTTCCATATATTGAAGACAATGTCGGTAAACCAAGGGTTTGATGTTTGATATCGTATTACAATTTAACACACGATAACAATTTATTAACTGATTCATATATAGAGAGCTGATCGCTCGTATTTATTCGCATGATATAAAACTGGTATGCTACATTCCAGAACTTATAGAATGCTTTAGGGGTTAGTTGAAATATACATATATTTGTAGCTGAGCTGTTACACAGTATGTTTGTGGCTATCCTTTAATTAATAGTTTTGGTTTCTATTTAAGTATTTATGACGTCATCATAAATAGATCCCAATGGAATCATTAGAAAACAGTTACATAATTGACTTTGTAAATTTACTATATGTATCAAATCAATGTATACGGAGCAGTTTTCATTAGGTACAGGCTCACTGATTTTAAGGTTAGAAAAATCATTATTATTTTCTTATACCCGTTTTTGATAATTGATAGGTTAATGTGCAGTAATGAAATTCTGGAAAATCTCAGATTTAACCGAGCGGTTACCGAGCGCTATGACAGGAAATAATATTAGGGCAAATATACTCTGAACACTCGTTTTCGTCAAGACTACTTTGAGCACTACATGAATAACAATTTTTGATTAAACAGAATCAGAAAAATCATGCTAGGAAGAGTTGCGTGTTCCTGATTGTATTCTTTTGGAAATCTTGTTTAATTTACGTATCTTCTCGTTTCGATAGACCATTCAATACCCATTTGTGGTATATTGAATTTAATAATATTGATTGCTTAAGAATTCTAATATATACCTGTTACAGTCAACGGATCACAATAAAAATCCTATCTATTTCAAAATAAAAACGCCATCAATCCATCATCAATATTTTATCGTAAATTTTCTATGAACAATTCTTCGTGTATAGTAAAATTTATTTTATCAATCTACTTCTTTGTTTTGTCAATTTGTCATTGTAATATAATGATAAAAATACAGGATGTTTCAGAAGGAAAAATATTTATTAAAGACGGTGGTAGCATAAACAAATTACCGTTAATAATACCATATAACATGAGTTCAATCTGTAGTTAGTACTTTTCGTAATAATCGATAAATAATCCCCATAACAGTACATAGTAACCGCTATACTAACACACGAAAGGTAATGGAATTGGTGGAATATTTTAAATCAATTTGTCTAATCTACCACCTTGTCAAATATTAAATATTCTTCCTGAAACATCCAGTATACTGGATGTATTTATAGATAGATTTTAAGAAACAAATTTATAGATAGACATGCTATATCAAATGCACTGAACTTTACGGAAGATTAAAACTTCTGTTAAAAATTCATCAATGAATAAAAAATCTTAGGTTTTATTGAATTTTTGAAAAACCATTGGATTAAGAAGAAATACAAAATAGTGATTTAGATAAAAATTCAGTGGATTTCATTGAATAAATTTATGCCATGATTTATATTTGCATCAAAACATTCTTTGTAGATGGATATTGCAATTTGGGATACCTTATTGATTTTGACTCAAGTTTTAAGTACTGAATAGTACAATTTGATCACCATATACGAGGATTATGGTAGCAATTTCTTTGGACAGGATCTTGAAATTCATACAGTTTTTGCACTAAGAATTATCAACTTTGTGGCAGAATTAATCGCACGCGCTTATATTAGAGAGCATGAATTTTCGGTTACTCATTTTTAAATATTGACATGCAAAATGAATCCAAAAGCTATTTATTCATCAAAAAAATTTTATTTTATTTGGTCATGAGAGTATCTTTTAGAGTGTAGAACGGTACATATCAAGTTTCCAATGTGGTACCATAAATGATTCGATTATTATTGTATATTATTTGCATTATTCACAGATATCAAACAATAATTTGAATGTTATGTGCTTGGCGTCAGTCAGTAATATTATATAATACAATTCAATGTCTGTCTATACGCTTATTATATATTTACTTACGCATGTATTAATTGAACTTTTAAACTAATATTATTGTAAAGTATTTATGAAATTAATATTTTAAAATGACATTCGATTCTTGTATATATGTATATTTTATTAATAAATATCAAATACAAAAGAAAATACAAGTGTAAAATTTCCCATGACTGAAAATGAATCATCATCTTTCATCTGCTTGATATTTACTTATCCTTATTCTCTGATACAATTGAATCAATTATATAAAGTATTCATTTAATTCTTTCTTAAGAACATTCTAGAAGAATTATTTAAGAAGGTCGGTTGAGTACTACGCTAGACAAAAGATGTGTAAAGAGTATTAAATTTTTCCACCATAAATACTAAAAACTCTTATATGGTTTATAATGACCATAAATATTTATTTAGGCACATTTCTTACTTCAGCGTCTTCTGCTGCGTCACGTATATTAATTTTACAATACTCCTACAAAAAAAATACATACTTTCCGAGTTTCGGACTTTTATATTTTTAATTAACGGATAATTTTCGAATATCTTTAACAAGGTACGTTTTTGTTTGGATAAAATTTAATTTTATATGCATGCAATTGAAAATTTTTCAAGATACATCAAACATGTATATAAGAAAGGAACAACACTGTACGTAACCAATTTCTTGATGTAGATTATGTTTTAAATCTAAGCATAAATAAGCCACATAAAAATTTCTAAAGATATACTTATTTATATATGACATATGCTTACAGGCACCGGGATTATTATTTTCATTATCTTAACAACTAAAGGAACTTCTTAAGACATTTAATATTGCCACATTTATACGATCAAAATAATAAAGGATTGAAAATAATGATGGTTGTTTAAAACTGAACAACAATTTAACATTATATTTATATATTATTCTATATGTTTGAAGCCATTAAAGTACAATATGTATGTGTGTTAGCACCCCTTTATGCCCAACCAAATACAACAACCATTTTCCACTCACATATAATAATATAAAGTAACTGAACTATTTTCACGCACTCAATTTCATCTCAAATAACATAGCATTTTATTACAAATAAATGAGAGAATTTTAGTCGTTTGTGTCTTATTTGAGTCATTTATTATTGTACTGTTTGTATCACATATTTTTACTGAATGTTCCAAACCAATATCATAGTTTTTGTATTATTCAAATCCAGTAAAGATTTCTCTTCAAAAAATAAGGGATGGAACATTGATAAAGACCAGGAATGTGTCGGATAGATATTAAGTTTTAAACTCAATCAATCTGTATAATTTTTTTAATACTTTTTTAATGTGAACTATGTTAAATTTGAAAATTAAATTTGAATTACCATTTAGCTCACGGCAATTTTTGCCAAATATGTTATTTTTAAAAAATAAAAATCATTTTAACATATATCACAATTTAAACGCGATTGTGATTTCTTGTTGTAGGTATAAAAGCTGTGTTAATCAGATTTGCAATAGCAAACATTTTAAAACACTCAGTATTAATATAAGAAAAAGCTTTTTGAGGTATTTTGATACATTTATGTGGTTGGCAACTGTGATTATTATAGCAAAATAATTGTTATTTACCATATTCATTCGTATAAGTAATAACAATTTATACAAATCATATTTAATATTAGGAAAGTATATTGTGTTCTGAAAATTATTCTTCTATAATAAAATTCAATGTATTTCATGTCGACTTTATTATTATTTCAATACAGTAAGTTAGACTTATTTTTTACAAACGTACTAAATAATAAAAGATTTTCATTCAACTGAATCTGATAATGTAATTTGTTTTATGTCTTACATGTAACAGTTAAAGTATTCGGCATTTTGATAAGTCTATACGCAATTTCAATCTTTGAAGCTCCTCTAATTTTATAACTAACATTTTTCAAAGCTGTGTAAGAATCCATTTTTTAATAAGAGGGGTATTTGGTAAAGTCTGAAATATAATTAGAAATCAAACTAAGATGTCAATAAGAATAAGAATCTTTTACATAGGATAATTTAAAGTCCAGCTCATGGATAATATATTTTTTTTTTTAATGCACATATCACTAGTTGATTCTGGTAGTTTATATGAAAATGTAAAATATGTAATTAAAATGTAATTGAAACATACATCTATTACATTTTCAAATAAAATAAAATGAAGCACTAACAGTTGAAAAGTTATCTAATAAAACACAAAACTTCTGCAATAATGTTTCTTATGTTTTTTTTTCCTGTTCAACACAATAAATTACTCTACTGCTCCCGTTGTTGTTACCCAATAAATTTATTTAAAAATATCTAATAAATAAATAGCTTGTGAATTATTACAGTTACTGTAATAAATAATCAAAAAAAAAAAAGAAAGAAGATGGATGCATTACCAATTTACGACTGTTTAGTTTTTATCAAAATCTGTTTTATTTTAAACAAAAATTCCATCGAATAAGAAGAAAATTTGATTAAATCGTATTATAAAAGCTATGTTAACAATTAACATTTATTTAAACAGTGTTAAATGTTTGAATACTATATTTAAGCATATATTTTCGTTTCAATTTCTTAACTGTTTATAAATAATAATCAGTAATTGGTAGCAATTATTTCGCAATACTAACGTCATCAATATTGGGCGAAATATTTCTGAAAAAGTCTCTAACAATCAGAAAAATCTTATTGTTTTCCGTAGCATTAAAGTCAAAATTTACATAATACTAGAATAAATGTAACGTTATGATGTTCAAAAAACTATTGCCATCTAACTAAAATTTGGCCAAGATATCGAAAAATTATTTTTTTGAATTATGTAACGTCACAAAAACCAAAAATTAGTGGGATTAAAAAAAAAGTTGACTAAAATCGGTCAAAATTTGGCCAGGATATCGAAAAATAATTTTTTTGAACTATGTGACGTCACAAAAACCAAAAAATTTAATTTTGATCAATGATGCTCAATTTTTATCCAATTTTGACAAACTTAGTATGTAATCCTACTAAATTTCGGACGTAGTTTTCAAAAATTTGGTTGAAAAAAATATATCTATAATACATTTCCAGATAGTTAGGGTCTGACCATGACATTTCATATATGGGTCATAGTAAGCGCATTGAGAATATAAAAAACGAAAAGAATGACCCAAAATTAGTGGGATTCAAAAAAAAGTTCACTAAAATCGGTCAAAATTTGGCCAAGATATCGAAAAATTATTTTTTTGAATTATATGACGTCACAAAAACCAAAAAATTTAATTTTGATCAATGATGCTCAATTTTTATCCAATTTTGACAAACTTAGTATGTAATCCTACTAAATTTGGGACGTTGTTTTCAAAATTTTGGTTAAATAAAATATATCTATAATACATTTCAAGATAGTTAGGGTCTGACCATGACATTTCATATATGGGTTATAGTAAGCGCATTGAGAATATAAAAAACGAAAAGAATGACCCAAAATTAGTGGGATTCAAAAAAAAGTTCACTAAAATCGGTCAAAATTTGGCCAAGATATCGAAAAATAATTTTTTTGAATTACATGACGTCACAAAAACCAAAAAATTTAATTTTGATCAATGATGCTCAATTTTTATCCAATTTTGACAAACAAAGTATGTAATCCTACTAAATTTAGGACGTAGTTTTCAAAAATTTGCTTAAATGAAATATATCTATAATACATTTCAAGATAGTTAGGGTCTGACCATGACATTTCATATATGGGTTATAGTAAGCGCATTGAGAATATAAAAAACGAAAAGAATGACCCAAAATTAGTGGGATTCAAAAAAAAGTTCACTAAAATCGGTCAAAATTTGGCCAAGATATCGAAAAATTATTTTTTTGAACTATATGACGTCACAAAAACCAAAAAATTTAATTTTGATCAATGATGCTCAATTTTTATCCAATTTTGACAAACTTAGTATGTAATCCTACTAAATTTGGGACGAAGTTTTCAAAAATTTGGTTAAATAAAATATATCTATAATACATTTCAAGATAGTTAGGGTCTGACCATGACATTTCATATATGGGTTATAGTAAGCGCATTGAGAATATAAAAAACGAAAAGAATGACCCAAAATTAGTGGGATTCAAAAAAAAGTTCACTAAAATCGGTCAAAATTTGGCCAAGATATCGAAAAATTAATTTTTTGAACTATGTGACGTCACAAAAACCAAAAAAATTAATTTTGCTCAATGATGCTCAATTTTTATGCAATTTTGACAAACAAAGTATGTAATCCTACTAAATTTGGGACGAAGTTTTCAAAAATTTGGTTAAATAAAATATATCTTTCAAGTTTGTAAGGGCCTGACCATGACATTTCATATATAGGTTATAGTAAACGAATTGAAAATAAAAAAAATGAAAAGTATGACCCAAAATTAGTGGGATTCAAAAAAAAGTTCACTAAAATCGGTCAAAATTTGGCCAAGATATCGAAAAATTATTTTTTTGAACTATATGACGTCACAAAAACAAAAAAAAATTAATTTTGATCAATGATGCTCAATTTTTATCCAATTTTGACAAACAAAGTATGTAATCCTACTAAATTTGGGACGTAGTTTTCAAAAATTGCGAATTGAGAATATGGCCTAAAATTAGTGGGATTGAAAAGTATGGCCTAAAATTAGTGGGATTGAAAAAAAAGTTTCCAAAGTTTACACAAATTTTAATATATATTCACACATTTTATATACATTTTTGGGCGTAAGAATTTTAATGTAAATACAGAAAGCCTGATGCAAACAATGCATTCAGTATATTTAAGTTTAGAAATGTGAGTTGGCGTCGTCTTAACAGATATTAAATTATTTGAACTTGACAATACACTTTATGATTATGCAGATAGATTAATTATGTTATAAAAATCAATAAACAGAAAAATTTTATATGCATGGTATGGGAATAATTTTTGATAAAATGAATGTAATTCATCACAATTTCAAGTATAAACAGTGAGTTAGTAATTTTATAAACATAAAATTACTGTTTGTATATTTAAGGTTTGTGTTTTTATTTTTTAATTTATTTCTTAAGCAATTTATGGATCCTGTTTTAATTACTTACGGTACGTACAATATTTTTAAATGTTCATAAATTTTTACTTTCAACATGTACATAATTGTTTATAATTTCTGACTTTAAACTGAGCGAATATCTCTTTCGTGAAAATGAGCTATTGTTTTACGGATTATTCCATTTTGCATTTTTTAGTCTTTTTATACTCGACTTATATACAATATGTCAATGTATATTAAAATGTAATATCATTGATGATTTAAAAAAATAAACTACAGCTTAAATTCAGATTAAAAATATTTGAAGGTATTAAATCTTGAAATTTACTAGTAAAAAGAGATAGAAAATGAATTGTAATAAAAATGATCTTCAGACAGATCTGAAACCAGTTTTGTCGAAATTTTGGCTTGAGTTCTAGTCGAAATAATAATGGTTACATTTTATGTATATAATGTATATATAATTTTTTATTCATTATTTATGTCCAGAGTCCACTCTTGAAAATACTCGATTCAGCCTCCGCTTCTCAGCTTCCAATAACTATACAATTTATAAGCCTCCTTTTTATTTTTTAAATGATTAAGATTATTTTCTTTAAATATTACACTATCAATTACAGCATTTAAAGTTAAATTCTTTGAATAAAACGAAAGAAATTTTTGAATTTATCCCCTATATTAAATAATATAATTGGTCTTTTAGTAAAGAAATGTTTTTCTACCGTTTGTTCCTACGTAGTAGCAATCTTGAGCTACGAATGTTATATATACATATACATATACACACGTTCCTACCACCAAAGTGACATTGCCCTCAAATAGTGATAAAGAAAACATACCTACAATATAAACATGATTCTACAGCTCGTGTACAATGGTACTTTTTAAACGCTACATATATTTGGAAAGGTATAGCTTCTACGATGAGCAACAAAAATTAGGTGCTTAATTATTGATAAAGTCCCCCTCTGTAATGCTATTTTTGATTGAAGTGCTAATTGTTTCACCATATTGGGCGTGGACTGTTTAGTTTTCTCCCCACAAAGGGTTCTGGCATGCTTTCGTGGGTCTGATCCTTGGCGCAAATTTTACTATGCTACGTAGACCGTACAAAGAATCACCAAGTGTGCAAATGTGCTGCAAAGGAGTATTGCATAATAATATGCACTTTTTTGTTTCCCTTACGGAATTGTGTTACATTTTTCCGTGAGCCATTACTTGCTGAATATTTTAATAAACACCTTATCTATTTAAATAACGAAATGGAAAATTAATTTCAATAGACACAAATAAATTAAACATTATGTTTAAAAAACGCGATGTCTTCGCAACGTCTCATGTACATCATGACTTCATGGCGTTACAGAAAGCAAGTACCGCCTGAAATAAAGCCAGTTTAGTGAAAATGGTGGAAGCGCAAATAAATTTATAAATGATATAAATATTGAAATTACTTTACTACGGAAGTTCGAAGAAAGCGTCAAATGTAAACATGACGCCAATTATAAAAACATATTATACTGTTTGTATGTGTGGGTAAAAGCTCAGAAGATTTTTGACATAAATAATACGCATGCGTTATACAAATATACGATGGTGTTTTGTTATATAAAGTTAGACAGTTAAAATATTGCATATGATACCACACATATATAATTCTATGATTTTATTGAGAATATAATTGGATGCATGTGAAAATACACACAAACATATACATATAAATGTTGGTTGTAGCCCGTCATCATAATGATTCGCTATCGCTTTGGGTTTCCACTACTACTACTACTATAACCATAGCGTCATGAACGTATACTATCCAACACCAGAGGGATATCGATCTGTATAAATGCATTCATTCATTTATCACAGTAGCGTAAGCATGAGAAATTTCTTTAACTCTGTCCTAAAGTCCATATGCCAATAAATTGAAAGAATATTTCTCTTCCTCATCATGATTTTCTCTTCAACTATTTTTGTTGATATAAATAATAATGATAAAAATATTAAGAGTCTGCTGATTGGGAAACTGTTGGGAAAAGGTTTCACAGATTGATTGGTCAGTTTGAACTGCCAATAACACATACCTGATAATTGGCGAAAATCTTACGACAGCATTATATATAAGTATATACATATAATACTCATAGTAATTTATAGCCACATTAGCCAATGAAGATGGGAAAAAACTGTATATAATTAGTTGAGTATAAACTAAAAGTAGTTGTTTTGGAATATAATGTTATTAATGATGAAGAGTTTTGATGAAAATTCAAGTTTCATTAAGTTTTAAGCATGAGATTACAATTCTTGTATGTTTAATAATATGTATGAAAATGAAATGAATATTGGAATATAATTTTCAAGTAGAAGTTTATAATAATGAATAAAAAATCACTTCATTCAAAATTAGTTTCTATACAATCGAATATTTCCGGGCGATTCAAAAATTACACACGTAATTGTTCAAGTTTTCTCTTCTGTCGGTACTCCCGGAGTGCTTTTAATTTAAAAAGTTGCTTTAAGAACATCCCTGAGACTCACTCAAATCGATTCAACACTGCCGCACCTGTAGTGCGTCGCTGTTTTCACCCAGTAGAAGCAGCATAAAGTTACTAAACAAAATGAAACGACGTCGGTTTTCTATTACTATATACAACATACATTGTAGAATCGGTCTCTTCTATATAATGCAAAACAAAAAGACACAGACAAACCCTATAAAATGAATCACCACACATACACACATACATACACGTAGCCATTCTACCAGTTCGAAAACTACGTGATGAATAAAAATACAACATACAATATTAAATGAAACAGATAAAGATATATAGATAAATATTATATTTTGATAGAAAATATATTTTATGTCCGCCATATTTTCTATCTACAACAGAATACATACCACCGTCAAGGTCATATATGTGTGTATTGTAGTTTGTTGTATTCGCCGCGCAGCAGTGTTTGCTACGCGATCTACAATACAGTGTTACAGAGGTTACGTTCGCAGTGTTAAACGGCTACGAATACTAAAAAAAAAAAAACAACAATAAACAAGGAGGCTATTGTTTATAACAAATCAGTGTGGTTTGTGTGTTATTTTGTTTACTCCTGTAACTGACAGGCGTTTAATAAATTTATTTTTTTATTATTATTATTATTAAATAATATTGTGAACTAATAAAACTCTGTATAAACGAATAAGTGTTGGTTTTTTATTTTTACTTTTTGTTTGTTTTGTTGTTTTTTTACAAAGGTGTTATTTTTTGTCAAAAATATTTAAAACTTTTGTTTTTGATTTGATGAAAATTTCGGGGAAAATTTTATGCTGTATCGCATTCCATCGTTTTTGTTGTATAGTGTTTGTGACTGCCCGGTTTCTTTATTTTTGAAGTTCAATTAACAAATTTTATAATAATTTGGATTAAAAAGGTAAGTTTAACGTAACAAATTTTAACCACTTTTATGTGATTTAAGTAATTATTTAAATTTTGAGTTAGATTAAATAATTTGTTAGGTTAGGTTTGAATACTAATAATAAACATATTGTTTTTGGTTTTCATTAATTAAGTTTTTAGGCTAATAATCAAATAATGGTTCAAAAAATTATAGACGAAGAACGGTAATTCATAAACCAAATGTGAAAATTCGTTCTTATAAACCGGCCTGCTTATAAGTTTAAATCCAAGACATTTTTCACAAATTTTTAATTTATTGTTATTATTATGTAAAACATTTATTAAGTCTACGACTTTAGTTAAATTATGAGCTTAATATGCTGAGAATAATTTAGTTCATCACAAATTAGCTTTTACTTTTTCTACGAACTCTTTAATGTTAACAAATTCTCTGAGATCCACGCATGCCCGTACATTGCGCATTTTGTATGAGCATTGGAAAGCAGCTAAGTATTTATGTTTAACTGACTTCGTCACATTATTAATTGGCTTTAGTTTCAAATGATGCACCGACTTTGCTCGTTTACGAACTTAAACTCAATTAGAAACTTTAGTGTTATATTAATATAATACTGCTATACTCACCAATATGAAATTGCAAATAAAATTATTATTAGTTAAAATACATTCATAGTGTATATTTTTAAATAAAAATTATATTTTAATCAATTAATTGATTTACACTATGACAAGGATAATAATTATTCCATTCATAACAAAAATCGTGATTTTAGCCATTAAGAAAGGAAATAATTGAGAAAAAAAACTATCTTTTGCTTAACCAATGAAAGAAGACACGCAAAAGTTACATTAAGATCGAATAAGGAGTTTTGGAGTGCTTCGGGCTCGTGAATTTATATTTAAATATCCCGAGTTAAAAAATAAATGAAAACCACATGTTAAACAATTTTTTTCTGATATTCGAATAATTTGAAAGCCTGTCTAAACTTAACTTGGATTGAAATGACGGACTTTTAGTAGGGTCGAAGGGCAGACTGATGTTTCTAAAAATTTTATCACTTTATGATGCCAATCTATTTATAGTCAATCAAAAAATGAAACTATTTACTGGTTACAAAATAATAAATAATCTTTTTATGGCAATACTTGAAAACGTGTTCAGTATACTGAAATAATAATATATTACAATATTTGTAATCTAATCTAAAAGGATTATCGTTCTATCCACTAATATTGAGTTACCTTCGTGTGTTTGTATCAAGTACTTATTAATATTAATGTTATTATACCTCAAATATTAATATTTTTCGCTATTGTCAAAATAAAAAGAATAATGGGGTGGGTGATTCCATTTTACTAACTGCATTAAAAACTCCACTGGCTACATGAAACATCAATATTTTTCATAAAGCTCATTATTATCTCGATTTCCATTTCTAATACATCTTTCAGATCATCTCAACTCCGACTTTTCCTTGTCAGCTTTTGGCATAAACGATGTTCGAACATCTTAAATAACTCCTAGGTTTGTCAATTAGAATTAGCGAGATGGTTATATAATTGGACTGCCGGTTCATGAATATGAAAGAAACACGGACTCAGGCTCCCGGGCTACCAACCAACCTACCCATCTTTTTAACGAAAGACAGGATAGAGAACCATTTAAATTCTTTAATGGTATACACTTCCATTTCGATTGAACTGATGAATAGATATCTCTGCCCGGACCTGCTTCTGTTTTGTATTTTAAATATTATGATCCAATCGTTACTCTGATTTTTGATTTTAATAAAAGACAAACTCTTGGGACTCATTTCGGGATATGGAACTTCTAATAGGATTTAAGCAGAATTGAACAGAAATTATAAGTTTTTTTTTCAATTCGAGTGGGGGTTCAAATTTGATATTGATTTCAGTGAATGAAGTTCTTAACAACATCCGCTTCAGAAAGAAAATATTTTATCTGTTTTGTCTTTTTAACATTACCCTAAAACTCCTGAATTTATTGCTTAAATTTGTTGTATATAATTATAAACAATCTATACAGTATATACAAGTCTCTTAGGTAATTTTATATTGGTCACTAGGGGTCAGATGTAATTATTACAATACGGTTGTATACATACATTGGATGATTGGTAAGGTCTTTGCTGTATTCAACAAATAATTCGTATGAAGATTATTCAGGTTTAACAACATTCCAAGTATTTGGTTTTTGAGTTTTGATTCAAAGAAATATATTTTATTTAAGAAACATATTTTAGGACGTTCCCCAAATTGATGTTAAGAATAGATTTTGCTTATGAAATTTCTATTACAGATTATGTTACGTACACTTCAAAATCGACCAAAATTTCCTACCACATGTTAAATGTACAATTTTTAGAAATTACTCACGCAAAGTATTACAAAAAATGTTTAGAAGACACTTCTAAGTATTCACTTAAATTTTCAAAATTATTAGAAAAGTGATTTACTTTGGGGACGTCCTAAAAAAGTTTTCGAAAGCCAATATTTTCCGTGAAACGAATACTATTCATTTTATTGAGACAATACTATAATATTTGATTGATTTTAATCGAACGTGTTATATACTGAATAAACAAATGTATTTGTATAGAAGCTTGGGCTACCACTAACTAGCAATATGGAGTTTATTCCGCATAATTACAGATGATTTCTTATCAATTTTTGTGGTATTTTTAATAAAAGAGATATGGTCAACCTCTTAAATTGACGTACTTAATTATTTATTAAATAAGTATTCCATTTTCACTTGAAAATATTGTTAATTTTATAAATAATTTGAACTAAACAGACATTGAGATCAGCGAGTTTGAATTTGATAATAAGAAAGATAATTCATTATAGATTGTCAAAACAATTAAAATCTATTTGTGTTTCTTTTATTAATAAACTTTTTTGTAGAATTAAAGTCGCGTTCTAAAGGAGTACACAGGTTTCTCCTCTCTTTTTCCAATAGTTTTTGCGTAGAGTCATCTTGCATTTTGTAATAAAGTCATTGATATATTATTTTGCTAAAAAGTAGGCAAGCATTAATTATATTGTAATTGTAATCCATCAATTTGTACATGTGAAAGAGCATAATGCCAAGAAACAGAAAGAAAAACGTTTAAATTATACCTAGAATTCGTAATAAACTCAAAATTCATCACAACCGAATCACAATTTAGGTAATGTAACCCGTATTTGTAATTTAATTTTATCGAATGGTATTAATTATAATAATAGCTATCAATAAAACATACAAAAATTACCACAAAAACGAACAAAAGAACCATATACGATAAGAATGATTAATTAACACTTGGAATTAATTTTCTTTACAAACGAATGGAATAAAACAAATAAAATGATAATATTTTCAAATACGATAATGTTTGTTTTTTATTCCGAAAAAACAAAAAAACAAAATGGAGAAATAATATCGGCGATAATAAAATAATGATGAACTTTGTATATTTTGTGTGAACCAAAGCTGATTCTTCCACATCAACAGTCAAAAATACTGGTTTTGTTGTGTTATAAGCAAACATAAGCATATGAAACTAATGTACCACAAATGACTTGCAAGTTTCCCTTTTTTTTAAACATACCAATATGAACAAGCCATTGCTCTATATGTGTGTATACATGTTGGGCTCAACTCTTATCATTAACATTATCATGAGTTTTTCCTCATGCGTGATCATTCATTTTTGTTATATATGTATGAAAAGCATTCACACTGTTTAGTTGCTAGGAGTTTGTTACAAAAATTTATTTAACACTAATAATGGGACTTCAAGAAAAGCTCCTTTTAACTTGATCTTCATGAATGAATTATCAATACAAAGCTTTCAAAACGTCAAACGTCACCAAATTAGCAACGAGTAACATCTCCTCAGAGAATCATTACAACTAGCTAATTTATTCATACTGTTTATAACTATTTTGTAGTCGAAATACGTATTTATTTAAAATACAAAATAATTTGATCTAGGAATTCGTAATGCTAGCAAATATTGACCACTCAAAAAAAATCAGTCCATTTCCACCTGTCCATCCGCCATCAAAGGAACTAATAAACGAAAAATGATAGCAGGCTGAAATTTAGGTTGTATATTTTGGACTTAAAAAGTGAGCTTAGCTTACAGAACCATTAATTTCTTATAAATTTCCATTTTCACTCTTAATCGATTTTCTGTTTTTTTTTCTTGTAATATCCCGACATTAAATTCTATAATGTTAAGTTTCGAGCTAAAAGCATTGAAAAACCCCGTATTGTTTGCATCGTAATCAATCACGTAACAAAATAGAGGCTCGTCGTCGTGTATGTAGTATGTATGCACATTCATTCAATGTATATATTGACTACCAACATAATATATAAATAAATAAAAATATATTTATATAAAAAAAAAAAAAACAGAATACACTACTTATTGTGTACATAAAAATGTATCATCATCAGTTTAAATGTATATTGGGGACAAAAAGTCTATGTCGGAAATTGTTATGAAATTTTCTTTTATGTCACACAGTTTTTCTTCTTCTTTTTTTGGGTGTGTATTCATATTAAAGGCATGTCATTATAGTGGACATAAAATAGAATTTAGTTTATGAGAAAAAGCATCCGACTTTTCATGAAAAATAAAAGAGGTTTTATTACGATCTGAAATATTGACTCACTTTTTAAGAGAATTGTATTATGAAAATAATATAAAGTTGGCAAACGTGTTTAATAAGTATTTGATGACGAATTTCCACTATCCAAATTTTGCATATTATCCATACTTTCGATCGTTGAAATCCAACAATTTCCAATAAAAAATTTTCGAAAGGTAATTTCTTATTTCGCGGATTAGCTCAAAATAAATGACAAAGTATATATATATATATATACATATTATTTACGAATTCAGAAGTTTTGTGTTTCTGTCTAAAAAGAAACTTTTTTTTTTGTGCAAATTTTTTCTTTATCTAGTTTTAAGCTTCCAGTTGGTCAGCCTGTCGGTTTGTTCATTCATTCAAAACTCATTCAGACGAACATGAATGGCTCTACAAGTAATGAACGTATATTTATAAATTTGTAATAAGCGATAGTGAACATGTTTAGAATGATCTACTCACCATTTCGCGAATAAAGTGTTCGAAACCTTTACCTTTTTTCATTTAAATAGCGATATCTCATAAACTGGTCAACCGATTTTGATGAAATTTAGTATCAATTGTGTCAAAATCTATAATTTATGGTCATCGTTATTAATAATTTCTTACAAAAAATCTCAAAAAAAAGAAATAAGCTTCGTTAGATTAATGGTACAGAAAATTTTTTGTGATTGACATGTTTAAAATGACAATTTTTTCATTTCATATCCAAATTACAACTTGAAAACGTTCCGAGCATATAGCTGTCTCATTGACCATATTCGTACATCGTGAGGAAGTTTTTGATCCATTATGACAGTGGATATTTATATTGTTATCGGAAAATATTAGATAGTATAAAACGAGGTCGTTGCAACATCGTTGGTTTTCGTAAATTTAAAACTGATTACAATACTTTGTACGGAATACATTAAAGGGTAGTTACTGATGGGTTTTTATTGATTACCATGTTTTTTTAAGTGTTGACGTAGAGTCTGGCGAGGTCGAAGCATTTTATTTTTTGAGAAAATGCACAATAATACAGAAAGCATTCCCTTGATGGGAAAATTATCAAAAAAAACCACTTAAAAAAATAAATAAATACAACATGTAAACAATGTCTTTCTTATTAAATACAAAAATTACGAATATAAATTAATTTAAAGATTAGGAAGGCATAAGAAATTTCGAAATTTCGAACTGACAAATGATAAAAAAGGATATCAATTATACAAAATTTTACGCCACAAAAGTATGATAATACATATTTGACCTATTTTTCTATGGATTTTTTTAGAAATTTATAAAAGTATGAACTTTTAATACTAATGTAACGCATGCAAGAGAAAAACGTGCGTGTACTTTTATATGTACTTATACTATAAAGGTGCAAGTTTTAGTTTTTATTCCACCTTTGTGGTTCGTATTCGATTTCCTTCCTTAGTTTATTATGTAACTCAAGAGGAATGAAACACCTACAAATTACGAAAAATATACCTTTTTTTCGATTCGGCATATACCTTCACATAGTTGTGTCTAAGCACATTGACATAAACTTACGTCGTACATTGTAATGAGATTTCGTAAAATAATGATGAACCTAGTGCATTCATCGTTCAAACTCTGAAAGAAGATAAACAAGTTAGTATCCAATAAAATAATGAATATTTCTACCAAATAAAATTTGCTAGTTTAGTACTCTTTTCTTGGTTTTCCGCATCTTTTCTATTGTTCTGAACTTCTTCGGCATTTTTTCTGCATATCAATGTTATCAATAGCGAATGTTAAGCACAATCTTATATCTTTAAATGAGCAATTCTTGTATAACGAATTTCATGAAATTCCGTATATAGAGGGTTTCGGGGGCGATAAATCGATCTAGCTTGGAATCATTTTTAGAAAATGTCATTTTATTCGTGTTTTATCGATAATTTTTTATAATGTAATGATATATTTGTTTAATATTTAAAGTAATAGTCATTGGAGTGGCTAAGTGTTAGCGTGCGTGGCTCTTATACAGAGATCCCGCGTTCGAATCCCGGCTCGACCGACGAGTATAATTAATTTTTTTTTTACATTTTAAACCCAACCCAACAAAACAACACAATAAAGTTAATAATATTTTTCAAATAAGATTTTGTTATTATATTTTGAAACCGATTATTTAGAATCCATTTCATTCAGTACAAATCTTTATATATTTATATATTATTATTAGAAACACAAGCAAATTGTTTAATTGTTTGTGTGCTATTGTCATATGTTACAACAACTACAACTGAATATGAAAAACTAAATCAATATTATACAAACTTCTTATACTTTATATTTTGTTATTGTAATAATTTAATATTCTAAAACATATATAAATATCTTTTGTCAGTTTGTATTTTATTCAACAACTTCTAATGTAATATAATATTGGAAAAGTTCTGGCTTCATTTTAATATGGATAGTCATATGAGTATCGTTTATTTGTATGCCATTCTTGCCAGTCAGCCAGCATTGAATTGTAAATAATGTTGTTTCGTATTCTTGTTGTACATATATGTGTTTGGTTTGTTCATGCAATCTTTATATCATGAATGACATGTATCCATGATACTTTCTAAATAATACATGACAGTTTGAAAACGAAAATATTCACTTTTTTTGGAAAGTATTATACGATATTAATTGATAATGAGTACAACATGGTATCAATCACAGAAGAGATTTATTATTTTGAACTAAATTTTTAACTGATAGGAGAAAAACATGATACAAGTAAAAGGATTTTTTATAAGTTCATTGATTAAAATAAAATTACCTGAAAAGTGAATTCAAAATTAGCCTTGGTTTCTTCAAAGGACATCTCTTTTACGAAAAGGATTAAAAGTTTTTGGGATTGTTTACGGCATCGAAGATAAGGATTTCAATTGGAAAGGGGATTTCTGTGTGAAATCATTATAAAATCATATATCCATTATTTACGAAAAATAAAATCAAAAAATTTTTTTATTTAATAAGTAAAATAGTTATTAGTTTAGCGATGTCACAAGAGCGCCAATAATTTATAAGACTTCATATTTTGTATACATAGAGACTTCTCTAACAATCATTTATTATATTACTTGGTGGTGATTCATAAAAAAAAGAAAATAGAAATTTGGACACAAATAAAAATCAAAAAGACCAACTGACAAAACAATTTTTTTGATTTTTTATATTTATTTTCTTTTATTAATTTTTTTGTATTTATGACATCATTAATCTATCAATGTTTTGAAAAAAAAAAAATTATTCGTTAAATCTGAAAATAAACTTATAATAAAGAATTCTAAATATCATGAAAAATGTTCATTGTTTCAAACCCCTGAAATTTTTAATGTTTTCTAGTCTATTAGATAAAAACTTAAGGAGATAAATTTCATGGGTTCCTTATTTACATTGACCACCGACGGCAATTTCTTATATATAGATTATATAACAATTTTCTTATATTATAAAATAATTATATTATAATATACAATATATATGTTTTTAGTCATTTTTCAATATAGTGACTATATTGGGGATATTCTATACAACAACAGAAATATATAACAACAGTACATAGAAATTCTATGCGGTCACCCATCCAAGTACTAACTGTGTATTTTGTTGCTTAACATTATTGATCGGTTGAGATCAGCTAACGGGTATATATTATAGATTATTTTCAGTATATTATTTGAAATAGATATATTATTTCAATATACATAGCAGAGTACATCTTCTGTCACAAATAATTTTCTCCTAAACTTAATATTAAGTTATAAGGAAATTGGTATGTAATATAATGCATTTTCATTACTTAAATGAAAATTTAAACTTTTTGGTATTTAGTCAATCAGTTGACTGGATATTCAATCAAGGGAGGCTTTTGGATGTATCTGAGCCCTGAAAATGTCTCCCATTTTTCCGTGTAATTAGTAAAGGATATACATTACCACTTTGAAAGAAATATCGTTCAGATGATTTTTGAACTATAAACAGAAAGATTCAAAGAAATGCTGGTTATACTTCCAAGCTCAGCTGATCCAAACATTTTGTCATCTTACCTACGGACCTCGAGGAAAACTGATTTACAATATGAAAAACATCACATAATAAAATTCCATTGTCTATTTTTTCAATTGTTATAAATAAAAAAGAAATGAGTCTAGATTTGATTAATGTACTTTTGTATGTTTTTGTTGTTTTGATATGTTTTTTATAAAGTTCTTTATTTTTATGATGTACATTTCGGAAAATGAAAGTGTAAATGTAATTAATGTAGATATGAAAATCTACACACCGACTATTTCCGTCTATGTCGAGCCTGACTCGAATGTGATTAAAATTGTATTGAGGTCATGTATAATATAATTACTATTATAGAGAAAAAAAACCTTTCTCGTGAGATTAAATGAAAAATAACCAACTTTCGAAGTCAACAACCTATGTAAATATTTTACAACTATGATGGACTTCATCGACCACTTTTTATTTTGGTTATACTGGGTGGAGAAAAAAACCATGTGTATGCTTTTTTGCATAGGAAGTTTTTTCTTCCTCATGGAATTTGAGTTTTTCTGGATTCGATTCGACTCAAATCTTTTATATAAACGAAGCCCAAGTAATTTTCTAGAAGTGTATCCAAATTATTTCGTACTATACTCGATTTTGTTATTAAAAATTCGAAAAACAAACAGTCCACCAAAAAATAAAAATTCTACGACGAAGAAAAAATATTGAAAGTAAAAGAGTGTGAATTTTCCAAAAAAAAAAAAAAAATACTTTTTCGAACTTAAATCGCTTATAGCTCGAATGCGAAACATATTTCGGTGAAATTTCATAAGTGTTTCTTTTTGTCTCTTTTATGTAAAAAAAAAACAACTAGTAGACCTGTTGCATCATTAATTGTTGATAATAATATACAGTTTAAATTTAAATCTTAAATTCTAAGTAACTGTGACATTTTTCAAACTGACTTGATACAATTAATCATTCAAATCACACAAAAAAAGGTCTCTCAACAATCCCGATCCCATTGAGTATTTAATAGCTTCAATTATTGATATTGAGTCACTCAGTGTTCTTAGATCAAGTTATGCATTTCTTAAGGGGCGATTCTGCCTCTAAGCGTTGTGGTAATTTTGTATCCAAATTGGATGCAATGGAAGGCGCATATATTCAAATTAACATGAATTTTTTTAATAATAAAGATCATTAACACGGATAAGTGTTCATATTCAAGTATCTACACTTCTCCCTCTAATCTACTAATTGATTAAAATTGAAATTTAGTACCTTTGTATTTGTTTCTATCTCACCAAATAAACTCCACCAATTATATGTAAATGAATACTATTAAAAAAATGATTATCCAGTTTTACAAAAAACCACACTTCTATTAGTTTTTCATATTAAAGTCATAATAATTATTAAAATAAACATAATTATCTAGTCATAAATCATTTTCAAAAAGGCCTTAAATTTATATATATAATGTGAAATAGCAAGATATATAAATTTATCCCTTTCTATATAGTACCAACTATTTATTATACATAATTTAAGTAGTGTTGTGTACAAACTATTAAATTTCAAAACTCATAAATAATATCAACAATAATTTAACACCTAATAAAAAAATAAGGGCAACAAAGCATATATATTAGATATAAATTATATGACCATAAAACCATCCATCCCTTCTAAATATTATTAATATTATTATGTGATATTAATCAGTTTAATTTTATGTTGTTTTGTGTATTACATGTAGTGTTGTTGTTTGAATATAATAAAAACATTTTCATTGAAATTGCATTTACGTTGTGTTCAAGTCAAGTCACACGATTTAGTATGATAATCAGGATTTTTCTCATCATATAAATAATTTATTGTCACGTAATAATACAGTGTATTTCGATTCTCTGAGGAAATTTAAACACCCGAAAAATTAGAGGGTATATTAAATTTAATTCACTGTGTGGGATGGGTGTTCATAAATCGATTAATTATTCCATTTTTGTCCGCTTGTCAATATAATTGACCTGTTATCAAAAACGAAAACAGATAACGAGCGAGCTGATTTTAATTGAGTTAAATGTCATGAATGAACAAAATCAGTCAATGTGTTCTCTAGGATACATTTCCCATGATTTAAACCATAGAAGATTGAAGAAAAATTAAATCAAAATAATGTTTGTTCATAAAAAATTAATTTACTACAAAACTAGAAAGATGTAGTTTTGTAGTAAATTGTAGTAACTTGTAAATGGACAAGATAGCAATAAAACAATTCTATTGACGACATCACATTAAAAATATATGTTTGTGACAAATTTCTAAATGCGATAATTAATTACTACTAAATAGTACACGCAATAATTTAATATTATTTTGTTGAACATATAAATTATTGATTTTATTACCATTTAAATTGTCAACCGGATTTATGGTTATAAATTAAATTTGGATTGTATAAATTGTTTTGAATTTCAAATATTTTTGTGTTGCCAAAAAGCCATCAATTTAAATAAATACTATTTTGATTGAAGATGGACTTTAAATTGCAGGTTAGAGATGTGTATTAAAAATGACTAATTAATTAATAGCAGGAAATGTAGAATGACAAAAAATGGCTATCTTAAAAAAAAAAAAGTGAAGAAGAAATTCAGGGATCTGTAATTTCTGGAATGTGGAGTGTCGAAGGATAAATATTTAATTTTTAAACAAGATTTAATGTTTTTAACCCATAATGTGAAATGTGCTATAATGACTATGAGTTTAAATTTCAAAATATATTTTTTACTTAATTATTTAATTTTTATTCTCAAAAATACATTTTATTTTTAAAAAGTTTAGGGTATTTAAAAAAATCTGTTTAGTATTGAAATTTATAAAGGACATAAAACTTGAGATACATTTTGATTTCCAAGATGCAAAAATAGATTGGTGTTTATAAATTAAATTTTTTTTAAGTTAAAATTTTAATGTTTCGGTTTTTTAATTTAAATGTTTAAAGCGTTCAAAAATAATTAAATGTTACTTGCTAAACAAATTCTTTATTTTTACCTGATTCGTGATTTAATCAATTTTCATTTTACGATTAATCGTGATAAAACTTCGAATATAACTTTTTCACAATGTACAATTTTCGTGTTTTAAATTGATTAAAGAAAATAACGTAATTAAATTCAGAAATAACACATCATAAAATTTAAATTGAAAATATATCTTTGAATTTTAAATATACCTTTTGTTTTTCTATTATTTATTTCTTACGTTCTTGTAAAACGCACGAAACAAAAATATAGAAACGCTATTAAAGTTAAAGAAAAAAAAAGAACCTTTGACATTTACTTCTAATCAATTGGCTTTTATGTATATATTCATTCGTTTTCCACTCCTTACATATATATGTATATATTTTTCCAATGTTTTCCCATTGATTATATAGGCTGTTTCATTTTGTAGTATGGGTATTACCACGATGTCCAAAAATAAGATGACTTCATGGATCTGTCTTAAAAATTATTTTCTGGAATAGCATTTTACGTTTTCTCCGTGAGCTCACTGAACTTCTGCGTTAACCCCGTGATTTTTTTTAAGTTTAATGGTCTCAAATTATCAATAAAGTTTGTGACAGCGAATTACATTATTATGATGTGGAAACTAAGGATTGTCTAATCATAATTTTGACTTTTTCAATCAGCACCATGATGAAAACTACAGAAATTTAAAACGCAACGTTAATCAAAGACTAGATGACCATGATTGGTTGGCAGTTTTTGAGTGCTTGGTATATATTTAAGTTTCATCGGCCGAAATGATGCATTTTGGAACGTCCATGTAGTCAAAATCATAATTTCAAAACTCTTAATTTGGTATTCAAAAAAAAAAAAAGGTTTTTTGACAAAAGTACAAAATTTTGTATATGGCTTCATTTAAAACCCTCACGATAATGCAACTGATATTATTTTGAGCTAAATAAATAGATTAAAAAATACGAGTCATCAGAATAAACTATCCAAGACTGACTTAATTTTAATGTTAATATGATATGAAGGAAATTTAATATTTTTACATATTCAAACAAGAACGGGTCCTCACCAAAGCTTTTAATATTTTTGCTCGAACACTCCTAGCATTATCGAGGAAGAATATTTAATCAGCAAACAACTTTTAATGCAAATTCATTTTGTTCAACAAAATCAGACATTGTAAAAATCAATTAACATTCGTATGTATTCATAAATTCTTGAATTTTAAATATGGAATCCACCTTATTTTTTGGATACCAGGTAGCCATCTTCTTGTAAAACAGGTAGTCAACGCAATAAAATGTCGTTTTTATAAATTTATAATGTCTATTGAAACGTAAAAATACAAACACTTAAGACTTGTAAAGAAAAAAAAAAACGTATTTCAAAAGAATTTTCAATAAAATGAAAATTTATATAAAAATACAGTTTATTTAAATGAAAAATCTTGGAAAAATTGTTTAAATTCAATAGATATGTTTTAGAATGTAACATCAAATCATGTTATTTTTTTTTTCTGTCATAATATATGAAAAAGATTTTTCCGACATTTTTCCTGAACGATACACACACAATAACAAACAACGGTTTCAAGTATGTCCCAATATGTATTACGTTTTATGACATGTATACAAGTATAAGAAATATGTTTTTCTAGTATTTTTCCTAGTATTTTATACAGTAGAAGAATATTTCAACAATTTTCATGAATTGAATGAAAATATTCACTTTTATATTCGTTCTATAATTTGTAAGCATGAACTTTGGTAAAATAGTTGATTTTATTTTTAAATGCAATTGATACTAGACTATACCTATATAAAATATCAAACTGATACATTTATTTTATAGTTTTTACAATCATAGTTTTTGTTTGGGGAATTTAATTTTGAATTTCTCAAACAGTATTTTTATACTCCTATAAGAAAACAAGGAGTGGAATCAATTGCTGTGTGTTTTCTATCGATTTTTATTTGAAATTTTTTTTAATACAATTCTATTATAGTAGCTCTTTTCTATTCCGCCTATTGAATGAGGCTTATAAAAATAATGCTCAATAAACTAAAACTCTAGATAATCTCATTTATTGCTAACGAAAAAAATCGTTGTGTTAACAACGAAAGTCTTTACCAATTACAAGGGATTACCAATTTTTTTAATGCTCAAAAAGTTTACTCCATCCGTTATATAAAAATCATGCTGTGGGAAAAGAAACCACATTCAGTGAAGACTAGGAAGCCGTCTTTTACTAGGAACTATGCTTATATACGTCTGTAGCTATGAGTAACTACATAAACGCCAACAAACATATTTGATTACTTTGAATTTATCCAATCAGAGAGAGTCTCATCAATTCATTGTTTATTATAATTCAATATCAAAAAGACATTAATTTGGTAATATTAGGGATATTTCTATTTTTAACAGATAAATATAATTATTATTGGTACTAACATAATTTTGTGTCTAAAAGATGAAAACAAATCAAATATACTAACCGTAATACGCATTTATTTATGAAACACACATTTATTTAAATTCATACCTAGGTACACACACCACATACTACTAAAGAAAAATATACAGATCGGATTTAATCGTGCGTATTGAAGCATTATATAATACTCATCATTGATAAAGCTTTTACATAAAGTTTATACATTGCGTTGGCCATATCGGATAAAGTTTATTTTAAAAGGAAATAGTTTTAATACAAATCCAACATATTTAAATATAAGACGAATTAAATATATAAATCAATAAACATAAAAGACAACATTAATGGAATAATTTTTACTTGATATCTTATGCAGTGCTCATTCGATTTTGATGAAATTTTGTATGTACATGTATAATAAAAAATTACAACAGAAGTATTCATAGGAAAATTGAATTAAACTATATAAAAAAATACATTTATTAAGATGTAAAAACTGCTCCAGGATTTCATTTTGTCTTATATTTTACTGGCTTATTAAAAAAAGGATACATGAAGAAAACTTATATTATGTGACTACGAAAAATCACATCAAAGAATCAAGAAAATGTTATTTGAAAAATTAAAACAATTAAACTTTTCTTTAAACAAGAGTATATCATTAGAAAAATTCCCATTTTAAATATTTACCATTTAACAGGTGTAAAATTATACGATCGTTTATATTTTCATCAAACATAAAGTATATCAAATACTGTGTGTGTGTATGTAGAATAGTTAATAAAAGCTTTAGGCTCCTGGGTTTTAATATAGAAACTCATTAAGTGAACCTATTAATCTATTTTGTTATATATAACATGTTGTACCTATATACCTTGATATTATTATAGGTAGATAGGGACATCGAACTTGCTTATTGAAACAAGTGGTGATGAATATGATTCTTAGACTAATTTCCGGTGCTAATAAATTGTTGCAAGTCGACGTGAATATATTTTTCTTGATGTATGACCACGCAACCCCGGAGTATTTTGATTTTAATATTTCCTTTTTTATTGGAAAGGGATTCTGATTTTAATATTTCCCTTTTTTATACCTCGAAGTTGGTCCCATATAAATTTGGAAAGAAAATCATTCCCACCCCAAGGGTAGGAAAATAAGGGTGATTTATTCTTCACTTACAGATTTGAATGCCGAGTTGCATTAATAAAAAAGCATGTAGTAATTAGTAGGTTATAGCTACAAAAAATAAAAACATTTTAACAAAAACCTTAAAAAATGGAAAGCATAATTAATAAACCTTTTTTATTTTACCTTATTATACAAGCGTTTTATTAAACTTACGTATATATTTTTGTATATATTATAAATATTATTTTTAAGCTAATGCTACTATGCCTAAGTAATTTTGAGTCGTAGGCAGAAAAAAAAGTAGAAAAAATCGCATAACGAAATGATTTTATGATATTGTGTTATTTCGTTTTCGAGTTAAATATAACAAATTTTAATTAGGAAGTTAATAAAGGCTTCGTATATTGTAGTAAAATAGGTACATACAAAGTTAATTACAGGTGTGTTTCGTTTATACATATTTCATCATCAATTCATTCATTTGAGAAAATCGATACTTGTGTGTCGTAGAATGACTAAACAGTAAATGAAAATTTATTCAACTATATATAATAAATTTTCAGAATTGAAAGATTCTGTAACAAATTTAAATAAATTAATGATTATTTTTGTTACATTTTTGTGATAAAATAGATACACTTACTTATTTTACATTTTAACGTAGGCAATAATTTAGTGATAAGCAAAGGAAAAGGACAAATAGGATGTGGAGTAAAAAACGGACAATATTTAAAATAATTATGTATTCTGTCATTTGTTTGATAAAATCAGATCAATTCTACCTCAATCCGCGACAATTGAAGAATGTAAGAAATAAAATAGAAAATTGCAATTATGAAAGCATGTTCCTAGCCCTCCAAACTATCAGAAATTCCTTATATCGATAATTATTATAAATTTAATCATAAATTTTATTAATTTCGCTGAAATTTATAATGATTTAAATTTTAAAGATCAATGTGGTCATATTCTAAAATTTATGTACATCAATCATCAAATTCCCTGTTAAAACCAATAAAAGCTTATAGTATATTTATGTTAGATCTCTTCCTCTACTGAAAGTATCTGAAATTTTCTCTTTAGAAAGTTATTTGTAAATACATTTTTCAATCCGAAAAATTATGGAATAAAAATTAGTAATTGTAGTATAAACAATTGATAATCTGTATAAGAAAAAGTCATGAGCTGTAATAAATGATATCTAAATTTTATTCACGTTAAATTATTTGATCGGTACATCCGTTTATATAAACACTGTTTTTAAATTAATTTGTCTAGAGAATTGTAATAAAATGTAAACAAGATGGAAAAATGTAAATATAATAAAAATTTATTAGTGTTTGTTTAATGAATTTCAATATAAACATTTTGTAAGCGTTTAAATAAAACATAAATTCATTAAATTTAAGAAATAGCTTTATAAGGAAATTTACTAAAATAAGTTTTGACAGCGAGGGTCTTTAACAGACTTTACAAAAATATATATTTATGTGAGAAATAAAAGAAAAAGCCACACAAATCTTTGCAACTAGATTATAAAGGCTTTAATATTTCTGCAGTTCGGAGCGTTCCCCAGAACAAGCTTATTCCATTGCTATTTATTAGTAAATAATTATAATAGTTTAAAAAAACTAAAAAAACACGCATGCATGCGTAGTTCGCGCACTAGCTCTATCTTTATTACTCTCATGCAAAGGATCCGTTCAGATGCGTTCTGCAGCCAACTTCAGAGAGTTACCTACAGACAAACAAACATACGAGTGAAGCTAATAAAAGCGTGTTAAAAATTAATCAAATTAAAAACTGCAGTTATTTTTTTTTTTTAATGATTAAAGTTAGCATTTTATAAACGTTTTACAATCCTGATTGAAATAAATCCCGATAGATCCCGATAGATCGTGCGACTGTGTAGTGACACCACCATTCAGTATTCCTATAGAAATTGTTTGTAATTGCATCGTTTTCAAGAAAGAAATGTGTTCTTGTTCATTTTTTTCAATGTTATTTTGCTTAACATTTATCATGTTACTAATAGATGGTGGTGTATAATAGTTAAGCTAAATCTGCTGAGGCTAAGACATTTTTAAGATTCATTATTACGTTTTACTATCATAAATTCTAAATAAGAACATGATCTGAACGAAAGAGAACGAATTCTTAATTGCCATATATTTCACATGAGATGAAATGTGTAGATGTGATATAAATAAGAATTTGTAAAGCAGAATGTTTTCACAGAGTCAAACATGCAAAACGTTTCAATTATGCACAGATCTTGCCTTAAAAATTCTTCAGCCGTCTAATCAGTTGATGTTCAATATTTATATGGTATTTGCAAGTTCTTAAATACTCAAAAGAATTAATTACTGACGATAGCTAAATATATGACATTTTGAGTCCTAGATTGCCCACCAGATAGTAATCAAAATTGTACATAAACTTAAAACCTTAAAATATTCAAGGTGAAATTAATTTACGGATCTATTTAAAAAAACCGGAAAATTCACCTAACTAGAAAAGTAACAAAAATAATGGGGAAATTTATAAAACACAGAATTTATTAACAACAATATTGATTTGAAAAAATAAAATAATTCAAAGCAAGACTCTTCATTGTTTATTAATGGAAAATACATAATGTAATGTAAAGTAACAAAGAAAACGAATATTAAAAGGTATACTGTATAATATCTATTTCTATTAAACAAGGAAAAAAGGTATATTCGATTGTAGATATCAAGTGGAGGTAATTTATCCCACATTTAAAAAGGTAATATTGAGGAAAAACTAGTAAAAAATATATATGGGGGAAAATGCAATTATATTCTCGTTAAACTCCAAATAACAATAATGAATATATGAAAACATGAAATAAAAAAAAAAATTATTATACACAAATTTCATTCAATAAAATATTGATATTTACTTTTTATTTATGATTATCTTCTACAGTTAAACTTCTCACATTACAAATATTTTGACTTTATATAAATTTAGACGTAATTTTGATTATTTTTGTTTAATTTTAGCCCAATAAGAAATATTTTACTATGTGTTTCTTCAAGTTCTATAAGAGAAAGTTTATGAGAGTTGTCGGAATTCTCGATAGAAACTTTCAATGCTACAGTGTTCCCAATTCGTATTTGAAAAAACGATTTTTTGAATCCACTTTTGAAATATTTAAATTGATCTTTATTCAAGATAATTGAAAATGAATCAAGAAGAGATTTTGAAAGAATTATTATTTTCATATAAAATGATGTATTACTTAGCACAAGATAAACTTTTGGGCAGTTGGAACTTTGCATAAATTTAAATTTTATAGTATGATTTACATGCTGAAACAGTTTATGGTTTACATGCTCAAACAGTTTATACACAATATGTGTATAAATAAAAAAGAGGATACGCAATTTTTGCTTGTGGATGGTATTATAATTATCGTAAAGGTACAACATTACAATTTTTGACTGAATGCTTACACCTGTCTCGTATAAATATTCAAAAAAACACCAGATTAAACTCTGACCAAATTTTCGCGGCTGATGTAAACTTCATGGTTTGAAAATCAAGACGTAAGTAAGATAATTAGCGAAGTTTAAAAAAAATTAATTTACCAAAAGATTATTATGGCGTATAATGATATTTTTACAGTGTCTAGCTACCAATGATATTTGATCTAAATACCAACGGTTTGATGATATATTTGAAACTTCATCAACAGAAATAGGTTTTAAACAATTTAAATGATCAATATAATAGACATTAATAAAGTGATACTAATTATAGCATCGAATGAATAAATAATGTACAACAATATTAAATAATATCATATATCACGTGATATTATAAATATTAAACAATACAACATATTATGTCCGATATGCTCCTATTTATATCAGGTCAATACCTTCGTACATATTTGAGGAATCATATTTCTATAACTAACAATATTTAAATATTTAAATGAATTAAATAAATGAACATTTAGAAGAAAGGATTTTCGCCATACGAGAACTACAATTTTTGAGAGAAAATGAGCTAAATAATTTATAATTAAGTATTTGGCACATCATTGATAATATAATAATAAAATTTGTAAACTAAAAGTAAATTATTTTGCCCGGTTTAAATTATGGCAGTAATAACAATTTTCCAATAAACTTATTTTTTACATTACAAATCTCTAAAATATTAAAAGTACATTAAAATAATTTGAATAGTTTTATAGTTTGTCTCATTGTTCATAATATCACTTCACATGGTTATTAAATGCACTACGTACACGAACCAGACGAAAAACTATTACATTAGAAAATAGAGTAAAGCATAAAGAAAAAAAGGCATAACAAAAATTACCCTCTAATATAACCATACAGAAAAAAAACCTCTGCAAATGATTACTCAAAAACTTTCATTGTGTGTATTTTGAAATGAAAATTTTATTCAACAAAATTTTATGCGAGCACATAAATGAATTTTAGTATCAAACAAAATGAATAATTCTATTGAAAACTGAAATTCATAAAAAAAGTTATGCGATAAAAATATTTTATTTTACAATAGGAAAAACATCCACTGAAGTTTTATTAAATATTACCATCTTTATTTTCTTCAGACTGAAAACTTCTGTAAGATTTAGAAAATGCATTTTTCTATTTACTTGAAAGAGGGATAAAATTGAAAACGTTACAACACATAAACGGTCGGGAATTGAGATCGGGAATTCATATTGAACTATTTATTGATTTCATTAATCATCAACTTCTTCGGTCTGTCTGTCCATTTTATATTTGTATATCAATTATTATTACTAGTAGGAACACAGAACTGTTTCATTTTGTGTGCGATTGTCAGACCTGAATATTTTTCCAGATTTAATAGTAATAATAATTTACATACAACAAGAAACACGTTTGAGTATAAATCACGCTATACATACCTACTAAAATGAGTAGACCGAAGACGTCATACCTAAAAAGAAGAATCGACAGATTAATACCCATCATCTTTGGTGTACCTGGTAGCAGGTTTGAATTGTAATTGGAGGCTTCCGGGCTTGATTCTAGTTTACAATTCTGCGCATCTTTCAATTAAGTATCCTCACATAAAAATATGCGGGTTGTAAAATCTGACAATCGCACACAAACTATTCGCCTGCGTTCATAAAAAAACTTTAAGGCTTACGGGAATGACAATTTAATTTTTTCTTACCATTGTGATAGGGTCTTTTAGAAAATCAATATGGGGTTTATATGAATTTATAAGGATTATATATCGAAAACTCAAGGCTATATAGTATTTGAAAAAATACTATATAGCCTTGATACTATATAGTTTCTGAATGCTTAAATTTATTAAAATAATATTTTTCGATGCATTTTTTCGAAAAGTCACGATGAATTATCATTACTCAGTACCACTGTGCCTATAGATAATGGAAAACATTTTTGAGGACTTCCCTTTTTGCGAGAATCACAATTTTTGAGAAAAAAATGGATTCCCCCAATTAGATTCCGAAAGCTTTTTATCAGAATTCTTTACAAAAATGCGAATTGAAAGCTGAAAGTATAAGAACATGAAATTATATTATATTTCATACGTGTATGGACATTTGAGATAGTATTATATATGTATAGTATTTTATATAGCATGTTTTATTGCTTGGTATCGTACTCAAAAACATTACGTGATGCGCTAGTAAAAACAACATTTGTTTTTTGTTTTTTGTCTTGTTGAAATCTAAAGTTAAATTATTCATTTGAAGTATAATTTTAAAATCAATCAAAATAACATGATATTATTGTTGTATGTATGAAAAACTGTTGGGTCACAATTAACTGTTTTATTATGTCTTTTCAACCTTGCATCATTGATGTCGGTAAACGCTTAGGGTTCCTTAGATCACCGTAAATATTGTATCTGGCGATTTTCTACTCGACATTATAGAATATGTCTGATTATGTTAACTTCAATCAAAAGTTTGTTATGCTAAGTCACAAACAAAATTTTGGTATAAGTATTCAAATAGTCATCTTTTTAGTCTATTTCCGCCAGTTTATCCGTCTGCCTATCCATCTTTTCGACATCAAGATGATTCAAAAACGAAAAGAGTAAGCAAGCTGAAATTTGAATGTTGTATTTAAGACATGAAAAATTCGTGAATGAGCTGAATCAGTCTATTGAATCCAATAGATCCATGACCCAAAAATGTTTATTTTCCAAACTAACAACTTGGTTGGTTAGATTCGCCACAATTTTATCTGAAATTTAGCTAAGAAGCACATATATTTGCAAGCAATTTATACTTGTATAGAGTGCATATTAAAAATAATATTCTATTATTAAAAATAGTCCAAACATTGATACTCAATCATATTACGAATTAGTTAACACTGTTAGTTGCTACTTTCACCTGGTTTCTCATGTATTATCTATAATTAACTATATGTAATTTCATTACGGGATATATAATTGAAAATCTTGGTATTCTTTTTTTAAGTTGTCTTCAGCTTCAACTGTATTTTGCTCACAAACAATCGAAAAGGCTACGTTTTTTCTCTTTTAACTAAGTGAATCTTCCTAAATCTATATAGCAGGCAAAATAAATAATAAAGGAAAAGAAATTGCAACACTTTATATATTGTTTTATTTATGAATTATATTAATAATCAATTAATTTTTGCCGGAATACAATTTTTTTTTTCATACGAAGTCTTTCATTTTCGTATTACGAGTCGTATTTCGAGAATATCGAATGTACTAATAGGGAGTAGCCATATGCATTTCAAGTAGAATTTATAAATTATCATTGCAAGTTCAACACAATGCAAGTTCAATGATAATTAATAAATATCCATAAAGTATTATCAATATTGTTATGAATCCTACCTAGAACGTTATTATCATCGAATAGTATAGTTATGGTATCTATACCAGTGAAGTAGGTAGTATACGTATGTTTATAATCTATACATACACATTAGATAGGTACACCATAGTATACAGTATACATGTACTATTATATACATACCTACATAGATATTTTGATATACGATGTAATTTAAGCTTCTATTTGAGTCATTTATCATTTGCAGAGGAACTTCTCCTATATATATATTTTCGGTGATAAATAAAATTTTACTGTGAGTATTAGGAGGTTATATGTTGTTGCTGTTTTTGTTGTTTATGTTATACGAAACGAACATTGATTGTAAAGTAGGTTCTTTAAATTTTGAAAGTGGTATCACAATATTCAGGAATTGTTAAAATGATAGAGTATGCCATTCTGTTTTACAATGTGTCTGCGATCCTAAGGTGATTATACTACTAAAAAAAAATAATGGCATTACGGGAGTGCCCACAGAAGTTAAAACAATCACGTGTATTATACAAAAATTGCAATCTATTGTCTAAAATTTTTTATTTTCATTACATTATGTTAAATGTTTGTATCATTGAAAATTGGAAAATGACACGCAATAATTTGCAATTGTAAATAATTTTTGGATTCTCTCATTTATCATATTCTGTGTACACAACTCGTTTTTAAAAAGTCGGCATTTATAAATATAAATTGATAAGTAACTAAGAATTGAATGTTTTTCGAACTGGCCGTAAACAGACTCCCGGTATTCGATTTATAAATGTTGTATACATTATATAATCTAGGTAGATAGATATTACCAGTTATGTATGTTATTACTTTCTTCGTCTACCTTAAATTTCTATATATAATAAATTCCTATTATAGAATTTTCGGTGTCATTAAATTCTACAAAATAATTTGTATAATATGTTTAATTTATTATCGTATTATATTCGTATCTTGTTATTATTATTATGTTACAACACGTGTAAATATCATAAAAAGAAAGAAATTTAAACATAGAAACAAAAAATATTATTTTAAATATGACAAATATTATATATGTAAGAGACAATATTGTCATGCTTGGAAACAATTTTTTGTAATGTTCTAATGTTTTACTATAAAACTAAACGAGGTTGAAATATTTAATAATCTTGGAAAATATTTAGAGCCATTGTTTTTTATATAATCCTTATTTCACTAAAATTATATATACCACGTGTTCTTTTAGCAATAATTATACTGACTTTCATTATAATTTAAGTGTAGCCGCTTAGAGTTGTAAAGAAATTACAACTCGAGAAAACATACAGCCTTTTCTTGTTAAGTACTTACTAATTCTGAAAAAAAAGATCTGTGGAGATTAGATCTTATTTATTCTAGAAAATCCAAAGACAGTCTTTTTATTTCACAAAAGTTATACCAAGTGTTCTTTTAGCATTAATTATACTGCATGGCCTTTGTAAGACTTCGTGAAAATTCAAGTTCCTACGACTACAGCTTAAAGCTATGAAGAAATTAGCATATTATATCTACAAAATCACGCATATTATGCATTTTAGTTTCATTTAAAAAACGATGTATATACACAATATGACAAATATTTACAGGATGCTCGGAAACTAATTGACCCAAATGTAAAAGCTACACTAAAAACACTATAAAAATATCATGTAAAATATTTTTTCGAAACTTTTTAGAGTAAATCCTCTTAAACGATTCTCTTTTGATTCTAGATAAATATCTTTATGATTCTTCTTTTGGGGTGATATAATTCCCCGTTTAAAAGTGCCGTTTTCTTTATTTTTTTGAGATTTAATTTACTCCGATTGTACATGGCGAGCGATATAGATAACGATATTTAAACAATATATCAATATATTTGAAAAAACGATTACACTGCCCTGAAAACATGGATGGGTAACAGCTAGTATATATAAAATTCTAGATGTCAACAGAAACTTTTAAACTGAATTAAAGCTGGCCTCAGTTGGACACCACCATTGCTACAAATGAGAAAAATTGGTGAGATTGGTAAAAAAAGCATTGCATGTACCTTCCCTAAATTATTACTATATAAAACTCAATTAAAGACAATCAATTTTCATTGAAGAAGCGTAAATTGTTATTCTTTTTGTTGAAGAGGTTGGTAATAATATTTTATAACATTTTAGTTCTTACCTATGTATATATCATATAGAGGAGTACTCTAGAGTTGATGTTTATACAAAATTGATATGAATTGAGGGGACCAAACCACTCTTCTTTATGTATCTACACATTTTTATCGAAATAGTAGCAAAAAAAAAAAGGTGGTACATTGTATACGCTGCTTGGTTATTTTTGCTATCTTCTTGTAATGTTGATATGATGTTTGCATAACGTGTCCTCGACAAGAGGCTCTATCACACCCTAGTCTAGTCTTATGTATGTGCACTTATATTTAAGTAAACGAGGGGTCCTGTGACCAACAACGCTTTTTATACATTATGTACACTTGCAACATTATTCATAGAGTTCTAGTACGAAAATTATTTATTTTGTAATAATGCATGTTTTTGTGGGCGAGTAAAAAAATAATCAAACATATATTGCAGCTTTGTATATAGTTTTTGAAATACTTGACTTGATAATTTGAAGCGTCTATTTAAAGATTGAAACATATTTTGAGGCAACCCTTCCAAAATTCAGAAAAACACTGTTTGAATTCACTTAAGGCTTATCAAAATGGTTAGTAATTTTTGTTGGTACGCAGTTTACTTAGGGCGCGGGTTTGATTCCCGCAATGAATACTTCTGGCGATGGTATGGTGTAGTGCAAGTGAACTCAGCCTGTCGAAATAAATGAAGAGCTGGAATATTTAGTGGCACTAAAAATAGAGGCTAATCCCCTCTCTAGTTCTAATAAGATTTAAAATAAGATTTTGCGGCACAAAAGGAATGAGAAAAAAAATTTTTTTCAGGAGATAATAAATTTCTTAAAACTATTCGAAAATTACAGAGTCAATTTCAATTATTTGAAATTATTTTATTTCTATTATCGATATTTACAATCATTCTAGTAAGATAGAACATAACTCTATGGTAATAAAAAAGACATTAAAATATTAGAGCAAAACTGTACTATGAAACTAGAAGTGTTTAACATACAATAAAGGGGGAAACTTATAAATTAACTAAATTTTCGCGCTAAAAAATCACATTTTCATATCACGTACAATTGCATGTGAGAGGGTGTGATACATGAAATGTGTCTATTTTGTAGGTGCATTTTTTTACATACCCTTAGAGAAAATACAAACTATCCGAAATATTTTTCCACATATGAAAGTTCAATGATTTATTCGAATCGGAATAATCACTATTTCTTTAACAACTTAGTATCTGACATATTATTCTTAGATCAGGGTAATTTGATATCAAAGATTATTATTCAACAGTTATAAATTGTAAAACGAATCATTTTTTCCAATGCCATATTTTGGCTTTTTATTACTAAAGCGTATTATAAATCCATCTTACCCTGTCATAATCGTGTTTATCAAATCAAGTATGAGACTTTTATTCGTAAGTTGCTGTGTCGAATTATAATCTTAGCATAGTTTGAAATCTGAAAACTATGTTCTAACTTGTTTGAACTCCAATCGAAAAAGCGATATCTGAAATTTTAATGTAATTTTCAAGACTTCAAGATAATAAAATGCAAAATTTGATTGTGTAAAATGTTTCAAGAAATATATTTAAGAAAAAAGCTTATTATTTATGTTTTAGGAAAGTTTAATCTGAAAATGTTATTATGCAGAAAGCATCTGTAGAATGAAATATCGTGTTTTATAATTAGGCGGTAATGGTGATTTTTGTCTTAGGTGTCGCAATCTACAATGTTTTGGAACTAATATGGATCTCATTGAACTGTCCCGAGCTAGTGAATGAAATTCAGTTATTTAAAATCTTGCAAATTATTGAATTAAATATGAAAATGATCCTCTAGAATTTGTGAGCAGTTAAGATATAGGCGAATTTTATTAGATTATAAAATATAATGCAAAAACATTGCTTTAATGACATTGAAGTATTGTTTATGGAATTCATTACCTCTAAACTTTTATACAGTAAGTTTTGATTTTATTATGTTTATTTTTTAAGCTACTGTATTAATATTTATAATCACCTGGTTAAAAACATAAATAAAGATTTATTATTTTCAATAATATTGATAAATAAATTTTATTTATTTTTATATTGTGTGTTCTGTTCAAGATTTTTGTAATGCGTGTATTTTAAAACATTTTATTACAGAAAATATCGAAATTGTGGAATAAAAAAGTGTGCCCTGCGTTTTCAGATTCTCAGATTGATGATTCCTAAGGTTGTTTTGGTACAATGTCTGGACAGTCATCTATATATTCTTGCCCTCATTAGTCTCATCCAATTTGAGTGTTTAATAAAAATGAAAGATTACTGATTTGAATGATTAATTATACCAGGTCTATTTGGTAAATGTCACAGTTATTTAGAACTTATGATTCAAATTTAAGCAATTGTATTATTATCAATAGGGCCACTAGTTACTCATTTTAAAAATAATTGATGATAGAACATCATATATTATATTAACAATATAATATACGAATTACTCTAAGTACACTCCTATTGTTTTGCCGCTATTAAAAATGATGTATTCAATTAAACAATATGATAAAGATTTGTTTTGAATATTATAAAACATCTTGTAGCCTGTTCTTGTAAACAATTTTATTTACATAGTTGTTACTGATTTTTACAATGTTTATTTTATAAACAAATAATCTTTTTATTTCTTTTTTTTTCTTCAAATTTTATGTTTAGTTCCGTACGAACGCACAACAAAGACAACATATTGTTATTTATTACGTGCAGGTATTGAAGAGGAAGTTATGTAACAAAATTGAATTTGCAAAACGAAAACAAGATACAAACATAAAAACAAATAGGAACAACTACATAAATACGAAATCAAAGGAATATAAGTGGGGTACATCAAAAATCAATATTGTAATGGCAAAATTTTTAGAATACATTACATTGTTTGTATTTTACGAGTGACAATGACATTGTATTATGTAATGCTCTGAAAAATAATCTCAAAAATATTTTGAAAAGGCAATATATAATAATCGCGAAAAATAAATAATTGAGTTTTCGCTTAATACTAACTGCTGTATAGAATAGTAAAGAATTTTCAATCATTCTTTGTAAAAATACAAAAAATAATAAAATTAAAATATACAATTGAAGATAACAAGAGAGTTAATTGTTAAGATACTCGAAATAATATTGATTATGAGTCCTATTTTTAGCTTGCAATCATTAAATACTCAAAATATCTCATCTATAAGATTATGAATACAACAAGTAATATTCAATGAAATTATATGTGCTTATAAGCTAAATTTGAGGTAAAATTGTGGCGATTCTAAACATTTTACGAAAAATAGTTTTAAACAAAAGTTGTTTGTTTTTAAATCACAAACATTTTATAAAATTTTTCTATCTCTTATAACTTAATGTTACCTTTTATGTCTAGAATACACCAACAAAAGGCATTAACAAACCTAAAAATGAAACTTTGGCATTTATTACAATAATTGGTTGCAATGGGCACCAACCATAGGGTTAAAATATCTGAAATTAATTGTTTTCGTGAGAACATAACATGCCAATACTGTAAAACACGAAACGTCTCGTCAATATGTGAATACACAGTACAACACATTGTATATTATATATTTATCTGCGCTCCCACCATATTTGTTAAATAAACTTGCATATAAGAAAGATATTGAAACAATGTTAAATTATAATCAAGTTTATGGTTATATTGTATAATATCTGTATGAAGATTTATGAAAATAAAGATTAATCTTAAAATTAAAATAAATTAAAAAGTAAAATTAAAATTATTGTTTATATAACTTTAATATATAAACATTAATTTGTTACAACAGAGAATAAATTTATTTTATATACTACCTATGCGTAAACTTTATGTGGTGGTCTGGGCTTTTGTTGATAGTTTAAAATTATAACTTACAACTACCTAGACAGCATAGAGAATAGGGTTTATTTTATGTCTGTATAATAGGAACAGTATACAATACATTTAAACACTAAAATTTAGACACACATTCATTTAATAAAACATATGACATTTTATTTATAAAATGCCCTTTCTTCACTTTAGAGTCCCCTGATGTAATAATAATACAATTATTAAAATCTAATAAAAAAAAAAGTTATTAATATACGAATGTGTTGAAATATCAAGATGTTATAACCAAATTCTTTGTTGAATTATTATTATGATTATTAATGTTGTCGTCAAATTTTGTTGAATGTTATCAAAGCAGTTTGTTTTTAGGGTCTATTTGAGATTTATCGCATGTAAAACAAATATGAATAAGAATTTCTCACAAATTGTGATCCATTGATCTAAATAGGAAACTATTTTTCAATAAATACTCTTAAAGCATTCAGTAACACGTTACTTGTTAAATTTAAGGTCGGCTATTTTGACAGAGGTCCTCAAGCGGGAAATTTTGGATTTTCTCGTGCGGATTAGATTGATATACTAGCATTTAAAACACCAGCGATAATTTTATCTGCAATTTCTTTCAACGTTTAGCATGCGTTTAATCCAATTTCCTAACAGTTTTGTAATTAAAATTTATTGTTACTCTAATATTCAATATGAAAGGATATTTTGCTAAATCCTAAAACAATTCAAAATAAATTATGTTCGAATATTTCGTTTCGTAAAAGACATTTTTCTTTTGATAAATAATATTTTGTTGGATACTACAAGAAGTCAATACATACTTTCACAAACCATAAGAGTCAGAGATGTCAGAGTAAATAATCGTAAAGTTTCGGCCCGATATGTTTTTTTTTTTATGTATTTTTTTTTTTTTCATGAATAAAACTATAAAAATATTAATGGTATAAACGACATAATGATGATATATATTGAAATAAATGTATATCTGCTATATTATGTACACATTTTTATTATGAACGTCATGTCGTACCAGTTGCGTCTTACCAATTTTATTATCGATATTAAAAATGTATAATATGTCTATTTTGAAGAGTTTATCCGATATTTAGGAGGTTGAAGTTATTTACGCTGAATGAATAAAAATCAATCACTCACAATCACACAAAATCAAAGTCATTCTGTGTTTAAGTTCACTGTATTGATTATTTTATAAATTAAGCATAGAATGAGACAAAAGATTTTACTATTACTCATAATAAAAGGGGATATTGTAATCTTGTAAAAATTTCGAGTTTTCACGCACTTTATATATTAGTCACTTCACAGTTATGTCATTCCGTCTTAGTCAGAAATCATGCTCTTCTGTAGAATGTAATGGAGGGTATCCGCACTTTTCTCTCATAGTTCAATCTCAGTGCGTTAGTGCGGCTTCGGTCACAGGTGTGCCATTTTTAAATTCATCGTCAACGATATTTAAATAGTTTGACTGGCACAACCGGTTATTTTGACTGACACAGGCGGTGACTGAACTGTTATGTGAATGATATGTGTGAATGGATCTTTAACCAAGAGTCACCAAACTTGGTATTGTGCCTTCATATGACCCCTAGATGTGCCGCGAATTGAATTATTTTCTGGGAAATTCAAAATCGGAGAGAAAAGTTTAACGAACTATATTCAACGAAACATACAACACATAATAATTCGCTGATAGTTGAGTAGTTTTTTGTATTATTAATTTCGTTTCCCGTTTTATTTGTTCAACAACAAAAATAAATAAATAAACATTCGTAATAGTAGATAATAATAAAAGGAAGTTGTGTGACGCATCACAGTAGATATTTTAAATAATATTGTCGTAAATTTTATAAAAATGCTAAAGTAAAATTCAATGAAAACATTAAGAATAAAGTTAAAAAATTCATTCCAAACTCTAACGAATACCTGTATAAGGATTTATTCCAAGAATTTTTTGTACGTGTTTCAAAAATTCGCTGTTTGATTGAGTTTTTTTAATAAAATTTCTTGATTATGTCAAAGAATTGGCATATTTTCCAAGTAAACATAGAAAAAACCAAGCTCAGTGAATTAGAATTTAAATCACAAAAATCTCCAGAAAAAAATACGAATTACTCAACCTTTCATATAGCATTCATCACACTTTTTTTGTGTATACATTTTATGATACGAGTATTTTAACTATATCTAAGATTACCGTTTTATAATTTTATGTATATTTTATACATAATAAAATGGTTTTTTTTTAATGATTAAAATCCTAAATTTCTATAAACTTATCGTTGTAACAATAAATAATCTAAAATAGTATACATAATAATCAGCGACAGGCTATTCAACTATCAATAACATTTGGTATCTGATGTTTATTTAAATAAGAAGCATAATTTGAGTTATTTAATTATATCTACTTATAATTACAGAATTATTGGTTTTAATACGCTGCATCTGTTTGTATATGAATGCTTGAATTAATGAAATTTTAAAAATACATAAAATCGACTCATGCAATTACTATAATTATAATAACACATCGTATTGTGAAATTTTATAATTTTATTTTCATGCATTTTTCATGTATTTCAGTGAGATTTTCTATCTAATATTTATCTATGTGGATTTTGTTATATATTTTATCTAATTCTCGGGGACAGGTGGTTTATCTATAAATATAATAGAAACGGAATTTATATATACCAGGACATCGTAGTGAAAACTTCAAAAATTATGAGAGAAAGCCTCTATTTTCTAAAATTAATTATACAAGACTATCATCAGAAACATTTCACTTATTCATGGGTTTATTATATTCCTTTTTATTACAAAATAACAATGCTATACTTTAATAGTCGCTTATTTAAGTAGTAAAATTTGTAGGTAAATAGTTTCTGTTATGTGATGGAACCTCGATTAACTAAAATGTTTCGATTTCCCTAAAGTATATAAAAGATAAATTTAATATATAAACGTGTGCTCGTTCGGAGCCAACTCAGTAACAAAAATATTTTATGCAAGCCATTTCTCAACACAACTCACATTATATACAAGTTGAAATTCATAGTAAGAAATTATTTCTTACGCAGACTTTTATTAAGTTGTATGTGTCCAGCGATGTGGTTGGATAACGGCTAGAAAACAATATATGAATAATTAAATTTTATCAAAATGTTTCATTTGTTTTACAAAGATTTACCGCATCATCATATAAAATCCATGCCACAAACATACACGTATAAATTAATATAAAAATTAAACAAACCAGAAATACGTGTCGAATCATACAAATATCAGATTTAAAATAATAATAAATCCAACAAATAATATGTAATTTAGTAATAGTAGCATGATTTATATATAACCATTATCTATCTATAAATATTATGTATATTATTATATCCCTCTTAATTAATTAATTAAAGTTTACTTTAAATGTTTGGTATATGAGGATAGATATTATTATAATGTATTAAGCGCTGTATATCTATTTGTGTGTATAATAAGTATTAGTTTAAATAATAAAGGATAATCTCTTTTAAGAATAAATTTCGATTTATTTCACAAATAAATTTATTTTAAATTTATATACAATTGGTATATAATTGTGATTCGAGGATAATGTATTTCGAGGTTTGTGAATTTAATGCTTGATAATAAACAATATCCATCTTGGAAAAACTACAAGGCGAAAACCAAGTCTACATCTACGGTAGCAAGTTGAGACTCTTGCTATGTATACCAACAGTTAATCGAGATCACTTGGGACCTCGTTAGGAATTCGAAGTACTACAAAAGGGCTTGCCTTCGATTTAAAGCTGCTTCTGTCGACTCGTACTGCAAACTTTTCAATCAGACTAAAATACAATATTTTACACCGTCAACATACAGCCTTTAAAGTACATTAACCATAAATAACTTTTTGTTTAATTAAAAATTTTTAAATGGATTTTATAATTCTTATACTTATTTTTACAAAAACAGTAAATTATAATTTCACTTTAAAAAGTTTTGTTACATTATAAAATTTTACAAGAACATTAAACACAATGTTATTTTATTATATGTTTGAAACAAAATGATTAATTTCAGTTTTATAAAAGTTTTTAAATTGTGTATTACCTACAAGAACAGATTGATATGGGATTTAATTGGTAATTTGTTTATGTCACATAAAATGATGAATAGTGTATGCATTATCTTCGTTTATATCATTCTAGAGAAGAGCGTAAGCTCACATTGAGCGGGAAATATTTTAGGATTAAATTTTCTTGCAATGTTTTTCAGTTAAATTTACTATCAGTTTTTTAATTTTTTTTTTATTTATTTATTTATCCTGAATAAATTTGTGAATATGCAGGTAATTTTACACAAAAGTCTATTTCTGTTTTGTGTAAACCTTGTTTTTGATGCCATTATTAGTGTATTCAATGTAATAATATATAGACATATTCACAGTAATGAATCGTTTTTGGCAACTAAAAATTATAGCTTTAGAATAAAGTAATCACTAATAAAAATTTTCTTGAAGAATCAAAAAATTTTTAAAAACCATTCTAATAATTTCATGATTATTTTGAACATTGAAAGGGGCATAAAACTCGAAAAAGATTCGGTTACAAAAAGTAAATTCTACAACGAATACGATTTTAAAATTATTAACGCTACATTTTTAGATATGTAGTTCTACTGTTTAGTAGAAAATCTTTTCCCAAAAAAGTGGGTTTTATGTCCTTCAGTAATCATACACTTTGTTATTTTTTAAATTCAGTAGTTAATAATACTTTTTTTTTCAGGTATTTATCAAACTGAAAGTTGCATACAATAAGAAAACAGATTAGTTGACTATGAAAATAAATTACAAATAATCAAAAATGAAGATTTAATGGACAGAAACGAGATAAATAGCTGATATTGGTAAGAAGATTTTATAATTACGTTACTACTAAAGCGTTATGGAAATAAAGACAATTGAGGCTAGCATAATACTGTATTCATTGTCCTTAATACGTTTGTAAAATTTTAGTTTAATTGACCACAGGAACGTTAAGATAGATGGAATCTGTTGTTAGTAACTAGGGTCAGGTATATACATTAAGAAGGCATTATAGGTCCTTTTTTATCTGTTCCTTTTTTCACCAGCCCGTCGCAAGAAGTCGATAGCGGGAATCAACCCCGCAAACTCGGTACTTTGTAGTTGAAGACATAGACAACTGATCTACTGAGGCCTGTCAGGTGATTCTACAAAAGCGTGTACTACCAAGAATCATCAGTGGCATTTATTTGTAGCAGCACCTATAATTTTATGAAAATGAAATAAATAATTATGTCATTACATAAAAATTATTAAAAATAAAAAATGTGATTTCTCACAGTCGTAAATCACAAATTAAATTTAATTTTTATAAATATGAATTTCTATTAAGTACTTCTCACTTCAAATCACACATATCAATTAAATATTATCTACAATTCAAGTGAGCTGTAAAAATAATTGAAACGCTCAATAAAAAAAATTAAACTATAATAAAAAAACAACGTATAAAGAAATTATACTCCGTTACTTCAAATAAAAGAAAAAAATTGGGAAGTGAATATCCATATATGTCGTTTTTTTATTTTAAAGAATCAAAGACAAAATACATTTTAAATCGAAAGTTTGAGAAACATTGGAATGACGGTATAGTAATAAACTTTAATATCTAAACGCGACTCACAAGATCTATACGGCGAACTTTCAAAAGAAAAAAACAATTTGTTAGGAGCATTCTTTTTTTAGTTTTTATATCCCAGCAAAAATACATCTGATTAAATCATTCAATTTTAAATTACGTAATTACAAATGAAAGCGGTTGCTCGTCGGCTAAGCCGTATCTCTAAAAACGTTATATTTGGGTTCTAGTCACCTTGTTGATAACTAAAGATATGACGCCCCCTCCCATGAAAGTTAAAAATTTATATAATTTATAGGCACTACGAATATTTGGTCTACTTTTATACTTTATGTTAGACAAAACTTATTATATCTTTCATATATAGAAAATCATAAGTGACATAAAAAATAATTGACATTCTTTGACAACATTTAAAACAACCAACCAAAATAATTTGTTTCATTATTATGTATGTGGTAAGCCTCAAATTCTGTTAATGAAAATTTTGTAAATTAAAATAGTGTACCAATATTTAGTGGTAAATAGTATACGTATTTTATATAATAAATATTGAATGTTTGAATGTATTTTATAAAATAATTTGTAATGTATGAATGATTTAAATTTCACACTAAACTACCACTAGTATTATAGAATGTCCCATAAATAAATTTACACAAATTATATGATGTTAATCTATGTATAAAACTGAATCTATTCATTGTTTGAGTCAGTTTGAAATCTGGAAAAATAATCAATCTAAATTTTGTGTTTTTATAAAAAAATCATTGAGAAAATTTACGGGTCGCGTAACGTTCAATTTTTCGACTTATCTCAGTTTAGCTCATAATAATATGACGACTTTTTATAATAGCTATACCGTCGATGAGCTTTGGTGATGACGTTTGCAGATAATTTTAGAGAAACACCTTTATAGTAATGAACCAAATGATGCAATCCGTTGATTTTGGTCAAATTTAATCAACTTATTTACATACTTTTAGAATAAAAGTTGGGTCTCTTACACTTCATTTTTGCTGCCGTATATTACGATTTTTATGACGAATTTTAGTGCTTATAGTCTAAGAGCTGAAGGGTGATTTGATTAATGGTTTGTGTGAAAACTTAATAATAGTCAAAAAAGATAAATTACCTTGTTTATGTAAAATAGAAATTTTGTTTAAATTACAAAAATGTCAATTAACTTTTTAACTAGGAAATTGTATTATTAAGTTTGCATTCTAATTGTAAAACTTTTTTTACATTTGTTTGTAAATAACTATCCACAAATTTTCAATAATAACTAATGTATAATCTACAGCTGTCTATAAGATTAGTAGACGTATTAATAATATTTATCATTTTGATGACTCTTCAATTTTTCTACACTTACCGATTGGACACTCAATAAATAAATCGTATAAACTCGACTTATATATATTAGTCTATTACTCAACTAGAATTCTATTGCAGTCAGTATAAATAAAGTGAGATAGATTTATATGATTTTCAGCAAGACATACAGTATAGAATAAATGTTGTAGTAACTCATTTTAACATGTATAAATCAATTTTTAATTATGCAAGTCAATGATTTATGAATAATATTTTATCGGTTGTATGATATTTGTATTGGTTTATGTAGATGAATTTGTATTTGTATGAATATTGGGTTTATTTATAAATATGTAGGTAGCAATCGTTCATACTTCCATAACAATTTAATTTTATATATATATATATATATATATATATATATATATATATATATATATATATATATATATATATATATATATATATATATATATATATATATATATATTATATTGTAAAAAAGGAGTAAAAGGATTATAAGTGAAACAACCTCTTCGTATTTTAAACAGGAAAATATTATTACGTTATCGATCGATGTACATTATGTTGGAAATATTCCTTTAAAAATGTATTGTCAACTAGCGAACGATAAGATAAAGCTTATAACATCCTTCAGATTTCTTGAATCAGAATTTCTAAAACAAAATGAATATTCACAACCCTTGCATCTAGTATTGTACAAAATTATTTCTTTTTAATTATTATTCAACGATATTCCTATAAGATAAATGGACATTTTTCAATTTCAAAATTTATCGTTTAATCGAAAGTTTTGATCTTGAGTGTCTTCAAAAATCCAATTGAAAAAACATCTATTTACTTATTTTCTGGAAAATTAGTTTTCATTTCTAGACAAACCTTTCTAGAACTTTTATACAATTTTGTGAAAAAAAAGAAAAGTTGGTCCAGCCGTTCCCATATTTCACAATTATGAAGGAATCTGCCTTAGACTTTTACAAGCTTATTCATTGTGTTATATATTTTTCTTGTGCTGTACTAGCTTCTCTTTTTCGATGTGAACCAAGGTTTAAAATATCATTTCTATAGCTAAATGAAAATTACCAATTTATTTCCATTAAATGATATAGAAGTATTTTGACTGTAATAAATCAACAGATATAATTAAAATAGTATTATTGATGACACAACGATCAATTATTATTAAATTTGTTATGTTATGTTATACACTAGATTTTTAATTACTACACACACACACACAGACAAAATTGAATATTGGAGGTAATTTATTCATTTTACATTGATATCAATATATTTATGGATGAGAAGAGCTTGTTTGATTTGAGTTAGGTAGGTACTTGAAAATAAAATTACCTATATTATTCATATTTATAAGTTGACGGAAAAATTAACACTTTTACTGTGACGCGATTGTAAATACAATATACAACAATTTCATATTGTTTTATAAAAAAATTCATGATTTTGTTTTTAAATGCAATAAATAACATGAAAATTTTTTAAAATGTTAATAAACTTGACTGTTTTTCAATTCTGAATATTTATTTATATAAATTTGCAAATTTATTTGTTTTACGATCTTTATATTCTTTGAAATTTATTTGCATTTGCATAGAAGTAGTTAGAAATGAGATCGAATTTTTACCAAGACAAAAAAATTTTTATTTAAGAGATTTATTATAAACCTCAAGCATTAAAAATTAAAAAAATTGATCTGTTTTTGAGATTTTTATTGTAATTAAAATCTAAAGAATACAAAAATAATAGCGTTTTTCACTTGAGTTTTGACTTTTTACAATTTTTGAAGTAATCGGTGGAATCGACTGTTAGATAAATTTCTTCCTTATTCCCTTAGAAGATTTAAAATCGAGGATATATTTTTGTCTCCAGTAAAGTTCGGTATAACTCTGTATATGAAGTAATTTTGATCCAAAAATTTCGAAAATCAGATCTATATGACGCTTGGATTCTGAATTCTTGAAAATTTCTATTTTAGATTCGTTTCAATCCATTTGTCAGAACTTTTTGTTTATTATATGGTTTAATTACACTTGAAAACTCAATAACTACAGTAAACAATTTTTTCCTTTTTTTCTATAATTTTTAAAATTTTGAAATTTAAAAATTCATCTAAAATTCATTATGTAGGATTTAAGATAATTAATTTGAAGATTTAGTTCCCATAATCGTTGGCAAGTAATAAATATCGGATCAAAGTCGGCTATCGATTAAATTTTAGTGCTAAATTTATTATTATCGGTTAATAATTCGTTAGCACTTCCATATTAACGATAATTGGAATAAAATTTATATATTTACTAATATAGAATGGTGATGATAAAAAAGTGAACCTGTATGATTCCAGATGTATCATCCAGGTACAATTTGGCATGCTATTTCTGAAGTGTTTGATTACTTGGCAAAATAATATTTGGAGCACATTAAACGATTGTTATCTAGTCTACTGTAATAAGTGTGATCTTGTCATCATGTAGTGATTATTCTTAGAATGCTTTCATTCAGAAGTAGCTTAAATTTCTTGAAAAATAGAAAATGAATGATTTGGAATAATTTACTTTTCAAATAATAAAAATTTCAAAATATCCTGGTGAATGAATGATCACGATATAAAGATAAAGCCTCGAAAGTAGAGTAAAAGAAAGATTATTACAGCAAAGAACAATGAGAAACAAAATGAAACTCTACATCGTGTGTTTGATTTTCACTTTGAAAATTCCACTTGTATCAAGTGAAATTAATAATTTAAGATCTTATTAGCATTAATTATATTATTTTTTGGAAATATTTGTGACATTTGTGTTAATTGAAAGGGGACACATTTTTCTTCGCCTTCATGTAAATTGTATGAAATATATAAATTCAATACATAACTACGTAGATATAGTAATTGATGGCAAACGCCCCTTGACGAAAATTGCTCTTTGATTCAATGTATAGATTATATTTACAACTATAAATGTATGTACATCTAAAATAAGGGCAAAATGATGAACTCACCCTTAAATTATATAAATGATGATTTAGAATGAGTACACACATACTATATATACGTATATTGTATCTGCTGTACCTACCCTCCAAACCATTTGCAATCAGCCGCCCTTAAAACCACTGCATTGAGATGTTTACTTAATTATATTCTCATATTATATGTGGATTGTATATACTGAGTACTTTATAATATGCTATCAAATGTTTGTTCGTTTTCTCGCTTACTGAATATAGTTAAGGAGCTGGTGAATGTAATAAAACATCAGTTACTTGATATTCCGTAGATCTTAGAAAATTTGCAAATTCAATATCAAATAGCAAAATAAGTCAAAGTGGATTCGGTTGTAGTTCAAATTAAATTTGCTATCAACATACGAAAATAGAAAATTTTCAAAATAATGATCAAAAAAAAAAAAAAAAAAATACACACATAAGAAAGATGAATCTCTCGTTTTCAATATTTTATTTCGATCGATTCATGCAGTTCAGGTAATGATAACTGTACACAGCAGTAGTATAAAATTGAATATTATTAAAGTGAACTCTAGAATTTTTCGAAGAAATTACGATTTTTTGCACAAATTTCATAGGTTAACATATTTTGTATTTTACAAATACGTATTTCGACTACAAAGTAGTCATCATCCGTATGAAATAGATAGTCGCAAAGATTCTGTGAGGAGATGTTACTCGTTTGTGCAATCCGTCTCCAAATCTAGAAAATCCGATCAAGGAAATTGAGGCAAAAAATCGAAATTTATAAAAACTAGGTATGACATTTATGTCACACCTCTTTCAATGAAAAAAATCAAATATGATAAAATTCCACTAGCTCCTTAACTATTGAGAAATATAACTGAGTTAACATCATACAACAGCCTTACTTGTAATTCTACTAGCAGTAACAAAGCGTTGTTACATGTTCCAGATGAAATTGTATTTGTTATAAACTGTGAACTTATTTAATGAACTAGAAATTTCGTTACAGTAATTTTCGATCAATATATTTTATTGTTCATATTTAAGTAAATATGAGTTTGTTTGTCTAGTATTAGATGACACCTATTATATGGTGATAGAACACAGTTTGATAATTTTATTGGGTTTCAAAATAGCCGGAACTTATTGTTTGAATGTAGACATAACACTAGAGAACTGAATGTCATCCAATATCATCCAGTACTCATGTTTGACTATCTATCATACAATGCTGTTGTACAATGTAATCCTTGGGTGATGAATCCGTATTTCATCGGCTGGATACCTTTAATTTTGCCTCAAGTGCCAAGAGTTTTTGTGTTTCAAGTGTTCAAAGAATTGAGCCATCTATTTACAAAACCTGAAACTTGTTAGTATCATCGGAATTTTCAGTTTAAAGGTTCAAAAATTCATTATGATAAAAAGAGTTTAAAGTATTGAAAAAGTCAACAGTGTTTTTAAATGACTAAATTCTATTCCATAATTGTAGCCAAGTTCTGGAATGCTATAAAAAAAATAATTAAAACTTTTCATGTACGTAATTACAAAAAATAAATCATTTCATGTCACTCACACTCAAAATGGACAAGAGATCGATGCTTTTAAACATCGTATTCTGTCCAGCGAATCATTACTCGAATATTAAGTACTATTATCCATTAATTCATTAATCGAAAAAAAAAACAATGAAAACCTAACATAATTAAAACACAAACAATCAGCTCTGTGTTAAAAACCTTTTCATAATGAGAATAAATGTTTTTCACAAATAATTTTCTATTAAAAAACATAATAATTTTTTCTCTTGTGTTTATTTTGCAAAATGAATCGAATATTATTATTTTTATTGAAAATATTATCATGATTAACTTGATGAAAGAAAGTTGTTGCATTTGTCCCAAAAATAAAAAAAATTATATTCTTGTATTACTTAAGTCAAGTTTCATTTCATTTGAAATTACAGTAACGACCAAATTAATCAATAATGCAATTTTCAATTAATATGAAATTGTAGATATTTTGATGTGAAACCGTCTAGGTTTAATGACGGATTAATCGATATTTCTCGGTGATAAAGCCGACTAATCTAAAATTTGTATAAAATTTTGAAACATTTACAACGCAAATATTTAACGATGGTTTTAAAGCATTTTGAGAAAATCATTCGAATCCATTTCTTGCTACCAAGTTTTAAGCGTAAATTTTAATTAAAAAATACCTTAATTAAGAAATTTTTAAACATTTATGGACTCGATAAACAGAACCATTTACTTATCAATGCTAAAAATTTACAAACATACATTTTTTCACTTAATGTCTTATAAATTCATCTCTCAACTCTAATGATCAACTCTAATATCCAATTGCGTAGTTCCATATTTAATTGCTTACACAAATAATAACTTAAATTTTACTGTAAATAAATTAAAGTTATTGATTTGGCCTATAAAAATGATATACACCAGGTCTTGTTATTGAAAAATATTACGATTATTATCATAATCATCATTGTAAAAATCCTGTACCTATACCACCAACCATCAATTTCACCAACCACCCTTGTGCTAAATAATATATTTTGGGGGATGACATTATATTATGGTATATAGATGAATGCCTGATGTATGACAACATTTAATATGGGGATATAATATTTATAATGATTATTGTTATGTCCTACTGTTTTCTTGTCACCCTATATATGTAGATATATAAATTATGTATATAGGTTTGACATAAAATTAATACAATTGAGTTTTTATAAAATAAATTTGTTATTGTCAATTCACAATATATTTTATTGATATGTAAAAATAATATGGTATTATTTATAATGTGGTATTATTTTGATTTTAAATTTTACTTGTTATTACTTCCATACACATAAATAAGTTCTATAACAATTATTGTACTTCTTTTTAATACTAATACGTTTCAGTTATAAGCACATCTAGTTTTAGATTTAAATCTTAATCACGCCCATACAGTATTTACAGAATCATCTGCATTAAGAATTAGAGGATGAAGGGTCATTGAAATCATCAAGACAAATCTTTTAGTTCAGAACGTTTCGTGTTCTTTATTAACACTTCATCAATCGGTCATAAAAGGTTACTCATTATTGGAATTTTGCTTTTTAATTGGAGTTTAATACTGCTTTCATCCTTAAATCTTTATTGGAGTTTTTATTAGCTAAATGCTATTTAGTGTAATTCTTATTTATCTTATCTTTTTGTTTAAACTTTTTGCAATTGGTCTCTGATTGCCATTTCTTAATTACTCGAACTGATATTTTTGTAAAGCATCTAAAGCCTTACCACTGAGTGCTTTGTTTGACACATGGAGGCTCTGATTTCAATTATTATAAAATAAAATAAAAATTCCATGGTGTTGATCCGTTATTGTTTGATTATAAAACATTCTTCTGTAAAATTTATTTTTGAAATTACATCAATTATTTATTCATGTTCCATTTTTCGTAAAAATAATAATTATTAATTGATTAAAATAATTCTTAGTTTATAATTTAATTATATACGCATTCAATACAAAATAATTGGTCTGTTCGTTGAGATTTTATCCATATACCTAAAGTATATTATTATAGTTATAGATTTGAATTCAAAATTCACTCTTTTGTATTTGAATTGTTTTGAATTTAAATTTATTTTGAATAGAGAAATACGTGGTATACTGTTCACTGTCTGTTCGAAAGTTGTTGATTTCAAACTGAACATGGAAATCTAAAATTTTATACATTGTCTACGAGTTGATAAGCCTTTAAAACGTTCTTTTTAATGTACGAATCGATTTCATTATATCTACAGCCAAGTAAGGGTGTATTGAAAATAATGACATTTTAACTAGTGGGTCCAAAATCTCACTCACGGTGATAGTCTACTCTCATTAGGAAGAAAATGTTGGTAGGCCTCCTATATTGTAATAATTTGTTTATATGTCCCAGTGTATATACTTAACGCATTGACAGGAATGAATACAAACAACAATTTTTGGAAGTTTTTGTTATCGATTCAGAATAAATTATTTAATGAAAAAGTTATTTGTATGACTTCCTAAGATTATATCCACCACTACGTATATTTTGAATAGAGTGAAATACATGGTTTATTGTTTTGTTAATTTATTTTCACTTATAATATTTGAAAGGGTACGGTAGTCAAGTTGAATACGTCAAGAATATCCTTTTGTTTTTCAATTTTTCAAAGGGTTTTAGTATAATTGTTGAGTACTACGTCTTAGAACTGAAAATATTTTTGTTTATCTATTGTAGTAAATATAATCTGTTTTCTACATTGCAAACGCATTTATAAAACAAGAAAGTAAATCCTTTGACATTGTAGGAAACAAAATGTTTTGGGATTTATTTTTGTTGTCACTAATATTGCCAATGGCATCATTTCATAACGATTATAATTTTTATGTTTAGTTTTGTACTTAAAAATTTTGAGGGTGGAAACGTAATCGTAATTTAGCTCCCCAAAAATATTCGTTCTAATAAGTTTTAAAATATTTTGTAATGGGTTTCATACGAAAACACATGACGTGAATCCAAGAATTTGAACATTTTTATGAGATATCAACTAAAAAAATTTTGTTGACCCCCGAATAAAGTTGTTGCTAAGAATAATATTCTAACTTCTTTATTTTATCTTTGTGATCTATAGACGAAGTTATTGAAGAATTATATTAGAAAAAAATATTTAAAACTTTAAATAATATCTTTAATTACAAAATAAACAACAAAAAATTGAAATAAAATTTTAGTTTAAAAGCAATTTGTCAATTAGATCATTAATTACAAAAAATAGTTAAATAATTATTCTTTCATTATAATAAAATACTAACTAATTTTTTCAAACTAAAAAAAGACATTACAGCAACATTTGTTTAAACATAATATTTTATTTATAAATAAATATTATCTTACTTAAAAAGTGTTTTCGCTTAAAAAATGGTTTCATATTACTTAGGGAGTTATAATATATATATTTTTTTTGTTCCTTTAGTTATAATATATTACTATCAGGACATTAATTTGTCTATCATCAGATAACATGAAAAATTAACTGAAATAAATATTTAGAAAAAAGTGTATTTTTACCATTATGTCGTTTGGTATGACTAAAGAGAAACTCTTCAAAATTATTATAATTTATTGTGCAAATATTTAGAAACAAAATATTATTAGGATACGTTGAATATAAAAAAAAATTAAAATGGGATGAAAAAAACAACTCAATTGAAAAACAAATCGATAATTACTGTTTGTAGTCTTTGCAATTTTTGTATTTTGATCCGCAAGGTTTTAGCCAATTTTAAAATAAGAATTACTTTAAAATCTTTATGTTTTTTTTTGTAATCATTAAAATCATTTTGAATGAAAACTATTTAATTAATATTTCTTCGAGTGACGTACATGATGTTTAATATAATACCAATACGGTTGCCAATAAAATGGAAATAAAAATAATAGGCCACTGAAGACTAGATTTTAAAACTTTAAGCGGAAAATTTGTATCTATCAAATAGGGGAACAGGATTCATACTTTATACTGGGAAAAAATAATTTTGCTAAACAACTAAAATATGTTGTAACTCCTGGCAGAATCAGAAGTCTATTTTGTATATATTTTTGGACGTATGCATGTGGGCTATTCTGCCATTATCCATTCACTCATTTATCACCAATGTAATAGTTTCCAAGGATTAAAGCGTGCTTTAATAGAGCTTTTGTATAACGACCGAAAAGACAATACAAGGCATATTCATAAAGTTGTTAAACGTAAGGTATTTGCTATAAAACAAATCAGGAAAGAGGAAAATACATCATTTCTTTATAAAATTATTATTAATAGTTTTTTTCAGAGAGAAATCCATCATGCCTGAAACACAGTGTATAACTCCATTTTTACAAGGAGTTTTTTCATGACAATGTTTTCAGGGAACTGCGCAGTCTGTATGACTTCATATTAATAACATGATACTGTAATGTCGATTTCAGTATAAATTTTAATATATCAAAGTTTAATTTTCAGAAAAATGGAAAACATGAATGTAAATATAAAAAGTTGAATCACGATCAATGCCAAATGAAACTGCAAAAACTTTGTTCGTTTTGAAGAACATTAGAACGCCATGTGATCCTACAAAAAGCCTTCATAAATGCATTGTTGTCGGGAAATGTTTTTGTATATCAGAATTTTAAACTAAAAATTAAAACTAAAATAAATTCTAAAGACACTCTGTTAAGTTTGGATAAATTGCGTTTTGGATATGTTGACGTATAAAGAGAATATTATTTATAAAAAGTCGTCTGGTCTATGTTTATCATATAAACAAATATCATTATTATTTCTATACTAGTAAAATATTGATGGTATGTGTAGTATATTATGTGTTGTGTGTATCCTTAAATATAAGTTTTTATTTGTTTATGTAATAAATATTACAACTATTGCTGCACTTGAGGCTAAAACCAACATAAGACAACTTTGTTTACCACATATTATAAGCATTATTATATATATATATATATCTTAAGGGATATTATATTGTCGAAAATCTTAATTGTAACAAAGTATTATTACTATACTCTGGTACGACGTGAGAAAAAATTATATCAAACTTGTGTTAATCATCACAATAATACAACCTTCTTGTCCACAAAATCTCTTATAAATAGAACAAAGTAAACAAATTATTTTTAAAATGTGATATTTTTAAAATTCTTATAAATACTTCTATAAACAAGAGTAAGACACACTTTATGATCCTTGGTGTTATTTAAAAGAGACAACGTGCTCAATTTATTGTAAAACTGTGTTCAAGTTTAATGGTGTAAGATCTAGAAATGCTTATAACAAAAAAACTATTTGCTCTGGAAGTTAATGTACGAATCCAAAGCTTTAAGTACATGTTACTTATTAGGGGTATCAGTCTGCCGAAGTGGATAGTGGTGGTAATTGGATAACGTGAGAATTCAATATATGAAAAAACTTAAAATTACTTATAAATTTCGATTTTTTTTCCCAATTTCCTAGATCAAATTATTTTGTATTTTTATAAATACGTATTTCGACTACAAAGTAGTCATCATTAGTATGAATTAGCTAGTTGTAATGATTCTCTGAGGAGATGTTACTCGTTGCTAATTTGGTGACGGTTTGCACGTTCAATATCAATGGTTTCGAAACCTTACTTCTCGATAGTTTTGATGTTTTTTGATAAAACAAGAGTAATTAAGTTACTCTGAATAATTAAGTTAGCGATTTCAGTCAGCCTCAAATATACACATTGTGGACTTAAGTTTATTCAACCTTCAAAAACCGGCGAAAAGTTCAAAATTTTTTGTTTGCTGTTTATGGAGTTTCTTGAATAATTTAGGTCTAAAAAATTCAAAAATAATATTTATTTAACGATCGGTCGACTAATTTTTGAGATATTGCATGAAATACAACCGATAAATCGGCCTCTGGATCGGATTTTTAGCAATATCTCAGAAATTACTAGTCCAATCGTTAAATAGTTATTATTTTTGAAATCTGCGGGTTGAAATTACCCTAGAATATGTATTTCATCCAAATGGGGGGCAAAAAATTTTGCCGATTTTTTCGATTTTTTCAAAGGGGTACCCCTTAAAAAAATTGCGAAAATTCGGAAAAAAATTTTTTTATCCAATATCGAGAAAAAATGTTTATAAGTATATTTTGATCCGTAGATTTCAAAAATAACATCTATTTAACGATCGGATGCTTAGTTTTTGAGTTATCTGCATAAATCCGATCTAAAGGACGATTTAGCGGATGTATTTAATATAATATCTCCAAAACTAGTCGACCAATCGTAAAATAAATGCTATTTTTGAATTTTGCAGATCGTAATTATCCTAGAAAATTCATAAATATCACCACCATAAATAGCAAAAAATCCATATTTGCACAACCGTCACCTGCTTATTTGGTGACGAGTAACATCTCCTCAGAGAATCTTTACAACTAGCTAATTCATACTGATGATAATTACTTTGTAATCGAAATACGTATTTATAAAATACAAAATAATTTGATCTAGGAAATTGAGGCAAAAATCGAAATTTATTTTCTCGATTAATATATTTTTTCATTATCGTTAGTTTTTTAATATTTTAGATTTGCACCTAGTATATAAGTTATGTAATTGGAACTTCAGACTATACTTAGATAAAGGAATATAAAGTGACAAAATGTGATTTAGTTTGAATGAAATAGATAAATCTGTGTGATTTTATGCATTGACATGCTGAATACAAAACGTTTCATATATCTCACTATACAAAATGCGCAGTACTCTAGAAAATACCTTAACAATTTAGAGATATATAAATATGTATAAACTTTGGTGTTATATTTTATATATATACTATTAAGGTAGGAGGGGCGTTATCAGTTTCGTAAAATAGATAAAGAATGTATTTCATGTATTTAGCGTCAGTCATAATTTTATACTGACAACAGTTATATCACAGTACTTTGAAAATATAGTACAGCGAAAGAAAAACTGTTGCGCATACATTGATTGTATTCACATTGTAGTGAAATTAATTGCTTTGATAAATAATAAATTTCAGAACACTTCATTTAAATTGTAAAATTGTTTCATTGTATAACAAAACTGGTTTTGTGTGCTTGAATTTGACAGTGAAATATATTTTATTTGATTTTGATTATAAAGTTTTGTAATTTATAGGGAGGCATGAGACAATTGTTTTTGTTTATGTGAAAATTTTGTTTGATGTGAATTTTTAATCAATTTTATGGCACAAACCATTCTGCTGTATGTATGAAATTAGTTTTTTAATGTTTTTTTTTTGTATATTAAAAATTTATAATCTGTGATAAAATATTGTTTTGGAAGGTATCGCTGATAAGAATAACATGTGTCCTCAATTTATTCCCACGTAAAACATCGAATATGGAAACGGCAGATTTTTTAATAATATTAATATTGATATAAATAGTTTTCTCATCGAATCTTAAATCTGGCTACTTGATATTTGCGTGAAAATTCATGCTTTAAGATAGGTGTGAATTTTCAAATATTTCTCTAACTTGATTCTCATGTAAGATTATACTTTGGAACTAAGAATATGCAACAAATTATTTGTGCTTGCCACAAATGACATGAAAGCATATAGCCTTTATCAATGACATCATATCTACATGAACACTGAGGAATGAATTGCTTCTAAATAGTTTTTCAATTTTTACACACTTTTTGATTTTGTAGAGGAAGTCTCAAATAAAATTTGAAACAATAGAAAAGTAGAGCTCGGAAACTAGCCTGAAATAAACAATTAAAAAGTTTTGTGTAAGTGCAAGTTTCTAAAGACTAACCTTTAAGCATATTTAAGGGAAGTGTTATTGAAATAAAGGTTTCAAAAAAGTGATGATGAGTTATTTTAAAAATTATACATGCAAACTGCCACAAAAATCGCGACACAAAGACATAAATATTGTCATAAATAGATCGAGAGAATATCATAAGAATAATAATAACAAAAATACTAAGGTTTTTCCTATGTTCGCAATAGGCTGGGTGCCCACAATCATATCAAGTCATTGATAAATGCATAAAAAAATTTCTATATGGCATAGTTATGATTAGTGTAATAACTGTTTTCTCTACAAAAATTCTGAAAAGACTGCTGTGTTCTTTTCTGGAGCCCGTAAAATTTTCGACTGTCCTCACAAGCCTCAAATTGATATAAATCCGTTTTTAGTTGCAGTAGGAATATCATTCAATAAAAAATGTAAAAACTACTTTGACCGCCAGGTAATAAAATCAGATGTCCGTTGTCCGATAACTTGAATATTATGAAAAATAGCGATTTGTCTAATCAAATGTTGGATAAAATCGTTTTTGTATTTGTTTTTAAATAACATTTCGAAAAAAAAAACAGATTTACGTCAATTTTAAACCTGTGGCGTCAATCGGAAATTTTTGGAAGCTCCGAAAAAAACCCCATAGAATTTTGTAGGGCTAAACGATACAATTTACAAATTTTTAGAAGTGTATTTATCACCGACTTGATATGATAAGGGACACCGGGGCTATAGTATATTCATGTTTATAACAGAGAACACCAACATCATTATTTTTAATATTTGTACGATAAAATAAAAAATGATGTGTAAGAAGAACGTAAAAACTTTGAAAATGTATTTTAAGTTTTTAGATTTGCTATAGTTTACCGCATTTTAAGTTCAAAAATAAAGTACAGTAATTATATACAATTCTGAAGCATCTCCCACAAAAAGCATTTGAAAAATGAAATGACATATACGTTTCTTTGCGATATACTTTACGATATCGTTTATAAATATTAAGGTAACAACTAATTGTAATTTTTAAAATCAACTGGGAACCCATTTAAAAAAGACTAGACTACTAATATAATTTATAAACCTTTTATCTTTGCTAAAGTAGGTATTACATCTGATAAAAGATTGTATATATGTTCAGATAATTTGAATTTATCGATTACATGTTCAACGAAATCAAAGTTTTATTTATAGAAAAAATCGAATTATAATATTAATACTTTTTTAAATTATTGTTGTTTACTGTTACTGCTTGGTTTCTTTGATTATTCGCTGTTGGACTTAAGCATTTTAGTTTAAAAACGTATATTTTGTCTTCATTACATTTTATCCTCTATCTTATATTATCTGAAAAATTGGAGCTGAGCTATCTGGTTGGTTTATAAAATGTAGATTTAAAAAAAAAAAATTAACAGGATTATATAAGGAAGTAATAAAAATTATATTTATTTTTTCAACGCCTTATCACGTTTTGTTCTTATTTCACGTATATATTTTGCATATTATAACTTACAAATTATTAATCTGACTGAAGACTTTTTATATGAAGATATCTAATAATAATTTTGATATTTAAGACGATAAATTTTTCACTTAACACAAACAATTAAATTATCTAATTATTTCAATGGTAAGCTAGTAGTTGGATTGATAAGATTCAAGTTACCACACGAATAAAGCAATGTTTATATGTGACTTCCAACAAAAGATGCGCTTTTTTTGGATCACTTTAAAAAATTTAATTATTTATTGTATAAAACAGTTAGTAAATATTTATCAAAAAATATTTCCTAATCAATAATTTGCAATCACATTGTCACTTACCTACTATATATAAATAGGGACAAAAATTTTTATGAATACAATTTTATCATATGATAAGCTAGTAAAAATATATACATTAATCCATCAAATCAATATGTCATCAATTAAAATTTTTTTATTATTGTTTTCAATATATAGAATTAGTTGATTTTAAGTTTATTACAAATATTTAATTTAATATTTGATAAATACTTTATTACGTTAAATAAGTACATGCGATTTGTAAAATTTGCAATAGTAACTTAGTAACCCCTCTAAGTTACGAAAATACGAAACGGTTAAAGTTATCGAGATATATTTAATACAATTCAATCTTTATTTACCCTTTTTTTAAACAACATAAAGTACGCGTAAAAATAATACAATGGGGAATATGGTAGTGAAAGGGAAGGTGTTTAGCTTTGGCGATTTTGTTGGAAACTATCCCAGAAACAAACTTTATTTAGTCTTGCACATAAAGAATCTATTTGAGCTTTCCATTAAAAACTACTGTCATACCAAACAACTTTCACCGGAAGCTACACTATTCCCGGGTGCGAAAGGAAAGAACGTTTTGTCCCTGTATTCCTACAGGAACGGGAATGTGACGTCCGCTAGTTATTTATATTTGCAATTAGAATAATTACTAACGCAATTTATTATATCATTTTCAACCCAATAACTACAAATAAATGTAATTTTTTGTAATTATTCAATAAATTTTGATTGATTAATTTGCTATGCAAATTACTATGTATTCTTTTAATATGTAATAACATATTAATATGTAATTTATGATTATGTAGTAACAAATAATTCTGTATTTTTAGAATTTAAATTGAATTATTACAAAATTTAAGATACCCGCGAAGCATCAATCAAAAGCTTACGAATAGATACTAAACAAGATGTTAAAAACGGGCTGTACTTTTATATTCAACATAATGTAAATTTTCTGAAAATAGCTCTTTATTTGGCAAATAAATGCAATGATGTAGAAAAATAATTATGTTTAACAAGTATATGTTTTCATAAATATATTTTTTCCGATTAATACGAAAGTTTTTTCTTCCATCATATATTTTCTTATTTTATAAATAAATTAAAATTTATATTACGTCATATATCCTATGTAATGCAATGTTGAGATACTTCTTGAAACTTTTGCTTGTTTTTTTTTTTTATATTTTTAAAAAGAAAAAGTCAGTAAATCAAGATTTATTACGTTGACAAGACGAAGAAAAACTTTTTTCATCACTTTATGAAAAATAACTTCGATATCAACAAAAGTCCATCTTTCTATTCATCGTGTTTGTTGTTGTCTTCCTATTCGCATTTTTCTTTATTGAGATAAATTTATATATGATGGCGGGCTTAAAATAATTTAGAAAATAAGTCAATAAACTATAGACACATATTATGGGTGATATGGTAAATAGGAATCGAAATACGACTCGTAAATGAATAAAATAATTTATTGCTAATTGATCGCAAATTTGAGATGACAGAATTTTGTCTACGTTTTTCCACGAACATTGAAATACGTAAATTATTGAGAAAAAGAGTCAATCAAGAGGGTACGCAACATGTAGAATACTTTATTTCTGATTAAAACTATAGTTTAATTTTTGAGATCTTCAGCCAAGTGAGTGAACTATTATTTTTAAAAACTTTTATACTATTACTATCAATGTTAACTAGTGTTTAATCACTTTAACTGAAGATGAATTTGACAATAGCAATGGATCAGATTCATAAACAAACGATACAAAACCAATAGCTAATTTTCCTGCAATAAAACATTCGCTAAAAAAAAACAAAATGAACAAGAGTTTTTCAAATTAAATTGTTTATATTCTCACTATACACATTATAATGATATTTAAAACACAAATAAGTACATAACAACTGCATGGTGTAGAGGAGATACTTTGTAAAACAGTCATAAATATTTTATGTGAAATTCTAGTTGAATGGTGTTTGTTATGTTACAAAACCACATCTCTTGTTACTTTTGCCATGCCACACACTCTTATTCTTTGGAATTGGTATAAAATAGCATTTATTTATCTCTTTGTTTTACACTCTTCGATATATATATACTCTACTTCTATCTCATTCTTATTCTCACAAGACGTTTCAAAGCTTCTTATCATAAAGTTTTCATCTTTATATAAATAAACATTATAAAAACAATATATACTTATGTATCATCTAATGTGAGCGTATGATGATATATCACGATTGACGAAAGTTATGAGGTGATGTTCAATTCTTACTCTAATTTCCAGCAAAATATACCTTTTTGAAATAAATATCTCGAAGCAAAGACGTTCTTAAGCTATTGTCAATCTATAATTAAGATCCGTTTTGTCAGATATTCAACAAAATAACATTTCAGAATCATTTGTTTGACCAAAGAATACAAACGCCCATAAAAGCTCACATATCCAAATTGATTATAACTGTTCAATGTCGGTATTTAAAGTGATTACCATCAGTGAGTAGTAGGTGTTCATAACTGTTGAATGTCGGTAAAGAATAGACATCTACAATCTTTTAGAGAAAGAAATAGATTGAATTAGAAAACTGAATGTCATTCAACCTTTATTGCTCTATCAATATGATGAGTGTATGTTAAAAATTTCTTCAACTCTGTGAAGAAGCATACCCTCTTAAAATAATTTTTACAGGGAAAGAATTCTTAAGGTAAATATTTCTAGGTCAGACTGAAATATCCACAAATGTATTTTAATGAAATTCGAATACAAGAAGGTGGTCATAGACACTAAATTTTACAAACCAAATTTTTTGGTGCCTTATATAAATCTTTTATAGATATATTTAAATATTACTTAAATAGATCAACCTATAACTCTCTACACATAATATATTTATCTCATTTTAATTATATAAATCAAATTGAAATAATACAGAAAATAACCCCAAAAATCACAAATGAGATAAAATCTTGTAATTTGATATATAATTTCTTTATTAAATAAATTACTTTTTGTCTCTATTATAACTACAAGAAACACTACGAAATTATTATGTTAGGAAGAAAATAAAATAATGTTAGGATTTACTACGATTGTATTTACTGATTCATCATTAATTGTATTTCATTACATATTTTTGAAAAATATAAAATTGATTTGTAATTTTCTTTCTTTTAAAACATAATTCTTTGATGTGTATTTTACATGATTCTCATTGCAATCATTCTTTAACCGACTTCAAAACAGTATGTATTTTTATATTTTTTTAAATGTGTTTTCGTAAAATCTCATCGTTTTTGAACCGATTTTATTGAATCTTTTTTTAGTGGTAAGGAACTGTGAAGTAACCGAAAGGTACCAAGGGTGGTATCATTATAATGAAACCAGGATCAAGCTCCTAAGCAGAAAGAAGAAGCAAAAACAATTTTTAATGATTCTTAAAAGAAAAAAAGAAAAATTGCTCAAAATAAAAAAAAATAACCTCCTTCAAAAAGTGAACTAAAAAGTAAAAAATAATTTTTAATTAAAAAATTCTATAAACAATTTCCTGATCAATGACCTTTTGGAGTCAGTATCAATCTTATCCTTAATTAAAAAATTTATTGTATGGCGTCGACTGAGGTAGGTAATTGGCCAGAAGAAAATATTTTTTTTACTTCTTAGTTCATTTTTTTAAAGGCGGTTCTTTTTTTGAAAAATTGTTATTTTGTGTGTGTGTAGCTAGCTAGCTATACGTGTTACTTAGAATGAATGGATTATTGTATATGTTTCCACTTAATCTGCAATCCGTTATACTAAGAGTGTTAAGTATAGGTACAGTGCTTCTATGAAACAAGTGAAATATGAGTTCAAAAATACTTTCACCATAAACGGTATCACCTCTTAAATAATTATCCAGATTGTTATTCCTGATTCTTGCGACTGCTGAGTCGAATAGCTTCCGAGAACATCCATTAAAAAGTCTCCCGTTTTTAGAGGCTGGAAGCTTTTCTTAATTTTTTCAATATTTTCATTCCAAATCCGTTTGATGATTCTTAAGGGTTGAAATAAATCAAATATAGAATCTAAATTTAAAAAAAAAAATAAAACTTTTGTGTATCGAATATACTTTTTAAAAAAATCGATAAAAAGTCGATATTATTTTAAATTGTTTGATTTCCCTACACCAGTTGATTTCCTATACAGGTTTAAAATTTCAAAAGATATTTAAATATAAAAAAATAAGTCATAATATTTTCCTACCAACATTTTGTACGGAAAAAGGGTTATCAAAAGGTCAAAACCTTTTGAATGACAATAAAAAGAAAAAATTCATTCAACTTGACACATTTTGGAAAACATATGACATACACTTAAAAAAAGGAATATTTGAATATACTTTTTATTTGTCCGGCTTTCACTGATATATGTATGTCTTTATCTTGGGTACAATAAAATAGTAACTTTTGCAATATTGTATTGTTGTATTATGTAAAACATATACAAAGATAAAGAAAATATTTTTGATCATTCTAATAAGAAAATACAATGAGAATTTCTTACGATACAGATGAACGCGTTTGAACTATATCGATAAATATACATTTGGCTCGACAATATTACAACTGTACATTTTCAGTTCACTAGAATAACTGAAATCATTTTCAAGCCATATAGATTATTGTATATAACATAATGTTCAAATACAGAATATCTCCGACCAAATATCCACTTAATTTCTCTACATAAGTATTTTGTTATTTCTTTTTATCCAATAAAATTCAAGAGACGCTGAAAAATATTATTGATTAAGATAATGAAAGAATCACCTAACCCCTGCCTGTATTTTCATAAGTGAATAAATGAATAGGCAAAATGGTTCAATTGAGTTCCATATACTTGCAATCCATGTTTTTTAGAGTAGGATTGAAGAAAATGTTTAGATTAAGTTCGAAGTCAGAATAGATTACATGTAATGCAGGTAATAAAATACAGTTCTTAAATGTACCCACTACATATTTTGTCTATTTTAATAATGTTATTAGAAATAATTCAAACATACATTTTTCCAAAAGCTTTCGACATGTACTGTACTATAGTTTCTGCAATTAATGCAATATTTATATGTTGAAAGTTATATTAAATAGGGTATACCAAATTTCATAATATTGATAATAATTATTTTTTAATTTATTTTGCGAATATTAAATAGACATACAATGTATATTAAATTATAGTTCATAAGAAGTTTACTTTTCTGAAAGCAATTTAATTCAACAATTGATTGAGTATTAAGACAGAATTGGGCCACAAGTGCCCAGCTTTAAAACTCTTAATGTATTCAAAATAAGATTTGTTGATTTTATGAGTAGTCTATGAGCCACTAAATAAGATTCATCTATCCTACTCACCTAGTAAAACTAAAAAACCAAAACTGATTTTCACAATTTTTTGCACCACTTTGTCGAAGAATACAAAAACTAGAAAAGGAAAAAAATTGATGTTGAAACTAGAAACCATACACAATTTAAAAGTGTGATAGCCTTCTATTACAGATATTCTACTTCATTTTTCGGGTAAAAGTATTATTTGCAAAATAAAAAAGGAAGAAAATATTGTGGAAAAGTACTGAAGAAAAATACCAACTGTAGTGTTTAGTAGTGTGTGTTTACGTAAATGTTGTGTATAGTCTTTTGTATTTTCTCGTTGTGTCGTAGCCATTCGTAGTAAAAATAGTACCTCAACAAACACACACACACATTTAATATACTCGACGTTATCCATTTCGTAGTATAAAGAGTAATGGTTTCCGCCCTTATGCACGCGTATAATACGTATAGTTTTTTTTATTCTTAGAGTACACCATCAAATATTTTTAAAATTATAATAACTTCGTTTTTTCCGTTATGTTTGGAATTTGGTTCTTTTTTTTGTGTAAAAAATAAAATCTTTCTTTTCTACACCTTTTTGATTCTATATTTATTTTGAGAAATTCAATTATGGTGAATGTATTTTTCAATGAATGCTATCATCATACGGAACATTCGGTGTTTATTTTATGGCGACAAATTTGAATTTAAGTATAAGTATAACATTTTATGTTGTGCAATTTGTTAGCGAATATTTTTTTAACTAATGCAATATATATATATATATATATATATATATATATATATATATATATATATATATATATATATATATATATATATATATATATATATATATATATATATATATATATATATATATATATATTTTATCAAGAGGTGGAAATGCATCAAACTGCACTTACTTTGCCCGGGATCACTGGCTTACTATTGCCTATTCAATTATGGCCGCTGTGGACGTCTCCTTGATCGATCTCCCTGGATAATCTTTTTCATCTTGGCCGCTGCATCGGCCACTGCTTTCCAAATTTCCTCAAAGCGGACCATCAGGCCGACGAGGTTTTCTGGCGTACCATGGCAATGGAGAACAGCATATATATATTATTTGAGTGTATATATACTCAAATTGTATCCAAACAATTGAATATACGGAAAAAGTTGGTGAACAAACGATGTAAAAGGCAACAAATATAGACATTGCAATAATCTAAAGTCTCCATAATGTTTACTAAAATCTAAAAAAATTTAAAAATACGGAAACATTTTTAACTGTTAAAAGTGCAGTATTATATAAAATTATTATAGAAAATTGTTTATAGCTAATTATATTCAAATCTGCAATAATTAAAACTTTTGAATATTATAAACAATATTTTAATAAATTCTCACATTAATAATAAAATTTTCGAATACATCACATCATATCAAGGGAATTATATATATTATAATAATATATGCTTGAAAAAAAAAAAAACATTAATTATTATAAAAAAAAAACTTTTCTTGTATCTAAATTATCCTCGAATATATATTTATATATATTTAAAAGTTGGCACCACCATAAAAAAAATTGTTTTATTTATAATTAAATTCCTTTCTTTTTTGTAAACTTTATTCATTTATTTTAAAACACTGACATTTAACACAAAATATATTTAAAGTGAAAATCTTTAATATGATATAAAAAAAAATACATTAAATTACAATACTCGGACTATAGTACAGTGAGCGAACTTATATGTGTTCGAATAAAGACACATTTATAAAATGTTTATAAAATTTGAAATAGTTTGAAGGTTTTTCCTAAGTGCAAATCAACATAAATCATCGTATATAATTTATTGACTTTACAATTTATGTTCCTGTTAGTTCATATTTTGTGAAAATATACCATTGATCTTTATTAAATGGATAGCTGTTATCATAGCTCTCCATTAGAACTAATATAATAAACATCAACGTCTTGTTTATTAAATAGATAGCTTTTCTTATAACTCACTGTAAAACTCCACAAGTTTTGTTAAAAAAATGAAAATCCTTCGATCGAGACCTCTTTTATTTGCTATAAGCTGGATAAATTTCTATCAAATGATATATCATTAAAGTTTCAGCCAAGCTGCGATATTAACTAGCATTTAGTGAAGGGGCTTCGACTGCCCTTTTAGAATACCTCTAATGCATTTTTAGAATTTGTTTTTTAAACTAGGGATTAAATGATAAGTAACCAAAGTTTCATTGGCCACCATTTTGAAAATTAAATAATTCCCTTGAATTAATTGATTTAAAATAAGTAAAAAAAAAATAACTGACAGTATTAATCGTTTAGATATATCCATTATCCATATATCCATATACATTTTCTAGCGTTATAAACTAAAATATAATTACCTGGTTAATTAATATTCTGCATATATCGAGTATATTTAACTAGTAATTTGCTTTGTTCGATCTCGCAAATCGGTAAATTTTTCAAATGCCCCATTGTATTTAAGCTCTTAAACAACAATTTTACTCGTCACATACTGTATACAGTCCGATATATACGTGTTTTATGTATTATGTGAAGACAAAAAAGGCATTAAGTTTTCCATTATAGTATGTATTCTAACACATCGTATTTATATAGACTTTTAATAGATTTATGTGAATGTTTGAACTTTGTATGTGCCATAGTGAAGAAAGATAGAAAACTTGATTAAAATTTATTGAAGATTGTCCTATATATTACAATTTTTGCACATGAAGCACAAATATCCATCTATTTCTAATCTATATATATACTACTCCATTATGAACAAAAAAAAAATTCTAACTTTTGTTCTAAAAGATTCTGGATGACATCAATCCATAACTAACAATTTTCTTTTATGTCTATGTATGTTTATGTTTGCAGAAATTTAGTATTTCTATTTCATTTCAATATATAATCAATACATGTAGGCTTTGTTGTCTTATGTTTGATAATTGAAGCACGTCTACGAATTTGAAATGATTTTTAAAAATTAATAAAATTTCAATGTTTGAGAAAAAAGTTTAATTAAATTTCTGAAACAGAATTTTTGCATCCAATTTTACTAAGTACATTTGGTAATTTTTTATGCAAAAATTGATAAAATCGAATTTATTTAAGGATTGGATGCGTAGTTTGCTAGAAATCTTTCAAAAATCGTATTCTGACAGATATATCTGATAGTCGTTTCATGTGGCATCCAAGAATCTAGCCGTACAATCGTACATGAATATAATTCCTAGGCAAGACTTTAATAAAATGATTAAAAAACTATAATAAAAAGTTTAAAAAACATCAAAGTTTACTCAAAGTAAATTATAGATACAGAATTTGCTTTTAAACCGAGATCAAAAAAGTAAGAGGTTATTATTTCGTCTGTTTCTTTTTTATGTATATTTATATTGTTCGCCCCTAACTGCTGTATTCATTTATGAGCCAATTTTATGAATTCTTCATTCGATGGATTCAGTATAGCTTGAAAGTGGTCCCACATTATTTTGAGAAAAAAATCCATCATTAAGTGGAAGAAAAAATCTATCATTTTGCACATGAACGATTTGTTTTGCCTGTTGCCTTGTTTTGCCTATTTTGATGAAGCTGATAATAAACATTGAACCAATTTTTATCATGAAATACTATCAAATACAGAGGAATGTTAAATTTTAAACATTCGTTTAAATTAATCGTTGGTTTAATTTTAAACACAAGCTGAAATTTTACAACCGTAGACTCGTAACAGTTTTGATGTATTTAGAAAAACAAATTTGGTGACAATTTGACATAAGAAAAATAAGCCTAAAACATTTTCTTTACATAACTTATTTATTTCTTTGTCTTATGCATAACAGAAAAGGATATAATCAAAAGAAATGATATTATTTTATATAAAAAAGACTAAAAAACCATAAAAATACAAACAAATATATTATAAGATGCAATAAACATATATTTTATATATAAGTTAAAGGATATAAAATATGTTGAGCCTAAAGGCTTTAAAACTAACTCTGTCTTCATTCAATGTCTGTCAACTAACAAAATTGAATATATAAATTTATTTAAATATTTATGGGTTGTCTTTTCAAACTGTTTTTCTTTTTATTATATGCAAAAATTATTTCATTCTTCTTTCATTTTTTTTATGATAGTGACAATTTTTCAAAGTAATATATTTTTAGGACTTAAATAAATTTATTTACCACAAGTTGCTCCCCCCTCTACATTGTAGAAATTATTTTCGCGAAGAAACTTTTGATATTAATCTATTAAAATCCCATTGTATTGTTTTTCAAGAAATATTTCTAGGGCATTTATTTTTTAATTGCCAGTCCAATCAATATTCAAATATTATATGTAGCATTTTGTACAACGATTGACTTTAAAGGAGATTCGGAGAACTTCGTTTTGATATATATGGATCATTGTGGTGCTTCAGCTTTTACGGATCTTGGTGTAGATTCGTAATTATTCATTGGTATTGAGCATGTTTTATCTTGAACGTTATTATTTGAATTATATTGAATGGTATTTGAATTATTATCATTTTGTTTAGTAATCCTTGAACTAGGTCCTAATGACCAATCCTATGCTTTGTTGGTTCAGAAAGGAAAATTATCTAAGCAAATAAATTAATTGTTAGGTAGTCTGCGTATGAGCATTTCAAATAATATATAAAAAATCAAGTCAAAAGTTTCAAAATCTAAAAATAAGAACAAATAATCATTATTGGCAAAACAATTCATCGGAATAAGGTTCAAAACAATAAATACTTATTGATTTGTGATTCTGGAACCGGCGGAATAAAGTTTGGCGATGTTGTTGTAACCGATTTGTTAATACGTGTTCTTGTATAGGAATTCGGTAGGGAGTTCACAATTTGGTGGTTATACGTAATTCATCGCTATATTAATGTGGTGACTATAAACAGTTTCAACTCTATATTAAAGTGGTAGTACACTCAATAACGCACGAAATCTTGGTAAGTTCTTTACCATAAATGCTGAAATTCGGCTACTATACTTGCTTAATATTTATTTCCAAAAAGCTTTATAAATAATAAAAAGAAAATTCGACCTTGCCAGGATTCGAACCTGGAATCTTCTGATCCGTAGTCAGACGCGTTATCCGTTGCGCCACAAGGCCTGTATACAAATTTGAAATAACACAAATAAGTTTTATAATTTTATAAATTCACAAACTGCTTGTTTACAGCATAGATGATGTATTTTTACAATATAATTTATAAAACTGTTAGTGTAATTTCAACAAGATAATAAAATGTAATAAATTATATTCAGAACAAAGTTAAAACATAATAATAATTATTTAGTATGCAAACATTTTAGTTTCTAGCAACAAAATATCCAGTTCTATTGAGTACTGACTAGACTACTATCTACATATAGTTTATCAACACTATATAACTAGACGCAGACAATATATAGTAACTATATTTACGTGTTTATACATTATATTAAGTACAGCTTGTATATTTTTAAATTCTTGTATTCAAAAATTTATATATTGCGTATACGATCATGATGTCTGTGCTCAGCAGGAATTTAGCAAAAAGTCTTATCAGGAGTACTTTTTTCGAAATTGTCATAATATCCTTCAGTAATTTTCTTTCATCGACAAGCATCTAAAGAAACGTTTCTTCTAAGTACAATTCTAAAACGACTTTAAATTAATTGTAGTTCTCAGAGGAAGATACAGAACTTTATGATGCAAAGTGATATAAGATTTAATATAGTTCTGTAACGGCAGCAGCAGTTATTATTATTAATAAAGAAGAACAAAATTTTTCAACGTAACCATATTGTGTTTTGTTTTATATTATGTTATTTCAGATTTTCATAAGATCTACATATGAATACTCAATTTCAGCTCAATCGGTAAACGGGACGGCCACTTCTAAATATGTGTATTTAAATTTTCTAAAAGATTAAAAGCATACTGATTTTCTTGGGAACATCTATAAAATATTGAAATTTTTATCCATACTATGTTGAGCACACTCAGCCTATGAACATCATAAAATTACACAATTAGTAGTAATAACGTTAATAATATTTTGCAGATGCGTTATGTTGTTTATATACTATATATAGATAGTAACATAAATGCATTCCATGCTGTGTGTATGCTAGTCGGAAGTTGAATCAAGTGTGAAACGGAGATTACAAACTGTTTGTTATAAATATATGTTTGTAACATGTTCAAAATGCAATTCTCTGAAAGGAAGTGGTCGTACTCGTATAGATATGTCTGTTTTTCTCCCTAAATGTCTACGTTTCGAAGTAATCTTTGATACTACCATAAAGATTGAGCACAATGATCATTTTCGACAGTAGCTTTTATTTTATATTTAGCAACTTAAAGAATGGGTCAATTTATTTTTTTAATTATCTTGGTAATGGGCAAACGTTTGCAAATTTCGACAAGCAAATAAAGACTAATTATGTGAAAATCTAGACATTTTTGTTACTTATGGCATAGCTATTATTTATGTTTCATGTAAGGACATTTTGATTAGAGTTATATTTGTTCTTTTTTGTATTTTTGAGTTATAATTTCAAATTTATTTTTGTGGAAATAAAAGCCTAGCATTTATGTGCATTTTATTGAGGATTTTAATGATCTGCATTACAATTTTTGAGTAGATAATTTAAATTTTCAATTTTTTTTTTTTTAAATAATCCGATACACATTTGGTCACACATTAGATAATAATTTTTCAAACTGATAAACAAAGGATCAAAATAATCAGTAAAAAATTCACATCTAACAACCTAACTCTCGCTTGCCATTATTGTAGAGAGGCTTCTGTCAATAATATATCCCTATTTATTAAAAACTAAATGAACATGAGTAAAACATGACAGATTAAACAACAGAGAGCAAAAAATTAAAAGTAGTACCATATATAAAATATAAAAAAAAAAAAACATATACAAACAAAATGCAGTCATACCAACAACAAACCAACAAAACGAAAAACTTTTACAAATGAAATGTTGATGACGACACAATTTATATGTGTACAAAAAACCCGTATAAAATAGTAAAAAATTATATAATGTTTAATACAACGTGTTCTAAATTGTTACAATATTACATAACTTCAATTAAAAATGTCCGTTGTTTCCAGCGATCACAAAAATGCTTAAACGATTTCTATTTAAAACTTTCTACTATAAAAATGAAAACAGGACATGCCTTTGTTGTAATAACTTCAAAATCTTTTTATGAATCTTCCTAATCGTTTCCTGAAAATTAACTCCAACTCCCGTAAGTTGCGTTTCAGGAAATGATATTGAACCTGATATTGGTGTAATCTTAATTGTAACTTTATCTATATGATCTTATTAAGTGATTTACTCATAAAATCGTTATTAAGTGATTTACTCATAAAATTTTGTCTTAAATATTATTAATCGTTATAAAATTTCTACCAAATTTAATTTAGCCTCTATACCGTAACTATATAGACTATAAAAACTTCCTTTACAAATTTCATAATGAAATCATCTAAGAATAAAATTATATTTAACACTCTAAGATTTCTAATTTTTTATCACTAACACAAATATATTAAATTTCCTTCCATAATTTTTGAATCGAATGAAACACATTGTATATAATGTATTGTTTTATGCATATATTTGTATTTTGCTAAAACTGGTGACATCAGTTTTAATTAACTATTTATTAATGTGAGAGGAGATGGTGGCTTGTTCATATAGCAATACACACATATAATTTTAAATAAAGATCAACGGACAGACATACGGACACGGTATAAAATACGTATTTTAAAAGTTGTTAATTAACCAGTAGTGTTTATAGTAATATATTATTATATATATATGTGTATGAATGTATATGAACATATGTGATTTGAACAACTAGACTGTTTGCTAATTAAATTTATTAATGAAATAAATAACTAATTAATATAGTAATATTCTGTAGTGAATTTATTAAATAGTTAAAAATAAAAGCGTTAAATGTGTTTATTGGGGGTTAAATACCGATTTATAATGGATTATCATTTTTTTTTATTGCTATGAGGATTAATTAAATGATTTGTGAATTATTTTAGTTATTTCTTCCTATTCGTATCGTACGTGGAATAGACTTCTTAATCGATTAATGCACCATGGTTAAATAAACATTCATATTTTAGAAAATATACTTGTTTGTTCAATTGTTGGCATGTAAATTGTATAGCAAATGTGAAACAAAAATTATTGAATAATTAAAAAAAATTAAATTTAATGGGTGTTATTGGACATATATCGTTTTATTGACAAAATAGTTTTCGTAAAAAAAGCTACGATAGAAAATAATTTAGAAATCAAATAAAAAAGTTGAGCTGATACTTCCATGTATAAACAATCAGTAAGGAGTAACTGAAGACCCAGATTCTGTCGAGTGTACAAATTAAAGTAAATATATATGTCGAGTATACGAATAATTAAAGTAAAAATGACAAATTAGTCATTTTATTTTACAATTATTCACACAACTATACAAAACTGTAATTCAATTTTGATGTCTCTTATAATCAAAATATATTCTTCGGTGAATCAAGTTTCCCAACCCGGTATATAATTTTTCAAATTAGTAATACAGAATTTTAATGAAAATTCTTAAAATTGAATAAAATTATATTTTACATAGATAGAATACATGCATGCATGACATGCTAGTAATATTATAAATTCGTAATCGAAGTATGGTATTATATAGCCATAGCGCTTATACAATATATTATATCTAGTTTGATTTTAATTAAATTTGGCATATCAAACGATTTGTGACACTTTATATATAGAGAGAGAGTTTAAATTAAATACTAAAGTGTCAAATCTATCCTCATCTACATATATTGGTGATAGCCTATATCCATACATAATATAACAATGAAATTTATCTCAATGCGTATTTACCTATAGCCTTAAACAATATGTGAACTAAAACAAGCCGTATGAATATGGGCCTTAGAATTCTGACCAAAAACTTCCAGGAAAAAATTTTATTATTGCTTTCATTACAAAAAAAAAAAGGATTAGATTACAGAATTTATCTCTATAAACAAGTGAAGATAACAACTTGCAGAGTTAATTATTTAGATTCTCGACATATTCGTTGGTTCAGACACCAATTTCCTAGATCAAATTATTTTGTATTTTTATAAATACGTATTTCGACTAGTCATCATCAGTATGAATTAGCTAGTTGTAATGATTCTCTGAGGAGATGTTACTCGTTGCTAATGAATTCGTTGCTTGATCTAGGAAATTGGGGCAAATAATCGAAATTTATTCGAAAAATCCTAGACTTCTCATTAACAATTATATTTAAAAAAAAATAATAATAATAATAATAATTTAAGTGCTTTTTTCAATCGGAAAAATTATTTTCTGATTCACAAAATTATTTTTTTATTATAACTTCCGACTTAAAATTAAATTAATCATCAAGACATTTCTATTTTCAATGTCACCTTCACACAGCATCAAAACTTAAAACGTAAGAAAATTTTCGATTTTGTTTTTCGAGGTGAAAAGAATAATTTCGTAGATGAGAGTTAATATGAACCGATCACATTAGGATACGAAGTTCAATAAAAATGATTGATTAAATTATCTACGAATACTTTATCATACAGAAAAGATATATATTTTTAACGAATTGTCAAGAAATTGTAAGTTTGTATTTAATTGAATCATTTTTAATTAAATCTCAGGTATAAAACATGTGTCAAAACCTTTTTCGTTACCATTTTTTTCAATATTTCAACGTTTTGGTTCTTTTTTTTTCAACAATAAATTATGAACACGATCCTAGTCTTTGATTCCACTCTACTGTAAAAATCTTTCATTTTGATAAGTTTTATTACAACCTTGTACTTTATCGATGAAAATCTAATATCACTTAAACAAAATACCAAGACAAGTATGTGCAATATGTAATAGAATATTGAATGGAACTGTTAACAGTGTCTCCCAAAAACAAGGCAATCAGTACTTTTTTGTTTTTGTTCATATTCGTTAAATTTTTTGATATCCATTATTTTCACTCAGATTCGAAAAAAAGAAATTCATCCTACAAAAATCATAGAAAAACATTAAATTTACTTTTCAATGGAATGTAGGCCAATTTGCCATTGCATTGCAATGCAGGACAATGAAGTTCAGAGTAGTTTACAATAAACATTAAATCTCAAGCAGCCCAACATATTTTGTCCCAAACAATGGGTTGTATTACTGTTTTAAGGCATTCATTTAGTAATTACGCATTCATTTAGTATTTACGCATCCATTGCTGACTTATTGGGACATCTATAAAGGATTCAATTGCGTTTAGTCATTTGAAAAAATTTATTTCTTCTTAGATATTTCGAAAGCGAGTCATACATATTTTTTAGACCTTACTATAGTTTCCTATGAATTTTCTCCATATTTTTGCTCAATATCTGTTTTGGATATACTATGTGCTTATATTTTTTATTAGATACAAATTTATATTGGAAAATGAGGCTAAAACTACTCATGAGAACCTGACAGTTGACAATTTTTTAATTTATACGTCATAAAGGTATAGCTGTTTTCGCCGATTCAATTCAATTATTGGGAGATCTCTTTTTGAAAGACACGGTATATACCTAGTGTTTAATAATAATCTTGACAACATGGCCATAATTCTTAAATAGTAAGGTAATAAATAATAAAATACCCGTGTGTGTAACAAGCACCGTACCATCGTATTCTGTCTATACATAGTGTATCACTATCGTTACATCCTTTTTTATTTTCTACCAAACTCATTTAAAATGTATATAATTAAATTAAATATCTTTTTAGAATGTTTGATTACCAATGTATTTTAATGTACGTGTAATGCTTGTATTTTATGACGTGATATGCGTGTTTAGACGCAGTATATCGTACATCAAGCGTCAGATTCTATGTAATACATACATACATATATATATATATATATATATAATATATATATATATATATATATATATACATGAATGTGTTTATGTATGTAACTGCGTTTCAAAACCCGACGGAAAAGTTCTGTGGTTGCTGGAGATGTCATGCGTCTCTCAATATTGTGGAGTACCTTTCTAATAGATATGTTTAGTATACAGAGCGATAATTTTGGAGCACTATGTAAAAAAATTTTGGATGAGACTGCATATGTATTGCATCTATATGCGAAATAATTAAATGAAATACCTACTTTATTATCGAGATTTAGTTTTAATTATCGCAAAAAAAAAAACGACAAATTAAGGTGTCTTACCAAATAATAATACCCATCACTCGCCGCGTTTTAATGCGAAATGCTTTCAGAAAAATCGAGATAATAAGAAATGAAATTATGACAAAATATATCCGACGAAATCGATCAACTTTCCCATGACTCTCAAGACTCCCATGACGACATTTAGTATTTAAATATTAACATACTTTTTTAAATTTCTGTCAGATTATCAAAAGCCAATTGCAGGACGTATTCACTTGAAACTTGGTATAAATGTGCGTTATGGGCCATTATTCCAGGGTAAATGGAATTATTTATGTTAGTCTGATTAAAAAGCTCCCTGCAAGCCAAATTAAAACCAAATCCGTTCAACTGTTTTATGAGCTTGTGGGCTTGAAAGAACTTTTCCCTGGTACCTGTTTTTTTGATTTTTTAACAACACTGTTGATTTACTATGAATAAAGTCGGTGAGCTCATTTTTATTTATGGTTATCCTGACTATAAGCAAGGGTTGTGGCAATAATTTCTAATTGATAAATATATTGCGTATGACTGATTTACTCCTTGTATTTTTTTTTTTTACAATTCGAACAATGTTTTGTTCTACTACATTATAACAATGTATATAACATGTATGTTTTTACTACTTAGTATGTATTTTGCATGCACACAATTTCCATTTAGCCCTTTTTGACCAACTGTTCGTTAAACCACAAAACGTTATGTTATATGTACGAATGTATCATACAACAACCCTCGTTTCTTTTTCCTTTCTAGACGGCGCAGACATACTATATATATATATACAATTTGTTATTATTTGTTTGAAATTGTAAATTCATTTCTTTTTTTACCAAATTGTGTGCCTATTTTTTGCATAAAATTATTGAATTTCGAAACTTGCAAAATCATTGTCTAATTATTCGACATAGATAAAAAAAAGTAGGAAAAAATTAAGGGATAGACTGTAAATAAGTTCAAAAGTATTCGAATTGTTCGTCAGCTCTTATTAATAAATACACATATAGCAACTTATATTAATGATCTTTTCAATTTAGCTTGAATCATGGGAAATACAATAGCATTTTTCGACGTCTCAAAATACACAAAATCGAATGATTAAAAATATAAATTTGCTCAAAAGAAACAGCATAAGTTGTTAAAGGATAGGATTTTGTCTCTTAAATGGGTTGATAACAATAAATTAGAATCAAATAAAGCCTAGAAAGGTCTATCTGGTTCAGTTACAATTTCAATATTCACCCCTTTAAGAATTAAAATTAGCTCTTTTATATTTTTTAAGCATTTGTAGAATCATATATACAGGCGACCTCATTGCTTATTTTATTTCGAAAAGTTATTTGTTTTAATATACCTATATTTATCCTCTAGAACAATGACCAGTTAAATTTACGTTGCTTTGATCTATAAATGATTCGAAAAAAACACTATTTTGAAAATACTAGTTTGAAAAATTTGTAATCGCAAACACTTCATTCTCAAAAACATTGAAGTAATCATTTCATTTTTAGTCATAAATCACTATAGCAAATCTATCAATATAGCTATTGTAGTAAAAGTATTAACAACTGGAAATCGAACATGAAAAAAGTCCAAAATTACTTATGGCTATGTTGTTAAAAACAAACAAAAAGTTGGAACATGAAAAACAAAAAATAATCATTACATTACTGTAAAATGTATTTATTTAAGTTCAGAACTGACTTGAATCCATACGAAATAGAAACCCATTAAATTTATAACGAGTCTCTAAGGGGTTTTTTATCTAGATATATATTGTTATTTATTTAAGTTTTTACCAAACCAAAAATACCATTAAACTCGCATTTTATTTGTAAATAATTCAGCTTAAATTTTATTGTTATTTTTTTATTTTGTATCATTTTTATGAAAATTATCATTTATATAAGTTTTTTGTTTGTTTTCAGTGTTCGGATTTGCTTGCAAGGAATTCATATTGTGAAATGTAAGTTATTTTTTTGTTGAATAATATTAAAAACGTTGCGAAATTTATTATTTTCTCAATAATATTTTTAGGCATAATACTTTAGACATAATGAATGAAATTTGAATATAAATGCTGATATACCGCGAATCATTCATCCGATTTTCATGAAATTTTGTGAGTAGATGATGTGCTTTAACATCAATGATTTTAATTTTGTTATAATTGATTATTCTGGATATTAAGGGGAAAACCCCAAATAATTCCACACGTATATAAAACTTTATATGTGTAGAATTCAATTTATTGTTGCCATGGATACAAAAATTGTTAGGCATTATTTAAAAACTATAAAATTGGTAATTAAAAAAAAAAAAATTGAACCCATCAAACAAAAGTTTATTTGAAAGTTTACATTTAAAAAAAAAAAAAAAAAAATGTATATGATTGCAATATAGTACCACAGTTTTCCATCGCATATCCAACTTATTCATTAAAGACTTACCAGACTTATAGTATTTAAGAGAATATATAACATCGCGAGGAAGTTTTAGGTCCATTATTGGCTGTGTATTCTTAATATGCTTATGTGCAGCAAAATCATCTTAAAGCAAAAAGTGGAAAAACATTATAATTCGGTAGAGCTGTTTATAACAAAGTATTCACGACATTACGTCGTGCATGGTTCTAGAAATATATATGTAAAAGGTTGTATCTTTAAACAGGGTCGTAAAAGCATATCTAAATTGGTAAATTGGTGCCACTAGAAACGCAAATATATATAAATATAATTCAAAACTGGCGTGAACAACATTCTACGTCTATATACATACCCCTTATATAAAGATTGCCACTCCATACAAGAATCTAGTAAAATTAAAATAAGAATTTTAACTGTTCTATAAGCAGAGGAATCATAAATTAGTAGTCAACAATTTTCACCGGATCTTACGTCTTATAGATTTTTTTTCTCTCATATATGAGCTATTAAATTGAACCCAATTTTGTATTGTACATTATAGATTTTGTGTTTTTTCAGTGAACTCTCTAGGAAGCTTCTTATATTAAAAATAGCCACCCAGAAGAACAGTACGTTTTCTCAATGCCTGCTTTTCTTCTTCCTATGGAACATGGTGTTTGTGAAAACAATCCCATCCAATTCTTAAAAGACATTTTAGAAATCACAGTAGTCTGAACGTGGCCCTATATTTTCCAGTACTCAAAGTTTATTGAGTAATGATATTTTTCTTTACTTCTGCAGGCCTCAGTCATCCCATCATAGTTTGATCAGTCAGTCCACCTTCCAGTTTTAATTCCTTCATGGTTTTACCAGTTCAGTTGAATCCAAAAATATTTTTCAGGACTATTTCCGAGTTTCCATAACACCCCTCCTGGGCCAATTTTACTAACTCTCTGTTCAATACATTTTTAATGGTTTATCGAGCAAAATTTAGGAAATTGGGAAATTTAGGAAAATCTATTAAATGGTTCTCGTTCAAATATACAGTTTGATCATTTTTGGTGATTAGAATAAGGCATTTTCAATAATCAACCAGAAATTTGCTACATTATCATTATAGCTCTTTTACTTTGCATATCAACCACAATAATCTGCTATTTAACTTACAAAAGCAATTTTACTTTTAAACCTCCTTTTTTTCTTAACCTTTGACAAAATCCAAAATTAAAATCTTGGTAAAATGTCAATTTTATTTTCTCCTGCGATAAAAATACAACGTTCCAGATTTCACATTTGTATATAGAAGTAATTCGCATATACTTATAAATTATAAATAGTAGCAAACCCTCCATTTCTAAGTAGCGTTTTTAACAAGACTCTGTTACATACAAAACTTAATAAAATAATATTTCGTTTATTAATATAATAAGCAGAAAACAAAACTATAATAAACATTTAAAATAAGTGTTGTCGCACACATTTGTTTGGAAGTTTATATATTTTATTATATAACAAACACATCATATTTCTATATACTTAACGAGTTTTTTTACACTTTTTAGCAATACACACGCATTCAACCAAACTAATGACATACGAAGGCGAATAACACGATATATGCAAAAACAAAATAATAAAAAATGACAAAAATAAAAAAAAACTCTGTAAGGGATCATTTTCAAATAATATACTTTAGGTGCAATAATAAATATGAAGGGTTTATTAACATTATGAGATATTAAGGGTAGTTTTTTTAAAAATGTATGCATATTTTTGAGTATGACACATCATTTAAATGTCATAAACAACTGTCATTGTCTGTTTAATTTTATTGTAATTTTTGTATATTTATTCACTACTATATTAAGACCTGATAACTTGCAACCAATGTGCAAATTTATTAAGCCCGTATCATTAACGAATAAACCTTACTATCTAAATTACCATATGTATCAATATTAGACTAATTCTTAATTTGCTACATTTCACATCAATATAAGAACTAGAGCTACGCACTCAAAGGAAATATAATGAATTGAAATTCTTCTACTGTAAACTCAACAAGAATTTTTATTCCGTTTTTGATCAGAATTGTACAGAATTTTAATAGGTCTTTTATGACATATAAAACGTTTTTCTTAAATGACGTCGGGTTTTTTGAGTTTTGATTGATTTCTTAATTGGTTGTATTAAGATTCTTTGAAAATTAAATCATTAAGAAGGTTCCAGACCTTCTTGATTAAAATTAATTTCTTGAAACAAATAGACCTTTTAATTTGTTTTTTTTAAAGCTTTCAGAAAAGACTTGTACTATTCATGGTTTTATGTTCTTCATCTATAGCCAAGCTATTTTTTTCTTTAGAATATTAAAACTATAAATCAGATTACATAATCACATTTATCAATAAACAAATTCTACAAACAAAATATAAAGAAAATAAATTTTATTAAAATAAGGAAGTTGAATAAACAAACACCATGCAATCAATATCCTTTTCTTTTGTAATAGGCACGAGTAAAAACAAAGTTTTATTTTTCTGTTAGGTAGTTGTTCTTTGCATCCCGAAATCAAAATCTGACTATTTATAATATCTTCCAATTTTAATAATGTTTACAAATAGAAAATAGTATTTATAAAATTAAATTTTGTATGCTTATCTGTGGCTGTAGCCAAATGTTCAAATGGGAACTAAGTAAAAACGAGTATGAGGGACATAAAATTTAGACATAAAATGAAGGAAGAAATAGAATTGAGGAATAAGAGTCAGATGTTTCGAGTTTTACGTTACGATACAGATGCATACCAAAGCTCCAAAATTGGTATTAACGATATGTTTGGTATTTTAGTACAGTTATACTTTTATGTTTGATGATAATTTGCTTTAATTAATTTCCATAATTATAAATGGACAGGTATAATTTATACTAATGGTGTCAAATGCGCTATATACATTTTATAATATTTTTTGATGTAAATATAAAATATGAATTTTATTTTCTGATTTTTCAAATTTTATTTGATTCTATTTATATAATATTATTTAAATTTCTGTTAATTAATTTTTAATGTTTTTTCTAATTAAAATTTATTATAATATATTGAATGCATTTTTGCAGCATAATTTCAATATATGTGCTTCAATGATTGGAAACTAAATTTTCAATATGTCTGCTTCTTCTTTTACAAAATTATTTTACATTTTAAAATTATTATTTTTTGGAAGGTTAAAATGAATTACATCAATTTTTAAAATGTTAATAACTCTAAATATTTCAAATATATTGATACCCAATTTGGTCTGTTAGCAAAAGGTCATATGCACCCGTATGTGTGTATAGATAGAAAGAATTGATTACTAAACCTGTTAATAATAATTGAATTTGCACTAAACTTTAATATTAAACTTGATACCTCTAAATCCATTTTCAATACTGAAGTTTCCCCCATTTTTTTTAGCATTCGCAGAATATGGTCGTTAAACCACTAAAAATATTATCACGTGCGTCTACTACTAAGACTTCTTTCACGTATAAAACAACAAAATATACATAGCAAGAAGTACGATGCGTTCGCTGTTGGTTGTGAAAAAGAAACTAAAGCCTATAAATATAATAATAAAAATTTAACACTTTTTTTTTACTTCCGTGCTTCTGGTTAAGAAAGGATCAAAGTATTAGATTATTGAAAACTATAAACATTTAAAAAAAAATTGCTACATTGTTTTTTTCATGATTTTGGACTATAGGTGTTAAAGCAAGGTCTATGATTAGTATAAATGTAGCACTTATAAACTCGACGCTGGTAACAGACTAAGAGAGCGAAGTTTTTGACGTTTAATTTTTGTAAATTTTAATTACTCCATCAGCTTTGTCAAAAATCAATCAGCATCAAAGCGCTTCTATAAAAATGCATGCAACATTTTTCGACCAAATATAATATTTAATTAGAAAAATTTAAATACTTATACAATGCTAAATTATGGATACCAATGGCGTAACCTGAAAAATAGCATTAATGGTATTTTGTCCGAGATCATTTTGAGTCTTATGAAATATTTTTGTCAATATTGTAAAGGAACAAGTAAATTTTAAAATGTTTCAAATATTATAAACGAACCGAAGAAAGAGCTTTCAGTAGATGAGTCGAAGGAAAGGCATCAAACAAAATCCATTGTTTGCTTTATTTTCTACTGATTATGGAAGTAATATATGTGCTCTTTTGTTTTCTATTTACCTCATAAAAGAACAAACTTTGACTATAAAAAAAATTTAATATCTTTATCTAGCATACATAATATTATAGATGGTTCTTTTTTTATTAAGTATTTTATTTCCTTCAAGACAATTGACTTTTCTACTTCATTTAAAAGAATTAGAGTTTATCACACATGTACACGCATCAATGAATACAGAAAATCTTTTTACGTAGTCTAGTTATATCGAGGATAAGGTAGAAGAAGGTTTATGAATCGAAGTACTGAAAGAAGACTTGCTTATAAAGAAACCTTAGGATATAAAATAAATAATAATAGCATTAATGAAAATAATAAATAACAATTAATTAAATATTCATTTTAATTTCGAATCTCGGTTAAAAGGTTTTTTTCGGATACTTGTGTTTAGTACACTTAAGTTATTTTTATAAAATATTGTTTTTTTATTGTATATATAATTTTGAGTATATTGAAAATTATTATAATTTATTATAATATCAAGTCTGTCAACAATGTTACTTAGATTCGCAACCGCACTTCAAATTCTATTATTAAATAACGCTACCACCTCCTTAAAGAACTAAACAAAAATATTTTAAAAATTGCAATGACAATGCAATGGATTTATTGGTATTCACCTTTTGAACCCAATTATTGTCAATCAATAATATTTAAGTATCTTCTTCAAGATACTTTTTTAATTGATTGAACATCATCCTTTTCACACGCATGAAATAAGATTAGTTCAACTCAAATAATATCTAGTAAATAAGTAATAATAATTTTATGAATGAATTCACACAAAATTTATTATCAGTACTAGACCATACACACATGCATGCATGCAGGCATAGTCATGTCAAGTATTTGAATGACTGAATATTTCCATTATTATTTAGGTACAATATATATATATAGGTACAGTAACACAAAATTCAATTATTATATTTACTATATTAGTTTAGTTTAGTATGAATGCAGACAATCCAAGATATTTATCCATAGAATTGTATGTAATATGTTACTAAATTCAATTGAATATAGCCAGGTTGGTTCTAATATAAAAGACCATTCAAATAGATAGATAGATATTACATAAAATGGTTTCTCAGTGGTTATTACAGTATTATAGATATGTGTACGTAAGATGTCCATCCGTATACCTATCTATGTATGCGTTAATACTATATATAAGCTTTGACACTAAGCTGATTAGTACTTTTCTATAAGTTAATATATTGTTACAGGGTGTTGTGTATATAGTGATCACATATTCATGCACCAATATCTGTAATACTTGCGTCGTAGCGAGATTTCGCATATTTTCCGATCGAAATTTAGCTGGAAATAGATGGTGATATTATTATTTGATACAAATAATTGTATTCAATTTCAATTATTGATTTATAACATTATAGACAGAAGTTATTTTTAAACACATTATTTATAATTGTTTATATCACAATTGTAAACAAGTCACCAATGAAAACGCTGCTATTTAGAAGTAATAGTAATTACACAATAGAATACAATAGACTCATTTTTTAAAATCAATATTTTCTATGGGTCACCAAAGGATCATTTGAAATATTTTACTTTAAACAATTACTCCTTTCAATTTATGGACTTCCAAAGAGTATTTAAGCTTAAAATTTGTATTTCTTATAATTCAGTAATAATTTAAATAAGCAATAAGTTGAATAGTGAACTTTTTTTTACACAACTGCTAATTCATTTCAAATAATTAACTACATTTTATGTTAATCAGGCTTTTTAAAAGTCCAGTTAAAATACACTCTGTATAATAACTTCCTCTTTACTAATGTTAATAATTATATTTGGTACCTACTTAATGTTGCAACAGATAGTCTGGGACATTCTGTATAGTTAATCTAGCCTCATTCTGTGACATGAAATAAATCTCTTCACACAAGATGTGTGTGAGATGTTTTGATCAGATTTCAAAACCAAAATGAAAAATTATTATTTCATTTCTTTTATTTTTTTTATATTTTGTATATTGTTTTGAATTGTAGGCAGGTATAAGGTGTATCCTAATACAATTATCATGTAGTTTAACTGTACAACAATTGGAGAATATATTTGTTATACCTTGCAAAACTTAGTTGAATTAATACGACAACTGTGTAACCACCAAGACCACAATATATTGGCCGTTGAATGTAGGGGATCGCAAAGGAGAGGATTTTTGGAATAACTCAAGCGTGTCAGATTAAGTTAAAGGATATATCTGACCCATTATTGAGTACCTCCACCAAATTTTAGATCTCTAAACGGTACTACGTAAAACGTAAAAAACAGATAGCTGTGTTTAATTATAATAAATATATTTATTTCCATCAAGAAAATTTTGCAGCGATGTGAACAAATATAGTCAGATGGTTGAATATCAAAAGACTTTCATAGCTGACATAAAATTTCTCAGCTCCCGCTATGTAATTTTTGTGCCGTTTCCAAATTCTGTACATTAAATTTTTTTCGCTTAGTTCGTTTGGCAATCAAATAGAGAGTTTTGACACAAAAGTCTTTTAATGTAATCGAAAACTATTGTCTGATTAATTCCAAGAAGAAAGTTCATTTTTTTGGAATTTAACGTATAATTTTTCTGATTATTTTGCGTAGAACTTCGTCACTGACATCTGATGACCTTCTTAATTTGGGTTCATCCTATAAAGAATAAAATTTTGCATACTATCTTTGACATGTTTGAGCTGTTACTCCGTCTTTTCCAAACACGCTACACAAGTTTCAGTACACTTTTCTTTATTTATGTCCACACTTTTAAGGGTTTTCAACAACTGATAAAATACGAAATAATGGGCATAAGGCACAAATCAATAAGAGGCTAACTATTTAAATCGGTTTCAGACGAATCATTATTTTCAGTAAGGCTTAACAATGCATATTAATACCCGAGATCTTAATCGACATTACTTTCGCATATAAGTTTACAAATAATATATTAAAAAAAATTTTCTTATTTCCTTCCGTTAAAGTTAATCAATAAAATACATTTCGATAAATCATTTATTCTACTTTATTTATTTATTTATTTAAGATTAAACAAAGATAGACAGCAACAACAAAAATTATTAAAGAATTATAATTTTAAAACCATAATAACATTTATTTATTTTTTTTTAAAGAACAAAAATTAATGTCAATATAGAATTTATGTATAAATGCATTAATATAGTTAATAAATACATTAACTTAAAAAAATTTTCAAAAGAGATTATCCAAATGAATAGAGAGACATAATATATTTAATGTCTTTTTATTTTATAATCTTTGTAAAATATCTTTAGACACTTTTATGTACAGTGTACTGTGTACTATGTATGGTGTAGGATTTTATTATAAATAATAAATTGAACAGAAAATCCTATTTAAAAGATTTTTGCAGATAAAAATAAAATATAAAGAAATTGTTACAAAATATTATCTTTTTTAAGTATAATAAGTATAGACTTTGTTGTTAAAAATGTTTTTTTATACTCAGCATACATAGAATATGTCAGAGTACATTATCTAAAGTTTGCTAGCAAATATTGAATTCATCAACAAAATTTAGGAGTAGGTGTTCCTAGAATCTATCACCTAAATAGTATATTTCTGCCCGCCCGTTAGTCTGCCTACCGTCATTAATATAAGTAAAAAACGATGAGAGGTAGCTAGCGAAGAGAGAAATTTTAGTGAAGTATTTTAGCGTAAAGGAATTTTAACATCGTAACTGAACCAGATCCGTCCGTTGAATGAATCCATGACTTCTCTTAAATCCTTAAAAATTAAGCGATATGAAAACACCTATGAAAAATTTTAATAAAATTGTTGTTTCGGAACTTAATAAAAGGTGGAAGATAGATTTTTATCTAAAAACTACAAAATGGTTTCCTCAATAGCTTTCCGGGATCTTACCATTTTGGAAAATTATCAAAAGATGTGGGCTTTCATACTTTTTTTACTTTCCAAAAATTGTAACTATTCACAAAAATTAAGTTTTTTACATAAAACAATTTCAGAACTTTACCATTTCTCAAAATCTATCACATTTCTATAATTTTTTCGGCTTATTAATACTGTATCAAGTACATGTTTAAGCTTAACCAACTTATAACGTTAAATCGTCTTTACTTTAATAGCATGAAACTTAACATAAACATTTATTTGAATAGAAAGAGGCCTTTCATAATGTCACTAATAAATAATTTATTTTCCATATAAATGACATTTTTCTGAAAACTTTTCAACTTAAACCATTAAAACTTCTTTCAGTCAGTTAATGGTTCAAACAATTTACAAAACTAAAACAACAGTAACATAGAAACGCTTATTAGATATTATAATATAAATAATAATCAAATTAATAAAAGTTATAAAAAAAAAAATTAGACATTATTTTGACATGATTAATTATCGGTATAAAATGGCTTAAATGGTAATTGACAACTTTTTAAAATTTAGTAAAAACTTTAATTAAAACTAGCCAGTATTATACGTACAAGTATAAATAATATATTTAAAAAAATAATGATATATTTGATACAAAGATGTCAAATGACATGTTTATAGGCGCCATCAATCTATTTACTTATTAATTGACAATTAAAATAAATAATATTGTGATATTATTTACATCTTTATAATTTTAAATAGACAAAAACACAATATAATATAAAAATACAAGAAACATGTTTCAAAACGAGCTAAAAAATAGAATCACAACTTCTATATACAGACCGACTTAAATCGAATAATAGAAATATGGCAGATTAACTATAAATTCTACGGGTATTTTTTGCCGGTTTTTTTTAGTTTTTTTTTTTTAAATCAACCCACGTCTCTCTAAATTCGTTGGATTTATTCTATACTGATCTTGAAACGTAAAGCTTTGTCAAAAGTCAGGACTTACAAAATCGATTTTGAGAATGAAAAAAAATTAAATTTTTGAATGGTCATACCTTCTTTCAACTGAATGTTGAGGGTGGAGATTGAAGAAATTGAAATATATTTAATATGTGAAAATGTACATTTTTCGACGAAGAAAAGCAGATTTATGAGAGGCATTGTAATTTTTTTTTAATATTAGTTATACCTTTGTTATTAATACCTGTATTAAATAGACTATATGCCATCAAGGTATGTATATGGACGTAAAAAAACATGTTCCAACAAACAAGATAAGAATTATAGTTGACATTCTACTAAAATTGATTACTAATAATTCTTTATTTTTAAAAGATACAAAAAAAAAATTTGTTTGTAATGACTGAAGAATTTTAATATTGTCTCAAAATAGTATTTTAACATAAGTTGTTTATTTTTTATTTGTTTTTAATACTTATGTTTCTTAGAATTATATCACAAGTGTAGACAAAAATCTTAAATCATTGTTGCATAAAATACATGCTAAATATAATTTCGATTTTTAATTGGTAAAATTTATTACAATCACTGTGGGGAGTTTTGTAAATTTTATTATGGTTACAAATTTTTATAGGATTTTGATGTGTTCTTTACAATTTGTATATTTTTATTCTGCATTTTAATAAAATGGTTTATAAGAGGCCAGTGAAATTTTTTTAAAACTTAAAAGTTAATCTTACCGAAATTTCAATACATTCACTAATTAGTTTTGCTATAATTAATTTTGTAATATTGTAAAATAACTGGTTTCCATTTTGAATCAAGGTAAATGGATCTTGGTATCAAATAGGGTAGACGATTGCTTGATACTGAATTTTCTATATAGAGACTCAATAAGATAACTCAAATTCAAAAATATAATTGATATTGATTCGAAAATGAAGAATATTTCATAAGCTCTTAAATATATATGGAAAAAAACGGGAGCTTAGAAGCATACTTATTTCCAGAACTTCTTTTATGATAATTTATGAGATTTTAATACTGAATATACCCACTATTCTATTTTGGTTACAGAAGACATGAAAAGATCTATTATATTTTTTAAATATTTCATTAATTCGTTTGAATGTAATCAGGTTTCATTATAGACCATGCCTACAAATTAACAACATTTAATATCATATTTTATCATTATCTAAGAATTATTATGAGTTCAGCATAATTTTGACCCTTTTCATTGTGAACCCGACAGGCAACAATAAAATTTTAATGAAATCGTCATGTATTCACTTTGAACAATAAACTTTACTTCTTATTCAATCCAAGTGATATTTTTTTGTAAGTTCATAAAAAGGTTATGTTGTGTGTGTGCGAAAAAAAAAAGTAATTTTTACCGTGATAAGCAAGCGAAGAATGTATAAAAGTTTATTTTATTTACATATAAAAATGTGTAATGATTTTTTGTACATTTAAAATGTAAATTTTTACATACCACCAAGTACAGTTGATTGGTTTACTACTGCAGTTGATAGTCTCTGACGACGACTATATCTATATTTAAAATATAAGAAAAAATAAATAAATAAATAAAAAATAAATTTTTGTTTTTTATGTTACGATTAACAGAATAATAAACTTTTGAAATCATTGCAGCAAAATTATAATTATTTATCCTTTCATTGATTTTTAAAAAACTTGTGACAAATGTGTGTAAATCACAAAAAAATATGAGAAAATACTAACATATCAAGACAAAGAAGCCGCTGCGTCTTGAACCTTGAAATTTCTCAAAACTGTTTCTTATATGACGTAAGTTAACACTAAGAAGAGATTTTCAAAAATTTATTATCTAAGAGGTTGAAGAGGGGGAAATTTCGCTCAAAGGTCAGAAAACTTGAAATTTTACACAAAAGTTTCAAATGTCAATGAAAATGTAAAACCACATAGTTAACGACGCATGTTGATATGCGAGGTTATTTCATAGTAAAGAGCCTTGCTTGCCACCCTTAAAATAATGAGGAATTTCATATAAGAAGAAATATTATCTTCAACAAAATTTATGTTTAATCTTCCACCTCTAAGCTGCACTTTATTTTCTTCTCTAATTAATTCCAATTGAGTTTCTTTTTATATATTCATAATTAATTTGGTTTAGGTTTCAATTGGTTTATGTTTGTTACTTGATGAGTTGACAAGCAACTATTCTGATTTTATTGTTGTTAATATTACGTGTCAATATTCGTGGCTTTACTATTACCATTGGGCAAGCACACAGATTATTATTGAATAGTGAGCTACAAATATGGGACTTATCAATAGTAATAAACTCTTATATAAGTCATTTATAAAAAGTATTTTTTTTTCTTTATATATGTAAAGTACTGCCTTACATACTCTTACTACCATATGAAGTACTGTAGTACTACATCTTACATCTTACATGCAAATTGTTTAACAAATTTAATTTAACATTTCATGTAAATGTTGTCTGTGGTATTTTATATTTTATATTTATTCACTTATATTTACTTTTCATTATTACATGAAAGTAAATGATTTGCAAATCAATAATTTTGTGTAATGAATGCAATAGACGGATAAAAATTTATGAATTCAGTGATTGCGTAGAAAAAGTGTTAACGATGGTCTTTATGCTTTTGTCAAAAATTCCATAACTTTTTAAAATGAAGTAAATTTAATTAAATTTATTTTTATAACTTACATTTTAATTTTCAATGTCACGTGGACTAATTTCCCCCAGATTCTCAGTTTCTATTTTTTTGAGCTACCAAATCAAAAACAAACTGAAAACATTTCATTGAAAACACTGAAACCTAGCTATATTTATTGAAATTTTCCAGAAATCTGGAGTGAATTAGGTATTTATTGAATTATCATGCTTAAATCTGTATTTATTGTGCTCATGGGAAAATTTACTTTTTTATTCATTAAAAATCAGTCAAAAGTTCAGTATCAATGTTTGAACTACTTTAAATGATAAGCATTCATAAACTACTCGAAATATGCAGTCCATAAAATTATACACACATAAGTTTTCAAACAAAAGTTGGACTTTTCTTGTAAGTTTAATGGTTAAAAAGTTAAATCATGGATCTTCAGGGATCTATTGGATACAAGCAACCGATTTTGATTATGTACTGGATCTTACTCCTAAAGTACGTCGCCAAAATTTCAACTCGTTATCTCATTTCTTTTTCGAGTTATCTTGTTCACTTTGTCGGGTGGACAGACAGACATGCAGGAATGGACTAATTAGATGATTCTCTGAACATCTATACAAAAATTTTGTTTTTGCGTTCAACATTATCTGCCGTTACAAATTTTAGACTAAAATTAATATACTCTATTGTATATATGTCGAGTATGTTAATTTTCTATTGGTCAACCATAAAAACTTTTTTGAAAATTTAATGTTTTATTTCAATAATAACCTCTTCCAAACAAAAAAAAGTAAAATGATATGAAATAGGTGTAGGATACAAAACGAATATTTATGTCCAAAATACTTCCTTTGCTTTTTACAATAGAGAAATAAATTTTTATCTAGATATTTCTCAAGACATTTCACAGATGTTACATTCAAATTAAAATTCATTTGAGTTTACGAGCCATGTTCGAAATATAATAACTATGACAATCTAATATATTTTCTATCTACAGGTATCACAAGAATAATAATTTCACTGCGTGTAATGAATTTTAAATCGCAAAAAAAAATTGTATATTAGATAAATGTTATGTATTAAATGTTTGTTAAGATGTCAGAACAGTACATTCGCAAACAATAATAAAATAATTTGTCTTGTAATATTCAGTTCAAATATATTTAAACCCATTCAAAAACATATTTTATGTTAAAAGTATGCAAAAAAAAATCGGTCAAAAATATATGTGTATGAATATACTATTATTATCCATTTTAAAGGTTCTAAAGTGTTGAGTCTTAATCGTGTACTAAATAACTAACTCCATTGCGCCACAGGTCTATTAGACCCTAAACTCTTTGCCTATCTTTTCACTGGATCTTGCACCTGTTTTTTTTCACAATTAACTATTCTGAGGTCCATCATTTTTGTAACCCAAACAACTTCATCCTGCCATCTTCTTGGCCTTGTCTTCATATTTCTTCTGAATTTCGTATCAAATACACTCTTGTCACATCTTTCGTCTCTCAAATTTGCTACATGGTCCACCCTCTGCAATCTTCAACCCATGATAAAATCCATAAGCGATGCTAGTGAACCCTTAAGAATTGAAAATAAATAATGAATATTATATATTGTTATTTATAAAATATGAAAATGAAACATAAAACGGTGTGATGCTGTTGTATAATGGCTGACTCGATTGCTGTTTATATGATGTTAAAAAGATATGTGTGTATGTATATTTGTATATATGTGTTGACGAAGCACCAAATTATCAAAGCTTAAATACAGAATGTATTTTAAATCATGTTCTATCAAATTTAGAGGGTATAAGTAAAATAAAATAAATGATTTATTAAAACAAACAACTGAAACATTTGTTAAATGCTTAGATTCTAGCTCAAGTTTAGCTTATAAGCTACACATTTAGCTCAAGTTTAGCTAATAAGCACATAAATAAATATAATACATATAATTATATATACATTTATAACTATGTAAACGCAATATTTAGAGTATTTTATGAATAGTAATGATTGAAAATAGTTCAAATAATAACAAATAACTCTATTAGATGTTATACTCACTTGTTTAATGTATTTTAGCACAAAAATCGGTTTTATTCGATGGCTGTATGTGTAGCTTGGAAAATTTCGCATCTCTAAAGCATGTTCTTAAAGCGATATTTCCGAGTGATATATCAGAAATCAATCGTTAAATAAGTGATATTTTTGTGTTTTTTGGTTTTTTAACGAAATTAAGGGTACTTCTAAGACCTTCTGTATTAAAAATTCAATAAAAAATGGGCATATCGAAAAGCGTCGTCTACATTTTGTATATAGACTCAAAGTTGACTCCTGATGAAATTTACAAATTATTTTATAGCTTAATGGCGTATTATACGCGGCAGTTTTTACATCAACGAATAATTTTTTTAAGTTAGTTTACTATATGTTGATAGAATGTTCAAATAAATTTTAATTTTTGAAGAAAATCAATCATTTTCAGACAAATTAATTTGAGTTAAAAGCCTCTCTCCTATTGTGACAAAATGTATTTATTAGAAATAGTATCCAAAAAAGTCTTTATTCAATTTTGCTTACAGAAGTCGCTACTTATACCATCGAATTGCAATACAGTCTGTATATTGAGAAACACATGCATGCAACAAGCACACACCACACCAGTTACACACATTGTTAATATCCCGCTGATATTGCTTGGCTCTGGCCATGTCGCTTATATGTCTGATATGTCTTGTGGGTCGTACAAGTTAACAAGCCTCAAGGTGGGGCCTTCCATCTCGCCTTATTATTTATTTATTTAATATGATTCACATACACATATTATAATACTACAAAAGCTACATTAAAGTACGATACGATACGTACACAGTATATTCATTCCATTCACATGTTTTTAAGATATAAATGCCATGCAATAATATTAAATAAAATCAAGAGAATAAAAAAAAAAACAGAAAGAATAAATAAAATTAATATATATTGTTATTTAATAAAATATTTATATTTGTAACAAGTTCTATTTATTTTAAGTACGATGTTGGTAAATAAAATATCGATAACTGCTAATAAATTGGAAAACCGAATCTTTGGAGATCTTCCCCCGAAACTGGGGCGGGGATTTAAGCAAAATATGGTTATATTTCCCTAATTAAAACTATATCTTCCTAGCTTGCATAGAATAAAGTTGATATTTTCGTATAGAACCGATGAAATTTATCCAAAAACAATAGATTTCCAATATTTAATAAATGTGTTTAAAAATTTTATAAAAAATCTATTTACGCATTCGAAATTAACAGCGGAACTTCCAAAATTTACAATAGATTAAGAAAATATAATTAAAAAAGCAAAGCACTTAACTACACATTTGTAAATAACGAGGCGGTTAATTGATTAAATTGCAAGTTCATAACAACCAAGCGTGGATCCAGGGGGAAGGGATCATGCATGTCATGATGATGATGCATTACCTATCAAATTCAAGTCTATATTCAATATCTTTTCTTGCACCTAAATCATGAATACAGTGCAAAGGATTTATCAAAATAAATATTTTCTGTGAAAACTCATGATACCAAACGTTGCCAATATATTCATAGAATAAAGTTAATTCGAAAAAAGTTCGCAATATACGAATAGATTGTTAGAATCTATACACATACCAATATCCAATTTGTAGAATAGAAGATAATCTCTTAGCAAATTTACTTCTGTAACTAAGGTGGCCGATTTAATCAAATTTACCCATAAAAAATGTATATGACATCCAAGATATACTGGGTATAAATATGATAGACAAATGATAGCATCATAGAGAGAGATCCAAGTTGTAAAGGACTCCTTTCAGATGTTCTATAGTATAGGGTAATAAATATTTTTTTCACTTATACCTTATATAAAATACTGCATAAATATATACAATTGTAAATAAAATACACCCTACAAAAATTTATACAAATATAAAAAATTATATATATTTACAAAGTATAAAAATGTCGCGCGATATATTAAAATTATAATATTAATTTACATAACGCGCCAAATACATTTACCATGTGTCATTTTTCAACATTATTTTTTTTTTATAACGCGCATATAAATATTAAATTTTCACAAATAAGTCATATTTTATTTCATAACAGAACTGGATTTAATTTAATAATTTAAATTATTATAAATCATTTTCTTAAAAGATATTGGTCTAAAATTATGCTTAAATTTCGATATAGCTCGGGTAAAATCGCTTAGTTGATAAATCCTAATCATTTACCAGAAATTAATTATTAGTTATGCATATTTTATTTAGTAAAATTTACCCATTTCTCAATGTTTTTTTGAAATTCAGCTTTTTTTTTGCTTGCGCTCCCACCATATTATGATAAATAGGTATTTTATGTTTATATATTATTTACATACAAATTGTTTTCTTGAATTTATAAAAAAAAAATTTTATTTAAGAGCTGTTGTACCTTCTAATACCATAATCGCTAGAGGTATAAATATATTTTAAAACTTGTTTAGTTTCCGTTTGTAATTAAAATTCATGTGACGAGTAGAGATTTAGTTAAAATCATAAAATTAAATTAGGTGTCTATGCTTGAGATCACCAAACGTCCAACGTTTAGGATGTCACTCAAAGTAAGTACAAAAAATTGGGTAGTTATTAATCATAGAATTTAACATATCTACATCCAGTAAACTAAACTTCATTCCTATATTGGTAGTCCTTGAAATCAGGCAATTACGATTTTACTCTTAAAATATGGCTTTGCTACTACAAAAAAAAAATGAACTTATCTAGGAAAATTATCGCACAAACTTAAATTTGGAAAATTATTTGATATACTTATTTGATAGACCTTTTTGTTTGTTTGAAAATATTTCATTTATGTTGGGTAAAGAAAATGAACACTATAGAAAAGTAAAATGATTTTAAAAATCATATTAAATTTACCTTAAGCCAAATCTGAATAATTCTCCCAAGACACATAAATAATAAATTAATAAATTCATGCAATTTTAATTAAACTTGAATTATTATGAATAATTTTATTAACCTTGTAATTGTTCGTAAAATTTTATTACATATTTTTATTCAAATCATAAAATTAAATATTTCTCGCAATAAAATATAAAATTTTATAAAATTATTGAAGATTCTCAATTTTTACATTTTCGCATGTCGCGTTATATTATTATTATTATTTCTTTTTTTTTTATCTGTTCTAAAAGAACCACATTGAATTTTTTTAAATATAAGACTATGTGAAATTGGGTTTATCATCTTTAGTAATAATTTCGCTATTAATTGTTTTTCATATAATAACAATTTAAAAATCTCCATAAATATTGTGTAAACATTTATTAATTTAACATTGATTGTACCATTTATCCTTAAAAATTTGTCCCATTTATCCTTAAAAACTTAATGATCAAAAATAAAAATCTATATAGTAAACAAAATAGCTTAAAACATACATTTACACGGCATCGTAATATTATCCAAATATTATTAACTAATAATTTAATACCAGCATAAAATAATGTCAACTTAAAAATTAATATATTATCCACTTAAAATTAATTGATTATAGTTTCTATTAAATAAAAACTTAGTGGCATGTCACATAATTTCCATTGTCCTTGAATAAATACTTAAATTTTGATTCAGGTAGATAGACAAAACATTTATTGTAAGTTATTTTGTCACTATAGGGGGTCAGTTAACAATTTTTTGTTTGAACAATAAACTATAATATTTGGTTGGTTTTTATAATATGATAAGAATAAACATTGATGTAATAGATAAGAAATTATAAAGGTATTAATTTATTATCATAGATTATGAACATGGTTTGGTTGTTCCTCCACTTCAGAATAATTTGTAAATTCTTAATTATGGTGCAACTACTTGAGGGTACAACACAGTTTATATTATTTGATAGGAACAAATTATTTACAATTAGTTAAATAATTTTTTTTTCTTGTCACTGAAAAATATTTACTAGACAATATATATAACATCAAAAATCATAAAAATGATGCACAGAACAAATTATGTTGTTGGCATGGAACGACAGAAGTACGTTGATCTGTCTGGAAGATATTGAACAGAAATGTCACTTCAAGAGTGAAAACAACAAATAAAATATTTCCTTAAATTATTACCAAACGAGCAAAGCCAAGATCCGAGGTGCTTACAGATATATCATTACACTTTACAGAAAAATGCGTGGTTCAGAGTTTCAAAGCGTGTTCGGATATGACTATCAACCGGAAAATATCTAAGACAGTACTACAGTGACTCTACTAAACCATTCCTTAATCTAGCTATAGTACAGACCAATGTGCCAAAGCATATTAAGTTGTCATACTAAGTAAAATCGCAAGATGTGTTGTGCAAAATAAAAACATGGCTTAAGTTACAACGCATTAGTATACATACCTACCAAATTCCTTATGTAGTGCTCGAATGATGACATTAATGTTGCTAAAACTTAATATATTCACACATTATCAAATAATGAACGTTACTATTCAACGGAAAATAATGAATAACTAAAGAAATACTTTAATTATGAAATTATTTTAACAGCAAATACTGAAGTTTTTTTAGATCATGTAATAAATATTGTTTGTAGATAGGAGAAAATTACAATATTCCATTAACGCAGTTTTAGTAGCCTAACACTTTGGACGATTTTAAAAATTGGAAATATTAGAGGTGCATTAAAAGGCAATATCAAGAAGGGGACATGATACCAATAGAAAGAATACCTAAGTCATTTATTCTTCAAAGAAAATACTGGATTAACTTATCTTTCAGACGAATTCTTGAACTATGAATCTATCAACGTGTATGCCTTCCATGTCTACCGGAGGTAAAGGGAATCCTTGTAGTCTCTTTAAACAGATTTTTTTCAATTGTTTTTATTCTTTTAAGTTTGTTTTTTTATATTTTATTTCGAGCAAAAAATTAGAACAAACTTAAAAAAAATGAATTATTCCTTTTTCTGCGTATTTGATGAAAACTGAAACAGTCATCTCCAAAATCATCAAAAAACTTATTAATTACCTGAATGCACTATGCATAATTAAATAGAATTCACCAAAGTGACTCATAAATAAGTATTTCTCAGAACAATGTTAATAAAGTGAAACTTACCTTAATCTTACATCTTATTTTATGATTTCTTATTTATCAACAATATTTGTTTGTGTACAAAAAGTAATGGCATTAATATATCAAATTATATAAATATAAACTGTAGAAAAAACAATGAAACAATCAATTAACTGTTTGGAATTTTGAACTAAAAACATTTGTCACAATCCAAACATGACATGTTTATAAAAAAAACAACTAAATATTATATTTTTTAACATCAATATACAGCGAAGGCTCCTTATCTCAAGCGTACTTTTAGATTCTACTATTAAACAGCCTATGTTTTTCTATATATTTCTCGGAAAAAGCAAAGCGTAATAAGGCAATATATTTAAAAATTGAGAGTATTTAAATTTTTCGTCAAACTACTAATTTATCAATCAAATTTTGTCGAAGTCTGTGAAAGGTGGAAGTCTGTGATGACGGACAGACAGACGAACAACCGGAAATGGACTAATTAGGTGATTCTATGAACACATATACCAAAATTTTGTTTGTACGGTCAATATTTCCTATCGTCATAAACTTAAGACTAAAATGAATATACTCTGGCATATTATTTATGTCGATTATAAAAAAGGGTCAACCTGATACTATGAGAAGGCAAAAATTCTTTGTATATAGACGTCATTTGGAACTAATATCAAATTTTTATAATATACAACTAACCTAAAACATAATTATGTGTGATAAATAGTATAACATTTTAATTTTGACAATTCAAGGTGGGAGCTAAACAAATATCAATTTATATTGTGGTCATGATCTTAAACATGATTGATCATACATGAAAATGGTCAACACATTTAAGATTCAATTTAAATTTTACGATAATAATACCAGTTTAATATTCAATTTATTGCTTTACTCTTCGATCGGTCAAATAATATTTCCTTAGTTCAAGGAAATAAAAGAATTGACTATGCCTACTCCAATGATATTTCATATAAGGGTTAAAGTTAACGAATTGATATTATTATAAATAAAAAGTATGACCCAAAGTTTGTGAGATTAAAAAAATAGTTTAAAATTGGGCCAAGATATGAAACACAATTACTTAAATAAATATCGATTTAACGATTACTTAAATAAAAGTAAATTTAAAAAATATATTCGATCTTGCCAGGATTCGAACCTGGAATCTTCTGATCCGTAGTCAGACGCGTTATCCGTTGCGCCACAAGACCCATATTTACTATGCGTAAATATATGCAATTCAACGATAAACACGCACAATTAACACTTATAACAAATATATTTTTAATAGAGACAGGAGACATTCAGTTTGTTCTATAGAAAACGACAGCTACCAACGCAAGCCGCACTTTGTTTTACTGTGTCAGTTTGAATGGATTTATTAATAAACAGATTGACTTAAACTTCAATTCAGAGAATTACATTATTCAAATATATCTTATTAAAATACAGTTTGAAATTCAATATATTCTTACACAACTTAATTCCTGTTTTAATAAACTATAAAACTGAATTATTTACTTTAAAAAAAAAATTATATAATAGTAAAAAATTATGTACAACTGGAATAATTTAAGTAAAATTTACGTTTTGATACTAGTTATTGAATTTAAATAATTTTATTACTGTTATTAGAATTTAGATATAATAATATTCCGCCACCTACAATTAACCTCGACAAACTGTATCAAATCATGACCTCATTCAACTAAAATTTAATTGGCGTAGGTTTTATTGTATTCGTCACTTAAATATAGAACACTCAAAATTGTTTTATCATAAGTTCTCTAATTTTTATGCTTTACCATTGTTTATTTTTTTTCATGAAACAAACCTATGGCAACTTTAAAATTATTCAGCATCACTCAAGAAAGAGGACTCAATAGTTTTTTGTTTATGAACTTATTCGACCAGACCAGTGCCAAACTATACGCATATTTGATGACTCAATTTACCAAATTTGGTCATTCGTTAGTAAACAGAAGAGGAAGCACCTATAAAATCTTCTAGACTTCTATATTTTAATATTAAATTAAATTTTCGACATGAAATGTATTCTTCGAAGAATCCTGTAATGTATACGCTTATTAGTTGAAATAAATGCTAAATCATTTTGATAATTTATAATTTAATGTGAAATTTATATTTTTTAAATTTGAATTTATTACAAACAAAACGGTATGGAAAATGATTCAACACTTTTTTGTCATTTGTATAACAATACCTTCTATTACATACGTAGAGTGTCTACAGTATGTCTGTGAATGGAGCCTTGAAAAAAAGTATAGGAAATTTTATTTATATAATACGAAATTTTTTTCTAAAACCACGCTTGTTGAAAACGAAGGTTTAATGTATATAGATTTTAATAAGATTAGGGAGTGTAATTCTCCAAAAGTACATATAATATAATGGAGGTCATTGTAATAAAAACATTCGACCTTGCCAGGATTCGAACCTGGAATCTTCTGATCCGTAGTCAGACGCGTTATCCGTTGCGCCACAAGGCCTTGTTATGTTTCGCACACCAAATACAGAAATTACTATATATTCATTAATTTTAAAATAGAAAATTAAGTAGTATAGATTTTTTATTGAATACAGGAGGTCTTCAATAGATTTTTAAATAAACATTTGCTGATTTACATGTGGTATTATAAAATTGACTCACTGTATACTGAACTTGATAATTTGTATTATAATCTTGTAAATATTATGTTTATTTAAAAAATGAATGAATATGTTATTGTTAAGTTATTGTTTAGACAAGTGTAAACCCACCTTTATTTTTTTTGAATTATTATTTTTTTTTTTTAGAACTAAAGAGTTTTTAAATTCATAAATATTATAAAGTGTGGTTATGGTGAGATATATATTATAATGACTCAGCTGAATTATGAATATGATTCGGTGACAACAATCAGACAAATTTTTTAATATAGGTTGTTACTGTCGTAATTTTAATCATATAAGGCGTCAGAATTTTAAGATTTGGTCCAACCAACACAATTTGACTCAAAAATTATAACTTCTTTTGTATTTCTGGCAGTAAATATGTACTGCGTGAAATATATACATTTTAAATTTCACTGACGATCATTTGAAAATGTAGACTTTAGTAAAAACTACATAAGCCGTTCGTTTTAGTTAACGCTACTACAACAGAATTGAATAAATTTCGTTTTTTTCACCAATTTCCTAGATCAAATTATTTTGTATTTTTATAAATACGTATTTCGACTACAAAGTAATCATCATCAGTATGAATTAGCTAGTTGTAATGATTCTCTGAGGAGTGACGGTGGTTCAAACCGTCACCAAAGGAAAAACACCTCAGTCCTTCGAATGACTATCAAGCAAGTCTTCTAACGAGTCTAAACTCATCCAAACGAATGCTAAAAGTGATGTAATGGTACATTCCTTGCTAGAAATCGATTCATTATTTCCGATTTCATCGAGAAATATTTATTTTTTAAATCATTTTTCCCTTTTTTTGAAAAATAAATTTGAAAAAACTTTTGTTTTGGCTTTTAATTTTAATATAAAATTTTGTTATAATACTGCTGTGGAAATAAATAAGCGATTTGTTTGCATACGTGAATCATCAAACTAGAAAAATAACGAATTAATTCCATAAATTTATCAGCAGTTTTAAAAAAAGGCTTATTATAAACTATTCTATAACCGAATAGATAGACCATCTATTATATTTATTTCGCTTTGGGGAAACAATTATTTGCATCGTATTACCCACTCCAAAATACAATGGTGGCTAACTGAAGACTTTATTGAAGCGCATAAAATTACCTTAAATGAAGGTAAGTAATTCAAAACTATTATATTTATTTCTTAAATTTGATTATGCTGTCTTGCAATAATAATATACAGATTTTCACATATGTTAATGTTAGTATAGGAGGAAGCTAAGTAATATGTTTATTTAAAAATTACAAAATTTACGTGTAATTTTTGTTGTTTTATTTTGACATGAACTCAGCATGAATTCAAAAAAAATTGTTTTATGAGTGACTGAGTGAGTGGGCTCTGCAAAAAAATTATGAATTAATTTACATATTATTTTTGTAAAATTGTTTGATTCCTCGCTTATTCAAATATTACAATATTTTTGTTATTTTTTATTTAATATAATATTATTTATGTAAAGTTTTATATGCAAATCATGTAGTAGGCATAGCAGCAGCAATGGGTTCTCTTAAAAATATTAACATCTTGTAATATAATACGCAAAATTATATTTAAGAAACAATAGTGAAGGAGTTATGAAGGTGCAATAGATAAACCACAAGAGCCTCAATTATACGGCCATAAAGAAATCATTTTTCCATTACTTAAATTTAAAGCACCACTTCATCATCCTGGCATCGTCATTTCAAAAGCCTAAAAGATTTAATTTGTAAATCTTTTCTTAATGAATAGAATCTGAATTTAGTACAATCAGCGAAAATCAAGGACTTTAAGTGATCATAAGATCGAAATGTTACACAATATTTTTTACATGCTAGCCTAAAACTTTTTGCCATAAATATAACTTTTTGCATGTCTCCAAGTCTTGAAAATCTTCAAGATAATTTCTCGCAATTTAAATATTTGTCAATTTTGCTTACCGTGTTAAGTATGCGGTGTTGACTGTGAGAGTCTGAATACACACATTTTAGTTACCTAACGACAAATTTTCAGCAATACCAATACCCAATTTTTTAAATAAATTTCAGACCTTAGTCCGGTTCGGTCTCGGCACCACCGCCTCTAATATCACAAGCTAGATATTTTATGCTAATTTTAATTCTATATTCATAATCAGCAACCTGAAAGATTCAAGTTAAGCATTTTTTAAGTGTTTTTGTCCAAATCTAAAAAATGAGTTCAAAATAGCTTTAAAATGCATCCCAAAAATTTTCTACACCATTTCTCCCAGTATAACGGGTGTTAAAATTTTTCTTATACCACCCATAATACATTCTTGAATAGTAGAACCCACTGCTTTTTAAAAAAACAAATTTCCATAAAAATGCTATAGGTACTATTTTTACAAGAATAACGTAAGTGGAATTCCAGCATAACTTTAATAAAAATTGAATTGCACAAATTCAATAATAATAAATATTTGATTCTGTGGGATCAATTAACATTAAAATCGAATGAAACTTTACACCTTTTCAATAGTCAAAACGTATGTTTGAACTGAGTTAAGCTGTGAACAACAACGTAAATAAACCATTACCATGTGAGTTTTATATAAAATAAAAAAATAAATAAAAACCTATAAGAAAGGTATACTGTAATAATAACAACATTTTATAAAGCTAAACAACTTGTCTGTCAACTTATACAAACCAACCATTTAAAGACTTCACTCCTGTCGTTTTAATATTTAAAGAAAAAAATATATAAAACTGATTTCAATATGTACATGATGTCTCAGATTTGAATATTCTAGTTGAGGAACCCACGATTCTAAATGGGGATCGAACGTCGTGGAGAGCTATTGTTTTTTCAACATTTTCTTCGGGTGAGGGGAGTTGTCCACTAACTTTAAAATGTGAAAAAGAAGAATGTACTAAGATATTTACTGTTTTTTTAAGTCAAAACTACTAAAGTTATAAAGTGACTACAGTGGGTATATATTTAATCTATACAACAACAGTACACAGCAATCCTAGATGTTCACCCATCCATGTTCTGACTGTGTCTATTGTTGCTTAATTTTAGTGATCGGTTGAGATTGGTAATTACGATACGTCAGTGGAGCGTCTATTTGCTGTTTTACCCATCAGAATGTGAAACTAGACTCAAAACCCCAAACAAAATTCAAAAATTAAATTAAAATTTATTCGAAAACGAATAAGTAATAAATTGTTTAAGATTATTTTCCATCTTTTTCCTGCAAAAAACATCTTATAAATGATTCTACGATAAGCGGTTTTTTTCTATAGAAGCACAACAAAATTTTTGAATATTAATGTAATTTATATAACATTTTTATTCACAATCAATTCATTTGTGCATACAAACATTAATTATCTTAAATTTTGAAGGAAAGTGTATAAAAGAGCCATGAACATCGTCAGGATATCTTACCGTATGACCTTTATGTATTATCAATATGGAAATGAATCTGTATGGCGTCATTTATGCAAATGTACTTTATTTAATGAAGCATTTTGCACGTCATATTTTGGCTATATTTCAGATTTAAAAAAATTATTTCAAATTCATGTTCTTCAAATAAAAAGTGATAAATGGTTTCAATGGAAGTGATACAAAAAAAATTTGTACATCTTCACTATTATAGGGGGAATTCAATGTATCTGACACATGCAGTAAATTGTGCAAATGTGATATTTAGTTTATTAGTTGTTTATTCAAATAAAACATCAATATATAAATAAATACATTATTATTTTTACTAAAAAATTTTAATAGAAAAAAACATTATCCACACTTTGTTCATCAAAACCATGTAAAATCTTACACACACACACACTTATTGAATAACAAATATGTCAAACATTAAATGATCGACATTAAAACAGATTATTTTATTACCATCCTCGTATTGAAGCAAATAATATCTGACTGTATGTACATAGCAAGTACTCAAATAAACAGACTGTAACTATGTTTGTTCTAAGAGATGACCGTAGTAAAGCCCTCCTAATAATACTAATTTTTTTATGCATATAAACTTGATTTAAAAAAACATTACTTATAATATTTGAAAAATATGCATGCTGATAACTTGATCTCATTTAAAAGTTATCACTTCAAGTTCAGATATATTTTGTTTTATGTTGCAATTTTCCAACTGGTTTTCCTTCTCTTTTATTTTCAGTTAAAAAAAACCTTACGACGTTGGCGTCTATAAAAAAAACTTTCATTCAAAGCCTTTCACAAATTGTAAACCAGCCGGTTTCTCATTTTTTTTTTCATCAAAAATTGTTGGAAAAATAGATCATCGTTAGTTACTTTTATAAATTTTCATTAAATATAAAATCAAGAATAGTTGTTAAGATGTAAATATTTAATCATTTAAAATAAACAGTATTATAATTAATAGAAATATCTCAATTCATGTTACTAAAATCGAAAATTTTCAAACGCAAAGACTACAATTTATCTCATTCCTATTTTCAATCTTACCTGAACGAGATAAGCGGTCGTTACTTAGAATATCAAATTTTAGAATTTTTAAATAATTGATGATTTATTATAAATTTTTCTTCGAAAGAAGTTCATTTAGTTGGTGAGAATCTTGATCTCCAAATTTTTTTTTAATTTTAATTATTTTTTAATAGGGCAGGAAAATTTATTTCAAATTTTTGTGTTATAAAGATTTTTAAGTATAGTTTGAAAAATGTCATTGGGCTTATAGTTACCTGGGACGGCTTACCACCATTACCTATTCTAATACAATCATAAATGTACACAGACTGTAATTTATTAGCCGTAACAACTACCAAGTCTTTGATAAATTCAATATTGTATGCAAATATCTTATTTTTATTTGATTCATATAGATACATGCATACATAAATTGCAGCATTGGAACGACGCGACCATCTATTAATGTTAAATTATTGTCTATATTGTGCAAGCAACATTTTTAGTCATTTAATATTTATAGCTTGAATAACCAAACACGGAGAATATTTTCCGAATATTATTCTTACATCATTTTACCTAACTCAAATTGTACCTAATATATAACATATTATTCTGCCAAAGTACTTGTATACTGTTACAAATAATGTGAATTAACGACGTAATTATACAGGTATTGATCTTTTTATCAATCCACTGATATCGTACAATATTTGCATGTGTTGTTAACATTTATTTATTCTCTGGTTTTCATAAAATTAATTTTCTTGAAATTGCTATAAAAGCTTTTTGTTTTGGTTAATATTATCTGAAAGAAATAATCAGGTTTTCAATGTGATGTTAGCATGGTTACTTACACCCAAGATTTTCCAAAAATTTAATAATTATATAAAAGTTGAATAATATATGTAGCCAAAAAAAGTTTATGGCTAACAATATCGTTGAATTTAATCCTTTACACATTAAATACTTAAAAACGAATTCTCTCACAAATACATATCGATGAATTGGGTTAAATGTGCCTGCATGGATTTTGAAGTTAAAAGTTCATTGAAAAAATTGTGTGATTTTCTTTAATATCTGCGTTTAATCATAGACATATTTTGTCGAACCCCAGATCATATCATCAGTTTTTAACGGGTTTAATCTAAATATTTTATAATATTCAAAAGTAAATAAATTTACGCCGTGTAGCTGTTTAATATTCCTAGTGACTTGATTTAACCGTATTGGTAGTTGATTCTGATAGGTATTAATATTATAATATTTTGACAAGTAAGTTCACATTTTAATAATATTATAATCATATAATTTACATAACGTTTAGTTTAAACAGGAGCGTATCGAACGCTAATATAACAAACAAGCATAAATTAGAAACTGCAATCTTGATAAACTAAGTCACTGGCTCAGTGTTTTGAAGAATTTTGAAGCATAAATTAATGAGTTCAATTTCATGTCAAATTATAAATCATTTGTCATTTTGATTTGATTTAATATTAACCTACTTAGACTGGAATTTAAAATGAAAAAAATTCAAATGTTTTGTTTCTTACCGTTCCTTTCATTTTTTTCAAACCGTTTACTAAAATATTAGTAGTAAATTATAGACTTTTTCCGATATTCATTTTTGTATTAGAAAAACATTTTATGAGTGCTCGATTTGAAAATTTGCAATCGCCAAATAATTTTCATTTTAAAACCATTAATGAAAAATGTAACCTTAAAAAATTTATTTTGTTTTCCAAACAATAACTTGATATTTATTGTGGTTCATATACAGTTTGATATTCTTTTACCTCATAACATAATGTTGATAAATTAGTAATTAGTAAGTCATTAGCATTGTTTTACAATGTTACCTTGTAATTAATATTATAACTGCACAATTATATATGCAGTGATTATGCATATGTAGAATATACAAAGTATATCTATTATACATACACTCATGTTCAAAAATTCTTTTCCATGACAAAAGTGTTTATATTTTCTTGAAATGTGTGTAGAAAGCTTTCTTTGATAAATAATAGTACTTAAATTAAAATGAACTAAACGAATTTAATTGAATCGTTTAAGCTATTTACATACTAATCATAACGGAAAACAACTGAAGAAATTTAGAACTTGAAAACTGAAAATCATTTTATATAGACAAGCGGTATTCATTCGTTTAGTTATAAAAATATCAAAAAGTAGCTGCAAGCTCGCGTGACCTAACAGGTAAAAGATATTGAATCCGAAAATCGGCGCAATGAAATTACTTTATTACTTCTGGGCTTGGAAAAGTAATGATAGAGGCTTAGTGAATCACATCCTTTTTCAATTGAAGTTATCATAATTAACATTCAGATAGTCGCTCAATCAGTTGAGAACGAATCACCCTTGGGAACATCTTAGACTTTCTTATTTTGGCTTACATGAAAATATTTCTTCAAAAAAAACAAATTGCTAGACGCCGATGATATGGCTTTTCTATCGTTGAAAGAATTTTTAGCATCAATTTAGTAGTCCGAAATCTGCCTTGAGTATCTATATTCTCTCTCTGTTTCAGATATACATATTCATTTTTTTCAGAGTTTATCTTCCATTAGACCCATTATCTTCCATTGTATTTTGACTTTTATATATTATTGTATTTTGAAAACAATTATTTCTCTTTCAAGCACCATTAAAGTACCATTCGAAAAGCAACCAGGCCTATCTTAAGCACTTTGTCTCCTTCTTTTCTCCTGCATCAATGAAGTTTCTCTTTGATTACTCACTTTTGGAAGACCACCCGTACAGTACAAGTTTTTGTATCTGTATATATTGCGAGCTATCTTTGTGTGATCTGTGTGGTAATGTTCAATAGAGACTCTGTTTTAACAAAATGTGTTTTTCTGAATTAATTTCTGAAAGTACACTTTCATTAAGGTACACTTAACGTTTCTGAGTCTTCTGCATTCTCATTATTTCTCCCGAAAAATAATTATTCTTATTCGACACTTAGATCGAAAACAATTTGTTGGGTAACAGTGTATGTGGGTAATATCTTACATTACTTTTAAATTAAAAACCACATCCCACATTTGCTAAAACCACAAAAACTCATGTTTTTATCATTGATTTGTAATCTAGATTACATTACATTACAAAATGATTAATCATGTAATTGAAATCGATATTCTTTATGTAAAAATTTAACAAGATAAGTACTATAATTTCTTATTATTCTTTAAATATAATATCTTATAATGCGACCAGTTCTTGAATATAATTTTCTTTTTGTATTGTTCGATATTTCCTAAACACATCTAGATAAGTGTCATCAGTGAAATAAACGCCTGTTTCGAAATAAATTTTATTAATTCGTGTAAGGATTATACTCAATAAATGACATTAAAATATAGATAGAGCTTGGCTATGAGATATCATTTTAGCAAGGAGTCGTAGCTATTGCAAAATTATAACTGCAAATACTTAAATAGTCACATAAACTGTATAGGATGATCATCTTCGGTTGTAAAGCACCACTTCGCGACGATGTTTGTAAAAGTTGGTAACGGTGTTTTTGTAATAGAAACACCTAATTATTCCATTTCCATCTGCCTAATTTAGTCGTCAGTATGTAACTATAAGAGATAGGAGGAAAATTCAAATACAAACAAATTTTTTGAAATAATTTTTCGTCAGCTGTTTAGCTTAGCAACAATTTTTCTCCAACTACAAATAAATATAAATATCATAATTAAAAGTTCCACTATACGATTAAACTGCAAAGTTTTATAAGAAAATTATATAAATATGTGCACATTTATACTCAGCCGTATATCGAGTATTTAAACAATTAACACTGTTAGTTGTTCTCTTTGTTACTTTTGTGATTAATTCGACAATAAAATTATTTTGAATAGAGATGAAAAAACTTGTAAAACAAATATAGATAAATATGCAAATCAAAAACTTAAAATGAACAAATTACCAAAAGATAATACATAAATAATTATATAAATAATTTCATTAGCAGTTTTAATTAAAGTTGAACCTTTTTTATTTCTTTTAAAAATAAAAAAAATATCAACGTGAATTAGTTATATTTTTTTATAATTATTTTATCGTTGTTAATTAATACTGATGTCAACCACATATTAATTGATATTCATTTATCTAGAAATACAAAATAAACTTCTTCTTATTCAAATTTTATAGTGATAATTACAATAAAAATATGGTTTTAACCTCTATTTTTAAAATACACACAAACAAATAACAAGAATTTGTTAACAACATTATTAATTGATTTTTTTAAATCTTGTTTGTAAAGTTTTTTAATAAGTTGATTTTTTCATGTATTGTTTAATCATTCCTGCAAAATATGGGAATCACCTCCAATGTAAAAAAAGTTAAATACTGTGTTTTTATTAACTTGATCCCTTATTTAACTTATGTAGTTGTTTAAATAATCTGCCTATGGTCAAAGAATACAAATATCTTAGAGTTCTCTTTGATAATATTCATTTATCGTATGTATTAATGAAATGATTTTAAAATAATGAAACAGATTTCGCCATAAATAATTTTAAAATAAGAGTAGGGCATCTTAAACAATGAATAATTTTCTCCTAGTAAAGTAATCATACTGAATCTAAAAATTCAACAATTTTTTACACATTTAAATAAATTGTTCACACTTCAAGTTTCCGTTATATTTAAAAGTGTGAACAATATTTTTATATCACGAGCATTAAATATAAATTGATAATTTTAAAAGATATAATTTACTAATTTCGGAAATAACTTTCACATTAATATTCATTTATTTTTAACTGCGTACAAAATAGCAAAATTTAATGCGAAGAACAAATTTACGTGACATCATTTTATAATTTTATAAAGTCACATTCAAAACATTTTTTGATATCCATTTTTAATAAATCAATCAACAAACAACAAACATTAAAAAAAGTCTTGCGAATATCACTTTGTTGATCACATTAAAATAGTATTTTAAAAACATCTGGTGACCGCAAATCATTTATGTGAAAAAAATCAGAAGATTTTAATCGAAGTACCATGGCATTCTGTTATTTAAAAATTTCGTAATAAGTCAAGTATCACATTATTAATATAACCATTCATATACTGACCAGTCTAATCTGATAAGAAAACCATATAAATGCCTGCACATTATATTTTCTGACCAAAAGAAATGTATATAAGGAAATCTGATTATAATTCAGGCCCATCATCGAGTATTTACTCGCATACTCAGAAATTTTGTGGGAAACCGGAGTTTTGTATATGTACAAAATAGCTTGTATCTCTATATATATATAAATCAAAGTAAACTTAAATGTGAGTAATAATAAATAATGTAATAAAAATATGGATATTTGGTTTTTTAATAAAATAATTAAATATCAAATTCACAATTACTTTATGGTCAATTATTTTTATTATAACAAAGTATTTTGGCTATCCTGTAGGTATCATCAGTTTAACTATTAGATAATTATAATTTGAATTGACATGTGTAATTTCTTATGCCAAGATATTTTGTTAATTGTCCTGATATTTTAATAGCAGAAGTTTTGATAAAACCATTTGACCATTACTGTTTTGTGCAACTTTATGAATAATCAAAAATTAGTTTCTGTCACTCATATACATAAATAATACAAACCTTTGTGTGAAAATAGAATTTTTAAGAGTTTTAAGAGACAGATAAACAAATTTTTAGTAGAATAGACCAAGCTATTGAAGTAATCAAGATATATTTGCAATTTAGTCACAATGGGCTTATTATGAACAATGACAAATAAGTTTTCGTAAAAAATTTGAACATCCAAAACATTAAATAAAACATTGTTTGAATTTAAAAATAAGTAAATTGTTTATTATAATAAAAAAGCACTTATAAATTGAATCAATATTTTCATTTTTAGAATTTGCTGCTCAATAACTTTTTAATTTTTATTTATTGTTTTAAGATAGGTCAATGCTACTACTTGTTAGTTTATACGACTGCAAATATATTGTATTAATAATACATATTAAGCTGTGTAAATACGTCTATCGAATTGTATGGTGTTTTGCAAGTAAAGTATATTTCTGATTAGACATAACAACCATTTTATTTTTTTGTTTAATAACAAATTTTATGTTTTAATAACAATTATAAAAACTATATGAAATGACTCAATTATTTTTGTATTCGCGCAACAAATTAGTTCAAAATTATACTACTGAAAAACAGTGAAGTCATTATTTTGTTTCTTGATTTGTACTTCTTTGTATTAACTACAGGAAGCATTCTAATCGAGAAAAATTGCATGGTAAAGTTTATTTAATTTGGCCATCCCTAAATCAATTTTTACCACTTTGTTCTTATGTATGTTTTTGTGTTTATGAAGTAACTTTGGATAAAAGCATAATTTATTTAGTGAAACTGATGTTGATAGAAACCAATCAATTTTATCAGAATCTAATCATCAAGGGTTTTAAATTATTTAGAAAATGATGAAATTGTGTAATTAAGTACGTCACCAAAACTGCATATGGCTTTCACTTTTCGTTTCTGCATTAAAGTGTCCACAGTCCGCAGGAAGGACGGATAGACAGATGGACATATAGACGAAAATAGATTCCATGAAACGTAAAAAGATGTATTATGTATTATTTTATTTTATTGTATTATCATCGGATTCGTGTAAGCTCAAGTACAGCTCAATTGGAATCCGGGAAGCCAGTCAAAACTGGAATCGATTATAAACAGGAATTGGGGCAAGTAAAACAAAAATGCCCTTGTACAATAAGAACTATTTTGGTATTAAAATATGGTGGGGGCGTATTGAAGAATTAAGAATTAGCTGTTACGACCCTACCAAATTATTTATGTATCATACATTTCATAATATTAATCTATTTTTCATATGTATGCTCAATTTCAACTCAATTGAAACCGGAAAATTGATGAAATTTAACTTTCAAGTTTTGATTGCAAGCAGCCACTGGGACAATTGAAACTAAATAAAAGGTTGTAATAATTTCTAAATTGATTTTGACTATAAACTTGCCTTAACCAATGTAAAGCGTACATGGAAGTTTTGGTATCAATAACATATTTTTTTTTTATTAATAATTTATTATTGTTTTTAAATTAGTTGTATATTTTTACTTCTAGAGGTATTAAAACATTTTGAAATAAGAATGTGTATAATTGTGAGTCATCATGCATTGAAAAAAAAATGATGATTTTAATTTTATGGAAAAAATAAATAAATAAATAATAAAAGAAAAAAGGAGATGTTCAATTAAATTTTTAGAATCAATTTTCAAGTCTGAATGAAAACTTAACGTCGGGTCTAATAAAATAAAAAGAAAAAACTATCTCTTATTGAACGAAATATCTGAACATCTTCGATATTTTTTAACTCTATGGCGTAGCTATGGAAGCTAAATTTTTTTTTTACTTTTGAAATTTTGTTATTTTTTTCCGACGATAAATCATCTAAAAATCTCAAAATGTGCCCCCACTGCTCAAATGTGTCCATATCTCAAAACAAAATTAAATTTTTCATTTTCAGCGAGATTAATTTATTAGGGGATTAATTTTAATTATTTCATTATTTTCATTGTAAGGGGTATCAGACCAAAACGTTGGTGATCACTGGACTCATATTGTCGATTAGTCCTTTGTACAATAAACTTTTGCTACGCCACTAGACATAAACTATATAAAAAAATGTTCCTGTAAGCCTGAGTTGATAAAGGTGAAATTTTCTCTACAATTTTAATTAGGAGTTTGTTTTGTTTTGAGTATTAAATCTTAAAAAGTACAAATATATTGCACACAAAACATTTTTTTATGAAATATTTAAAAGTAGTATAATAATATAGGAAATATTTTGGAAAACAAAAAAATAAAAGATTCGAAATGTTACCTATGAGAATTTATATTAACTAAGAAGAAAATTTTATGGATTTAGACAGGGGAAAATGGACGAATACCTACATCAAAATTTTATTTATGACTAGATTCAATTTTGTTTATAAACATTACAAACTTTAGACTAAATTTAATATTCATATGGTAATACAAGAAGCAACACGAGGTATAAAGCCATATTTCCAATAATATGTAACCATTTTTCTCAAATATATAAAAATTTCATATAGCAAATGTTGGAAAACCGAAAGTGATCATACGTTTACTGAATAACGATAACAAAAAACCGATAAAAATAAATTATACATAAGATGCTTTTATTTATTTTTATTTTTTTCATATATGACTGTATAAGTATAGCTGTTATCTTTACCAAATAAAAATATATAAATATATACAGTTGTGTCTTATAAGATGGTATGTCCTAGTGTTTGATTTATTAACGTTTTTTTTTCATGGTACCTTCACCAATTTTTCACCTTTTGTGTGTGTGTATTTAGAGAAATTTGACATCTATATAATGGCTTTGTTTGGTATTTTTATTTCATAATATTATGATGTCTCTGTATAACCAAAATATATTTTGTTTTAAATAGTTTTAGTAAAAGACAAATTCAAGATATATACTGATTTAGATTATAATAAATTCTAATATGTATAAGATATACTTTTTATTGATAACTAGCTTTGAAATTTCGCATGAGGCTTTGATATAGTGCAGTCTAGAATTGAGATTATTTATTTGGGATTAATTTAAGCCTGACATATATGAAATATATGAAGGAATATTAAATTTATTCTATGAAAATATAGAAGGCACTAACAAAATGTTGGGATCAGTCCTCGTAGAATTATTAAATTAATCCAATTTCGCCTGTTTGTTATAACTGAATAATATAAAACGATACCAATATGAAATGGCGTATTGTAGATTTAATTAGTGCGTTTAAGTTCATGGTTCACAAAATATGGTTTAAAAAGTTTAAATAATACATGTTTGTTTCTATAAAAAAATCAACATTTGAAACATTTTTTCTAACTATTAACAAATAACAATTAACTGCACTGGTTTAAAACCTATAAAATGATTTGAATAACATAAGGAAAGGTTTTTTGAATCACTATTATCTTTGGAAACAGTGTAAATCCTTAAGGACTTGCCTAATATAAACAGCCTATATTATATTTATCAATTATATTTTATGTATTTACAAAATTATGCAAAAAAAATTAAAAATTGTTTCTTTTTTTTTCAGAATAGTATCTTAATGCAAATTTGGATATTTCAAAAGCCTACATGTAAGTAATTTTTTTTAATCAAAATTAATATATTTATAATTTTTTCTATTTTTATTTTGAAAATATACACAAAACTATTAATTTCTGTATCTCTATTTTATCTATCGGCACCGTGCAGATCGAAACGATATCTGTAAATAATGGCAGTTAAATAATCGGAAAAAATGACAGTTTTTAAAGTGTTATAGGAATACATTTGAAAACAGTTTGGAATACATTTAAATATCACTTAATACGCTTGTACAATGATTTGTAATTATGTTTATCTTAAGGTATTATCTAATTTCTCATTAAATTTTTTAATAAATTCTTTGTGGGGAAAAAAGAATATGAGTTATCGTAGTGAAGGTCAAATAAAAATTGCAATTTATTTACTTAAGTCTGTGCGTCAATATAGAAATCTAGAATAGAAATTTTGGTCTACATTTAATATACTTCAATTAATTTTGTGTGTAATGCGGTGTATAACAAAGCTGGAATCATCCAAAAACAAATTTTTATTTGTTATTAATAAAATATAAAGCAGGAAATTTATTTCTTACGTAGCAACAAGCTACGTGAAATTTATACAAATATCACATATAAAATATATACTATTTACAAAAAAACAAAAACTAAAGGGGCAGTAATATCTACATAAAATAAAATTCAACACTTAGGAGCTGCGTTATTTAGATGACTTATTAAGTTTATTCAACCTTAAAAAACCGGCGAAAAGTTCAAAATTTTTTGTTCGCTGTTAATGGGGTTTCTTGTATAATTGAGGTCTAAAAAATTCAAAAATAATATTTATTTATTTTGCGATCGGTCGACTAATTTTCGAGATATTGCATGAAATACAACCGATAAATCGGCCTCTGGATCGGATTTTTAGCAATTTCTCAGAAATTACTAGTCCAATCGTAAAATAGATATTATTTTTGAAATCTGCGGGTTGAAATTACCCTAGAATAAGTATTTCATCCAAATCGGGAGCAAAAATTTTTTCCCAATTTTTTCGATTTTTTCAAAGGGGTACCCCTTAAAAAAATAGCGAAAATCTTGAAAAAAATTTTTTTATCCGATTTTGAGATAACTATGTTATATAAGTATATTTTAACCCGTAGATTTCAAAAATAACATCTATTTTACGATCGGATGCTTAGTTTTTGAGATATATGCATAAATCGAATCTAAAGCTCGATTTAGCGGATGTATTTAATATAATATCTCAAAAACTAGTCGACCGATCGTAAAATAAATGCTTTTTTTGAATTTTGCAGATCTTAATTATCCTAGAAAATTTATAAATAGCGAAAAAATAATTTTGAACTTTTCGACGCTTTTTTTAGGTTTTTTATACAAAAGTCACCACACAAGGTCTAATTAAGATTAGATATACTTAATCTTATTAAATTATCAGGAGGCATAAGTAGAGAAGTACGTACTTTAAGGCTGATAAGCGACAAAACTGTGGTTTAAACAAATACATTAAATTTTTTCTTTAAAAGTCTACTGTTTCCCATTGTTTTCACTAAGTAGGATTAATCGATAATTGAAGAAATATTTTCAAAATATTATCTCTTTGGTATCAAATCAATAGCTTATTTTTCTTGAAGAGAAAAATCTCTAATATAAGAAAGAATAAAACATTGGGGGTAATATAAGATATATAAAAAAATATGTTGACTAACACCCTAAGGACGTAAAACATTTGACAAAGATGTTATTTTTTTGTTGAATTTCTTTCATTTTTTTGTTTTAAATTAATATGTTGACCTAAACAAACACAAATTCGTATTTTTATTAAAATGATATTTGTCATATTTTTATTCAATTTGACTCTATATTAAGAAAATTTATTGGACCATACATCTCAAAATTATGAGCCAACAACCCAACTACTTAAATAAATATATTCATTTTTATTAAATAATGTCCAAACTTTTATGAATACTATAATAAAGATTATTCAAATTTATCTAGAAGTCTGTCGTTGTTGAAAATGTCATACAGATGAATTGAATAATATAAGAAGATGATACACTGCGTTTAAAATCTACAAACCTTTCAATTAATTAACAATCAATTTTACGGACCATGACTATTCAAAAAATGAAATACTAAAATCTCCCGTGAGTTTTTTTTTTCTAGAAAATCACTCTACTTTTCGAATTTTTTAGAAAATTTAAATACACATATTTAAAAGTGTCCTCTAAATATTTTTTTCCATACCTTGCACCACTGTTGATTGCATATTTACCACGTGAACCTTATTCTGGTCAATATTGGAGTGAATAAATTTATAAAAAATTATTTAAATTCCTTTAATTATAAAAATGAAAAAGTGTGCCACTTTTGATAGTTTTCGATCATTTCCTCGAGACCAAACAAATACATAATAACGAATCTGAAAAATTCGAATTACTTTTGTATTTGTAAGATTAGAAAAGTAACGGGAGGAGCTAAATGAATCTCAGTATCTTAATAAGTTGATCATTCATGAACACAACCAAACTCTGTATTTGGTCTTTTATGATAAGCCTTAAACAAAACAGACACCTTAAAGCTTAAAACCTTAATGGATGAGATATTCCAGCTTTTTTCCAAATTCTGATGAAACTCACTTTATAAGATATATAATTTTGAATCAAAAATTGGGCTAGCAGTTTTTGAAGTAGAATTTAAATTACGAGTAACATCCTGAAAACCATATTTCGGAGTCATTGAGCGATATCTCACATATTTGTGATCCGTTCATAAATTGAGTGCTATTTTTATATTTTATAGGTCTTTATTTCCAAACTATTCATAATCTGTATATTGAACTATATTTATGATTTAATCTAGTCTATTGACGAATAATTTGATAACCAACGTTTAAATTGAGAATGTTTGAACAGTTTTTGAGATACTTAGTACTGAACAGAAGATAATAATGTAACATTATTTATTAAAATAAAATATAAAAAAGTATTTTTGCCAAGTCAAGAATATATTTATATTCACAATTGAATTTCTTATACAATGAAAATAATATTATGAAAAGAAAAATTAAAATCATGTAACATATTTTTCCTCGTTGCTGCAGAAAAAATTTTTATTTTCTTTAATCAGAAATACACTTGTGGGTGTCCTTTTTTTTTGTTTGTTCTATATTCATTTTGAATCTGAATACGGGAATTTTTCTTTTGCCTTTTATTATGCTTTGCTAATCAAAAACAAATATGAATTAAATTAATTTTTTTGATTATTTAAACAAGTGAATTCTTTTTCTAGTTTTTGTAGAATATAGTTTTGTTTTAACATTGTCTGGTGTAGGCTGGAACTTTCTGGAAGTTGGAACATTGGAACTGGTAAAATTAGGTATAAACTTTCAGTAGACATGTGAGTCGAAATCCAAACAACGTCAGCTTTTTAATTAGAGTACAATTTGCGATGATTTTGTGGATTATGATAAAGTAACTTGAGTATGATTATAATTATGATTCTGGATAAAGTTTTGTATTAAATTAATCACAAAAGCTGAAGGCTCTACTCTTATTTAGAGATTAGGGAATGAGATACTATTCTTCTAAAACTATGATAGTTAAGATCCAAACATTGTAACAAAACTAGTATCCAAATACAAAAGGCTAAATTTGAATCTATCCTGTGTTTTGGAGGATATAAGTAATTCTTAGCTCGGATAATTAGGGATTACGGACTTCAGACAAACCAATTTGTCGAGTACACGATGGATTTGATATTGATTTTGATGTTTATTTAGAATGAAAAAATAAATATCCAAGAAATGTGAAAAGCGAATCTCTCAATAGTGACTTTGCTCAGTCGTGTGACTTCACCTAACAACAACGTTTCCGGAATAGGTCCAACAAATGTTTTTGATCTTTATAACTATAAAACTATTTTGTCACATTTATTTAAATTTAAAAGACCTTGACAATATGGTAACAATTTTAGTTACCCTAATTCTTCCAGCCACGAATAAATATCATCTTCAGAAATATGTTGTTAATAATTTAGTAGACACAATAATGTCACAGGTCAAGAACATCAAGATATGTATGACACATCCTATCTTTAGTAAAAGCTTATATATCATTTCATACAAAGCGCGTTTTTTGATCTTCTTTCATAATATAATGTCGTCAAACACATTCATGTATATAGGTATGTTTCGACATTATTACTGTGACATTTTCCTAAGTATAAACATAGTACGCCTACTCACGTGACATCACGTACATGAATACTACAACAAAACACATCATCGAAGGTATACGAGATATGTGTAAGATGCCAACTAAACTGGCTGGCTAAAAGAATCTCTTGTTCATCTTTCTTTATCCTTATAGTGTTATAATTTAAATGCGTAGCGTGTTTTTTTATAAATTTTTTTGTTTTCGTTGTGATTATCGTACCTGCTTGAAAGAAGTTACTCAATTCAGGGATAACATTTTACGTGTTTTGTTTATACTCGACCAAAAACAAATATGGACTTATGGACCGATAATTACCGTTTAATTGTTCTAAATAAAAAAATTAATAATTTTTGTCAACGATTTTGTTAAAATTTTATGTTTAAAATTTAAATTACATTGAATATACGGAATGCTATTCCAGACATACCTTTATATTGTTTACTTTATGAATCAATAAAAAAAAATTAAATTAAACTAAAAATTCGTGATTGTTTTCAAAATTATTTCTTGTGTAAATTTTTAAGGCTTCCAAAACACGATATTTTTTCAATTCCACTAACGATTACTTAGGTCATATTCTCGAAAAACTAAGCATGCAAAATTGAACTGGTTATGACATGGTGATGCTTGCTTGTTAATCGAAGAAGCAAAGCAGGCAAGATAACTATTTTGGTTCTTTTGCTATCTAAATCCGGTGTTACACCATCTGTTCTTTGTATTTCCCTTTGAAAATCTAAATTTTGTAGCAAATTTGCTTTAAGTTTTATTTATTTTTCCGTAAATTATTTAATTTTTTTAACTACTTTGTGGGTTCGTTTTTGAATGCAATTCAATTTTCGCTACTCCTTTAGCTTTAGAGAACTGCCGGAGTTTTTTCTGCGAAACACCAAACGGATCTTGCCTTTTTCGGTTGACTGCTCTATTGTTTAAAATTAAGACCATAGATAAATATCGGTATATTAGAATATGCTTACCATCAAAATTTTTAAGAAAATAGAATATATCTAGCTTATATAAAAAATTATTGATGAATTATAAGAATGGTCGAACTTATAGCCTATGAAATCAAGATAGATAAAATTAACACGCATAGGTGTTTTATTTTAATCAATTGCCTGGAAGTTGTTAAGTTTTATCAAAATAATTTTGGTAACCATATTTTTTTCTTAATATTTTATATTGATGTTTATGGTGATGATTATTCACGATAAGTTGTGAAAACGGATGATTAATGTGATGTAACTGAACAAAAAAAATATATATATATATATATTCCAACACACATAAAAATTGAATTTAATATTCAATTCAAGTTTCATTCATTTTAAACTGTCAACCAATTTACCAATTTATTAATGATAAAAATCCCATGTGCTTTGTTTTGAAATACTAACGAAAAGAATCAAAATTTTTAGTTTACAGTTGAGTTACTATTTTTATCTATACATGAGAACCAGAAAAAAGAGTGTAATATTTTTCTACTTATTATCACAGGTTGAAATATATTTTATTATAACGTCAATCAGAATCATTGATTTTATGGGATAAATAATACGAAATAATGCGAAATAAAACTGCGATTTAATGGTAAATGGATATCTTCTGCACACAACTTCTCATACTTATACTTATTAGTGTTCAAAGAATTCGTATTGAGTAAGTTCAAAAATTAATACTCTTATCCCACAGTGAGATAAAGATTTTTCAACGAAAAACAAAATTCGAATACAACGTTCTTTCTGAAAAGTCCTGTTAAGAAAAAACGAAAAAGTACGTATTTAATTTCAGGGTAGTTAAAAATGGTTACTCATTTTTGTAAAAGAAAGTTACTGGGTGTCCCAGGAGCACTTCAATTTAAAATCAAAAAATGGGACCCTATATTATCAGATATCTCATTTTAAAGAATTTTTATGCTGAAATCAATGGTTTCATTGTATTTTAAATTGGTTAAAAATTACCAAAGTTATGGTACAAAGTTAAAAAAAGTTATGGTATTATTAATTAAGTTATGGTACAAAGTTAAAAAAATTAATTTGTTTATAATGTATAATTATAATATATGTAACTTATGTGTTTGAATAATTCAAAGATCGAGAATTTGGGAATGAATTTCATTCGTCCATTTATAATGATTAAGTCTTTGAGGATATTCATCCAAATAATATACTTAAAAACATCTTTATTAGGGTAATAAATTTGTATAGAATATCTAATATAACACAATAATAAACGTACTATGTTGTACATATTATAATATTTGAACAGTAACTAATAATTTTAGATTTAAAACACTTATTTTAAAAATAATGAATAATTGAAAACATAAATATATACTTCTATCTATCCCTTTTATATACACAACATAAATAAATTTATTCTGACTCAATTGTATTCTTCAATATTGTTTCTGCGTTATATATTACCTGCAAGCATGATTGTCTACATTTTTAGAATTTCAATTGTATTATTTTATTTATTTTTTCATAAATTTATTTAATTTTTATGTGCGAAAAATTTCAGTTTTTGAATGTTAATTGAATAATACCTTCACATATACCTATATATAAAATAAAAATTGAAAAATTTACCAACCACACCTTAAAATTTAATTTATTCACTCACAAATGTAAATACAATTCTTTAAATTTATTATGTACCAAAAAATTTATATTTTCAAACAATTTAAAATTAAATATTCCATACACAAAATTTTCATTCTTAGATGGGAGGCTCCACATTGATGATTTTGTCATCATAGGTTTTTGTCATCCTTGGGATTGTATAGATTGGCGATTTTATAGCAAAATACTAATTTTTTTCCCGTTAAATCTATATTTATTTCGCTTCAATAATCTATGGTTGGTTCGAGTATAATAGACACTTGCGAATAGACATAGGAATGGATTCGATTGGCTTAAAATATCTCATCTTTCCGTAAGCTTTAATTGAATAACTTATTTTAAATTTGGTCATTTGTATAGTTCAATCTGCTCCGATCACCTTTTATCGAATATGATCAGTAAATTATAAGAATTTAGAAAACTAAATTTGTGTAACGAAAATGAAGATCTTTGGTTGGATGATCATTTGAGGTTAACAAAACACCTAGTTATATTTCGGAGCTGCAATGTTGCTTATCAATTTGAAATCCACTAGCTTCACTTTATTTCCACAGAACATTTCTCGTAAATTAAACTCGTACTCGTAATATCACCATCCCGTATTATGAATGTGAGACAATATTGATCTTTCAAATACAGAATTGTATTTGAATATCGAAATCTGATTATAATAAACTCTGTCTGAAATCAATCAGGAAATCATCAATCACCAATTTTACCTCTTTTCTCTTCTATTGAAATCATTCTTTAAATTATGGCTAAAAATATAGATAATGAGTCCATGAAATCCATTTGAATGATTGATTCATGAACTAAAACTGTTTGGATCTAGAAATCTATATCTTTGTGATTTTCTATAAACTGTCGTGATGACATCCAGGCAAAAAGGTTGACGAAACTGGACAATTTAAATACTGTTATAAATACGTACCATCAAAATTTATTTAAATGTTAAATGCTTCAAATTTTAACTCACTAATTCATTTTACATCCATTCTGGATATAATTCTTAAAATAATCACGGCTAACCAAACAGAATTTGTTAAGACAAACTTCGTGTCAAATCTCCATAAAGACGCGATACTCCATTTTTAAAGAAGATTTTTCTGAGCATTAACGGCTGGCCAAAAAAAAATGTTATGACAAACGTCTAAAATCTGGATAAAGACGCGATAATACATAATTTCTAAAGAGACTTTTTCTAAGCATTATTAGATAATTGAAAAATATTCACAAGTACTTAGTATTTAAGTTGAAAAAGAACTTAATGGAAAAAAAAACTGTCTCTGTGTAATGTTTACTAAATTTAATCTAAACAAGCCATGTCCTCGTATAATAATTTACATTTCAATCCACTTGACGAGAAACTGAAAACTTTTAAAAAACTATCTAAAAAACATAGTCTTCTATAATTTACTTGAAAATATCAAGTATCTCCTTAAAGATGTTAAATATAGATTACAATTTCTATAAAAATTCAATGCCTCTTTGTCATTCATATTTTGACTTTTTTACAAAAAAGTTGAAGATAAGGTACAACACACACACAACTCTTATATATCATATTAGACAAGGGTCTGTCTTAAGTAAATAAATGAAATGACTTTAGGGTTTTTTGCACCCACGTAATCAGGTATATACAACACATACATGATTTAATATCCGTCACCCAAACAAGATACACAACATTTACTTTAAACATATACAACTGAGATAAAAATACATACATTAAAATTTATTAATAATATGAGAGTTTATATATACAGGTAAGATATTCAAAACAGTTGTACTTGTTTAAAATGTGGTAAGAATATTCTTAAATATTTATTTAGTTCGATAAAAAGTGATAGACGATTAGTTTCAACTGTGTGCTTGGTAAAAGTCAATAAAAATTATTTATAAAGTTAGGAATCCAACTACATTCATATGTGTGTATATCTACATACTTATACATCGTGAAAGTTCGACTTGTCAACGATTCTACACGAAATATAAACAGCAGCCAAGTATAATCATAAACAAGGCGCCGTACATTCAGTATTGTTTAACGAGTTAGAGAGGTTATGTTATGTTGTATATGAAAATTTTTTTAATTTTTTGCTGTGATTATGTAGTGTGTTGCTCCAAAATTGAATTAATGCATTAGTTTTAAATATTGTGAATGAAAAATTGTGGTTTTGTGATTGATCAATAAAAAAAAATTAAGGAAAATGTGAAATTCTGAAGTTATTTTTGACATTTGACATATACACAACAATGGCATCACTTCAATTATCAGTGACATAATTTTGACCGGCAAAAAAGAAACAAAAACAGTTGAATAAACTGTATTATTAAGTTTTTGATTTTGTTTTACTCAAAATAATGGTAAGTTAACTATTTTATGTTTTTAAATACATGTGAAAACATTTATACATTAAATATTTATTATTTATTTATACTAAATCGATTTTATGTTTATATTAAATACAATTTCTGTTTAAAATAGTTTTTTTTTATGAATTACACTTGCACGTGCGTTAACTATAGCTTGCTTGTCTGGTGAGTGTTTAAATATTTTGATCATCTGGAAATATTATCGAAAATGGTCTGATTAACAGATTTATCGTTGTTTTTATTATTCTTCAAAATTGTTGATAGCCGAATCATTTCAATGGTGTAAACAAAATCGTAAAAAGAAAAGAAAAAAGACGTTTCTGTTTAGATTTAATGCATGATTTATGGATTTTTTTTTTAAAATAATGTATACAACATTATATGAGTAATTCTTTTTATAAAACGATCGTGGAAATAAACTATATTGTAAATTGTTAAAAAGTACACGTATTTTTTACAAGGATGTTTTAAGAGTTGACACCCGTCGGTCGCTTCTTAACATAATTTTACGATGTGAATAAGATTTCTTTCGTTTCTTTGATGTGGAATAACTAATAAGTAAATTAATTAAATCCATTATATTTAATTAAAGTAATGCAGAAAATATTTAAAGGAAATTTTATTTAACAAATATACTCATTTGTAGATTGATTGACTGAATGTGTGTTATGAAACATGAGATAAATTTTGATGAAAATGATTCATCTGATAAAAATAAACTCTTTACAATATTAACAGTTAACTAAAATGTTTTTTCAATTTTTGTTGTGAATTTCATGTCAAATGAACTGATGTTTTTGGAATGACATAAATTAGATAAACTTTTTGGTTTATTAAGATAACCTTTATTGAATTGTAGGACGTTTTATTTTACTTGTGTTGATTTTTAAGTTATCATGTTACTTGTGTTTGTACGGTGGACGATTATTTTGCAAATTATATTAGCAATACATGGTCTATTTGTATTAATTTTAGTTTATTTACCTGGGTAATGGAAGTATTTTGTTTCATATAAGTTTTAGTTAGCCAAATGTTATTTTGAAAATTAGATATTTGTTTACATTAATGCATTTTCTAGTCAAATTGAAGAAGTTGTAGATATATTTATTTTTTATTAAATTAAGTAGCTGAATATGCTGTTGCAAATCGGTACTATTATGGAGATCTAAAAAGTCTGAAGATAAGTCTTATGTTGAGTGTTATGCAATTGAGATGTCTAAATTATTTGACATTTTATTAATCGTAAAAAATCGGATGAAAAATATTTATTATATTTTTGTGAGAAATAAATGAATTTATAGGATTAGAAAAGAAATTTTATTATTTATTTATTTATACTTTTTTGGGATTTAAAGTATGTCTACAGTTTTTAATCGTATCTTATTTATGGCTCATAGAGGCATTATTGGTAATTGTATAAGAAATTATTAGTTAAAATTTTTTTATGAAGATGAATAAATTTTTTCATTAGCGATTATGAAAAATCTACAATGAAAAAAAGAAATAAGACAAAATATTAAAAAGTAAATAAAAAAAAATCTTATACTAGAAATTAAAATAAACAGATCTATATAAATACGGGATTACTGGAAATATTTACTATTTTCTGCTAATAATCTATATTTATGGCTTTGTAAACAGGGCGGAAGACTTTTTAGGCAAGAAATTCTTAATACTTCATTAGGTTACATTGTCATTCAGGAGAGATATTGTTTTTTTGATATAACGCTATTTAGGTGATAGACACCCAAAAAGTAATGAAATTTTATTTTGGGCATAACTCTTAATATATAATATCATTACAATTAATGCAATTCTTTTAACGCCTGCACTACAATTTCTTAACAATGCTTACATTTGTAATGGCCAATGAGCTTATACAAACAAAATTTATTATTATTATATTTGGAGCTCAAAAGCTCCAAAATCCTGACATGTACTTATCTATGATGTTTTGTAATTTATAGGAAACGTCAATAAATCGGCTTTTTTTTTTAAATTAATTTAGTTTTTTCAATAATCTCTCTAAATTGACTTTTTTTCATTAACTCTACTTTTTTTGTAAATCGACCTAATTTTTAAAACATCAAAAATATATAGAACAAATCAATGCAAACAATGTGTATTTGTTTTTTTTATGTTATTGTTACCGTAACATATTAATACAAAAGCTCTCATATCCATGTTGATGTTGATTCAAAGAAATCATATAAAAAAAAGCATTACATAAGCTTCCTTCCCTATTTGATATATTATTACAAAAAAACAACTTTTTTTTTACTCTAAAAACAAACGAATATGAAACAAATGTAAGCATATAGTGAAAAAAAAAATGAAAACAATAATTATAAAATACAAACATTGGAACAAAAAAATTACAAAAAAAAACAGACAAACAACAAACACGTATTAGTTAAGGTATGTTGTTGCGTTACTTGGTTTATTGTTGAGCTTGTGAATGTTAATATTTAAGGACGTTCGCGAAAATAATCATTTGTCATATATTCATTTTGAAACTTTAAATGCATATAATTTTGTACAATCAAACGGTATTCACACAATTAAAATATCGTAAAATCACAATAGATTTATGTATAAGTGATTGCAGTTTATATGTTGGTAAACTATGATCGAAGGCAAATGAAAAGTCAATCTTTATAAATATTTAGCTGCTAAAAATATAATTACGTATATATTTCGTCCATAATATTTATATTTCTGAAATGAAAATATATTCTATAAATCCAGAAATACGTTTGATGTATTTCATTCGAATTTTGACAAAATCATCGGGGTATGATTCAGTCTTCTGTCGTTTGCTGTAATTCGAGGCATTTTGTTCTTGACAAAGAAATTAATGAATACATAATGCGTGATATACATAAGTTAAAATTTTTAATCAATAAATTTTTGAACGTCCTTAAAGTATGTTCTTTCGTGTGTTTTAGATTCGTTGTTGAGCTTGTGATGATAATATTTAACGTAGATATATGATATATGATGTATTTATAACTATAACACGAGGAGAGCTGCGAATTATATGATTTTATATGAAATCTACTCCTAGTATTGCAATATCTTCCTTCACATCGTCGTTCATAATACTAAAAACTCACTCACCAGAAATGTATATAATTTTTTTTGTTATAGGTTTTTTTCTAAATGAATGTTATAATATTTATATGCGATATTTATATTATACAGAACGTCCTAAAAAATAATTTACTATCTTTAATTTATAATCAATATTGTAATGTTAATAAATCTATAACTTAATACGTTGTACCCTTGTTTACGAAAAAGCGGGCGGTCGGAGAAATATGAAATTTGGTAAACTTTTTAACATATATTAATTGAAATATATTACCATTATTTGAATTAAAGCAATGAATGAATTAAATTATCAATGAATTAAATACAAACTTGGAGTTAATGAAAATTTATTGCAAGATGAACATTTATCTTTCAAAATAAGAGCCAATTTTTATATAGATTCTATATTCTATAAACCTGTTCCCACATTTATGTTGCAATAATAGAAAAACCGTGATGTAGATAAAAGTATGACACTCTGTCGTTATAATACTTCACGTACAGAGCAAATTATTATGTAATTTTTTTTTGCTCTTATTTCGCGTGTATCCATTTGTTACACTTTTTCTAGTCCATGCGTTTGAATCAGATTATCCATATCTGCAAAACTTAAGGTAGTTCTGCTACAATATTGTAAAAATGTTATGCATCTTATGCACTAAGGTAAAAGCTCGTTGTGAAAATGTGTGTAATTTTGGTTTCATACTGTATAGCAGTACTGTCTCTGTGTATACTGTTTGTGTATTTTGTATAGGTTAGCTACACACTTCTACAGTACTCATATATGCGTATTCACACACATAGCTATTACATTTTTTCACGTATTGTTGAACTGTCAGTTACTAAATCTTATAGCAAAACGGTGAATATTTTTATTATTTTTTATTTTTTTTTAAATTCACAAATAATTATTTAAAATTAGTTTTTGAAGAGTTTCTGAATGTTGGTTTTTTATTATATTTGCGAAAGGTTACTTAAACTGAATACTCTTCATTGCTCGCAATTTATATTTTCTAAATTTTGATTGTTAATAAATTGAATTTAAGACAGAAGTCAATCAATCGATTTCAAATTTTAATGGTAATTGTATCTGAATACCCTTAATGAGTATAAAAAAATTTTTAATGACGCTATGACGCTATCACTTCTGCAACATAACTACCTTTATATTATATTATAATACCTTATTATTATATTAGCTCGTTCCCAAAATTTTTGGAACTTGAAAAAGTAGAAAACGTTAGGATTTTTTAAAACTAAAAATAAAATTCAAATTCTCTATTATTAAAATGAAAATAGTTTATTCTTTCTATTTTGAAAGGATGATACATGCTATTTTATATTTATGGCTGGCCTAAAAATAATTTGAAAATTGTAGTAACATTTTCTTCCCCGTCCGTGTTGAAATCAATAACAGATCGAAATCAAATGAATATTGGAGGAATTTAAATATCTATGTTCTCTCGAACCTACTCACTGGCTGAACCGATTTTGATGAAACGTATTATTTTAAATTTGTATTAACTTCGTGATTCATGCGTAAGGATAATGAAAAATCAAAATGGCTATAATTACAATAATAAATACTTATATATGTTTAAATATAATTTGACATAAGAAATTATTAAAAGATTGGTACACATGGTGGTAACATTCAAGAACCATTGTTTAATTGTTCATAAATTTTTGTGCAGCTTTTATCGCATGGACTATAACTAGTCATGTAGTTGAAACTAAAACAGTCTACATACTAATGTAATTGTAATAATATATATATAGACTCTAAACTGCAGTAAAACATAAAACAGCAAACTTACTATAAAATAGTCAGATGGTGTTGTTAGTTGTTACATACAATTGTGAGTTAAATATTTTTTGATGTTTATGCAGAATGCAGATAATATATTAAAATATATTGCAATATTATTTTTTCTATTGTCAAATATTATATTATAATCTGAATTGGCGTTTAACTAAGCAGCAGCCAGTAGACAAAAGTTTTAGATTTGGAAGTACAAAAAGTGTCAAGTTTATATAAATTAACATAAAGCTATATAGATGTTTTATTAAGATTAATAACTATTATAAATAATTTAGTTTGGAAATATTTTTGTTACATGTTCTATACCTTAACATCATGTATATTTATTTAAAAAAAATAATTTGTTAGTTAATTAGAGTGTTTGAGTATGTACCATGTATTTAGGGCAAATGAAAATGATTGGTTTTTGTTTTTTTTTTTTTAATATAATTTTATTTTATTTTTTTAATATCTTGTTTCGATATTCAAGACCACCCACTACATCATTTAAATTTCAATTGTATGTGTGTACAGATAAAATTAACATATCAGCAGTTGAGCATGAGAATGAATAAAATAAATTGTTTTGCTAAATAATTAATAGCAGAGTATTTATTTATGAAATGAAAAATGTTTGAAAATTACTGAAGCGTTGAATAGGTTTTTTGGTAATGATTATAGTGATTTTGCTTCAAAGATATATTGGGTCCTATTAAAGTTTGTAAAATTTGTTTTGACATTAACTTGTTTGACTTACGATAAAATTGTTTCACTGAATAAAACTTTCAAATTTTGTTATCAAAATCTATTTTGGAAAATCATGTCTTTTTAAACAGGGTGTCTACTCTACAAGTCAGGCCAAATCTGGAAAACCAGAAAAAGTCAGGGAACTTTGTGTAAAAAGTCATGGAATTTAAGAAAATTTAGTAAAAATCTGCAAATTTTTTTAATGTTTCTGGAATTATTAAATATTTATATAAAAAGGCCTTAGAAATTTTTATTCTGCCTAACTACGAAAATTACGAAAATGTCCAATGCTATGTAAGCACAATTTTGCCAACATAATGTTAGTGAAAATTACTGAAGCGTTGGAAAAATTCATTGTCGGAAAAGCTGAAAAAGTTGGGGAATTTAGTATTTTTTTAGTAAGATAGAGTAGATACCCTAATAATATACTCCCATAGAAATTAAAACAATGCAGCGATTTGGAAAAATTGCCTCTTCTTTTAACTTTCTCTATTTTTTTCCGACTTTTACCGTTTTGTACAGGGTCCTTCCTACCGTTTTCTTGCCGATGATGTGCTGGGTTGATTCCTGAAGAATATGGTTTTTTTACGTCGTAAAAAATTACATACAGAAAGAGCGTTACTCAAATCTACCACGAGCTCTCAATCCATTATTTCTAGTTAATTTTAATACAAGTAAAATTATTTTGCATTCTGTAATAAAGATTCTTTTAAATTATAATATTCTTTCAAAATCTTACTGATTCTACAGTGTCATGTCAAATCCATTTAAAATTTAAAAGATGTAAAGCAGTTTAACTTAAATAAAATAAACATTAAACATTTAAACCATCTATGATACCTATATATTATTTTCGGTATGATAAATTGGTGGTGAAATTTAAATCAAACATACGGTATATTCATATAATTATACATATTATTTCTGTATGTATTTTTAACAACATTTCGTTACATTGCATGATCGGAAGAATGTAATTTTATCAATAATATAGATTTAAACAGTCTTCGCTTATAACAAACATTACCTTATTGCGGGAACTGATGAAGCGAAGAGTGGATAATTATGGTATTGTAACAGATTGCCTTAAACTGCAAACAAATACTATTTGATGGATTAAATTACATTATTTACATACCGATATTATTGGTATAATAATCTTGTACAAGATGAAAAAACGTCTTTAAGTCTAGTTATGATCTATTTGACTTCATTCGAAAGCTGGTACAATAAAATTTTCCCTGTATTTTTTTGGAAGGGCTTTTTTCGTTTCATATTTTTATAACTTTTTTATATAACCAATGGTTGAGATTTTTGTCTTTCAACAATATGAGCTTAACATTTTGATTATTTTTCACTTTATTACGAGCAAAAATTTGTTTTATTTAATCACTCACCTTATACTAGTAAAAGTATTGTAATCCTGTCAAAATTTCGGTATCGAGTTTGCACCGAAAATATATGTTTTGAGGTCCCCTAAATCAAAAAAATTGGTGTACATACTATTTATATAAACGGTTCAGTGGCAAAATAAGTAAAAGCACTAATACCTTTAACCTACTTAGACTGGAGTTTGCAGGTTTGAATCCAGGCAGCGGCAGTTTGATCAATTATAATTCAAAAAAATTAATGGGGTGGTTAATTGATCACACCGTCGTTACTTGAATAAGAACGAATTAATTGACTCCACCAACGACATAATAATATAATTGTCACCATGTGCTATTAAGACATCTCCAGATGATGGATTGATCTAAAGAAGGGTACAGAGGACCAAAAGATCTAGGTAAAAGGGGCGCGTAATAAGGCATATTCAGGTGATGGAGTGTTCTTAAAGAGGGTACAGAGGACCAAAAGTTCTTGGTAAATGGGATGGCAGTTGCGGTGCCCCTCTTAAAATACTCTTCAAGAATAAAAAAAGTTATAGATAGATCTGTGACACTCAAATAAATAAAATATTAGAGCTCAGAACGTATTCATAATAGTTTGATTTGTTTTGAGAAAATAATTTTTTTATCTAAAAAAATTCGGTTTTTTTTCGCGAAATCATCGAAAAACAAATTAATCTGGAAAAAGATTTACTCTTCGTTATTTTGTATTATTATAATTCGAAGATAATTGAATAACATAGAAAAATGGAAGCTTAGAATTTTTAAGAATTTCCTATTTACAAATAGCTTTAGATTTGTCATTCAATGATAAATAAGATAACGTCCTGTGGTGTATATTTAACAAGAATAAAACTAATCCAAAAATGAACGCTTTGCTTTTATTACACCCTTCTATAAAACGTGTAAAATGACTATGGTTTGGTTGTGTTTGTTGCACGTTGTTGTTAAATCAATTTTATTAAATGTTTATTTAAGCTGAAAAAGAAAGATAACTGGTTAAAATTATAAACTATTAACTAAGAAACACATAACAACACAGGTGCGGTATTTTTTTTTTAATATTTTTAAAATCATATATGTATTTGTTTAGGATAATTATACACCTCTTGAATGGTGTGCTACAACTTAAACATTTATGATTATAAATGATACTCTTCTCAATACAGAGAGTGTGTAGTGTGTAAAAAAAAATATAGGCACTAGCAGGAATTGAATATATAAGGTAACTCATTTTAATCGATGCACTCAAATTCCTCCGTTTCATTGCGTGGTACACAAAAATGATTCAAGGAAAAGTTGTTCAGGACATAAATGGAGAAGCTTATTTTATTTTATTTTTAGGGCTTTTCACCTTAGAAATGACCTATGAGGTCAGCAAAAAAAATTATTGAGTCTCATTTTGGACGTAAAATTTACTGACTTTTTTAAAAAATAGGGCCTTCTATTTAAAAAAAATTCTCTGACCTTGAACCTTGAAATGTTATCTCAAGTTCTAAACAAATTACTTGGATAAACTTCCATTTTTGTTCTGAACAATTTTTGCCTGAACCGTTTTTGCGTTCCACGCGGAGTCCATCGATTGAAATAGATGGGATACCTTGTATATTAGACTGGGTACTCAATAATTAATAATAACTGGGAATCCCGTAGTAAAATTTTAGGGATTTTATCAGATATTTTAGGGTTAGTGGTTATATTTATACCAAATTTTAAATCAATTTGACGAAATGTATTTTTCCTGATCAACCGAAAATCATCACATCTCACGCTTTACGATAACTTCTACTGTTTTTGAATAAAACTTTTAAGCCATTATATCAAAATTCATTAGCTCTGTATACGTTGCATACTCCATTTCGATTGCAACCACGACTATAATTTGATAGTTAATGCGTCTCTTTTAAAGGGAGATTAAGTTTATTCTCTCGGTCATATCATCGTCAGGTTGTAGAACGAACGATACCTTGTGAATTAATTTAATTGTATTGAATATAGTAATTATATATTCATAAGTTGTTTGTATATGATATATTCTTTCTATGCTTTTGTTTTTATCTTGTTTAACTGTTCACACTCAAATTTGTTGTTATTGTTTATTCTTTTATTCATATTTTTTGGTGAGAATGTTTTTTTGAATGATGAATAAATTTTTAACTAAATTATTATAGAGTTGTTTTAGGTAAAAAAATATGAATATTTTTATTAGTTTAATTAGGGCCCTTGGTACATAATTAGTGGATACAGGAAAAAGAGTCAATTTAATTCATTGAGTAGGATCTGGAGGTACTTAAATATGCAAAAATGAATTCTGTTAAAATATAGTTTAAATATTAAGATTCTGGTCGTGTGAATTTTTGTTTATTCTTTATGAAAATTCTATTTATTTGTATTTTCTGCATTTCGTTTTTTATCAAAATATTAAAATAATCAACGGCGCAAACCGGCACCAAATTAGCAATGAGTAACATCACCTCAGAGAATCATTACGATTAGGTAATTCATTCTTATGATGACTACTTTGTAGTCGACATACGTATTTATAAAATACAAAATATTTTTGATCTAAGAAATTGGAGAAAAAAATCGAAATTTATTCGAAAAATCCTAGAGTTCTCTTTAATTAAATTACCATTAAGGATTATGTTTTAAAATTATTCTTTCTAACTTATTTATTAACTAGGTACAATTTTATGTGTTAAATAATGGATAAAAATATCTAACCACATCAAAGGATAACTAAAAAAAAGTTTGAATTAAACACTTAGGAATCTTTTATTATATTTTATAACCAATAAATGGATTAAATAATAGTTTTTAGGATTATAAAAGTCTGTTTTTTTTTTTATGATTATTAAAATTATTACACCCATATATTAAATATGGTTTGAGATGGGTAAATAAAACTTACTGTAATCAGTATACAGTCGTATACAGCATGTTTATAAAATATTTAGATCTTTACATTTATATGTATAGAGTTTCTCAAATAAAGAAACAAATTTTGTTATACCAAAAATACACTAGACAACATTCAAAGCTTTTGGTAAATGTATGCATAGAATCACTTATTAGTCCATTTTCAATCCGTTCGTCTGTCTATCCGTCATCAGGATAGCTAAAAAAAGGAAAGAGACAGCAACTTGAAATTTGGATGACGTATTATTGTGACGTATAAAATAGTCAGTTTAAGTTCATGAATAATCACAATCGGTCCCTTAAACCATAAGAGATGAAAACAAAATTTGATTTTTCAGAAAAAAACAATTGATTTTAAACAGTCTATGGATTCTAGTTTGTGTCGTAGACTATACACGTGGCTTTATGAACAATTTAAGTAATCTTTTAAAAGACAAATGGTATATTAATAATTTATAATTGTATGTTTGTTTTAATATTAATAAATAAATTTAATAATAATAATAATATTAATAATAATCTCTTTATTAAAACATGGAGTGTATAAATAAAATAATAACATCTCACTTAATTTTGTTTAATTTTAATTATTATTTTATGATTGTTGTAATTAATAATTTTACTTTTAATTTTTTAAAAATATAAACATTACTATTATTTAATAAAATAATACCATATTTAATTATAATAAAAATAATTTTAATGTGATTTGAATGTCAATATTCAATATTATTTTAGTTTGAATTCCATGTATTTTGAAATTATATTAATAATTGGATTACATATGATAGTCAGCAGGCTCCGATAGAGTGAACGGGAAAAATTTCTGCTGGGTAGCAATCTATGGCAATCCAATGTCATATTCAGCTGACAATTATATCACCCGTAAATATACTGTTGACTATTTTTTTTATTTACTGCATTATTGAAACTATATTATTAATTTCAAGCGACCATAAATATATTTTATTATTCCTCCACCTTGGGGGTGCGCCTTCTAAACCGCCATTCGATTATCAACTTCATATAAATTTTCAATAATCGATCGAAAATGGATCGGCCTGAAATCATCATGAAAAATATTTTTGCCGTAATTTTGTAGAGAATCTGGAAAATTCAAACAATTATTGTTAAATTCGAAAAATCATTTATAACATAATTATTAAGAAAGAAAATACAAATTATAATAAAAAGCGTTTAAGAAAAAATAAAACATTTTGTTACACATGATTTCAGCTCACTAACGTTCAAATCGACACAGAAGAACATCGTATTTTATTGTTTAAAAGTTTTTTTTTGTACGTTTTTTACGATACTTCTTGTTGGTGTTTTATTATTAAAAAACAAACAAACAAACATTTTGATATTTATAATCGTTTTAAAATATTTTATTTACTTTTTATTAGTTAGTTTGTTTTTTGTTGTTGTTCGTTTTTATTATGTTTGTTCTGTTGTTGTTGTTGAAACAATGAATTAAAATGAAGTCATTTTAAAATTACTCTCTCACACTTATAAATATATGCCGATGAAGCAAGCTATCTCATCAACTGTTTCATGTATTAAACACATAAATACAGTTTAATTACTTATTGAGGATATTCAATATACTACTAAAAGTAGTGATTTCTTAATAATTATTTATTGTTTGGGAAATAAAGTTAGTCTGACATTTATAGTTGGGTAAGGGGGAGTGTTTTTACGATGTTAAACGGGGCCTAAGTCTAGCATTATCGGGACCTATTGAATTGGTAGAAGAAACATAGGACATATGATGGTATACCCTTTCCTCGGTTGCAGACACGTTTTAAAAATTTGCCAAAAAGAAAAATCAAAAGGAAATACAAAAAATTTTCTCGAGCGCGTCAGAGAAATAAAATTGACAAGACACATCTGACGCAAACTCGTTGGTTTGTTGAAAATTTGTATCAGTTCATTTTAAGCCGCTTCAGTTTGTGTCCTAATAGTAAGGCTCAAATCATTAGATTACATTTTTCCCGTGATAGAAAATGTCCAAGTGACGTTTTATGTACAAGTTTATAACTCCCACACTTCCTAACGTGATGCCCAAATCAACAGACTTCATTTTCCCCCGTTATGCTCGCATTATTGTCCATCAAAAATAGTATGTCCACATGACGTTTCCATTTTGCAAGTTTCTGGAACTTCCACTCCCTTACGTTACGTTTAGACACGCTCTAGTAAATCCGTAAATACCTTTTGGGATCCTCTACTCTAAAAATACTGATACACAATTTTTTTCTCATCTTGTTCAGAGCAATAACCAGGGTAATTCAATAATCAAAAGAATTATGCCTACACAAATCGACCGGTAAATATTTAAAAAAAATGTAAACAGTTTTATACATGCCCCAGAAGTATTATTGCGTAGAAAATATTTTTCTTAGCCACTCCATATTGTTTTTCATGCTTCAATTCAAAAACTTGACTATAGATTCAAGCCTGTGTATTTGAAGGCTTCTTGAAGTGGTCCAAATTATGTTTTTTATTCACGTGTATTCTTAAGAAGAATATTGTGATATCTTGAACGATTATAAAATTTACTAAGAAGTATTTTAATATTTTACACACGCATGTTTCAGGCAAATACATAAAAATAAAAGATTTTAAACTATGGTACATTCGAGTAAAGTTATATTACTCGAATAACCTTAAAATTAAATATACTCTAACAAAAAGTTCACATCTTGTTTGTTCTATATAATTGGTTTTGATTGAAGATTTTAATTATAAAAAAAAATCATTTCATAATTAATTTATCTAAAACGATCTTTTAATTTTTTTTTTTTATTAATTTTTTGATTGTAATTTTTAATTTAAACATTGATTAAAAATTGTTTTTTGTTCATATCCATTTTCTTTCATGGAGGTCTTGTTATTACAAAAAAACAACAACTTGTTTGAACATTTTTATTGTTTAATTCACATTCATTGATTGAAAGGATTTAATCTATGTTTAATTAAGACATAAATAATAAATTTTATTAATAGAAGGCGGTCGGTCTAGGCGTTATTTTATTTGTATGTTGTTTATTAGTTGCGAGTTTAGCGATTTTTATAACTTAGTTTAAACTTATATTTATATTTTAATATAAAAATATTTTAAAATAAAATATTTTCTCATGATAGAATTATACTTTAAAAAAATAAAAATGCAATAAAAAAAAAGAGAATCATCACCCACCACACCTTTTCGTAAAACAATAAAAATAAAAAAACACGGGAGGTTGTTAAATGAAACATTAAACAAAAATTTACCGTTTATTTTTATTTTCTATTATTCTATTACAAAAATAATATTTAAATTTCATACAAATATACAAAATTTAAAATTATTAATGTCATAAAGTTAAATTGATAAACATAAATAAATCATTAATAATAAATTTTGACAGATATTTGAAGCACAAAAAAAAAAACAAAAACGAAAGAATACAACAATAAATGAATTTAAATATGAACGGACTTCTAACGTAGATATAATATAAACAAGAAAAGAACAATTTAAAAATTTAATAATAATAAAATAATGTATGGTATAGAGAATTAAACACCACAGGTAAAATATCACAACATACAATGCATAACATATACACGTTATATTTAATATATCAATATATAAATATAATGTGTATTGTTAATACCGAGTATCTTAAAATTTGTGAACTACAAAACTTCCACAAAAATATTAATGTGAACATTCAATTTAATGAAACCTTTTGCATATTATTCATATTAAAATCAGCAGGCATATTATTTCTTTCAACTTGGGGGAGAACATAGTTTATTCAGAGGGAAACTACAACAGCGTTCTTTGTACCTAGATTTTTGCAATTCATGTAAAACGATGGGAGGAAATCAGAATGAAAAAATTGTTTTAATTCCACCCGTCCCTTTTGGAAAAACATAATACACACTGAGGTCCACCTGTTCAGCTTCACAGCGGAAATACAAATACTACCCAATCGAATGCTTATTACTATTTGAACTTTTGTCAGTGCAATTTTAAATTCAGTGTCCTTGTCAAATGTTTTTGCAGGCTAACAATCCCATTGACTGCTAATTGATATTAGCCATGATTGATTCTCAAAACTCGAAGACGATTCCTCCTGATCAGTCTAGAATTCAGCCACCTTTCAATCTCAAATGATAATGCTTCAGTACAAATTCATAAAGTGCTCATCAAGCTTTGACAAGATAATCGCCCGTCTCTTAAGTACCGAAAATATACGTACAAATCCGCATATATTTTATAGGATTTTTTGGAACAAACCTTTATATTAATCAATTTTAATCCGATAAGACAATTTATAAATTTGTATGAAATCGTGCTAAAAATTTTTTAAATATCAAATTGAATTCTGTGACAATAACAAGGTTTTAGTCTGTACAACATTTTTTCGATAACATAAAAGTAGTATCATAAACTGATTATGCTCAGTATATTCATAATTAAATTTATTTAGCAATAAGTATTTAGATATTTTTGAATACTTGGTACATTGAATAATATGATGATATGTATGGACGATAAACGAGGTAAAACAGATTCTATAGAAAATAGTATATTAAAAAAAAAAACGAAACATTTTTTTAAAAACATATTTATTTAAACAAACAGTTAACCAATTACACGATTAGAAACAATCAAAAAACTGAACGCTGAGTTTTTTTTTTTTTAATAAATAATAATACTATAATATGAAGAACATCACTTGAGGGCAAATGTGTAAATATACCACCACACACATATTTACCTTAGACTATACCTATGTGAGTTCTATTCTGTGTGTATATCGTTCTTATTGAATATGTGAAGAAACCATGTATTTGTTTATATTGTTTGTTATTAGTGAAATATCGTGTACAGTCAAAATTATTTAATTTGACAGGTTATTTAAATATACATTCCAAAATGAATTCATATACAATTTTTATATTTCAGAGTATATTAATTTTAGTCTAAAGTTTGTAACACTACCTATTATTGACCTCATAAACAAAATTTTGGTATATGTGTTCATAGAAACACATAATCAGTCCAATTCCGGTTGTTCGTCCGTCATCACGATAAATCAAAAACAAAAAGAGATACTGAGCTGAAATTTTGTTGATGTATTCTATAAAAAGTTAGTTTAAGTTCGTAAATGAGCAAAATCGGTTTCTTGGATCCAATCGACGCTTAACCAAACTTTAAAACTATAAAAGATAGAGAAAAACTTCAAATACAAAAAATGTTTAGACACAGGTTGTTTATGTCCAGAATTATCAGACAGCAATAATCCAAACAAGAATAGGCCATGATAAACACAAGACAAGGTCAAATATATCTTATAGAATGATTTACATTATACAGAATCCTATTCGCATACCTCATTATCATAAAAACTATGGGCTAGTACACTATTGTTAAAAAAATCTGTTACTATGAACGTAGTATTGAAAGAAAAATATTAAAGAAGGTTCAATGAAACCTCATAGGAATTGTTTTATCTAAATATGTTTTTTTGCTAGGTTTACATATTTTTTACGATTTCCACCTTTATGCCTGCCTGAGTAAGCATAATTAAAGTAATTGCATTTACACTTCTTCCATATTCCAATTATTAATCATGTTAACCGAAAGTTTAAGCGTATGTTGCGCGATCTCACTCAGGCCATACAGGAATAAACACCTTCTGGTATAGTGCGACCCAATATAGGTGCTGCCCGCCCAAAATATATTTAAAATCTCAATCTTTCTACCTAGAAGAGAAATGAAAACCTATCTGACTAGAAAGTAACTATATCCCATGCAACAATGCTGTGCATAATGTGGTTTGTTTCAAATAAATAAACATTTTTTTTTCTATCTTTGATAGTTTGAATGTTGGGTCAATGATTCATTGGATCCAATCTACATATTTTACTCAATCACGAACTTAAATTAACTTTTTATGTTAAGAATACGTCACCAAAATTTCAGCTTGGTATTTCTTGTTGTTTTTAAGTTATCGTGATGACGGACGGGTGAACGGACAGTTGGAAATGGATTAATTAGGTGTTTCTAAAATTTCAATATTAGATAGCGTTACAAACTTTATACTAATATACTGTGATATATTATGTATGTTGTGTACAAAAACTGTTAACATTGCTTCATATTTTTTTGAACAATAGTGTACATCTAGTTAACATATATACCATACATATTATTATAATTTTTACAAGCCAGTTTTTTTTTTCAAAATAAAAAAATGATGAACTTTAACTAACTGATGATGAACTTAACGAAAGAATAAACTAGCTAAATGGCTGTTGTATTGTTTTCATCTTCATCTAATTCATACATATTACATATGATATGATATACCTTTGTTCTTCTTTCTTCATCATCAACGTTTTCTTACTTCTTAAAGTATATATGTATAATAATGATCTTTTATTTTCTATCTACGAAACAAAGTAGGTATATTATAGTTATACCTTAATAGTACGGCGTCCAAGAATCCTGTCGTATGTCGTCAGACCTAAAAAGGCTAGACTCCCTCGATGTGACGTCATTTCGGTAAAACTATGAGTTGCCGTTGTCTGTGCAATCCTTCAACAGTATCTTAATTAGTAAAAATTATTTGAAAGTGTTTGGTCATGTTTTTTAATCAATGTGTTATGCGAGTATTCTTAATAAATATATACCGGTATTACGTCACTAAAATGGTAGACAGCGTTTTTACTTTTATAAAAGAGTTTAAAATTTTATAATTTTATAGCAAGGAATGTTTATTTTGTAAAAATATTTATTTTTTGTGACTTTTTATTAAGAAATCAATTTTTTAAACATGCTAAACTACAAATAAAGGTCTGAAAATTGAAAAATATCTTCAGATTGTTCTTTGCCGATCCTGCCGTTTCGGTGACAATCATTTATGGTTAAATATTATTTGTAAATATATTTGCTTTGCTTTCGAAATCGAAAAAAATTATATTTAAATACAATTTTTTATGAATAATTTTAGGTTTTTTTTCAATTTCGTACATTCGTTATTATTGAATTTAAATAAAATTTTAACATATATGTAAGAATTTTGAATCAATCTCCACTTGGCCGCTATACTATGCTTATAATATAGCTAATGCCCAAGTCGTATATGTGCTGTTCGTTTAGTCAGTCAGTCAGTCTGTGTTTGTTTGTTTGTTTGAATATTTTAAATTGTTTCTCCACCCGAAACAAAAGATTGTTGTAATATAAAACAAACAACACATTATTACTTTGTTTATCCGCATTGCTTCTGTTTTTTTATTTTATTTTAGTATGATGTTTAGTGTGTTGTACCTTTATATATGTTGATAGTATTATTACTTATAGCTTGTGGCGGTGTTAATAAAAAAAAAATTCAATAAGGAATTATTTAATCAATTTGTTTATTTTATTTATTTAATAATATGTATATGTTTAGCTTAAATTGTTATTAAACTTTCTTTTTATTAAAGAAATTTATTAAAATGTTTATTTTTTATTAATACTACGAACCGAAGATTAAACGAAGGCATTGTATTTCTTGAGATTAAACTTTCTTGTCATAGAAAGATAAAAAAAAAATTGCTTAACAAAAAAGTACACTAAGGAAAATCTACAAAAATAAATATTTTGACATGCAGACTATAATGTACAAAATAATTTTAAAACCGCAGATTTGAAATTTGCACTTATTCTTAAAATCAAATTTATGTAAAAATTTTGCATTTTTGATCCACATGATAAAATATAATTTTTAGTTTTTTTAATACATTTTTAAAGTATAAGACAGAAAATCGTTAGAATTAAATGTTAGAAAATGATTTCTTGAAAATTAAATTTTTTAGAAGTAGTAAGATGAAATATCTCGCCTTTCTAAGACCTATAAGACAAACAATGAATTTCTTAGACATCACCAATATTTTGTAAAATAAAACAGTATATTTTAAGTTAAATAAAGTTTATATTTTAAGGAAAACTTGGCCCGTAAGTTTTGGTTGGTTTAAAGTTGTATTCTATACGTCTTTAATATAAATGCAACTGGTTTTCAGCTTTACTTATAGTCTTATTTTATTTGTGATAATTGTCTCAGGGGTGTAGAGGTGTCGAAATATTACGTCTTAATCGTTTCGGTTTACTGTGGTTCACTTTTTTATCCATTTTATGTACATTCAACTTAATTTTAGCGATAAAGTTGCTGAGGAAGTCCAAACAGAAGGACGAAACGTTCAACTGAAATCAACACTTAATTTGTAATTTACTGTCCTGAATCCCTGTGACCAATTTCGTTATTTAATTTTAGCATTTTTATGGACATTTTAAATTAAATTTTCGTTCATTTGAACGATCGAAACTTCAATTACGTTCATGATATTCGCTTACCGTTTGGTCGTAATGTCTTTCAATTGGCTCCTTTAAACTGTTGATTAAATAAACAAATAAAAATATATTCTTAGTATTTCGTTATTGTATTGTTGCATATATAAATATTTGCTAATAAAAGCATTTTTAAAAGAAAAATATTTCATACTTTTTTAAATAATTCTAAAAGTTTAGTCCTTTTATATTTATAAAAACGAATCTTTTTATGTAAATTGGTGAAATTTATTTTTTTGGGTTTCTTTTGTTTTCAGTAGTTCAATGTCGGTATTAGATATTACATAAGTAATCAAAACCAGTGTCATCACTACCTGTTTTTGTTTTTTTTTGTATAATCAATTTAATTTAAATAAAATTAGCATTAAAAAAATATAGGAATTTTTAAATATTTAATCGATAATTATCAAAAATTTAAATTTTATTAACAGTTTTGTTATCATTTTTATGGTTATAATTTTTGTATACATGATAATTATCACAAAATATGCAAATTAAATATACAAAATGTGAAAACGGTTTTATTAAATTTAAATAAATTTCATAGTATCTCTCTAATTAATAACCATATTTATACAAATTGTTTATAAATATATTTGATTCTGTCAAGATAGTATCGGGAATAGGTCATTAAAAAACCAACTTAAAACGATTGTCGAAATTCTTTTTGTCACTGAGTTGACTCAATTCTCCTCTTTACTTAGGCAAAATCTTTTTTTCACCAATTTGACAGTTCATCTAGATATCGAACAAAGAATAAAATTAAATTAAAAATGGGTTTTCGTGTTGTAAATCGACTGTATCAAAAACACGTACGTTGCAAAACCAATGTAAAAACACGCATGTCAAATTCGATCGAAAATAAAAGTGATATTTTTCGATTCCCGCCATATTGTACATTTGGAATTATTACCACAAGGTGAGACAGTAAATAAAAAATAAGCGTTATGGCGTTATGTTTCTTTGTCCAATTTGTGGAATTTTTTTCCTTTTACATGGAATATTTTCGGAGAGTTGAATTTTGTATATTCTTCCAGATTTTTTTTTTGTGGGTTGGCGATAATATTCCGTTTCACTTGTAAAATTTTTAATAAAAGATGTTCTTATACAAATTAAAGCAATCTGTATTAGCAATATAAATTTGTGTCATTATTAGCAAATCAAATCACAAGAGGAAATCACTATTGAATTTTTTAAATTTTATAAATTTTTGTAGAACAACTTTTGAATTTTAACTAATAACACAATAAATTATTATAATTTTTTTTTTTGTATTATAAATTGATTTTTTTTTTGACTATTTTTCAAAATAAAAAATGTTGACATAAATGCTAAAAAGATTTTTGATCAGAACCGAGATCTCATTATGATTAAGATTATAAATTTTAAAATACTGGACAGGTTTTTTGGAATTATGTTGTAACGAGTTAAAAATTGAGTTACGTAGTTATTTATAGGAAGCTTATGGAAGCAAGGATAATATTGAAAAGGAATTCGAATATTATTACTTTTGAAATTTGTGGGACTTTTGTTTTATGGACATCTGCCTTTTATTTTGTCTTATTATTTTTTTAAAACCATTTTTTTAAATTATAAATAGTGGAAATTCAAAAGAAACTTCAAAATTTCGTGCTACAAAATTATTGATTTATTCCAAATAATTCCAAATATTGCGCCACAATTGAGAATTCAAATTAATAAATTTATTAGTTAACATCGGAATTTAAGTATGTGTTCAAACGAATGTTGGATTGGGCTTCGTTTATTAATATTTATTGACCCCATGAAATTACAATTGAAGCATTATCTTATACTAAAAACTTACTCTTATACTAAGATTTTATTAAAATTTGAATAAAAGTTTGTCTTAAAAAAGTTTGAATGGTTATATTTATGGGTTGGTATTCCCGATGACTTGTCGGGATCACTGGGTAATATGTCATGGATGGGAAGAAATTTTTAGATTATAATTTTTTCACTTTTTTATTAAATTAATAAAAAAAATTTCTTTTTGTTTTAGGTGAGTCTTCAAGTTTGAAATTTCAAAATCATTTTTCGTATTTGTAAGTAAACAATAATATAATTTTTTAAATACAATTATTCATAAACAAGATTTAAACAGAATTATAACATATTAAAATGCATGATTTTTCGCATCTTTAAATATTTATCTTAAAAAATATTTACGTCAACGATTAAAATATTAAAATTAAATTTCAACATATTAAATTTAAAAACGTTATCAGCTTAGTAATGGAATCTAAATAACCGTTAGAAACTATTTTTTAATGAACCGTATCAATATGAATGTAATAATAAAATTTAATGACTGATGAATGACATTGATAAGTTAAAACATTAACATCAAAATTTATGCACACACACAAAAAAAAAAAAATTAAAAAAATAAATAAATAAAATACCACACACAACGAACAATTTTAGGGGCTATGTGTTGCGCTTAGTTCTAGTTAGCATAAAATATTTATAAAGACATCATAATAATATTATCAATTGATGAAAAATACACGGACATAACATATTTACCTTGTCACAATGTACCTATATTATTAAATAATTATCACTTATTAGTAATATACGTTTCTTACATTTATAAGACATATTTATTATAATTCTACTGTGTCTAGTCACATGCTAGCATTGTTACAATCTGGGATGGGCTAATTTTATAATTATTAATGAGAACTTTTTTAATTTTTTGCCCCAATTTTCTAGATCAAATTGGTGCAAACCGTCACCAAATTGGCAACGAGTAAGATCTTCTCAGAGAATCATTACACCTAGCTAATCGATACTGATGATGACTACTTTGTAGTTGAAATACGTATTTATAAAAATATAAAATAATTATATCTAGGAAATTGGGGCAAAAAATTCGAAATTTATTTATAACTGTATAGACTGGATGTTAATAGTATTTTATGAATACTAATTAAAAATAGTCCAACCAATAAAATTCAGTCATATGTATTTAAAAATCTGTGTAAATAAATAAAAGTTAATTTTTGAATCTAACATACAATATCAGACTAGATAAATGATAATATAGCTAAATTGGTCACAGGGATTCAGGACAATAAATTACAAACTATGTCTTGATTTTAGTTGAACGTTTCGTCCTTTTGTTAGGACTTCCTCAGCAACTTAATCGTACTAGTTTACAGTTGTTAAATTGCTGAGGAAGTCCTAACAAAAAGACGAAACGTTCAACTAAAATCAAGACATAGTTTGTAATTTATTGTCCTGAATCCCTGTGACCAATTTAGTTATTTATTAATTTTCTGGACGTGAACAAGATTTTGATAATATAGCATTAACCTGGATGTTTCACAAAATTTTATTGCAAACTATCGTGTAACTAGACATAAAGTTGATTATTAAATCTTACCACATAATATTCATAAACATATATTTTTACTGTATGTATTTTGTTGTTTCCAACAAATTTTTGTACTTGATCTGCATATTAACTGCTAAATTAATATTAAATATTAATAAAATAATATTATTATAATATTTTAAGTTGATGAGAACAACTAAAACTACTATACGTCTAATATTATTTTTTTTTTTACTTGAACTGAATTGTTAAAATGGTAATTTAGAAAATTATTTTGCAATATTTTAATAGAATGATAATTAATTTTAATCAATAGGTACGAAACTATGATTTTCTATTTATTAAGTGTGCAAGTTGTTATTAATCAAATTGGAACGGTTATGTGGGAAAATATATTTTTAATAGATCGAAAATCGTTGATTTGTTCAAGTGTTACTTCTTCACATTGCTGGTTCATAATAACTACTCCATTATTAATTACGAATTAATGTATACCTCACGGATTTTAGCAGTAAAAGGTTTAAAAATAAAGTATTTTGAATATACCTTTCTGTCAAGCGCAGGTTTTTAAAATGTTAAATGATTTATTATATTTCCAATTCGCTTTTCAAATAAACTGAAAAGAGTGACAGAAATCGTAGATTTTTTTCGATTATTCTTCTGAATATACTGAAAGATATTCCAAAAATTCAAGAATCGGTAACTAATAGGAATGTTGAAATCATGCAAAGATTTTCCGTTTTTTTACCTATTTCGTCAATTACAGGTCTTAATGTTTGTTAATGCTTGTTTGAGAAGATCCTTAAATGCAGTTTGTTTAAAACTGTTTTTGAATTGAAGGCGGCCCTAGACGCTCTGCATGATGAACTGCAATATATTGCACACTAATTGATCTTGTGAAATTATATTGAGCCATTAAAAAACAGTTTGAATGTAATCTAGTAAAAATTGCTTCGTGTGTGCGCAACAGTGTACAAATTTTATAATTTTAAACCTCGGAAAAACAAGTTGATTGGGTTAATTCAATTCTGTATTTAGTTTTTTAATTTTTATAGAATTGATCAACTCGGTATATGAATGCTTTAATGAATTCGGTTTTCATGTACGAAATAAGCATTTCAAATTTATTGTACGTTTGAATACGGTATCCTGAAAAAATTAACATTATTGTAAAGTTAATTATAGTAGACTAAATTATATGTTTGGCTTACATTTTAATGTCATATTGTCAATAGAATAAATATAACCTACTTAATTTAAGTGTATAACCTACGGCTAATGACAATCGTATTTTTAAAATTTTGTGAAACAGGTTTACGTTAGTTATTGTAATTACGTTAGTGGATTGTAATATTTGAGCACTCATAATTTTGTACAAAGTAATCCAATTTTGAGAATTTTTATTGGATAGGGTGTACATCGAGTTTCGTTCCATATAAATTTTGAAAAAATTCCTACCCGGATTGAGTCGGTGCCAAACAAACAAAATAATTAATTACGTGGAAATCTGACTCAAAATTACCGAGGTATACTTACATTATGAACTTAGTTATCAAGGTTAAATAAAAAAGCTTATATTTCCGATAATTTTGAAATAAAAATTAAGAAATTATAATAAATGACTCAAACTAATAAAAATTTATTTTAGTCTTTGTAATACAAATTTTTTTTTCAAAATTCTTTTAATTAAAAACTCTAAATGTTATGAAATCTATATTAATTTTTACAATAAAAAATCTTGTATTAACATATCAAAATTTTATTTAAATCATCGTAATAGAGAAAAAATTTATTCAAAAAAAAGAACTATTTCTTTTTTTTATTGTTGAATACAAATTACTAAAAAGCTATAAATTATTTCATATGTTTTAAACATGATTTTAATCAATTAATGATTAAATTATACATGGAATTAAAACTTATGAATATAAATATTATCATTAATTTTTAAAAACTATGAGGAAAAAAATTTTTTTTTATTATAATAATTATCACCGGCCCACATGCAATGATCAAACGAATCATTGACTTCTTAAAAAAATTAATAATACTTTATTAATAATTTATTATTAATTTTTTTAACAGAATTTCATATTTCAAAGAATTTTTTAGTTTTTAACACATTTTTAATAGCTTTCAACAGATAATCGTTTGTATACATCTTATTTATTTGGGTTTACGTAAAAAAAAAAGTTGGGAAATCAATCAAGTTTTAATTACCTAATCGATTTAAATTATAACAAATAAATCAAAACAAATCGAATGACAATTTTAAATAAAGTTTAGTTTATAAAAAAAGAAAAAATTGAAAATAATAACGACCCGAATTAATTAATCTTTTAAATACTTTCTTATGCCGTTATTTTCTAACGAAATAATTTATTTATTTATATTAAAATTAAAAAAATAAATAAATAAATAATTCACGATATAAAAAATAAAGTTGACAGTTTAGGGGGTAATGTTTTGAAAATCATTTAAAGTTGATATTATCTAGTGACAGTTGAGTACTAGTCAAATAATATTTTATTTATTCAATTATTTTAATTATTTAATTATAATCCTTTCTAAATAATATCAATTAAATGCTTATGTGAATTTTTAATAATTATTATAGCATGCTTTGTATATTTATTAGTTAAAAAAAACATCCAAAAAAAATATTTTATTAGATTTTGGATTGCGGTTACCAAACTATCTTAATATATAAAATTGAATAAATAATAATTGTTAATAAATAATTCCGTCAAATGGAGAGTTAATATACTGTCAATTGTTTTAGCCAGAGTCCGCTTGGCTTACGACTAGCCAGCGTGTAACTGTTTTATATTTTGAATCAAAAATTAAAAAACCGACGAAAAGTTCGAAATTTTTGTCTCGCTATTTATGGATTTTCTTGGATAATTAAGATCTAAAAAATTCAAAAATAACATTTATTTTACAATCGGTCGACTAGTTTTCGAGATATTGGATGAAATACATCCGCTAAATCGGCCTCTATATCGGATTTTCGTTCATATCTCAAAAACTACGCATCCAATCGTTAAATAGGTATTTTTTTTGAAACCTACGGGTCTTAATCTATCTTAGAACATCATTTCATCTAAATCGGGAACAAAAAATTTTTTTCGATTTTCTCGATTTTCAAAGGGGTACCCCTTTAAAAAAATGCAAAAATTCGAAAAAAATTATTCTATCCGATTTCGAAAAAATCTATGTTCTTAAGTGAATTTTGATCCGTAGATTTCAAAAATAATATCTATTAAACGATTGGATACGTATTTTTTGAGATATGAATGAAAATCCGATTTAAAGGTCGATTTTGCGGATTTATTTCATTCAATATCTCGAAAACTAGTCGACCGATTGTAAAATAAATGTTATTTTTGAATTTTTTAGATCTTAATTATCCAAGAAAATCCATAAATAGCGAGAAAAAAATTTTGAACTTTTCGTCGGTTTTTTATGGTTTGAGATATCACTAGAAATCCGATCCAGAGGCCCGATTTATCGGATTTATTTCTTGCATTTTAAACAATTGAAACACATTTTTTATTTATAATATTAATGTTAATCAATTTAAAAAACTGTATTAACAAAAAGAAAAAAGAAATCATTTAAAAATAATATATATAATTACATTTTAATTGATTTTTAAATATTGTGTATATTAAATAGTCACAATGTTTATGACAAAATGTTTATACAATATGTCAAATATTCCATTAACATGGAACGCTATCTATCTATGTATTTATGTATGTATACATGCATGTATGTATTTTGAAAGTGAAATGTTTATATTCAAACATTCATACATATTTTATTCATGTTTTAAAAATAAAAATTTTTATTTTGTTTTTAATTTTAATAATAACGACATTGAAGTAGTGAATTTATGACCTAAATCAAATATAATATGTTTTATTTATTGATAAGAAATAAGAAAGATTATGATTTTAGTCGATTTCAAAAGGTAAAATTGGCCACAAACCAATTATTTATAGAAGTATTTAATTTAAAATAATTTTTTGTTGAAGTTGATTCTATTATTTTCGAAAAAATTACATTTTCTAATCGTTTTATAAATGCCAGAGATTCGAAGTAAGAAGCATTAAAAAAAAAATACAGGTGTTTTGAAAACCTCTTACTTTTTTGAAGTCGATTTAAAGAAATAATTATAGACATTTGATTTTGTAACATTTTAGTTACAAAGTTGTAAATAATAGGTAAATTTTGACATATTAGGAATTATTAATATATTGTCTGGTTTTCGGAAAATTTCAGTTTAAAACTATTTTTTTCATTTCCAAAACTTTATTAACAAAAAAAATATCACATTGAGAAAACATTTTGAGGAAAGGCTTATAATATTTTTATCCTTTTTTATAAACAATAAAATTATAAATAATTTAAAAATATCAACTATTTCGTGACAGAATGCAATTGACCAACTTAGAATATAACAAAAATTAAAGACACTTTGCAATTATAAATAATTTGTTCATTAATATTGACAACAATTTGAATAAAATGTATTATACAAAATCTTCTTTTCCATCATCAAAACAAGGCAGAAATAATACCAAAAAAAAAGCAAGGTAAAACAACATGAAAGTGTTTGTAGAATTGATTTTAATCACAAAAGATCTATTTCAATGTTTACAAAGGAAGTTTATATTTATCAACATATATACACATCATATATCGTTTTGTAAGCTAACGAATATGAACGTATCGAATCGTATCGTATCGTCTCTATGTACTGATGTACTTTTAACAAAATTAATTTACACGAATAAATATAACAAGATGCCATTCACTTACTATACAGTGTAATAATAATAATACGATGCGATAGACATTTTGTTTGTAATTGTAGGATACAAAGGAGTTTGTACGCAAAAAATTAAAACGTATAATGATGTTTATAAACACACATAGAAATTGTGTTTTATATAGACGACACATCCGTCCGTCCGTTTGAAATAGATGATGTGAGACACGATATATTATTCAATTGGATAGTCAATAATGGTCAGTTGATTTGTTATTTTTAATTAAAGAAGCTTCTAAAGTTCTATATGTAAATTTTTCAATATATTTTGTATTACAATCTGATATTAATATCAAGTTAAAATTAAATCTTCAAGACCTTCTTACTATTCAAAAAATTATTTGTTTCCGGCACATATCAATTATGTGTTAGACCCTTCAAATCCATAAAACACACAATTCATATGAAGATGTTCGTAGAATTGCCTCATTTGTCCGATTCCGTGAAAAATGTTTTAATCAAAATTGTATTGCCGTTTTTACGGTTTCTTGGATATAAATTTCGATTTTTTGCTCCAGCTTTTATTCGTAAAATCTCTTGGATAATGTTCATATTTTCTTGGATAATTTAAGTAACACTTACTTTACGACTGGGTGGTTTTTGAGTGCATGTAATTAGTTTTATCCAAAACATTCAGCTCTCAATCATATTCAAAATAAATACCATTAAATGATTGGTTGCATATTCTTTGAGGTTTCGCCTGAAATATGATTCGGAGATCAATATTTCAGACAAATTGCGATCATCTCCGCAATCAAACGCATATTACATTTCCCTTTACTGTACTTAAAACTTTGTCAAAAAGTGCGAAATTCTATCTGCTTGTAGGGAACATGCTCGAAAATAGCTAGATTTATTTTAAACGAAATTCACGGAAAACGTCTCGGGGGATCCAGCTAAAATTATTTTCAGAATTTGAAAAAAAAGTACGAACAGTTCTAGTGAGATATTTTGTACCTGCCAAAATACTCGTCTATAAATATTTGAATATATTGTAACTAACTAATTTTACTACGCTTAAAACAGAAGAAGTACGAGTAAAAAAAAATGTAAAATATCACGTGACTGGAATAACATTAAATTATTATTATTGATTAAACTCCGTGTATATACAATATTCGTAGTTGTTGTCCTAACAAGGATATGATACTGCATTTTAATAATGTATTATATATTATGGAGAAATATATATATATATATATATATATATATATATATATATATATATATATATATATATATATATATATATATATATATATATATATATATATATATATATAAATATATATATATATAATATAAACGTAGCTAGATGTAGGAACATAAGCAAAGTAAGCAAGCAAGCAAGCAGGCAGGCAGGCAAGTAAACAAACAAACGAACAAATATATAAACGAACGTTTGACGCGTATAAACGAACCGTTCACAAAACTAACTCTAGACACAATTTTATAAAATCATACCCGTCATATATCAACTATCTATCTTTAAGTTTTTTCTGTGTGTTATTATTTTAAAGTAGTTAAAAAAACATGATGGGGAGAGATTTCAACACGAATACGAATGATTTTAACTATTTTTTTCTTTCTAGAATAAAATTAGCTTTAGATGTTGGTTTGGAAAAGTAATAGATGTAGTAATAGCTTTTCTATCATATACACAATTTTACAACCTAACCAAAATAAAAATCAGTTGAATAGGTAACGACAAATATTATTTTTTTAAATTTATAAAAATTAAATACGACTTAAATAACAAAAATAAGAAACAGTAACTATTAACGACAAATATTATTTTTACAAATTAAAAAAAAAAAAAAAGAAATACGACCTAAGTAATGAAAATAAGAAACAATAACTACCTATTAACGCCAAATATTATTTTTACAAATTAAATACATTATATATGTATAACTTCAACGATATTTGCGGCGCACGCCAAAACATGTCGCCAATTGTAAAATTTGTTCCTACTTACTTGACACTTATCGTTATATTTTGGACAATTAACACAATATCTTTATAAATTATAGCCTATGTGTTATTCTGATGTATAAGGTAAATTATTGTAAAGCTTCATTAAAATCCATTCAGTAGTTTTTTGCGTGAAAGAGGAACAAACATCCACACATCTGCACATCCACATTCACAAACATTCGGCTTTATAATATTAGTAGGATTAATTTCATAGTATATTTCCAATGAATGATATTGGATCGATAAAAAGTAATGTATTCAACTCAAACCTTTAAACTGATGCACATAATTACTCGTATACAAATAATAGCAGCAGCATATTCACGCGTATCCAAATAGAGAAAAAACCCTTACATACGTGTAAAAATAAACACGAACTGTTATTAATAATATAACTTCAACATTATTAATTAAAATTAAAATTCTACGACTAAATAATCATTCATAGAGAGTAAATTCTTTCTCAATTAATTAAAATACAATTTTTTTGTTTTTTCGTCAATAATATTTTTATATTTCTCCGTTCCACCACCTAATTATTTCACTTGGTGTTAATAAATTGTTCATTGTGTGTGTGTTTTTTTAATCTTGGGAAAATTTTTCAATACAAAAGGTATCATCATCGCACATACATCATAAATTGTGTTGTTTTTTCATTATTCCAATGTTATAATTTTTTGTGTGATATAAATCTTTTCAAACATGTTCTGGAAAAAATTAACATTTTATTATAATATTAATTAATTGTAACAATAATATGATATATAGGTTTGTTTTATTTTTGTTTATTATATATAAGTCATGATTTTAGTTGTAATGCTTGTAAGCAAAAAGGGGGAGTGATAAATCATGTAATAAAACAATTATATTTAATTAAATATTATAATTCATTAAAGACACAAAAAAACTTATTTTGTATTATAAAAATTTAATACTACCATAAATATTTATTTTTTTTTATATTAAAAAATTAATTTTTTTTAATCGATTATGTTGCATTTCTTTAATAGCATATTACACTAAAAGTTAAATCAACTTTTGTTGTAGATTTATTGACAGAACGTCGTGGTGATAGTAAAAAAGATATCCCATTTGTAATAGACAAATATTTTCTAATAGTCTTGGTGTTCTTCATCAGTCATTAATAAATACACTTCTAATTTGTATATAGCTTAATTATGGTTAGTGTAACAACTTTTTCGGAGCCCGTAATATTTTCGAATGCCCCAAAAAAGATGAATGCAAACACGATTTCTCCAATATATAACAAATCGCGATATCCTTTGTCTGTCAACTTCAAAATTTCTATTTTCACAATTTTCAGGTTGTCGGACTCGATAAAACTGCGTTTATCATGCATAGTTATTTGATTTAACCCCTGAATATCAAGTAAAAAATATTTGTTTTAATATAAAATGCATAGTTTTTTGATATCGCTTAAAATCATTTCTGGAGTGTGCTATCTCGGATTTGTTTTAAATAGTATGTCAGAAACTAGCCATCTTATCATTAAATAAATAAATATCGTTTTTAGATCTTACTTACTCTTTAACTCCCTTCTTCTTTGAGAAAAATTTACATTTTCAATTTTCGTCATAGAATGATAAGTTTTAATGGCACTGATTGATCATTGGGAACTAATTTATACTGACTTTGTATATTGAAATTTATATTTATTATAAATTTAATTGTTCGAGTCATTATGCTGAATTTGAAATTCCCTTTCATAAACCTAGAGTTCCCATGAATTAGCTTTGATTGGGGTAGATTTTTCAAAAAGTTTATTCAAAAAGTATTTCCCATGTTCAAGTGTATTTAATGTTTAAAATATTACAATTTTTGAGGCTCAAAAACTATTAAGTTTTTGAAACTGGAAATGAAAATAAAAATCCTTCATCAGAATTCAATAAACACCAAATTCATTTGTATTAGATTAATGTTCTGAACCATATATGGTATCATCAACTCAAAAATACTGGGGTTGACCATAGTTATAAATCCATAGTTAAAAAAAATCCAGTTTTATTATTTCAATAAACAAAATATTTTGAAATGTTTATTTAAAACTAAAAAAAATTTAAAAAACAGCAACCATTTTGGTGGTTCGTTGAATTATTAGACAAGCAGCAGCGAAATGATGTTAAACCATCATTTAAAATTTCTACAGGATGTCTCACTCACATGTCTTTAGCTACACATTTTTTATTGAATTATAAAATTATTTTAAAAGATTTCCGGAAAATTAATTCGTAGATAAAGATCCGAATATTTAATATATTATATAAAAGTTAACGGAACATGTTTATATAGATCGATTAAGAGAGTACTATTTAAATAAAAATTTACGAAATACCCTTATAAGAAGTTTGTTAATTAATGATATTTAGTTTATTTTTAATTAATAATTACTTTCTGAAATGGTACTTAAATTATTGTTTTATAATAAACTAAAAATTCGGTTCATATCTACTAATTTCGATTTTCTTCTTATACTGCCTTCCTTAATTATTTATATATACTTTTATCACTTACAAGAATGATGTATTCAGGGGACAACCTGTATATGATATAACTTTATTTAAAATACAGACACAGATATATAATGTTGATTATTTATCTAAACAATGTTGTCTATCAAAATAAGACTTAAAGATGATTCCTACTGTCTTATTGTCAGTCACTTTTGCTGACTATACGCTTTAATATATATATATATATATATATGTTGGTAATGCACGTTAAATCTTTCGAAATTGTGTACAGATACGATTCAAATATGTCAAGTATGTCATATTTATAAATCTAACTATGAACAAAATATTATTTAGTTTAGGGAAATCTATTTTTAAAGATAAAAATAACAAGTGAAGATAATCATTAACTGAGTTAGATGTTTAAAAACTCAGTTCAAAGTAGGTATTGATGTTTGCACGGTGAACCGATTTTGATGATTTATTTGAAAGCTTGTACAACACTGTCGAGACTCGATATTTGTAATAAGTATTGGTCTCAAAAAAATAATTTTTGTTTTCTTGACTCCAATCACTTTCATGTTGATGTGAGTAAGCTTTAATTGAATGTAATGACTTTTTTGGGATCTTATCCGTCTGTTTTGTGCATAACTATGATTCCTATGTCGTTAATTTTTTGTGTTTATGATCTAACGAATGATTTTTACTATTTTATTCGATGCAGTTCTATAAACTCCAAAGAATGTATGGTAAGCTTTCATTGAATTATTTACGCATAATATTGTGTGTTAAAATTTCTTTTAAAACGTTTAAAACTATAAAACAATTTATGTGTATTCTAAAGTGGCAGTAAATGTCAACTGGCATGTTTGTATCTCTCTATCAAGGACAATATATTTTATTCACTCATTATTATTTTTATTTCTTTATATGACTAATCCAATAAATTTAATGTGTGTGTATGTATGCATTATAAAAAAAGTAGGCGATAAAAATTAATTAATTTATAAGAATTTTTTTTATATTTCATGTAAATCATAATGAATTCCTTCGCAGTATACAGCAGTATTTTAGTATTTTCCTGTCGATAAATTATTGCATGTAATTGTTTTTTAAACTCATTATAAGTGTAATGCTATTTTTTTAAATTCATTTATCTATATATTAATACGTGGAGCAAAATATTTGTACTACGAAAATTGGGCAGAGTATGAAATTTGGTACACTTATAGTTTATATAGAGAATGCTAATATTTTCTTAAAATTATGCAAAAAAAAATACATTTAATCTTGAATCAAAAATTTTTTAATCAGTGTTTTATAAGACGTAAGTGAGAAGAATTTTTAAAAACTTCCTCCAAACGGGTGGGCTTCCTCTATAGGGTGGGGGCTAATTTGAATATATCGATCAATGTTCTAACCAAATTGCTTAGTAAAAACAAAAATTAAGACCCAAGGTTTCTATTATAACATAGACGACTTCAACGAAGAGTCCAAAATTCTGATTCAGAAAGCTTGAAAAAAATCAAGGCGGAATCAGTTACAACTCAGGCAAAAAATAAGAACGGATTTTCACTTTTTTTTTTCAATTTTCTCGTACAGATAAATCCAAATTTAATTTTATATTTAGAAATACTTTTTTCAAAAAAACTCGTTGACATACCTTCCGTTTTCATGCCAAAATTGTTTGCATACCAAATTTCATAACATTTGTATAAATATTTTTTGAGTTATTTGTTCTCGAAAAAAATACTATGTCAAAAACATGTTTATTCAATAATTGAAATAATATAGCACTGAACTGAATTGACTCCCTGGATTATTGAACTGGTATAATATGTACCATGCATAAAGCTAGACAATTATTTTTCAAAAGAAATAAAACCAAAAAACATTATGAACTAAAAATTTTACTCGATAAACACAAGTCATTAAAAGGATGTATAAACATAAATATTACTTCGTTACCGTTTTTTGCATTCATTTTATTTTTTATTTTTTTTTACATATTTACCTCATATGTTTTTACTTCAGTAGCAATGATATTTATTATTTATTCTTACTTTGACATCTGCTAACAAATTACTCTTTAAGTAATGTTAAACATGTCTAAATCTATATAGAATATAATGAGGCGAATATTGATATTAATTATAACCATATATTTATTATTATTCAAAATACATTTATTTTCAAGGGTATTTCAAATATAGTCTCTCATTAGTTAAAATTGTTTTTATTGCTAAATAAGACAGATTTTTAATTAATATTATTTTCAATATTAATTAACTATTTCATCAGGAATTTTATAATTTATTTTACTATTACAAAATGGAAAATTTGTTTTATTAAATTATTTTTATTGTTAATAAAGCAATTCATGATCTCTAAATTTCCATTATTTCATATCAAAAGAAGATACTCAATACCAAATTCAGATAAAATTGATTCAAAAACAAAGAAATTATAAGCTATCAACGATTATGTAATGAATGGAACTTTATTCATTCTTATACTTTAATTTCAATAAAATAAAACTTAAAATTTAATATCTCATACTAATAAAATTAGTTTAACTCTCTTTATAAACATCTTTTCGTTTAACCATATTAATTAGTTAAAACAAACTTAAAATATTTTCAAAGATTAGTGATATTTCTATGTGACTAAATGTGCTGAGTTTATTAAATATATATTCAGTTTGGCTTAGAGAGGTAATTTAGTTGGTAACCATCTTAAAACAATAATTATTGTCAAGAGTTCACCAAGAAAGTTTTAGTTGAATGAATGAATATATTATGTGTGTATATTTATTTTAAAATATAATGTGTTGTTTGTATTTTATGGCTTATTATATACAATGAGTTAATAGTTCTTGTTTACGACATACCACATATGTACATAGTTCAGCATCAATTCCATTGTATTTGATTTTTAGCATATATAGTAATTTTTACTTCCGAAGAAAATCATAACATCATTTACGTCTGTGAAGAGTTCATTAACCACGTATTTGAATTCCGGTCTTTTTAAATCCACTCCCACCCAGTAAGTAGCCTATGACCCTCTTGGATAAAATATAATTTTGCTATTACCAGGTCTAAAAGACAATGCTTTTTATGCCCTACCTTGAAATTCTTTTGAAAATTTGGATTTTTCTTCACCTTTTGAAAATGTTAAAACTATGGCTATTGAGCATGATCATATTTGGCCTGAAAGTCGAATCCGGCCTGTGTAATTATTTAATGTGGCTCGCGAACAGTGATAGCAAAGTCCTTCATGAGTATACTACAGGAGTGAAAAATAAACCAATCTCTTTTTTAATATCACAGTGATTTTTTTAGTCAATTGAAAAGCGTAACTATCGATAACTGACATTCACTGTGAAGTTGATTTTGTTTTTAAAACATAGGTCAATTTCATAATGTTGTGTCATGTCTAATCTGTTTCTGTGGCTATCTAAAAAGATTTGAGCGTTAAATTTGAATACAACTAATAACTGAGATAAGTGGCTATCTATCCACATATTTTATCAGTGATTAGAACTCACTGAAGATTTTTAGCTGTATTGCTTGTATTTATAAAGCGTGGCGTAAATCACATATATTTATTGTAGCATTTATAAAAAAAAAAATAAATAAATGTACATTATGTATACATGACAAACATTGTGTACAAATTAAAAATAAATTTTTAACACTTTGACAGCTCGTTTCCTTGTCTAGTCACAAACAATTATGAATATATTTTTACTTCGTTCGAATACCAACTAAATAAAATTTCATAAAAAATCATCAATTAGATAAGGGGTGTATCATCGGTTGTGAGTAATAGTGAGTAATATTTAAAAGTAATACATTTGGGATGAATTATAGATAACAATGTACTTCAAATTGTTTAAAAAAATACCGTTAAGAACAAATCCATCAAGCTATTGTTACTTGTTTTCAAAACTCGATTGTGTAAATTTTAAGTAAAAATGTTTGATTTTTAGTGTCTGTGATGATTCTATGAAAAAATACTCCAATGAAAATTTGAATATAACTTATGTCTTTTTCATTGTAGTATCGGTAGTTTTCTGTTTCACGGAAGTGTGAAGGGTATCTTTTTTATTTATAATTTTCTTTTTAATAATCGAATACTTTTAAAATAATTAAAAATCACAAATATTAGTTAGCATTTATTACATTTTAAATATTTTATTCATTAGCATTTATTAAATATTTAAAATATATAGTCCATACTAATATGGGAATGGGCTAATTTTTTCGTGCCTTTTATAGTACAAACTTTAGACTCAAATAACTATACTTCGATATATTCTAAATATGACGTGTTTTAGGAAATCAGAAAGGCATTTCTTCAGAATTTTTAATATTATAAGAATTTTTATAAACGACTTTCCATACCGTTTTCATAAATCCGTTCTCTGGTTTTAACATACTTGAATAACCGCTTACATATGTACACATTTCATAAATATGTATATAAAACAGTTAAACAAGGACCAAACACATATACATAACTGATTCGTTCATGGATGATTCGTTTTTTGGTTTTCTAATTTAAAAAAATCCATATTTTTTTATAATTATAATTGAACATGTAAATAAGTTTTCAACGACTATGTACTTTATTGTAAAAGCATGTACTTTAATTGATAGCATTTTGTAGTAAGATTTCATCTCATAATTATAAAAATCATAATGGAGGTGTAAAGACTACCAGTATATTTAATTTTTTGTTTTATTAATATCATTGCTTATTACTTCAATATGTTTCGTGGAATAATACTTTTGTTAAATGACATATATATTTGATACAGCTATACTTACATTCGATATTTTTGACTATATTTTTCAATTTCTTGACAAGAACGTCCGTGATAAAAATTATTTGAAAAATATTTAGTCACATGTCAGCATCCGAATTCTTTCTTTATTTACCGCATGATAAAGAAGCGTATTCTAGATCGCCTGTACAATGTGCTTTGATTCACCAATCAGATTTTATGATCGTCGAACGTCACTCCTTACGACAATTATGTTTCGGGTAATTTATTAAAAGAGTTATGCTCTTTATTAAATTTAAAATTCTAAATATCGTAAAAATATTTATCAACTCCATCCACTGTTTCTTCATTCACAATAATCTTACCTGCTTTCCCTATATATTTCCATAGTTTTAAATCAATGCGTAAATGACAAAGCCTGTTCATCAATTCTTATCTAGGTACTTAATAGTTTCAGATTTATACAATTACACCAAAGGCAGGGTGGGTCGTGGATGACGTGGTCTACCTCTTTCAATTGTACGGGGCATTCGTTCGTGCTTTGGAAATTAATATGTAAAAGCTATGAACGCGACAAAATTTTTTTTTTGTTACAAAATGATACATGAAGTAAATATTAATAAAAAATATTAACATAAAACATTGCAAAATTACCAAGATTTATATGCAGATTCTGCAAGATTCTGGTTTGTGTAGTGACTTTCTACTTTTTGAATTATATGAGAATGTGTAAAAGTTGCTCTAACACATAATATTTACATTGAATATCCGAATTCTATAACAATACCTTTTTAAAATCACAACTAATATAAACCTATTGACTATTTTACTGTTGAATCAGATACAGCATTTAATCTGAATTAAGATTACACTTATTAAGGGCTAAAATTAGGAAATTTATTATTCTGTAATCATTCTTTTAAATCTTCTTTAAATTAGTTAATTCTATACGAAAATAGACGTAAAAATTAAATCGAAAATCAATTCATCAGTATAAACTTAATTTTTTCTTTCGAATAGCGGTTAATTTAAATACGAATAAAAAAGGTTGTAAGCCTTTTACAAATATTTTTAACAATTTTAATATATTCATTTGATTTGATTACCTATTTCCATAAAGAATTTATGAAAAAACGCTAGTAAATATTAACCGCATTAAAAAATTTAGGTATAATAACAAGTAAAAAAAGTTGATACATTTTTATAAAAAATTGATAATATTTTTTGTTGTATTTATAACCATTGAAAGAGTGAATTACTGCAATAAAAATTGACATATTAGTCGTAAAAATGCCCTTGAATAAAATCTAAAAAACAAACAAACCAAAATTGGATCTAAATCAAGTTACCGGATATTACTTTTATAATAGAAAAATGCAATAAATTTAAAATACAAATTTTCATTGACATATGCGTGCGTGCCCATTAATTACAACAACAAAAAAAATCAATAATTCCTTTAATGGATCTCATCTAGAAACAAATCATTTTATCCACTCATTATTATTATACTCAATATTATGTTCAAATGGATATACTTTTACCGTTAATTTGACAAGTTTGTTGTATGAAAAATATAAATAATAATCGTAGGACGATAACCTTATCGAACTTTGAAAATAATCATAAAAACTGGTCATAAAGTACTAATTTATCATAAAGTACAGTTAAAATAAATAAAAAATAAATATTATATTAAAAATACCAACCATTAACATTATTGCCCAGTTATGCATAAGAATGCTTGAATTTATTGATTATTGTAATTTTTATCCCAGGCATATATAGTACATAAGTTTTATTCCCGGCCGTCTGTCTGTTCGTCATCAAGATAATTTAAAAACGAAAACTGTTTGAAATTTTATTACCAGTTTCGTTTGAAATAGGCACTGGGTTCGTTATTATATACATACTTCCATTGCTTGCATTTTTTTAAAGTCACTTTTTAACCGTGTCAACTACTAAAGTTATATAGTGACTACAGTTCGTATATATTCCATCTATAAAACAACGGTACACAGCAATCCTAGATGTTTACCCATTCATGTTCTGACTGTGTCTGTTGTTGCTTAACTTTGGTGATCGGTTGAGATCAGTAATTATGTTACGTCAGTAGAAGGATCTTCCATTGCCTTGTATTCAGATGAAAACTTCCACGTATTTTTAACTAGAAACGCACGATTAATGAAATCTTGGATTCCCGAATCGCAGTTTGAAGACCAGATCTCTTGCCATGTGCCAAATATTGCGTTTTTAAAACGTATAGTCTGTTACTTACATCTAAACCGCACCAGTTTTGGAAAACACGCCGCCCAAACATTTGAAAGCGTTAACGACTTGAAGTTGTTTATTACTGATTTTAAAGCTATGACATGAGCTTCTGAGGCCCACTTGGCCACTTGTGTTGGGATATCAAGTGTCAAATCATTGTAAAAGTCATCCGCTTAATAAGACTTTCAAAGGTATTCCATTGAATTTCTGATATGGTCTTAACGACTTTCTTTCTCTGTGTTCATAATATGTTTTAAAGATTGTACGTTGAATCTTGTAGATCGTATAGATTGCATGCATGCTGTGAAAACTATTTTTCAACTAAAAAATAATTGATTACTAAATCATTTGTTGTCAGTCAATCATGTCGATCAAAAATGTATATTACAGATATTATTATAATTGAAAAATAAATAAAAATATTTATTTATTTATCAAAATATATTATTTCAGTTTTTTTTTTGTTCTTTCAAAACATTTAATCAAAAACAAAAATGCTTTTTAAATTCCTTTGTCTAATAATTTAAATATCTAATATTATAACGAAATCTCATTAAATTTTTGGTTTATTATTTTCTAATAGTTATAATTTTAATAAACTGTAGTAATAATAATAAAGAACATAGAAGCCGAAACTAAGCGCGTTTTTATGTAAAAGATATTTTCATTTATCTTGAATTTGTACTTTTTTTTTTAAATTTTTCAGATTAAAAGAAAACAATTTTTTAAATATTCTGACTATAATAAAATCACTACACACCACAAAAATAACACTAATTTTAAAATTGAATCACTTTTATTATTTTATATTCATCGCTTTCCGTATTAAGACTAAATAAATAAATAATGGGGTTTAATTTAACCATTGGTCGGGATGTAGAAGGGGGTGAGTTGTAAAGGGTAAATTTAACACGGTTTATCTCGATATCGGGCAAAACTACAAGTCCTATGGAAAGTGAAAAAATAAATATTTTAAATAAAACAAAAAAAAAAAATGTATTTAGAACATAATAAGGCAAGTTTTCACCAAATTTCGTGAAATAATTTTTTTCGTAAAAGATATCAATAAAAAACCAAAAACTTGGTTATTTCAATTTTTCACATAAATTCTGAGGTTATGAGAGCAAAGTGTAAATACAAAATTTTTATTACCTAGAACTTTGCTATTTAACATTTTTACATAGGACATACCAGAAATCAAGATAAATCGTGTTTTTCCCTTAATAACTCACTCTCTTCCATTTTCCGACCTCAAATCGCCCGTAAATTATTTTACCTTTCATTTTTGTTATATTCTCTCCCGTTTTCAATGGGTTTCATTCTACTATAATTTTTTTTCGCCATTTACTAGTTTTAAAGGCTTCTACCCTGGTCTAATCAGTGCATGGAATATAATACTTTTTTCATAGTAAATTTTCCCTGCTTAAAAATAAACTCTTTTATAAGACAATTACCATTTTTTAAACTTTAAATTAATAATTATAATGAAAACCAGCTTAATTGAAAAATTATTATGTTGTGTAATTTGTAATTAACTTTTTTTTTTCTCTATATGTTGTGAGGCTGTGTATATATAATTATTTATCAATAAATAATTTATAATTGTTTTTTGTTTTTTCTATTTGTTTATAGATTTTGTTCACATACCTGTTCGAACGTGTGGATTTTTTTGAAATATGTGACTTTTATTGTGAAGAATAAATTGTTTTGAATTATTCACTTGGTAAGTATTCAGATTTTTTTATTTAAATAAAAAATTAATTTACGTCTTGTTCATGATGACATTAAAAAATGAAGGATAATAATGGAAAAATGTAATAATTTTAAGGAGTGTTTAATACAAAAACAAAGACATTCATATTTTTCTCTCGATCGATCTCATTTTTTACTCATATATATATATATATATATATATATATATATATATATATATATATATATATATATATATATATATATATATATATATATATATATATATAATCCGTACCGTGCACAGTACTTGGACGGGACTTCCTTATCGATGGATGCAATTCAAGTTTTTTCAAATTTGTAATAAATTCTTGAAATAGTAATTATTTGTTCAATTGTTTGTATGTTAATTGTATAGTAAATGTCAAACAAAAATTATTGAATAATTACAAAAAATGACATTTAATAGAAGCTATTGGGTTGAAAATTGTAAAATTTATAGAATAAATTGCATTACTAATTGCAAGTATAAATAATTATTCATTGAAATTTGTAAATAAATTTTGAGAAATTTTCTATAACAAATCAGAACCCATTCACAGACTTAAATAAAAATTACAATTATAGACTGTTTTGTTATAAATTCACTATGCATAAATATTCCCAAACATAAAAAACAAAAATTTTCCTTAATATTTTCACACTAAAGTTTAATTATGTTAATTAAACGTCAATCGTTTAACATAAAACCGAAAAATATTGTCAAAACATACATTTAAAATATTAGATCGGTAGCTATTTTTGTTTTCCGTAGTTAAAGCACAGACACATAAATTTTCAAAATATCTTTGTATAATAATTATAAAGATCGATTATTTTTTTTGTATTGAAAATAAATTCACTTGATATGAGAAATAATATCGCGGCACAAGTAATTCTTAAACTAAAATGAATTGAAAATCAATTTCAAATAAAACACACTCACATATATATTTCATACAAATAATAATAAAAAAAGATTTAATGTATCACAAATGGATTATTTCCACTATATGTTCTTCATAAATTGTCTATAAAAAACCATCTTTAAATTTACCTTGTCGAATCAATTTAATGATTGTTGGTAAAGAGGTACTTATATGTTATTTAGCCTGTTTTTTTGTTGTTGTTGTTCGAACAATAAATTTAATGAAGACATTTGTCAATAAAAATATCAACGTACTGACAGGCATAAGTTATTTAATAACGTTAAATATATAAAAAAAACAACGAAAATATCAACAAAATATTATCATGCATTATGGATTTTGTTTGTATTCGTACATTATAGATATATGATTTTGTTTTTTTGACTAATGTCGAAATTTTATTTTTTATTTTCCGAATTCTTGGTTCATTACTCTATGCTTATAGGAACCCTAGAAATTTGTAGATTTTTTACTAATGAGCATTTAATGTGGCGTGAAAACACACAAATAGTAGTGTTGTTTAATTTTACATTGGATGTTTTTTTTTGTGTCGAAAAAAAAATGTTAAGAAAATGCTATTGCCAAAATCATAGATTGTTGAATTTAAGTATAGAGTTGTACTCCGATTTTCATCATAAGTAAAGAGAGATTTGAAATTTCGTTATGATATCTTAAGAAAACTTTCAGTATAATTGAATCTTTGAAAATGTATATAATGTTGTGGCATCTTTCAGTCGATTTGAAATGGGTCGTACAAATTGAACTATGTCACGAAATAATTTTTTAATATTACATAAAAGTGTACTCGGATGACCTATGCGTTTTAGCCCTGTATTCCCAGGGGAAAGCAAACTTCGCAGATGAAACCGTGTGACTTTCGTTAATTTCAAAAGAAATTATTCTTAATTTTCGCTTTTATTTATGCAAAATATTAAAAATTTCTGTACTAACAAATAATTTTTACAATTTTATACTTGAAAAACCAGGAAAATTCAAAGAATTTTATTTTTAACCAGTATGTTAACATACTTTATGCTTTTATCTCTTAATTTGCAATTAGAAATTTCAACAGATGTAATTTATATTTTAATTATCGAATAATCATATTTTCAGTATGCGAATAGCGTAATGTATACTTTGCAACTCTTTCATTCAACCCTTTCGATCTGTAGCTCTCCTTGAATTTCAAAAAAAAAAAAACTTACCTAGATAAAAAAAATAAAAATGAAAAGAAATAAAGATATACAATTGACCAATACATGTATAAAATTGACTTATTTATAAAATTATACTCATAAATGTGTGAACATATTTTTATATGGAACTGTCTTCGTAACCAGCACCGGCAACGAATATCTTCTATTGATAATGCCGGCGCCGGTAAATTGATATTTATCTCATCTTGTATATGTCAATTTTTTCAGCACTTTTTTTTTATTAACAAATAATTCTAGTGTATTTAATTTATTAAAAACTTACAGCTTATTTATTGAATCATTATGGATTTTATACAAAAGCAATCATTCAAAATTTATTAAAAGTATTTTTATAATAAATAACTAGTTTTTCTTTTAAGTTTTTGTCCAAATTTTATCCGTTGGTAATATCAAAGAAGTTTAAAAATTATAACCGTTGTCGATCTATTAAAACGCTATCACAGATAACTAACTACTAAAAGGACTGGCGCCGGCAATTATATTCAAATAATAATTTTGCCGGCGCCGGAATTATTAGTTGAAAAAATACGTTACCGTCGCTGGTCATGGAGACAGTACCATTTTTATATATGATAACGTATTAACACATTACCATATCTATTTTAATGAGACAAACTCTACAGTTCAAGTATGTATTACTCTTCTTCTCCTCAACTTTACCGTGTATATTATTAACATTATACAATAGTCTAGTCTGCTTATTATTAATAGAGGAAAAAAAATCCGTTTCCAGCATTATAATATATTAGTGCGAGTTTGTGTATTTTACCGTGTACACATATATGAGCCAGTAAACCTATATATATCTAGCTCAAACCATATCTAATTCTACTGTATATAGCTCTCAAGCACTGTTATACATTATGTTGTTTATTATAATAATAACCAACAGTAGCATGATAGTATTATGAAATTATGTTCATCGTAAAGCACAACGAACCGTATTTTGCTTCTTATTACCACTAACATCTTGTTGATTAATGCGCAACAAATGGAACTAAGTGGCTAAAACCAACAACGTTTGGCTTCTAGTTCTACTAAAGTATCTAATTCTACTAAATTTGGATCGTAGTTTTCAAATTTTTGGTTAAATTAATCATGACTTTAATATGTTACCAGATACAAAGACCCTGGTTATGATATTTCATATATAAGTTAAAATTAGCGAATTTTAAATATTAAAATTGAAAAGTACAACCTAAAATTAGTTGGTTTCAAAAAAAAGTTCACTCAAATCGGTCAAAATTTGGCCAAGATATTATGAAAAATAAATTTTAGATTCTTGTGACGTCACCAAAACCATAAAAAATTAGTTTTGTTCTATGAGGCTCAATATTTATCCAATTTTGACGAACAAAGTATCAAATCCTACTAAATTTGGATCGTAGTTTTCAAATTTTTGGTTAAATTAAACATGACTTTAATATGTTACCAGATACGAAGACCCTGGTTATGATTTTTCATATATAGGTTAAAATTAGCGAATTATAAATATTAAAATTGAAAAGTACAACCTTAAATTAGTCGGTTTCAAAAAACAGTTTACTCAAATCGGTCAAAATTTGGCCAAGATATTGGGAAAAATAATTTTTTGATTCTTGTGACGTCACTAAAACCATAAAAAATTAGTTTTGTTCTATGAGGCTCAATATTTATCCAATTTTGACGAACAAAGTATCAAATCCTACTAAATTTGGGTCGTAGTTTTCAAATTTTTGGTTAAATTAAACATGACTTTAGTATGTTACCAGATACAAAGACCCTGGTTATGATATTTAATATATAGGTTAAAATTAGCGAATTTTAAATATTAAAATTGAAAAGTACAACCTAAAATTAGTAAGTTTCAAAAAAAAGTTCACTCAAATCGGTCAAAATTTGGCCAAGATATTGGGAAAATTTTTTTTTGAATCTTGTGACGTCACTAAAACTATAAAAAATTAGTTTTGTTCTATGAGGCTCAATATTTATCCAATTTTGACGAACAAAGTATCAAATCCTACTAAATCTGGATCGTTGTTTTCAAATTTGTGGTTAAATTAAACATGACTTTTATATGTTACCAGATACGAAGACCCTGGTTATGATTTTTCATATATAGGTTAAAATTAGCGAATTATTATTATTAAAATTCAAAAGTACAACCTAAAATTAGTTAGTTTCAATTGAACAACAAAAACTTACATAGTAATTTGCCTCTAATTAAAACACTATTAAAAATAGTCACCAATAATACTAATAATAATATAAAATAAATATATATACCTTAAGTATAAACAAATTAAAAATAAAAGAAAATTTAAAAAAAATAAAATAAAATAATTTATATAGCCTATTCATATAATTTATACCATACAATTTCATTATAATAATTTAATTTATAAATTTAAATTGTCAAGTATGCCTATTTTTTGTTTTTTTAAGTAGGTGGATATAATTTATGTATTTTTAATTTTATTACTTTTTTTTTTCTTTAAAAGAAATATGTAATAAACAAAGATAGTGTTTTAGTTTGAAAATATAATATTTATTATAAAATTATGTTTCATATAGTCCAGTCAAAATGTTGTAGTATTAAATGATAGTAGACCCTCAGTAGCTGTGTAAGATTGATTTAATTTTCTTCTATTGTTTAGCTCAATTATTTGTACCTAAAAACTGTTTCAATAATTGTCTATATTACCAAAATGATATAATGATATCATTGATATCCAGGTCAGGAAAATTTTTAATATTAATAACATTTACTTCTGTTATAAATAATATAACTTTTGAGCTTGAAAATGGAAAAACTTGTTGGTCTTAATTCAAAATAATGGGTTAAATGAGAAAATTGATCTTATGGCAGGGAAATTATGGAAAAATCTGGGAAGCAATACGACACTGCTATTTTTTAAAGCTTTTATTGAACATGCAATATATATTTGTTCGGGTCGAATTTTTCGACTTTCGGCTGACTGTGTGACGTCATTCTAAATCAACAAAGCGCATTGCGGCACACCAAAGATGCCAGACTAGGTATTTTAAATGCACTTGTATATAAGACGGGTATCAAATGAAAGGGCTTGCTAAGATTGGCAGATTTCTAAAAGTTTTTTAAGTGCCTTTATATAAAAGCTTTAAATTTAAAATGGTTTTTTTACTTTCGATTTATTTAAAATCTTTTGATTGCGAAGTGACTCTCGAATTCTCGAACTTTCAACTTAAATCGCGATCTTAAAGACTAAAAATAGGCAAAAAGATGTTTTGTGCTGGAACAATCTTACTTTGGCTGCACTATTTTATATTTGGATCTCATTTATTTCAATATTATAAAGTCTCAACGTATTCACTTTTAGTTCACATACGTACATTGAATTATATTGTATACCACAAGTTAGTAGTTCATTTTACAGTCAGTTTATATAGATAGATAAATAATAAGAACTTTTAACTTGTAATGCAGTAGTTGTTAGCATTTGTTTGGTTCATTAAATAACACGTGGGGTGTTCATTGTAACAGTTTTAGAAAATTTATCCGTGTCTAATTATTATATTTATCCTATACTAATACCATTGTGTACAATAATAAAAGTTGGTTGGCTACCTATATTTACAATTAATTATAGAAAGTAGTTTTATTTATTTTGTACGTGCTTTTTTTTAAGTTTTATGGTTAGACAGGCACTGATTACGATTTTTAGTTGCATTACAATTATTAATTAAGTATAAAAGTCTATTTTTTTTTTCTGTTTTAAGTAGTATGAAATAACCTAATTTAAAAATTTGACGTGCTCTAATACAATTTGACGCTTGAATTTTTATCGGTGTATAGTTAAAGAATACAAAAATGCGACACTTTTACCTATTTTCATTTTTTACCTACATGAAAACAATAAATTCTCGATTGATTTGTTGTACTGAGTTGTTTATCGGAATTAATTTTGTTTATCTATCTAAAACGTTCATTTAAAACTGGAAAAATTATTAAAATACACCATAAAAACTAAATTAAATACAGTATATTCTGTTCTGTTGTATTCAGCTTTAATTCAGTATATTCTGTATACGGCTATTTAACGCTGAAATGTTGGCGATAAGCGAAGTTACTTGTTTTTATCCTCAATATTTTTGCGCTTACGGTCGTACAATAAAATGATTATTTACTTTCCGTAGATCAAAAAAAAAATTTGATGTTCAGTTAAACTTAAAAAAGTTAAAATTAATAAATACATAAATATCAGGAACATAATAATGAGATTTTAAATCATGGAAAAATATGATAAATTATTTGGAAAAAATGAGAAATATCTGGAGAAGTTTAAAGTTATTTTTTCTGTGTGTCATCCAGCACTCGCATAGATAAAAAAATAACATGTCATTGAATAATAACGATCAAAATACGCTATTTTTTTTATTGATTTCAAAGGGGAAATTAAAAACGTTTCAGATGTGTTACCGATGAATACCTTGGAATTACAAAAATTGCCACAATTCTTCTATAGTTAACGCTCATATACAAAAGTCAAAATTTTTAATTTGCAAGAATTTAAAAGAATTTGAAAAGGTATTTTGTGAGGAATGTGTTGAACAATGTAAAAAAAGGAATTCGTCAGTAGTCATTAACCCATCATGATGGTGATTGGTCCAATAAATTCCAAACATATTTTTCTTATATATCAATCTTTTTTTTTTTTTTTTTTTAAATCAATTTTTAACAAATAAAAGAAAGAGGTAATTGATCAAAAATAATCAATCACATGAACAAAAAAAAAATGTGTATTATACGTTCTCAATATGTTGGTATATATAACTGCACCGATTATTGTTTTGTATTGTATGCCTTTTTAGTGACTAGTGCTTATTATAGTTTTGATCGATGAGTTCTCAAATGAAATTTATATTCTTAATGTATTTACTTTTACATCATGCCATAAAAATCTCGAATACCAAATATTTAAATCTTTATAAATGTTCCAATTTCGCTGAATTTAATTCAACAATAATGTATGCAATTTTAAACATTGATTAAACTGCTTAACGAAATTTCTATTAAAAAATCGAACTATATAAATTTTAATTCGACCGAATTTTATTTATATCAATTGTTTACAGAATATTTTTTTCAAGGTAATAATATAAGAATCAAACGAGTAAGTCTCATTAATTCATTCCCATGATGCTTGCATTGTACTAGAAATACGTATTTATAATTTAACATTAAGTTTGCATTAAGTAGATGACTTTGTTTATACTTGACATATGCAGAATATCTCAGAGTTGCAAATTAGTCCATTTCTGTTTTTCCGTCCGTCCGTCTGTCATCAAGATAACTTGAAAAACGTGAAGAGATAACGAGTTGAAATTTCGGTCGCTTATTCTGGACCTAAAAAACAGTATTTAAGTTCGTGTATGAGAAAAATTGGTGCATTATTCCACATTTACCCCAGCGTAAAGAGTCCCTCTAAAAGATAATTTAATTTTGAGGTATCTGTTATTATCATCCACTTGGTAATAATATTAAAATAGAATTATATAAAATTTTCCGATGATTGATCGATGCTATATAAAACTATATACAATATTACTAACAATTGTTATTTCGTACCACGAAGAAACATCATCATCATCATATCGTTGTAAAAGAGAAATAGAAGTATATTATATTCGATAGTCTGGTTCGTTGTGCTGCTGTTTTAATATACAGATGGCGTTATGAATAATTCATAAAACTTACCAAAAAAAAAAATAAAAAAAAAACCTTTACGTTGTTGTCATCGTCATCGATGATGACGAGAAGAGATTCTTCGATTCTCGTTTTAAGAGATTCCGTTGTATTATTTCATCCGATTGCCTGTGTTACTTATGTACTGAGTGTTTCAGTTAATTTTTGTAATGATTTTAAATTGAAAATTTACTTTTTGAACTATCAGCGTTTTATTTTTAAATTGATGTTAAATTTTTTTTACTAATTATGATACTATTGATAGATTAAACTGACAAAAACAAATAATAATTTTACCGAACTGACGTCACATTGTGGCAGCCATTGTAGCATGTTTTAGGTCACGTTATATAAGGATAAAATATCGAATTTTAATTTAAAGATTATATGATTCAATTTTAGGAAATTTATGGGTATTTCTATATAAATTTTAATTTTTGCCAAATTTCATGCTTTATTTTTGACTTACGGATTAGGCTTTTCTGGAGGTGGCCTTCGCACAATTATTCGATACTACTGCTTATATTATTATTATTAAAAATGATCTGGTGCACTCAGTATATATCGTCACAGTGTCATCAGAGTAGTGGTTTGCCAAACTTGCAGTGCTTGAGAGTGGATAGGTATAGATATATAGATAGATGATGTACCTCTGACTGTCTTATTCAATAAACCGTATGTCGTTTTGTGTTATGGGTTCTTGAAAAAACATCATTGATGGAGTTTCAAATATTGAAACGTTGACTACTTTAAATAAACTAGACAATTTTTATCAATAAAAAGGAAATCCTTTCAAGCGTTATTGACAATAAACTTAATCTGTTTTACAGCAATTTTCTTGTCAGACTTGAAAAATTTAGAATGTAAATTTATCTGTTCTTAAGTAAAGCTTTTATATGAAAATTATATAGTCTTTTCGTTTGTTCAATACGAAAACTAGTGATTTATGTGCAATCCGCGAGATATCATTTAGTTAATCTTAATTTTTTTACTTTTTTTAAATGAGCAAAAAAAATGTCTGGGCCATTTATTAAAAATTTTGCTTTCAATTATGGAATTATTCGTGGAATGAAATTGACTTCAAACAAATAAGATTTTGCGTCTAAAGATTATTGAGACGAAAAATTCCGAACGCATACATCCAATTATGTATGAAACGATCAAATGAAATAATTTTTGACAATTATTTGGGGACAATTGTTTTGAAATGATTTAAATTCGATGGATGGAATACAAATTTTTCATTTGTATAAATTGATTCTTCTTAATCAACAATCGAATCTGTTTCTGTTGTTTTTCCCTTCGTTTCCAACGCATCTTGACTGAGTGCAAATGAGAATGTCGAAGTTAATTCTAGATTATTAACAACTATTAATGGATTTTCAATACAAAAATATTATGAGATAAATCGACAATATATTATCTTATATATTGAATAAAAGAAATCAAATTGAATTTTATATAACATTTCTGAATAAGCAATGCGAACGAATAAATGAAGCCTCACGTATCGATTGGGAACGATTTTGAAAACTTTATTTTTTTATAGTCGTGAACTAAATCTTTAGTAATGGTCACAAATAATTATTATTTGATTTTTAAATATAAAATTATTAATAATCGCTTTGTGTTACTTTAATTGCATTAAACTTCAAAGGTATTTTACTTTGAGTAAGCGGTATCGGTTAATCGGTATCGCAATAAATTTTAATAGTAATAAATTTAAAAAAAAAAGTTTAATCATATTTACTGTAGATATAATAAACAAAAAAGTTTGTATTTTTTATTTCTCTTAAGAAATTTATTATTGTCTTTGACTAATAATGGCTTTTAATATCTTCAGACTAAATTGTATCTTCGAATCCAACGTATCTTATTTCAAAATATGGGTCAACGCAGAGTTACTTAAGCGTTTTCGTAATTCGGAAAAATATTCTATAGAACTCGATCATTTGTGATCTGATATACCTAAAAGGCAAAACTTTGGTTTGAAATTATTTCATTAAAATCATTTTCTGTAAAAAACTTGCTCAAATTCGCCCTATTAAAAAGCAATTTTTGTTTTTTGTACTATTTGAAAAGACACGTTATTATTATATTATATTTGTTTTTCAAACTTAATCCTCAATATTTTGTATTACGGATTTTACAAAAATAAATGTCCTTCAGTTTTTTACAACTAAATAAGTGATAAAAAAAGCCTATTCACAAAATTTGACACAAATAAACACATATTTAAACAAACTCCAATAGACACACACACAAAAGAGTATATATTTTTAAACTCGAGACAAAAATAATGTGTCACTTAAAATTATTTTGTATCATACAAATAAATACCATGTCCAATTCAATTAATACTAAACATACACATATATACACTTTTTGTCAGGCACAAGGACAGTAAAAAAAATTGGAGATAAATTTATGGACTGATATATATTGTTAAATACAATGAGTGAAGATTTCAAATATTTATATATATTTTGAAATTTCATTTATTTTATTTTTTGAGGTGGTCCATTTATCTGTTTTAAACAAATACACACAAAGTTTTACAAACACATTACAGAGAAGACGATTTCTTTTTATTTAATAGACCCCCTGATGATGTATTTACTGCAAAAGGAAATGAACTGTATGTTAAATTTAACTTTTGTAAAAATTATATATATATAAATGTATGTTTATGTAACTAATACATACATCCAACATAAAATTATTATACGCATCTGTAATGTATGCTTCAGACTTCAGAGTGTTAACTTATGAATGACCGTTAATATTTTTACAATTGGATACCAAACGTATATTAAATGTAATTTCGATTTCATTTTGAAAAATAGACGATTTCGTATCCTTTGTTTTTTTAGCTAGTTTTAAATACAGTTAACTTTTACGACAGAAATTTGAAATAGTTATGATCCACTAACCATTCAATCAGAAGCGGATTTAGGATTGGAAGCGTGAGGCCCGGGCTTAGGGCGGCAAATTTTACGGGGGCGCCAATATTTTCAAGATGACTAAAATTCAAAATCGATTAGGTATTCTGTGTAACTGACCAAATTTTAAAGTTTATTTTTTGTGCTGTTACTATCGAAATATAGTATCATTTTGAGGGTAGATAGAATTTCTTTGTTAAAATAATTAATCAGGCAAGTAATAAAATTTGAAATGTCTAACAAAACGATTTTAAATATCTTTTTTTTAATGCTAGCATATTGTTTATTTACGAATTTATATCATGTCACAATAACTATTACAAAAGAAAAAGGGCGCCATATCATCTCGCACCTGGGGCATCTGCAAACCTAAATTCGCTACTGAATCGAATTGTAAAATAACTTTTATATTGTTTGTACCTTTAGTACCCTCAGAAAATTCAAAACTAGCAAACCATTATTTTGACATTTTTTGTTTAATCGTATTTGCTTCATTATTATCCAACAAAATTTCAGCGAGTAGCACTCATTAAAATGTCAAAACATCAAATCTCCTTGCATTGGTTTTTTAAAAAAACTATACGAAATTTAAATAGTTATTTTTTACGCATCATGGTGACACTTCTCCATATTATTAAATTTCCAATGATTCCAAAACAAATTGACACCCTGTAATTATATTTAGAAGAAAAAAAAAGTATCTGGAACACATCAAAATTATTTTTTAAAGTTAACATATGTATGTATTATATATGTAATTAAATACCTTAAATTAATGTGATTGATTTAAAATAAATCTACACAAAATATCAAATATCATAATTAATCAATAAATATGGATAATTTCAAATAGGGGAGTTTTATGACGGAATAAGATTCATTTTAGAAATTGAATTTACATCATGCAATTTTAAATTTATACAATTTCGTGTCTCTGTCTGTTTATGCGTAACAAATTTAGTTTTTTAAGGTTATCCCTTAAGATAGTCTTGAAAATCACAGAAAATTTTTAAATTTAATGAAAATTTCTACGGTGATACTTTTGGTTTTAAGGAAAATTGTAAATAAACAATATTTTTAAGTTGCGGGCTTATGAAGTTTACTAAGTTTTGAAATTAGAAATAACTGACTTAAAAATTACACAAAAAACTAAAATTAACAAAAAATTATATGTCTATTAAATTGTCTTTAACAGAAGTCATATTTATCCCTTGTTTTTGCTCAATATGTATATTTTTTCCACAATTCCGATGATTAAGAAGGATATGAAGTCTTAAAATTTAAGCCAAGGATATATGGACAGTTCATGAGATGGAAAACTAGCATAACAATCGTTTTTAGCATAGGCTGTCATTTTATCTTTGTCAATTCATCGGAAGTCTTATGGATTCTCTTCCCTTGATTGTATCGCTTGCATCTACCAAAATTTCACTCTTTCTCTTCCAGGTTTCAAGCATAATATTTAAACTCAGTTTTGAAGTTAGTTGATTTTATAATTAGATTTGAAATTTAAAGAGTCGTTGCTTTGACTATCTGAAATTAGAAATTAAAGTGAGCACATTTTGTCCCGATTCAAAAGTTCATATGGCTTTTTGTATCAAACTAGCTGATGAGTTCGCGTAATACAATTGTTTCCAAATAAGCCCCAGTACATTTAGTTTCCACTCCCTTAGTAGAACAATTACTTAATTACTTTTTCCTATGAGAAAATGAAAATCTGCGTGGAAAATATGTAAATACCAACTTGAAAAAATAATTAGTACTTGAAAATAAGATAATATTCCTTTGATGTACCGAATGATACAGGCAAATGCACTTACTAGAATCACAGTTAATTATTCCATCAAAGTTTAATCATCCCCAACAAACAAACAAAACTTTTTCGACCCTTACCATCTTTTGTTTTCTATTTTTCAACAACTAAGGAAAAAACATCATTTTTATGTTTATCCAAAACGTCTATTATTACATACACAAAAATGAAGTATCGAAAAAAATATTTCCAAAAAAAAATCAACAACTGAACCGTATAAAACAAAACCCACCCTCCTCAATCATCATCATCAATGCCCACTTAAAAATTAGTAAAACCTCACACTTTGTGTGACAAATACTTACCCTTGCATAATAATTTTTTGTCATTCTCTTCACTCTTCTCTACATCCCTATTTACCAATAATTCGTCGTCGATGAGGGTTGAAAAAAAAGCATTTCATATATGTTTGGTAGCTAGTGCGTACGGTGGTGATATAACACGTGTGGTCTATTTAACTAATAATGGTGCAGACACAAAACTACAGGGGTGACAAATGTACATACAAAAACAAAAAAACCTTTTAAAAATGATAAAATTTATTCAACATAAAAATTTACTGGTTGTTTTTTGTACATTCAGTTTTTTACTGGGTGGTCCAATATAAATGTTCAAACTCTATAAGTCTTACACAGCAATGTAGTGTTTGCATATTTCTTTCAAAATTTAAGGTTAATTTTTAATAGTGGGATTTTGTTACAAATCAGTTTTATACCTCGCTACCTACCACCATATTTCCACAAGTAGTTGATCATTATGGTGTTTCATTGTTTTCCATTTTTTGTGATGATTTGCACATACAAATTTTCGATAAAGTTACTTTATTTTACATATACTCATTTCTAATCGGTCTGATTAATATTAGATAAAAAATGATTTGAACTAACGATTTTATTCTATTTATAATCTTGATGCAAATACAAATATTTCTAATCCACCAATCAATTTTTCTAATCAATCAAATGTTTTTCTACAGATGAATCCAATCTTTAACTTTACTTATCTGGCTTAATACACAACGGGTCGTTTCAGTTTCAAATCCCGTTTCGTTCCCAATATTATGTGGGTATGTTGTTAAGTATTTAAAAGTTGGGTCATCGGATCTAATGAACCGATTTTGCTCATTCGTAAACTTAAAGTCTAAAATACGCCACAAAACTTTCATCTCGCTATCTCTCAACTTTTTTATTATCTGGATGACGGACATGCATATGGACTAACAAACAGAAATAGAGCAATAATGTGATTCTAAGCACACCTATACCAAAATTTTATTTGTGCGGTCAATATTTACTAGAGTTACAAGCTTTAGACTGTACTCTTGACATATTGTATACGAGTATAAAAATTCACATTTTTTGTAAACCACTCTGTAAATTAGTTGATGGATAATAATAATCTTTTTAATAATATTTATATTTATCATCATATATAAAATAAATATTTTTCCAGTTTATTTGTACTCTGTTTTAATAATAGTTTTTATTATGTATACATAAGGGTTTATTAATAATATTAATAGTCCAATTACTTATGGAAGACACTGTATAATTGAATTTACTATATATGCATATGTATAGGAACTTACATAGTATGGAATGCTATTTATGTCATATATTTACATTGTAAATTTACTGCATATTAATTGATGTGACTTTCAATATATTTTTTACTAAATTAAACAAAGTACATATTTGGTAATCATTAACGCAAAGCCTCTTTGTACTGAAAGTGTCATTTAAGCAAATCCTTAACATCTAAATTTTATAAAAAATTATAAAAAAATTGCTTATAATTTTTAAACGTTTAATTAATCATTATTCTATTTTCAAGTTTATAAATATATTTTTAATATAACGGAATCCACACCGTTCGAACTTCGGCCACGCCGATAGAAAAATATATTATATGCCTATGCCATTTTAATTAAATTTTATAACCATGTATATAAAACTATTCACGGCATGTTTTCCGACATGCAAATAAGATTTAGAATAAAATCCCGCTGTTACATGTTTTTAAAGATACCATAAACAAAGACCATTGCATTGAACAATAAAGTCATATGAGAGAAATTAGTATGTATGAATTTTATAATATTCAGATTCAACTGTTTCATATTTTATTCACACACAAAAAGACAACTTAGGTATACTTATAATTATTTCATTTTCTATGGAAAACTTTGTATTTACTATCATAATTCATACAGTTTAAAATGCTTTCTTAAATACCAAAACTTTGTATTTTAGTATAATATATACTAATTAATACTTTTATTACTAATATACAGTTGATTTGAAACTAATCAAAGCTGGAAACTGCTTCAATTTTTTTGTTTTTAAATAGCAGCAATCGAAAAATAAATATAAATGAACCATTGTTCAAAAAGCTCGCTCCCTAATACCTCTCCACACTACGCTCTCTCCTTTTTTGCAAATTAGTATCGCTGTAAACTTACCAGTGAAAGAAGCTCTGAAGAGATCGAAAACCAAACACAGTCCGAAGGAGGTCTTCATTACCATCACGCATTACTTACTCTGACCTCTTTAAATACAAAATTTGTAGATATGAATATATTTTATACTTTTAAAGAGAGAGTAATGAATGAATGAACCAGTAGCTAAAAACATTCAATTATTTGTTAGAGAATTGTTCGAGCATCTGATAAAAGTGTTGCTTTACCTTATCAAAATCGATACATTTAGTGGCGCAGAAATTTCAAGATAGTTAATAGAAGTTCATTATGTGGTTGCTCTGTCATAGAAACTTCTAGGACGTTTTAATGGGGTTGAAACCATTCTTTTTGATCTCGGATTCAGCCGATCAGTCACTCTTAAAACCTCGTGAAACGATTTTCATGGCGAAATTTGTAGTTTTTGTAAATTTTTTTATCACTGTTACTTTTTAGGGTGGCAAAACTACCGTAATTTTCTCTATTTTCAGAGTAAGCAAATATTTGTGGTGATGATCGTTGCTGAATGTCTTAGGAAGATAAATAAGACAAATAAGAATTTTTTAAATCGACTTTTATTACGTTTTTTTCCGACTTATTGACTGCGTTAAATTATTTCTACAGATTTGTAAAACTATAGAGTGCAACAAAAATATTTGAAATATATGTATAAGTTTACAGATTTTTTAATCATATTATGTATACTTATGAATTTTTATTTACAAATATAGTAATAATAATAATAATATGTATATGTACATGAATAAAATGTTAAAATATTCAACATAACTTCCTGATTTTAAAATTCATGAACATTCAGAACTCACTCACATTCATTGTTGACTATTATTTTTCTCTACATTATTAAAATAAGACATTGTGTTTTATACCTTTTTATATATTACATACAATACCTTAATTAATTTTAAACACGTTTCACAAATGTTTATGATTCTATTACTGGCTGTAACACTTCGCAAATGTATTGTGTAAGTAATATTTTATTGATTATAAAGTATATGATTTCTCATGTTTTTCGGTATAGAGTGCTTTAATCTTAATAAACACATAATCACTTTCATTAAATTGGTTCCTCCAATACTTTATTCTGTTAAATCTGTTAATATAGTAGGAAAAAGAGCGTGTTTGAATTGGAACTTAAAGGTTTACATGCCTAAAAGTTGAAGTGTTTTAGCTATATTTGAAGACGCGACTTATTATAACAGATCAATACATGAATACAGCATAAACATAAACTTTCGGCGTCAAAAAATACGATATTTACTATTTTTTTCATTTTTTTATCTATTTAAAAACATAAGTTACTGCTCGTTGTTGTATTGAATTGTTTATCTGAATTCATTTTGTTATCTAAAACTTTCATTTTATACTGAAAAAATTAAAAAATATACCAAAAAATTAGTATATTTTATAATTTTAAGTAAGCTTGAATGATTCAGGTCGTCGCGTTTTTTTGTTCCAAGAATAAATTCAACGATACTATTGAAATTCTTTTAATCAAATTATAGTGGCCTAAAAAGCGGCTAAACCTGTAAAACATAGCCAAAACATTATCTCTCAAGAAAGATAATATTTCAATGATCAGTGCGTAAAATATTTCCTACAGTTATCTTTCTTTATTCATTTGAAATATAGACAAAATATGGGTAGCAAATCGATAGCAATTTTTCAGTGATCGATATTTGAAACAGCAAACTTTTTCAAATAAAGTACATTTTTTAAGAACTGATGTTTTTTCAAAAATAAACCTTTTATATTATAAGACCACAAAATATCGAAAAAAAATTTAATTCATTCCCATATATATTATTATTACATAACAAATTTGTAGAAAATACCATCTGTAAATATAACATACAAGTGTGAATAAAATATTATATAACTTATTATATAATATTTGTGTTGGTAATATCTGTATGTAAAATCGTTGTGTGTTTTTTTTTTGCAATTATTATTAATACGATATAATTGGCAATAAAATTTTAATATTTTGTATAAATTAATAATATTTGCTATAATAAATAATTAATGTTTATATTTCATAAGTTATGATTATAGAAGAGCATGAAGTCATTCAAACATAAACATATGTTTTTGTCGTTTTTCACTGATGAATCAGATAGCAACCACGAGGTTAATTTGGACTGAAATTGTAGCGGGTCTAAACAGTTTACGAAAAATAAAGAAAAAAGATGTTTTTTTGAAGTGAAACTTCTAATGCAACGAAGGTTGCGTTAAACGTTTACCGCTACCATGAAAGCACTGTTGCGTTCAACGCTCCTGGGGAGTAGGAATAGAAAGAGACAGAGCGAGACAGGATAATACAATATAAATAAAGTTTGTCTTAAAGAAACAATATGAAACAATAAAGAAACAATTGGATCATCCAGTCTACCGATTTTCCTCATTCACGAACTCAAACTCACTTTTTAGGTCTGACCCACACCTTCAAATTTTCAGTTCGTTATCTCATTCAATTTTTGAGTTATCTTGATGTCGGGCATGTGAATGGACACTCGAAAATGCACTAATCGAATGTGATTCTATGGACAGATACACCACAATTTTTTGTCATCATTTTCTAGATCTAAAAACTAACATACTCTGGCATATTCTATATATTTCGAGTATAAAAATATCTTGGACAAACATATTATTAATTTTCTTATGGGACAATGACTCAATATCATGCATGACCTTTTAATAATTAAAAAAAGAAATAAGTAAAAATAAAAACCATTCATTATAAAAAATGTTAAAAACAACTATTTAGGATTTGATTATTTTGCAATGATTACAAAAGTGATTTACGTATTATATTACATTTTAAATTTATAACCTATCCATTTTTATGGTATAGACCTTATATATACATATTTACTTATCAGATTGCCATTACCAAAAAATATGTACATGTGGATCCATTTGGGTACATATCTACATTATATTTGAAATAAAAGGATATTTATCTAAAAGTCATTAATATTAAATATGGCCTCTCAATCTTTAAATACATTATAGTAAAACAAATCTTTGCTTTGTTTTTCTTCCATTAGGTATGTAGTTAATGGTAATAAAACAATTGGAACTGTAGACATGTATATGGTATTATATATATATCCTAATCTGAAATATTATCAAACATGGAAGTCATAAATATTTCGATTTTTAACAAAGATTTGAATGATGTAAAATAACATTAAAATGCATTCGACACAAAACAACCTCTATAATAAAGACAATCTCTAAATTAATATACATTGTATTTTTTAAATTGCGCGTACGAATAACTCAAAAAATAAGTATCTAAATGTTTTTAAATTTGGTTGGCATAATTTTGACAATAGAACGGAGGACGTATCGAAGAATTATTCGGGAAAACATTTCTAAAAATAATAAAAAATTTTGATTTTTACTTTTTTGGATAAATCTTTGATATGCCTTCATTTTCGTGTCAAGATAGCGCATATCATATTTCATATTATTTTTTCTACCTGGATTTTTAACAATTTTTGTTGTATTAACATATACAGCTTTCACCAAAGTACAAAAAACTACTTCTAAAACGCTATATAAATGATGCTGGATAAACAGGACGTTCCAATTGCTTGTCGGATATGCTACCAATATACCACAATACCACAGATACTTCGTTGTCAACTACAGATCTGATTTTCTTTAGTATAATGTCTTTTATCCAACAATTTTTGCCTTATATGTATACTCATGAAATCAAAAAACGCAATGACCTGAATCTACCACGCTTACTTAATATTCTATTATACACTAATTTAATGATGAATTTTTTTAATTTTTTCGCATTAAAATGAAATATTTTAGATAGATAAACAAAATTAATTTTGATAAACTACTCGATACAACATAAAAACCGAGTATTTAAATTTTTTAAATAGGTACAATAATTAAAATAGGTAAAAGTGTTTTGTAATTTTTTGATTCCACTATTGTGACATAAACATGTTTCTTGATTATATATCAATTATTACATAATGTAATGAATACAGGCGAACTGTTTCATTTTGTGTGCGATTGTCAGATTCTAAAATCTTCAAATTTTGTTTAGAGTGCCTTCATACTTATTCCTCCTGCTTGAAGATGTACTAAATAAAAAGCTTAACAACAAAATAATATTTTGTACAAAAATTCACGTTTCTTTTATTATAATATCTCTTATTTAAACGATTTGATCTAAACGATTCTTACTTCAAATTTGGCAATATTGATCTTGCTGTTGTATAGATTTATTTAAAATGAATTTAGATTCTCAGAATTAACAAATTATTTACGTTTATTACGTATACACTCTCTGGTGTAATTACGTTTTGATCCTGAATTACAATGGATATGTATTTATAAATAAATGTAAATCAAAATAGATCAATAAATTCTTATTTTAATATAAATAAATCCCATATAGAAAGAGACCAATTAAAAAGAAGAAAAAAAAGTTCATTTCTCACATCAATGCATCATCAATCTTTTTTTTTTCTATTTTTAAATTTAAATAACAACTCAATTCTAAAATAATAATTTCTAATCAAAAAAACGCAGTCGATAATCACTAATCGCTAACAAACACATATTTCGTATATGATGACTTTCAATGGACTTTTGTACTGCGAGAGTAAATGAATGAATGAATGAATCTGTCATGTGAGATTTAAAATAAAAAACTCACCCTTATTTGATAACTAAAAATTTACAATTCACTGCACATAAATTTTATTTAACACATTATTCAATACAAATCATGTCATTTAACTATTGATTTGAAGAGCCACACTATGTGTTATGTGTGTAGCTCTGTTGTACATCACAGCTTGGAGCTGATAAATATAGGTATACCAATGTGTACAGTCAGTCAGCTCTGATATATATTATATTTATTTATAGAGGTGATCCTTAAAGGGATTTGATAGAGACCTCTATAATAATGTTAATTCATTTAAAAAATAACTAGTGAAGATATCAACTAACGGAGTTAATTGTTTAGTTATTCGACATATGATTGAACTATTTTTAATTAGCATTCATAAAATATTATAAATATCCACTCTATAAAGTTATATATGTAAATTTGAGCTATAATTGTTTAGAACTCAAACATTACACGAAAAAATGTTTCATGCAAAAATTGGTTCAAAAAAAATTTTGTATTTGAATTTTTCTTCTATAGTTTAAAAGTTGGATCGAAATGCTAAAATATTGTATGTGCGATCAATATTAGGTAGCGTTACAGGTAGAGTATAAAAATTTTAAAAAAGTGTTCACTTGTGATCTCAGAAGAACACACGAGTAACTTCCTAATTTTAAACAAAAATAATTGAAGATAAAAACTGACAATGTTAATTGTTTGTATATCCGACATATGACTGCTTAACAATTTTTGAAGATCAATCAATATTTATGAAAGTTCATACAGTTGATAGTTTATCTATATATTAATACGTGAAGCAAAAATTGTGTACCCGTTTTTAAGACAATTTGGTCCAATTATAGTTTATACAGGACAGGATTGGATAATGCTAATAAATCCTTAAACCCTGTTTTAAAGATTTGGTATCGTTTTTAAATCGTAAAATAGCAATTAGTACAATTTTTTTCTTCCATTTCTCACCAAAACTTTCAAAACTATTTTCGATTCGAAATACTTATTTAATAATCATCCCTTTGTCGATATAATAGGAACATTTGTGTGTACTCGAATAATGTAATGATAAAATTAATATACTGCACCCCTTAATGTAAAGCATCTAATGAATTTAAGCAGTAGTTGTCAAAATGTCTTTTACATGTTTTATGTAAAAATCTTGTTATATTTTGTTATAAGGAGTGTAGGGGAAAGAAACTGTTGAGATAATACTAAATAATTCTTCAATAAAACATGAAGGATGTGTGAATGTATCCTAAATGGACAAATGTTTAAAAAATAAGAGCTATTATACATCTTACTAAGTATCATCGGTACGTGATATTAAGGAAGATCCCTCGACTGTATTGATTGGCAAGGTACTCAAATTTTTGTCTTATATAATAATGTTCCTTTAACTATAGAATATTAAAAATTCGGATCATTATCAACTAATTTATTTTTTTGTTTTTTACTGACGAGAAACCTGTATTAATTGGTCTCGTTATAGACAATTATAGCTATTGCGTTTTTTTCCGGTTCCAAAAATTTTATTTGCGTAACGCAATCGTCGCAAATTTTTTTTTTTTGTTGATTATTTTTTTCTTTTTTGAACATGATTAAATAAAAATATAAAAAGGCTTAATACTGTCTTTTACAAAATAAGATTTCTGTTGTTCCAAACCATTTTTTTTATTATAAAGTTTTGGATGGAAAATCAAAATTAATACAAATTTGTTTTTTGAAATCACTAAAATTTAAATCTTGCATAAAAAACTAAACGTTGCAAAAATCTTAAAGATTGTAGCGGTTTTTCTGGAGTCATTGGGTTTCAAGAAAACCTAAAACTTTTCTCATTCCAAATGCAATATTTATAGGTAATAGTTTTTACTTCTGCGTCATGCAAGTACAAAAATATAAAAAATCATCAACGACATAAAATAAATTTTTTGAATCATATACAACTTTTTTTTTTTTGTAATTTGTATTTAAATCAACGTCGGTGGTATCGTTTTTGCCTAATAAAATTTTTAACTACATATTATAAATTTCACTTTAAAAACTCACTTATATTATTTTTTTGATGACTAAAAATAGTAGTTGTTTTTTTTTTTAGTCATATTGTTTAAAATGTAACTAACATTTAATGGGTAAATAAAATAAAAATGAAACAAAATAACTAACTATATAACATCGGTATTTACGATTAATGTGTAGTAATAATTTTTGTTACTGTTAAGTGATGGTTTGTTTTATTCAATAATGGTTCGATAAAACTATTTTTTGTCATAAAATATATCTGAAGTAAAATTCAAGTACAAAAGTTCTCAGAGGTCTGTCTGTCGTGGCTACATCAGCCACCTGTAATAATCGAAAAAAACCTCGAGGGACACGAATATCAGGCATTTTTTTTTCGTATATTACTCGAAACCACCCCAAAATTTATCATATAACACAGAAAATAATTCAAAAATTTGGTTTCCTTGCAATTCTTTATGGTTCTAGGGATACTGACTGGATTTGAATTATTCTGCATTAATCATATTTAAAAGTAATACACCTTTAAATAATTTTTACAACTTCAAACATCAAAATTTCCCATTAGTCTTCAGGCTTTATTTCAAGAAATGTAAAAAAAAATAAACTTAAAGTAATTTTTGTGTTACAAAACTCTACTGCCTATATTTTATAAACGAAATAATATAATTAATTTAAAAATGGGTTTTGGCAACTTGCAATGAAAATCCAGTTAATGATGTGTACAAAACATTTAAAAAAATAAACAAAAGACTCATCATCTAATTGTTCAATTTTTTTTTTTTTTTTTAATGTTATATATTATGACTTCACGATATGCTACTTAAAAAGATGTCACGACATTCTTTAAATGCTGTTTTAACACTTTTAAAATCGGTCTTTTAATTTTAAAAGTGTATTTATTTACCCATGAATAAATGATGAGATACAATAAGACGAAGACCAACCAATGTACGTTTGGACGCCTCACTTTTTATTACGATGACGATATCATTTTAACAAGCCTCTGTGTGTATATTCTTCTGTTGAATTGGCAATATTTCTTGAAAAGAATTATCTGTTCACAAAGAATATGGCTATTGTAAGTTTTTTTTTTTAATTTCTATTGAATTTCCGATCTATACTTGTATGTAAAATGATGATAAATTCCAATTATTGAGTTGTTATATTTTAATTATTTAATTCCCTTTGAACATTTAAGTTTTTTTTTGATCTTGTGAAAGCCTTTTCTATATCAAAATCACTTAAGATATGACATTTAAAAGGACACCACCTAGGAAGGGGCTAAAACACAATTTTTGAAATTTTCAAATAATATCAGCAATATTGAATTTTTTTAATAACTTTTAAACTATAAATTTCCCTTAAAATTTCATTAGATACGACCCTAAAAGTTCAGTTCAAGTTAATAGAAAAAATCAAATAAATATTTTTTCATCAAGCGCTTTCATACATTATTATAAAACATATTACTATATATTTAAATTGGGGTATTTAAACAATTCAAAGTATTGTTTGATATCATCACTTGAGTTATTATATTATTTAATTCTTAAAAACATTGTTATTACAATTTTATTTTTCTAATTATTCTAAAAAGAAAATTCTCTTAGTTTACACAGATAAGTCGTGATGAATCATTTTAAATATTTAACTTAAAAGTTTATTGTTTATTTAAATTCTTATTATTATAGTCTTCGAAATAATTATAATGATTTCGTAATAGCATTCAGGTTTTAGAAATAAGTAATAATCAATAAATGTGTTTTGTTACAGGAATAAAATCTAACTGTTTGGTGTATAAAGGTAAGATTTTATTGAAAATTATATTATTTTCTTTTTTTTTAAATGACCATTATGTGATAATTGATATTCAATTTCATGATTTGAATAGTTTAATATCACGATTTGAATAGTTTGAATGACAATGAAGACTGTTAAATATAGATTTTTTATATTCATAATTTTTAAATGCTTTCTTCTTTAACAAACAAACAATTCAGTATTGTTGTTTCATTTTCAGTTCATTTATCTTTTGGGTTCACAAAAGTTTCATTAATTTAGAAATTCAGTGTATTTCAAAATCGCGTAGCTTTCTTTTAATATGAAGTTATTCTTTAACATTCTCTGGAAGCTTAAACCTGTTTATGACAAATGTTTCCGACTATTTCTAAACAGGTATTCATATTTCGTAAAGTCTTTTCATTTTAAATCTGCCACTTTTAATCGTTTAAATAAATATCAATGAATATATCATTATGAAATACTTATTACCAAATTCCTAGTAGACATTACGAATTAATCATGAATCGCAAATGAACTTCGCCTAAACATTAGAGGAAATACGAAGTTGAGACCAACAAACACCACTACCTTCTTATTTCCACCATCATGCAACGACATTGGTTTTTTTTATAAATATAAACAAAGAGCCTAGTTAAGATACGGTTGGTTATATGCCCTTCGTTTGTTACATTTTATTTAAATATTATAACAAAGTACAAACGTATATACTTATATTAAAGATATCAGACAAAGATAGTCATATTGTAGACATATAGGAGACACGCTCTCAAGTATCGTTACCTTCACTTTACCAATACTATGAAAAATGTCACCAATATTTTATAATATAGAAAATATATTCGAATTTTGAAACAAGTTTTAAAAAAATAAATAAAAATAAAAGTGAGATTGTATGCGGTAGCATAAGGTCCTTTGTTTGGTTTTTGTTGCTTTCTGATAGATAGTTATTGGTTTTATACTGAAACTCGTATGCAAAATACAAGATCTGGAGTCACTTACTTGTGTAACGTATGCTTTACGCTAAACGAATAAAGCTTTTACATATAATTGTATATAAGTGTTTTACTTTTGTGCAATAAATCTTTAGAAACTAAACATTTATTTAAAACTAAGAAGCCGTATGTGCTTCAATATATGGTGGAAGCGATGAGAACAAAAATTGAGAAGCATGGGACATTCTGTTTTACTTGGTCCAGAGACCGCAACTGACATCTTACTTTGAGATTTATTAATGAAAATTGTATATAATTATTTTATATTTTTCTAAAAATATCTTATTGAACCAAATTTCAGCAAAAAGCACTATTGAGTTTTTCTTTATTTTGTAGAATTTCGTTTAATTTTATATAGCCCATATTAGAAAGGCACTTAAATCCATAAGACACTTATATTGCTATTATACTTAAAATTTCCACATATCATAATTTGTAATCTTCATGTTGGATTTACAATCATGATAACGTAGGCTAGATATGAATTGGATTTAGGTCCATTTAGGTGGGTTTAATAAGATTAGCATTCAGCCTTCCGAATGGGTTACACATCACTCATAAGGATACCTAAAATATTCTTAGAAAAGTCGCCCCATAAGGTGATCCTAGCTCTTTCACCACACACAGAACTTTTCCAGAATAATTATTATGGTTGTCTTTTTATTTCAAGAAGATTGTCTCACTCGACCGATATAATCATGATAAATTGGTAGTCCAAGCAAGCCACTGTTAAAATTTTTAAGTAAGCCTTGAAACACTTTCAGTTAGGATCAGGTTTATTTTATTTTACGTAAACTTCTAGTATTTTTAGAAAATTGTCGATTCTTTAAAGAAGTCACAACAGGCCATATTGTAATGGTTAATTTTGGTCATCTCATAAGAACAGTAATACATAAAGTAAAATTTGAATATTATTAAATAAAACTCTAGAATTTTTTCGAATAATTCCGATTTTTTGCCTGAATTGCCTAATTTATTTCTTGTATTTTGTAATTATGTATTTCGGCTACAAAGTAGTGATCAGCAGTATGAATTAGCTAGTTGTAATAATTTTCTTTGATTTTATTCGTTTCTAATTTACAAACCGCCACCAATATTGGGGTAAAAAAATCGAAATTTATTTTCAAATAAAATTTATTGTAATTTATTATTGAGCCCATTTTTTAAATTACTAAAAATTAAAAAGCTTTATTGATCTGTCACTTTTATATCATACTCACTACGACGAGCTCGTTTGTTTATGTGTTTGCATATGGAACGACAAAACACAGAACATTCAGCAACCAACCAACCAACCACTGTTATCTTAAACAGAAGAGACTGTACTTGAAATCAGTCCTATGGTCACATAATAATATTCGTGTTTCATCTTATGAATGTTGTCTAGTTAATTAGTATCGATCGATGTTTTAAGAAAATATTTTAAAAAGGTGTTTGGAGGAATGATTGGAGTTTTATTTTTTTTTTTCATGTTTTATTTGTTCTCTTAAAACATGCATTTAATTAAAACGGATTCTTAGTTTTGTTATTTTCATTTAACGTGGGATATTTTATCTGATTATAATTATAGTAAATGTGTTGTATTCTTTTGACTGAACTTATTCTTCAGATCAGAATATCCAATCATGAAAATATCAAATAAACGATATTTGAAATCATTTAAAATAAACAGCACACCATGTCGAAAGTTCTTATTACCGAAAACATTTTGCATAAATTATCATGTATTCTGTAATGCGCATTGAATTTTTTTCCCATCCAGATTCCAAAACTATTGCAAATGGGCCATCCCAAAAATAATTAAGGAAATGTAAAATTCTGTTTCTTTCATTGTCTGGAACTCTTTGTCCCATTTTGACAACTCATGTAAATTCTTGATGCTTGACACCTTATTCAAAAGTTCAAAATGCTTGCCTATATAATAAGTCCTCTGTAATTATTGCAACGATATATATTGCTAATATTTTTGAAAGAATGTAATTAGTTGTTGTAACCCGAATGGTTATATAAGATTTGCATTGGGCTTTACTGATTATTGATTTGGAAAAGGTGGTGAATATTCTGTGTAACTTATACATTTATAGCATATTAAACTATTCAGGCTTCTTCATTTGTCCACTCTCCTGGTTAATGAAAATGGCGTTTGCTTGATTGATACATATTGCAATGATACGACTTTGCAATAAAAAAGATTATTTATAAGTTTTCCAGCCATAACTTTGGACCAGAGTTGATTGTTGCATAATCATTCTACTCTTCACCAAGACGATGCATATATTATCGGATTCGCGGAGACAATTTTCTTGCCGTTTACTCAATTAAAATTATGTTTTACGATAAGCATTTTTGATAGGCCTGAAGATGTTGAATTTTTCTTGTTTCCATATTGAAATTCTGAGAAAATGCATTTAGTAGTATAATTTATAAACGTGTTTTTTTTTATATTAGATCGATTTCATATGTTATTTTTATAACAGTATCCACGTGTTATTTCCATTCTAGCTTCAAGTTCAAAGGTGACTATTTATTTACCAATCTTATTGCTTTGTAATCAAATGTTTTATGCATATTATATATACATATAAATATCAAAAGCATATTAAAATATAAAATAAATTATCTTTATTTGATGGAATTTTGTTCATATCAGTTATAGTTCTGGCACCCGTAGGATTTCGTAGGACAAGTATCAGTAGCACATTGAGCACTAGTTGTCTCTTTAATTAGGAAGTTCCATTAAGGGGGTTTGAATTAATTAAAAATTTACGAGTATGCAGAGTTGCAGCTTTATTTCCCACAAAATTTCTAATTTTTTGTTTTTGTGGTATATAAAAAAGAAGCTTAGCATGGACGAGAGGACTCGATTCGATCAACTCTCTGGTGCCTGAACTAGTTATATTATGATTAATAATTGAAATAACAACGCAAAACAATTGATAATGTTTTGTGTCATACAATAACAATAACCATAGTGACTTGACTTGACTACGACTGACTGACTTGACTGACTGCTCTTGTTATTCTGTAACATGTTTTATAAATAAATATTATAAATATATATTATGTTTTGTTTATTTGTTGTTTGCAGAATGTAATCACAATAAATTTAAATTAAATTAAAATGTATTCATTTTCTAAGTTACTAAGAAATAAAATATATCTTGAAGTTTATATATATATTATACTTATTCAGCCAATTATAATCAATTAATAGAATTATTCATCAAATGAAATACATCAGTTTTTATTACTGAATGGCTCCGGCCACTATTCAATTTATATTGAGTTATATTTCCAAATAAAAATGGTAATTGTGTGTGTATCATGGCACCGTTGTTAAAGATCAAGTTATCAATTATTTTACCAATTCATTATAATGCATTTGAACAAACAAAAAATTTGTGATAGTTTTGCATCAAAACTGACCTGTAATTTTCATTTATATGAATATCATCTGACCATTGATTAAATTTATATTTAAATATCCACTCTTAACTGTTTTATTTACATTTACTCACCGGACACAACGATTCTAAGTTAGCTTCTAAGTTATTGTTAATCTGAAAAATTTATAGTGAGAAAGCCAAATGGTATGAATGTCTTATAATATTTAAACACTACCACCTAATTAGAAAAACGTTTAGAAATTTAAATCGGGCGTGTTAAAACGTGTATTCTGCAAAGCTGTTCGTAGAAGGTTTACAATTTTGCAACGTTTACTTAAAATTAATTTTGTCTCAAAATATCGACTCTTTATTACCAGTTTTTCAAAATCGTTGATAAAACTAACGATGCTTATGTGATTTAGGCTTAATTTGAACTATGCTGACTTTAGTTTTATCCGACTTAGGTTGGATCTCTGTTGAAAATGCGCTGTCACTTCACAAAATTTGATTATTAGTTTTTCCGTATTCAAAAATTGTGAATTGTTTTACTCAAAAGTAATATATTTGATTGTTAAAATCTCAATTACAGTTTTTCTAAAATCGGACATAGTAAAATTCTTTTTAAAATTAGTTATTCCATATATATATAGAGCATATATTTGAAGATATTTGCGAATATATGGGTGAAAAAAAATGAATTTTCAAGTCTTATTTTATTTGAAGACCGGTTTATTGTTCATATTTCTTCAATGTTTAATTAAATTTTCCAACTTTGATGAGACACATTTGTGTTTTAAAAGTGTTTTTAATTTTTCTTAATTTTGGTAAACAAGTTTTACGTTGAAACAAACAACTTCAACTTAACTAAATTGTAATTAATTAAGATGAGACACAAATTCCTTTACATACATATTGTTTCATTATATTTACGTACCAACTCCAATAATATATAGACCATATTCAATATTTAAAGGTTGATATTTAATATAAAAAACAATAAAAATTATCTATGTTGTACTATGATTACGGAAGTCATTATAAAAAATTCAATTAACGACATAAAATTAATAATAATACTTGCTTGGACTGTTATAGATTATGTTTGAGTTCTCTAATATGATTATTTATGACATTATGACCTTTTAAATGAAAGGCTTTATCAATAAATTGATTTCTTAGAAATTCATTTTATATAAAACAGATTTTTTTAATACAAAACAACTTTATTTATCACATAAGTACAGTGAAAAATATTTATTATTTTTTTTTTTTTCAATGATTTTAAAATGGAGTCATAATGTAAATCCGATGTTGTACAAAGGATCTGTATAGGATATCAAATTATTTGACACATTTATATCGATTGATTTTGTAATATGTTTGCATTCCTTTCTATGGTTCCGAAATACTAGTTTATCAATCAAATGATATATAACTCTGTGAATGGTGTATGATTTTACATTGGAAATTTCTCATAATTTATTAACTAATTTAAATGAATAATTATTTATATTTGCACTGAAATATAATTTCTAATGCAATTTCTTCATTCTTACAATTTCCAGCCTAATAACTTCAATGGAATGTCATTTTCTGTGATTATTCAATAATTTTAGTCCAACATTTGCTATACAAAGTTTTCTGCAAACAATTGAACAAATAATTTTATTTTCAAGAATGCTTTATTACAAATTTTAGATAATCAAAGCGCATCAAACGATTAAGAAGTTCCTTCCACGTACTATGCACGATATGGATACATGTGACGTTCATTGCAAACTAGCTCGATTCATTAATTTTCATTATTGTTGACTAAAAATTTGATCCTCGCTTAGTCAATTATATTACTTGAATCAAAGTAATGTAAACGCTAAGTGATTATAAAATTGCGGAATTTCAGAGATAATGAACGCTTTCGAGTCTCCATATGCATCGCATCTTAAATCGCTATATCTAAAATATTTAAAACTGCGATTTATTTATTTATTACGTACATTTTTCAAACTGTTAACGGGTTTCATTTCACATACAAATAATTAATTATATATGCAGAAAATAGAACTCTAAAGAGATAATTTTAATTTATATTATTAATTAATCATCAACTTTTTTTTATTTATGCGCATAATGCGAACAGAAATATTTTAATAGATTTGTATTTGTAAATTTCTTAAAATGTGACTTGTAATGGTTTATTTTATTTATTTATTTATTTTTTTGGTATTTAACCTCTTGTTATCTTATCTCACCTCTGTCTCTCTGTCCATATTTATTATATACCAATCATCAAACAACAGCCATCATACCTAAATTAATATTGACTTCAAAGTGATCGGCCGCCCGTGCATGTGCTCGCGGACTTTTGATTATACTTTCATAAATTTTAATTTTATTTCCTTGAAATATCAATAAATTTATGAACATTTTTATATGCAAAATAAAAAAATAATTTAATATAATTGGAATATCTTTGGTGATAGTAAATTGAAATATTTTTATTATTTGTTTTTTGACAAAATATTTGATTATAACCTACTTAAATAAAGACGAATAATTTATTATAGGATTTACATCAAGGACAGCTCTAGTATTCGGTTGAAAACAATTTTCTGATCTTTATATGCATTCTTTTTAATAACAAGTATAAAGTTAAATTTTTTATTTTAAGACATTTAAAGCGTCTGGCGGAAGTTATGGTCGACAGAAAGTGTCGGACAATGGTTCAATATTATTTTATAATTTTATTTTTTAGTTTGTATTCCTCAAGTTATACCATTTGTTAATTAAATTTTAGATCGATTAGAAGGTGTTTATAGTGATATTTTTTCATATATTACTTCTACTGAACCCTAAAAAACAATTTAATTTTGTATTTTTTATTTTCAAAAATAAGAAATACATTCATTACGAATATAAAATATATATTTTGACGTAAACACACATTTTTATTTTTTTTTTTAATTTTATTTTGCAAAAAAAAAAATAAAATCCTTGTCATTGTCATAAAATTTCACAATATTTATACTTTTATCAGTTATTTGATATCATCGAGTTGGCGGCGGTAAAGTGCACAGGTTAAATACACAAAAGAAAACAAAAAAGCCAACGCAATATTATAGTGATACTACTATCGTTATGTATTTTATATTTTACCAATCTAAACAATAAATATGTAAGGCACGCCTACAATGTGTGTGCTACCACATTTTATAAGTTGGAAAAGTCACTTTAAATTAAATTGCGGTTTATGGCAGCGAAAAATCCAATTCGTAATGGCTTACAAAAATATTGGCACTAGATATTGGATTAGATATAAATGAAGTGCTTCGAACATCGCTTTACCAATATTAATTTGGATTCCAGATGCTAATTCTTTCGAACTAGATGTGATTCTTCGCAACAGAACAAACCTAAATTCAAACTTGCAACATTCTATTGTAAATTATTTGTAACTGCATCGATATATTAAACACGGGAACTGCCCGACGAGATGATACAACAATCTTCAATCAAAATATTTAAAAATTAATGAAAATTACGAATTATATTTGTACAGAAAATTCATATTAACTACTCCGAAACAAGTGAAATTTGAAAAATTAACATACCTTATCGAATTATTGCTATAGTTTTTTTTGAAATATTCATAAAATCTGATTAAGTCCATCATCACGCTAACTCAAAACCAAAAATAGATAGCGTGCTGAAGTGCTTGTTTGAACATGTTATATACATCACCATGGCCTGGTCTTTTGAACCGTTAGATTTCACGAAAATAAAGAAAAGTTCAGACACAATAAATTGTTTGCTTTTTCACTGCTTTATACTTTTCTGAATAACTTTTGGGTATTTTTAAAAAATTAATTACCATTTTCATACTGTTGCCGAATTAATTGTAGGGTCTCAAACCAATTAACTCTGGTTATTGTTGTTATATTTTCCTGTTAATCTTGCATTTTTCCCCGGCATTCTTATAAGCAAATGAATTGTACAGACTTACCACGACCAAAATCATAAAGCGCGAAATTCGATTCGTCGCAGTGTTATATGGTGTAGATGCAGCTTTACACAACGAATATTTAAACAATTTATTAGGTATACCCACGGTTTTGTAGCCTATGCAACACATATTATACAGTCAGAAGACAGTGGTAGTATCCTTATTATATTTTTTGAGGTGGACATTAAAATTAATGGTTTTGGTTGTTGTATTCGTTTCTTGTTGTGTTCTTATCTGTGTCTGTATTTCTTCTATCCAACTGCTGTAGTAGGGACACATTTAAAAAAAGAAACAAAAATAAAAACATCGTCTTTTTTACTGTGTTGTAACACATATTTTACGTTTCCTATTTGAAGGTATAAAACAGTCGGATGCCAAATCAGCAGGGGAGGAAATATGTTCATATTATTTCTTTTTCAAATAAGCGTATAATCATTTTGAAAATAAACTTGTCACAAAAATTTGGTTACAATTTTTTAATAATCGCTATTTTGTCTTTTCTTCGAATATCTGTGAACAAATTTTCCCGGTTCATTCCAAATATTTCCATTTTATTACTAAATCTAATGCATGACTTCAAACAAAAATTTATGTTATAAAACACTTTTTTTTTTCGTATTCGTAGATTTATTAGACTTAAATATATCATAAATAATTTCCTTGTGTCTAATTAACGTTGGAAATCAACGCTTTTGCACGCGCTCCTTCCTCTTATGGCTATAAGTTGTTGTTACAAATAATTAAGTAAGCTTCACTTCGATGTACACTCAATAAAAAATTTGGCGCTTGGGATTAAAAATGCGTCCATTAAAAATTTAAAAGCAAATATTATTACAGAGACAATGAATTGTTTTATGTCATTACAATCGGTCAAATTGATTGTCAGTATATTCTTTTCGTATATATATGTATTAAAAAGCGATTATCCATAGCTGTTATGGACATAAAGGAGTGTGCTTCTAACAAGCTGTTGTCTTAAATTACATATAATATGCATAGTATTTCTTTCAATATTTGCGCCCAAATAGCTCTTAAAATTAACTTATCCAAATGTTTTGAAATTGGGTATGTATAATGATGATATGAAAACGGTGGGCTTTATCGAAGAGTTTTTTTCAAAAAAAAATTTTTCTTGGTAAAAATAAAATTTTAATTTAATATTTAAAAATAGTTTTTGAGAAAAACTCTTCGACAAGCCCTCTGTTTTGATGTTAAATTTTGTACACCAAATTTTAAAACATTTGGATAATTATTTTTCGAGTTACTTTCGAGGAACGAAAATTGAAAGACTTTTACTTAATACTAAAGCATATAATGTTTCAATTCACCGTAAGTATATAAGCTAAAATTGTATACAAAACTACGTGGATATGCGTTGAATTCCAAACTTTTGTTTACTAGTATAAAAAATATTAAAAAAATCAGTTCTTTTAAAATTTATAATCATAGTTTATAAATAAAAACTTTATAAATTAAAATAAACCTTTTTCTTTTATATTTGAAATTATTGTGCATTAAATTTATAATAATGATATAATATAAAAATTTATTAAATTTACACAAGTTAATTACACAACTAATTAATTACATATTTATTATAAATAATATTGGACTTTTTATTAATATTTATAGTAATTTTATGGATTATTTTAATATCAAGGTAAAACTTAAAATTCTTTGTTTTTACGTTGTGTGTGTTTATTATTAGGTGAATCTTATGAAATTTTTTGTGATTGCTTTAAAACACTTGCAGTTTTGTGATTGTATAAGAAACCATAAAAAACCGACGAAAAGTTCAAAAAATTTTTCTCTCTGTTTATGGATTTTCTTGGATAATTACGATCTAAAAAATTCAAAAATAACATTTATTTTACAATCGGTCGACTAGTTTTCGAGATATTGAATGAAATACATCCGCTAAATCGGCCTTTATATCGGATTTTCGTTCATATCTCAAAAACTACGTATCCAATCGTTAAATAGATATTTTTTTTGAAATCTACGGGTCAAAATCTATCCTACATTATAATTTTATCAAAATCGTGAACAAAAAAATTGTTTCGATTTTCTCGATTTTTTCAAAGGGCTTTTAAAAAAATGCAAAAATTCGAATAAAAAATTTTCTATCCGATTTCGAAAAAATCTATGGTCATAAGTGAAATATGATCCGTAGATTTCAAAAATAACATCTATTTAACGATTGGATGCGTAGTTTTTGAGATATGAACGAAAATCCGATCTAGAGCCCGTTTTAGCGGATGTATTTAACATAATATCACAAAAACTAGTCGACCGACTGGAAAATAAATGTTATTTTTAAATTTTTTAGATCTTAATTATCCAAGAAAATCCATAAATAGCCAGAAAAAAATTTTGAACTTTTCGTCGGTTTTTTATGGTTTGACATATCACTTGAAATCCGATCCAGAAGCCGATTTATCGGATTTATTTCTTGCAATATCTCGTAATATAAACAAACTATCTGTCTCCATTTTAAACAATATGATTTTGCTATTGTTTTAAAACAATATTTTATTAATATGAATATTTATGTAATTTTATAATAATTTTTATTGTTTCAATGCACAGTACAGAATGCTGTAATAGTTATTAAAAATTTAATTTTGTTGTTAGTTTTAAAAAAATAGACGTGAGTGATTTTCAGAAGCGATGTTTTTCTTAATTGAGAAGTTGTGATAATAGGAATGTGCACTAATTACAGTGTTTCGTTGAAATTCCAGTCTTGCAAGTGACGAAAATGTGACAAATTAACCGCCCCTTTATTTTATTTATTTTTTATAATTGATCAAACTACCGCTGCCTGGATTCGAACCCGTAACGTCCGGTTTAAATTCTCAAATAGGTATAAAATCTTCTTATTGAAAAATCTGTCCATAGCTTTATTTAAAGAAAATATTCAACGATTCAGGATAACGCAAAGAAATTCACAAAAAATGACTATAGTGATTTCGAGAAATAATTTAAATAAAATCGAGAACTTTCTGCACAAAAATCTAGAAAAGAGCGTGCCTACAATTTTATCACCAGTTTCTATATCATTCTCCCATGTTTGAAACTTCTCCCACATATCGCTGTTTATGATTTCAAGGAATATCTCAAAAACTACATATCTATAATTATGAAATTATTCCAATTTTTGGAAATTTCGGATATAATTATATTAGTTGCAGCATTTTTTTCGAAATTATATTGCTGCTTTACTGTCAACATGATTTTAACTAAATATTTGGTACAACTTGATAAAAGACATCAGATTACAAAATAATATATAATATTCATCAAGAACTTGTTATAATTATGGGTATAGAGATACCATTATTTAAAAAATATTCATGAAATGAGGAATATCATGTTTTTGTTTAATATTGCTGTAATGTTCGCAATTTTTAATTTTTTAATGTCATAATTAAACTTAATTAAGTCATTAATTGTAATTATATAAATATAAACATGTTTTTTTTTTTCTGTGAAACTTAATTATGTCGTTTTACTACTTTCTTTATCAATTTATAAAAAATTGTTCGGTTCATTTTCATGTTGTTTCATTCTAATAATGCTAATATTTCTACTACTATTAGTATATTCGCCTGATAATTAATTGATCTTAAAAAAATTATCGGACGTCAAAAATATAATTTAGATTTAGATACATAATAAACATTTTTTTCAATAAAAGTAATTCAATCCATCAATTAATCAAAAAATGGATATTTTCTTCGCAAAATGCTGAAAAATAGAAAAAGAATAGAAGTACCGATTACCGTAAGTTTGACGGGTATTAAGAAAAAAACAACTGATGAAATCAATTAGAAACTTTAATTATTGAAATGTCTACCATATGTTTAAGTATTAATGTTTCAGCTGTTTTGAATTATTGACATTAGTAAAATAATAAGTACGTTGTCCATAGAAGAATTTATATTTTATAATTATGGATGGTAATTGGCTGATTCAGAATCGAAATTGTAACCGAGACCCAATTAAACGAACTTTAATTCATTTAAATATCTTAAATCTGTTGTCAAAATTTTTCTTGTATACTGCAAGGACCAGCAGAACACCTGGATAGACTGAATGACAGGTGAGAATAGATTACCTTTAATATTTTGTTGATTATATTAAGGCTAAATTAAGTATACCCTAATATATTTGAATATTTATTTTGCAAAAGTTTAAAAAAAAATTAAACTAATTTTCTTTAAACTCGGTGGCACAGTTAGTTTAGGATCCTACATTATATATTAATTTTTGTTGACAGAAGAATGGTGACTACAAAGTAATCACCTGTAAAATTATTAATAATAATGAGTTTGTGACGTACAAAAAATATTTCGGAATTGTCTCTTCTCAATTATTATAAAACATTAATGAATAAAAGACAAAACAATAACAAATGCAATGTAGTAAATATAAATAAAAATATAAACAAAAAGAAATAAAAACAAAACATCAAAATAAACAAATTAACAAGATACTCTATGTACATGTATAATAAAGTAAGATTTATTACATTTATTGAATGTATAAAAGAATAGGGAAATAATTCTTTTTAACCATAATAATATTTATAACACTATCAGATATGATTATAAAAGATGAAGTTTATTAATAAAATAAGAGAAATAAACATACACACACACCAACAGACACATACCACATACTATACCACAATACTTACGATCCACGAACATACTGCAAAAAAACTATACTATTGTTGTTATCTGATGAAGAAGTGTTTAATAATAAAAAGCATTAAAAAAAAATCAACACTATTATTCTTCTTGTATATATGGTACACATGTTTTAAAGAGTTTGGGAAACTTTATGATTCGATTTTTTTAATTGTTATACACTTTTTACCAGCCTTGCACTTGAATATTTGACTTTCAAATATTCCAATAAAATATCGGTTGAAATCAATCCAAATTAGGCTTATAGAATATTTTACAGTATCTAGAAACATATGCTAATTTCAGTGATCCTCAACCACTAAAGGAAGGTCCCTTGGCAATAATACAAAAAATAAATTAGGATTTTTTTGTATGTTATGGTTAACGAAACATGTTATTATATAAGACAAAAATTTATATACCTTGCCGATGATCAATTCATAGATTATTTATCAGTTAAAAATGCATTTAATAATCCTAAAAGTTTGTTAATTAAGGTTCTTTAGTGTAGTTTTAAATAATAGTTTGTCTCTTAATTTATCGCCAAGTACACAAATTTTTGTTTTATATATTTTCTCAAGTCAATAGTGTGTCAGTGTAGTAGAATATTTTCATACACAATACACAACATTAATAAATAAGATACATGTCGATTTTCACGTTGATACATCTATTCACTCACGCATTTCGCCGTTATGCTCTGTTTGACTAAAAACCGAATCAAGAGCTGTTATTCATTCAAAGTGCCAATATTTGTCCATATATTCGTGGACCAAACTTTTGAATATCGGTGTATAAACTAATAAATGAATTGATAGGTATGAAACGTATATTAAAGAATAGTACAAATATCACATTTCACAGTAAACTTGACATCAAATAATCTGTTTGTATCGCCAATACAATAAATATATATATATTGTACATGGAGCATGGAGTATAAGCAAAGAGATACATTTTACTCTCACTATTTTTAAATGCTTTATATATACTATACTATTCACATAATAATAATAATACCTACAATCAATGGATGTTACAAGCCTATTTATATACGATCACGTGTGTAGGTTGAAAAACATCATATATACACAATTCACTAACTAAATACATCATCAATTCTATGATCAAGAAATTATTGTACTTCTTCCAGAAAATCGAAATCCAGTTAGTCCTGATGCACATAAGAAATATCTTGTTACTCATAAATACTCTCTATTAAAATTTATTGTAAAGATTTTTGAAGTAAAACTTCTTTAGGCAAGCTTGACTTGGGGGGTAAATTGGTAAATGTGTGACGAGAGCGTTTCGAAAAGTGTGATTGGCAGAGGCGAACGGAAGTTGAGAAGGATATATAAATTAGTAGAGATGGTATAAATTATGAGTTGAACGAGTGTTAAAGTTAGAGAAGATAGAAAAAGAAACAGTATAAATACATGCATATAGATGCAGATAAAGAAGTTTTCTCTTTTTTATAGGAATTAATTGAAAACAAAAAATGAATTGTACTGCAATTGATCGCGTGTTTAGTTGTCATTTTAATATTTTATTAATTATTTTTCAAACATTAGTTAAAAAACTATATATATTTTTATGAATACAAGCGTTTATTTAAACAGAACCATTCTGCAAATCCTCCACGTGTCATAGCCACAATGGCTTATTGCAAATGTGCATAGACGAGATTCAATACATGACGTGTATACCATGATTTAAAAAAAAAAGAGCTATATTTTATTTACTATTGAATTTTATTGTTGTTTTCGTTGGTGTGTGGATTTATAAGTCTTTTGACTTATAGACTTGTGTGTAAACTGGAGACAAGACTCCTAAAGAGCTACAAAGCTAATACGCACCAAATAGTATGTTATTACTATGCTTATCAGGCACTCAATATATATTTTTTTCTACAAATCTATATAAATTATTGTACTTGAAATCATTTTTAATTTGTGTTTCAATTGTTTTGCTATGGCGGTGTATTTATTGTAGTCTAAGAAATTGACTATTTCGATTACACAATAATCTTTGAAATCTTCAAAATATTATCCGATGGAACTTTTAAGTTGTACCTTGCCTTTGACCAAGGAGTTTAATGTTTGTAATTGTTTTCTTATTAATTGTAGTATCTCTCAAATACTGAAATTCGAAGAAGTAGGCCTCATAATGAATTGCATTTCAATATTTCTAGGAAATTTTCTATATTATCTTCTACTAATTAAAACAATTTCCATTGTGTTATGCTTTCCAAATAAATATATTTTCGTACAAACAACTGCCACTGGCCGCGTACTCAGTTAGAACTCAATAAGAATTTTTTGCAAGTACGACTATTATATTTTTAGCCTTGATTTAGAAAGTGCAAACATATTTTGAACACAGATAAATTTATTTGTCGTGTCTCAATTTTATTGATTCTATATATACATACACTACAAATCATCATTTTAAACAAACTCGATATTTTTCTGTATATTAAATTATCTTATGTACAATATATTCTTAATATATTTGCATATTTAGTGTCAATAATAGCAATTACAATTATATTTATGAATACATGTTTGTTATTTTTTGTACAAGTACTTACAGAATATAATACAACAATTGAACAAAAAAAACTTAGATCTGACCCCCACATGACGTCTGTATACAATAAATGTATTTAATATAATTATAAAATAAAATGTAAAAGAAGTAAAACTTTATTTAGAAATTTATATATTTATTTATTATTATTGTACTTTGTGTTTAGAAGTTTGAAAATATTTTTTTTTAACGAACCACAAAGGCAAGTAAATAAAATAAAAGTACCAAAATAGGAAGTTTTAATATCAGATTTTCTAAACTATAATTAAAAACAAAAGAAAACTAAACTGCAGATAATTCGATTAGAATTTCTCCGTTGAATGTAATGAATCGAATTTTGTGTCGTCAAATTTTTAGAATATCTTCTGGGTAGATGAATCCCATTGTACTACATAATCGTTTTTTTTGGACTTTTGAACTTCTTTTGCTTAGTCAGAATATCAGCAACAGTTTCCATTATTTTGACTCCGAAATATACAATATTAAAATGAAATTGATAATAATTTTGATAAAAATACGTGATTTTTAGGATGCATATTTAGAATCAAATAATTTTTATAATCACGCCAAAACAGATTGCCATATTAAAATGCGTACAGACATCAAATGGAAATCAATTCGAATTTCAGAATGCTCAAAATGAATTTATTTCTGGTTTATGACTCTGACTCGTCAACATAATTTTTGTTATTTGTTTTTCTCACGAAACTTCAGTGATTATATTATTTATGATTAAAATATGAATCTGGCACCACTATTTTTAATATTTAGATAACAACAATATTATCATACAAAATTTTTCTAAGAGTAATTATTCAAAATCCGAATATAGAGGTAAAAAAGCCAATATTTATAAACCAATCTTGTTATAATTTATTTACAAAAAAAAAAACATGCTGCTACAATTATCATTTATATTGATTGAATTTATGTTGCGTAGGACTTAAAACATAACTATATATATACATTATAAGTTTTAAAGTACTATAATACTAATTAACCTAAAACAGGATATCTCAGGTTGGACAGAATCGTTTGTATATGATTCCCACACGGAAACACACAAATATTGCATATTTCAATACAATAAATTTTCTATTCGAACAATTATAGAAAATTACAACACCTGGTCTAAGTATAATCGTACTAACATTCTTACACTCATGTACAGAGTGTAACTCAATAATAAGAAGAGTATTACAGTTTTGGTATTAATTAGACTATAAAGATATATTAGAATTATGAGAGGGATAACACTGCCTCTTGTATTAATCTGGTTTTTAGAATATTTTAAATTATAATTATAATATATATTATTATGCAGTTCGTTTTTGATCCCTATAAGTATACGGAAAACAATAAAAAAACAGAAAATTAATCGATGTGTTATTTATATTGTGAAAATCTTTTTTATAAAATCAAAAGTATGAAAATCATTTTTATACAAAATCAAGTAGTATTACTTATTAATCACTCAATAAGTCAAAAGTTCATGCATAATTTTAAAGCTTTTTTTAAAGTGAAAATTAGATGTAAACAGTTTCCACTGATTAAATGGGTTTTCACAAGATAAATAATACATATCTATTAATTTTTCTAAAAAATGCTAGTCAGGCAGTTTTTTTGACTTAATGAAATAAAAAACAAAGTTTGAGACACTTTTGTTTCAATAATCTATGTTAAATTACACCTATATAGAATATAACAATTTTTATAAATAATTACACAAAAATATTAAAATTCATAATCTATAAATTAACTAAAATAGTTTGTGTTCATTTATGTTAGTGAAAGCGATCTCCACTATTAAAATTTTAAACATAATCTATACTAATATTATAAAGAGGAAATATTTGTATTTTTGTATGTAACGAATAAACTTAAAAATAACTTGACCGATTTGTAAAATTATTTCACTGTTAGAAAGCTACACTATCCCCAGATGACATAGACTTATTTTCACGGGAACGGGAACTACACGGGTGAACCCGCGTTACATCCTATAGTAATGTATTGATTTCTACCAATAATGTCCTGAAAAATCTAAAAATTATTTCGCAAGTCAAAGTTTAATTTTTTCTTTATATGCATGTGGAAATTTTGTTGTTCATTTTACAAGCAGTTTTAACCACTGTCTAAAAAATATCCACTTTGTAATGATATAAAATGTATATTACGAACCTAATGAATGTGTGAAGACAGACCACTCTGTATTTGTAAATCCAAGTGTGTGTGTATGGAGTCAAATGTCGTTTGACTAATTTATTGATACTAAAATATATTTTAAGTAACCTACACTTTATTTAGTTTTATTGTTGTAAGAGTCAACTAGTGTTGTTGGTTATATGAAACACAAATAGGTAGAAATTTTTTTTAAAATCTAAATCATTTGTATGTGCAAAACTGTACTGGAAGGGTGTTCTTAATGTTTAAGTTTATAAAAATGTTTTTAGTGTGTGTTCATAAATGTTCAAGAATGGTGATTTAAAAATATTATAAGTTTTATGTTTTAATGTGAAATGTTTTAATAATTTTTTAGCGTATTTGAGTTTTTATAATTGTAGTGTGACTACTAGGTGTTTTAATATTTAATATGAGTTTCTTGTTTTGAGTGTTGAGGTTTTTTTGATATATTTTGTGAAAATTTATGTTTTAAGTGTTTTTTTTCCATTGACAACTGAATTTGAGGTATATTTTTGGTAGGTTTTAAGTTGCATAATTAGTAATTTTCAATTTGTGGAGCTCAAGTTTTTCACTATTTTGTGAAAATTCATAGTTTTTATTATTTAAAAATAATTTAAAAAGAAAAAAAACAACAAAGAGAATCAAAGTTAAGAAATTTGACAAGAATATTTGTTTCAAAACTACTACTGAAGATAATTTTGAACTCAAAAAAGGTTTTTAACAGCAATGGTAAAGTTTAAACGATTTTATAAAATGTGGAATTATTGTACAAATTAAGTCACTATTATCACTGAAATGATTAATTGAGTTTAAAATTTAAAAAAAAAAGAAGATATATTTACATTTTCGATTAAATTGTTTTTTAAAAATTAATTGATTAACAATTTTTTCTGCATTTTTTTAAAGGAGAAATTTAATAAATTACTTGCTTCAAAAAACTAAAAATTATTTACTAATTGTGTAAGATGCTATGCTATTTTCTTCTACAAAGTTTTTAATACCAGTAAATTTTAAATAATGAATATAATTTTGTATATAAATCGGTGTAATCGTAGCTTAGTCTGAAATTTGTGGAGCCCAGTAATATTGAGGCTTGTTAAAAAACGTTTATAGAATTATCCAATTATCTCAAGGAAATTTATGTGCCAGTTTGTTCTTTCATTTCTTAAAAGAATAATTCAAATATGAAAAAATGAGTTGAAATCTGGTTGTAGACTAATGTAAAAGTGTTCATGATAAAAGTGGCTTCATTTACAAATAATATGAAAAAGCAAAGACGAAAAATTTTTTTAATTTTATTTATTTTTGAGCCTTAATATCCAATTAAAACCTTCAAAAGTGTACTCAAATCTTGAGAATCCTTTTTGTTTTGTATGAAAGAAGCTTTGGTTTTTATATTAGTGTATTAGAATTCTATGAGTGTCAGAGATTCTGTAACCATATCACGATACAACTTTCAGCCTTTAATAGAAGCGATAAAATTATTACGTAAAGCATTCCATTTATTTCACAGATTGAATAAAAAAATTATACCATGTGAAACAAATAATGACCATTGATTTGGCATTAATAGCAGCAGCGCAGCTTACATGTAGAAAATCGCCTACTTAACTTCCAGTTTTCATGTTATTTCTTTAACGATATGTATCTTTGTTATTTTCTGTGTAGTATTCAAATTTATGGCCCACTGTTTATTTTAATGTTACATGTAATTTTATGCATATGTATGTGTTTTTAAGGTTTTTTTTTTTTGAATACATTATAAATGCAAAATGATCAATGAGAAGGATATATACATTTGAATATTCTTAGAAAATGGTATCTGATTTTGATAGAATTCCGCAACATTTATTTATTACATTCATTAAAAAACTTTTTTTTTTATATCTTAATCTCAAAAAGTTGTGTTGATTTGTTTTGAAGGTATGCTGTAAACCTTGAAAAATCTGCAAATTTTTCTTAGAAATGAGTGAATTTTAATGTGTTTTCAAGAAAATTATTTAAAAATTTTTAAAATAAAACCAATCTTTCTCAGTTTGTTAAGCATAAGTATTTATTTCGTTCTTACGATTTAAATGAAAAATTCCATTTTTACTTTATTCTGATTATTTTGATAGATTTTCAAAAGCTTCAAATACATAGATCAATTTTATATTATAATTGCGTATTTCGACAATAATATTGTAATCTTCCTATTAAAATTTCAATTTTTACTTTTTAAAACAAAAGTGTTTTGTTTGGAATAAATGGAATTTCAAAAATACAAGTGAAATTTTTCGAAATTTTAATTTGGATGTTCAATTTTATATCTAAAAATTCATTGACAAATTTCTTATAGATTGGATCCATGGAAAAATTGGGTTTTCTCTATTTTAATTACAAGTCAAATTTGTATTTACAAGCTATATTTAAGAAAAGTTGTTTGTGCTGTTTCGAGAAAAGCTTTAAAAATCGAATCCACGCACTTTCGGTTATACGCAAATTACTTACATCCGCACTCGTTCAAACTGACTATAAATGATATAATTTTGACCCAAGGCAAACAACATAAAGCGTAGAATTTCGTAAAACTCGTAATTGCTATATTACTATTGATATGGTCATAGAAATAATTGAATAGATTATTAATTATTCTAATCTAAGACTTACACGTCATTTCTTTGCCCATGGTTCAAATCGCATTATGTAAAATACTATTCATACTTGATCGATCATTTTTATTTTCACTTTAACGGTCACCTAAAAATCAAACAAGACTATAAATTTACAACAGTTATATATTTTGCATAGTTATTTTATTTTAAAATAAACTTTTTTATTTTAATTGATTTTTTTTCTCTTAATTTGGTTTTCAGGAACGCGATACTTTACTGTGAATCGCTTATATACATACAGCCCTGTCAACCATAACTACTACTGGTAAGTTGAAAATATTTGTGTTTATTTTTTATTTTTTTTTACGATACGATTGTAAAGTAATTTTTTTATAAATGGTTTTTTGTCCCTGTCTAAATTGTAATAAATCATGTAAAACGGGTCCTATGTAATAAATTATTATTATTATTTTTTTTTTTTAAATATTGTTATGACATGAGACTATAAAATTTTATGGTCTTTTAAAAAAATTAAATAACTTTTTCTGCTTTTTTTTTTTTTTATTGTGAGTTTATGAGTACTTTTTTTTTGAATAATTTTATAATAAGTTTCAATTGGATTTTGATTTTTTTGACTTTAATAATTTATCGAAATTAAAAAACGCTCTATCGAGAAAACTCGGCTCTATCAAGAACTTAACAACAATATAATTGCCACATTGTACTAAAAGACATCTTTACCTTAAAATGATGGATTAGCTAAATAGGGTACAGAGGACCAACAGGTCTAGATACCAGGGACGTCGTTGTGGTTCCCTTCTTAATATCCTATAAATGTTAGCTCTCTTTTCACTGTTATTTTTGCGTTACATCCAGTTTAAAATCTTAGCGATACTAAATAATTTTTACTTTAAAATAATTTGATTGTGATTTTCAAAATAACTTTTATATCAATTGTCGTATTTAAGGCGATTTTATGACTAGTGGATCACTGTGACAATAATTAATACAGAACCCAACGTTTATAAATTTCTCTGCTTGACGATTTTTTTTTTTTAATATTTAATTTTCTATACTTAGTTTATTATCCTTCATCACAAAGCTTATAAATAGATGAAAATGATTTTGAAGTAAAAATAGTTTGCCTGAATTTAAATATGTTTTTTTTTTCTATACCCTTAATCACTATTTACAAAGGCCTTTATCATAGTTTTTATTTCTTAAATAACCTATTTTATAAATAAACATTTTTGTAGCTTTTAGCAACAAAAAAAAAAAAAGTTCAAAAGCATATTTGAAATTTTCTATAGTTAAAAATAGTATACATATCAAAAGGTTCGGAAAACCTGTTGAAAAACCGTTAGAAGTGTATTTAAAAAAATTTTCAATATTGTATCACAAAAGTTATTCATAAAAAAAAGGCTTTGAATTTTCCAATTAATAAATGACATACTATGAGTACTTAGTTAAAATTTATTTATCAATTCTTTAGGCATCTTTCACCATTGCCTTTAAGACTGAAAAAACTAATTTTTATTATTTTAGTTCCTTTAAAACTTTTACTTACAAGAAGTATTACATTGAAAACGGCAGTTTTTTTATAATTTTATAAATAACCTTAAAAAACATCGTTTGATCTTTATTGTATCAAAAATGTATCGCAATTTTTTGTTTTGTTTGATAGTTATGGCTTAAACCAGTTTTGTTTGATAGTTATGGTAACTCGTTTTCGCGATATTACTTGAAATGATTCCGAGGCATCGAGCTATGAATATGATTTAAAACAATATCGCGAAAAATAACTAATCTCAAACATAACTTTTGGGGTTTTTTGCTTTTTCTGCTTTGAAGAATTTGATGAAGCAGTAAAATAGTTTTGTTTGCAATTTTGATAAAACACAGTGTATAAAATAATTTTAATCCAAAAATTGTAGTTCATTTTTTATCAAAATTTCTTACTAAATTTTAATACCACAATAGGAAGAAAATAATTCAATTGGTTAAAAAATAGATTTTCTTTATAAGGAACTAATTTTCATGACTATTTTTTTTCTGGCTTCAGCTACTTTCACCTACATAGACTCAAAGGAGATTATTATTATTTTTATACAACACAGTACTGCTAGGTAGTCACCCATCCAAATACTGACTGTGACTGTGACTTAACTTCAATTGATTGGTCAAGGTCTGTAATTACGTTACGTCAGTCCGGGGTCTAATTTTCATGGTTAAACAGGAATGACTTTATAAATAGAGAAAATATTCATCGTTAAACTAAAATTTGCTTAGAACGTTACTCATCGGATAAACAACAAAATTATATAAATTTATGATATTCCAAACATACAAAAGCAAAATGCAAATGTATTAAAAAAAAAGTCATCTACTTTGGTTGGTATGTTGTTTAAACAACAACAACAACAATATTGACTTAAAATAAAATAAGTGACGACGTCATCACTGCCTGCACTATAAGTAAAGTAACGAAATGCATCATAGAATGCAACAACACACCACAGAATGGGAAAACAAAAAAGAATTGCAAACTATGAATCAATCTATATTTTAATTTAGAACTTTTCAAAGTGTAAAGTTCAAAAAAGTCTACCGCCAATAAAATATTCAGAAAAGAATAATTTAAACACGAGCAAGCCATCATCATTATTTATGCGCATACTCATTTTCTTCTATAGATGTGTTTCGTCTTTATCTAATACATTTTATATGTAGTATATATTTTTTTTTTATTACAAAATATTTATCTTTACATCAAAGATTGGTATCTGTTGAAAAAAATGTATAAACTTTCTTTTATCCACAAAGCAAAGAGATTTTTAAGATTACGTATGAAATTTTTCACTCTATTTTCTTTTGTTTTTTACATCTCAAAAATTAATGTCTTATTTTTTATATTACATATAAACTATTATACATAGTTAGTACAGGATTCCTGGTCTTTTTATATATTAGATAAATTGAACAAATTATGAATTGAAAAATTGGTTTTATTATTATTTTGATTGGGCTTTTTAAGAACCTGTTTTAACATTTCAATTTTAAAATACCCATAGACGTACCAAATTCTTATTTCGAAATTATTATTTAATGTTTATCAAAATTAATCAAATACTTCTAGAAGTTCTGCTAAAAATTGCTTTCCATGTAAAACTAATACAAACGGAAATTAGTCGGCTTGAAAGAGAGAAGCGATAACCGTTAGTAGTAGCAGTAGTGGAGGGATAGCAGAAGCATAGAAGTATACTTCTTCTCACCTTCTTGTACATTCTATCGGGCCTAGTGAACGCAATCTATGGATGACAGCAATCCTACTCTTCCCAATTACGGTCAAACCGAACTATGGATATCTCAGTCTGCGAGAACATTTCACCGGGAAGTGAAAAACCCGTATCAGTCGTGCCTTCACAATCTCGTAAGACAGGAGCGTTACACAGTGAAAAATCTTATTTCGGTTTTTATTAGCTACATATGTGGGTTTTATCTCCCAGTCCTTATTTTTACATGTTTTATACATACCTTCTTCTTGTTGAAATACAATTAGACAAAAAAACAAAAATTTTGTATCAAGCAAACATGTGGAATAATAGCATAATAGGACATTTGTCCTGGTCTGATAAAGATCCTTCTTTCGATCGGCAAAGTATTCAAAAAACAGGTTTATCTGATAGGAAAATGGTTTAAAATTGTAGAAATGCAAATAATGTCCAGTTTCGTTAAATCTGGAAGAAAATTTTCCCAAATCAGGAAATATGCATATACCCACTTTATAATTAAAATTTATTAATTTATTTTTTTGTTATATTAATTTTCATTGATGACAGACAGTTATATCTTCTTATACGTAAAAACAAACGCCTACAAATGCTAATAGTTCTCTAAACTAATAAATACAATACAATAATATAAAAATAATTGATCAAACCATTCTTCATTCATTCAATACATTATTATAATTAATGATTTTGAAAAATATCACTTTGATGTATTCTTTGTATAATACGAATTGTATTTTAAATAAATAATAATAATACATATATAATAAAAACTTGTCAATTGTAATATTTCCAATCATTAATTTTATTATTTGTAATTATTATTTGTAAAAATATTTCGTTTGTATTTATTTGTGTGTTGAATATTGAGTGTGCAAAAATTCAAATTGTGCGTTTTTTGGTTAAAAATAATAGAAATTACATTTTATATGTATATATAAAACGTCACGTAATCACGCGTTTGATCTCCAAAATCGTTCCATCAATTTTAATGTGTGTTTGAAAACGGGTATTGCTTGCTGAGTCCAACACAGGTATATATGGCGATAAATAATCTTCAATATTTTTATTTCAAATTAAAGAACGGTTGTAATTCTTTTATTTAAGTTCCATAAATTTTAATGATACTGTGAGTTTTCCAATTCCATAAGTTTTTAATAGATGGCTGTGTGAGTTAATAAATAGACAGTTTCATTAGTTTTAATAGATAACGGTGAGAGTTAATTGTCTTATGTATAAATTGTTTTCACTTCGAATAATATAATTGTGTACATTTAATAATCAACAGATTTGCCAAATGTTTATCTTAAATTCAGCTTTAAGTTGATAAAATAAACTGATAATTCTTAATTCATACCAGTGATGAACTCTAACTGACCATTTTGTGTAGTTTGGTAAATGGTTCTAAAGTAAATTTTGTCACTTTAATTTTAGAACACCCAATATATTTATATGCCTATAAATATTATAATGTTATGTGGGTAGTTTAAATTGATTTTTAGCATTAGCAAGAGAAAGTTTTTTTTTTTTAGACTTATTTCTCAAAACTATTATTAATAGTTATTAAGAATTGTCATTAATAGATAGTACTGTTATTTGAAAATAACTTAATAACTTTTAAGGTGTTTCCATTGAAATTAAACAATATGTCCAAATGGGTCAATTTATTTCTGTTTATGTCCTAATTACGATTTAATATTCATTTATAATAATGGTCTTCAAAAAATATAGTACTTACGCCTTAATTTTTAAGTTTAACTGCATCATTAGATAGTTAATAGTATATATTTTGATTCATCTATATGGTTAACGGTATTAGACCTAGTAAATTTTGGATTAGCATTTTAATAAAAAATAATAATTCTTTTTCGTCGAATGATGTTTTCAAGGATAACAGCTTCGCTTTAAATTTTACAATAAACTTACTGCATAAAATATAATCTAATGTCGCTATCTGTCACATCTTTCTAATAGATTTTAAAAAATGAAAACCAAACTTATACTATCCACTAAGAAAGCGTTCGTGATTTATGGTTTTTTTAAAAAATGTCTGTTGGATGTTACAATGTTTATAAAAAACTTTTTTTTTTACTTATTTTTCGACAAAAGAATTATTTTTGCAACATGCTTCATCAGCATCAACATCGCATATGCTGTTGTTCTGATACATGTTACGAGAAACGAATTCGTTGGTGGTAAGTTTTATACATATAAATATTATATTATATATAGCAATGTATAGTAAGTTAGGAGTTGTATATTTTGTGTTGCCCTGGCATTATCTGTCTGGCCATCGGGGACATAAATCCTCCTGTGTGACTGCAGGTCGAGCCCTAACAATTCACCAAGTTACTATACATAAACAACACCAGTCTACTACTACTACTATGTATATGCACATTTTTGCATTATCCATAGAATAATATTTATTGTATCTATCTTTATTGAATTCAATATTTTAAATATGTGATTAAACAAAGATAAGTATAATATAAATACTAAAATATTTATTTATTTCTTATATAATAATGGGTATTTTTGTAAACTTATATATGTTTGCAACCCTGATATATATCATAATAAATATAGAAATACAATGTTGCAAACTATTAACAAAGAAATAATAAAATTTAGTGAAAGTATTATTTTTTGTTGCTAACTCTTCTAGATTTAGACCGGATATTCCAAGATAATGAAGTCTCCAGTCTCAATTTATCCTTGCTTAATAAATACCTGTTTGTCTCTGTATAATCGGTAATATTTCACGCGACATTTTGAGTTAAATATCAAAATCATTAAATAACTGCTTGAAGTAATTGGAATTTTGATGGAACTAAGCAACACTAATATAAAATGAAAATTTCAACATAAATAAGAAATTTTTAACTGTTTTTTGCAGGAGTTATAGCGCATTGACCTCTCATTTTAATGGTCCCGATTTTATTCCGAATTCACCGGTGATGTATTGTATGGGCTCTGCCAAGTCGAAGAAATGAAGATCCGATGTATGATTGGATAAAAACCAAACGACGGAACGATGCGTTGGCCATATTTTGAACTCGTGTTTTTAAGTTTTTAGTGATTTTGATGAAACTTTAGAGCGCACTATAAAATTTTCTGCTTGTTATCTTGCGATAGACAAAAATTTAGTACTATTTTGAACATTTTTCCCAAAATTACAATCTCCAACATTTTGAAGCATTACACAATCTTTAAACAAAATTATATATACCTTTGTATGTTCCATATAAATATAAGAAATGGTAAATTTAAATTAGTCTTTTTCAATCATAAATCTATAATTTAGTTATTGGCATGGCTACTATATCCAGCCTTATGGGTTGTACCCTGCTTGGTAATTTGTCGACTAGTAGTTGTATAATTATTAAGTAAACGATTGATTTATTTTGTGTTTGACGATGAAACCACAGTTATAATCATAATAATAATAATCGTACTGTAAAACTGTTCATAGACCACACATATGAAATTTCATGCATGTGTTTTACAAACGTTTTTATTATATTTTATTAGACATAAAATTACTTTTGTTTACATAATATTATAACATATAGAAATTTCTAGTTTATTTTGAAAAAAAAAAACAAAAAAACTATATTTATTGCTATTTATATTCATATCCTGATAGTAAGTTTTTGTATTGCAATGAAAACCGACACTTTTGTATAAATTTCGTATTGAATTTTCTATCTTTATATCATTTTAAGAAGTAGAGTATATTAAGAGGGGAAACGCAACCACCGTATCCCTTGTACCTAGACCTGTTGGTCCTCTGCACCACATCCTCTTTTTGAACAATTCATCACCTGATGGCAAAGATACCTTCTAGCACAAGGTGACAATTATATTGTGATTATGTTGTTGATGGGAGTCGGTTAATTTGTTCTTATCCAAGCAACGACTGTGGTATAGATCAATGGTTTTATTATTATTTTAATTCATCAATTTGCCGCTATCTGGATTCGATCCCGCAACCTCCTGTCTTTTTTTCTATATTCGAACCTTTATGCCAAGTTTTTGTTTAGTTTTCATAGTATCCACTGCGCTGTTTTTCAAATAATCGCCCTGTTTTATCTTGCATGACATTTTTTCTTATTTGAGACATATCTGAAAGAATTTTATTATTGAATACAATAATTCATTAAAATGAAAGTTATTGATCTACGCGTTAAACTTTATCCTCACCATAGTTTGTTGCATACAGTACTTGAGATACAGATAAAGATATCGACAACCAGTCTATTTTGTTATTTTTTTGTAAATCTTAACTAGGTCTTTAAACTTCAAGATTTATTATTATTGAAAAATAGATTTACTAAATACAATTTATGAACCACATTCCAATAAAGAACAAAATCAGCGCGCGTGTAATCCATTAAACTATGAGAATATTTTATTTGAGAAATGTATTCAAATCTTATAATTTTGAAGGTTATTAAAATTAAAACTATTGAAAAAACGAAATTTCTCATATCCAATATAATATTTTCTGCGATTTTATTCCTTGCAATGTTACAATTGAAAATTTAATAACATGGCCAACTGCTTGTCAACCATATTTTTTCTTTAGATTAGAATTTTGAAATTTCTCATTTTTGAAAGGAGTATATTTGTTGTATTGTAAGATGTTGTTTACCAGTTCTCAAAATTTGCTTGAATACGGTACGAAATAATTATCTCCAGGTGGCCTTATAAGCGATATTTCTTAAAATAAGCCAGTTATGAACGCTACTTTTGTAATTTATAGTTCAGAAATATCAAATTCGAATATAAACACTTAAAAAATCGTGAAACTTTTACCTGTAAGATGATTTTGACTCAAAAATTGCATCCATTTAACGATAGGATGTGCAGTTTTTCAGATATATTCTAAAATCGTAGCCTGGAAGCGATATCCCGGATCGATATCAAGCGATATTTTCAAAACTTACCTTCTTATTGTTAAATAATAACCTTGGAAAATTCAAAAATAGTGAAACCATAGCTTTTAACATTTGACGATTTTTTATAATGAGAAAAGTAGGTTACGTTTGAAAACAGCGAATGAAATTTCTAAAAGAGATTTATCATCTTCGTTTTCTAAGATGACTAATTTTAACGTTAATCATGAAAGCAATAAAATTTAGTGGGGTGAACAACTTAAACTATTAGTTTAACAACAATCCACATTCCTCCATATGTAGCCCCCATGTTTTTCTTTGTAGTTAATAGTGCAATTATTAACTGTTTTAATATCAACATACAATATAAGTTCTGCTGTCAAGTCACACATAAGCTTACCATGTTTAAACAAATACATATATAATCTTACAACGAACAACACCACACATATGCATATAGCAATATTTCATTATTACGAAAAATATAAAATATGATCGTAATAAGGGAGGAAGTAAATGAATAAATAATGACGGAAACATAAAATTATATTTAGATTTGTACAAATTTCATCTCACTTAAAACTGTATGTGTAACTGGAGCGAACGTGTGCTGGTTATTATATTGTGTGGTGTATATTAATAAGTATATGCTTATATAATAGTGGTGTAAGTAAGTATTAATTCGAGATGTGATGATGTTATAGAGGTTTCTAATTACTGATTTACTTCGTAAAACATATATATATATACACTCATTCTCGCAGTACCAGACGTTTGCTAGTTACAAATAAATTTATGATTTTTTTAATGCACATAAAAAAGTATTCAATTTTCGTAACAGCATTTTTCGAATATTTTGAATTCATACGTTAGATTTACGACATCAATAATATACGACCATCTGGCAATTTATTATGAAAACTACTAATTCATATTTTCAATTATTTAATCCAAACTACGTTTTGTGTATAGCGTCCAAAATTCTACCTTATCAATAAATAACACAAGCCAATAGTAAATTATATGTCTTCATTTCAACACGTTGTCTTTAAGATCGACCTTCAGTTAATTCGATAAGTCGGAGGTTTTATATTCAAAATGTTAAAATCGCCCTTTTTGAGGTATTGAAGATATTATTGAGGTGTATGAGATAAAATGCGAGATATTATAAGAGTAGAAAGATGGGGGATCAAGGAAGATCAAATTGAGTAAGTAAGCAAATAGTAACTAGTTATTTTATAGATATGCATTATTCAATTTCTTGAAGGATAGCAAAAACAGGCTTAAAAAATTTATTGAAAAACTGAGCTGCTAGAGTACTCCTATGTATGTACTCCTGTATAATAACGGTGATGAATAAAAGTGCTTTACTAAATTTTTATTTCAATCGCAAAATGTTTGGATAAGAATAAAGAACTTTTTTGGATACAAATAAAGAACTTTATTTATTTTTCTTATGATTACAAATTTGAAGTTTTGGTTTGGACCAAAGAGATTTGGACGAATGTCATAAGGGTCAAAACATTTGTGTAATTATTTGGCTAGTTTAATTCAATTATCCCAGGCAATGAACCAGAAATATTTTACAAATTTAGTTTTTATTTTTAGTTAAAAAATGATATATTGGAGTATATTTACAGTTTATTTCTGTACTGTAATATTTTAAGTACCAAGCAAGGTATTTGTATTGAATATACGAGCTTAAAAAAAAAACTGAAATTAAAATGAAGTGCATGGTTGAATTAAGTGAACCTATATTTTATCGAAGGTGTAAAATTAAAAACGTTGAGGTTTAAGTTGTTTCATTTCTTTTCCGTTTATAGTTTGGGTATTTTTCATTCTGTAGTAATAATTGGAAAGGAAAAAAGTATGTTACTAATGTCAGACACATTTTAAAAACAATACCTACTTTATGAAATATTACAAAATCTCATGAATATGACCTATTAAATTTTTTTAGTTATCTAAGAGTTATGTTTGTTTCCTAACTATTAACTGATTAAGACCAAATTCGTTACCCATTTTTGAATTAAAATTTGACTTCTTATTAAATCGGCAACGTCACTTCTATATTTATTATTTTTAGCAATGCAAATTATTTAGATCGTGTTTTATTCCGAAGTGTTTTTCAAAACATAATTTTACGTTTATCAATCATTAGATTTCCTGAACTTAATATCAAAACACTAAATATTTGTATCTTTCTACTTTTTAAGTGTTAATCTCTACAGAGCTTGACTGATCAGGTGCTTCATGTTTCACTAATCTCTCAGTCTTATTACTATAAAGTCAAAACTATAATATTCCATACCTCAACCTACCTTTCTTCAGGACTTTTTGACTTGTATCCATCGATTTTTTAGACTACTTTATGTGGCACTATTTTATGAATAATTAAAATAAAAGTACACAATAAATAAATATGAATCAAATTTAATCTCAAATTATAATCGAGGAATAGATCCCTATTGTCTTATGTTCGTGATGGTTCGTAGTAACTGTTAAATGCGATGACTATGTCTTGTAAAACGTTTGTAACATAAATTTAAAATTTTATGCATATATATTATTGCTATGTTTGTATTGAAAATAAAATATAAAAAAATGTTATTCATAATTCAATGGCTTAAGTAGTACAATCTTCAAAAACATTTTGAAGGAGTCACGTTCCTTATGAAACACACCTGTATTTATTGATTTAAAAATAATATTTCCAAATCAGGACGAAATCTTTTCAAGCATTAAAACAGATCCCTCAATCCAATAAAAATATAAAATCCTTTTCTAACGTTATTTATTAATATTTAAATAATAATAAAAAAAAATGTAAAGGCGTGAGAAGGAGTTATCCTTTTTATTATATAAAGGATAAATATAATACATATAATATATGCGGAAACATAAAAGATTAGCTTAGCGTGTTACGTTTTGTGTGTGCGAACAAAATATTATATAATGTCTTAATTGTGAAAACAGGATAACTGGCCTATTTATCCCTTTATTATGATTACAAACTATAGAGAGAAAAAAAAACCCCTTCATATATACGTAGTAGCAAGGTTTATATACATAGCCAAGTTGAAATAAGTATTGTGTGTGTATATATGAACGATTGCATATATTACAGGGTAAAGTTTAAATAAAGAACCCTTTTTTACCCCCGACATCACTGTGTATTTAAAATACAGTATATCTAGTTTGTAAATAATATTTCAATAGAATATATATAGATAGAAGGTGTAATCCCAAAAAAAGTTTAATTACAATTTTGATTAACAATTCATAAATAATTTTTGGGTGAATGCAAATATTATTTATTTTGTTAATTAACGATATTGCGTGTTTTTGTGTGTGTGTGTGTGTATATGAAATAAAAACGAATATGGGGGAAATATCAAATCAATATCTTTTAAATTTTAAAATGTTTATTGAAAATAATCTTGATTATGTGAAAAAATACAAAAGTTGTAGATATTTTTCTTACCTACAACTTTGCCATTTAAAAGTTTTTTCCGGAAATGGAGACAAACCGTTTTTTACCCTTAAAAACTCACTCTCGACATCAGATCGACCTTAAATTATTTTCGTTTCATTTTTGTTATAGTCTCTTCCGTTTCCAACTACAATTTTTCCTTCATCCTACTACAATTTTTTGAACTTTTACTCATTTTTAAAGGCTTCTACCCTGGTCTACTCAATTCTTTAGATTTGTATTACAAAATAATTTTCAATTATCATATTACGCAATAAAAATATTATACATTTGACATAATTTCTATATTGTTTTAAGTAATTGAATAAAATAAGAAACTAATAGTGATAATTGAACAAAGGCCATCTATCTAATTGATTGAGAGACAACTCTGATAACAAGTGTAGGTTGCTTGGCAATTTTTTTTAAATGTCAACACGCAAATACGTTATCACTGATTTGTTTTGAAATACCTTTTTAATTTATTTATGTATTAGTTTTTCTTTTTAGCATTTAAGTAATAAATGACTCAAATATTTTTGTCAAAAAATTAATATATCTATGCATATTTAAATAGTATTTAAATACAAAACAGCAGGCTGGTGGTCAGCAAGTTTGCTTTCGAAACTTTAAGTCACGTGTTCCAAACCGAATATAATTTTTTTTTTAAATGTAATGTTCGAAGTAGAAAATCTAAAAGTATACAAAGTGACCAATATGCCTACCAAATTTCGTCCAAATCAAAAAAGGCGTTCGAAAGTAACAGCGGAACAAACACAAATACATTCAAACAAAATGCAAAGTCGTTTAGTTCTGCCATAGACATCACTCCGTTTTGTCAACTATGGATTTCAATTTTTTTATTATTAGTTTAAAAATAAGCGGCTATATAATTTGAAATAAAATTCAGCTTTGCCGTAGGAAAAACAATGCCACTTAATTAATTTAAATACAAGACTTTTCGGATATCTCCAAAATAGAAACTTTTCAATTTGAATCTTATAGTACATATATAATACATTCCTGGAAAATTAAGAAAAATTATATCTTTTGAGAGAAATTTTTGCAGCAATCTATTCAATAATCATTTTCAATAATAATCAAACCGTTATATTTTAATATTCATGAATTTTCCGAACAAAGAGAATTAATCATAAATTTATGCGCTAATAAAAAGAAAAGCCAGTAGTCTATGTATGAATAATTTTCTACACATTTTTAATTAATGACTACAAAATAAAAATTAATGAGACGTTTATAATGTAATGGTGAAATGAAAAGGAAAAATTTATAAATAATAATAATAATAATAATATACATAAAGAAATAGTAACGAGAGGAAATTTCATGATAAACATATGTTTTTAAAATTAAAATGATGAATACTTTTTCACACCATTTAAATAAATTTCCGTAAAAATGTTGTAAAATGTATTACAAATTGAATTGAATATTTGAATTATGTCTTGTACCATTTTCTTAATGACTTTAAAAGTAAAAATTATTCAGGATGAGTTAGAATGAGATAGATACAAACGTAAAAGGAATTTCAATATAGTTCCGGTGCCCATCAACACACCTTGTTATTATAAATTATTGTATGGCTTCAATACTTTTCATTTTATCATTTTACCGTAAGTAGTAAGGTCATCCAATACATTTCATGGTACAAGTTTCCAGTTGTTGAAGACGTTCTGGAACGATTTTTTTCCACACTTCATGGAACAAGCTGTTATATTCGTATGGTTTATATTTTTGAGCTACCACTGAGCCGCAATGGAGCAGTTCAAAAAGATAACATTTGATTTTAGTACGAGCTGTATTCATAAATAGGCAAGATGCAATAAAATACATTTACTATTTTATCTATCAAAATGTGAAATAAGGCTCAATTCTAAACAAAATTCGAAATTTTAATTAAAATTGATTCAAAAATGAATTTGTTATAATAAGTCTTAAATATTATTTTCCGCCCCTTTCTTGCTAAAAGTTTTATGGGTGATTCAACGATAAGCGGTCATTTTCTATAGAAAAATTTCACAACAAAATTTTTGAATATTAATGTAATTTATTTAACATTTTTTATTCACAATGATCTCATTTGTGCAGCTTAGTAATTAAGCTTGATGGTGTAATTTTCATTACACCATCACCGTCTTTTGGAGCTGCTCACCAAAAAATGTTCTACTTTGTAGAAATGCTTTGGCACCGGGATTAATACATATATATTAATAATATGTTTTGAATGAAAATATGCTGCTTGATTCTTTTATGTGAAAATTATGTTGGAAATTAAATTTTCAATATACTGTTGATGAGACGACGATGATTTCTGTATGAGTGAGCATTTAACATTATTATATAAAAGAGTTCTTCCTTCACCATTCTACGTTACCACCATTAAATTCTCCTTTTGTCCATGTCTCTCCATCGAAGTAAATATATATATTTCTTTATTCATTATTCTCAGTCTTTTGAAAATTTCTAAAGAATGTATAATTTAATAATGTTTAGTAATTACTGTAGCGACGACCATTAATAATAATTTGTCATTTTAAAATAAAAAAATTTATTTAATTAAAATTTTTTAATCTTTTACATTAAGAGTTGAACAACAACAAAAATGCCTTTTATTAATTCAATAATAATACTCTCTCCATTATCATTTCTTATTGAATTGTACTGTTCAATTGAAGATTTCGGTTAACAGTATATAAGACAAATTTTTTATTATTATTATTGTTTCAATCATTATTGTCGATTATAGGGATCGTACATGAACTGAAGAGGCGCTACTTTTGCGAAAAAGTAGAGAACCATTAATACATTTAAAGGAGAGAACCATTAATACATTCATATGTTAACAGGTGGCGCTGATCGTTTGTTAAACTCTATTTGCTAGATCCCTTAATATTATCCATTTAAATATCCATTTAAATTGTCAACAGAAATTAAGAAGTATTGAAGTACATATTCTATGAATTTGCATAAATAATGTTATTTCCAGAGTCTTAGAAGAGATATATTTGATTTTTTCATCATGTGTTTTCTAGGTATGCGAAACCTTGTAGTTTTATTCATTAGGTGTCTAAACGCTTCGATATTTAAAAGAAATGGAAAAGATGTACAGTAGAGTTAAAAATACATTTTATGTACAATGAAAAACTTTATATTGTATATTTTAAGTTGAAATGTAAAATATAGAATAGAAAATTATTTTTATTGTGGTATCTGTACAAAACGAAAAAAAAAAAATCGAATTCCATAGGAATCCACCCCTGTGCATTACATAACTTATGTAATTGTAACTGTATTTAAAAGTCGTAGAGATAATATATATTTTCCCAACAAAACATATGATTAAAATCCAATAATCCACAATCCACTCTTAAATGGAAATTCCCAGAGCATCATTCAAACCACCACTGTCTCAATCCACCCACCAATCCCTCATACAACAAGACATCTATTCCCAATTTACTCTCTACATCATATATATATAAGTGCATTTCAATACTGACAATAATTTCATTTTGTCATTGCTCGGTTTGCACATATTAATGGGTTGAGAAGAAGAAAAAGAGGGAGAGCATCGTACGTAGCGCATCGTTGAATTAAACTGTTGGGAGAAGAAGAAAAAAAACGAAAACTTTTTTTTTTCTTTTTTTTAGACGGATGCTTTTCTTGTCAAAGTGAAAACTCATACATAAATGTAGGTAAAGATGATATATAAAGGGGATGGTTAAAATCTACTTTTACAAGAGGTATTTTCTAATATCTTTTTGAGAGACAATCAAGTTTACTATTTCATTCCTATACCTAAATTCTACAGAATGGCACATGCATTTATTTTTCTCTAATCGTAATTAAAGAGATAATTTTATTTTTTATATTTTAATAATAATAGTATTTAAAAATTATTTAATATCGTTGATAAGAGCAACAAACTAGTTAAGTGATGTTGAATGCCTTAGTCGCTTAGTCTACGCCATGAAGTGTTGCCTACTAGATATTGATTTCTGCCACCTTTTTCAGATATCTTAGGAAACCTTCAATAACACAGGTTGTTTAAATGCTTTGATATATTCCTAAAATGATTGCATGTATAACTTCCAATACAACTATTTTCTAGTGCTGGAGCTTATTACAGCAGATTTTCTCTTCTTGATCTCATTCTCCAAGTAAATTTAGATTTGTTTTTCATTACCTTTACATCCCAATATTTATCCTTGAGTATGGCAACGCTAATGGATATGCGGGATGTTTTTAATTCTATAGTATGCTTATCATTCTATAGTATGTTTATCATCCTGTTATCACCTTTCAGCCTCAAATTTTGAGAAATAATTCAAACATCCCGATCCTGCACTTGCTTTTTTTTTGTAAATACGATTCTGCGCTGACTTCATCGCTAGTAACGAATATCTCTAAACGCTTTCTTTTTATAGTAGGGTTTTCAGCTATTCAACCTTCACGTTTTTCTTTACATTCATGTGATTCAATTGGAACTCTACGTAAACTGACAACTGTCTAAGGTATCGTTGTTCTACAATGAATAACTATACTTATTATTGTCACCATTGATGCTAAGCTGAGTTTTTGCTGATAATTTACATCACGTCACCTAAAACACGATTTGCTATGGTATGACGTCATATTGGTATTAGCTATTAGTTTTCATCTGTCAGTTTAATCTAAACAGATTTTAATTAGTAACAAAATACTTGAAAGCGTTAGGTTTTGTTTGGTTCCTAATGTTTTATACCAATATTTTCAATACATACCATTTTTACTTTTAATAGAAAGATTTAAATTTTAATGTAATTTTATGGCATGAATTCATGTTTATTATGCCATAATATTTTTTTTTTTACTTTTTATTAGGAAATCAATTTCTTGAATTATTTTTTAAACATAATAAATATTTAATTTTAAACTCTGATAAAAAGTCATGTATGTATTTGATGCAGTTTAGAAAATTTCTACAATAAAAAGACAACCGGTATTATCTCACGCTCTTATATTAAGGGATGATAGATAACTATTGCAAGGATATGTATATATTTGGAATTGCATCCATCCACTATGAAGGCAACCAACCTAGTGCACAAAAGAGGGTTATGAAGATGGCTGACTATACTAATATACCATTCAGCTCACTTCCCTCAAATAAATTTCACACTAATTGACGTTCAGCCCTGCAGCCAAGCATCTCTCTAACTGTGAGAGCTGTGTGTATCTCTCGCACACTGCCACAAACTCTACATAATATATAAAGCACACAGGAGGACTACGACAAGAATATTATTGTATAACTAAGTTTTGTTCATCGCATTCGAACTTTATATGGTTAGTCTTATACTATTATATTCAACTTTACTTCCTCACTACTACCATCATCATCCCATGCGTCATTTGTCATTATCGTAAAATCCGTTTGTTCATAAAAAAAAAATTATCACTTGTAAATGTATTCATTTTTATATTATTTTCAATTCATTTTAAATTATGATCAAAAGGATTTTTATTATATGTTACCTTTTTTTACACGAACATTGAATCGTTTGTTATGTATTAGTGTTGTAATGAATAAATTTTATTTAAAGATTGAATTATTTGATTAGAATTGAATTAATTCTTTTCACTCTTAATTAATTTTTTTCCAAGAGCTTTAAAACTGTATAATTCTATAGGTATATATGGTTAAATACATCGAATTATAATAAGACACTATTAGAAATATCAGCGGCCGATCTTGAAACATTTATACAATGTTTATAATTATTAACATTGTGAAACTAAAATATTACATTTTTATAGAATTGTATCAGTTACTGCATGCATTATGTTTATGCTACCGAGCTGAAATTACTTTCATTCAAAAAGTATCTTAAGTAGCCTATTATTTCCACATGTCTATTATCACGATAATCGAAAAACTAAATTTCTTCTCTGTGTAATACGCATTCGAAATAAACTACTTTATTTGAAAGAATTTGTTTAAAAGATCTATTATATACGATCTCCAAAAGATCTATTATAGACAGAACTTAGGTATCCGATTATACGAACAAATGTTTCAATCCAAAATTGTTTATGTTAAGAAAATGAAAAAGTTTTGTACTGTTTCTCAATATCTCTCACCATTTCGAAATTGTGTTTTTAAAATGTAGGACACGGACTATGGATGCGTATATTTTTATAGCCCATGTTACTCGCTGATAATATAGCTTTCTATTGGTGAAATAATTTTTAATATCGAGTGTTTTACGCGTCGAAGCGTAACAATCAAAGTAACATTCGCTTTTATATAAGTAAAGATATTTAATAAACACAGGAAATAAAATAGAATTTTTTCTTAATCAAAATTTTATAATTCTAATATTTTAAAGCAATTGTTTTGTTGTTTAAAAAACTGTGACAATAATTTTTCGAATAGTTTCATAAAACGGTTCATATGTCAGTCAATTCTTTCTTGTCCCTTATCTGTCTAAATACCAAAAAGATTATATAGGTTTAACGAAAGTTTTTAAAATAGTGCATATGGTTATGTCATTAATGTCTGTTTTAATCTGTATATGTCACCGTTAATGACATATCACAGGTTGAATGGATTTTAGGGAGAGAATATATTTGAACATATACATTGTTTACATTGTTCAATATGAATTTTTCAAACATCTCTCATATTAAATGGAATGCAACAACTATTTATATATATATATATAAAGTGAATCATAAATTTACATCGAATATTCAAAAAGAAGTCATTGTGATGTTAGTTTTAAATTCAAATTTAAAGATTAATTGAAATTTGTGCAAAACACTTTTATTAGCTTGATATGAATGTAAAAAACATGCATTTAATTAAATTATTAAATTTAGAATTCCATGCATTCCTTCTGAATAATTTGAAATCATTCCGATGTGTTAAAAACAAATGATAATAGAGTAAAAATATCAGGTGTGTTTAGTCTCATTTACAATACGGTATTAATGAAGTTTGATTGAGTAAATAATTCATTCGCATAATTTTGGGAATGTTAATTATAAACATATTTATTGTTATATTAACAATTGTTATTTTCAATTTCTTTTTCTTTTTAAAAAACCTTAATATTATCAATATTCATGCTATAATAGGCTCGAATAAAACACAATGGAACTTTTAGAAAACTTGTAGCATATGTTTCGTTTTTTATCGATTATCGAAACCGGTGAATAAATTTAGAGGGATGAAGGAATGAAGATTGGTTAAGTATTTTCATCGATTTCATCTCAAAATATATTTTTAAGATTTTAAACACGAAAATAACAAAAAAAAAAAATGTTCAAATGATTTTGATTCATTTGGTATCACACCAAAAAAACAAACTCAACATGCACTGTGCACTGGAATTCATATACAATATACATATTCAAACATGCATATATATATTACTGTACTTTATGTTATGCAAAAGTAAATAAAATACTTGATTACATGAGAATTGATTGACAGTTAGATTGACGGATGAGGTTGATCAAATTGTTTGATGATGATCAACATCATCAGAGCATGTTTACACGATGGCGTCATTATTGTTATTCAACACACTTGTAAATCTGTTGTAAAAAAAAATACAAAGTAGTAGACGAAAGACGTTTAGTAAAATGTCATTTGATCGAATTTTATTATTTACCTGACTACAGTGTGTATCATGAATTGATTATGATAGTTATTGTGTGGCAACCATTATTCATACTGTACATTGGGTATATGGAGAAGGTAACTGAATAGATCGAAACGCAACGAGTAGATATGGGGGGCACCGTGCGTTAAAATGTTTTCATTCGTTGTTTTAAATATAAATATAATAAAAACATGCATTAAAATTATATATGTTCTATTAGCTAACGCATATGAAAAAATGTTTCAAAAACACCATTGGATCCATTGGATTCAATAGATCGATTTTGCACATTCATGAACTTAAACTGACTTTTTAAGTCTAAAATACGCAGTTTAAGCTAACAATCGCTTTTCGCTATTGTGTTACCTTGATAACGGTCAGACGGAAATGGCCTAAAAAGGAGATTCTATGAACATCTATACCAATCATTTTCTATAAATATCGAGTATCAAAATGAAATATTTGCGAGTATAAATTTTGTCATCAAGGTTTCCGCTACGAAATGAATTAAATTTTTAAGGAGGTAATATTTAACTGAACAAAATACATTCGGTAGGAAATTAATGAGTTCATCATTTAATACTCGTATGAATGAATATACTGCGGTTGAATAATATTACACTTCAATGTGTCTAAATGATTAAAAATAATGATTTATGTATCTTCTTATTACTAATAATAATTATTTATACTCTATACCTTCTCAACTATGTATCAACTACACACTACTGAGATAAAAATTTTCTATCAATAATGGACACAAAATCTGTCCAGTACGTCTTCAACGAAGCAAACTTGCAATTTGAATATAAGATAAAAAAATGGATTTGCGACATTTCATTCATATAAAATTTCCCTACTATTGCTCTATGAATTTCTGAAAATATCTCCAATCTCCTCAATATACAGAATAATCAATTTTCAAGTAACTAATATAAAACTACATGATGCATTTACAGAATTTCATCCAAATTGGATTAATAGTTCACGATATATTATATAAATTTATGCATTATGGAATATATTAACTTAAATAGTTATATCTCGGGAACGACTTGACTGATTTAGTTATAATTTGGATGTGAGTTAAAAAAAATTTCTACATTTATATAACATAAAATTCTCTGTGGCACTAAGCTTACATTATTATTTTTCACGTTTATTAGTTCCAATTTACGATTTTTCTTTAATTTTCTTAAGAAAGGTACAAAAAGTTTACTGTTTTTTTGTATTGGTGTTTGTTAATATATAGGTAATTTTAATGATTTGATAACTTTTTTTTTGAAAATTTGTAATTTCATCCTACAGTTCTTTTAGAACAACAAAACGTTCAATCAATTTTAATGCATATTCTTTCTCTGAATTATTATTGATAGTAAGAGATAGGGTATAACATATTTCCAGGACGTGATATTGCACAATTTGTTCCCTTTGCATTTACACATAATGTGTCAACTTTTAAATTGATATATCACAAAAACCACAAACAATATTAATCATAATAATAAAATTTATTAGCATTTCCATCAAAGTATAAAAAAAATTAACTTTATTCTCGAATAATTTGTAATTGCCTTGCTTTTGATTTTATAGTAAGGCAAAAAAATGTTTATATTTAACTAAAATAAAATGAATAAAACATCTTATACATTCAAGAGGTCTTAAAGAATAATTTGGGAGCGATAATTTATTTAGGATAAGTTTGTGGCATCATAAATATAATTTTTAATTAAAAAATAATAAATTTAAATAATTTAAACTTTCAAATAAAAATATGATTGTAAATATTTGAATTACTGTAGTTGCGCTATTTTGTTCATATAATCGTTGATAGTAGCTCTCAAGCCATAAATTAGATACCTAAGCAAATGAATTGATCGATTACAAAGTGAATTTATTTCATTTCAAATTTGCTTTCGTGGCGAACTAGTAAAATGCTCATGATAATATGGAAGTTTTGGAAAATGAGCACCATTTCTACATTGTTTATGCTAAAATAAATGTATTCCTAGTGCCTAAAAAAACTATCTGGCAAATTGACCAGACGTGTTATAAACTTTTCAGAAGTGTTATGAGCTTCGGTGTGATATATATGTTGTTAAATCCTACACAATTCTTTATAACGGGTCGTAATTTTGAAACGAAAACGATAAAATAAAAACGATAATTATTTGTTTAAAAGACACAACTAAATAAATTTTAAACAGTTATCGTGTATATAATTGTTTTTACTGTTAATTAACGATCCATACATTGAAATTTTAATGGGCTTAAAAATTTTTTCTACTTAATCACAATAAAAATAACTCGATTTATTTTTAAGTACACTACTTATTGTATAAATAAGATATGGGATAGCTAGTTACTTTAGTTTGTTCAATATTATTTCAGTTAGTGTTAATTGCTTTGATAAAATCAAAAATAAATCTCTGTTACCAAGTCTTTCAGTATTTTTTGTTTTTGTTTTTTAATACAGTCAATTAACTGTGTAATGTTTTAAAAAAGTTAAATGTTTCAAACAAAATATAGTTCATGAAATAAATGTTTTTGATAACATAATGGTTTTAAGGTCAATAACTACTTGGCTTGTTACAAGTTTCACAAGTTATGTCATTCTCAATCTATGACAAATGTATGGATTTTTAATAAAGATTTAAATTCTCGAACGTATGAATTGCCCTAAATACTGCGTTGGGCAACCAGATTCCAAACAAATTTTTACTTTCATTTTTAACAAAATGAAGAGAATTAATTTGACGACAAATAATTCGCTTCCTACACTAAAATCGTTTTTGTTTGTGGCAAATAAATTTACTACACTAATTGTTCACTGAATGTCCAATTATTATATTGCCGTCAATTATAAAAAACAATATTTAAAAGTCTTGGAAAATATGTTCAATTCGATCGTTGAACTTATCTTCGCAATCGTGATGATTATTACTGTAGCAAGAAAACGATAAATGCGTTTACACAAATATTTCAATCAGGCACCTTCTTAAGTCAAAAACCATAAAATTTCGATTATATACAGAATTTAAAGTATTTTCAGATATCACTAACCGTAGGTAAACCTTGCCAACTTAGTTTAAATTTAAAAAAATTTGATAAAGTGTTAAAGTTATTTTTGTAGGAAATGAGGATTTTCATAATCTATTAAAACAATAATTGTGTAAATCAGAACGTTTATTTCATAAACAACATACAATTTCTTGCCTTTAATTATTAAGAGATAATGTTAAATTCCGTGACATATTAATTTAGTATACTAAAAAGAAACAAAACACATCGACTGAATTCTTACGATACAACAACAACACTAAATGTGATGTTTGTATCTCAGAAATGTTTGACTTTTTTTTGTTTTTTTTTTTTTTTTTTGGTGTTTTTAAGTGGATTTATGACAGATGTCAAATTTGTTTTATAAATGATATATTTTGTCGAATTGTGACTATATTTAATTTAGATCATTTTTCATTTTAAAACATATGTTTTTAATATGCGTAATAATTATGATAGTCAAATTGATAACACAATTTTTTAAACCAAATTCTGGTGAATATGATTATTTCAGTTTCAGATTCATAAGTTTCTGATTTATTATTAATAAAGATTTTATCATTACTAAATAACTTTTTTTTTTTAATTTCAGATTGCAGTTTTCAAAGAATCGAGCTACTTTAGTTTCGGTAAGAATAATTTTTCTCTTTGTATTTGTGCTTCTACAATATTTTATAGTTTTTCATACATAATTATTTGAAACTAATTGCTTTTTAATAGCAAGTTTTAATTTAATAGCAGTTTTACTACATTTTAATTACCGAAACACAACCAGAAATTATCTAAATTTTAAACTTCTTATCAAAATCGCGTGATTTATTTCAAAGCGTTAGTTAATTCAATGACATGATGGTTTATATAACTTTATTTTCATTACTTCAGCGTACAATTTGAAAGACTGAGTGAACAACATATTTGAAAGGTTATGTTTTTTTGCATGCCGATATTACGTCACCAAGTTGGCAGACTGCGTTTTTACGGGAATGCAAAATGGTTTCAGTAATAATGTAATTTCATGGCAAGAAATCATGTTAATTTTGCAACATATTTTTTAGTGACATTAAATTATAAAATTGAAGTATTTTAGCTACCCTATTGAAAATGATTAATAAATTCTCTTTGAATATATCACAAACACTTTGTACTTATTTAACACATTGATCCAAACATAAAAATAATATGAGATTATATATACCTAATGATTGAAAATTAAAAAATATAATTATGATTGACATTAAAGTTCCTCTCCTTATTGAACTAAAAAAAAATATTCAATTACCGGAAAAATGTTTTAAATTGTTTATTAACGATATAATTAAGGTCGTGTCAAAGTTATTACTTATTACATACAACACATTAAAATGTAATAAAATAATAATGAAGTATGTTTGTACTGTTGTTGTGAGTTGAGTACATGTGGCAATAAATTGACCATCGCAATTAGCCACGCAATGGACTGATGACATATGATTTTGTTTAAATGTGAAATGAAAAATATAACCTTGAATTACGCACATTTGATGTAATACTTGAATAGTTAATAATATTTCATATTCTTTAAACAATTGCGTAAATATTTTATTTTATATCACTGACGATCCTGGATAAGTGAAATATGAGTCGATAAAGAGGTCTTTTATTTGCTTATGGATGCAGAAGTGGCTTTTCTCACCAACAGTGTTTTAATAACATTATTATTTAATTCCACAAATTTGAACAGTATTTCATAAATTGTTCAAACGCAGTTTCTCTATCGACTAGGCTAACTAGCCTATTAACATTTAAATGTCATATTGGTTTATAAAGTATATGAAGCTGAAACGAAATTTTTCGAACGTCATTTTCTCCGAAACGATTGAGCGCTTCATGGGTATTATTGAAAAAGGAAAATCCACTCTATGGGTACAAATAATAAGAGCAATCTCATTACCAAAATATTGTAGACAATCGAATCTAAATTAAAGTTTCACACAAAATTTAAGTCCAAAAACCAAATAGAAGGCGAATAAAAACTGTTTTTCTGGTTTGTGTCTACTATGCTTCCCATGTGACCGTAACGTTATTATATGGGGGTTTGGCGATAACTTGTTAATGAACACCTATTTAGAAATTTCAATTTTATTTATCTAGGATCAATTTTTGACGAAAAAAAAAATGTTTATTATTGTTTGTGTTCATTGGTAAATGTACGTCATCGTATCTATGTAATATGTACATAATCCTGCTCATTCCATCGTTTAGAATCATAATATCGAGAAGGGGGATGAATGACTGACTTCGCGTCGCGCCAACATTAGAGTCATTCAGACGATATAAACACACTGAAATGAATGGAATTGTGTAGACACAAACGAGAGTAATAAACAATATAAAATATATAATAATAACAATCGTTAAGTTTTTAACGTAGTATCGTTCGTTAGTGATCAACGACAAGATTGCATCATATACAGAGTGTTGTTATATGCAGAAATAGGAGACTACAAATTTTTATACAACCTAATCTAGACATCACTCACGCAAGTAGGTAAGCTACTGAGCGTAAATGCCTCCGCGTATATATATGAGAGTAATCAAAATATTGTTATTTCGATGGGATAAAAAATTTTGAATGCGTCATCTACTTGTTATATTCAATTTTTCTATATAAAATGCACTATTAAGTTTTGTGTGTGATTAATTGCAAAAAATACAACAATAAAAACACCATTTCTAACATTTTGTGTCAATTTTTTCAATTCGAAAAATTTATATTGTCCGTTTTTTATACGAAGTATCACACATCAAACTTACTACCTTGTATATAATATAATTGAATACTAAAAGTAAATGACATATTCATGTTTTAAATTGATTATATTTTATTTAATGAAAAACTAAAATAATTATTTTTGTATTTTATATTAATTAAATAATCATTTAAATATCATGTTTTTATTTTTTTGAGTAATATTTTATTATCAAATCAAATTGGTCACTATTTTTTGTAAATTGGACTGTAAAGTGAAGTTATTTATCTAACAAAAATTTTCAATGAAAAACCATACAATTTACAATTACTATTGAAGTAACAATCTGTATTAGAAAACATTATAGAGAAAATCTACAAACAATAATAGCAGTTATAAAAACCGCATAAACATTATATATGTTGTCATATGATAGTTTCATCATATCATCATTCAGCGAGTTTATGTTCTATATGAGATTGTTGACGTTGTTTATCTATTGTTTTCAATTGTTTCAAGTTAACTCTCATTATGTTCTACAAGTTAATAAATAATGTTTCTCTATGATATTTGAATATTCAAAGTAATAATCATTATCTATGATTTATTTTCTATTCTATTTATATTTTTAAATGGTTTCAATTATTTTCCAGAATTTTGTGTACGTGTGTACTGCTTTTAACATTCCGTAACTAAACATTTTGTATTTTTCTAAATCGTTGGAAAGCACACAATAGTTAATCCATTAACGAAAATTAAGATTCCGAATGTGTAAGCACTATAAAAATCTGGTCTACATACTTATGCCCAAACATTTCTCAAACAAATCTATATTTTCCAAAACACATTTGTTCGATGAATTCAAATCTATGGAGTATTAAACTCTTACTTATTGTTAATCGCTACAACATCATTTAATTATGCGAAAACTATTTTTTACCTTGCCAAATCAGTACACATCGCTTCACGCTACGTTTCGCTTATCTTTTACAAAATCTATCGTATATTTGAAATAGATTACTTATTGGATGGTAATAATCATGGTCGATAATAAAAATCCAAAATTATTTTCTCTCCCGTATAGAATCTGAAAAAATAAATAAATAATAAAATTTTATTCGATATCAAACTATTTATAAAATTTTATTGATTAAGTATAATGAAAAGTATTGATTAATTTATTTACGTATTTTATAAATGCTATAAATTTAGTAATAAAAATGAGGTTAATGTCTTTTCTACATTTTTTATTTTTTACTATATAACGAAATTAATTTCTATGACGAATTGGAAAAAAAATATTATTATTGAACTTGGTTACAATCAAGTATGGATAAACCTTTACATAATAAATCAATGAAATTCGTAGAATTTAGGAAAATTACGAGTTTATATTGATATAAAACTTCTGGCTGTTGAGAAATATAAATCTTGGATTTGATGCACAAATAACTAAAAAAATTTCAAATTTGGAATGTACAATATTATTGACATGTAATTATTTGTACGTAAAAATTACAGATCCTATTTATTGTAGACGTGTGCTGCGTTTTCAGGACCCAGAATTGTTACTTAATTTCTATTGATACGGAACACTAATTCTTATAAAATAGAAAAAATTTTGTTGAATGTAAACAAATTCGATATGTAAAACATTAAATAATGTATTTTTTTATGTGATTTTTTATCGTTTGTTATTGTATTACTACTACTATTATGCATTATTATTATTTTTGTGTTCTGTTCTGTGCTCTATAATAAAAATTAACGATTGGTGTTTTGTTATTATATCTGAGAATGTGTATGATTTTTTTTTCTTAATAATTTTTCTAGGCATAATTTTAATTACTTGACCGTACACGAGGTTTAAAAAGTTTGTTATATGTACAACATTAACACAATTTTTTACATTTGATGAGATGCAATCTAGTGCAATAAATGGACCAAAGCTCCCATGCCCTGATGTTTTTTATTTTTGGTTAAAGATTTCATTCGAACAACTCTCTGAAGAAAATTTTACTTCGAGAAATTTTAACTGTTTTATTTAGATTCTCAAATTAGCTGAAAGTAATTCTTTTTCTTTATTATTATTATTATTTTCCACATTTTTAAGCATTGTTATCCACTTTTGAGCTATAAAAATTCCACCCGGATAGATTTTAAGAAGGCGAATTAATAAAAACATTTTAAAAAACGACCTATTTTTCAAAATTTTCATAATAAAACTATATACAAATTTTTAGATGGATATTTATAAATGATATTCAAAAATAAACCACACAAGCTTTCCTGATTATCAAAAAAAATTAATTTTACCTTAAGAACTTTAAATTGATATAGGATGAATTATAATACTTTTTTTAATAAATTATTATTTTTTGCATTAAATAATTGTTGCATTTCGAGTTATACTTGTAATATAATATTTACATAATTTTTTTACGAACACAAAAGCAGACGCAGTTTTTACAACTAATAACTGCCTGTTCTTAAAAATATAAAAATTAATGAGGTGTATTAAATACATATATTTTATAAAAATGGTGAATTCCATATATAAATTTTTATATTGAATATTCTCTGTATATGTTTAATGCTCTCGTATTATCTCAATGCCAAACATCTTATCACAAAGAGATGTGGTATGCGGTTGGTCTTGCAACGTGATGATGCACCTTAAAAATTATTAACTAATTATTAAACAAATTCTTAAAATTTTTTAAAATTTATATGGACGTTTTTTACCATTTTTGGTGTTCATTTCTAAACTTCAAATTTGAAATTAATTTCGAAAAAAGAAAAATCCAATGGATCTCTAATTCAACTTTTAAACAATAAAGGCTTGCAAAAAAATTTAATAATAAAAAATATTAAAAAAATAAAAATAAATTTCGTTTGAAACATTTTTTCGTAAATTGTTTGGTTTCTAATAATACAATTATAATATATATTTTTATTATATATCTATGTATAACTGTATGAACTAAGTACTTACTCAATGTAATGTAGTAATGCTAATGATTATAAATAGTTCAACATTAATACTTTAGTGATTGTACATTTATAGTATGCAATAAATCGGATAAACAATGAAACACAATTGCTTAATTTTATCTTATAATTATAAATAAATATATTAATAAAAATTTAATGATCATGTCGTTACATAATAAACCATACGGATAAACAATTAACACTGTTAGTTGTTATCTCCATATATTTCTTTTATTAAGGTAAAAAAATGCTATGTATGTGACGTGACGACAATGTTGATTTTTCACAGGTTTCATTGAAATACATGTTTTTAATATTTTGTTTAATTAAGATATTATTAAAAGGAAATAAAAATAAAAAAACATTTCATAATAATGAGACTATAAAATTTCTGCTATAATCACATTTATGAAAGATTAAATTATTTGGTTAATTATCTTTTCTGTTGTTTTATTTTGTAATAACAAACAGGATGCTTATAATATAATTATAACATTAAATTTATGACGGGTAGGCTAGTCTCTTCTTTTATTCGATACTTAAATATGTAACGATAATACCTATAACCGGATATTAAACTGAAATTGAGAATGATTATTTGTTCCGATTTATTGATTTTTCTTTTAAATAATAGTTAAATCCAAAATTTTCAAAATAACCTATTGTTTTATTTAACATATTTTAGTTATTGTAATTATACCAAACACAAGCATTGTTTTCAATGAATAATTAAAGTCAATTTTGTAATAATTTTAAAACAAAATCAAATTGAATTATTTGCATAAACAATAACGTAAAGAAAATTACATAAATATATTATTTTTATTTGTCTAATAATTTTTAGCCATTTTCATTATTTCTGTTGAAAATTTTATACTAAGCGTAGAATTCATTTTAGTAATTTAAAAATTTTATTATTGTTACAGATTTTCAATTTGACGACAACCAAGTGATTTCCTGCATCATCAACACTGCACAAAACGACTCTTCCGGTATCACAACCAAAAATCAACATAAAAATATCCTCTGTTAATCGACGAATATTAGTGGAGTGAGTTATTTTTAAAAAGAAGTGAAAAAATGTCTTATTTCTTGAAAAAATATACAAATATATAAAAATAGATTTAAAAAAACACTATTAAAATGTCAGCTAAGGCATTAAACGAATAATACGAAAATTTGTCGATAAATTACGTGCGTTCTAAAAACCAAACCCTTTTATAAAAACAATTAATCATGTTACTTAAAACTAAACGAAAAACGTTTACATGGCAATATTACGCAGCGATTTGTTTAATATTATGTGCGCGAAATGTTCTTAGTGAACATGGGGCCAGTTCGTTGTCCTCATCATCCGGTGGCAGTGGGCTATCTGGTTCAGGCGTAGGATTATTGTCACCAATTGAACAAACAAATCAACCGCGATGTGAAGAAATTACTATTCCAATGTGTCGTGGTATTGGCTATAATGTCACCTATATGCCTAATGATTTAAATCATGAATCGCAAGAAGAGGCCGGTTTAGAAGTTCATCAATTTTGGCCATTAGTAGAAATCAATTGCTCACCAGATTTAAAATTTTTTCTTTGCTCAATTTACGCTCCTATATGTATTGAAGAGTACCATAAACCGTTACGTTCATGTCGGAGCGTATGTGAACGTGCCAAACAAGGTTGTGAACCAATCATGGAGCAGTATTCATTTAAATGGCCTGAACGTATGAATTGTAATTTATTCCCAGTACATGGGGATTCTGATCAATTATGTATGGATAATAAAAGTGAATCTGAAGCAAAAGCACCACCACCAAGGCCTACACGTAGACCTGTATCTGGCTCATCGGGATCAACATATTGCAAAGGTAAAAATTCAAAAAACTGCCGAGACACCCCAGGGGAAAAAATAAACAGCGCAAAGGGGGGATCATGCGCTTGCACTTGCCGCAATCCTCTAATTCCACTGGGGAAGGAATCACTACTGTACAACCGAAGTGCCGTGGGAAACGTCGCAAATTGCGCGTATCCATGCAAGGGGGCGTTCTTCACCACCGAAGAAAAGGAATTCGCCAACGTATGGATCACACTATGGTCGGGACTATGCGCAGCGTCAACATTAATGACACTCACAACATTCTTGATCGACACAGAAAGATTCAAATACCCTGAACGACCGATTATATTCTTGTCGGCATGCTATTTTTTGGTGTCCTGTGGGTATTTAGTACGTGTTTTTATGGGCCATGAAGAAATTGCTTGTGATGGTAAATCAATCAAATATTCAACAACTGGACCCAGTTCTTGTACACTTGTGTTTTTACTAGTATATTTCTTTGGTATGGCATCATCGATTTGGTGGGTGGTTTTATCATTTACATGGTTTTTGGCTGCCGGTTTAAAATGGGGCAACGAAGCAATATCAAATTATGCACAATATTTTCATTTAGCCGCATGGCTCATACCAACAATACAAACTGTAGCAGTAATTCATGGCCAAGCTGTAGATGGAGATCCCGTCTCTGGTATATGTTATGTGGGAAACATGAACATTGAAGCATTACGCTCGTATGTCTTAATACCATTGTTAGCGTATTTATTATTAGGAACCACATTTTTATTGGCTGGTTTTGTATCATTATTCCGAATTCGGTCTGTAATTAAACGACAAGGTGGAGCTGGAGCGGGTACAAAAGCTGATAAATTAGAAAAATTAATGATCCGTATTGGCATATTTAGTGTTTTATACACAGTACCAGCCACAATTGTAATTGGATGTTACCTATACGAAGCTGCGTTACACAAAGAATGGCTAACATCATTAACATGTCCATGTCGACAACGTGTAAAACCATTATACTCAGTGGTAATGCTAAAATATTTTATGGCACTAGCGGTTGGAATTACATCGGGTGTGTGGATATGGAGTGGTAAAACATTAGATTCATGGCGACGATTTTGGCGACGTTTATTTGGTGTCAATACACGCGATCAATCTGGTGCAGCTGCTGTACTTATAAAACCACGACCACCACCAGGATATCCAATTTTACCACCACCAAGTGGTAGTGTTGCATCCGCGAGCCAACATCATTTACATCATCACGTATTAAAGCAACCTCCATTAAGTCACGTATGACAACAAGAAGATGGTGCCACTGTTGTTGTGGCTCTACCACCAGGTGGACCTGGTAGCACTGCTCCAGCTCTAAGTAATTATGGTCCAATATAAGACGTATGTGTAACGGGCTCGAATATAATAATAATATATTTGATGTGTGTTTTTCAATGTCGTAAGTACCATTATTCTTTCATGTTGTGTGTATAAAATGAAAATTAAAAATACTCGTGGATAATAAGAAAATGTGTGAGACCAAAAAATTTTTAACTTATAAACACTTTTTTAAAAACTCTTTGTTTTTACTAAATCTAGTCGCCAGAATATTGAACACTGAATGTGAAATTGTAAATATATTATAAACGAAGGAAAACCCCGTCATTTTTTAAAAAAACTATTTACAAACAAAAAATAGTGTTAAACTTGTTTTAATGACGGGGGCGGCCTAATAAAAATTTTGAAACTAACAAACGTGCAGTGAAATTTCAAAAAAAAAAAAATAACCATATACGTAATAAATAAATTGATGCTATTTGTTAAAAATTATATAATAAATGTTTACTGTCAAAAAATTAAAGACTATTTTACAAAAATTTTTGTAAATATATTTTTTATTTTAAAATCGATAACACGTCATATTTTAATTCTTTCATATTTTTTTTCTTTGTTTTTTGTTTTTTTAATGCAACTGTGATACCATAATATTTTTGTTTTTTGCATTAAACATATTTTTTAAAATTATTTTTCAAAAATTTTAATAGTTATCGTGAACAATTATTACTGAGAGACACCCTGACGTAACGTAACGTAATTACTGATCTAAACCGATCAACAAAGTTAAGCAACATTATACACAGTTAGTACTTGGATGTGTGACCACATAGAATTGCTGTGTGATGTTGTTGTATAGAATATATCCCCAATGTAGTCACTATAGGCCTAAGTTGTTGAAAAGTGACTTAAATTAAAAAAAAAAACTATTACTGGCTGTTTGCACACATTGCTGAGCGAATGTAAACGTATAGATAGATAGTTCTAACCTATTTTTCAAAGCTCATTTAAAATGAACTACAACCGTCTTAGGAAAAATGATGAGTAAGGCAGATACGTGCATGTATCTCTCTCTTACTTCTATTTTCTTTAAGATAGTAGACGTATTTTTAAAATTACGGATATATTTCGTTCTGTGGGGGGCGGGGCGAATATCGTGCCACGTGCTTGTAAGTATATCTGAGAAAAGTTGAATAAAAATTTCGAAATTAAATTATAAACGTAAATTCGTGGATTTCCGTCTTGAATTTTCACCTATTTTAAGACTAGTTTGAGCTTTGTTCGTAAAACATTCTGGATACTACACTTTTGTTTTACATAATCCATAATCACAAAATGGAATCTTCCATACCAATCTAAATCTGGAAAATAACGGTAAATAATCCTAAGATTTGAAATGATTATACACGATAACTATTGTAATCATAAAAGTTTAAAAATAAATTTTAAGGTTTTATTTTAAAAAATTATGATTTTTTTTTGGTTTGTAACCGAAAAAATTTTACTTTAAGTTAAAAATTTTCATTTTTATGTTAAAATTGAAAAAAATAGTCTTTAATGAATTTATTTAAAAAAAGAAAAATTCACTTGTAAATAATTGTAAAATTTTTATTTTTAGTTCTAAAAAAAAAAACATTGTATAATACATTAAAAAAATTTATCTTACAGGGCTATAAAAAAAAATAATATTTTATGTAAAGTTCTTTTTTTTTTATTTTACACAACAAATTTTTAGGCGTTCGTAACTGTTCGATGTTATTTGTAAATACATTTCTAGAACCAATTCATAGAGAGCCCTTTTTTTTGAATTGTTATTTTTTTAGGATGATTAGTTCAATAAGAGATGATTGAATAACTATAAAAGTAACAAGTTGATAATCGTCAATTTGCGAAAACCATAAGTGATATCACTTTACGCCATTGAAAAGTGTCTAGAATTATATTTACATATGATATCAAATGACGATCGATCGCCAAAACGATAGAAAAAGAAAACCATTAAAATTTAAATGATGATAATAAGACTCGTAATATTTAAAAATAAGAAAACTGTTTCTTCTCTACAATATTATATTATACTCGATATAGTTTATAGATTTTTTAGAAGGATATATTGAAAACATTGTGTACATAATTTTCAGTTGTTTTAAAAGAAAATACAATCAATAAAATAAATAAAATCGTGAAAAGAAAATGTGATCTTTTTTGTATCCAAGAAAATGAAAAAATGAGCACGCTAAGAAAAAAAATTTATATACATTTTTACGAAATTTTTTTAGAAAACATATCATATACATTGATGAAAAAACTTGTTTTGTACTTGCCATATACATATACAATTAATTTTTAAGGCTATGCACAAATTCCACTAACTCTGGCCCAATGTATGATTTGATGTACAATCATAAGTTAAAAATAAATTTTGATCTGATATTTAAAACAAAAAGAAAAAAGAATAAAATAAACAATCCAAGGAAAATGGATAATCGTCGATTTTTATAGCATCTGATTTATCAATTTTTATCGAGAAGATTTCAAGATATATGATTTTAAATGCTGCATTAAGCCAAAGAGTATAAACACGCATAGACACTCATTAGTCCAAATTTTTTGGGTATTCAAAAAATCCTGACCACCAGTCGTTTCTCGCTGTTCAATGGCTTTGATAAAATACATGCAATAATGAATTAGAAAACTGATTAATTGTTATGTGTATATCATCTATACATGTGTTTTTTCTATAGCTACCTGGTAGTCAGGGTAAGTACTAAATAATTTTTTGAATACACAAAAATTTGACTTATGAGATTCTATGGTCGGCCAACTGTATTCTTTGATTAAACTAAAGTACCATCTACTTAGCATTCTTACAAAATATAGGCTGATGATATTGAGACCTTTAGCAAAAAAATTTTCGAAATTCTGTTTTTATATTTACTTTCCATTGTTCTAGAAGGTATAATCGACAAAAACGATTGACTGAAATCATTCATTTTTCTTAGCCCGATTTTTTTTTATCAGAAAGCTTATAGATTTAATGTGACAGCAAAATTTTATGAAATGAACGCTATAAACTAATTTTTTGGAACTACGTCAAGTGCCAACGAATATAACGTTTTTTAAAAATTTAAATGAACTACCGTTTTTTATACGCACAAAATATAAATAAAAAAATACGATCGAATTGGTTAAAGTTTTTGAACCAATTTCTTAATAAATAATAGATCGAATTTTTTAACAAATGATTGTACCATTTTTTTGTTTTTTTAAAATAAAATTAACGAAAAAATCAAATAAGTAAAATAACATATATATAAATAACACAGCTAAAAAAATCAAATAAACAATCCACTAATTTTTAAACGAAATGTAAAAACTAAGAAATATTTTAGTAAAAAAAATAAAACGTATTTACTAATAATATTGAAAATTAATTTTAAAAAGAAAAATAATGTGTCCTCGTTGTGTCATTTAGTTATTATGTAGAATGAAAAATGATCGATAAAACAAATTATGTAGTAAAAAAAAAATCATTTAAAAATAATATTAAAAAAATAAAAAATTTTGTTTTAGTCAAGAAAAAAGGATTACCAAAAAATATTTACAATTATTATTGATTATCTCTTTTTATTACATACAAAAAAAAAACTATATACTACATACACACTGTGTCTCTCTCTTTCTCTCTATCTCCTTTTTAATTAATATAAATGAACATAAAAAATATATTATTAAAATAAAACAAAAATTTGTGTATAAATAAATATTTAATCCAATTTTTTTATAAAGAATTTCACTAACCAATTTCAAAAAACATGTATTATTATGCGCATGCACTTACAGTCTTGGTCATTTCTTGTTTTTTAAATTTAATTGAAAAATGGTAAGCAGTTCATAAATTTTATTACAAAATTTACATAGAAATTTGTACAGTAACAGACGATTAATTAGGGGTTGTTCATAGCAATAGAATTGTTTCTTCTTTTTTTTTGAGGTTGGTTAAGACTGGCATCTCTAATAATAAAAATAATAAAAAATAAATAAAATAATGCAAAAAAAAAAATAATAATAATTAAAATCGGTTATATATTGTATAAAAATATCCATTGTATACGATTTTATTACAATTATATTTTATTGTTTAAATTATTCATAATAATGTTTTTTTTTTTTTTCATTTTTCCCCTAAAGGTGTTTTTAATCTTTCTTCTTTATTTGAAAATATTCATTAGCCATTGCTTACATCATTTAATTATAATTATAGATTCAGAACACATTTTTATTCGATGTTTGGCTGTATATTGCATTTCTGGCGTGTGCCTAAATTCGCTTAAACATGCCTCAAAACTCCAAAGTGAATTAAAAAACACTATTGACAGGCATGTTTGTGACTTTGTCAGAATAAATGCATATAACATGAGAAACGTATAAAACATGAGATAAGTATTAAGAAAATAAAAGCGACATTTGTTCTCTAATTGAACATACACATAGGTACTAACTACACTTCTTCTTTCAGCAATCTATTAAACAATAATTCAATTGAAAATAACAGAAGTTCAATATTTATTTATCACTTCAAATAAATTGAAATAAATAAATACGATATTACATTCATTAGACAAAATAAACAGAACTGTATTTTTTTTATTCATAATAAAAATCTTATTTTCATGTATTGTTAATTTGACAGTGATGTTCAAAACTGTAAGTATTGAGTCATCTGTGTAATGGAGTTATTAAAAATTGATTCTAGGTAAGTATACGATCAGTAAAGAATAGAAACTGGTTATAATAACATTTAAGTGACCACATAATTCGGATACTATATCTTATAGTCGTTTGAATCAATTTACCTTATAGCATTTTAGTTTCTCCACTTTTAAGTTCATTGTGATTTTGGATTCGATTTTTTACGTTCAAGAAGTTTTTATTTTTACTTCTAAGTATTCTACACTATACAACCACGAAAAATTTATCATTTAACTGAACTTTATTGACTAAAATTATGTTTTACCCCCTTAATCCCTAAGGCTTTACTTTTTTCAATTTTATTCGATATCAGTTCGAAGGTTTTTATGATGGTTCACTTTACTGAACCTAACGCAAAAGAATTATTAAAATCGGTCCATAAACAAAGACTTTATCCGCGAACAAGAATTCATTAGAATAAGATTAAAAATAACAAATAATATTTGATATTGTTCAAAATTGACACTTGGTCGTTATAGCCGATTTATTTCAAAACAGTTCGTCGCTTTAGACGATAAGTCGTTCTATCCGAAATTGTTAAAACCAGCCTCTTAACATATGTGTTTATATGATATGAATGTCCCAAAAATGATCGATACAAAATATAAAATATCTGCAAGATGGGTGTTGAATTTGCTCGCAGCTAAGAACAAACCGCTAAATTTTTCAATGACTAAAATTGAGGAATTGAAGTTTAAATTGATAGACCATCCGCTGTATTTACCAGATCTCCAAATTACTTCTTTGTATTTAAAATTAAAAAAAAAAAATGGACAACGGTTTACATGAAATGGCGAGGTCGTCGCACACACAAAAAGGTTAAAGTTGTAGGAAAGTTTATTGAACTACAGAAAAATAAAAAATTTAAACAAAAAAAAAAATTGTTTTCTTCGAAAACTTAATGAACTGACCTGTATTACAATAATAAAGACAAGAGTATAATTTTTTTTAGTAATTTTCTTTTTCATATAAACGATATATGAATTTCACACCTGAAGTTCAAATTTTGAAGTGTATAGTACCCAGGGTTTGTGTTTTTGTAATATGATATAAGGTGAGTGAGAGCATAATAAATAAAATATTTTTCTTCAATGAGCACCTGATTTAACTTTTGCTTCAGTGCTAACACCTTTTCATTCAAGAAATTTATTATACATAAAATAAATATTCTTGTAATTCAACAATTTTACAGCATCTTTATATCATAATAATAATACATTAGAGTGGGTGGCCTTATTACTTAATGGTTATTTTTATTTTTGCAAAAATAAATGTTTATTGAAATGTACTTTTATAATAATAATTATTATTATCATACACTTAAGGTTATTATAAGTCACTTGTAAAACAGTAAATACGCTACTCTTATACTCAAACAAATAACACACTTAAACATGGTTCAAAAATATACATATTATCATCTTAACTATCATTGGTTGTGATGGGTTAAAAGTTTAATCTTTTTTTATCTTACATAAAAAATTTAAAAATTATTTTCATTACTTAGTGAAACAGTAAACATCGAGGACGTTCTCAAGAAAAAATCAGTTTTCTTGTAGAATCTTTAAGAAAATTTAAATGCAGATACTTAAAAATTTAAATGTAGATACTTAAAAATTTAAATGTAGATACTGTCCTATCTAAACGTCGAAAAAAATTATTTTATACTTTGCGCCACTAATTTTTGAAATATTGTCTATTAAATATTGCATATTTAATAAGCAGTTAAAATTGATAGAATAAATTGCCACCCGGTATTTCGATTTAAACCAAAGTCTTTGCGGCACAACTAACGGTGATATGAAGACAGAATTGCAAATTTGGTGAATTCAGAATAAAGGACTCAAAAACTATCCAATCTTAAAATACATCTTCTTTTTGTAATTTTGGTCTAGAAAATCAAAATTGCATTGAAGAATATTTTATTAAATTTTTTGATAAAATTTTGATATTTTTATAATTTTTAATTCGTCCTTTATAGACCAAATATAACATTCCAAGAAATTTAAATACAATAATAATCAAAATGGATATTCATAATGGAAGTGACCTGCACGTGTAAATTACAATAAATATATTAATTTTATTCAAGAATATTTTATACGCTTTTCAATAAGGTGAAATCACATACAAGATTTTAATTGATTTAATTGTAAAATCAATAATAATTAACTCTAATTATTGTGAAACGTTATTGGTTGGTATTAAATTAACTCACGTATAAAAGTATCCACTTGAATAACATTAATTTTTATGATAATGTCTTATTTGCATGCCATATTCTACTAGGTATTATTTATAATCAAGAACATAAATTACTAACAATATGTTATTGGTTTAAAAATGGCAAGTGTAGTCAAACAATATTAACACTAAATAGTCGAATAAATGGAATGAAAATGGATATAAAAGTGTTGTGATAGTTTTGTACCCCAATATCTCCAGTTCGAATAGAAATAGACAGTTCGTTTATGTTTAAGAACAGTCAGTTACCAAAGACCTATCATTTGAACTACTAAACAGACAAATTGGATGAATTAGAGATTGTTGAGAGCATAACACACACTCATCACCTTTTTCGTGCAAATTGAATGGATTAATCAAGTCTGAGAATGCCAACGTTATTTAGAATTTCAGATTTAAAAATTTAAGCTGTTATATTATGATCAACAATTAATTGTGTGGAGCAGCACAGGAAAAGTAATTTTATAAGGAAAAAATATAAAATTTGTTCATTTGTCGATAAAATTTCCTCTACATGCTTTGAAATATTTTGGAATCTACATATTTTCATATGAATTTTTTCATATTAGCTATGTAATTTTGATTATAATTTGATTTTATTCAAAATAACAAAACTATTTTGAGAATAAAAATAAGCATTTTTTTTGGATCTGATTACAATAATTATATAGAAAAGGGAAATAGGCTTAATTGCAACACAACTTTAAAACAACAATTCCGAATTAAATTCATTTGAATAATTTTAAATAGAATTAGAAAGCTTTCGTAAGAGAATTTGCAAAATTTTTCTTTACAAGAGCACAAAACAAGATGATTAAATCCAGCCACCAAGTATTCACATTCGTATTCACATGCATAGTTTACTAAAATGCTATGCTAATAAATACTTCAATAATGAGTAAATATGGTATATGTAGTGGTACTGTCAAGACAGGAAACTATTAATGACATTTGCATGCGTGATTCAAATGTCAACAAATAAAATACAACAAACAGAATGCAAAAGAAATAATTTAAGTAGAAAAACACATCAATAATTTTAAAAACAAGTCTGTCTTATGTGTGACTAACTTCTGACATATTAAATAAATTATTATTAATTAATTATCTGTCTTATTAATTAATCAATCTTTACATGTATTAATAATGTATGGTTGTGTTATTCATTATTTAACTACCATCATTATTATTTACTTGTATCAAATAGATGAGTACGTATTTAGACCTAGCGCGTGTGGCACAGCGCAAATTGACATCAATTTTTTTGTAGCATACACAAATGAATGGTTCAGCGCAAATTGATGTCACGACGCTATGCAGCATGACTGGGAAGACGTAAGTATTTTTTTTTTTTAGTTTATTGTTTCAGAAAATACATTAATTTACTGAGTGATTAATATTCCAACCAAATTTCGTCCAAATCGAGCAAAGCGTTCGAAAATTACAACAGGGCAAACATAGATAAATAGATTGATATAGAGAAACAAAATGCAAAATTGTCTAGTTATACCATAGACCTTACCTCATTCGGTCAATAATATACACTAAATTAAATCATAACTATATACGTTAATTATCCGATTTTAATTTATGAAAATTAACATAACTACGAAAAATTGTTTCAATCAATATTTTAGTTTACATTCAAATAATCAAATACACGATATATAAGAAATAAACTCCAACAAGTTCAATTCTCAATAAAAGAAAAAGGGAAATAAAATGATATTCAATCTACCCGCACCGGGCATTAATAAATAAAAATAGCCAATAATAAATTACATACAATCATAATACACAACCAATATTGACTGAACTTTTGTGTACTGAGAGTCACCACTTATGGTTATTGTGTTTACGTCTTTATACACAGCAATTCTATGTGGTCACCCATCCAAGTACTAAGTATGTATAACCTTGCTTAACTTTGTTGATCGGTTGAGATCAGTTATTACGTTACGTCAGTGGGGGGAGGGGCTGTCAATGGACTTATTTTTTTCAATCTCGAACTTTCCTTTTTAGGTCTTGTTATAGCACCAAAATTTCAACTCGCCGCTATAATGTTTTGATTTTGTGTTGTCTAAATGACGGATGGACAGACAAACGAAAATGGACTAATTAGGCGATTCTATGAACACGTATACTAAAATTTAGTATAAGTAAGTGTGTTCAATATTTGCGGGCGTTATAAATATACTCTGACATATTCTATATATGTAGAGTACAATAATATTATTGGTTTAATCTGTCGAATAGTTTCTTATGTGGTTTTTTCCAAGACTTGTTTCTATGCTGTGTTTCATTTTTCGTTTACAAGAAAAAACCGAGACGCAATCCTGCACTTTTTATTTCTATATATACCTATAATAATATATTGGAAAGTATTGATTAGATTTGTATTTTTAATAAAATTTTACAGTGGCGTGAACCCAATTAACCTTTACGAATGCACACACATGGAGAATGTGTATTATATTTATATATGTACACACCATTTCCTTCACTTAGGTGGCAAAGGATGTGTTGTAAGCATAAATTGATTAAGGCAAATAAACATTTTACTACACATCGATCATAGTGGTAAAATAAGTGATCTGGATGCAGTCCACTTCGCATACAAGACTTCTTTACGGAAGAAAGAATAACAAGAATTGAAACAAATGCATACAATTTGTATTTTTATCAGGACTGAGTTATCTTAATATCTAAATATAAGTCACACATAATTTCGAGTGTGTAACGAACGGCAAAATACCTCAAGCAAGAGAAACTATAATTTTGGAAATTTATTATATATAACGTAGTCCCTGGTGGACTAATTTGATCTAAAAATACAGTAAATATACTGAATGTGATGAATGCGTCTAACAAATTTCATCAAAACCGAATCAATATGCAACAATACAAATCCATATAGTGAAAACATAAGCATGATATGTTTTTGAAAAAGAATAAAAAAATTTAATGAAATTTATAGTATATAATAGTCATTCGATTATTTGTCTTAAATTAACTGACCCTCTCCATTATATGAAGGTATCCAATAAATAAATAAACATTTGCTTATAAAATTATTCGTTGCCAATAATATGAATTTTTTATATTTTTGCAATATTCTCAATTCATTTTGTATTTGTTACCACCCAGTTCTAAAAAAACTATTTCTAGAAAAAGATTTTAAATTACTTTATTTACAATGTTAGAAAGATTTAATGTAATAAAAGTGGAAGTTTAAGTATTAGTAATTCAAAATAGAGTTTTAATACAAAATTGGTTTATTTTTCTGAATATTATTTATTTGTTTACAAAGTAGAAAATAAGTAAAGATTTCTAGTTTAAAAGTAGTTCATAATTTATCTCAGAGTTCAAAGTTGCCACATGGATAAGCAGATTTCAATGATTGCAAGTTGCTTAAAATTATTCATTAGATTTTCAATGTTATTTTAAAAGTTACATATCCCATATGCACTACAAGCCAGCTCAGTAATAAATTTATTTATATTTATTTTGCGAAAGTGTTTTTGAATACACTGTTTAGTTTTATATTGATCGTTTGTAATTCTATATTTGATCAAATTCTTTTATTATTTATCCACTTACTATTTATTTAATTCAAGAAATACAATAAATTTAATATCGTAAAAACAATTTTCATTTATCTCTTTCATATTTTAAATCGATTTCAATATTGATATTAAATTAGCCATAAATGTTTCTTTTTTTCTGTCATTTTATAGTCAGAAAATATCGTACCATTACACGAAATCAAAATCAAAGGACCAAGTATATAAAGGCGCATTCTCACGAATAAAGATTAGTAGACCGCTTATAGTTGATCAAAAAAGCCTTGAATAAGACTTGAATCATTTGTTGTTCATATATTTCAATAGAAATTGATTTGACTAAAAAAACAAAAGACACAAAATACTATCAAATGAACTTGCCAAATTGAACTCATTTCACACGTTTCAAGACAGGTTTCAATTTGAAAACTGAGTCAATCTTTTATTGATCCACCAAAAACTTGATCAACTTTATTGAAACAAGGGTTCTCAATGGAAATTTCATTGTACTTTCATTGATCTACAGAAAATCGGTCAACAGAACTTGATTCGGTGAGAACACGCCTTGAGGTCAATTAAAATATTTGAATGTTGAAAATGTCAAATATCAAGTAAAGTTTACGACATTGTTCTGCGAAATTCCTCTCTCTTTGTCTCCACGTCTACGAAAACAACATCTAGTAGAGCATTTTATAAAAACAAAAAGAGATTTTAGTGTTGTTTAGGGATTATTATTTTTTTATTGTTGTATTTCATACAAAGACTTAATGACTACGACAATTATTAGCCATTTCTTTTTCGTTTTGATATTCTTACAAATTATACTATAAAAAATGAAAATTACTTTTAAAAACAATATTATTTTTTATGATAAATTTACAAAAAATGTTTGTATTATTTTTAAAAACTTTATTCAAAGTAAAATAATAGATTGATTCAGTGTCGGTCGCATTTTGTTCATGACTTTAATCCATACTTGGATATTCTTGTCTTCAAATGTATAACATTGATATAAAAATGTTAAAATTCAATTACCTGTAGGTATGTTACTCAACATAATCTATAAATTAGAAATAGAGAAAAATCCAGGGCCTGTCAAACTAACATTGCATTATAATCGTTAAAATTTTTTTATATAGGTATTTCTGGAAATATGGGGAAAGTATATGCCTAGCAAGGATGTTTTCCTAGAATGTTTACCCAACCATTTGTTTTACCAGCCCATCACCACAATTCATTTTTGTTAGAACGGCGCGATCAACCTCGTAGCCTGTGTGCATTTCATTTAATGGACGTCATGGATAATAAATTCTTCATTGATGTTGTCTTCGGGAGGGAAGGGTAGAAAAAAAGGTTAAATAAAAAATGTTTTACGATTGTTCTAAAGAGGTAGGTGTTAGAAATAAACAAAAAAAAAAGTTTTTAATAAAGGTGTAGAACATTGTAGAAATTTACGTATATAAAGTACTTTGTGTTTCTAGGCACTTAGTTTTATTTTTTTCGTCCGCTCTATCTCGAAGGCAGAAAAAATGCAGTCTTAATATTATTTTTAATAAAAGTCTTTGAATATACTGCTAATATATTCTCACATATTTCATTGCTCTTACCACATTCTTAATTTTCATCAAATGCTGCGGCCATACAACTAAAAGAAATTTTGATTTTTTTCCAATAGTTTAATGAGCTAAGGACCATTCCAGTTTGAAAGTTATTGTGGTCTCTTCTAACATACAGGTAGAGGTTTTAAACTAATGCCATCAATCTGCTGAGGACAGAAAAATATTAAAATTTTTTTTATTAATAATGTGTTACTTTCCAGAAATAGGATTTTTCTGCTTCTTAACAAAAACGTCAATTGAAATTTATTTGTAAAAAAAAGAAAAGATTTAAAAAGGGATCAAACATTTTTCAAAACAAACTGAATATGGAATTAACATAAAATTATAGAACACGCCACTGTCACTGTTACGATAACAAAAGAGACTGAGATTTACTCATCTATTCAATTGTTTAAATACACCTCAAAAAAATAAAAAAATAAAAACACATATATATGCCTACATTATACACACATACAAAGAGTCATTTTAAAATTTAGAGCATGCTTTGGAGGTACTCAAGTGTGTAAAAACTGCGGTCTGTCAATGGAATTGTAAATAGCTTAAAATTTTTTCGAAATATGCTTCATTTTCCAGCTATGTACGATTTATAAACAAGATCGATTTACTTTTAAGTAAAAATACGGCATTGTAAATTATTTAATAGGAACAAATTTAACTTCTACTAATTATTTTGAAAAAATTATCGTTTTCATAATATAAACGTTTTGCGTGTTATAAGTTCAAAAAAGAGCTACTATAAAATCACAATTCTATGAAGAGTTAAACCGAGTTCAACTTTTTTTAAACATGACCTGTTTTTGGATCTTAAATCATTACAAAACTGTATATTTTAGTCCATTTTACATAAAGTAATCATTTAAATGACTCAAAACCTCATTGTCCATCGAAAAATGAGGAAGAGGTTGTAAAAACATTGATCCAATAACATCTGAATCCTTAATATCTAAAGTATTCCTATCACAATTCCTTTGACAGAATCCAGTGTTCGATTTTTGTATAATTAAGTACCTCTAGATCCTGATCCAATTCTCCAAACTCTAAAAATAAAAACTGCAGTAAAATATCGAGTGATGATATGGTAAGGATATATCAAAGGACTCACTGTTTGGTTTATATATTAAAATATGTAAATGTTCATCGTTCAATTTATCCCTTTTCAATGCACGTTTTTACCAAACAGTAATAGTTAAGTCCTTTAAAAATGCATAATGAATATAAATATATATATAATATAAATATATATATATAAATAATTTATGTACTACTGATTCAAAGATACTTAAAAATATGTTTTAAAATAGCGATGGGCTGGCTGTATGCTGTGATTCAAATTTAAAATATTTCCATTACGGTTACAGTAAAATTTCTCTTCAGATTCAATTTTTTTAAATAATCTTATCAAAAAGATTGAATTCAAAATCAAGAAAATTCCTTCTTTAAAAAAAAAGTTTTAATTTATAAAAACAAAATTTCTTTATTTTTATATTTCAACCTAAATTCATCCCTTTTATATACTAGAAAAATTATCGTCAAGATATATGTACAAAAAATTATTTCTTTTTACAACAACACACACTTAAAATACAAGGTATTTCAAAATAAATTTTTTTAACTTTGCAGGTATTTTCCTTCTAGATATTTTACTAGTACTATGATCTGCTAAATCTCTATGGCTGGATTGCACCATTCCACTAACCTAGAGTTACCTCTAGACTTGAGTTATTTCAATTGAAAATTTTATTAACTGCGGTTAGCGATAACTCTAGGTTAGAACGAATGGTGAAAACCAAGCCATCCTAAGTCTTTTTATGTAAAGAACAACCTTATACGCCCGCTTCGCATGGCAGTTTAAGGTTTCTACACATTTTCCTTCAATTCTGTTAAAGAATGTTCATGCAAACGAGTTTGAAGTAGATTGGACTAAGGAATCACGTTGTCCCATGCAAAATTTGTCCCCGATTTTTAAACCCCTTAGGAGAAATTTCCCCGTTTTTTCAGAAAATCCTTTCTTATCAGATGTCTACGTCATGCAAACACATCCTTCAAGTTTCAGGTCTCTACTATCAACAGTTTATGCTGTGTTTGATTACGAAGAAGTTCAATATTCAATGATTATAGTCCAAGTGCACTCTAAAGTAAGGTACAATATTGAATAAAAAACCTATTTTTTTAAACACTCTGTGTTTTGTTATACATAGAAAAATATTACATCATATATGGATTCTTATAGGTAAATCAAGTGTCTGAACACTTTAAAAACACTTAAATCCTCGACTGAAATAAATTATTTAAAATGTGGGCAGAAAGAGAGAATCATTCTTGTACTTATTCTTCTCGTCCCCTACAATGTTATAAAACGACCGTCAGTCCATTCATATCACTTGCCTCAGCTCATGTTCATATTTTTGCTCTAAACATTCACGAGAATATTAAAATTTGGAGTGCAATATTTTTTTGCATACCTATACAAATTTTGAAAGTATTTCTTAGGAAATTATTATTTTCGGATAAAACAATTGAAAATAATTGTAAATACCCTTAAAAAATTTCTGGCCATCAATCAATATCTGGTTAATTTGAGTTAAGCTCGTTAAAAATGTATGTATTTATTGATGATTGGAGAAATATGTATGCACTCTTCTGGCCATCTGCATCACAATTTTTTGGGTTGATGTATCTCTCTCTGTCAAATATTATTTGCCCACATTATGCACATAAATACGGACGTTTACTGTTTCACTCCAGAGATAATAATATTTGTCGCACAATAACTTGAGTTCAAATTTTTGTCAAAAGCAATTCTTGCTTTAATTTGCAAAAGGAATAAAAATTGATGACTTTTAAATAAAAGTTATTTCCACCCGCCAGCCATTGTTTGTCAATTTGAAATTTTCCATTTATTTATAATTAATTCCAAAGAAATGTTTATTAAATTAAATATCAAAAAATATGAAGAAGAAATACTTGATTCGAGAAGAAGAAAGTTGTAGAATAGAAAATTTTGTAAAACTTTTGTTAAATAGAAAATCCTCTAAAAATTCGCCATTAGAATGCGTTAAAATTAAAAAAATGCGGAACAATCGAGTTTTATTACAGTTTAGTGGCAAAGCGACGCAAAATTGGAAAATTTTGTAAATCTATCAGGAAAAACTTTTTCTACAAATAGTTTGCCAGGATGAATTTTCGAAAATGGAGTAATTTGGCCAAAAATAAACCATATTACCAAAAAATCAGTTTTTATTTTTGCTAGGTCGTTTAGCTGTAATCAAAATTTCCCCAAAACGTCGACATTACTTCTAATTCATGTCAATTTAAAAACTAATAACAAAAATTTTGATTAACACTCAGTTGTTAAATTTTCCAAAAATTAATTATTGGCCTATATTGAGATTTGCTTATGTACTTTTTACATCCGAATGTCCGCTATTTAAAAAAAAAAAAAAATAACGATTATACAAACTAAACCCCATTTTAATAATTTATTAGAGGTTACTTACCATACGGATATAAATACGTATTTACTTATGAAGGGACAATAATTATAAATTGAACAAATTAAATACTTGAGTATCGATTAACAACTAACTAAATATGCATACAGATGGAAGAGGTGGAGGACATCTGTAACTAATGTCCTTATCGTGTGTGCAATGTCCTTTTATACATTAGTAGAAAGGGTTTATTTTATATATCAATATATTATATGAACAGATGTTTTTATATACATATACATATAAAATATATTGGGGTTGTAAAATGTACTAATTATTTTTTTAAAAAATTTGATTACTTGTATTTAATTTCTTATAATTGGTTAAAATTAAAAAAAAATAACACATCCGTCAACAAAATTTGGAGTGCAATATTTGTATATTTAATTGATAAATTATTTATACAACAATATTAAAATAATTTAAAAAAAAATAAATAAGAAAACATCAAGTCAGTTTGTTAACCGCATCACCAGCAACGGGTTTTATCATTTATGCGCCCAGTGTGCCAGATTTGTGGAATAATTTTTTGCATTCTTTGTTCAAAGTATTTGAATTGGAAGTAAGTAGTAAGCATTTATTGATCTAAACAATAAATGCAAGTTGTAATTAAATTAATTTAGAGATTGAGGGTTTAGCAAAAAAGCATACTGCCCATAATGGACACAAAACTTTTTGTTCCGTACGTCTTCAACGAATGACTTGTGATTTGGATATGAGATGAAAAATGCAAATTTTCTATATTTCAATCAAATCCATTTTTCTATACAATTAAACAAACGAAGGAAACAGGTTCATTATGGATACAAAATTCGAGGAGAACGGAGGTGTGAATATATCTAGACAACGTAATTTATTATCGATAATTTGGTTTATAATAAATGAATATAGTATTCGAATTTGTATAAAGTTATTATAGATACGTATTATACATGTTTATAAAGGTGTCAGAAACAGATGTGATACCCCGAATGATTGAGGTTTTCGAAATTGCAATTAAGTAACATTTAATTTGTTTATAAAACAATGTTTCTACTATATAATTTTAATATTTATTTGTGGAGTACCTAGAAATTTTTTCCAAGATGTCACACCTAAAATATTCATCTAAATATTTTGTGTGCTTCCTTCCCAGCATTCCTCAACACACCCCATCTTCACAACATTAAAAAAACAATATTTCTCGCCGTTGTGTTCATGCAATTTGCAAATGATCAATTAATAATTTTTGAAATATTGATTACAAATTAATTAAAATGTCATTGTTCTATTAATAATTTGTAAATTTATTATATTGTTCCGCAAATATTATTTATATTTTACTTATATATATTATATATATATATTAATTATTTGTTATGATTTTATTAATTTAAAATAAATTTTAAATTGTTTGTTGTTGCCCTATAGTATTATTATTTAAGTAGATCTGATTTCATTTTAAAATAACTTAGAAAGATTGCGAAACATCGATCAACTAATATAATTATAATTCAAAGCCAGGGCATTTATAATAAGACACATTTTCGCCAACAAAATAATTCAAAACAATTATAAAAAGAATCAATTAAGATAAAATTTATAAACACTTTTCGATTTTCTTTAGAAATCTTGTTTCAATAAAAAAAAAAACTCTTCCTTTCATGTAAAGATTGTGAATATAGATCATAATAGTATTTAGAAATTTTGGGAGTTAGATATACTATTCTTGTTTGCGAAAATAATATCTATTTGCGTATAGATGTCTCTTTTTTCGTAAATCAGACTCTTAATGAAAATTTGCAAATCTTTTTTCTGATTTTTATTTTTATTTCGTTTGACATGAATAAAATTAAAACTTTTAAATCATTGTATTTATTAGCGAATTGAACTATAAATTATAAATATGACAATCAAATATATATATAATCAATTGATTATAGATTGGTTTACTGTCTGTCTGTTTGCAGTAAATAAATTGAAAACCTTTTATATTATATTTTATATTCTTTTTTGAACGACTGTATATCAATCATATTTTTATTTAAAGAATGTTCTTTCTTGTATCCTAATAATTAATTGTATTTCATAATGGCGCATTCACACCATACAAACTTTTGCATAAAACGACTTTGGAACGAATAGGCAACGTACTATTCAGTTATTTAGCAATATTTTGAATTATTTTAGTCTTGGATCTATTTTGACAATTTTTTACAACTATTAGTAAACAAACTATTGTAGTTGTATCAAATTTTCAATTTCAAGTTTTCATCGGAATACACTGAAATCCCAAAAAAAAAACTGGATGGAACTCTATCTTATTCCTACTTTTAAAATTTAATTTAATCTATAGCTTTAGTTAATAAACTCAAAATAGTTCAGTTCAGTTTCAATTTAATACTTTAATATCCGCTATCATTAACAAAAGTTTACTACAAATTAATAAACTTTAATCTTATAATAAGTTTGAATGTATTTCAATATTCTTTTCTGGTGTCGATTTCATTAAAATCCATTACAGTTTACCCACGATGATAAAAAAAATGGTATATATTTTTCTCAATATTTCTTTTTATGTACCAAATGCCTCTGTCCTCGGTAATAAAAAATTTGGGTCACGCATATCAACGCTGTTAAATGACTAAATTTTGAGGTAGTAAATGTAAAAGATTAAAATGAGTACCTAATGCTCAAATATTTTAGAGAAAACTAAATTAATATCGAAAAATTATTGCATAAAATTGGCTTCGCTGAATATTATTTAAATACAAGCAAATCATATTACTAAATTAATATTCTTACATAAATACTTTTATGAAAAATTATTCGCTAACAAAAAAATGAGACATATGTAATGCTAGACTTAGATATCTACGAGAATTAATTGTCTTTACCTTTTCTTCAGTAATATATTCATTTTAAACTGAATTAATTAAAAAAATACACCATGAAAATCGTGTATTTTATAATTTTTAACAACATTTTTGTTGTTATTAATAAATATACTTATCCTATCTTTCATCATAATAAAATATAAATCAACAATAGCTCAGACTCGGATGTACACTTTTTGTCCGGGGCAAAAGTGTCTTCCAGCGCCGCTTTCCTACCTACAAACTACAAGACACATTTAGTATAATCAATGCGTCCATCCACTGGCACCCGGCGCAGTCTTCGCCTTCTCTTCTACCGTCCCTACAAAAGCTAACTGAAGTTTTTTGAAGTTTATTCTAACAGAAGATACTTAATGTAATTGAAGTTTATGCATCACAATTCTTTCTTACTAAATATTAGATTGACTTAAAATGAACAAACTTAATTTTTGTGTAGATTGCAATGAGATAGCATTTATGTCATACGCTGCCTGGATACTGTGGTTTTCAAATGCAACATGCACTCATGGTTGGTTTACTGACTACGGGATTGTAATGAATCACATATGATTCAGAAAATGACAAATGACCGTGATATGTTTGCTTATTACAAAAACAGTGATAAATAGTAAATACCAAACAGCTACAGTTTTTACATAGAGTATATTTCTGAAGCTGTAATATGTAAAATTGAAAAATATTCTAGTAATTTACATTACATTACAGATAACGTGAAAAAAACTCAATTTTACCACAATAATATAAACTACCTTAATTAAATTAACCACATTATATTAGCTTCTAAGAGTCAACTGAAGTTAAACTTGCTAACTTTCTAAATTTTGCGATTTTGTTAAATATTTTATAATTCAATAATTCGAAAATTAATTTTGGTAATTTCGTGACTAGAAGTTTTATTGATATCTCAAAAAAATAAACATCCAATCGTCAAACAGATCCTAATAGTCAGGATTAGTGCGTTCATCGGCTTTTTGCTTAGAACAAAATTTTTATGGTTATTTATAATTAGGAGAATATATATTTACCAGGTTGTCTATCAAAACTTGGCCGCCAGTATTTTAAATTAAATTATTTTTATTAAATTAAATTTGGGTCTCTGGCTGTTAAAAAATAATAAATATTTAAGGTAGAGAGGAAGAAAGTTAGCGCGTAACATCATTTGTCAGGCGAGGATAGCGATTACCGGCTGTGCAACATTTTTAAACCATTGCGCGTGCGCCGAGTATTCTCTGCAAAACGATTGGATAAGTTAAAGATTAAGAAAGTTATCGTCAAAAATCATAGTTATAAAATGAATAAGAAAAGAGGGAAAAAATTATAAAGCTGAAAATTTTAAGTGATCAACTTTTTATTTAATAGTTTAAGGAATTCAAAAATTCCGCAGGTTTTGAAATTTATTAACTATAAGAGCCGAGGTAAAAACCTAATTGCTTTCGATCACCACTCTGAACAGCTGAGTTGAACAATTACATCACAAGCGACACTATTGGCGACACAAGCGCTTGTTAAATTATTTAGAAAAAAAGTTCAATATTTACTTTAAGACTTAGTTTTTTTTGTTGATTTCATGTTTTATTCGAAAATAGTGGACGTTTTCCTGTATTTTAGAAAGGTATTTCGAAATCTGTCACCATTCCTAATCCTTATGACTTGAAATCTCAAGGCAAAGAGAAAAACAAGAAAAATTTTGTTATTTAAAAGATAAGAACAATTTGGTTTTTTTTTTCAAAAAAGAAAAATATTTTAACAGAAACTTTGTATTTTCTGTTTGCACTATTCATATAAATATTCAAATTCAGCCCCATCATACATTAAATATCACTTTAAGATGTTGCGCAGTTGGGTCAGGTTTTCAATGGTGTTTAATAATGCAAAAATTATATTACGATTTCATAAAAGAATATATTTTCGATTTATTTTTATTTTTATAAATATAATAGAATTTCATAAAAGCAAACATTTTCGATTTACATAGTTTTTAAAATAGTTTTTTATCCATAGTTTTGAATCAAATATGAGCAAGTACCAACACCCTGCCTCGCTCCTTACTGAAGAATTTTTCTTAAAATTATTGTTAATTGATAAGTAAAATTTTCAAACTGATAAAAACATTCAAAATTTTGACGAATTATTAAAAATATTGTAATATTGATTTTAAAAAATATTTAAGATGAAGTCGACGTTTAGTTTTAAGGGAAGCATGTCAGCGTTGCCAGCACATCACAAAAAATTATAGGTTCTTGGAGAGTTTTTTGTATTTGTTCAGATAACATACAATCTTATTAAAACATTTTAATACAAAAACTGTTTCTAATCATCTATATGTGTTGATAATCTTACACAATCTCTCTTATCGAAATCTTTTTTATTTTTAAATGTTATTTTGTGTTTTCTCAACTTCCATTTCCAGAGTTTATGGAGCACTTTTCAATCGACTGAAACAAATATATAGATTATTTTTACTTAGTATTTTTAATTACCACAAATTTTATCTTACCGTGTTTAATGCAGCAATTTTTGCTCCAAATGATGCACGCATCATAAATAAACCAGGTGATGGAATTTGCTTTTTCTCACCAAGTAAAGATTTTCGAATGCTGGGTTTTTTTGGCGTTGTTCTCAATTCTAAATTCGTTGTATTGCTATTTTTATGAGGTGATATAATTGTAAAAAATCCAGCATTAAATTCGTTTGTTGGAATATCGGTTGAAGATCCAGGTGTTAGTATAGTGGGTGGCACTATTTGATTTTCGGATTTTTTATCTTTACCTGAAAGTTTCAGGATATAAGAGAAATTATTAAGTATCAAAAAGATAATAAAATTAATAATTATTTTATATAAGATACAGAAGTCAATAGTATTTTATTCCGTACAGAAAAACTAAAATACAGTTTGTTAATAATTTAAGATTTTTATGTTATATCGAGATCTAATGAAGTAATGATAGATAAGAAATGCGCCCAAAATGCTTTTACATAAAAAAATTAAATTCAATTTAAAAAAAATTTTCAAGCAATCGAATTAAAACACTCGATTGTATATAAAAATGAAATTCTTTAGAATAGAATGTATGTTTCAAAAGAAAAATAGGATCGTTGAACTGGAGAATTTAAGTGTTTCGAAAATATCGTTTTAAATAAGGAATCGAATGTCTCAGAAACATTTAATTACTCAGAATCCAAATTTCGTACAGTTAACTTATTGAAGGGTATCTTCTTTAAAATTACTAAAACTCTCAAAACCGCCATATTTTGGAAGTATTTTATTTTTAGTAAAAAATAAAGAATACTTATGAAACAAATTTAATTTTTCACATATTATTTTGAAGGTTTTCTTCTTATAAGTTTTGAATTCAGCTTAATTATCAAAAGCCTTAATTTGTAGATAACTTTGAAAAATCGAAAAATTTCGATGTACTCTGTACCTAAAATACGATTTTAATTACAATTAATTTTTTAATAAAACACTACTCACCATATAATAAATTGTAAATAGTCCCACGCTTTTTTTTGTTTCTCGAAAAAGATGATTTATTAACAGGCGAATTATCTTGTGAAGTATTTGAACTGCACGATGCATTTTGAGTTATATCAATTTTTTCTTGTTTTAAATTCGCAAAAGCTTGCCTTCGAGTACGAACTCGATTTGTTTCTAAAACCTGTGTATCCATAGCTGTTGCTGAAGTATTTTTATTAACTGTATTGTTTATTTCTGTGGTTTTATTTACCGTTTCATTATTTTGAAATGATTTAGCCGTATTCCATACGACTGATCGAGTAAAAGAATCTGAGTTTTGTGAATCCAATTTATAAGTAGCAGGAACATCTTTAATATCTATAGATGATTCAGTTTCTATATTTGTTACTTTGTTATCATTATTCTCTGTACATTGAGATTCCATTTTTTTCTTGCGAGCAGCAGCAATTGCTGCTTTCAAACCAGCAGACGGTCCAACTTTAGCTCTAATACTTTTCATAGCAGTGGATTCAATTATTTTATTTTTAACTGGCAAGTTAACAACACTGTCTTGTTGCTCCCAATTATTTGATTTCTTACTTTCTAAACTACCAAATCTTTCATCAAGATTTGTAACTTGCATGTATATCATATCCCAAAATCCTTGTAAGTCATCTGATGTAATTTTTTTCTCACAATTTCCACGCGTTAAACCCCGAAATTGCTCAAATTTCTTTTTAATTAACAATCGAGTTTGACCAATGGATGAATCAATTTCGTCTAGGATTTCCTTTGGTATATTTTGTGAGTTTTCAGTCACAGTATTTTCCCAACATTTACAAAGATTTTCTAAGCGATCGATTTCTGAATCCAATATTCTTTCAAAATATGCACCGTCTTTTTCAGGTTTAGATGATATAGATTTTGTTGTGACGTCTTTTTCAGATACATCAAGTGAAACAGCTTTTATAATAACGCCCTTTTCAGATAAAGGCGATTTAGATTTCAATGTTGTGTCTTTTCGAGATACATCAGCTGAAATAGATTTTATAGCGGTTTCTTTTTGAGATATTTGGGATGATAAAGTTTTGATAATAGACATGTCTGAAAATAAAATTTTTAATTAATAGTCAAAAGGCATTTCGGTACTATTGCCGAATTAAAACGAATGAAAAAAATGTAAATTTTGTTTGTTTTTTAAATCATGAATCTCAGTAATGATTTTAAAAATAAAACTGTTTAGTTACAAGTATTAATCCTTATTGAGAAGAAAAAATTAATTCTATTAATCTTATTGGAATAAATGAAAAAAAATAAAAATTTTTTAAAACTAAAATTGTGTTATGATTATTTATTTTAGTAAAAAACGCAGTAAAACATTTACTGCCTTAATTTTTGTATCAATTAAATCAGATACAGGTCCCATTTATAAACAGAAGAGGAATGACATCTTCAAACTCAAATATAAAAACGGATTGATTATTAATAATTACCTTTCAGCTCTGGGAAAGTTGGAAGTGTCCCACTTTTAGTAAAAGATCTTTCATGTAAAAATGTCGATGTAAATATTTGTGTTTCTGGTAATGAATGGAAAAAAGTCTTCTTTTTCATATTAACATGTTGCCGTAATCCTTCAAAATTAGAGATATTTTGATTCCGAAGTTTTGATCTGGTTACCATCGAGGTGGGTGGCAAGGCTTTATTTGATGATATGATTTTCGGAACTTTAAATTGATGATTATCTGGAATTTTAAACTGATGATTAACAGTAGAGACATTATCAGGAACTGTCTTTGATGCTTGCGCTCTTGATTTTGACGTTTGAGCAGGCCGTATTTTAACATTTGAATTCACTTTACTTTTAACATTTTTCCAATAATCCGTATGCACTTCTGGTAATGGAATTTCACCAATTGTTGTAGGCGCACGTGTTACTTTGAACATTGGACGTTGTAATTTTTCTTTTTCTTCTAATTCCTTTCTTTTCTTGCCTTCCTTATATTTTAAAAGTCTTTCTAATCTACTAAGTTTTTGCGTTGGAATTACGCGACTATCTTCTTTTTCTTCATTACTTTTACTTTGATTTAAGTTCATGGATTCGATTCGTCTAGCGTCATCGAATCTCGTTGTTCTTCTAAGTTTCTGATCTTTTGATACTTGCTTTCTTATTTTATTTTTCGTTGTTTCTCTTCTGAAATTATTTCTTAACGACTCCATTTTTTAAATCCTAAGATAAATGTTTAATTTCACAATTCACAACTCACTGATGTTAATTAATCAATGTTACTGGTAAACTCAAAATTGAAATCACAATTAATAAAAATAAATTCTTTATAACAGAGTAAATTTATTGTTTTGATGGAAATTGAAAATTATTTTTTTTTTGAATCTTTGTTTTAGTAAACAGCTAACGGAAATTACTTTGACATAGATCGTGGCGCTATCTATTCCAATGCGCGTCAAAAATGCGCAAATTGTGATTAAAACCCGGTCACTTCTTCTATCTGTCAAATGGTTGAAAAAATTTAAATGTATATATAAGTAATAGATAAACTCAACCTTTTTAAAATATACATTTCAAGATAATTTGTTTTTCGTTAAATTTTTATCAAGTATGTATTTTTTTAAATTTGTATTGGGTGTTTGTATTTTGTAATTATGGTTCCCCGTAATTATTAACTATAATAGGTCTCTTTAAAAAACTACTTCATTTACATTACGCCAATTTTATAAAAATTGAACATAAACACAGAAAACTACAATTTTTACCACTTAAAGATTTGTACCCAGTTTCTCTAATAGTCAGCGCTTGTAAAAAAAGTGTATCAGTATTCAAAATGGTAAATTGTTATTAGTCTTAACTTACAGGTTATGGGAACCCAGGTTATTGAGCTTAAAAATCCCAATTGTAGAAAAAAATAGAATAAATAATACCTCAGTTTCAAAGGTTATATTATTTCTTGAAACAGAAATGTTGTGTCGGGATCTCAATGTAATTAGAATGACTCCTGTTATTCAAGTTTCACTATTTATAAAATTTACATATAACCAATAAGTGTATTGGGGAGCCAGTGTATTTTAATCTAAATCTTCGATTTATTTGGTTTTTGAATGTTATTATAGATCGTAAAAGGTATTTTAATCCTTTGAACCGTTTATTTGTTTTAACTACAAAAAACGAATTCTGTGAACTTAAATGATCAGTTGTTGGATTTTTTAGACATCATGGATATTTCATCGAAACGTCACTATTCTGGTCAATTATACAAATATACAAATGTTATGAAAGGATGGCAGTATCGTTTTTTTACATTGGATCCACAAGCTGGTACATTACAATATTATTTATGTGAAGGAGGTGAAAAAGTACGTCTTTTAAAGATACTTATAAATCAAGATACTCCAGCTGATGAAAAAGAGGACCTGTTAAGGAGATAAACAATCTTAAAAACTATACAATGATTTATATAGTGCTCGATTACCCAGTCGAGTTTTGAGAAAATTTTATACCTTATTAATATTTTTTTAACATTTCTGGCCTATCCTACATTACACAAACTTTTATTTCCGTAGTAAGAAATCAAAATTGCAAAATACTATTATACTTTTCTCCAACGTAGCTCTTTTTATCAGTGGAAGTGCAGTTAAATATCTAACAAAACTGCCACTAATAAATTATTTTTGAAATTATTTAGATAGTATCAGAAAATGGTCAACCTCGAGGCTCTGTACATTTGGCTGCAGCAGTAATTTGTCCAAGCGATGAAGATTCTAAAACTTTTACTGTAAACTGTGCCAGTGGCGATATGCTTAAATTAAGAGCAAGTGATGCCAGAGAACGTCAAGAATGGGTTAATACATTAAGAGCAGTAGCCGAATCACATACTAGAGTAAGTATTCTAGTTCGTATATTTCTTTCCGTTTTTTGATTTCTTAACTTAAAAGTGTTTAAGTTTAAAAGCATGTATCTTAATGACTAAAAAAATCCAAAAAAATTTTCAATTATTTCCTGCGTAAAACATTTAATGGGTTTTAACACATAACATATGATTATAGCGCCTGAGTGGCTGATCGTAAAAATATCCGCTGCGAATTATACACTTTTAAGAATATTCATTTATTTATTTTTTTGATAAACGAAAATCAAACTAATAAATAAGTAAAGCATGTATTAATATATAATATGTAGCTAAATATAATTACTTAATAGCCCCCCCTTTTTTTTTTTTAAATTTTTCCCAGAGAAATGTTTTAAATAAAAGTTGTAGAGCTTAGAAAGTTATGTAAATGTACTAAGGGAAAAGTACCATAAACATAAGTGTAATAGACTTAAAAGTCTGAAAATTACTAGAATAAATTGGGCACCCGGTAGCCGTATTATTTTATTCAAAAGCTTCTCGGCCCAACTAGATATAAAATGAAATCAGAATACAAAGTTTGATGGTGGTTGCATCATCAGTATAAATTAACTTACGTAATTTGCTGGATTATTAAAATAACTTATATTGTCGAAAGGTCTTCTTTGCCTATATATTGTCAAATTGGCCAATACTGTATATACCAAATATCGTCAAAATGGAACAAAGAGTTCGAAACTTACAATGGAACAAACATAAATAGATACAAAGAAATGAAATGCAAAATTGTCCTTTTATACCATAAAATTTCTTGCCATAAAAGATGAATTTTTCAATACAAAATTTATAAAATTTTCCTGCTTATAAATTATGACAGCCACATTATTGGAAAACCTGTAAATAATCATAGCACTCAACAAAAATGTCAGATATGTTAATTTTAATTTTTATAATATAAGATTTTTTTTTTTTTATAATATATTTGAATTTTTCACAGGCAATAGGATCAACAGGTCCACCAATGGCACCCAGAGAACATTTAGCTGTATTAGATGCATTTGGTTGTGTACGATCACAATTACATAGGACTGAACAAGCTGATGCATTATTGTGTCGTATCCTAGAAGGAATAAATAATTATCATACCGATCATAATTTATTGCGTTTAAAGGCAACATCAGCTGCAGCATTACATACATTAACACAATGTTTAGCAATTTTGCAACGAACACAACACAATGAAAATGCAATGACAACAAGTAGTGTATTTTATCGACCGAGTCCTCCATCTAACTCAAAATTAAAAGAAAACAATGACGAGGCTAATCATTAAATATTTATAGACATATATTTTTTTATTCGCATGAAAAAAAATTATATTTGGACTTAATCGTCAAAATATTTGTATGGTCCACTTTTTGTGTATATATTCTTTATACACCTAATTCTCTTTTTTACATAATAGATGTGTTGCCAAATAAAAGTTGCGATATCCATGTACATTGTACATAGAAACGAAAGTTTCTTCATTAGAAACATCGCATAAAAGAAGAGGCACTGTTCTAAAAGTGAAATAAGAATTGGGAGGATTATTTTTACAAGGTTTATGTTTTCTTATCTCAATATGTTAAAGATCCACAAAGTGATATTAAAGAAATGTAGCCCAAATATTGTTTAACTGCCATATTTTTTACTCAAGAAACAATTTCCATTTATATCAAAAAATGATAGCTTCAGATTATAAAAACATTAATTATTATAAACACAAATTAATTATCAAAAATAACTTTAATCGCTTGTTTGTTGATAATTTAATTAAAAGAGGTGTTTTTTTCATGTTAACATGATGTTGTAAACTTTCAAGTTGTTTTGATCCGGTTACCATCGACGTGGGTGGCAGGGATTTATTTAATGATATAATTTTTGGTACTTTAAATTGGCGATTATTTGACAGAAACTGGTAACGTCAAACTACGTTTGAAGCTTGGGCTGGCCGTATTTTTACATTTAATTTACATTGCATTTGGTGTTTTCCTATAATTTGTATTCAATTCTAGTGAAGGAAATTCACCAAATACTGTAGGTGCACGTATTACTTTGAACATTGGACGCTGTGTTTTTTGTTTTGTTCTGATTCCTAATTTTTTTTTGATTTGTGTGAAAGAAATACGGTTCGATGATATTGACTATCTTCTTACCCTTTATTGCTTATGCTTTGATTAAAATTCATGGATTCAATGCGTCTACGATCTTCGAAACGCGTTATAAATGTAAATTTTTGGATTTTAATCAGTTTAAAGTTATATATTATTTATTTCTACACTAGATTCTTGAAATGAAAATTTGAAAATTGCAATTACATTAAAGTTTAAAGTAATGTAAAGAGTTATTAAGTCCACCCTTAATTACTTTTGAACATACTGTACATGAAATACAGAAATATATAATTTTACAAAATCAATTACTATGGGGCTACTAATACTTGTGTATATTTTTACTTTCATTTGTATAAATTTTCATCCACACTCTGTCCGTAAGCACCCGTCCATGTAATTAATTATAAAACGCTGATTTTGAATTAATTATGTAAATGTGGAATATTTTAGATCCTGGAAATGATTTTATATCGATGAATCTAATAGTTTAATATTATCATAATTAGGTAATTCACATTATATTGCTTTATTTTTAAAGAATCTTGACATATTTCAGATCCTTGTCTTTTAGAACGTGTCTGCCTGTACGGTGTATAAGCCAAATTATGTAACTAATTGTGCAAGCATTGTTTAAGGCAGTTTATCAACAGCTTATAAAAGCACACTTTTTTATCTAAGGAGTTTGCTTTTAACAGCTGTTGATAAATCTCCTTAATGTTATTAGTTGTATCATAAGATTTTTCAGAGATATAGACCTTATTAACAGGTCATATTAAATACAATCAGAATGGTTCTTTTATTTCGTTTTGAGGATGAATGGATAGGCAAATTGCCGTAGTACACCTAATTAATTTTAAATTGACTTTTGTTGAAAATAAATTTATTTTACACGCATTTTTACTAACTTCCGAATGTCTGAACTGCCATATAATACAGTTGAATAATAGCGAGGTATGTCAAAAATTCAAATATTTCCTCGACGGAAACACATTATTTTAATTTTTAAGGTTCTAAAAAATGAATAATTTTTTAATATATGATTTTTATTTATATGAGTTTAATAGGAGATATTATTTTTTTGAATTTTATTCAGTATTATGCTACTTCCGGCAAAAATAACACACAGTATGCATTAGAGATGTATTATTTTTTTAAATTACATTCGAAAGAGCGTTATTCATTTTTAAATAAACTTTAGGTTCAATGATTAAACTTAAATTTCTAATCTCTGAAGAAAGGAGAAAGGAAACCGTAAAATAAACAGCTAAGAACAATAAAATATATCTGGGAAATCTTTAAGTTTTCAGTTATTCTTTCTGTTTAATAGCAATTCTTTATTTTAGCTCCATCTAAAGCTTTTATTTTTAAAAATGCATTTATAATTAAATTTAAAATAACACAAAAACACGGTCATATTTGTATATATTGTTAATAGTGTTTAAATATTAAATAGTTTTTTAACTTGTATATGAAATTCAAATCATATCAAATAAATTATTATTAACTATGTAATAAAATAAGAACAAATTTTTATAGTACGAAAATTTAGACCAATTAAAATTATATATACTCATTCAGTTAATTCTTCTTTGTAAATGTATATAGTATGTGAAAAATTAAAATTGGTAAAAAATTAATCCCAATTAAGTTAAAAAAACACAGTCATACAAATTTTAAAATACAGTTCTCGTGTTAAGAACTGTAGAATGCTTAAAAAGCGCCCCTTTTTATTTTTTGTTATCGAATTCATTGTATCAAAATAAAGGGCTGGAGGGGTGAATTATAGCACTTTATTTATTAAGAGTAACAAAACTTATAAATTCACTCCGAAAAATTAATGATGAAAAGACAAGTTTCATAGATTTTCCACTACTTATTATATCTTGTTGAGGCGTCATTTATAATTTAAAAAAAAAAAAACTTAATTTCTAATGATGTATGATATTTTAGGAGAGAATAAGTCGTAAATGTGGTATATTCATACAGTTTTAATTTAACACTTCCTCAGGTAATACCGAAAATTTTTATTATATAAATTTTGAACCTCATTTATTTAATATTATCATTCATTTTTAATCAAATTCTACCTAGTGTGTGCGTTTAGAATATCAAAGCAACACAAACAATTTTTTGATAAGGAATTAAATATGTCCCACTATTTCGCTTGGTTCAGTTAATTGGTGTGCTACTACTATAATCTCGATGAACGCACCTTTTTGCTTTAAAATGTTAACAAACGTTTTTATGGATTAAAATATTAAACTGAAAAATTTGTCTTGCTAAATCGTTGTAAAAGCTAAACGCGCACTCATTCATTTATTGAAGTTCCATGTATCTCTGCCATTATTATATTGGTTTTGTTACCTATTTTAAAACTAAATTTTTAATGAATTAATTAGTATTTTAACTTGGTAAAATATTTAAATAAAAAATTCATTAAATTTGCAATAATTGTTTAAAATTTTAATTTTTAGAAAATTCATAAAAAATTGTTTTATTTTTCTACAGTTTGTATATTACTTTTGTTATTAAATAAAATTTGAAAGTATAATTATATATTTTAAATCTATGTGTTGATTTAAATTTTGTTTGCTCCCTTTTTAATCGATTATCCCAAAAAATGATTTAATTTTTTAAGTTTCAAATACAAAGCTAAATTCAAAATTATAGAATATTAATTAATTTAGGCATTGGTACGTCAGTCATTTTTATGAATGAGTTTATTAGTAAAAAATTTAAATTTTAAGTTATTCATTATTTGGTTTCAAGAGGAGGTATATATAATGATATTTAATCAATGCTACTAATATCAACGATTGAAATAATATTTAATAAAAATAATGATTCATTCTGGTAGAAAACATATTTTATATATATAAATATATTACATTGTCAGATTTAGAGTTGGGCCCAAAAGAGATGTGAAAAATAAAGAAAATGTCTTATGGTAATGAAATTTTTTTTTTCAATTTTCGTGCATAAATAACAAAAAAATTATCCTTGTTTTGAACTTTGCATTGTGGGAAGTTGCAATAAATAACATGGAGGGCGGAATAGTTGCTTGTAAACATTTCTAAATATAAAATAAAATTTTTACTTTCCATTCGCTCCCCGTTTTCATATGGAGATTCCGCATACCAAATTCCATAACATTTGGATAATTTTTATTTTTGCGCGAAAATTGAAACAAAATCCAATGTATGTATAGTAAATTAGACATTGTATAGAGATCTCAATTTTGTTGTTGATTCCCTCTGAGTAATTTTAATATTTCATTTTGAGTTTGAATTCTTAGTGTGCTTTGTAGTTTGAAATATTAAATCATGAAAAATTAGGTTAAGTCGATTATATTCGCATTATATTATTATTATATTCTATTTGACATATTCTAAATAGGGAAAAACAAAAAAAATTTACTATATAGATATAGGCTTCACTCACCCCATTCAAGTCTTTGAAAGTTAATATATACAATATTTAAGATTGTTCAAGTTTACAAAAAATATATTAGGATGCATGCTGTACTTAAATCTCGAGTAATTTTTTTGGTAACTAAACAGATTAAAAAGAAATTGCCCATTCAACATCTAAGGAACTTTCTAACAAATATATCATTCGATTAAATATCAAATCAATTTAAAAACAACTTAAATTTATTCTAAATTAATACAGCCAGTGGTTAAACATTTGAGGATCAGGAAGGCTTAGTGCAATGCACAACGTTATCCGCAAATGTGTTCTTATATTTTATTTATCAAATAATAAATTTGAATACATTCACGAATCCTTATACGATATATAATTAAAATAAACTTAATTCTAGTTTCACAAACACATCTTACAATTCTCAAATTTTTAATATAATTATTTCTTTGCAAAAGAAATTTTCATTGCATGCGAAGGTGTAATCTTAAATCCTTGAAGTGCATCTTTTGCGGCGCCCGATTGTAATTCATTTTCAAATTCTACGAATGCGATATCATGTCGATTAGGTACCAAACGTACTTCTTTAAAGCCAGGAAATCTAGAAAAAGTAAAAAAAGTTTTTGTTTGAATATCAATCAATAATAGTAAACATAATATGAATATACTACAATTCAAACTACTATGAAGTTTCTTTCTTTAAGATCTGTAGTTTTTACAAAAATTTATCTACAACAATCACTATTTCTTAGTGTTTACAAGCAAATTACATATACTTATAAATACTAGGTATAAAATTTTAAATAAACAAAAATACTTACTGATTGAATAACATAGATAACATCATTTCACTAGTTTCATCAGGTAAATTAGTTAAGAAAAGAATTTGATTAGGTGGCTGTTCAGCATTAGCATTTGCTGCAGCTTTAGCAGCTGGATCTTTACTCTTTCGTTTCTTTTTGCTTGAAACATGTTCATCATCCTTTGAAGGCGTCGGTTTAACTCTTTTGGGCCTTTCTTGGAATGTCCCTTTTATCTTTGCAATTACGTCTGAATCAGTTTTGGCATATTGGATTCTCTGTAAAAGTTTTTACAAACAGAATTTAAAAACAAAACTTTATAAAGTGTGGGTTCTCCAAATTTTGAGATATAGAATTGTAGAATAATGTAATATGTATACATACCATAGGTTTATCATAAAATGGAAATCCTTGCATAGCTCGAATTCCATTTGTAGCACTAGATATTTCTTTAAAAATAACAAATGCTTGACCACGCATTTTTAGCGTTTTTAATGCAACAATATCCATTATTTGTCCGAATTGTGAAAATATTGCATATAACGATTTTTTTAAATCTTCTTTCTTCACTTTTTCATTTAAATTATTTATATAAATTGTATTATTAGGTCGAATATCCATTTTTAATAAATATTTTAGGTTATGTATATAAACGCCGAAATTTATAAACGAATAAGTACTCAATTGTTTTTTTAAGAAACAAAATGATTATTTATTTAAAAATGTTGGATATTTAACTTTTTACTTATGTATATTAGTTTTTGACTTAACAGGAAATGAAAAACGTTTTACTAACTTCACTTTTCAACGTTTGTTTTGGAATATAAAAAGTTTAAGCAGTAATGTATTCTATGGTATGATGTATTCTATGGTACACGTACAGTGCTGCTCTTATGTTACAAAGAATTTTAAGCGAATAAGCGCTAAATTATAAATTTTAATGTCAAACTTAAAACTGTATATATATATATATATATATATATATATATATACACTGTTTATTACTTTGCCTTTAAATTTCTTCTATCTTTTATACATATCAAAAATTTCAACTCTATCTCTTTTCGTTTTTGAGTTATCCTGATGATATTTGAGGCATACGGAAATGGACTAATTGTGTGATTCTATGAACACCTATACCAAAATTTTGACACTGGCTCTAAATTTTCAAGCGTTGACTATAGCTAATATACTATGACATATTATATATGTCAACTATAAAAGTGGAAGACAATTATATTATTACAAAATTAATAGATATTATTTTTTTGAGAAAAACCATTTTTATACTCGAAGTGTTAAGTTTCCATTGTTATTTATTACTATTGCAAACTATATTTTTTCTTCTTAATAGATGCAAAACAAACTTTTTATAAAGTTTATCAAATTTTGATTTTTAAATATTGAATCTTTCAAGGCCATTTTCTTTCATTGGAAGTAAAGAAGAATTAACAAATGTAATATTTAATAGTGAATTTAATAACAGAAAATAAATTTTAAACGAAATCAACACCATTTAAACTAAGTATATTTTACTCCGGGGTAATAGAAACATTTAATCTTCTACCATCTGTACGAATTATTGTCATATCTAAAGCTTTTAAGTGTTCATCAGCTAACGCTTCATAAATATCAGCTGCAGCACGAATTGGTTTACCATTTACATGAGTTACTATGTCTCCTGGCTGCAGACCTCCTCTGTAAAAGAATTAAAACTTGATAAATGTATTTTTTATGACTATATATTTTATTACGTACGAATGTGCAGGTGATCCAAGTATTACTTTCCAGACTAATACTCCGTGATTAACATCCTCTGGGACCGGTTGTTTTCGTTGACGTAATTCCATAATAATGTCCGGTGATAATGTTAACATTGTTATACCCATATATCTACGACCTTTAGTTAAATCTGGAGGTTTCGTTGATGGTGTGCGTGCTAAAAATGCTTTAGCATAATCACTAGGAATAGCAAAAGATATGCCAGCAGTTACTTTCATACTATTTATACCAATAGCTTCCCCTTCGAGATTTACTAACGGACCGCCAGAATTTCCGAAAGTAATCGCTGCATCAGTTTGAATATATGTCATTTTATTGTGCAGGCCTAATTCATCTGAGCCACGCTGAGCGGAACTTACCTAAGTATAAATGATTATTTTGAGTAGTTCTAAAATATAACACTTAGTATTTTTACTTACAACTCCAGCTGTTACTGAATTACTAAGTGTCAATGGTGAACCAAGAGCTACGACAAATTCTCCAGGTCTCAACTTCGATGAAGATCCCAATTTTAACGCTGTTAATCCTTTTACTGGTATTCTAACTGTTGCCAAATCACTGACCGTGTCCACAGTTTCTACAACTCCTAATAACCCATAAATAACATTAAAGTAATTATAAAAAACAATCCGTATATTATCTGAACAAAGTATGTTGTAGCCTCCCAAGTATTACAGCATAGCTCAAACACTGCTTCAGTGCAGGTGGATAAACGTAATAATGAAAATATCTGATGACTTTATGCTATATTTCACATTTTGGCTCAAGAAATATAGCACAATGTTCTTTGCATAAGTAAAGTCGAAACTTATTGTTTTACTTATTATAGATTTACCTGTAAATTCACGACCATCTTTTAATCGCACATCAACTCGAGAATGTGGTTTATTAATAACCACATGAGCATTTGTTAAAATTAGTCCATCTTCTTTAACAATAAATCCTGATCCATTTGATGCAGTCATTGGCTTTCCTATTTATACAAAGTCTAGATTAGAAAGAAGTAAAAACAAACTAGAATCAAAATATTTACCTGTAAAAAAGTCGAAACGTCTAGTATCTTTTATTTCAATATAAACGACAGTAGGTGCAACCTTTTCAGCAACATCTGCAATAAAATTAAATTGATCTCTTCTTCCAGCTAAAACATTTCCCACGGGAACAGCAGCGTTCACTACTCCAAATAAATTTACATTGTTTCTGAATTTCTTTATATCTTCACTTATCCATTCAAAATTTTTTCGTTTATATTCAAAAACGATATAAAATCCTAATGCTCCAATCACTCCAGACAAGAAAAACATGTGTTTTTTATTCTTTGCATTTGTATTATTGCTTGAATATGGTTTTGAATATTCTTTATTTTTACGAAATTCATGTTTACTATTAAAAAATTTGTAGCCATTCCATACACATCTTCTTAGCTGACTATCATTGACATTGACATATAGTAAATTTCGGATCTTCGAATTGAATATCCTTGACATTCTTCAAATTTAAGTTGCAGTCTACAAAAATTGTTTTCATAAAATATGTTGTATATATATATATAATGAAACAAGTTAAGACCTTTTAATTTTGTCTTATATAATCATATTAATAGCTTTATAAAATCATTTTTAATAAATAATATAAAAATATTTAAAAATAACCTCTCAACAATGATCATTATACTATTTTTCTGCATTTGCATTACACAGAGTTCTACTATGATGGTTTAGTACAAACGCGGACATTTTAAAACTTACAGAATTTTCAATTAAAATATAATCATTTTATTCAATCATTTTTCTGTTGCATTAAAAATTTTTTTTATACTTTCTATGAAATGCCAAAATCTACAATAAATTTTAAAGAAATAATTATGATAATTCTATGATCTGGAGATCTAGAGTGTTATACGGACGGAAGTCGGAAACTATTTAAGTTTCTTTTTTAATTCAAATAAAATAATTTATTTGAATTTTATTTCATCTGAAGATTATATTCAAGTTCTGTATGAACTATTACAAAAAATTTTAAAAAAATATTTGCTATTTTTTGGATTAATATTAGCTTTTTATTAGATGGGTTAACGGAACATGGCAGATTTCCACATTGACAAATAACAACTAATAGTGTTAATAATAATAATTATTATTATTATTAATCAATTTTTTCCAACAATACATAACCGTAAGAATAACTCGTTAAACAATGGTTTAACTTTTGATCATAATAAATAAATAAACTAAAATACTATGCATCTTGACTAATTAAATATATATTTGTTCAGGATTTGTTAATTGTATAGTTGGACTTGCCAAAAAAGAAGAAAAATAAATAAATGTAAATAAAATTTGCATCCTGTCAAATAAAAATGATCAGGATTTACCCATTTTTAAAGTCTCTAGTTCAGCCTGCACATGCAATGTAAAGATTTTTCATCCATGAGTTCCTATATTAACTGATATAATTTATCCCATAGTTTCTTATATGATGGAGTGAACAAATAGAAATTATTATTTTCCTATTCGATCTCGTAGTCACGCATAAAAAATGATCCCAGACGCTCTTAAAGGATTAGGTGACATAATAATTAATATTATTTTCCCATACGACCTCATATAAACTCATTTGATATTTCCTTTTCATTCTTATAACACCGGTTGATAAAATTGAAAATATTATTTCCCTGTAGATTCTTGTAGGAACTTATTCTATGCTTTCATTCATTCTTATTAATTACTTATAATGTTGTGCTAACACTTATAAGTTCTGATTCATTCTTGTTGATTGTTTATGAGACCATCTTCGGCCTTCTTCTACGTCCAATACATTATTATGAAATGTCTATGGGTTTTTCAGAAAGTTTATTACACAGTTCACTCCCAATAATTTTTGGATAGTTTTTATATTTTTACAACCTATAAGATGCAATATGTAAATCATTACATTGTTGTTTGTTACAGTCATGAAGTTTATTACTTATTTGCAATCTATGATAATTTTCTAAATGAATATTAATAGTTCATAGTGATGTATGCTATAAAACGTTCATAAGTTAATTCTTTTAAAATGATGAATACATGATTATCGATGCCCAAGATTAAATATGAGCCGAACAAGTCTTTTTTGTAGTATAAATATTCGAGAATAATCCGAAGATTGTCATGAGTTTGTTTTACTTTAAATTTTTTAACTACCGGTAAAAATCAGCAACTGTTTAAGTAGCAAAAATAACAATTTTACACCATAGATATAAATTTTATTATATATTGAATGTTTAATAATAGAATAATGTACTAAAATAATTAATTGTATTTTTGTAGTCTATGGAAATAATCATCTGACTCAAAGAATACAGACGCCCTAAGTGTGCCTTAATTTTTGATACTATGGCGTGAAATCCTTAAACACTCGTTAGGGACACAGCTTAGAAGAATAACAGGGATGTTATTGAAACCATTCTACTCACCACGTCAGAGAAAAAGATAAAATTTTTTTTTTTATAAGAATAAAATCTTACAACCGCTTTGTAAATGAAATCAGATAAATCTTATCTTTTCTCTAAGATGTTTTACGAATTATGTTAAAAAATTATAATTTTTAATTACTATAATTAGCACCTATATTTTACATGAGTAAAAAGTAGACTAAAAAGGAAAATTTTATCAATAATTTTTCGAAACATGTGTCACATATATATTTACTGCTATTCGACAACCATGAACAATGTTAAATGAGGAATACGTTTTTGAGTTTGTTTACACAAGATATTTTCAAGTGTTATTAAAATAATAATGCACAGTCTAAAAATAGTGTTTATTTTAGTGGGATACTACTAAGTTCTATATAAAAGTTATCACTATATAAAAAAAAAGAAGAAGAATATATACGTAATTATATTGCGGCTCAACAGGCCTAAGTATTTGCGTTAGACCTAGTTCCTACAGAACTCAATGTGTATCTGTATTATTTCACAAATTTACTACACATAAAACATTTTGCAGTGATTATCCTTTATCGTGGAAACTTGAAATTTGATATGGCGAAAAGCCGTAATTTTTTATTCTTAATAAACAGGGAATGCTTAATATCACCAGGAGACAGTAATAGGATATCTTCTTTTTAACAGATCCTTCTGGATATCTCTCTCTCTTTTATCGATAAAATTATAAAAAACGAGAAAAAGTCTTTAATATTTTTCAGTATTGTTTGAAATGGTGACTCTTTTTTTGCAAAAAAGAAACTTACAGGGTGATTCCGAGGCATTGCAATTTTGTAAATTTCAAATGACATTCTATACCTTAAGATATTTGTCATTTTTCTCTTATTTTCTCAATTTATAGAATTTGGGCGCAGAAATAAATGGTGCGTCAAATCGGTCAAAAAATGGGAAAGTTATGGTACAAAGTTAAAAACAAGTGGCAAAGTTATGGTGCAAATTTTCTTCCAAGATTAACTTTTGTTCTGTCTTTCATACTGATAATTTTTTTGACTGGGTAGATGTTAGTTCTAAGAAAACAGTTTGAAGGGATTAGAACAAAAGAACAACTTTCTTATTATGGAACATGCATATCATTTTTGATCAAATTCTTTATTTAGGCTACGTACTTTTTAAATTTCGTTTTACAAAACGTGGAACATTCTCATGATTAAAAATTGACTTTTCCGTCCTTTGATGAAAATACTCAGGTAATTTTTGCGATGGAGTTAGTATAGGTCAGTGTGTTTTTGGGTAGCGTACTTTGTCGTTCAACCTGTGATTAAACTACCCAAATGATATATGGGGTCGAGTTTATACGGGTCTATGGGTTTTTCAACCATAGAGTTTAACTTATGCTTAAACTACTCATCTGTTTTATCATTCAAAGAGGGAGTTGTTTTTGCGATGAGTGGTTTTGAGTCGAGTGATTTTGGGTCCAGTGGGTTTTGCACCAAGAGGTTTTGGGCCGAGTGATTAATGTGCGGGTGGTTTTAGCAGAGTGGAATTGAAATCTCATTTCAAATTCGAGTTATGCCTGCAAGAATTAAAAGAGTCTAGAAGAACTAGGTACCATTTTTGAGTATTTTATTTTTCAATTTGAGATATTCGCATTTAAAGTACCTACATGTATTAATACTAAGTAAATGTTTATCAGATTTTTCATTGAATTGGTCATTTTGAATATTTTACCAATTGATCATAAGATATGTATGTGGAATTGGATAATGAAAGAAACATCTACGACCGACTACGTCCTATGTAACAGTTTAATTAAAAATACCGCTTAACTTGTATTTTAAAGTTAATCTCAATGAATGTAGATACTGGAAAACACATTGGATATGGTTGAGTTGCATACAACTTTAAGCCTTAAATACAATAAAATTATAGACATCATTTTAAGTTGATCACGTAATGTTTTAAATGTAGAAATAAAAGGAAGTATAAATGTCGAACAGTAACCAGAATTTAGTTTAGTTTCTATAATCTAGATTTGTTGTACAAATTATTTTCTAAATATACAGTATGATTACAGTGAGTTGAGCATATTTATTAAATTCTTTATTATTAAATTGATTGCAATCATCTAGGTAAACAAAATCTAGTTAGACGCACCCTCCATTTTCATGTCAAGCATTCCAAATTTCATAATATTTTTGATAATTTTTTTTTTGGTTCAAATATAAAAATGTTTTTTATTTTAATTTAAAAAAAAATGGAAAGTTTTTTGTAAAAAATTTAACAGTAAAAACTACTTACCTAATATCATTTTTCACAACTATTCATTACAATATATAAAAATTTTTATATTGCAAATTTTCAATGTTTAATCTCGTGATAGGAGAATTAGTTCAACAAAAGCTCTCCTGGAAAAACAATTAACTGAGGATACGAACTAAATTTGGAATCCAATATAAAAACTTTACGGTTGTCAAACATAAACGCTTTGAATTACCTACAAGAAATCGGAAAAGTCTAGAATTATTTAGCGATGAGCAGTAGAGAAACAGAAAGCAATACCTGGAATGAAGAGATTAGTATGATATAAAACCGTGTCAGGTGGAAGTCGTATGATGTGAATCTATATGCTTCGAGGCATGAACGAAATAAATTGGAATGAATAAGCCTTCGACTTCGTTTAACAATATCTAAGTAGAAAGATTAAAAGTGTACTACTAATTTCTTTCCTCATATACATAAGAAGAGAGAAATATTGGTAAACAAAAGGGGAGGTGTTCAGGATGGTCCCGTTTTACGTCAATTAACTTTTGTGTGTTCTGCTGACCCGTTCATCCAATGAGCGTTTAAAATATTGCGAGTGACATATATTTACATTATTCATTTTGCAAAAATCAAAATCAAAAAGAAAAAAAAATCAGCTTATTGCAATAAAAAAAAATGTATATAATTAAAATATTAAAAATAAAACGTTTTTTCACATAAAATCTAAGTTTTTACCCTGCAGAAGCCTGTTTCTAGGTGTAGTCTTTAAAATTTCAAACAAAATAGTTTTTAAATCAATTGATTAAAGGAAAAAAATTTAGGAAAAATATATTAATCTACCAAAATTCATATTGAATACTTTTGACGTACTTTAACAATGATTCTGTGAGTTTTCCCCCGCAATATTATTTGTTTTTATATTATATATTTATAAATGGTACTATTTTCCTCGAACGAATCAACAATGTTTAACGAGATATAATTCGGTTTATATAAGATCTTTAGAAATAATAAACAAATATTCCTTCTTGTTTTTCTATAAGGTCAGTTTTGATGCTTGAGGTTTGAGATTTTCAGGCTATATATAAAAAATTGATCAATAACATGCTTTTTTGAAACGAAAAACATTTTGAATCGTGAATAACTAAAAAGTATTTACTAGCCGAAAATACTTTAAAATACATTTTTGTTGAAAATTTTTAGACGAGGTGGTACCCACCCCCTAGACTTGAGCGTCATTTTTTTAAACTATAAATGTTAAAAATTATATATTTTGTATAAATTATTTTTAAGCTAAAAAACCTCTGTAGTAGCACCCGGATGCAGAGCGATTGGCTCTCTAATACATCGCAATTCGCATTTTCAACGTTCATTCAAGTACAACTAGATAAAAGCTTGTATGAAACCCCGTCGCTAATAGAGAATAGCCTGAAGACGTCCTTCATCCATTTATTTATCGGATGAAAATTTATCATTAAAGCTCAAGTCTAGGCGGTACCCACCTCTTAGACTTGAGCGTTAAACTATAAATGTTGTTATTAAGTATCTACATTAAAAAAAAAATTCATCAAAATCGAATTAAGTTTGACTGGTTTCAAAATAATTTCCTAATTTTCTTCCACTAGCACTTGCATGATACATGCTATATATAAATGGACGATGAATAAAAATAATTCGTTTTGGTATTACGTTTACCGTGTTGTGTATGTACTCTTTTCGCCGGTATATCAACCATATTACTACAGCCAGAGATAGATAGATTCACATATATAATATAAAATAACGAATACAGTTCGTATAACGTTTAGTAGACTTTCAGCAGGTGTATAGCATAGCGCGACGACGAACAAGCGTCTCGACGTTTTTAATATTTGTACGTCTTTATATTCATATACTACATACATTTATATCAACATTTCTATCATACTGTAAAAATATTCAATATTTTATTAGTGAGTGTTGAGCATTGTACTACGGTGGATTTTTTAGCGTAGTAACTTTTATCAAGTTTCGATTGAACGACGCTCAACGGAATAACGTGTATAATAAGTGAATAATAAATATACTTTATTACTTAAATGTGGTAACTCTTTTATTTTTTTTATCGAGAAAACTATCTAAAATTAATTAGTGACCCTTTTTGGTGGTTTGTCAAAGTGAAAAATTTGATTATAATTAATTTGAGTTAAAGTGATTTTCTTTAGTTTAGTGAATTTTTTTTTCTCATCAAATTTTGGAACACCTTTGAATAAATAAAGGTTGGTATAAAAATAGATTTTCTTTAATTTTTTTCTCAATGATAATTTGGTCCTACCTTATTGCGTTTGGAAGAATATGTAGGACTTTCCAGCTTGGGGACAGGCGTTACGACATAGTATATTATAAAAATGCATTAAATACAGAATGTTCCGTAATGACCACACTCAGAAAGAATAAAACTGTAGATATAATTTTAATTATTATTGAATCCCATAATTATTGAGTTCTCAATGCGATTATTACGTAAAACTCTATAGAAACAATTAAAATATTTACTGATTTATCCTTCCATATATAGATTTATTATGTTAAAATCGGTACTTTTTAATGATCCATGCTCAAATTTGCGCGTACAAATTTCCGGCTTATAATAGGGCAAACATTTATAATGATTTATAATCTTATTAACATTAATAAGCAATCTTGAATCTTATAATTAAGGAAGTTTTATTTTGTCTGTGACATGTCGAATCGAAAGACTTCCAAGGAGTTTGATACTGTTTATCAATTTGTAGTAAACTTGTGGATATTGTTTATATACATTCAATGAGAAAATTATTCATGATCAAAAACTCATATCTACAAGTATGTACACAAATATTCTGTATACATGGACATGGGATATTGTTCGATAAATAAATTTAATATTTGAATATAATTAAAAATTTCTCATTACAATCAAGCCATTTTTTTCTCATCGTAATTTTTTATGTGCTGCATTGCTCGTAACAAAACATTACCATTGCTCTCACGTAATTAATCAACTTTTATCCAGTGTGGAACTTAATTTTAGTACACTATTCAGATTTTTATGCCACATTTTAAAACTGTTATTTACATTCAATTTCTTTTTTATCCTTTATTTTTTAAGGTTACAGTCAAACCTCTTGATCTCTCGCCTCCAAACTCTGTAAAATTTAAATAGTAAGGCGTTAAATGGAGAAAAACATTAAATTGCCTTATTATGTTGAAACCTCTCATGAAATTCGCAATCTCGTTTAATATATGGTAGTCATGTTGACATTTTTTATACACTATTGTTATACACATGAAACGATGCACATGTACGTGGAAGCTACTTTTACTCCATGTTCTTTCTATGTCTAAAGATTATGGTGCAATGTTAGCGAGATTTCCTCAATGGATAGGCAGGCTATAAAATACTAAAAAATTGTTTAAATTTGAATATTAGTTCCAGAAATTATTGCGCTCATAGTCTTGAATATATTCCTTTGTAGAAATGATTTTTTCCTTTACTTAAAATATTTAATGAAAAGTTTTGTAGATGGGTGAAGGACGTCTTCAGGCTATTCTCGCCGCGACGGGGTTTCATACAAGCTTTTATCTAGTTGCACTTGAATGAATGTTGAAATTGCGAATTTGGAAGTATACGAGTGTCAACCGCACTGCATTCTGCTGCTACTACAGCGGTTTTAAGTTAAAAAAAAAAGATTTATATAAAAAATATGATTTTTAACTAATTAAAATCATATTTGAAATTCTTATAAAAATCGAAAATGCGTGAAATCGATAGTCCCATGTATTTATTATTATTGAATCTAAAATACAAATTGATTTATTTACTCATATTAATTATTCAACATCCCTATAAATAAAAATCTGTGATATAACTCTTGCCTTACTGAGTATACTTATTATAGTTTATAAATAGGGTAGTCATCGTAAAAGCTTAAAAAACTTAAACCTCAATTAAATTTTGGCATATAAAATTTTATGATAAAATATAAACAGATCATAATGAGCCTTATGGGAAAAATTTTAAAGATACATATTTACCTTAAATATGCCTACATTAGCTTGAACACATAAATAAATTAATACGAAAATTAATAAGATTGTGCTCTTGGGATTTATGTTCTCTACTTTATTTGTATTAATAAATATCATAAACAACAACTAGTAGTATCTATGCAGCACGTATCTAAATAAAAGTTTCTAAAATATCTCTTCTAAAATTGTTGTTTGGTAAACAAAATACAATTATGGAAGTGAAGTATTCTGTTTCTCTTTCTGATATAAACTTTTGTGAAGTAACATTTGAAAATTAAAAAACTTTATAGATCAGGTGCCGGTAAAAAATGTTACAATTTTGCAAATATACCGCTAGAAACTTGGTAGTATCTACTTTAATTTGGCATAGAAGAAACATTCTAACTGGAGAATAATATAAAACAAGTGGATGTTTATATACTCGGCGTATGATTTACTATCAATATTTGAACTATTTTTAATCATCAACATTCATTAAATACTCTAAATATTCAGTTTATACAGCTAAAATTATATATTATAATAATATATATGTACTTAAGGGCTAAATTTGAGCTAAAATTGTGCCGAGTGTTGTAAGCCTTTTGAAGCACACTTTTGTTTTATGATTCACAACATATGCGAATGCATGGAACATCACACGTTGGACATTCGACAAAATTATAAAGATAATCATCAAGTGATTTCAAGGGTCTTATTACCTTAGTTCTTAATTTCCCTTATAATATTTAATTTATATTTTTATAGGGCCTTTAATATCCTATAAACGTATACCAATGACACAAATGAAAATAATTTTAAATCCTTTACTTATATATAATTAAATTATTGAAACATCTTTGATGTGAAGTAAACAAAAAATATATATGTCTTTTGAAAAGCAATAATCCAAGATGAATTGCGTTTATATTGATGAAATATCGTAAATATTTCTATAGAAGTCATAGAATTCTATGTAAGAGATTCATCCGTTGTAAAAATTAAGAAAAAATGAAATAAATTTTTTAAATTTCGTGAAGTAATGGTCGGATTTTTTAAATTTTACCAAACAATTAGTAACACGCATAAAAAGTTAATAAATATTTTGTTTATCATAAGATATAATCTACACAATAGGACAACCGAAAATAAACAAAATTATTTTTGTCCATAAGTAAATCGACACACTAAGTTTTATTAGATGTGGTTTATAGGTATTTTAATTTATTCAATTTTTGTAATGTATTCAGATAAATGTTGATGATTAAATTATCAAACGGCGTTATCAGCATTTTAAATTTACATAAATATAGGTGTGTAATATAATTTTAACATCTAATTAGTTGACTACAGAACTTTATTACTGTTTTGTGGATTTGAGGCACAGTGTATATCCGACATATGAAATATACGAGTTTCCATTAATTTTAGTCTATTGTTTATAACGCAAGAATGGTATGGAAGACACTAGCTCACCTTTTGGAATAAGGGTTTGGAAAAGAGCTTCTTATCTATCTTAGGTAATTTGAAATATAGTATTGTATGTACATCATCAATCTTATAGAATTAGGTTTTGAAATTATTAGAGTGTACGGTTGACGTTAAACGAACGATACATTGCCCAGGGATCAAATATAAAATATCAATTTTTAGGTTATAATTAATCCGTATATAGTTTGATATTAATATGTATATATAATAAATAATTAACTGTAATACCTTGAGATACCTAAAATATATGCTTTTTGTAATCATATTAATTATTCCAGAAGGAAATTTAGTCAAATCTCACAGGATTATACACAATACTAATTGAAAATTAAAACCAAGTTTGCTGTGTGTACTACATATGTGATGCAAAAATTGATTGGAAATTATTAATTTGTTTTATCAATTTCATGAAATATCATAAAACCTTGTATAGAGTTGTTTAATAAGTAATGACAATAACAACTAACCGAGTAAATTGTGAAAATAACAACTAACAGGTGATATTTGGTACCCATAGTCAGCCAGAGAATGTGGAAAAGTAGCCGTCCTTATGTATATTCATCACCACTCATATTTGTTTCAACCACAAAAAACCACCTCTTTAAATAGCTTTAATGGGGTTGCATCTAACCTTAGTTGCTTTTAAACTTTTGATTTGTGATCACTGACTCCAAAAGTCCACTACAAATGAAAACCTGAGGTAAAAATTTTGAATTTTAAATATGTTTTATCTCTGTTACTTCTGGTGGATTTTAATGAGGTTGAAATCAGCCTCAGTTGCTTCTAGGCTTTAAAAACCGCCATAAGCTGACTATCATGGTGAAATTCTATTTTGATTTTCTAAATTTTCATTATAAGGCAAAGGTAAGTTGCTATGAATGTTCCAAAAGGTAAAAGGAAAGCGTATAAACAAGAATTTTTAAATTTGGAGCTATTCCACCGTTTTTCCATATTTCCACATTTTTTCCGGCTTATTCATGTTAGTATTTTGAATTTTATGATGATTGATTGTATCCGCTGAGCGTTCGTCTGAATTCAATGCAATAATGAAAATGTAATATCAAATTTTTTTTATTTATAATTTTACTTAATTTTAAACCATTTCCATATTCTCTATATATCTCTTTTCTATTTAATAAATTTGAGCTTAAGGAGATATATCTTTTATAGCTTAAAAACTATATGAATAAGAATATAATCTCTTATAAAATGAAGATATAAAAAAGTTCAAAGCCTTTTTTTATTTATTTTTTTGATGTGTTAACAGAGTATTTCAAAAATGTATTCCATATTTATGAGAAAGTATAATTTAAATTAATTTTACTTTCGAGTTCAAGAAAAAAATTTCAACTTCGTCAAAATATTTTATAGGTATATGTCGACGTTTTGGAACTTTCTGAACTATTTTTGTTAAAATCACGTAACACTCAATGATCACTAAACATGTGATCGAAGCTGATTGGTTCACGTAGCAATTTCATAGAGACACTTGGAAAGTATAAATTGTGCACTTACTAATATTTGGTTAGAGAATTATTCCTTAGAGATTTATTAAGATGATTCATACTGACGATGGCTACTTTACAAAAACCGTATTAATAAAATACAAAAATTTTAGATTTAGTAAATTATTAGGGTCAAAAATCAAAATTTGATCAAGAACACTATATTTCCTATATAGTAGATATAACTCGGAAATAAAATGTATTACAGTAATTTTCACCTTTTGAATGATTCCTCACGTAAAATGGGCGGTCGTGTAGCTACTTTTTCTTCCTGTACATTCCATGATTTCTTAACAAATTTTTTATTAAAAAATGAAAGGATTCTTTGATAAAAAATAAAAAAATCAACAGAATTTTCTATTGAATTAGGATTTTTCGATCCACGATGAATGATAAAGATAAGTACAATAGATAGTGTATTTTTTGAAAAACTTTGTAAAAATATTTCCCTTGACAATATTATCACAATTGACATTTAAACTTGAAAATCAAGTGGATTTCACAGATATATACCTTATTATTATATATACCTTATGTAATAATAAGGCTCTATTGTTGTGTTAAAGCTTTTAAGGATTTACTTATATACACTGTACGATGATGTTATGTATTATTGTAATATTATATATAAATGCGCCTATGATTATTATAGTATTATAAGATAGTCTGAGATCTATTCCCTTTAATAACCTACTCATTTTAATCGGGAAGTAAAACGATTTGTAAAATGTAGATCGTCTCTATTTAATGCCATTTCAAATATATCCAATAATTACTATTTTAATTTCGAAAGAAAGGCTTGGTTCATAAAAGACCAATTGGTATAGCTAGGGTCTCGTAAATATACACAATTTATCTAAGCTGCATTTTTGTCAAGAAGAACATTTTTAAAGAAAGTCAATAAAAAACTACTTCTAAAATTATTAATTAAAAATAAGTTATACAATATTTTAATTTCACTGAAACGAATAAAATCATGGAAGGTGTAAAAACGTGCTAGCGAGAAGTTAATTAATTTGCGCAAAAAACTTTTAAGGCCTTTCGTTAATTAATTATTTTCATTTTTGTAAAGGTAATCGAAATATTTTGTAAAAGCATGTTCAAAAAAACTTTATTAATTATTAATGTTATTTTCTATTTTTTTCGTAAAATGTCGCTGAAAAATTATTACTTGACAATGCAATTAAAAATAATCTTTTACCCTGATTTTTCTTTATCATTTTACATCGACGGTAAAATCCACATTTGTCTAGCATATAGTTTGTATTTTTGGACCCTATCATTTTGTTTGGATGGCTACGGAGGAATGTGGTCTTGCTTATTATAAAAATGCATTATCAACATAACTGAACCAATATGTAAAGTTTCAATTTCGTAGTATTAAAAAAAGTGGTTCGGTTTCAGTTTGAAGAATTTGAGCCACTCTAAAAAGAAGTTAGGAAAAAACTTCTTATAAACATTGACCAGTGCTTTGAAGAAATGTACTATCAAAAATTAACAAAAATAAAATAAAATAAACTTACAATTTCAAATTAAATGGGAATTTTATCCTTATTATTATGATATCTCCAGGACTAATAATCTTGAGTATTGCTGTGTAAAAGTCGAAGAATATTATCAATTATGAGGGAAATAATTGAATTTTTATTTCTTAAGCCTTAAATAATAATAAATATATAATAGACGGATGAATTGAACATAAAAGGCTTAAATTCTATGAACATGAATGAAAATTATAATGTGAAAAAGTAGGTTATGTAAAGCCTGTGGTGATTTGGTTATTAAATTTCATTTGCATAATGAACTTTGTAGGAATTTTGTAATTTTATCTAAAAATTGACCGTTTGTTAAGAAAGAATATTTTGAAGCACATCTATCAGCGTAGTTGAAAATCAGAACAGAGCCGCAATTAGATTATGTTATTTAGGGTATAATTTTATCGAATTAAATACTGGTTTATACATTTAGTGTAGTATGAAACATACATTATAATTAATATACAAATGTTTTATGTTTCAGGTTTTAAATAAATGACCAACATTCAAACAGAAATGTAAATAAACATACAAAAACAAACATTAACCAAAGCTTGGTGTTGGGATATAAAATAAAATAAAGTCAGCAAAATTAGTGTAAAAAATAATAACAACAAATATAAAATGGCTGATGACGTGTATGGTAATTATACGCGTGTAAATACAAAAGGTCGTAGTGCGTCAATATGTGCACCAGGTTCAAGTATGGAAACATTAATACAACAACAACAATTGTTGCAACAAACAGGTCAACAAAGTATACCTGGTAGTGGACAAGGTACACCAACAAAACGGTCAACACCTGAACCTGGCACACCACCACCGTCATCAAATCGTCGACGTGGTAAACCAGCAGCACGATCACAAAGTGCACGGATTACAAGTAGTCGTTCGGTACGACGTAAAACCAATACGCAAACTACGAATATTAATAATAATACTACCCATCATTCGACACATCATCATGAGATCACGTCAAATCAAATGAAACGTGACGGGGGTAGTCATTATAATAGTGAGCCTCGTTTATCAGAAACACCCGAACCATCACCGGGAATACGTAGACGTGGCTCGAGACGTGGTGTTTCTGTGTATCAACATCGAAAATCAACAGCATTCTTAGATGTACCGGATAATCGAACACATGGCAATCGTAGTGATGATGGATCGAATGCCGATCAAGATGAGGATCCGGATTCATATAGGCTTCGATCATTTAGTTCAACTTCTAAAGGTAAGTCTATATTATACAATTTATGTGTGAATCAAATCAAAGCGTATGAAATTTGCTAAGTACTGTACATATATATCTGTATAGACTGGATATTTATAGTATTTTATGAATACTAATTAAAAATAGTCCAAGCAATGAAATTCAATTATATGTCCAGTATCCAAACAATTAACTCTGTGGGTATGAAAGCTCAAGTAAATCCAAACTGCCGTAACAAGCAGTCTCATCCAAAACATATTTGTTGTGAGACAGTTGACTTTATACTTGATAATTTGCTAAACAAAATGTTTCCATTTTCAATAGTTGGTATTTGTGGTCAAAAAAGTAAACATTGTACAAAGATTAATTACAACTAACGAATGTATTGCCATAACAGAACATTTATTTGCAAGAATATTGTAAAATTATAGTCATTTTTGAAATATTTCAACGGTTAAAGCGTTTTATTCAATTCCCTAATTGTTTCATACTAAAAGAACCATAATTTTTAAATTTCCTATGTTGGTTATTTATGACGAATATCAATCATTTAAAAATTATTTCGAACATGTAAATTATATCGAGGGGACTTTAAATGATAGCACAATAATTGATAACGGTTTTTTTTTTAGTCATTCTAAGAAGACGATGATTTTATAATAAATGGCAAAAGTTTGCCATTTTCTAAACTATCCTACTTACCAACAGTTTTTAATGCTAATCCCGAGAAATAAACTTTTTGTGGAACATCATAATCATTTAAGATTTCAGATTTGTTACATTTTGCGAAAGTTATTGCGAGCCGAAAAATTCATAACAAATTCATATATCTATAAATTATAAAAAAAACGTTTTGCATAATACTTCAATATTATAGAATACTGATGTAACGAAATTACTGATTTCAACCGATCAACAAAGTTCAGCAACATTAGACAGAGTTAGCACTTGGATGGGTGACCACATAGAATTGTAGTGTGCTGTTGTTGTATAGAATATCCCCAATATAGTCATGTACATGACCTTACTTGTTGAAAAATGACTGAAAAATAATTATACAATTAATAACAGTGGCTATTAATATAGCTACTATTAGTAGCCATAGGTACTATTAATATTGGCGGATTTGAATATTTGATAGCAGTATGTTTATATTGAATTTTGCACTGGCAATTTAACTTTTAGCAAAATAAATAAAGAAAACTTTTTCAATGAATCTATATGTATTACTCGAATAAAACTTTTAATTATGGATGTTCGTTTGTTCATATTGTCATTGCTAAATTGATCGATAATAATGGTATTTTTCTTTCAAACAGTAATTAGTAAAATAAATCGAATAACAAAAACTATGATTAAAACAAATGAGTTTAGAATGAGTAGATAATTTTTTCAAACTTATTCAATTAGTATGGTTTAAACATTAACTGAAAATCAAAATATTTATAAAGAGGCATCATCATACGAAGAAGTGCGAATCCATGGGTGTGGTCTGGCGGAGCATATATTTGGTTTGAGGTTCATGACCCCAAGACTACCACCATGCATCCGAGCTTGGTATGATGATATCTATTTATAAATAGCTTGATTTTCGATAGATACATATTTTATGAAATTCGATTACCTTTTCGAGGTTCATGAAGTTTATGGTAAATGGACAGGCTATTGATACTGAAATTGTAATATTTCACATCAAAAAGTCAAACTAGACTCAATATCGTAGCAAAATTAGAAAATTTATTTTTAAATTCATGAAGTTATAAGTTTTGAAAGATTATTTTCTAATCCAAATGTAATTTTACTTGCAATCGCTGTACGAATACAGAGTTGACGTAACTTATAAGTTCGTTCTGAATTTTCGATAATTCTTATTTTGCTAAATTTTAAAGATTAAAGTAAAAAAAAAAAAAAAAACAGCTTTAATCTCCTGTTCGTGAAATTAAGAAGCTTAAAACTAAGTCATCATGCTTGATAACGTCCATTGATTACTTCTGAAAAAGTTGAATTTTTTGGTTAAAAATGGAATTTTCTTCGAATAATTTTTAAAGAATTTGACTTTGTTTCTGAGGCATGGATATTTTTATCAAATTTTTTTTTAAAAGTAAAAAAATATTTCTTAAAAACAAAATAACGTTTCTCCAAAATTTGAATCCATACCTGCGTCACATTTTAGAAAATTTCGTATGTAGTATACTAGAGAGACGAGATGAATTTATTTTTGTGGTAAAAAGATACGTTTAAAATTCTTATACGATTCGATACACATTGATCTGTGTCACTTTGAACAGAGAACATTGAATTTTGGATTTTTTGTACGCTTAAAAATTATAAAAATATAGAGAAACTGAAATTATTTTTCAACCATATGTTTTAAAATAATGATAGTCCAAAGAATGATATTCTATTTTTTTTTTTTATTATGATGATTAAACATAGTTTTTCACATGTTAATTATCATAACATAGACATATAATATTAGTCGAAGAGGTATAGATGATGTGTTTGTTAAAGTTCGTTTCTAAGCTAGCTTTTCCAGTTGGTGGAGATTTTTGTACAATATTTTTAACTTAACTTTTCATTGTGGGCATCCAATCACCGTAAGCACATCATATAATTTATAAATACTCATCTAAAATTTATAAACACTTTAGTTAGATTTGTGTATAAATATTTTCCTCTACAAGAAATTGCGAAAAATGGGATATTGGTCCGGATCGTGATAAAACGGTGTGCCTATTGTCAGACAACCTGTAAAATTGTAAAAATAGAAATTTGAATACTAATAAAAAAACTAGAGAAAAATTAATTAAGCTAGAATTAATTAAGGTAAATTATTATAGGTGCTTATTTATAAATGAAATGATATGCTTATGGGTACCGGTACTAATAATTTTCTATAATCGTACTATATTATATCCAAAATAACTAATATATCAAGTGTCATTACATTAAACAGGCCACCGAACTGTAGTCCCTAGACTATATTCATACCTTTTGAATTTAAACTTGGCGTTTGCAGCTCTCGAAATACGTATATATATATATATATATATATATTTTAAATATTAAAAATTATGTTTGAAAACTATGTTCACGTTTTTTGTATGAATAAGTAGAACTGAAAACATGTAATGTATTTTGAAATTACTATAAAATGTATAATGGTTTTTACATATAATGAAAGTAAATAAAGATAGGAATATAGTTATATATTATCTAAAGTAGTATGGATATTTTTAATATTTGAAAAAAGACCGACCTATCCTGCGGCAAGATATAAGTCAGAAAAGTAAAATCAAATATTAATTATCTTTCTTCGAAATATTTTTACGGAAGTTCCTATAATGAAAAAATAATATGTATAAATATTTATTTCTACCTTTGCTGAAAATTTCTGTGAAAAATTAAATTAACAAAAAAGTAAATATGTTTCTGTCATAATCTGATACGGACTCACAAACGATATTATAAAAATCGGAATAGCGAACATTTCGATTCAAACAAGTTCGAGGATTGCAAAAGCAGAAATGTATGTAAATCTTAAACCATGCCAAATGTTTCAGGATTATGATTTGCTTTGTAAAAGTTAAACGAGATAGTGAGATGAAAATAAAGCAGCATGGTTCGCATCTTAATAATTTTATTGTGTTCGTGATTAAATAAAAGGTATTTGTATCCAGATGAAGTGATAAGTCTTGGATTATATCTATTCACAAGCGTGATGTTGTGTTAATTTTGTATCCCAATCTCCTGTTCTAATGAAGATAGATTCGTTGTGGTCTAACGAATGATATATAACGTGAGAGCAGGACACATAATTTTTGTGTGATTGTATGATTGTAATGTCACAGTTGTTTAGAATTTAAGATTCAAAATAATTTTATTTACCCAGTTACGGATTACAGTAATATTGAATATATATATCCGCAAAAAAGGTCAAAATGCTTATAAAATACAAATGGAATTAAATTGTTTTACTATTATGTTTTATGTATATTATTTTTATTTATTTTATTTTAACAAACACGAAAAAAGATATTTAAAAAAAACGTTTTTATTTTATACTTTACTTTGACTCTAGTATATTTGAAAAGCATCTTCGAAAAGCTAAAATAGAACAAAAGTTCATATTCCTTTAGTAATTATTTTTTTAAAACAATTATTCGAAACACAAAATGCATTATTGCATGAAGTACACAAAATAAACACAATTTTTAATGGTTGTATGTAAAATTCGAATGTAAGTAGAGTAATTGGCAATTGTTCAATAGTTCAATGTAATTTATATTCAAATCATTATATAATAATGCAACTAGCTGCCTCGGCACACATTAGTTTGCTCTTGACAGTAGAAATGGATATATATCTTTTGAAAGCAAAGTATTGTTTTATTTTATTTGAAGCTTTTATTTAATTTGCAATGTTTGGTTTGTTCGGATGGAATATTGTAACTCAATTTTGAAGCGGATATCTTTAACCGATTGAGCCATCACATTTGTTATTTGGAAAAAATTCTAATGTCTATTTTTCCCAAAAAACCATATTAAGATAAAATTTTACATTATGTTTTTATCCTTGTAAAATCCGAACAAAATTTTATTCAACCATTCAATAATTTTTGGAAATAAATAAATAACATTTTAATTGGTCCCAATTAGAAGAATAAATTTAATTTTGCACTTTAAAACATACAAAATTAAAGAATAAATTCAAAATTAACACCCGTAATACACATAAATGTCTATATTAAATTATTTTATATTTGTCTTTAGGAATATAAATGAGGTAATTTAAATATTTATTATCACTTTTTCAACATGTAAAACTACTTAGAACAAGATATTTATCAGATTATATACAATGTAAATAAAAAAATTGTTTTGTAGTTTTAATGGATTTATTTAATAGATTTAAATCGTTTAGTATAATTATTTTGTTTTATTAGTACAATATTGTATGTACAACAATTTCTAGAATCATCATCTTAATATATAAAATTTTCGTGTTACGATGTTGGTGCATCATAACTCCGAAACCAATTATTCGATCCCACCTTTTGTTTGATTTTGATTTGTTCTAAATTAGTTTCCATTATTTCGTGACGATTTTTGGTAAGTTACATAAAAATCTAAGAGATGGCATTGGACGTTCCTTATTTGTTATAACCCGGTATCTAGATAGTCATAAGATAGATTGCTTTGATTATTAAACTAAGAGCATATAAAATTAAAGTATTCTTATCCTACAATATACGATAGGAAATGTTTCAAAACGCCACGTGTTCGTTAAATGATCATTGTGACCACTACTTTTTCCCTTTTTTTAAATCTTTATAAATATTTTACAATTCCATTATTTTTTTTAATTTTCGTCACTTCGCTTGGTCTGACTCAAGAGATAGTGTGGTTTTTAGTTTTTTTTTTTAGTCGGGAGAAATGGGGAAAAGCTGTTCTTACTTGATATGGAAGTACATACGTTATGGAATAATTAGGAGAAATGAGAAGTTTACTTTTCTTTCTCGTTTTCCTTATAGGGTCGCGTGTCACAAAATAACATTTTTTCTATGCCAACTAGGAAGATAGACTGGGTCTGCCAGACTGTCCATATAAATTAAATGAGGTTTTAGTTGGGCACACATTATAAGAAAAGTTTCTGAATAAATTTCTTTTATTTCTTAGACCCTTGATCCGTATCTAAAAATTACTTCGCGGTAGATGAAGACAAATACATACTAGTCAGAGGGTAGCAGAGGGGTACTCTAGACCACTCGAAACTAAATATGAGAATTTATGGGATGCCAATCCAAACCGTATATGAAAACCCATAGTATAAGCACTTTTACGCACTACTGTGATTATTTTAAGTACTTTTATTTCAAATAAGTTATATCTCTGAATTTAAAGTTCACTCGATATTTAAAATACTTAATTGACTAAAAGCCATTTGTTATTTTGATATTTTGAGCTTGTTTTGAATATGTAATTAGTAAGTACTTAACTAAACGTACTCATACGTAGATGATGCATTCATGTAATGTAAAGCTTTCATGTAATATACATCATGATCATAATAGATGGAGATTATTTGATGAAAACTTTTAAATTTATGAAAATTTTATTAAAATGTTTTATAAAACTTTTAAAAAATATGTATTAAATTCATATAAATATAACTTTGTACTGTTAATAAGACAAGTCTTAAGAAGTAAACTTGTCACATTTCTCAAACCATAACTTTTGAAATGAATTTATTAAACGATAATTAAACAAGTTCGACCCGCAAGGATCATAGCTGACAAACTTCCCAATGGGGAGAATTAAAAAACAATTATTTGAATACATACTTATTTCAGCAGAGTAAAGTATTCAAAATTAAATTGAAATATCGTCAAAATAAGTGCTTTCAGTTGCTATTAAGGTGCAGAAAAATTAAATTTGATAATCAAATTTTTAATTAAGAAAATTGAATTACTAGTTTTTCGTGGCTTTTGGATTATTTTTTTATTTTTGCATTAAAAAAGAAAAAAAAGAAAAAATACATTACTTTAATAAATAAATAAGAAAATTTTTGTTGCCTGATGACGCCTTATTAAATGATTTCCACCTGTGTACTTTGCATACCTAAGCCACTCTAAGCTAAGTCCTTATAAATTTTTTAAATACTTTACGAAAAAAAAAAAAAAATAAATTCCAAGAAAATATACCACGTATCATAAAGAAATTTAATGAAATATTTGTTATTCGAAAATTCCGAATCGATATAAAAATTTCGAAAATATTCTATTTGGCATTATTCTGTGAATTATACGTAAAATCTGCGATAGGTATTTCCAAAAATATTTTAATCAAATAATTTGTATAATATCATTGACATATAAAAATTGACATATAATTTCTGACAATTGTATATTTATATTAGTACTGCCAAACATATTTAAAAAGTCTGTCAGAAATTGAGTAAGTGGAAAATTTTAGCTATTAAGAATTTTTATTAAAACAAATGATGACTCAAATTTTTATTAAAAATAAATACTATGATGAATTTTAAGTTATTGCTAAGTTAAAAAGAATATTTTTAATTGAAAAAGAACTAATTTGCATCATCCAAACTTCAATAGGTACTTTGAGCAAGTATAGGTCTTTTGATTCTATAATTTAGTTTTTATTTATATATAATATTCTTTCAAATTTTCTTATTTTGAGCTTAAAAATATTTTACAAAATAGAAAATCCATTAAAAAAATTACACAAGCAGAAAACATTTTGTGAGGTTTATGGGCTAGGTTGCGCAAACCTACTATAATAAAATTTTATGTACTCGAAAAATGTTCTGATGTAAAAAAACCACTTATGTTCTAAACTAATAGTTTTACGCGGAGTGACAAGTTGTCATGTACATGATGTAAATTTATTGACCTTTTGTTAAGTGAATGCCATCGTTTGTTTATATTGATTGCAAGTTATTTGCACTTGATGATGCGAATAAAATTTACACCCATCGCTAATCAATGTTAAACTAGTGAAAATATCAAATGTGTGTTATTAACAGTAATTCAAATATATAAAATAAAATACAGATATTTTTTATAACTTCATCGTATATGAACCGATTCTTTTTTCGTTGGAAAGGAGATATCCCAAAGGTCGTACTATGATAAGGAAACCAATATCTGATGTCTCTAAAGGGACAGAAGGGATAAAAGCAATTTTTAGTAATTAAATTTCATCCAAATGAAAAATTTTTGTAGTTGTATACAACACTAAAAAAAAAAGGCTTTCAAGAGAATGAATTATAAAGGAAAAATAAATAGGAAAAAGAAGGGAAAAGGTGGAAATATGACGTAAGTGGCTGAGAAAGGATTTTTGGAAATTCACTCTCTAAGCAGCTGAAGAGTTCGAATTATATATCGTACAATATACTGCCAAAATCGCAAAGTTTAAAAGCTTGAAATTAAACTCAGAGGATCCCGATATAACGTAGACGAGGGAAAAGGAAAGTTTTTTTTTTTTTTTTTTTTTTTAATTGAACTCCAAAAGAAAATTGGGGGAGCAAATTTTTTTATTTCGATCAGTATACGGTAAAAACAGCTAAGTATGAATGTTTGAAATATTGAATTGAATATCTTTTTATAACCTAGGTTAGAATTTAAGAATTTTTTTAATTTAACCCCTAAAATGTTGAAGAGGCGCTTCTAAGTTTGAAAGTTTTTGTATCAAGGTACAGTGTTAACCGTTGTCTCAGAAAGTTTGGTATTTTTAACAGATTGTAATGAAATTGAAGACATCTACCAAAGGGTTGTCCGGATAGTTCAAATTTTGATTTATCGATCAGAGTACAGCCCAAACCGTAATTATAAAAATAATGAGGATAGATGATTAATAATTATCCACCAAACAATATAAATTAATGTTGCTTAAAAACCGTTTTAAATATAGGAAAAAGATGATGACTAAATGCCCAGATAAGTATTCTATGTTTGAGAGCTTTACATTATACAGAAATTTTCAAAAATTCTAACAGCTGCGTATATTAATGTATTCCATTTTATATCATTTAAAAAAAAAAATAGTAAAATTAATAAGAAATGTTGATTAAAATCATTATTCAGAACTGTTTATCAAAATGAATTTATGTATAACAGTGAAAAATTAAGTAGACGTCAGCGGACTGTCACTTAATTTTTTTCTGACAATTCACTTAAAAATAAGACAATTACAGATCATATAAAACGAAAAATGACACAAAATTTATAAATAATAAAGTAAAATAACCTTCAAAATATAAAATCCATTGCATTTATATTTATTTGATATTTCTCGATACCAACAAAACAAAATAAAAAAATTGAATCTGATTTCAATTTAAATGTAAACACCATTATTTATTATTTTAGTTATAAAAAGAAAAACACAATAATTTGGAATATATGTATTGAAAAAACGGTACATTATTATCGCATTTATTTCAGTTACCTAAATAAATATTTTGCTTGGCATCATTAATAAATATAATCTGAAAAGTGTTGTTATACAACATATAGTCGTCAGTCGTATACACATGTCTGTATAGAACGTTTTGGCATATGTCAATAGAAATTTTCATTGTACCTTTATTTTGCAAAATGTATCTAATTTTTTCATCACACAATTTTATTATGTAAAGATGATAGTTTCTAATAAATTTCAATTTTTCCCCCCAATTTCCTAGATCAAATTATTTTGTATTTTTATAACATGTATTTCGACTACAAAGTAGTCATCATCAATATGAATTAGCTAGTTGTAATGATTCTTGGAGGAAATATTACTCGTTGCTGATTTGGTGACGGTTTGCACATATATGTAGTAAAAGCATAGTTGTATTTCAAACCATCATTTGTACGCTGTTTATTATTCTAAGCGTAACAATTTATTCGTAAATTTTAAATTGATGATTATCCCTTTCTTTCGTACCAATAACGTAACCAGGTATCCATAGTATTATAGCCCAAAAATTGTAAAAAAAAGTCATTTTCCAGGAATTTGTTGAACTCCTACAAAAAATTTGAAAATTAACCTTAATGAATAAGAAGAGTTGGAGTGAGAATTTTTCATGTGCTTTTATGTGCCAATACCAGTTAGTCTAACTCAAATGTATGGTAAATGCACACAACATGTGTTGAATATTATTTTGAAACTTTTGCATGTAAGTATTATTATGGGCTCAGACATGTAAATCGTTAAAAAGGCATTTTTAACTTTTCTGAAAATTAATAGTTGCAGTATTTTTGAATAAAAAAAAAATTAATTATAAAACTGTAATACAAATTCAAATACCGAACTAAATATGGAAAAACATTTTAAATATGAATATTTTGTTTTAATTCAAAAGATTGTATGTAAAATTAATTTTTTTTATTAAAAAAACCTGAATGGAGTGGAAACCTGGAGTGCTTTTATAAATATATGGTTTTGTTGAAAATGTTTGTTTTTTCAAATCGGATTGAAATAACAATAGACATCAAAAGAAATCATATCAAGTAAAAATAACAAATATTTTTAATTATAATCATTCGTAAAATACTCTAAATATGCCGTCATGATACTCTAAAAGGTTATGAATACATATTTATTAATAATATATTTTGCAATTCTATATTAGCTAAATTTGAGTTGAAATTGTGGCAAATCTAAGCAGTTTATCTCTAGAGTTAATTGAACTCGAAAGTGTTCAATTTAAGTTTTTAAACATTCTATTCTAAAATTTGAATATCTGTTGCTATTATAATATTCGATAGAAATGAAAAAAACTATATTTCTGTAATTAAATATTTTTTTATGGACCTTGTATTCCACAGCCACCGTAAATCCATCTTTTATTTACCACACTCAATATATTTCAAATTTTCAATACATTTCCAAATTTTTTTAAAATTTTAATTTAATTTTAACCAATCATAAAACATTTTTTAAAGAGTTTTATGTCATATTAAAAATGAGAACTAATATGACGAAGAAATATTAAAAATAAATGAGTGTATAATGAATATAATCTAAATAGATATTTCATGTATTTAGTTAACACTTATTAATTTAAAGTTGTTACAAAGAAAATAATATCCGATGTCATCACTATTACAGACATACTGAGATATATACATCAAATATCATACTGAGTTAGTTTTCCACACCCGTTAGTTTAAATAGACAATTTTCCTTATAATATAATTAATTAATATCATAATAAATAAAATAATAATAAGTACAACACATATATATAATAACATTGATAAAATAAGTTATTATTTTTTGTACCTCTATATAAAAGTACTATGACATAACAGTATCAAAAATTAGCATTTTTACATCACCCTTTAAACGGATATTCTGCAAAATATGGGACATTTTTGTCTTAGGAAATTATTTTCTGAAATTTTTTGCTTTATTAAATATTTCTTTTAAATTTTTTCCAAGATCGTCGATTTTATTTCAAAACTGTAATCTAATTCTAGTTATATTATTAGATTTTCTGCGAATATGAGCTATTTTTCACAAAATTACCACGTAAATTTAAATATCACAGTACGCAAATTTTAATCGGGTATCACTAAAATTATTAAACACTACAATTAAAATTGTTTTTTAATTCATAACAATTATTCACTAATGAATAAGTAGAAATAAATTTCTCTTTAATTGCTCTTCAGAAACAGGACTAGATTTTATTATTATTAAACTCTACAAATGTATAATATGTCAGAGTATATTAAATTTTCTAACGCTAGAAAACATTGAAGCTACTAAGAAAAGGGGGTTCATAGAATCGCCTTATAAGTCCATTTCCACACATCAGTCCCTTCGTTAGCCCGCCTGTCTGTCCGATATCAAGATAACTCAAAAACGAGTTATCGTGTTGATATTTTGGTGACGGGTATTAGATATAAAAAGTAATTTTAAGTTCATGAATGGATACAATCAATTCATTGGATCCAACGGATTCATGACCCAAGTATTAAACCATAAAGAAAATTTAAAAGATAAAATTCTTTATTGTTTTGAGCTTTACTTGTGGAATTCCATAATGAGTAATAATAAAACACAATTTTTATTATTAGAATAATTAAAATTATTATTAATATTATAAATGTATATTATATAGAGATCGCATGAGTGATTCACACCAGATTTTTTTACACATACAAATTTAATTAAAATATTGACTTTAAGCGCCAATGTTTATTTAACTAGACAATACATGTGGCGTCGCACCATACAATATGAATGGCGTCTATATAAATATATGTTATTATAAGAGAATACAATTTTGAGTTATCATCAATAATAATAATACAGAGTCATTGATTGACGACGTCTTAATATATTCTTATATCCGGAAATAATTCTTTTATATAAGAAGTTTTATGTTATGGATCTAAAAATATTTAATAAAATTAAACAACCTGCTAATAAATATATTATAAAATGTTAATAATTTTTAAAATTATTGTTTACAAATCGAAAATTTATAAATTTATTGATAAAATAATGGCAAATAAATCCAATCGCAAAATAAATATTCCAGATCGCGCCGCGAACAATGAACTAGCTACATTTATTCAAAAACTATCTATACATAGTATTGATTTACATGATAAATTTGTTTAGTAACAAAATAAAATTTATGTGTTTATTATATGAAAAGAAGCATATGCTTCTTTGGCAAAATTACAAAATTTATTTATTATTATTATTATTATTATTCTCGAATTTGTCAAAATCTGTGACATCTGTAGTAGATGTGTGAAATGTTTTGAATAAAATACTCTCAAATAGTGCGTACATATTCTTCCATTTAGTAAATAAAATTTTATTGTTCGATGTGTGAGAAGTTCAATCAACTACAATGTTTCATTTAAGGTTCTTCGATTTGTAAACAATAAATTAAAAATTATTAATACATAATGTTTATTAGAAGGATGGTTATTTAGTTTTAAACTGTCTTGGTATCTTTTATCTAATCCTTAAAATTTTACATCGGTTAAAAATCATCATATATCAACATGTATGGATTACATCAAAGTATATTAGTTTTAGTGTAAATTAATTAGTACATTTCTGGATGCTCATGTGTCTGTTTGTTCGTCATTCCACTGTCAAGATATCAAAAGAGACATCGATATGACATTTGGGTGGTCTATTCTAGACTTAGAAAGCTGAACCGTGAATTAACAAAAACGGTCCATTGGTTTCAATGGATCCAATATCCAACGTTTAAACAATTAAAATTCTAAACCAAAAATATTATTTTATTAATAAAAGAACACTTTTTTAAAAAAATTTTTTCATAAACTGTTTAAATTCACCACAATGTTACCGCGAATTTAGTTAATAAACACATATATAATTGTAATACATATGATTATTATATATGTGTATTTTTAAACTTTATGAATGATTAAAAATTGTTCAAGCATTGATAATAAATCATATATTTTGTATTTAAACAATTAACTCTATTGGTTGTTATATCTTCTCTTGTTTTTTTTTTACATTTTTGAGGTATTGTGATGACAGACAGTCTTTAATGTTACTGTAAAAGCATTGCAAATTTTAAATTCAATTTAGTATAAACTCATTAATATAAGCAGGTTGTGAAAATCGAATAATATGTTTGGTTTATGCAACAGTAATTGAATAAACTTAAATTTTTTTCCCTCTAAACAATCTAAGTATAAATAAACAGAAAATAGTCAAATTTTTAATGGGTAAATAGGGGAAACAGGGGTAATGGTGTACTAAGACGGTCAGCATCATTACTCTAAAAAGAATAGAGTTATTAGTACTTGAGTAGGTAACCGACCTTCGTGTTACACCATTTAGCATGCCGGCAAATGTCTGATCTGTTGTTGCTACACAGTGGTGCATCTTAATTTATCGCTTTGGATATAAAAAAAAAGACTCTATAACTTAAAATTTAATTTTATAATTTTGTTTTACTTCTTTTAAAGTATTTGAACATCAGGCATTCATTTGAATTGAATATTTTTTGCATGTAGACACAAAATCGGCCAGTATCGGTCATCTAATTGTCCTCAACTTACTTAAAGTTCTTTGTAGAATCGAATTTTTTTATTTACTTTTATTATATAGATGGCAAAATTAAGACGTAGATTTACTGAAAGCAAAATAGAACACAGAAACTTTTGAAAAAGATGTGAAACTTAACGATGAGAAAAATGGAAACACCGTTTTCAACTCTTCAAACTAGAAAAATAAATATACCATTGAACTCTTTTACAACTAAACCACAGTCTTTTCAAATTTAACAAATATGAAAATTAACATACTTATTAACATAATATCATTTAAAATTTTAACATTATCAGATTTTTCCTTGATCGCCATTACCCCGTTCTCCTCTACATTTTTTTCACTCTAATATAATTTGAAACGTGTGTTTATAAATTATTAAAATATGTCATATTTAAAAATTTGAGTGGATTTGAATAGTTTATTTTTCGTATTTACGTAAATATTGTATCTAGTAGATAGTATTCATATTAACTTAATATTGTGGAAAATTTGTGATGAATGAAAGATATTGTAAACTATTTTTTTATTAAAATGAATATTTGCTTTTAATATAGACTTTTGTCACTATCAAATAATATATGTCGGTATAAACTACTTAACTTTTCCTTCTCGAATAATTCTGTTAAATTAATTCATGGAGTTTAACTTTTTACTATATATTTATTCAAAAAACAAAAATGCGATACTTGCATTTTTATACCTATTAAAAAACATTAAATACCCGATCGTTAGGTTCTATCAGGTACTATAAAATTAGTGCATAAATAAGCGTAGAAGATTCAGGTCGTCGCGTTTTTAGTTTATTTGAGTATATTAGCTAGACCAAATAAAATTTGATGAAAAAATGTTAGATTTTAGAATTATTAATGAGAGGATTTTCCGAATAAATTTCGATTTTTTGCCCCAATTTCCTAGATCAAATTATTTTGTATTTTTATAAATACGTATTTCGACTACAAAGTAGTTATCATCAGTATGAATTAGCTAGTTGTAATGATTGCTGAGGAAATGTTACTCGTTGCTAATTTGGTGACAGTCTCCACATATTGGTAAATAATTCATACTGATGATGACTACTTTGTAGTTGAAACACGTATTTATAATATAATAAACATAATATAATATAATATATCAAATAAAAAACAAGTTCAGTGAAAATTTTGAAGGTTCAGGAATATTCAAATTCGATGTAATTTATACTTCAGTATTTAAAAAATCTAGATTTAAACTGCATGGCAGAGCATTATTTATGTAATAATATTGCATAAAATATTGAAAACGATATGAGCAATGGTGGTGAAAGTTGGAAGAAAGCCGGAACCTGGGGTTTGCTTCCTATGTCTTATTACTGCATATAATGAAAATAAATTTATGTAAAGTATAATGTTTATGTTCACAATAAACAGTGTTTCTTTTCACCTCGTAAACCGAAATTGAAATTAATATCTTAATTATCGTTTGAGGTGTTCAGAATACGAAACAAACATTTCAATATGTAATGTTGGATAACTGATCGCTGTATAATTTCTGAAAAGAATACCTGGTGGTAAAATTAAAGCGTAGAAAAAATGGTTTTGAAGAGAGAGAATTTTAAAGAGGAATATAAAATATTAAATGAAAATCTCTTTCTAAATAGCTGAATATTTTGATTGTTTTAGATTTTTAAGGAGTAACATATATTTCGAAGTATAAAAAAAGAATATTTTCTCTTTGGAACTATTTTTTACCTGTCAGAGATAAGTTCGCCCTAGCCGTTATCATACTAGCTCCAGACATATTCATTCGAAATAAAAAATTCCAATTATATTTGTTAGTAGACATAAATTTCTCGAACACAATAATTAGATATGTAGATGTTTCAAAAAGATATTGGATTGCTTCCTAAGGGTGATTCACGCGACTTGTTTTCAATGTGTCAAGTATGGTTATTTTAAACTATAGATCGCGTGTTTCATTTAATAAACATTGTATGTCGTTAAAAACCCACCTAAATATTCTATATTATGAGGTTTTACACGTTACAATCTCGATGCCAAAGTTTAATGAACTATGTTAATTACTCTCAGGAAATATTATCGACTCTATTAAAATCTGAAGCTTAATACAGACAAAAATTTGTTTGATGTTATTTAACTACTTACATTATTATTACTGAGAAAATTGAAATAATTTGTTTGTTTTTATTTTTATATTTTTCCATTTTTTTAAGAAAATTATTTTCAGATTCGTGAGTAAAATTTATGAGAATAATTATAGAAATTTATATCTTTCAATAAAATAAATAATGTAAGAAATCATTATATTTACTTAATTAAGACAATAATTATCAATTTTCTAGTAACAAATGTTCACATCACACAAGAAAATTATTATATTTACCCCAAAAATAATTAAGTACAATGACTCTACATCCGGATATAAAATTAATTCCTCAATCTACCTCTCACGTCTTCTATTTTTGTTTTACGTATTTTGGAAATTCAAAATTTTTTTACTAATTATCCGTCCGAAATGTCTATGGGGGTGAACAATTTTGTTTCAAATACAAATTTGGTATTAAAAAGTATCAAAAATGGTACATTCTAAAAAAAGTCTGAAGGTTCGTCATATAAATTCTAGCCGAAGATTTTCAAAAATCGAAGAATTCGTTCCATAAATAGGTCTACGCTATTCATAAAATTTTTCGATACGTTGAAAATAGTCACAGTTCTCTGAATTATATAAACATTTTACTTAAATAATTAAAAATAATTATACGACAATAAAATTATGTTTTGCTTACTCATGAATCCGTAGCAGCTCTTCCTTGCATAATTTTATGAGCCTTTGGTTGTGCGCATGATTCATGATATTAAAAAAAAAAGTGTAAATATTTGAATTACTTTTAATGTCGAGTATTTAAACAATTAACTATTAGTTGTTATTTACAGTTGCCTTAAATTTATTTGGTGTTTGAGCTGGTAAGGCTATGGACACATAAAAATAAAAAAATGTATATCTTAAATTTTATGAATAAAACTCAATTTTAATTAATTTAGCTGAGATATAAATATAAATTATTACCATTTTAATTAGCATACTTATTTGTTTAAAATTTCCTGAATTAAATTCTTAATAAATATCTTCTTTACTTATAATACTTATACGTTTTACTTATAATACAACAATAATATTAAATATAAAACAATCATAATGAAAATGTTAATTAGTTATAGTATTGTTGTTATTTATATGTTAATTATGATTATTATTATTTTAAGAATGTAAAACTTTCTTTTCTATTAAAATTAAAATGTTTATGTTTATATTTATTTATGTATTACAATATATGGTAAAACAAGCTTTGCTGGATATGACTATTTGACACCGATTACTTTCTGGTAAATTAACATAATTTATTTATTCTCTCAGCTTGCTTAGAAACTTTTGCTCTTGATTTTAATGTAAAAATTGATATGAAAGATGCTATGGGCTTGAACTGAGGATATATACTTGTGTTTATCTCAAATCGTGCTTTTATACCGTTAACGTAATCAGATTCTAGCAAAAACATGGGGAAGGTGTAAAAATTGTTGAAAGCAATGATTTTAATCCTCATAAGGTATGCTCGTAACTTACAATTTCCGATCAAAATGACTTTCCGACTTTTATATTAATTATACTCAAATATCATTTACTCAAGTATAATTAAAGTATGGCTAATACTAGCATTAAATATCTCAAATAATCTATCATCAGATATCAGTCAATATTTTTAAAAGGGCATCTATGCGTATGAACTATAAATAAGACTAAAATCTCACTTGTAATATTGAAAATCTGAAATTTAATTTCTTCTAAGCGTTTAATATGGAGTTCCACCAAGTAAACCTCTCTTCAATAAATTATTGCAGATATGTTTACATTTTTTTACAGATATCTCAAAACGCAATGCAACCGTATATATTAAATTTTAATTTTCAGGGTGAAAATAATATGTTTTGAGTACAGGTTTTTATATGTGGAGAAATAATTATGAATGAATGAATCAAAGTTTGTGTTACCTATTCATATTTTATCTCCAGTGTTTGCTTATTCAGTTTCATTCCTCTGATTATGTTCATTAAGAAAATAACAACCTGCTTTTGTTTTATAAATACAATCTCTAAGTACATAAACATGCTACAGCTTACACCTCGTTGATTTATTTGGTCTACACCTCCATGTATACAGGTATCGCATTACTTTAGACTACCTCTAAATATATTTATTTATTATTGTTCATAGAGATAGATGCTGCCTCGCAAAGTAAGATACTGATATTCCAAAAAATCTCATATACTTTAAAATTACGAACACTGCCTAGGCTATTGAGAACTACAAACCAGAGTAAGTCTTGCATTCTGCGTGTACAATTTCATTTTACACGGTTGCTAATCATCGTTCGCCAGTTTCTGACTTTTATTGTTCTAATATAGACTTTTATATCACCTGCCTATTGTAGTCTATGGTATTCGGTTTATTATTTTTTGCTTTTCTGCAGTTTTTTCGGCGGTATAATTTTATTGTTACAAAGTTTTTATTTTATAATTGCCTGTGGCTGTAATCTACTAAGTATTGCTTGCTTAATATATTGATTAGCATAACTTAGCATTAAAACCTGTATATAAACAATATGGTAGGAACATTTTTCCAAAAATGTATATGGGACCAATAAAAAAAGAATTATCAAAATCTGACTAATCTTTTAAACTCAACTTTTTTTTATTTGGGTATATTTATTTTAGTTTTATTGAAGTAAGACATCGTGATTTCATGGATTTTTCTACCATCAGACGAATCACTGGTTTTATTTTAATTTGAACTGATGTGATGACATATATGGTAACAAGCAAGCCATAGCCTTGATAAATGTGTGTTATTTAATAGTTTTTAGATTCAGTTTTATAAATAAACTTCCTTCATTTTGTATTAGAATTTATAGTTGATTAGTTATTTTTGTTATAATGTTAATAATAGAAATAAAGTAGTGAAAATATTGACATAATGACATATATACAAAAGTGTCTATATATATTATGTATCAGGTGTAGATATTTACCTCGAGTAAAAGATGAAAGTAAACGGTAATGAAGATAACAAAATATATAGAAAAAAATATGTTAGTAAAGTGGTGTCCTTCGTTATAGACTTGACTCGAATTGATAAAAAAAGTTAGTGAACTGAAAATAATCTAACTCAATCATCTGAAAATACATTTTTCTTTTTAAATGTTGTCTTTTCATTATATGTCAAATTGATAAAAAAAAAGTTTATTATTCGGAACGGGATTTAAATTATTCAAGGGATTTGTTTAGATTTTTTGAAGAAAATAAACTGTACAAAATAGTGATGAACTCTGAGTGACCCTTCACGCAGCGAAACTTTTTTAAGAAAACGATGAAAAATATATTGGACATTTTTAAAGCACATAGAAAATCTGTCCGGGATATCTGATTATGTGTCAGTTTGACAACAATAGCAATTTGGGTTCAAAAAACATCGCTCAATTTGAAACAGGAGAACGAAATATTCGTTTAATATATCTTTTAATATACAGAGAAAGAAAACTGAAAAAATATATTCGCTTTCTACTATGTTTCGAAGTCAATATTTACATATATATTTTTTCTATGAATAGTTCTAGAAACCGAAAAAATTTATGATAAAAAAGTTCATAACATGAAAATTGAAAAAAATAATCATTTCATAATCAGAATGGATTTGTAGGTTTTCCAGATTTATTTTTTTTTTTTAGTATGAAATTTTAAAATTCTTTTGAAATTTTCATTTTACTAAAGCGAACAGGCAATAGCTTTTAAAATGACTTTTAAACTGATTTATTGCAATAAAAAAGTATTGCAAAAATTTGCTCGACTTATTTTTGAAAACTGTATATATAAAGTACAAAAAATCGGTATAAAAAACATATACGACGGATAAAATATAGATAAATTTGATATCTACAAAAAAATGATGTTCATTTGACAGGCTTTGAGAAAGGTTATTTCATTGTTCGATAAAATACTTTAGATAAAAAAAATTCCTGCACTGAAGTTCAACCAGGTGGCACATCATTTAACAATGCCGGTGTTACAATTAAATATACTCTCCAAAACAAAAAATTGATTAATGTTTCAACTATTATATATAAACACAATAAAAACATTTATTATATTGCTAAAATTTTTATTGCGTATAGAAAAATTAATATACAGGCAGTTCGGAAAAGTTATAGAAAATTGTCCATTCAATTCCGGAAGATAATTAAAGTGATGCTCAAAAAAACTGATCTCAACGACTGGTAATACTAGAATTTTCGGTACAATTTTCTAAACGTTTTCAAAATCGTTACTGCTCAGTTGATCAATTTGCATTTAGTCATTGTTGCGAGAGATAGCCGATGAAAATAGTCATGGAACAGGTGCAATCAGTCGATGCTTATAAATTATGCTGTAGGGAAAGAAAAAGACTTCAGAATATTTTAACAATAAAAGCATCATGAACTCCTAGAATCATATTTTGGGAGTCATATACTCATGAAAATTTTGCGTGAAATCATAAATGCAAGATCTTTAAATAAAACTACGAATTTTAGTTGAACCAAACTATTTTATTTCGTCATTACAGAGTTCAAAGTACATTATTCACAAAAAACTATTATATTTCAATCGTGTCTAAAAATATAATTTTATTTTTCGTGGTAAAAAATTTTTGATAAGATATGAAGCATTTTTCTTTCATGTAATCATTTTTGACATGTCTCCTTACAAATATATTTTAATGAAAGTGTCATTGATTTTAATAGATTTCGTATTCATAACATATAATAACTAGAAATTGAATTCAACGAACCTTATTAACAATATATGTACTCTATCTTGCAATTAATTTCAAATAATTTCTATTGAATTAATCAAGCTGTCATATCACTAGGGAATTACAACTGTTATGAAAATAATTTTACTACAATCATTGATTTAAGTTTTCTCAAAGAATATAAACAAGTGTCTTAGTTGCCTGAACATACAAATCTTTTTAAATAAAGTCTTAATTACTTTTACTTACAGTTTCCAAAACTATTCTAATCGGTTCGGGAAAATCACAAAAAAAGAATTGTTTTAAATTGTATTGAATTATCTTGTTCAGGGCAGATGATGAACGCTTAGAAACACTTCTATTATATAAACATGACAATAGGGTCGATAAAAAAGTGGGAGAAGTTTTTTTCTTAGAAAATGAAATATGAATCGTTCATATGATGGTCGCAGAATATGAGGAGTCACTAAAATTTTTTTCCATTTTAGTAATTATCTTATGATCTAAGTATGATGAAAGTATACTTCATTATATATTATCTTATTTTATTTAGAAAAGTCAAGAAAAGCAACAACAAATCTTTGGTGTACTTCACGTATACAAGCATTGAAAATTGATTGAATATTTTGTTTGTTTTAGTAAACTTTTTTCTATGTTTACTAATCCAAAAGTTGATCTGTTATACTTTGAAAAAAATATTTTCTATACTTCAGCAATTGATAATACAGCTTTTCTTTGATTTTTTCACAATACTTCTTTAACCAAAAATTATTATTTTGCAAAAGGTACTTTCGATTTGAATGTTGTTTTGTGAATTTTTTAATTCCGTTTAAGTTAGACCACCGTAACATGCTTAAACAACTAACTATGCCTGGTTCATTTTTTAATATTTTGTTTTCTCTTTTAGGTATGTTAAAAAACGCTGTTCATGTTTATTCCAGAAATAATAAGGTAACTTTATTATGATTTTTTCTTTTGAAAGAATGAGAATAGAAATCTGAAACAAAAATTGATAAACAAAGTATTCTGGCTTTTTGCTGCAAACCACTCGAAAAACTTCGCTGATAAATGTTTTATTTCACATTAAAAAATTTAATCAATCGGTATTTATTATTATAATCAAGTTTAATACTCTTCTACGAAATAATGTAAACAATATTTTTATTTAAAAGTTTGAATTTGATTGATTGAATTTTATTTTTTTTAGATATTATGTCATATAGAATATTATTTATCACTAATGTCATTTTGTTCTCATTCCATAATATTAGTATTACAGTAAAATTATCGTTTTGAAATACAGATATGGCATGAAAGCATTTTGACGTAAGGGGAAATTATGAAAAAATTTGTATTTGTATGTTGTTTTTTATACGCATTTAATATTAGTTAAAAATTGGCATTTATTTTGAATCAATTAAAATTATACAAATTGAATTTAAAAGTTTTTTTTACATCTTTATAGACTTAAAGATAATTAAAATAGATTCCAGAATATTTTTAATTATTAATTCTACTAAAATTTGAAAATATCGAGGACTTGGATATACATGAGTTACAAAATTAATTTCATCGATAATCTGGGATGCAAAATCATAATTTAACATCGAATTAGAAAATCGAGTTTTTAGAAAAATTTTCGAAAATTTACGAAATGACGAATTCTTTGTGAATTATTAAGAATTGTAAAATTGTAAATAAGAATTGTAAAGTGTTTTGAATAAATAAATAGTTGATTATTTTCTACATTGAGATGATTGCGATTGTATTAGGGAAACTTCCGAATAATTACTGTTAATAAAAGGACGCGAGTGTGAAGAACTTTAAAATTATAGGATAAAGACCTTAAAAGCTTGAGTTACTCTACTTTCTAAGCTCCGCTAAGATGAAGTTTAGAAAACATTTTTGATTACTGTATTTTGTATTGATATAAACGAATATGTCATTGATTGTTTAAGGGACAATTTTTGTTGATTTACTTTTTGTTAAAAATTCCTATTTATTTTGAATACTAATTAAAATTGTAGTACTAAATTTTAATTAACTCAGTAACAAGGTATTTATTTTATTTAAATATATCGTGGTTGACATTAATTTCCAATTTATTTTTGACCACTTTTAATTACATAATTTATTGTTCACAAAATGTTATATTTTCTATAAATATAAAACAATCAAATTTATTTTGTTATTATTTATTATTTTGACAATATTTTGAATAAAATAACCAATGCAATTAATTAAAAGCAATTTTAATATGTTTTAATTTATGTATTTTTGCATAAAAATAGTAATAAAATAAATATGTAATATTTAATAACAATCTTTTAATTTGTTTCACCAGCTTTGTTATCTGTGTATAATGAAATGTTTCACCTTTCCATTAATTAATTTAATCATTATCGAATGTAAAAGTTGGATTATATAACATCCCTTAATTTTAATTTTTAATTCGTAGAAATTATTATGCTCTGGGGTTAATTTTAACACCATGATACTTCTGTTTTGCCAAGCCAAATCAAAATTGATTGACAAACAGATATCAATAGAAAGTTTCCTTTATTGTGGAATCGATTTTGACTAGTTTATAAGCGTACAAGGTAGTAATGCGATATGTACATCATATTTAAAACGGTACAGTGTTTGGTTTGAATGACTTACCTACTTTTGTAGTATAAATTTATAGACATATCTTTTCATTTTGAAACGCAAACAAAGCATTTAATTTTCAGTTCAACAGAGTTCTATATATTTATATATCCATTACTGTTTCGTTGTTTTAACCATTATATTTACCTACAAGAACATAATACTGTATATACTGAGGCTAACTGATACAGATGTCAGTTTAGTTTGAACATTTATTAAACTGTATTTCTACAAGTTGTTTCAAAAAATCTGTCTGTGTAAAAACATTTTGTTACATATAAAATGGTATTTGAATAAGTTTCACGTGTCCCACTGTATAGGTGTAATCAAAGTTAAAATTGACCCATTTCCATGATTTCTGATTTACCGGATAGTATATATGTGTAAATCAATAGAAGGGAATCCCAAGTTAGAATTTTTGGATTTACTTGAGCGCGTAAGATTAACATATGGGAGATACCATACCCTTTGTTGAATACGTCCACTTAAACTTAGCTCCCTATGTGGTGACGCGCGTGTCAAATTACGTGCTGAAACGAACATTTTTCTAATCTGACGATTTGTGCGTGATGCAAGAGAATTCAATTTACAATCTTTCATCATCATAATAAATGGTAAACCATTACCATTCATCGATATTTTGTGTTCGTGCTTCAGATATTTTAGATGAAGTAATTTTGAAATACACTGTATAAATAATAACTGGGAATTGACTGCCTGTATGGTGTAAATGTTCAGTTAAAATGCACAAACTTTTATTGTTGCATAACTTATGACATGATATTATGATGCTTTTGTTTGTAAATTTTTACACTGCAATAACAGGCACATAAAGAAAATATTATGACGTAACAAATATACAATCAACTTCATATAATAATAATTTTAATGCTTTGTTATTTTATATATAGGGTAAGGTTGTTAGGATTCAGCATATAAAAAGTAGTTGATAACGCTATGCGGGTATAAAATATTTTACGGGAACCTTTGGTGCACTCTCTTGTGAGTAAAAAAAATGTTTAATTTTCGAATCTGTTTTTTTCAAGTAAATATTCAAATCAGGAAGTCCTTACAAAGACTTCTTTAAGATGTCTCAAATATGATGTCGTTTCTGCTTAGCAAAAATTAGGATAATATACTAACGGATTAGTTTTACCACAAATTAAGTCTTAAAAAGATTTAAAAATTATTTATTTTCGCAGCCTAAGGAATAAATTTATTTTCATTATCCGAAAAAGAATAAAGCATTATGAAATCTTAAGCTGTTCAATAATTGGCACATTCACGCTCTCATAAGATGGTAATTTTTTTATCAATTTCTTTAAAAGGAGGTGGTACCGTATGGTATAGGGATCATTTGTAATTATCAAATCGCAGTACCTTTATGTCACCCTGCCAGTTTTTTACAAAAAGTGTCGCTATTTTAAATTAGAATAAAACTAGAAAGAATAAAGAGTTTTACAGCAGAGTCTGTTAAAAAGTCATCCTGTATGGTATATCAAAACTGAATCCTTTGTATTGTTGTCAAACTCTCACTTATCTCATTTCATTTTTTGTTGTTGTGTGTTTTAAATATGAAAGCTGAAGAAAAATAAATATTGTTTTTAAAAAGGGGTTTGTTTATTATTGCCATATGCTTTTTTTATCATTATTTTTGCATTGGTACAAAAGAAATTGTTTTTCAAAAACATTTCAATTTTGCTTTGATACCAGCTCTGTATGTCTTTACCTTAGTTGTCAACATTATGAGAATGTACATAGTAAAAATTGGTTGTTTTTTTTAACTGAATAATATATCAATTCAATGAATTTTGAATAAATATTGTTTTATCATGATTTTGTACAACAAATAAATAATAAGAAACAAATTTCAACTGCAAATAATATTTGTAGAGTTTAAATAATCCTAATATCATGCAATATGAAAATGAATAAATAATATTAATGTTATTCGTAATTGGATTTTCCATTTTCATGCGTGAAAATACTTTACTACCTTGATTATCTTAAAAATAGAAAATGTATCCACACACACAACAGCATGTAACCTTGATTTGAGATGTGCATTACGCTCACATACAGAGAGTGATACAATTGAACATGAGACCACACTGTTCCACACAACAGTGTACAATATTATTAATTTTATTGTGGTGTGTTTTGGTTTTGACGCAAACCCATAAATAATTTTTTTTTTTACTTTGATGAAATAAATACTTCACTTTAATGTTGAATTACATTTTTTATGTGTTTTAATCCTTTTGGTCTTCAAATCATAAATTATTTTACAAAACAAAATTTACTCCAGGTTTATATAAAAAAGAACGAGAAATGTATTTATTAATAAATTTGAATATTCAACATACAAAGTTTAAATTCTATTTTTTTGACATTATTTTAACACTTGAGTACTGATACAGAATGTCCACATTCCTTCCAATTTATTGCTCCTTATTCATGGCGATATAGCTCCCTACAAATTACTAAGCGTTTGAGCTAATATCTCCAAATTAAAAACACAATTAAAATTGATTATTTAATTTGGTTGTTTATGTTGCTTTTTTACCAAACATGAAATTTTTCAATTTGCTTAACATTTACCAAATTTCACAATTTGCTTAACAAACATATTACTACAACTTTCAATACACAACTTAAGCATTTTTTAATATGCAAATATAATGTATCGGTATTGTTTTAAGTTCAATATTGATTAACTACTAAGTTAGGAGTTGATGTTTCTAAGTACAGTACACTAGGAAGTATTAAGTTTTTGGCAATTGTTTCAATTAATTTATTTTGTCCATTAGTCGCATCACATATCGAAATTTCAGATCCGTACATTAAGATTGAACTTCACCAATGTATGAAACATACAACATGCCGGTTATACTGGAATATATTGTTACAACATTACTACAATATTATTGCAAATCTGAAGTATTGGAAAATACAAACTAATTAAAATTGATACTAAAGAAAGTCGAGGATTAGTTTCTAATTAATTTCTTGTTTCGTTTTCTCATCGCTTCCACCATTTTTAACCAAGAATAGTTTATATTTATTATTTTATGTAAGGTCCCTTCAAAAGATTCACGACCATTCCCTTAACTCTTATACAGTTACGTTTAAATCTTTACAAAAAAAAAATTGTATTGTTTAAAATAAATTTCTATAGTTTTTAACATTTTATAAATGCATTTTACGATGTTTGCCGGGCTTAAAATCTTACCAAAATAAGTACTTTCATATAATCTAATTCTAGTATACAGAATAAATAATATATTTAAATTATATAGAACGTGTATCTGTAAATAAATATATACTATATTTACATTTTTATAAAATCATCTTCACAAATACAACATTGGATGAAAATGGTCTTCGGTGTATTTCTCAGTAAAATAAATTATATGCATCCTGTTTGTGTATAATAGTAAATCTGTGTATTTATCTAAGATGCCAGCATAGTGGTATATTGAGCTGTGTCGCTAAGATCGAGAAGTGTAGCGCAGTACTGGAATAAAACAAAATACTGTGTTGAAATTATGGTCACACATTGACGAGCAACTTTATAAGACTTATTATAATCGGTGGTTGACTCCAACTACCCATTTATTGATATGGTTTACAAATATACGTTGCGTCACTTGAGTCTCAATGTGCTCTCAGCCTTAGCCAAGCTTTCACCTATTTAGTGTATAAAATCATTCAATACCGTGGCTGCCTATGACAGTCGTCGTTTTATGGCAGTCGTCTTACGGTTTATCACTTTGCATTTCAGTTAATATTTTAAGGATTTACCGATGAAATTTTTATGCTTGTATCTAGCATGTCCATAAAATTTAGAATTCAACAATAAGCTGCACCACTATAATTTAATATGTAGTTTATTCCGTATAACATTCACTATGATAATATTTTCATATTATATTTATATTTACATTTTCAAGCTGATTTCATACTTTACAAGTCCAATTTAAGATAAATATAGTTTATGTTCATTGATGCAGTTCAAAGCAAAACCTTTCTCGCTGAAATGTATGCTAGTAAAGTAAGTCAGAAAGCCATACACTCATATTCTAAAATCTAAAAATCTTTCCCACCTACAAATCATATCCTATTTTAATAAAAAATAATGTAATATTACTAAATTTGTATCATATTTTCAAAATTTTTAGTTAAACTAAAGTTAATTAAAATAAATTTTAATGAAATATTGTGACCTATGAAGCAATTAAAAAAAATATTCAAAATCCAATTGCATTATATGTGATATCAATGGTGAACCATCACGTAGTTCTGAATGTTTATCATTTTAATTCATCTACATAAATGTGAAAATGAGTTTTTATTTTCGGGTCAGGATATTAGATAGATTGCACCGAAATTTTGCACACGGGCAGAGGGAATTGTTGGGATTGACATGGGATACTCACCTAGCTCTTTCTTAAAAGTAAGAAAAAAGATGGGGAGGTAAAATTTTATGTGAAATAATTCATCAAATAATTTTAGTTGAATTGAAGTTGTACCCGGACGAAGTCGCGAGTATACATATTAAAAAATCGTTACATTAGTTTTATCATGCTATGCGGCACTAAGTTTTCGAAAATTATCTATTAAAGATTGAATCACATGGGCTCAGTAAATTACATTCTTTTTCAATAGTAGTTATCAATAATTAATATTATCTGATAATCTCTCAATCAGTTCAGCACGAATCACTTTTGGGATCGTTTAGGACTCTCTATAAAGCCTTATATAATAATATGTCTATAAACAAAATATGCAAGGCACTGATAATATGGTTTCGTTTAAAGAATTTTTAGAATCAATTCAGTAATCTCAAGAATTATCCCTTACAAAAACAAAAAACCTTACTTCTATAATTAAACGTAAATAATTGTATTTATTAATATCATAAAAATTTGTACAACTTTGGGAACGATAGTTAATGTTTGTACTTTTCAGTTATAATGCTTCTCGAAAATCATACACTGTGAGTACTATATATACATCGTACTCATATGAAAACACATTTCGTTCATCTGCGGTAACGAATGCAAAACGATGAATAAAGTTTTTGCTGCATAATAGCTACATACCTAACGGTATAAAGATAACATTCAATATAGTTTTATTAATAATTCTCTTACACAAAAGATAAACTCGCCTGGAGCTATAAAACTCATTAAAATAATTATGATCAAGTTTCTATAAAACAAGGGAAGATAACAACTAATAGCGTTAATTGCTTAGATATTGTTGTGTATCAATTCTTGAACTATCTTTAATAATTATTTTACTTTTAAAATTATCCAAATATCTGGTCTATATAATGATAAATAATACATAATATTAATACATATTTTAATTGTATATATTTTTAGCTTAATTTGGAATAAAATTCTAGAGAATCTAAATAGTTTATGAAGAAACATTTCACACAAAAGTTGTTTGTTTTTAAAAGCCATTGTAAATAGTGCAAGAATAATTCCTTTTTAAATGTAAATTTTTCTTATGGGTTAAAAGTCTATTGGATCCAGTTGACAGTTTTGTTCATTGACGAACTTAAACTAACTTCTTATGTTTAGAAACGTCAACAAAATTTCAACTCGCGTTGGTGGCTTTAATATTTTTTAATATTTTAATATATAGCCAAAAGTGAATAAGTATAGACTGACAAATTCTTTATATGTTAATATAAAATTATCACGTTCATTTGATCTCCATATATTTGGTCAGTTTTCTATGATAAAACAAAAGTTTTTATTATTAACTTTTTATCTTCTGTTTTTTAATGGAATTTTTTAATGTTTAAATGATTTCTGAGCAAGCTTAAAAACCCAAAAAATTTATTTTGCTCTATTATGCTTACATTATATTTGGCCAAGGTATCGAAAAAATTAATTTTTTACACTTGATGACGTCATAAAATTCAAAAAAAATTATTTTTGCTCTATTACGGTCAATTCTTATCCAATTTTAAAAAACAAAGTATGTAATCCAACTAAATTTAGGTCATAGTTTTCAAATATTCACTTAAATTAAGTATACCTACTATAGATTTGAAGATAGTCACAGTCTAGTCATCACTTTTCATATATGGGTTAATGTAAGCAAAATAATTATATAAAATTTGAAAAGTATGACCCATAATTAGTGGATTTCAAAAAAAAACTCACTCGAATCGGTTAAAATTTGGCCAAGATATCGAAAAAATTAATAATGCTCTATTACGGTCAATTCTTTTCCGATTTTAAAAAACAAAGTATGTAATCCAACTAAATTTAGGTCATAGTTTTCAAATATTCACTTAAATTAAGTATATCTACTATAGATTTGAAGATAGTCAGAGTCAAGTCATCACTTTTCGTATAAGGGTGAATGTAAGCAAATTTATAATATAAAATTTGAAAAGTATGACCCAGAATTAGTGGGTTTCAAAAAAAAGCTCACTCGAATCGGTTGAAATTTGGCCAAGATATCGAAAAAATTAATTTTTTACACTTGATGACGTCATAAAATCCAAAAAAATTATTTTTGCTCTATTACGGTCAATTCTTATCCGATTTTAAAAAACAAAGTATGTAATCCAACTAAATTTAGGTCATAGTTTTCAAATATTCACTTAAATTAAGTATATCTACTATAGATTTGAAGATAGCCAGGGTCTAGTCATCACTTTTCATATAAGGGTTAATGTAAGCAAAATATCAATACAAAATTTGAAAAGTATGACCCCGAATTAGTGGGTTTCAAAAAAAAGTTCACTCAAATCGGTTAAAATTTGGCCAAGATATCGAAAAAATTAATTTTTTACACTTGATGACGTCATAAAATCCAAAAAAATTATTTTTGCTCTATTTCGGTCAATTCTTTTCCGATTTTAAAAAACAAAGTATGTAATCCAACTAAATTTAGGTCATAGTTTTCAAATATTCACTTAAATTAAGTATATCTACTATAGATTTGAAGATAGTCACAGTCTAGTCATCACTTTTCATATATGGGTTAATGTAAGCAAAATAATTATATAAATTTTGAAAAGTATGACCCAGAATTAGTGGGTTTCAAAAAAAAGTTCACTCAAATCGGTTAAAATTTGGCCAAGATATCGAAAAAATTAATTTTTTACACTTGATGACGTCATAAAATCCAAAAAAATTATTTTTGCTCTATAACGATCAATTCTTATCCAATTTTAGAAAACAAAGTATGTAATCCAACTAAATTTAGGCCATAGTTTTCAAATATTTCCTTAAATTAAGTATATCTACTATAGAATTGAAGATAGTCAGGGTCTAGTCATTACTTTTCATATAAGGGTTGATGTAAGCAAAATAGCAATACAAAATTTGAAAAGTATGACCCAAAATTAGTGGGTTTCAAAAAAAAGTTCACTCAAATCGGTTAAAATTTGGCCAAGATATCGAAAAAATTAATTTTTTACACTTGATGACGTCATAAAATCCAAAAAATTATTTTTGTTCTATTACGGTCAATTCTTATCCAAATTTAAAAAACAAAGTATGTAATCCAACAAAAACAAAGTCATGTTTTAAAATTTTGTAAAAAGTTTAATTAAGCATATCTATAATAAAGAAGATAGTAAGAGTCAAGGAATGACCTTTCATAAATTGAATGGAATTCGTTTTTCATATTTCATATTTTGGTAGTTAAAAAATTCCTTTTTTGATATGTTTTCTATTTTATGAATGAACACTTCTTGAAATATGTATAAATAATTTCCCCTCCTATCTTTCACAATTCAAGTAAGTTTCTTGATAAACTTAATTGGACGGTTTATATTTAGTATATTTAAAACTACACTGAGTAAAATGCAAAACTTTATTACTAGAAATACGAAGTATAAAGCAAAACTTTATTACTATTATAAAAACATTATCCGCTAGTAGCTGTTGAACAGTTTTATTTATGATAAGTAAGATCGCATGACTACCACTCAAAATGCTGTGTCAAATTTATGTTATTTGTCTTGTAATAAATATAAGAAAATATGCACTACGCATTATTGAGTCCCACTTACCCTTGAAAACAAACAAATTTATACAATCATTTGTTTCTTTTCTTTATGCGAACTTAATATTGTATGATCTACAATCGCAAACAACGAAAATGGGTTACGATTTATTTATTAGAATAAACAAAATGATTGATAATTATTTAACAAAACTTATGAATTCCAATCAAAATATCGAAAGGAAAATTTTGAATACACTTATTGGCCTATCTCTACTAACAACATTTTATAACCCCATTAAATATTTATTTTGAAACTAGTAAATTTTATAAAATATTTACGTTTGAATTTGATTATGCAAAAACCAAATACAATTTCGTTGTGCTATCTAGTCCAGTTTTTTTTTGCTAATTCATAAATCGTTTCCATTGCAGTAATTCGTTATTCAGTTGTTCGCATTTGGATTTGTCATCAGAAGATACAAATAAAAATAAGTTTTTATCAAGCTCATTTAAAATTATGGAATTTTTGATTTGAAAAAATCTAAAAAACTACAAAAAATTTCTATTTCATTAAGTGACCGTAATGATTTTTCCATAAAATTTGACAATTGACAATTTTAAATCTTAATTCATTCCTATGAAAAATTGTTTCTTGGTTTAGAAGTCCGCATTTCAGAACGAACGAGTTGTCTGCATTGGCCTTTAAAAATTTGGTCAAAATTATAATTTTAATTAGTTAGTTTTCTAGCTTCTAGTATAGTATATTCAGAGTGGAATGATTTTTAGCCACGGTTTTTTTGTATCCTAACGATCTTTTTGTTAGGGATCAAAAAGTCTCTCACTAGCATTTTTTTGGGATTCAAAATGTTGTATAGGGTGAGATGGTTCGCCACATACATATTTATGATTACCACACAAAATCCTGAATACAAAAATTTTTTTTCAAATTTATGTTCTTTGTCTTGTAATAAACATAAGAATATATGCATTACGCATTATTGACTCCCATTTACCCTTGAAAATACAAAAATGTATACACTCATTTATTTTGTTTTACTAAAAAAATGTTTGAACTACAGTCACAAACAACGAAAATGGGTTACAGAATTCTTTGAATCTCTTTACATATTAGTCGTATTACAGCTAGGAACTTGTATTATTTCGTGGTCAGTTATTTGATCTCCGGTGTTGCTAGAGCATTAATATAATTTCATATCAAGCTACTCAGATTTGGATAGAATACCCGAGGATACTTATCTAGGATAATCCTTTATCAAATCCCAACATCATTTTTTTTTATCAGTTTTCTACCTATATTCCATGGTGTTCCAAAATTTGTAAAGTTTTCGAATATTCGGTAGTTTTTAATTAATAACTATAAAGGAAGTAAATTCGTTTCTATAAAACTCTGCGCAGAAAAACAATCCCATAAGAAACGTAAAATTAATAAATAGACATTTTCTTTGTGTTAAATGAAGAAATTAATAACTAACAATTTTTATGCATTTAGGTACCTAAAACCGAGTTTTGTTGCGTTTATTTCTTGAATTAGAACATCATAAAATAGTAAGCACTTAATAATTTAAAATATCTTTATCTCATTTTTGTTTGTTCGCATGTTCTTCACGTATATAAAATGTATTCTTAACTTGAGTTTAAAACACGCACAATTTAATTTGAGTATAAACACTCAAAATATTTTCATTGAAACAGCTTGGTGAAATGAAATGTGTGTTTTGTTTGATCCAATACCTGTCTACATTATCTAATCATAATAAAATAGGTCGTTTGTTTTATTTTGTATACGACATCAATGCTCATTATAATTTTGCAACTCATTTAAGATGAACTCAAAAAAAAAAAAACAAAACTATGTCATTGTCTACATGAGTGTGTCTTGTTTGCTATATGGTTACATTACTTCGTTGTATGAGTTTACTACTCTTGGTTATGTTGTTGATGACAGTGCCGTAAAAAACTTGTAAAAAACTTTGAATGATATCATGCGATCAAATAAACAAAGGTTTTAAGTAGATAAATTATCTTATTTTGACATATAACACTAATTTGAGACGAAAACCATACGAATAATTGTTTCGTGTGAAGTTATACTTTAACTTGTAAAATAGCGATGTAAAAAATGAAATAAATATCACCTGAAAAAATAAATTAAATGATAATACACCTATAGTAATGGTAGCCATATATTTCAGGCTGTAAAAGCATAGCCAATTTTTCATAGTTTTTACACGTGTGAGTTCACTCTATAGTCTAATTTTAATTGCACCATCGTCCAATATAGTTAAGAAATATGATGAAAAATGAAAGGTTTTTCAACTTCAGTAATGAGTCTATTCTTCTATTCATTGTGGTTTTAAGAGTCCTGAAAACGAAGAATAAGGATAATATCTAAGGTACTGTAATATACATTATTTGTTTTTCAATTTTTGCGCACATGTAATTCTAAAAATAATTATCCAAATGTTTTAGCATTATGGTAAAATCGAGGACGTGTTCGTGAAAAGCCTTCTAAGTTCGTAAAAAGACTTCTATATTATGTGTATACGACTCGTAAAATCAATCGTAGTGCGTATTTTATAAAGTTCGTTTTTATTTTACTGTTCAAAATTTGTAATCTATGACTTTATGTATTTCATAAATATACGAAGAAATTAAATATTTCTTACAAATTTCAAAGTTAGCTAAGTAACAATGCCGTTAATTTCATGATAAATTACGTAATCAGAAGCTTAATAGAATTTTCTTTCATCAGTTTAATATTTTTATACGCGTATTATCTATGATACGCCACTTTGAATGCGTTGTTATATTTTTAGAAAAGTGTAGAAAATGCAATGTCGAGAATCATGAATGACTGATTATAATATATTAGATCTATTCATAGCATAAAATATATACTGTGTTTATATCATATTCACAAGTATAAAATATAAATTTATAATATACGTAGTTTTATTAAATATGCGATGTATAAATGTGCAATGTACAATGAATTCTAAGGCTGAGGGCATACTAGTATTTAAATTAATGTTGTTACGTACAAAAATTGCTATATAATTTTAATAATAGCGGGTGGTTTTTAATCATTATTTTAAAACAGTATGATGTGATTGACAGAAGACCATTTCTAAAAACAATTTATATTTCTGACATTTTCAAAATCTCAGAAAAATGTGGTCTTATTCTATTTGCAATTCTGTCTTCTTATGAAATAAGTATTAAGGAGCTTATATTTCAAAATGATTTTGAATTCAGAAAACAGATTTTCTTGTAGAGCTCATATTTAGAGGGAAAAGACTTCTTACATATATCATTAATTCTTATAGACTCTCACGACTTCTTAAAGAGTTCATAATTCTTACTTCTTAAGATTTAAGGCTTTTAATTATAAGTTTTTAAATAAGAAGTAATAACGACGTCATAATGAGACATCTGAAAGCAATATTAATAAAGACTACTTTTTGAAGTCGTAAGATGTTGTCTAAGCTGTTACCATCAATTGTTTCAACTAGTTTTTCATATCGTTTTAGATATAATGTTCATATAATATTTTATAGCCTGTCCATCAAATTCATCATAGAATAATAATTTCTAGGGAATTATTCATATGAATATTTATGATAAATTACTGCATGTACAATTTATATTGACTATGTAATATATAAACTCATATGGACTCTATAAATATATAATATAGAAGTATAAAATTAATCATGCTCTATTGTTAAATATTATTTATCAAGTGTCACAAATAAATTCAAATCGATTATTATTACTTATTCTAGTAATGTGCATCTATAATATCAGGTTGTAAACGATATTGTTATAATTGATCAATATAATGTGTAAATGAATAAGTTGCATGAGAAATGAAAACTGCCATGAAACTTAAAGACTTTTATGAATATTACAGAGTGCTATATTTAGAATATGATAGTCGGATTCAATCTATCATAAAACGCAATTTTCTCACTTTTGAGAAATGCCTGCTGCTTTTTAACTCAGCTAACAACATTTTTATCCACATTTGGTGAAAGAAATTATTTTGGTGAAATTTTTTTCTGTCATTATTTATTCTTCAACCTCATCAACTAACTTTGATTTTGTAATGTAAAATGGAAAATACTGCTTCATTTATTGAGAAACAATTCCATCTTTTCTAAATGAGAATACAAAAATTGGACTAGAGTGAATCATCTTGTAAATATATGTTTAGACTATGTATTCGAATTCTATTTAACCTACAATATTTAAATTGATTCTATGATAGCTATTATGTCCCTTACTTACAAAACTGTTGAGTAGAATGAATCAGAAACTTTAATTATTCGAATATAACTCCTGTGTATGTAGACTAGTAAAACAATACTCAAATACCATTCATTATAAAGCGTACCTATCTAGACAAGCAGCTTGTATCCCTTACTTACAAAATTGTTGAGTAGAATGAATCAGAAACTTTAATTATTCGAATATAACTCCTGTGTATGTAGACTAGTAAAACAATACTCAAATACCATTCATTATAAAGCGTACCTATCTAGACAAGCAGCTTGTATAAACTTACTACGGTCGAAAATAATAATTTGAATTTTTTTTATCTCCGATTTAGATAAACTCATTCTAGGGACAAAATAATGTTTTTCAAATTTTGGAGCTGATAAGATGCTAGTTACACATATTATGTTTCAAAATATTAAATTTTATTTGAAATCTACCTGAGCATTAAATCTTATTATTTGACACTAAATTCGCACTAGTTAATGAGCTATGTTATACGTGATTTTGTTCATTGGAAGCTGCTAGCTTTACATACATAGTTTTAACTACACTCTTCAAGTTCAACAAATAATTATTAGTCTATAATGTATAATGTATCCATGTACTATGTGGGTATAGAGTATTATGGACTATTAGAGTTAGGTTTCGAAGCCACCAATTCAAGTAATATTATACCTAATTTAAAATATCTGATACATCACAAGTATTTTAAAGTACCTAAAATACACATTTCACTATAATTTTATTATAGAATGTTGTTTTCAAAGTGTAATTTCGTTCCGGGTATCGAAGAAAATGGCTTTTGTATTCGTTTATTAATGATCTATTAAAAAAACAAAAAAAGAAAACATATCCGCCAATTTGGTGGAATTTTGTATTTCTTTATTTAGAATTTTCTTTATTAGGAAAAAGTTGTTAAACTTACCAATGAACTTGCTCATGAAGTTTCCGCTTAATATTTATCATTAAAAAATTTATGTTGTGTATTGTAGACTAATATTCATTCAACTGAAAATAAAAATACAAATTTGGTATTATATAATAATGTAGCAGATATATAAAACGTCTTATTCGAAACACGGGTATTAGCGCACAAACAATTTTATGGAAGTTAAAAAAAAAAACACAGTTTTATGGAATATTAAATAAATTTTTGTAGGCATCTTGAGTGTTATAATTGACTATTTATGTTAGTTATGGTAGTTAATCGTTTATTAACTTTTATTAGGTGTGTATCTTGTGAAAGTTAAATTAGAAGTATTTTATGACACTTTTTATTGATCATGAAAGAATTTTACATGTGTGTCTTAGTATAAGTACTATTGTTTTTATTACTATAATAAACATAAAGGCTCTATTTGAAATTAGAATTACTTTATATATGTAATACACCTGATTCATTCATAATGGTTCGTTCTTGGATAATTATCACAATCTTTCTTAATTACACTGTATCATGTTTTTAGTTTAGCGTAGAAAGATGAGCTAATGGTCTCGTTTCAATATAGCAATTTTACAAATATAACCTCAAATACTGAACAATTTTCACTTTTTGATGAATGAAAAATAACTATATTTAAAGAAATAATCAGAAATAATCAGGAGCTCAGAAGACTGTATTAAAGATTATAAAATCTTGAAACCGTTTGATTTTGTAAAATTGAGAAGGGTTATTCTGTTCAATTGTTTAAATAATTTTTTTGTAGCTATAAGATATTCATATGGTGGAAGCGCAAATAAGTATATACAATACATCCATTATTTACATAAATAACTTTGTTCGACGCTTCCACCATCATGGATTAAAAAGTTCTATTTATTTTGATACTACATGAAAAGAGTTTTTCAACTCAAAAATGTATTTTAATAAATTATATTTGGTGTCTACTAAATCCTTTTAGAGTGGAAAAAATTTACTTATTTCATTATTTAATGAGCTCTCTGTTTATTAATACATACTGAAAGTTCTACCATACATGTTGAAGTTCATGTTTCCAATTTAAAATATCATAGAAAATAACAGAGAAAAGTAACATGAAAATACCATAATTCTGTACGAAAGAAAATGGTGTACAATAGCAAACACAGTATACTAACGAGAAATCTTTATAATAGTTGAAAACACACTGACATTTATTGTGAAAACACATGAATGATGTTTTACTTATAAATAGAATATGATGATACATATGAGACGATACAGCGTGTAAGAAAATTATTAGTATTAGAGTAGATAGTAGATTATGTATCAAAATGTTTTCATTCGTTTCTATGGTTACGAAATACTATTGTTTCAATCTAATAATATATAAGTTTGTGAATGGTATATAATTTAACATTGAAAATCTCTAATTTTAAAAAATTGCTTACATAATTTAGTCAATGATTCTCATTATTTTCTAACTTATAACTTCAATTATATGTCAGTTTTTTTAATTATTCAATAATTTCTTTTTTTTTTTATATTTGCTATAAAACTATTTTGTTATCTGCAAACAATTGAACAAATAATTTTATTTTCGAGAATTCGAATGTTTTATTACAAATTTTAGATACTCGTGGCATATCATTCGATTAAGAAGCTCCACGTACTATGCACGGTACGGATAGATTTTTTAACTTGACATATGAAAAAAATTCAAAAATATGTGATCATGATATTGCATCAAACAAATTTTTATTCATTTGAAGTGCCCCATTAATCTCAAGGACAAACTTAATTTTAGGAGAATGGGATCTATACTTGATTAGGGTCAATTTCTTTTATTTTAATAGAAATCTATATTTTTGCAGATTTTTTATATTTTATATTATATATTCGACAAGAAATAAGTAAAACAGAAAAAAAAAAGTTAAAATTTATGCAATTTAGCAATATGAAAATTTTCTAGTAATTTGTGCTCAAAAGTTAAAAACTAAAGAAAAGTTTTCCTTTTTTAAATGAATTATTTTCTTTATAAAATTCGAATCTGCAATAAAAAATATAGGAACATTAAAACATATTGAAATTGATTCTTATTCAACCTTAAGCAAAGTTTTTATTCAAAAAAAATTTTCTAAATCACGTTATTTGCATTTGTCAAGTCAACCGGTATATTATGTCAAATACATTTTATCATTTATATTTAATTTGTATAAATTCATAGTTTCTTAGAAGTGTATGTATTCTAAAAGCATATTTTATTTTCATAGAAAAGACAAATCAATTGCAAAATTCACATTTCTTAGAACGACGATATGAATAAGTCATCGGAAAAACTGTATCTGTATTATTTTTAATGAAAAAAAAAACAGATTTTTTACCAATTTGGTTTTCCAAATGCTTTCAGCACTATATTGCGTTCGTGTATGGATAATTTAGTCGTCATATAGAGAATAAAACTTCACCCTCAATGAAGAAACTTATGATTTTAAAACAATTATCTAATAACCATATTTCTAAACTTTCCTATCCAATCAAACAATCTAAGTTTATGCATCTGAATTCGGATTTTTTTAACATTAAGCCATTTTAATACGCGTTTTCATTAAGGGTAATATGAGAACGTTACTAAAAATTTCTCGCATTTTGTCTATTAAAAGATTTTGAAGTTAACAAATTGCCTTTACCATAAATATTTCTGGAAAAATACTGTCGGTTTGTATCCACTTACTACGCCATTTTATTTGTAACTCACTTTTGTAAACGTATTAACAATGAAATGAAAATAAAATATGAAACAAAAGAAAGAATATACAACTTGTATTTATCAGTTGATGTAATATGTCTCTAATAAACACTAATGGTGGTTTTTGTATATATTATTACATTTCTACTAACAAGCTGCTAAAATACACCTTGAAAACTGACTCTTATATTAATTAAGATTTATATCAATGTAATATAAGATTTATAAGTTAGTTATGTAAAACTTTTATTTCGTTAAAAATTACATTACTTCCACTAATAGAAATAAACTTGTCTAACAATGTATATCTAATAATTGTCATAATTGTCACTAAAAATTAATGTTTTAATAAGTTGTAAACCAACCTTAATTCATCCCTTGTTAGAAAACTTTTTCGAAAGAGTACAACTAACTTTGAGGGCAGTTTATGTTATAAAATGCTTGATAAAAAGCTCTCTAATCAACTGAGATATTCTATATACGATAGCTGTGTACAATTAATTGATTTTTTAATTATTTTTAAATATTTTTAAAAGTAAAAGAATGGTTGTTTGAAGCTGACCTTTACTTCGGAGGTAAGTAGAGCTTACTGACTTTGAAATTATGGTTAAAATTCTTAATATTTAATAAGATATGTTAGATATTCAGGAAACGGTCGCTTAATTTCCAGAAAAAACTATTTACTCAACTGAAATATTCTGTATACGAAAGATGTGTACAATTATTCCATGTCTTCTTTTGGCTATTTTTTTAAGTAAAATAAAATGTAAATGCTTTCAATATGGCCATGGAATTAGTTATAGGCACTACATGATATTTTCATTAATATTCAATATATCTATCATTTAAGATGATTTTCAGCAAGCTATTACCATTTAATAGTATATTCAAAATCCGTTTAATTAAAATCCATAAGTGAATTAATAAGAAGTGTTATTTTAATTAGGTTTTGTAATTTGTACACTCTTTGAAGTAATATTCCAATGTAGTTAGAACTGTAGACAATTGTGTATTGGTATCTTAAACGATATTAAATTATTCTACTAAGTCTTAAAGGAATTGATATTCTAAACACAATAATTGTGATGAAAGCATGTCATAAGTATTTGCAATGTGGTTGGGTATATATATAATAATTGATTTTCTGTAGATTAAAACACTTTCAACTGAAAATATCTTGTCAACATGAAACACAACATCCCAACACAGTATACAAGGTGTAAAATAAAACAGAGATAGTCGAATAATTCGTAAAATAATGATTTCAGAAAAATAAATTAAACAGAATAGTTGAAAGATTGTACTAAATGGTGACCTTAAAATTGGCATTTTCAAGAATATTTGCCCGGTTACTTGGGAATTTCAGATGGATATCGGAACGAGTACCGCACAAAATTTTACTTTATACAAGTGAATATAATAATTAACGACATTAATTGTTTATTTACGTGATATGCCATAAGGGATATTTACATTTTAACGAAATGTTTGTAATCCATTCATTTCTGATGTCAAAGAATGTGCTTTTATCTTTACTATTTTTCAAGGTATTATAAGGTCCGGATCTTTTGTAGACACCCAGTATATAACTAACTACTAGACTGCCTGCCTCCTGCCTATGGTGTATCTATTTATCAATTGCACCTTGATGGATTTATTAAGCAAACATGTTTATATAACAAGTCTTCTTATTCACTCTTGAATGTTTAACTTTAGTTTAGACGATGCACGTTGGTAAATTTATTTAGTAATAGTTTTGATATTAAAAAATCTGATGTGAACACAACATTACATCCTTGTCGAACTGGATATCCCTGAACTAAAATCCTGTATCTATTTATCATGGATTTATTTAGCAAATATGTCTTTTTGTTTAAACTTGAATGTTTATTTCTATTGTAGATTATATTATATATTTAATAATTTAGGCTCATTGATACCATTTAATAAAATCATTTCGATAACAGGGCACATATATATATATATATTTATTTCTCAAAATAAGTATTTGTACGCTAATAGACCAAAGATCCAAAAGTACTGAACAAAAGTCTAGGGTATTGAAAACTCTAGAAAATGTTGCTAACAAAATTTTGGTACTGGTTTATAGAATCAGTACATTGGTTCATTTTTGCCCGCCTAGTTAGTTTGGAAAATTGACTAGATTCATGAACAAGAAAAATCGTTAGAAGAAACGTTTTCTTTGTACCTTTTTTTTCAAAAATATTTCATTTCTGCATATTTAAGTAAATGGTACAAACAATGCTACTCATGTCCTGGGCAATTTAACATTGGTAGTCGTAGATAAAAAAGGGGACATTCACCAATCAAGACATTCAATTAAAAATTTTTCTGGTAACGTATTCCATTATCATTGTTCACAAGCTTGATATTGATTTGATGATGTGGCAGCATGAACTGATGACAAAAAGTGAAATAAATGAATTATTTACAAATTCATAAACTAATACGAAAGCAAGTACCTATTGTCATGAACAGCCATTTATGTTGCCTTTAGCTACTATGATGGAATAAAATTGACCAGATCAAAGTTGTAATATGTTTTTTGTAAAAATTTTGTGACATTTTTATGTTAAGTTATATTTTCAACTAGATGATACCCGTGTCTTCGCAGCGTTGTTCATTATAGTGTTACTGTCATTTTTATTTAAATGATTTGTTGAACAAGGTCTCGTAACGACTAATAGTATTAAAGACTGCTAAAAATAAGTACCAGAAAAATAAAATCGTTATTTAAAATCGATAAAATTCTTATTTAGCTTCATTATGGCAAGAGCATCCACTATTACGAAAGAAAATATTTTAATTTTTTTGGAATGCTGCGTTTTGTTTCATTCAATACCACGAATAAGAGCTTTGATGCTACAGGTAGTAAAAAATCATATAGTTTAAATGCAGAGTTATACACATTTTTCCTTGAATTTCACCTTTATAACAATTTCTTCTGTGAATATTTACATTCCCTGTTTTGAAATAATTTTCATATACCATAGATATATTTTCGACCATGGATATTTGTTCAGTTAATGAAATACAGCGAAAGGAAATAACAGAAATTTGAAATGGAATATTCTACCGTTGTAATATTAGTTTGAAAATATGTGTTTATACTCCAAAAATGGGTCGAACTACTCCGAAAACTTTTTATTTATGTATGTTATTTGAAAATATTATGATTTAAAATATTATAACTAGGTTGTTGATTGAACTTTGAAAACGTTTTATATGTTTTTAAGTTTGATAAAACCTTATTGATATGAATGCTTTCTTTATCAGAGTCTCAACCCCATTTTATAAACTAAATATTCGTTTATTATGTATTTATCTAAAACGTTATTTACCTTTATCATACATAACGATACTGTATTTATATCTATGTTATTGATAAATATACGGTTTTCAATTTCATGTAAACAAAACACAGTTATCAACAAAATACAAACAAAACATTATTATTATATGATGTACGTGTACTATGAATGTACATTATATTATCTTGTTTCCAAATCATTACAAGTTTTTGGCTCAAAGGAAATTACTACAGTGTATTTTGTAGGAATGTTCATCATCAAAGGTGTTCGTCTGAGAAAAGCCTATTAAAATTCCTCTGATTCGATTGTCGTAAGACTTTATATCTAAAGGTCACAACCTATGATTTTGATCCATTACGCCTTACTTATCTGACTTGTAGAGAAAAGTATTTAAAAAATGATAAATATGCTCAAAATGAGGTGCTTATTAGGTGCTGCAAAATTAAATTAGGTGCTCACATATTTAAATTAGAAAATTGAGTCCTTATGATGCACTGCTGCTGAGTTATCACACTAGTGAAAGCAATGTGAAAAAATAACAATGTGGATCAACTATTTTGCATAAGTTGAATAAATGAATTTTTTTATTATTACTTTTGTCTGCACATTCATCCTTTTAAAAACGTATTATATTCCTCGAACTTACCGTTCTTTTAGAAATTTTTCGAAGTATTTTATACATATATTTGTGCATTTTTCTATTTTAAAACATTAATAAATTAAATAGTAAATACGTATAGTACTTATTTAAATGTTGTTTCTATTATTTTCAATTTAAACATTATAATATAAATGTTATTTCAAAATACAATGCAATTATTTTAAACATGTTTACCCGTAGATATATTTATTTATAAATATACATAGTTTAAAATAATAAATACTATAATGATACTTCAAAAACTTCATTGAAATTATTCAGAAATATTTTATATCGAAATAACATTCTACTATGGTGAGTATATTGACGTGAAACCTGCTGAATTATGTTGTATACTCCTTTTGTCTATTTATTTTGCGTGCTTCCTTTCCCGCCCCTGTGATATCCTGTCTGGGTGTCATGAATTATTTTTGCAATATATCTACATTTTTGAAAATCTACTGTAAATATTTAACTATCGTCTAAGAATATTTGAAGTTTAATTCGTGATAACTCGTAAAGTTTAAAATAAAATTTTGGTTGGCTAGTCACTCGAACTTTCGTAATATTCACAGGCAATAATTTTATATGTAGGTATATTTTATAATAATAAATACAAAATTTGAATGGTTTATGTGGCTACAAACAAAAATTATTCTTGGTTATGCAGTGGAATTAACTTCTTAAAAATACGTAACTCGTATGTTAAGATTATCTGAAAAAAATGAAATAAAAATTATTAATGTTGTCATTTATTTTTTTGAATGGAAATTTTTTTAAATATATTATAATAAATAATTCAAGCAAGTACATTTGTGATTAATATAATGGCGTAATATTACTAATAATAATAACGCGTACCAAATTGAATATTATTATATAAATTACCTATGTGATAAATTGAACAGTGCTATTCAAAATTATGTTTTCATTTATGCGAACTCAGAAAACATAAAAATAAGTACTTCATTTTTTAGCATAAAAATTATGTCGAAAAAGTGACGATAAAATTAATAGTGTTAACTGTTTAGATATCCGACGTATAGTTCAATATCAATTTTTGAACTATTATTAATTATTAATATTAGTAAAATATTCAGTCTATGCAGTCATAAATACATAATAATAACAAGTGGTATAGGTGATTTAATTTATTCTTTTAAAAGTTTACTTTTTTGCCAAAAAAAATCCAAAAATTGTTGATATTTATAAAATAAAATTAATTCTGTATATAATTCAAAAAAGAAGAAACATTTTTTGATTTCATTTCAAAAAAACATTTCTTCTTCTTTTGTCTTTGACTATCAGTCCGGCCAGTTTATTTCACGAGAAATCACAGAAACATAATTTCAAAACTATCTTATAAACATACGTTGCCTTCTTGAATCGTATAATTACTGAATTAAATAATTGAAAATTAGAAAATTAGAATATAATTGCATACTTATTTTTTAAATATAACTAATAAAAATAATGTAATTACAAAGTTTAAAATTGCTAATGAAAATATTACCATAGTTTATGTAATATGGCATTAAATATCATAATGTATTTTAGTTAGTTGAGAATTGATTTCTAATTTCGATTTAATTAACGGGAATAAACACATAAAATTAATATTTTGCACTCCCTATTAACTTTAAAATTTTTAAGATTTTTAAATAAAAAATATATTTTATGATATTATAGCTATAATAATCATCATTTAAAAACATTTGATTTTATGGATTCCTAATACTTTAATATAAAATTTATAACCAAGTAAAAAAAAGTGTTGTCAAAATTTAAATAGTAAGAAAGAAGTAAAATACAAAACTTGGCAACTTTATTACAACTTAATATTTTTTTCTTATATGATGATAAAAAGTGGAAATAATTAAAATCAAAGAGCGGAAAGAAAATAAATTTGAAATATGGGATCAAGGCGGAGATCTGGCAACTTTCAGCATATAAGTTGGCGAAAACTAAGTGTGGTGATGTGCTCACTTTATTACGGAATGCGTACACAATTTTGACGGACTCTGTAATATTTCCTCTTGAATGATATTTTCAAGTTTAAGTACACAAAATATTGCAAAAAAAAAAACTATTATTAGATATTATTTAAAACGTTATTTAATTGTATTTTCGTGACATATTCAAGGTCATTCGTATATAAAAATTATCGGTAATATGTGTTCTGAAACATAACTCAATAATATTCTACCAAATTTGCCCAAGGCGAGAGATACTCGAGGACTGTATTGTATCAATGGATTTATTTATGGACTTTTTAGTGCTTCGGGAGATTTAAGTCCGAAAAACAGTCCATTAGCCCATTTCCATTCTATATTTTATAGTTTTTAAACTATAAAAGATAGAATACAAGTTCAAATACAACAAAATTATCATTTTTTTGAAACAAACAACTTTTGTTAGAAACATTTTTCGTATGTTTGGATACGCCCCAATTTTAGCTCAAATTTAGCTAATAAACAAATGATATAGATAATAAGAATAAATATCCTCACAATACATGTATTTATAACTGTATAACTGTATATACTGGATATTTATCGACTTCTATGTTCAAACAATGGTATTCAATCATATGTTGAGTATCTACCAATTATTCAGAGACGACGGTTTATCGAATACAACACCTAATTATTGATACGCAATACTTGTTACATTAATTTAATGTTATATATGTAATTAATTAATGTAATTTAGTTTAATAATTTTATCGCATTTTTCATATACTGAGTAGGAAATATTTCAAATTACGCTTTGTTTTATACTATCGATAAATTTTTATATTGTGTAAATATTCGATTTTTAGAAATATTAACAAAGATAACAACACCATAAAATGATTTTGCTTAGCTTAGAATATTATTAATACAAAAAGAGAAAATTTAAGTAAGGGGATAGATTATTTAGACAAAAATATATATTTACCATCGATTGCAAGGAACCCTTAAATTAATTATCAAACCCCATTATATCAAAATCAGTTAAAATTCAACCTTGGACTGAAAAATTTATTTCTATAAAACTTATTTCCCCAGAGCTTTAAAAAATTGAACAAAAAAGTTAGTGTTATATATTAAGTATCCAACTGGAGTAATATAAATATATATATACTCTACAAAACATAAAATGCAACACTTGAATATTCTTAAACCGATTTAAAAATATTCAGTATTGTTGTGTTGTGTTGAGTTCAAATCAGAATGAATTTTCTTCAAAAACATTAATCTTAAATTATAAAATACCCCATAAAATAAGTTCATTTTATAATTTTAATTAAGCGTGTAAGATTCACGTCGCACCGTTTTTTGTTTATTTGAGTATACATTTGATGAAAAAACAAATAAATTCATTCGTTATCATGTATGAAACCGAATAGGATAGGAAAAAATCCAATTTAATGATTGTAAATTTTATTACAAATTTTATAGTTTGCTTAAAAAAGAAACAGCCAGCATAAACAAAAATAAACTACACTGAATAAACAGCAGAATACATTGATGAATTGGCTACATGATTGATTGGTGGATATCTGTTTATTGATTTGTACAGTGTGATTAAAATTAGGGCATGAGTATTGCAAAAAACAGCGAATTGTAACATAAGAAGGACAGCCTATCTGCTCAGGAGTCGCGGACAATGGCACAATAGGATAAACATTGGCCACGCTGATGGGTCGAGAACTGGAACGTTATCTAAAATGGGGGTTGATGGACCAAGAAGAATAACGGAAACGGCTAGGGTACAGTGATGAAGAATAGTAGGTTTTCTGGTAGAGTCTTATCGGTTGAAATATCACCTTCATAATTTGAAACGATGAAACTTCCAGTCACGTCATTTTCCCTTGTAGAAATCTTCAAGGTATTAAATATAGATTGTTCGGGTATGAAACTCTAGATTCATCCAGTATCGGAACAATTACGCTGGAGAAGCTGTGGGCCACTCTATTATAAGCTCTGAATGTGTTTTTCACTACACGTTGAGACAGAAGTCTTCTTGGCCTTCAGGCGATGGAGTGTTATAAAGAAGAATAATGATGACCAAAAACCCTAAGTGCATTTTAATAGGACCATTACTTTCTTCACTGCCCCCAATGTTCGTTGTTCATTGATTTCCAAAATATTTCTTTTCAAAAATTGTACTTTCTAAATTTTGTACAAAGAAGTATACAGTTTTCATTATGTATACGATTAACTCAAATTGTGTCTCATATTTGGTTAGAGAATCATTATCTACTCCCATTTAATTTGTTCGATTGAAAGTGCAATCAAAAGAAAAATACGTTAAATTAGATGATTGATATATTATTCGACAACAGAATACATTTTGGAACTGCAATGTATCAAATAAAATGGATTATATATAAAATGTTAGAATAGATTGTGTTTCTAGAATAGAATTTTTTTTATTCAATCAGAGAAATAGTTAACAATCCATATATAATCTTCAATAGTATTAACTTTGTTAGGCGCAGCCTGTTTTAGTTGATAACATCTTCGAACGTTTCTTTGCCTGTCTGTTCGGTTGGAATTTTATAATTTATCCCGTCATATTTGGAAATTATGACCGGCGGTTTTTCCAAAGTGTTTTTATTGAAGAAAAGATTCTAAAGTAAAACTCAAATATTTTATTTTAAATTTATAAATATTGTTTCTATATACCCTACATTTTAAAGATTGTACATGATAATTTTCATTACATTTTGATATTAATTTTTTGAGTTATTTGTGCTCGAAAAATGATAAATACAGTGTACATTATTTCGCATATTGTCTTTCATTGTAGACCTTATAGACGTCTCTATCAAAAGAACTTAAATTCGAAAGAAAAGAAATAGTTTTCATGGAAATATTTTATTTGCGTAATTATATGAAAGAAGTAAATATACATATTTATAAGATGGGATTATTTATAGTTGAGATTTCTATGTATATTCCAGTTAGATTTAGAAAACAGACTTACAGGCAGGCCGAGACAGATGCCAAGCATTTCATTTGATATGTAATGTATTAGGTTATGTTACAAGTTACATACACATTGAATGGTTAGGTATTATATACATAATTTATGCGATTCACATAATAATTGAGAAATATAAATCCTCTTATATAAATACATAACGGATGTTAAATTTTCACAAACGAGCAAAAAATAAGGGATACTGTCTTTCAGCATTATTTACGCATTAAAAATGTATATTATTGTATGAATACTAGTTGAATAACATGTTGAAAAATTAAAATATTTACTAAATAAAACATCATTCTTTTGTATAAATAAATCATTTTTGATCCTTAAGTTTTTTCACAAGGTTTACAAGGTTTATATTTTTCGATGTAGTATGATAATGAAGACTTTTAAAGGTATAAATTGTAAATAACTCTGTAATATAATAATTATAAATAACCTGCAATTGTTAATAATTAACGTATCGGAAGCTGTTATTTTAAAATAAGGCTTGCCCATTTGGCCTTACTTTTGACGGTATATGAATGATCTTGGTATTGGTCTTATTTTTTAGCAAAAGTAAGAGCAAGAATGAAAGAGCAAGACAAATTCTGCTCATCACTAATTGAATCAATCGTATGCCGTATGTTTTATACAATTAAGACTTAACTGTTAACAATTTACATTGTTATTTATAATTCTTTAATTTTTATTAAATTATTTTTTTGAAGAATTTTGATCTACTCATCATGAACTGTCTAAAATCCATAATTTCAAAAAAGTTTTCCCAAATACAAATTTTTCATAAGAATCAAAGGTTCTTTAACTTTATTTGGTCTTATACTTAGTAAAAGAATGGCGAGCATAGGATTTGAATGAAAATTGTTCATTGAATTAAGAAGGGGTTGGTTTTTCTCTATTTTATGATGAATGAAAGAACGTAGTAGATGTGTAATAATGCAAAAGTATGTTATTCACGTTTTTACCTTGGCTGGTGAATTATCTTTTCGTATATACATTTTATTATTTACGCTTATTTGCATTTTAATGTATTTTTTATTTAATTTTGTGTGTATTTTTTTTTTCAAAAATGTGTGTGTACAAATTATATTGTTACCATTATTATTTGTCAATGAATAAATGAAATGTAGTATGGCTGGAGGCAACATTATTTTTAACAATTGAATGGTTGATTTTTTGAATATTAAATTATTTTATAAAAAATACAACATGTATGAAATTACAAATTGGTCGACATTGTTAACATTTCTTTTAAATAACAAATATAAATCAATGGAATTCCACAAATCAATGTCTATATTGAATATATCAGAGAATATTAGTTTTAGGCTTATATACTATGACTCTGTAAGTTTAACAAACATTAACCAAATACTCCATTTCTGCCTGTCTGGCCATCATCATAACTTTAAAAAATCAAAAGAGATAGTGAGAAATTTTAATTTTTTTAGGACAAACAATTATGGTTTGAGGCTTTTTGCGTAAAATTTTTGGATTCTGTACAATTTTAGCTATAATTTCGATTATCAAGACATGCATAACTATTATATAGATCGTCCGTACAATCACTTTATATAGGGAAAAAATGGAAAAATACACCTGTATAGATTATAAACATATTCATCCAAAATTTAAAATTAAATTTAATCAATTCTATAATAATTCACACAACACAAAATGTTCTTACATTATTATTAAACAAATTATTTTTTTGTGAGGATCAAAATATGTTTATACAAAAGTAAAAAAATTTTCATACATTCAAAAATAATATACAAACAAAAAAGGAATGGTATTATGATATTAAATTTTTACCCCACTTTTAAATCTTAGAAATAATAATGTAAGATCACTTTGTGCTAGTGAATTATTATAGTATTGGTAATCAATGAAAATTTTATCCTGTATGAAGTACGATATATTCTTTATAACACATACATACACAAAATTATAGTTTTCCATTTTTTGGGAAACACAGCCCGACAAGCTTTTATACCATATAAATTGTGTAATGTCGTTACAAGTTGATAGTAAAAGTGTTTAAGTAAAAGTTTTTTTTTTTTTCTAAGGCCATTTAAATAAGAGCTTGTAGGCCATTTTAATAAGAGTGAAATTATTTATAAAAGCATTTTAAAACATTTATGAATGACCTCTTAGAGGTTAAAATCAGATTTGATTAAATTTTGATCAATTAAATGCTTATTCATAGAGCTTACTGTATTACATATCTAATGTAGCATTTATTTATAGAAACTATTTATTATGTACAATTTCCTCTATAATTTTTACAATATTTATTTATTTTTCGAAAATAAATGATTGATTCTTTACTCTTGAAACTAATTTTAGTAGATTTTTATTACCCCATTACTCATTCATGTGTACTTTAATAATAATTTTTTATCAATCTATTTATTTTAATTTTTTTATAGTATAACGATGAAAAACTTTTGATCCTATAATTTTAATTTATCTACTGAGCGAACGTAGGTAAGGTTTATGCAACGACTAGAAGATTTTGCTTTTCGTTTGTCTTTTAATATCTATCTGCCTATAGGTATGTTAATAATAATCTACATAGTTCTAACATAATATTATTGTACTGCAGAGTATTTGAATAATTTATTTTTTAATTAATGTTTTTTTATTTTTTTATTGGCTTTTACAAACACAGTATAGAGGATTATTCAAATTATTCAATCCGATTAAAATTTACAGGAAAATTACTATTTTTTATCGATAATTAACACGTGTTAGCCTTTTTATAAAATGTAACTTTTAAAAATTGAAAATATTCTAAAATGATACAAAGATGCTTACCTCCGTTGGTTAGTTGGCTTCAACTGAAATGTACCCAAAATTATCCTGGTCGGAGATTCTATTCACGTTATCGCTACAAAAATTAGTTGTTGTGATATCTAATAGAAAAAGGCATTCGTTAAAGAAGATTAGAAACCGTTTCTTGCCAGGTATATGCGTCACATTCAATATTACTATTTTCTCAGGTCACAAGGTTTTTTGTCTCAAGGTTGTTCAAACACCTGTATAATTTTTTAACAGCTCGATTTATTGTGTAAAATTCAGAACTCTGAAAGGTAAATTATTTTTAAAAAAATTTTAATGAATAATGTATTGTATAATAACAGCTATTATTTTTTCAATGATGAACGCACATAGTGAAAATAGTGTTCTAATTGAATATTACTCTTATACTTTCAAACAATGGATAATTGGAAAAACAAAAACTAATGATGATGACATTTTGTAAAAAAAATTGTAACTTTATTTGCCTTTTTGTAATTTAATTGTCAATTTACATGAAAAACGTTATCATTATTTTTAATGCCTTTAGGCATTTATAAATGTATATTTTCAAAAAATATATTCGTATTTTATATTATTACATTTATTATTTATGTGTGTATATTTCAAAATATAAATAACTCGGTTGTAATTTAATATAATCCTGTTGACAATATCACCGATTAGCTGTTTATAAAAATAAACACTTTTTATTTGTAAAATAAAATAATAATTTTCTTTATCGGCCGATTATATAAAATTAGAATGTGTTTTAGTCAAAAATATGAAGTTCAGTTTTTTACGAATTTTTACTTTTCGTATTCTTGAACCAATCGTTAATTTTTCGGTATACCCAGTTTATTTTTAGGCCACCTCCCTTGAAACATACTTTCGAATTTCTCTAGATCAACCTCTTTGTTTAATTTTAAAATTTTGGTACATCTCTTCCGGGCTTTCCCTATATTTTCTTCTTCAAAAATATTTTATTGACAAAGCCATGAAACGTCAATAAATTTTGAATATTCTTAAATTCATTATATGTAGTTTATAAAAGTACAATACTAGAAATTGTACATTAGATTTTTCAAAAGAAAACAACATATCGTTTAAAAAAACGTTCAGATTTAAATCTCCAATTCTATATTCCGTATTGATAAAAATAATAAATATTTTAAAAGTTAATTTTATGTATCACTGTTTACATTTACTGTATAAAACTTTTTTAGAAAACTTTTTCTTATTGGATGGCATCATAAAAACATAATACCTGAGGAAAATTTTTAATAGAAAAAAAGTTTTTATTAAACAAAAGACTTTTTTCCATCGTCTATCTATCACATCCATTTCAAAGAGTAAACAATACAATATTTTTCTCTTTTTTTTTTGTGGGGCATTTAAAAAAAAGACATATCTTATATATACAAAAAAGTATAACCACAAAAGTGAAAAACGTTTTTCAAATATATTTTTTTTTTCTTTTTTATATATTTCGCACAAATAAATAAATATCAACGAAGAAAAAGTTTGTAACGAAAAAAAAAAGAATAGCAATTCAAATGCAAATTGAAATATAAATAATAATTAGTTTTTCTCAGAAAAAGAAATTTTTGGAAAGTACGTTATAGAAAATTATAACAATAAAAAAGTATTCATTCCTCTTTGGGAAATATTCTATAAGTTATCATTGAAAAGAATAGAAGTAAAAAGCGTTTGAACCTCTCTTGTTTAAAAATTTTTCAAATTGATGTAAACTTTCAACTTTGTCTAATTTTCACTTCAAATTTTTTTAGAATTACGAATTCACTTTGTACTTATAAAGTTATTATCAAGTAATGAATAATTATTCTTAATAACTACCCTTTATTAAATTTTAAACTATAAATATCGTAAAAATATTTATTAACTCCACCTACAATTTCTTCATTCAAATTAATCTTTACCTGCTTTTCCTATATATATCCAAAATAAATGAATAATTAGTTATTACTTGATAAGTCGAAAGTACATGCTTAATTTAGGCCTACCATTTGTGTCAACTGTGTGAATATTGGCAATTTTTCGGCTATGAATTCAGAGATTAGTTTATTATTAAAATCTAAGAATTGAGATTTAACTATTTAAATACTTGAAATCAATTATTTTTATCATATTGCGTGTATCTATTTAGCAAATGAAAATGAATTCGCTAAAAATTTACCTTGAACTAATTCCTAATTTTATTCACACATAATTTATGAAATAAAATAAATAAATTCTTCAAGCAATTAATAATAATATAATGAGTTGATTGTTTAATCTCCTAACTGTGTGCCCTAATTATTGTGCAATATTGATTCTTACGTAAAAATAAACTTGTAGACATAAACTTGTAGACATTATTTAAACTGAAAATAAAATTATTGGAATTAATGAATGAAAAACTTTTGTGAAATCATTCACAGTATTTTTAATGGAAAATAGATTGTCTGATATAATTCGATAATTTTTTTTTTTTTTTATGTACAAAATAATAATAAATTTAGAGCTTATGTGTTAATTTTATAAAATTAATTCTTTGGTACAATGCCAATAATACAATCTTTTCGATTACATATAAATAAATAATTTTTTTTCTTTTGTATACTACTTCACTTTAATTTATATTATAGAAAAAAATATTGTCAAACAATATTAATAAAATATAGAATTGTTAATTAAAAAGGGAAACTATATTACTCTGCAAATTATGTTTATGGTTAATGTAATAAATTCATACCTACCTATAAATTACCTTGTCAAATAACGTTTGTCAATCCCTGTGATTTAATTTAATTAAATTTAATGATGATGCATATATATACACATACATATGGATATACATAGAAATTAAACAACCCTTATCTATTTGATTAGTTAAAACCTTATCGTTAAAATTATAAAATTAATAATAAAATTTAAATTTTTCTTGCAAATAATTTTTCTATCCTAATAATAAAAGCATGAAAAGAATATTAAATTCACAAAATTGTATTTCTTTGTGATAATTGTGCTAATATATTATTTTCTTTCTCTTTTTCTATTTGAATTTAATGAATTGTTTTTCTCATTTTGCATATGCTTTTCTGATTGTTTATTTTCTTTTCCTTTTTGGCTTTTGTTTTGACAAAAGGCATCTCCTCTCTAATGATCTTCAATGACCATAAAATTATGCCTGAAAAATGTTTATTGATGATTGTTCCTTATTTTTATAATATTTAAATAAAGAGCTTTTTCTATTATTATATAAACATCTATCAGATAGAAAATTAGCTTATAACGTGAAGTATAACGTGTATACATAATATGATGAATAAAAATAAACTGGGAAATTCGTTTATATATATATTCAAACGGAATTCCCAGCACATTTTTAATATATTCATGTAGTAAAGCTCATTTTCTAAGTGACTTTCTTCTACATAAACTGTCTCCATATTAATATTATTTATACTTTATTTTAGTAATAGAAAACTATAAATAAAAAACTTCGAACAAATGCAAATGTGAGTCGTCATCTTGTATGTTCAGAAATATTATTTGTAAATAACATATATATATATATGTAGATATGTTATGATGCATACTTGAAGGTTGGTTTTGGTTGCTTAAAGCTTTCGTTAAGCATACAGTAGTAGTTGTTACCACAGACGGAATAACACATTATTCAAATGCCTCGAGGCAGACAATCCACTTAACGTTATTTAATGTATGAACTAAACGTAACGTTTGTACGTGTTGTATATATTATGTATATACAGGTGGGTTACACCTTTCAACTTATAGATTTATATAGTAAATTAGTTCACTAAAAGCAATGCAAGCGTGATTCCAGTGTATATAAATATGAAAATATTTTTCTTTTGAGATTCATGATTTTTTTTACTCTATACAAGTCAAAAAGACACTTGATGTGTTTAGCCTGTGTATATATGTGTATTTCATCTGTACTTTCATATATTCTAAACAATTTATGAAGAATTTTAACATATTTTTATACTTTCTTTACTGAAACTTTAATGAAATTTTGAAATGTGTTTGGTAGTCTATATAATTCAAGCAATTTCATAAAAATCTTCTTTTTATTCTGTTTCTTTTGTTTCACACAAATCAACTTTAACATTATGTATTTGATTCTTCAGGTTGCTACTATCCATTAATATCGTATGAAAACTGAAAAGATTTTCTTTCTGGTTAATTTATCTACGTTAATTAATTAATTACTTGAACTTTGTTCGGTATACTAAACATACCAAATTGCTATATATATAATGATTCAAAAGTCTTTTAACATCCTCTGAAAGTTTTTAAAAATGTAATGTTCAAAATGTTTCAAAATGTTTTATCAAAAACAAGTTTGTAAATATTTTTAAACACCAATATAGATTTAGAAGATTTATATACGTGATTTTATATATTACAATTGAAATTGTTTTATATTTTATAATCTTATTTTATTCATCACTAAAATATCAATTTACTAATAAATTTAAGGTTAAAAAAGAGTTTAACTGAAATATTTTTCTATTTTTGGCTTACGCTATGTTATGGTGGCTATAAGGACTTATGAAAAATACTCTATACAGAATTACAATGATAAGTTGCACATTTGACATTCTTTATGTGTGCATAAGTGGTTTCAATTCATTCGAGGATTACATTTTGAGTATTGTACAATGAAATTTATATACATTTCAATGTAATTCAAATTTATATAATATGTATAGCTAGTTTATTTACCTTTATACACATGCTTGAAGAGAAAATGAAACAATTTTCATTTATCGTTTTATGGGAACCGACGGTCTCAAGACAGTACAATATATCGATTCAATTAATTTTAGTTTGTAAAGATGAATATAAACAAACTATTGGTCACTTCATCATCTTTCTGTATAGCACCAGGATACAATGGCATTTCCCTCTCAGTTTGGAAAGAGTATCTGGTTTTTTGAAATCGATATAAAATGATGAAGGAACATTGGAAAACCGTAATTTTTGAGCTCCTATCATTTTCAAGAAATGAAGCACGGAGTTTTTGAAATCAACATGGAATAAAATGAGTAGGACAAATGTCTTTTGGCAGCCTCCTCCTTTTGTGCGATCAAGGAAGATGCAATATTTTGTTTATTTTCAAATTCAGCTAACAGAGCTACTAGTTAAAAAGGTTTATTTTTGGTATAATATTTACAAATCAACCTCTAATACCAGTTATAAATAGACCAATGGGTATTTAGATATTAGATATAATAATAATATTTAGAATCATTTTAGAGGCATTACAGATAGATAAGTTGTTTCTATAAAATTGTTTCAATAACCCTACTTGAATAAAACAAACACAGACCTTATCAGTTGTGTGTATTCACAAATAATAAACACAAAGCAATCTATTATATACTGACATTAAAATGTCAATTTACCAAACCTCTTTGTTGATACCTATGTTCTCATAATTAAAGTTATAAATGTTCTATATGAATATTATACAACTCTTCAAATTTTCAAAGAACACAAAAGTTTCCGTTGTATAAGCTCTTAAAAGTTTGGCTGCTAAAGACTTTCCAATTTGAACGATTGTCCAATTTGAACTTCTCTCAATTCAACTTCTATAACTTGAAAAAGACGCATTCTGCGGATAAATTATTAAATATAAACAGGACAGTTCACAAAAATCTATGTTGAAGGAGCTCTTAAAAGTTAAAATCAATTCAGTTGTTTCACCAGTATATATTTTCAAAGTTGAATACAATTTTTTGGCTGCCAAAACTTAAACTTAACCACTCACAATTGTACAAACTCAGATTCCATCTATTTGGGTCCATTTGAAACTATTAAAGCTATCTCAAGCTTTTCGCTAATTAATTCTAAACACGATGATTATTTTATCTCGTTTAACTGGCCTATACAATAAAGTTTATTATTGGCGGTATATTTTTAATTTCCTCAAAAATATTATTGCAAATTTTTACAATGTAGACACAAAAACTAATAGTAATGAGAACAAAGACATGTGTATTTATTTAGGAAGGTTATTAACTTATGTGTTCAACATAAAATGCATTAGTTTTGTATGTAACGTGACTGACTAATCATTCATAATAATTTTCAATTTTTTCCTCTTTATCTGAAGCATACTGTGTTTCTCACAGACGGTACTGTGTTTCTCATACACATTTATGTTATACACCATAAACATTAGTTCATCGATAAAAATAGACTTTTGTCGCATTTATAACAGCGCGTAGGAATTTAAAAAAATACTTAAAGTGTAAAGTCGTTGATTCATTAGAAATTCCAATAGTCAGATTTGTGTTTTTAATAAACATCTGTTAAATTCATTCAACTGAAAATATAAAAACCTTAAATTAAGGTATCGTATTGAATTGATTATACTTTCAAATTTTATTAAATACTTATCACCAATATAAGCGGTGTGTATTCTTGTATTTAAATAATAACGAACAAGATGAACGAAGCATAAATTCTTCCGAATTCCTATATAGCAAGCGATCTTTTTTTCGTAAAAATAATGAAATTCAAATGTGGATACAATTTTTTATTTAAATGAACAACAATTGAATGAAAAAAGATTTGAATATAATAAATTATTGAATTATTTTAATTTTATATTGAAGATAATTTTATTAAAAATTTAATTGCTTTATTTTAATGAACTTTACACATATAGAAATATTTATTAGTTATACACATTTAATGAAAGTTCATTTACATGTTTAATTGAAAATTGTTGAAAAAAAAAAAGATTTTATTTTATTTTATATTTCTCTCTTGGATACAATGTCTATAATAAAGCAGAAGAACACTAAAGCACTCATCGTAAAACACTGAAATTTCTCTTCTCACCCCAGCCCCAGATCTACGTTTTTTACTATGCGAGACTAGAAATTGGTACTGACGCCCTCCTTCTTCATCGTTTATATTTAATATATTTAATGGGTGACATTTTTGTGACCAGAATAATGAAAACCCATTTATAATTTTATGCACTCATTATTACCACCTATTAGCTAATAATTTTTTTCTAATTGTGTAATATAAAATTGCATATAAGAAACATATAAATCAAATTTTAGATCCCAAGTTTTAGATCCATTTTTCACCTCCCATCTTGCTTCAGCTTTACACAACGAGCTTCCTTTTCTACGTACATAAAAAAAGTGTTTGTCCATCAAAGTCCCGTTAGACTTTCCTGACTCATTAATAGGTTTCAATTTGCTGAATTGTCGCTCGCAGCTTCCAGATTTTGTTAGTAATATACAATACATTAGAGCATTATAAACAGGAAACATATCTTGCAAGTGACGCTTGCACAAATATTTTAATTGGTCGAAGGTCTTTGTTTCATTTATTTCGATTAATAGCTCTTTAAATGCGACAATCCCCTTGGCAAACAAACTTCATTCAATGTTTTAAATATTTTTGAACTAGATAGGTTCCTTTTTTTGCAGATCCTCAGGCGATGTATTTAAAAATGATCATACCCGTCTATATATCCGCTACTGACAAACGTCTGTATTTAGGAAAGACAGCTGGATATGTTCTCTTGGTCACAGCTTTCATAACCAAAATTCCAAAAATTTTCCAACCAGTTATGCTAGATTGTTACACAATGTTGAAAAGTTAAAGCACAAACGCATTACCGAAACAAATTATATTAAGTAATGATCAAATGAAGGCTATCGTAAAAATCAATAGCTTATTTTTCATGTTACTTCCTTTATTTGAACAAAGAAATAAAGAAATAGAAATAAGAACAGACGCAAGACATATTTAAAAGTACGAAAATAAAAATAATTTCATTTTATTATGTGAACAAAGAAATTTTAATACACTTTTGCAAGTTAATGATTTTACGTTAAAATTATTTTGAATAATAATCAAAAGAATGATTTTATAAGCAACTAATTAATTTAAATGTTACTGTTTTTTATTATTTCTCAAGAAAATGAAACACTCATTTTCATATGAATAATTTAAATCTTGAATAAGAGATGTTTATATATATAGGTATAATGTATCCAATTAAAATTAAAATAACGAACAATGACCAGTCTAAATAAACAAAGGTAAATTATCATTTATACAAAATAACCATAATTTATATTGTCGAATCTGACAGTTTGTTAAAATAAACGGATGAGATTAAAAATTAATGGGCATTGTGCTGAATTCCAAATTTTGAATATCAAAACCACTTAAATTGTGTGCCAATTTTTATGTCATCTATATGTTTCATAAAGAGAAATATATTTTGTATATTCGAATTTTTTCCGAAAAAATTGAGTATCTTTTAAATTTGAAATTTGAAATATTATCAAAAAACTGAAAACAGTGGAAAATGGCTTTGAAAATACACTTTCATTTTGGTTAACTAGTTTAAACATGAATAGTTTCAAGAATAGAAATTACTTTTTGACAGCATTTAAGTATCATCGACTGTTATATTTCTTGTTCATAATGAGAGGTAATAATGGTCACAACAGTGCAGTTTTTCTGACTGCGGAGTGATAAAATATACTACACAAATTTTATGGTTTTTATATATAGATATACTAGAGCATTTTTAATTAAATATAGTTTTCCTATCCCAGTATATGAAAAAGTATCTTAATGTTACTGCGTATATAAAATTATACGGTCATAAATCACAACCACATTAGAAGATTTATTAGTGTTGACCACGAACGAACACCTGTACAACAATAAGTCGTTGGAAAATAAAAACACTGTTCACAACAGCATTGCATTCTTTTATATCCGATAGGATATAAACACTTTGCATTTGGAGAATATATTTAAAAATATGCACCATTATGAAAATTGTTCTTGTTTATAATTAAAAGTTTGGCAAACCTCTTTATGTGCTAAGCTCGAACTTTTTAGATAATTAAAAGTCAAGAAAATGAACTTATTAAGTTTAAATAAAATTTTTGAATTCCAAATCCTGCTTGTTTTTAAACAAATAACTAAATTAGGAACTTTTCTATAATTCTCTTTATTATTTATTACACTTGAATATGATATAAATGAAATATAAAATTAAAAATATTATTTTTTTTTATAATGAATAATAATTTAATTATGTTGAATTATTTAGTATATAATATTAATTTAATAACTAAGCCATTGCAACACTTGTCCAGGTGAGTTTATATTTTTATATAAACATATATATAATAACAAAATGATAATATACTTTGTATTTAATTAAAATCAAATATATCAATATTATTTTGTAAATTAATTCATTTATTATTATTGTTTAATTTGGTGTGCAAATATTAAAATTATATCTAATGATATAAATATACATTCATATTTTATTATTAATTTAATATATAATTTTAAATGTATGCACAGAATTTTAATATAATAACATGTGCGATTATTGCTTATTTAAAATAATATTGTATCAAAACGCATTTTGATAAACTAATGAAATTCGTTTTTTATTATATCAATTTAGTAACATGTTTTAAATGTAAAAAAAAGTTTAAAATTATATTTTAAAGCTTCTAAATAACTGAAGAATACTCTAGATTTGTTTCAATGATAAATGGAGTTAGTAATTTGGTAGAGTAGCGATTTGTTTGGTAACTAAAGCGGCAGTGGATTACTAGCCGCTGGTTGACTATGAAGCTGCAGCAATCAGCAGCGACTGGCAACTATTGAAAACCATAAAAACTTTTTGGTAATTTATAAAAACGTAAATTTTAAGCTGTTCAATTAGCTTAGATATAATCGCACGACAATCCTTTCTTAAATTATGTTTCGAATCCTATTATATTAATTTGCTATATCTCATAATTGAAACTATTACGAAATTTTTATCATTTCTACCCTACGGTTTCTTTTAGAATTCACGTTCAAGAGCTTCCGCTATTTTATGCATACTTTACAAGATTGTAAATAAAACAGATAGAATGATGAAATCCTTTAAAGTGTTCTATTATATATTTCGGAATACAAACATAAAGTTTGTAAAATAATTTATATGAGGATTTTATTTTTTGAATGATTCTGTTATCTCTTATTGTTTAAAAGTTGGGTCATGGATTCATTGGACCTAATGTACCAATATTGCTCATTCTCGAACGTTTTATTCGTTTTAAGTCCAGAATGAATATATCAGGTCTCTATTTCTGTTTGTATTCGAGCTATCTTTAAGAGAAACAGGCGAGCGGACTAACAACCTGATATGAATTAATATATATGATACACTATGATAATCTATGATACACCTATACCAAAATTTTGCTCATGCGATCAATACTTGCAAAGCACTACAGTCTAAGACTAAAACTAGTATACTCTGACATATTTTATATATATCGAGTACAAAAATATATGGTTTTCATAAAAATTACAGACTATAAAAAAATATAAATTATGTAATGAGACTGTGACAGCTGTTATATTTTATTCGTTCAAATGGAATAAAATTTTGATTATAAAACGTTATTATATCTCAATAACAAAAAATTTCTACACAGAATTATAAAATATTTATATAGAAGGTCACCGGAAAATATGACCCCAATTTTCGTATAAAAACAAAAACGTTTATGATATGAATTTATTGCGAATAAAGTAATAGCAAATATTAAATATTTATTAAATTTTTTGTTATAACATTTTTTTAATAAGATGGCATTAAATGGTACTTTTTATTAAAAAAATTTGGTGATATTTCTCTGCTGATATTTATATAAATATATTGGAGATTTAAATCAATTACGATAAAAAGGTTTGGTCTAACGTGAGGTCTGCGCTTCAATAAGATATTGAACAATTACTAGTTAGTTTTCCAATAATATATTTGTGTAAAAGCCTATTACAATATAATTAATAAATAAGTCTTACTTTTATATACTTTATAATCAAATGTAGTATGAAGATTTTTATTAATATACCAAATATTTAGATTTTTCGTAATTTATTACAAATCCTTATTACCCATATCCGGTTTAGCAAACCATTATTACCCTATAAATTTTCGTTCTGCCACTCTGTTGGAAAAAAATTTTTCAGATTTTCGAATTATCTACGGCAATTGAAACGTGAATTATTTTTACATTGAGGAAATTAGTTTCTGAAACTCAATTGCTTTTATTCATTTTTATTTTTTTCAATAAGAAATTCATTTCACATGCATGTAATATTTCCTTCTCGAATATATAGGAAAATTTATTTGATAAATATTATAAACACAAACTCACCGGTTTATATTTTACCTATATTTTTATGCCACAATACTTACTGAATAAGTAAACGGTGTAAAGATGGAACGCGTGCATGTTGATGGACGAGCATTTACTTACTTACGTTCAAGGAATGTATATGAAGTAAGGTAATGTTATACGACCAAGGAAATATATTATACAGCGACCAGGTGTATATATTTATGGTTATAAATATATAATGGATTTATGATGGTCATAGGATTTTTGTTCTGGTATTATAAAACCATAAATAAACAGGATAGTTTCGTAAGAAAAACTAGGCTTGATCTCGGGAATAAATATTCAAATACAAATACCTAGTTTATCTAAACGAATTAAGATTGAATAATAAATATAAATTATTGTCTAAAGATACTTAAAATAATTTATTAGCGGAGAAAAATTAACTTAATCAAAAGTTATAAATTTGAGGGTTCGTTTTTATAAATAGTGAAATGCATAAAAACTTTTGGATTCCAAATTTTCGGTCCCATGCAACTGAAGTTGAATATAAAATCTGAATGTTTAAATGAATAGCTATCCTACTATTTTAATTCGAATGTAAATAATATTTTTTTTAAATAATAATAATTCTCTTGACTAAAATATTCCAGCGCCTCTGAGTTAGCAAATTACTCCGTATAACTATAACGTTGACAACAACATTTATTATCACAGTTCACGAAACTATCATTTAATTTTAATTTTGTACTTATTTATCATAATAATTTAAACCAGGATCGTATTTAAGTTATCAAAACTTTGTTAATTCACTCAATATTTCTATGAATAATAGACTTTGACAAATTATGATACACATTCATATGTTTCATGTATATGTTGTTCAAAAAATAAGAATAAAAGCAGCCTGTATAAAATTTCTCCCATACATGATTTTAGCATGTATACGGGATATTTATAAAACAAGCAAGTATAATGATATACTCAACATTAGAAGTACTTTATTCCTTTCAGAAGTATATAAATATAATCATTTTTCCAGGTCGTTGATATATTAAACTAAGTGTGGGTAAAGTATTTTTCAAAAACTCGTTAAAATACACTGCTAATAATGAAAACTTAACTTTGCCATATACGAATATGCTCTAAATAGCTACACGCCTGGTATGTCTTCAACGAATAAATTGCAATTTGGATATCAGATGGAAAAATGTATTTAAATCATTCACATTATGATTTTTTTAAATATAAATTTTCAAAATTCAGATGACTGCCCTAATAAATAGCATGAATCGGATATTTCAATAAATATTAATCAACTTTTTTATTTGTTTCAGGAATTGTAAATCGTGGTGATTCATTTCGACGACGCCGCTCTCGAAGTTCAAGTTTATGCCCTGGACATCATGCCTTACCTTTATCATTAGATAGAGAAACACCACCACGTTCACCTGGTGGTATACATACAACAGTGGTAACTGAAGAGGATACCACAACAATTTCACGAAGTAATACAAATTTAAGTAATAATACACTAAATAATCATCGTTCATCATCCGAAGATCATGGTGATAAACATAATTTGGATGAGGATGATGATGAAGAAACAAAATGTTATCATGTAGCATTAATTGGTGCAGCAGGTGTTGGCAAAACTGCATTAATTAGTCAATTTATGACAAGTGAATGTATAAATGCATATGATCGACAGAAAGGTGAGTCACTCAAATTAAAGTTTAAGCGCTATAATTAAGGATATCCCGTTTTGTCACATGTTGAAGAAAATCGGTTCTATTTTATCTTCCGATAACTATACCAAAAAAAACAGATTTCCGTCAATATAAAGCCTATGGGAGCAATCAAAAATTTTACAGGTTCCAAAAAAGAAAAGGCTCCACTTTCACAATTTTCGTACAGAAAATGCTTTTACACTAACGATAATAAAATCAAATTTTAATATTTTATTTTATTTTCTTTAATTTTTACAAAAATTATCAGATATGGCAATATCAGGTGACACAAGGTGAAATAAACAATTTGTTTTTCTACTTTAAGATCTGCGTAGGTACTAAATATCAAATATTTTGGCATTTTTATTAAAATTGTTAATATTTTTAAACTGTCTAAATGATTTGATTCAATTAAATTTCGAACAAAATTAGTTTTGAATAATATCGAATTTTATCAACCTTATGTTTTTTAAACTCACCCATACTATAATGGTAACAAAGTCTAAAAATAAAAATATTTAAAATAAATTCGAAAAATATTGTAAACATACCACACACTTTGATACGAACATCTACAACCAAAATCTGACATCGTGATAAATGATTAATGATTTTCTTTTTCAAAAAAAGAAAAAAAATGTATTCCAGTTATTAATGTTTTGAAGCCGAATAATGTGTTCACAAAAAATATATTCTTAAATGATTTATTTTCATTCAAAAATACACTACAGGCTGTTAATTAAAGGCAAAAAAATAAATAGATATATTGTGTCTCGCATTTTCTATTACGAATAAGTCAAAACCTTTATTAACCCGGTAGCAAAGTGATATTTGCTTATTTTCTGGGGCGAACACTTTATCAATAGGATCTTGTTTATAGATTAATTGCAAAGGTTAGTGATCTTAGAAAAACGTTTATATCAAAGATCGTAAAGTACTGTCAATTTATATTTTGGAAGTAATAAATTGATTTTTTGTTGTTGAATATATAGAATTTTCTTAACCGAAAATTTTTGCTTTTCCTAAATTCAAAATAGAAAATTGGACACACAACAAAAATTATAGTATTGCTTACGAATAATTTTGTTTTTTGACAATATCAATGGTATGCTTTACTAATGTGTGACAGTAAAGTGATATAGCGAATTAAACAGATAATTTAACCTAGACTTAGATTGCAATCACAAAAAATGTATCACCCAAATAGATTTGTGACACTCTGTAGAAAACTGTAAATTGCTTTAAATAAAACATTAAATTGCACTTAATACTCACTCAAAACAAAACAAAAACGAATGCAAATGCAGCAGTGATTAATGCCTACTTGGAAGTTTTTTTTTTTTTATTTATTTAATGATGTATAAAATAAAATTTATTGACAAAAAAAATATATTTAAAAAAAAAAATCAAAACTTCCAATAAACTGAATTTTATCTGTTGCCACAACACTTGTCCATTTATATATACATTTATGGGTACATAAATATAATGTTTATATTGTACAATACAGCGTTCATGTTGTGGAGAGGATGCCCTAAAAATAGAGTTAACATTTTACTCTCACTATAACATTTAATACGTCAGATTAACAACAAAACAATAATGGCCTTTTATGTTATCCTACATGTAACTACTTTATAAAATATTTTTTTTATATTTTTTTTATTTAAAGGATGTATGCACACTGTGAACATACAGAAAGAATTCATAGTAATTCCTACAATAACGGAAAACTACCAATTACCTATTGTTGAATTATTTATATTTACAGTTGAAACTAGATAAGCGAGAGCTCAAAGAGACGGTCTTTCTGTTTCGGTTTCGAAGCTCTTTCAATAAACCAAGAGTGTAGTTTGCAGAGTCAAATTAAAGTTGCACGACTGTTCATAAATAAAGAAACTCAAACAGCCCAAATGGTCTGTTGTTAAATGCTTGAAAGTTTATTCCTTTTAGATTTTTTTAATAGTCAACAATTTTCTATACTCGTCTTCGTATTTCGTTAAGAGTTTAGAAACAAATTTGGGTTTCTTTTTTGACTAATTATGGTTTCTTTTTTAACTAATCTGAGTATAAAAAGGTGCTTTATATAGATTTTTCATACTCATGTAAAACACACAGTGTATTAATTTAAGTATAAAATTTGTTATACTCGATATGTGTACAATATGTTAGTGTATGCCCTAATCAAAATTTGGTAAGAGGTGTTTATAGAATCACCTAATCAGCTCATTATCCGTCCGTCCGTGGGTCATCACAAACGAAAGAAAATAGCACGTTTAATTTTTAATTTTGACACAAAAAGTAAGTTTATTAATGTGTAATATCCATTGGGTCTAATAGCCAATGGCCCAACTTTTAAATCATAAAAGATAACAGAAAAATTCAAAAACATTGTTTATTTTCAGAAAAGAAACAACTTTTGTTTGAAAGATTTTTCATAAAATATTTGGATTCGCCACAATTTAAGCTCAATTTTAGTTAACACATATTTAACACATTATTTATAACAGTATACACTGAATATTAATAGTTTTTTTCATGAATGCTTAAAATCGTTTTAACATTGATATGTCGAGTATCTAATCAATTAACTATGTTAGTTGTTATCTTTACTTGTTTTGTTTTTTGAAACAGTGTAGACACCTGCACGTGATGGTCTTTTATTGCGTAGGTATATATTTATTGAAACATTTTATAAATCGTTTGTTGAGACAGTTTTTTTTTATATATAACTCAATATTTTTTCCAGTATATGGATTGTGTTAAAAATACCATTTCTATAAAAATAGGTGATAAATATTTTTGTTTGAATATTTCAACGCATTTTATTTTACTGTGTATGAAATTTATTCAAGGAATTTTATTTATTTGATATAAAATGTAATTTATATTGTAAACTAACCTATTTGTATTGTTATTTTAATAAATATTATTGTTTTTATAAATTGATATTTTATCAATAGATTTTTTAAATGGAACATTGTTAAATTGTATTTTTGTCCATTTTTTCATACCTGATAAGTAACTTGAAATTAAATAAGCAAATTTCTTTCATATCACAACCAAATTCATCAAGCGGTAGTTTTCAGATTGTACAATTACAGTAATATATAAATTATTCTAGAATTATACAAACTTAATACAGTTGCCTGTATTTTTGTAGTGTTCAGCCAAATGATGGATTTCTCACATATTTGCGAATAAGATTGGGAATATTTTTTTTTTCATATTCGTGAACGCGAATACGCGACTACGAATATTTGAATGCTACTACGTGGTTTGAACCAAAAGTAGTCGATGCTGAACGAAAAGAACATTTGTTTTTATTTTCTTGTGTGTTTGCTATAATTCTTTGTCAGAGACTATTTGATATGGTATATTCTCTATTCTTTGATATTAAAATCTAGGTATTAGTAGATTAATAGTTATTTGTTTATAAGTAACAAAGAATTTTATTGTTATTTTTGTATTTATTTCTATATTACTATACAAAATAAAGATTATTATTTTTTGTAAATCACTCGAAATAATTCTGTTTATTTCTTATAAAATAAATATTGTTTAGAAAATAAATTAAACAAAAATAGTATATTGCGGATTCTCCTCGACTGCTATAATCATAAAAAAATTGATTGTTTTGTTTGCCCAAGAGACAATACAATCTCATATATCCACTATAAGATAATATAATCAATTTACCTTCTATAGTATCATTGACTCACGTTGACGAGTTGCCACTTTAAAAAAACTTAGAAGTAAACGTGAATGAAAAGTAGCGACGAATTAATCATATTAAAAGACCTTGTACAATGCTTTTGCAAGAATAGAATCTAACCTAAAAAGTTTTAAATTTAAATAAAAAAAAACAACATAAAAAGATTTATTATAAATTATAACAAACAAAAGATTTATAATGCATTTTCAAGATGCATTATTATGTCTACATTTACAACAATTCAATTATTACAGACAATGTATAGGAGAGCACAGTTTTATAAAGTGAGGTATTATTATTATTATTATTTATATTAAAGCTTTTTATTTAAGTCAAGCAACAAGTAAATAAGCTCTGTATTATACATGATGGGTGTGTATAAAGCATATCATCATATATTGAATGAATGTTCGATGTTTTATAGCTTCATACCGATAATACTATATATTTAGAATAGTAGTTTAGCCCTTACTTAATTGGCTGAAGCTTATTATAAAGATTGCTTGGGTATTAAGATATTTTACTGAGGGAGGGTTTATAAATTAGAATTAAAGGGGTTTTTAATATTTCAAATAATCATTACATGGATTGGGAACAATAAGCTTAAATTAGTTTTAGCTTGTGAAGTTTATTTGAATCTCATTTCAACAAAATTATTTTTCGGAAGAAGCATTGTATACAAAAACATATCTACAGTTTATTATTGAATATTTTCAATGACAATTTCAATCTTTTCAATGCTGATAATAAAAGTGAAATTTAGAAAATTAAGACCCAAAAAGAGAGTTTTTTTATATTTATATATTTTTAAGCGTATTGTGTTTTGTTGTATTTTTAGAGTTTTTAGACAAATCAAATTAATAAACATTGTAGAAAGCTTGATATTTTCCTTTAAATCCACAAAATATAACATTTGTAGCACATTTAAATTAGATGGGAGTTATTTGCTCCAGGTACCTTAGTAGCATTTTTTTTTCAACGAGTTTGAAATATACTACATATATGTAGTATATAAACACAAATATACTATACATATGTTTGTAGTATAAAATATTGTATACCTAATGACGTAATTATCTTAAAATACATTTTGGCTTAACGTTTAATAATATTAAAGTCAGTAAAATGCATTGTAAACAAATTTATTTTATTTAGACTTCTTTTCATATAAATTGGACCATACGAAGTACAGTTATTTCTTTGAAGATTTGTCTTCTATTATTTCATATCAATCCACGATGGTATAATTTTTGTAGTCAATAATTGCACCGAGGCCGATCTAAAAAAAGTGGATAATTTTTCAAAATTAAAACTTCATTCGATATTACATATGTCGAGTATTTAAACAATTAACTGTTAAAATACTCGACTGTCAATTGTTATCTTATAATTCATTTTTTATAATTTCTAAAGATCCAATTACCATGAGGCGTTGTCTAAACTGACCATCGAACGTAATGATATTAGAACGACCTGTCTTATCCATAATATAAATCAATCGAACACCTAATAATAATAATTTAATATGTTAGTATTATTAATATTAATAATAATCGCCTATAGTTAAGCACCAAAATCATTATAGTAGACCAAGCAGATTTAAACAACCAATACAGTATTACATAGAAACGTTGTTGGTTATGGGTTAATTATATATTGTACTATGAATTAATTATAATTAATTTGATGGTTAATAGAATTTTAATTTTAGTATTATCTGATTTTGAATATCAATGTTTAATGTGGTTATGAACTTTGGTTAGAATCAAAGCTTGTATATAACACAACCCAACCAAATAAATTTGTATACGAGATCTTTATTTAATCAAAGATGTAGGAATAATTTTAAAATATATTCAATAAATAACAATCTATGTCGATGATCTACAAGGTTTGCCCATGAAGTTTCTTCAATTGATAATAGATATATATTAAATTAATTGATTTTACAGATCTCTACTTTTGTCTTTGCTTATCTTTTTATTTTTCGTAAATCTTTTATAATTAAGATACGGCTGACAAGGGGTCTGGGTCGTACTACGAATTCCAGTATAAGATTTATCATTTAAAAAAATCAGTAGAAATTGGATAAAAGGAAAGCCTACTTGTGGTACTGTAAATTATTTTATGAATTTTCTGTGAATTTATATAAAAATAAATTATGATTATTGTTGTTTTTCGACACTCAATCGACAACTGTATACATGTAGCGTGACAGAAATGTAGCAGAGATTAATGAAATTATTAAAACATGCAAACTTTATTGTACTAAATTCAATAACGTATAATTAGTAGATGTAAAATTATTCGACACGAAATACAAAAAAATGTTTTAAAATTAATAATTTATTTTACTATCTTTTCCTGGAATACAATTAAACGTTAAAAATTTATTCTGGAAAGTAAGATAAAAGGTTTAATAAAAAATTGGAAAAATTATTATTTCAACAATTTTGCCTGTTTTTGGCGTAAACATTTTTTATGCATAGATCAAAGATAAGCTTGAGCTTCCTGTAAGTTATCGGATGGATGTCGATTATCTCAGTTTTCTCTAAATCGTTGGCGTCAATTTTAATTTTCTTTCAATTATTCACTTTTTATTTGATTTCTAATCATTCACCAGAACCATTGTTAAGACATGTACAAAAGAATGTATAGAAAAACTAACGCCTGGATCAACCAAAACTAGCTGTGTGCAAAGAGAGCCATGCTATAACGGTTTTAAATTTGATTTTGATCTTTTATAAAACAACTTAAGTTCGTTTCTAAGTAACTGGTAACGTGAGGTAACAGTTATTACCTCACGTTACCAGTTATTCGATTTTAAAAGATAGAAAAAACTCTAAATTTCTCAATTGCCTATAAAAATAATAATTTTTTCGGATACAGAAGCATTCATAAACAACTGGCTCAACTCTAGCCTGTTTGGAACCCTGCTCTGCTTCAATTAATCGTAACTTAGCTTTTACAATGATTCAATCTCATATGGCACAATCTTGCATTTAAAGTTATCCTCACACCGTCTTGATGCAGCGTAGCTTATGGACGTAGCTTATGGATGCTCCATTATCTAAAATCCAATTTATTACAATTCCTTCTTCTAAACCAATATATTTTATTTGAGGTATCAAGCTTTGAAAACTTATCGTTGAATATTTCACACACAATTTGTATATGGATCAGTTTGCCTATTTCTTTACTCACACTTGAAGTTCTGAAATTATTTCCTGTAAAAGTTTTATTTAATATCTATTTGTACATAGATTACAGCTACGTTCAGTAAATATGAAATACACTGTATATCAAGTATTATTTATAATACATAGTTTTAAAGCTTTACACTCAAAATAAAAAAATGTATTAGAGCATAATAAATTACATTTCATATGTTATGAATAACACGAAGTCAGTCACTGATCCTGCTTGACAAGCAAGCACAATAGATATGCAGACGTAACCATATAGATAGTCTATTGGTATATGGTACGTAATTGATAAAATGATAGGTTTAATTAAAAGATATATGCGATAAAAATATCAATGCATGTGTTATATAGGCTATACAAGGCTATACAATATCTATAGGCTATACAAGATGTTTGAGAGAAGATCGAATTTCCTTGCATGCAATACTTATATGTAAAAAGCTAATCAATGCAAAGGTTTAGTTATTAATCATTTTCGGTGTTTTTCCAATAATAAAAATTGTTATAACAAAATTTCAAAATAAAACAAACAAAGCAATCAAGAGCATTCATTTGTTTATTTTAATTGTACATATTGAAAACACAAATAAAACAAGCGCTATGCGTAACAAACTAGAATAAATTAATGAAAAATAGGAAAAAAACACAAATATTTCGTGTGCAAATTTAATGTTTACAATTTTTTTTATCTTTACGAAAAAAAAAACAGATATGAGAGTCGCCAATAAAATGTTTTGTATATTTATTGATTTTGATAGTCAAGTAAGTTAGGAGTTACAAGGTGATCTAACAAATTTCCTTTCACGCTCAAAATTTAAATATGTTGTGACACAGAAGAAAGCTTAATAATATGCGAAAATAGATATCACAATGTGACTTAGGATCTAATTGTGTGCCACTTGGACAGCCAATATAACTTAGACAATGATTATTTTTTTGTGAATTGGTGAAAACTTTTTTATTTTATCAATAAATGAAAAAAATTATTTCCTTATAAAGTTTTTTTCTCGTATTAAAACTATGTAAAAACATAATTATCTGTAACATCTTGACATGTTGTTCCTACATGCAAACACATACTACTGTCGACAATTTCTTTTCAGTTAAAAGAATAAAATGTTTATAAAAATGTTATCTCAAAATTGATATAAAAAAAAACAGGCAATTTTTTAACTTTTTATTGTATTGAATTTATTATAATGCTGTGGCTATGAAATTGAGAAAATTAGGGCAGTTTTTCCAATTCAAATATTAACAATGATAAAAAAAAATTCAAAATTTTACCACGAAAATCTCTCAAGAATTTTTGGGGTTGCTAATCACAGAGATCAAAAAACAACTGAGGAAGGTTTCAACTCCTTTAAAATTCCCTAGAAGTGACAGAGGTAATCTCTTGGAGGTTTTCAGGGCCGCTGATTGCAAATCCAAATTTAAAAAGTAACTAACGATTGTTTCAACCCCAATAAAACCACCCATAGAAGCTCCCACACGTTCTCCGGCTTATTTAGTAGGCAATATGCTCAATAAAACGAAATGCAAAATAAACATATGAAGCCAACTGACGTTTGGATTAGTTGGGTTTCATGAGATCGGAGCTTGTTAAATACAAATAAAATAGTTCATATTTTACACACAAATTATTCTCATAAAAAGTTTTATTAAAAAATAATTGGACTGTATTTTTAATTAGAAAAATACATAAAAAACAAACTTTTTAAAAGCACATTATCATGTTTTTAACGCTTGTACCATTTGATGCGGAACAATAAATACCTCATAAAATGATCAAAAATAATAATTTTGTAAATTACATATTCTACTTACATTCACATCTGGGTAAGCTATAAAATGACAAAATAAAAATTTGATGAGTATCTGTCACAGAACCTCTATATATATATATTAAAAATTCGAAACTGTATGACGTTTGCAAGTAGGAGGCAAGATTGCAAGTATGAAAACAGTGGAAGTGCATAATAGCACTTTCTTGTGCCATAAATTTTATTTGTGAGAAAATAAGTAATGTTTATTGGCCCAAGGATCTTGGACAGTACACAGTATTCCAATGTGGTCACCCATCCAAGCACTGGCTGTGTCCGATGCTACCTTAGGTATCGGCTGGGATCTGTAATTACGTTACAACAGTTGAAGTATATGACGAAAACATGGAAACACTGAAATTATTTTAATATTATTACGTCATTCTGGATTTGAATACGAACACTCACAGATTAAATTCCTCATAAGAAAACGCAAAGGTTCCGACAATGTTCCCAAATAGTTATAGAATATAAAATCAAGCTAATTATTACTTAATTATACAGTAATTTGCAGAGAATATAGTAAACAAGAATCACTCATGCATATTGATATCTAGTACTGCCACAAGCACTTGTAACATATTGGAGATTATGTAATTTATATTATTGGTATTATGTATATATAAATGATTAACACCTCGCGGTTGTTTATCATATAATTATAAGTACATGAATTCTATTTAGCACGTATAACAGGTACATTTAAGCTAAACTTGACGTTATATGACGACTATAAGCATTAATAACTGAATCAGGTGAGTAAAGTAAGGTTAGTCATAATTGGAAAATGTAACATAAAATAAAAGTGGTACATACCATCATTTCGATCTGCCAGGCAATAATTGCAAGCTGTTTCAAAACTCTACGGGAAACCAGAATATCTTACAGCGATATAGCTAAGGTGCACTATCTTACTATGCATATTCCCAGCATAGACACCATCTTTCTTGGGCAAGCAAGCTTACAATGAATTACACATAAAATATCATTTGTATTTTATCCAAATTTTCTGTTTTTTATTTGCATTGTAGATATTTACTATTGAAAAAAGGTTTGATACAAAACTATTGCCATTAAAATCCAGTGCCCGTTGAGAGTTGTATTTAGTAATTACCAATTGATGAAGAAATTAAATTAACTATGTCTTACTTATATGTATCTTCAGATTGCCACAGCCTACAATAATTTTTGCCTGTATATAGAGGTAAAAACCACAACTAAGTGTATATTATTTGAATGTTGCAAAACATTTTCAAAGTAATCTTTTAATCTTATTTTGTTGTGCCAAATGTGGTTGAGAAGTTTAACACTATATTATATATATATAAGCTTTTTTCCATTACTTTTCTTTTGAAACTTTGTTTGTGGCTTAGTTGTGAAACTATTCTGAAATATTTTTTTAGTCACCTTCGTAATGTCCTCTTTATGTTCTTTTAGTAAATGATTTTTGAGTTATACAAAATGTTTCACAAGTTGCCTTAAAGAGAGATGGTGGATTCTCAGCTTCAAATAATTGATTCTGAGAGTCAAATTAAAAAAGGGGCAGAATCAATAATGTCTTAATAAAGCACTGTTTTCAAAGCACTTTGTGCTAATTGATACAAAATAATCCTAAAAGCCCATAGAAACATTCAATTAATACCAAATCATCCAATTACCAAACTCAGTATACAATAAAATTAAACAAGTAATTTAAGACGACATGTTGCTTTGTTGTGATAACAAAAGAATATGGTTTTTTATTTATTCTTTTATAGTGGAAAATATTTATGGTTTTGTATAGTATAAAGAGTACAGCTATTGATGCTGTTTTCATTTAATCAAAATATTTCAAATAAAAATAATAATAATCCACAATGAGTACGACTCTACAAAGCCACGTCAAGAACTTACTAATAATCAAAATTTATTACAACGATTTTTACAATATTTATAATAAATACGTATTGTAACTTATGTAGTAATTATCAATCTTAGAACTGGAAATTAGTTTTTAGTAAAAATTTTCTCTTCTTATCGAGTAGAAGTTGGATTATTAATGTATAGAACCCATTTGAACGATACTGACACTAAAACAACTCCTAAATATTCAAATTAATTGTATTCGCCTTCAACGACTAATCAAGGACAGAATTTATAACAGTTACAAAAGCACATACGTGTCCACAATCAGATATTTTTTACCAATATCATCTAAAAGACTTGATTTACCTTAAAACATGAATAAATCACACCATTGGTAGTTTAGATTTTCGGGTTGATTACAATAACTTCCCTAAAAGCAAGTTAACATTCATAAGTTTTGAAATTATATTAAAGACAAATGTTTTATTATTATTTCTTTTTATTTATTTAAATGTTGATAATAAAATCAAGTGTCGTTAAGTTTTTTCCCGTCTCTTTGTTTTATATCATCCATATTAGTATCGTTTTTACTGTTGAAAAAATTCGTAACGCAGGAAATACACGAATTTCCGGCCATTAGAAAAGTGAAAATAAAGTTGTCATAATTTTTTGGAATTCTAAAAATTAAGGATAATAAATTATATTTAATATTAAACAATATACCAAAATGGCCCCCACAAACCTTTTTGTTTATCTCCATCCTTTCAAGCTTTTAACACGACACCATGTTATCCAATAGCATTTCTGTAATACTGCCTGCGACTTCACCTGGAAGTCTGTTTATTTTCAGATTCCCTCCATATAATAATAGCCAGTTGAACTAAGGGAAGCTTGTTTTTTTTTCATTAAGCGCAGATACATTTAAAGCTTGGGTCCATCGTTTCTTATATATATTTCGCAATTGATTTAATGATTATTAAATTATCGATTTAAATCCATTTCTAATACATTCTTAAAAAAAAAACAAATAATTTAATTTCTAGGTATTTATCAAGACAATAATTTCTGAAATATCTAATAGTTTCTTACATATCGTATCAATTCGAAAATCGGTTTTTTGTCATCATATTTTTTATAGAACAAAAACAATTTATAGAAAATCAAATTGGAAATCTTTATTGGCATAATTGGCAGTATTATTTTGTATAATCATCTTAAGAGATTTTATAATATCACGTCTATTATATTTAGAAAAGAATATTTTTTTACAGAATTATTATACAGCTTATTCAAAAAATAAAGTATACACTTATTAAAAAATATACATATAATACCAGAAAACAATACCATTTGCACGGTTTCTCGATTCTAGGAAATCACGTTTAAACTTAGGGACTTCAAAACATATATTTTCGCAATAATTTCGCAATAATAATTTAGTGTTAAAAGAATGCAACTACTGTTATATTTTAATAAATGTATTTTGAACAATATAACATAGAAGTATGTTTCATGTATTGAATAATAATAATACATTTGTGTTTTATTTGTCATAAATTTTATCTTGGCTGTGCTCACAACGCAACGTTTGATAACTATTATCTATAATAAGTATATGAAACGATTTATTTCCTTATTTCCATAACAAACGAAACATTCCGTATATTCTTTGAAGAATAAGATCAAATGTTCTTGAAAGTAAAAAATGTATATATTTTTTTATTTAAATTGTCAATTTAGTCGTCACTCGTTAAAATTGTATTTTGTATTTTTTTTTTTTAATTAATCTTTCTGTTGTGCACAATGATGACTTTTAAACTAGAGAAAAAGAATAAAATAGATCAATTAGCAACACAGGTTGTATTAATATACAGAGCGCTTTATTCGAAAACGTGCACACAAACTTTTGAAGATTAGAATACCATTTAGAATAACAAACACTTCGATAGTCATCTCAAGTGTTTTAAAGTCGAAATACGTATTTATAAAATACATAAAATTTGATTCAGGTATTTCGAGCAAAAAATTTGTTCGTAAAATCCCTTTCATAGTATTAATGTTTAGTTATTGTAAATTCGTTCCAATACGAAACTAACATTATTTTCCTTATCTGTCTTTCGTGACTGCCCCCTAAAAAGTATAAATACAAATCGCTACTATATTGATTGGTTTTATTCACTTCACATTTGTCCTTCAGATTTTTTTTTTTTATTATTTTGTTATAAACATTAATAAACTTTTTATACGCAATACTACACTTTAAATTCGTAAATGGACATTTCGTGTAATCCTAAAAAAAGTGTCATTTCATAAAACAAAAAGATATAAATTTATGATATTCAATAAATAAAACATAAACCAAACGTGAACAATAAAAGAAATTTTTAGTAGGTATGTCATAATTTATTAAATGAGCTGTCAAGAGTTAATTTTCAAAAAAAGTGTACATGACTGTCTTATTATTAGTCGCAATTGTTATAATGTAAGTCAAAATTTCAGTAGTTTTCGTCTAATGGTTTTTGAGTCATATTAAAAATATGTTCATATGTATATACAAATTTTACGTTTGATATTCTGGTGAAAAAATTTGGTATTTTAAACATTATTTATATTTATTGTGACTGACGTGACATGTAGAACTTTTTAAATTAAAATTGTTTGAAATATCTTTTTTTGGATTCATTATAATCCTTTCAATTGCTGTTAAGTTATATCTGATCAAACATATTAGATATTTTATATATTTATATAATGAATACTAGTTGTTAACCACCCACGTCGCAAGCCAGTTTAAATTTATTTAACTCAAAGATTATGAAAACGCACTCAAACCAACTATAAAATAAGCTTTAGCATATTCCCCCATCGTAATTCTCTGTATTTCTTCTTTAATTTTATTTTCTGGGCCGTTTGCTTTTTTTCCGATATCATCACTTAAAGAGGGGCTGTCGATCTATCGGTCTGGCACTGCATTGATCTTTCGATTTGAGACTCAACAGTGTTCATTCAAACGTACGTGCATAGCTCCTAAACCATGAACAAACATTTATAAATTCGTTGTGTAAGCACTAGTAGAGGTGTTTAGGATGTACATTTTTTGGAAAGATCTCATCTAATAATTACGATTCCGGAGATGAAACTCATTTTTTTCATCTAAATCTCGATATTTCGTGACCTGTTATTTTGAATAAATATTACATGCACATAAATTGGTGGTATAAGTTTGCATGAGTCAGTTAATATAGTATTAATATAGATTATTCTGTAAAATGAATGTTTAATCAGCTTAATCAGCTTCCTGATCTAAAAATTTTTATGTGAATATAATTTAGAACTATGATATAAGGTAATAACGTGATTTATTTTTCAATTAGTATCCTAATAGCAACTAATTCGGGGAAGATGTTCCGAGAATATATCTATTTAAATCACAAGAAAGTTCTATAGTTCCATTATTGCCAGTATACGGTTTACTTTTATCCATGATTTAAATCTAGGAAATTAAAAATAAATAAAATTCATAAACTAATATTTAATTATAATTATATTGTTTAGATCTTTCTTTGTATGGTACATATTTGTTTCCTTGGTTTAGTTTTTGTAATATTATTATACTCTACATACAATAATATTATAAAATACCCTTAAGGGTATATTTTGCGCATTTTCTACCATAAAACGTATATTTATATAAATGTACGGATATTAAAACAGTCGTTTTACAAATGAAAATGGTATTAATTGCTTCCGGATCAATTTAAATTATAACTACTTACATTTGGACGATATGAAAAACATACTTTTAAAATGATCATCAAACATGCTAAACGTAAATTTAATGTTGATTATATTATTCATTATTTTCTCCTAATTATAATAAATATGAACCAAATTGTATATAAACATGACGAAATAAAATAAATATATTAATTAATCTAAATCGATTCTATTTTATGTGTATTTTTGATATTGCTGAAATATATTGACTTACAATTTGCTTCGCGTAAATGTATTAGATTTATTCATATTTATTTATAATTCATATTCATTATGTCAGGATATTTTTTCACTACAAATTTCACTTCTCAGTTGAGTCGATTCAAATTATAATTATATCGATTTCATTTGGATGCATAAATTTCTTTTTGTTTTTTGAATCTTGTATTGATTCAACTTGGAAACTGATTTATTACTATTTTTATGTATTTCATCTTAGAATTAAGTGTAATCCTCATCCTAAATCGAATCAGTTCCCCATTGACATTCGGGAAACATTTTATCATTAGTATCGGGTGCTGGCTGTCCTTACGAATAGTTTTCTAAAGTTTTTTTAAAGTTTTTAATATAGTTTGCAGAAAGTTGAATACTAGGATAGTTCCTTACAAAGTCAGCCATAACTGTGTACCGTCCCTTACCCTTCATGCGCCACGTCCGACTTGTTCTGTATAATGTTTGTCTTGTTTAAAAGATGTCTATAATTTCTAAATTTTTGGGTAAATATTCCCTTAAATTATTTGGAAAAAAACATTTTTTTTTTGTAATATCGACGGTTAATAATAATCTGAGTGTGCATAAATATATTTAAACAAAATATTTACCTTTGCTGATTTCAATAAAATAATTAACATAATTCTTTCAAAACTAAATTATGAAAAATGAGATCAAAATACAAAACTAATAAATATATCAAACATCTACTTAGTATGAGAATTTATCATATAAATTTATTTTCATTACGAGACCATAGCATCAACACACCATATTATATAATGTATAGGTTTTTCTATATATTTATTTTTATATACAGTATGATTTTAAAAACAAGACATCAAGTTGATCGTATACTCAACAAGCCGTAAAATTTGGTGGCCAAATCAATTACTTTTCCGTTTAGTAAACTTTTACAATTGTCAGAAAATTTAATATTATGTTCAATAAAATTGTTCCAGAATTTATACATTTAACAGAAATATTTTAATAATTTTTTATTTTATGCCTGTAAGATTTTAGTAACACGTAAAATTTTTGCACCTTAAAAATGACCAAGAATTTTACTTTTGTAATAATTTTTCTAATTCATCAGTGTTTTTTGACAGTCAATATTTAAAATATTTAATAGATCTCACCGAAAAATTTAATGCACCTATCCTAAGTCACGCGGAATTTTGCAGAGTTGTTTACATAGTTTAAAAAATAAAAAAATTATTACAAAAACAATATTTAGATATAATTCTTATCCTAAATGGATGCATAAGCTTTCTGTATGTCTAAGTATAAATATCGGAATGGAATTAGTTGTAATCAACATCGTGTGACATGATGAACGTCTTCCTGTATAGCAAATCATGGGGGGGGGGATTATATTAATGCCCAAGGCGTTAATCTCCAGAAAGTGATTTTTGCTCAATGTTTTGAAAAAGGATTGGCTGAAGTTTTAAATATACTTACGGATATTTCCAATCGATATACGATACATTTTGTACAAATACAAATTAAGGAATTCACACATATCGTTACTTTCACTAGGTACTATAAATGCGTATAGTTTGTACTTGTTTATCGTAAATATATTTAGATAGGAAAGCAACGAACAATAACATGGTCATCCACACTAGAATAAATTTGTTCTAGTTTTTCCATTTCGTTTAGATATATATACATTTTCGTTCTAATGTACAAACGCATTCATTTACCTTTTAATCAGTGTAAATGTGAAAGTTTTTGGCAAGCATTTCTTATTAGATGGTTGAAATGGCAGCATGACGGTAACACTCACATAATTTTAGTGCTTATTTTAACATACTGAGTGAATCAAATATTAATATGTTGTATAATACAAAGAAATAATATCGCAAACTTGTTAATAGTTTGCGATACAATTGAAAATTATTTAGAAATTTGGGAATTGATTACTCATAAATTTAATCATATATAGACAAGGTAACCTTTATTTAAAAGAAGTAGATATTTGTATCAAAATTACGTATCAGATATATGTATAAAAGAAAACCTTGTGATTGACTGATAAACCGTGGAACGCTTTGGATTGTTATTTAGAATACAATCTATGAAAAGATATTTTAAAATTCAATCCTCACAAAGAAGAAACAAGGATTTAAAATTTGTATGGAATATCGACGCATAGGTCAAACCGTCAATGTAATTGCGTGGAAATTTAATACACGGATAGTTATTATAACGATTAGTGAATCCTTAAAGAGGTGAAACGGAAAACAAAATTAGTATGGAAAAATTTCAATTCAAAAATTTGCACGATTATTCCTGTCAACAAAAACATACAGAAATATTTCGTGCTGTTTCAAAAACAACCCCTGCATGTTATCAAAAGAGATAAATAGTCTAAAAATTCATGGCTGTTATATTTGAGGTTTGTAGCGATATTGATTGAAATGTAAGGCTGTTAAACAACAAAAAACGTAAATAAACAAATTTTTCGTTTATAATTTTGTATTGATCGAAATAAAAAATTTAGTACCAATTGTATTTATTTTTACTGCTTACAATTTTATGTAAAACAGTATGCGCCATAACTTATTTCGTACAATTAGTTCTTCATATTTTCTCTGAAGCTTACTCCCGCTTAAACTTGCCTACTCATTTGGTGGTTTTGGTGTCAACTAATAGATTAGCGAAGGCTATTATTTATAAATAAGTTTTTAAGAAAATATTTTTCTATAAATTTAAGTATATTCTTCGAACTTTAAACTAAAACACTAATTGTAAAGAATTAAACAAAACTTAAAATCAATCTCTGTGTATATTTTACATACACAATTTATTTATAATCTATATTATGTCCACAGGTCTGTTTCTTGCTAGCTATCAAACAATTGCATATAACTAAAAATAAGAAATATGGTGGGAGTGCAAATAAATTAAATGTACTTAAGGGCATGGTATATGTATTTAATTTCCTTGCGCTTCCTCCATTTATTTACCATTCTTTAATGATAATTAAATAAAAATTAAATAATTTATTATTAAGAAAATTCTTAATAGAAAACGAGCAAAGGCTTAAGTATAAATATTAGAATTATTATTCTCTGTATAATTATTGACATTACTGAAATGCATAATTAATCATGCAGATTATGTACTTTATGTATTGTTTACGTATCAAATGTATAAAAGTTATGACTTTGAGTTAAACGTATATGACATACTATATACAAACATTTAGACAGGCAAGAGAGGCCTAAATGTTATATTTCAAGAGCAATTTTATCAATATTTTCAATCGAAATTTCAACTCTATTCATATGGAAGATTAAGAGAAAGTAGCCACTGATAAATAGATAAATATATACGAGAGGTATCTTATAAAGGATCCATTAATTATATCCATTATCTGCGAATAATAAACTCTAAACACTCTCAAAAATGTACTCTTAAAACTTTCAATCCTTGCTCATTAATTTTTTTATCATTTTTATCTAATACTTATTCAGATACGCATTAGAAAAACTTTCTATAAGCCACAAAATTTTGATATAATACTATAAAATCCACGTTAATTAAAAAACGAAAAGTAATATACATAATGTCACCACTATTTCATCCTAATCACAAAATTAAATCCGAGAATTTTAAAACAATGTACCCTATTAGTTGTTATTTTCACTTGTTTTTAAATAAAATCTTTTATTACATAAATAAAATTCAGTATGTTTCATCGTATACTTTTTTTTCTCTATTTCCCATAAATATGTTTGTTTCGAGTAAAAAAAACATTGTTACGATCGCCACATACATTTATATCGTTGGAGAGTGTAACTTCGTTACTGGTCGTAAGCACAAGTGATGTCAGTGACCCGATGACTAGTAGTGACTGTGAAAATGCTATCGTGTACACAATATGTACAGATTACGAACCAAATCATCACCGTCAAATTAGTTTTATGTGTATATGTTACAGATAACGAAGAAATTTATTGTATTTTAGTTAATGTATACATTCACTAGCTAATACATAAACCTACGTTGATTCAAATTTTGTTTCTCATAATATAAACGGGACATAAAGATAAAAAAGCAGATATGTGGTAGCACTTCCCCAAATAAGCAGACCCATACTAACTCGATCCCAATGTTCTGGGATCGAGTTTTGAAGTATATTGGAATAAAGTTTTGGGTTTTATTTTTGTATAAAAATTTATATAATATGAATTCATACAAAACAAATTTCAATCCATGATAGTTATAATTTAAGTTTCCATTAAAACTCTGTCTGATTGATTTCAGTAATGTTAACTTTAACTAGTGATCAATATATTGCATGTATACATTGTCTAATGATTTCATAGATTGACTAAATTTATACGTTAACGGTAACATATATATTAGCAATACTTTATAGTATATTCTCCATTGAATGAACAACAACAAAATTGTTACAAATATTTTTAGCACAATATTTTAAGCTTCTTTACAATAAACTTTCTCTAGTTTATATCTTTCTACACGCAATACAATAAAGTCAATATATTTTTATTTATTCTTTTTGTTTTTTACTTGGTAACGTTTAAATATGTTACATGAAATTCTGACGTGAGTTGTTTTACGTGACGCGAAATCAAAATAACATATTAAGTACTAATAAGAATGTTCAAAAAAATTTATTTTTTTTAATGTTAACACCTTAATGTGATGATAAACTAATAAACATAACGTGTAACCGTGCAATTATATTCTCAAAAAACTATATTTAAATTTTATGAAATATAGAATCATCTCATTCTAAATTAGTTATTTGTAAGTACTTTTGTCGAAATCAATGCTGACACATTTTCTCCAAGATAATAAAACTTGTTCGTCATGGATCTTAATATTATACTGTAAAGCCTTGTGAATTTAAAACAGGCTTGAAAATGTTGGTTTTCTTGAAAAATTCAATTTATTTTTGCATTTTTTTCCTCATATGGCCATAGGGTATCGAAATGATACATCATCTTTAACTTCGTTTTAGGTGAATTTATTGGAATCACCCAAATAATCAAAACAGAGAATGACGTGCATTTTCTTGTTTCGAGTTCACCAAATTTCATTTTAAATATTTTTGTATAAAATCTTTAGATTCGCATCAATTCCACCTCATAAACAGCTAACTAACATATATATTGTAATGTAATTCATAAGTATATTCATTCCGGAATAATTAGAAGATTTTTCATAAAGAAGTTCTTAACACTTGTTTCTAAAATGACATCCATTACTGTTTGTTTAAATAGTTAATGGAAAAAGCAGGTTTCCAACCTAAAAAGTGGATAGATCAGAAACTGTAGATTTCAAGCGCTTAAGTAATGTTTAATATTCTTACAGCCAATCAAAAATTTGAAAAATGTTTGTTTAAAAGGTATAACGAAAAAATTAATCCTCAAATTCTGAAGAATATTCTATATTCTATATTAACTTCATTAATTTTTTATTTATTTTTTATTTAATTCTAAAAATCTTTAACTTCCTTTAAAATTTGAATATGACGCAAGTATTTTTTTTAATTTATGCTACACTTAACATTTGACATGAATAAAAATTACAATTATTAATTGAAGACAATCATACAATTATGAATTAATTTTTATAATGTATTCGAATTTGATTGAACGCAGGCAATCAATGTTTTAAATAATCAAATTAAAATGAAACATTCAAAATCATTAATTATGTATTTTAAAATGGGTAACAATATTCAATTACATAAGAATACTGTGTAATATAGATAGTAATTACTGATTTCATATATCAATCGTATATTGGGGGCTCAGTAAATTAATTATCAATTTACATGAAACTTTATGTACAATATGTACAATAAATTTCGAAAGGATTCTAACTATAAAATTTTCATTTCATTTTTAATTTTCATAATATATATTTTAGATATAAAAATTTTCGACATGAATAAATATAGATTATTAAATAACAGAAAATTGTTTTACACAATGTCATATTAAGAATTATAATCATAAGTCTGTATAAAATTTATTTTGGATAATAAATCTTTACAAATAATAGGCTGGAACCTTCTACAAATATTAGGACGAATATCAATCTGAAAATATTATACTTATATGTATAATACTTTGTCTTATAAAACATTTTAAGAACATTTTGAATTTATTTTATTTCAAAAATTGAGTGTGCAATACAGATTAGAAATTGGCCAACAAAGAATTATTTTTTATGACAATTTTATTACAAAATAATTAATTATATTTATAAAAATTATTTAAACATGTATTTAAATACAATAATAAATTTAATGACCACATTTTAAACTTAGTTAATTAAATTTTTTTCTAGTTCTTTTTATTTTTCTTTTTAAAAATATTTGTGTGTGTCGTTGTTATTGGAATAAATTTTCAAAACATTTAAATTGCTTTTTTTTATAAGGTGTCTGTTGCGTATAACCACGATAAAATGTTTGTCTTTATAAAACTGTATACAGTTTCTTTTGCTTAAGAAACCGAACTAATATCCAATTTTTTTATTAATAGCCTAACTCTACATTCACTACTTATTTAATTTTACAAACTCTTTTTATATCCAGAAACACTTGAAATCCTTACCACATCAATTGATTTCACATTTTCAACTATGATGTTTCAAAAATGTTGGTAATCTAAATAGAACACATATTATTTGTGTATATTACAAACATTACCTCATATATACACGAAACAAATACCTGTGTGCTGTGAGTATAACATTTAATAGACTTCAAAAGTTAATTCAAGGTACTTGAACATCGTTTTCACTTTGATCTGTAAACAGATTTTGACAAAACGATATTTATTTATGGGTATCATACATATACGATCACATTGTGTATCCTCCGTTCATCGAATCCCGATCTAGAATGTTTACTCCTCGTATTTATTATCTTTCCTACTTTTAAGGATTTCAAAACAAATGAAAGTACTGAAATTATTGGAAAAGAAATCTTAAAAGCCACAATTTTTTTATCAAATTTTAATTTTAATTTATACGCTTGACAAAAAAACACAATTGTAAATATTATAATGCGTTTCATAACAATTAGGTATATTTGAAGATATCTGCTTCAAGCATTACGCAGTTTACTATACATTGTCATCCAAACTGAATGTGTATACAAAATTTCAGCTCAATCATTTGAAGATATCTGCTTCAAAATTTAGTAGCAAGTTTCCACCCGAACAAACATACCTTACAAGTTAAATCAAGTAGCTGCAGAAAGTAAAGTTAATTCTCTGTCAATTTTTGCCTGAAAGAAATAGAGCTAGCTCATTGTAAAATATCTGAATAGTTAAGGTACTTTCGTAATTAACAATTTGCTGAGGATCATACTGAGTTATCTTCACCTACTTAACATATATTCAAAGTTTATTCATTTTGCTGTTATTATTCTCCTCGGCCGATATTACTTTTTAGAAAATTTTTCTTTCAAACAAACGATTCGGATGAATTAAGATTAATTACACAGATAATTTTATCAAAAAAATACATTATTTTAGAATTTTTCGAACAAATTTCGATTTTATGCTCCATTTTCTCTTTGATAATATTCATATAAAATCGATTAATAATTCAACGAGTTTTTTACTTGTTAGAAATGAAATAAATTATGTTAATTGAGAAATTAATGATTAAGTTTAATTACCAATGTTTGTTAGTTGTAAGACACTTATTAAAAGTGAATTAAATATTTAAATATATTTTACAAGTACTTGAACCAATTAATGTAACTATAATAATGTGGAGAGAGTAGTGCAGTTCTTCACAACAACAAAATTACATTTGCAGTTACAGGTCTTATATTAAAGAAATTTTAATTTCAATCATTTTGCTAAAGAGAAAACCATTCAGAAATGGTTAAATGGTTAATAATTACTTTTCCATACAGTTCACAAAACCAAAATTTTCAAAACTTCCACAGTCGGTTTTGGAAGGTAATGTTTTTAGTCCTATCTGGGGTTTCCATTTTACATTTAATAAAGGATTTACATTGTTCTGAGCTTATAAAAATGTTTTATGTGAAGAAAATCATTACGTTTGTAATACCGATTAATATAATATCAATTTACTTTATTTGAAGTTGGTTGAAATTTAACAAGATCTATAATTTCCATCCAGATTGATTTTAAATGAACTTGTATAATGCGTTGTTAATCGTCAATCTGCCACTTTAATAAACCTCTATCTCCAACCTCTTAAGAAAAGATATTAAAAAACCATGTAAATCAGTTTTAATATGAGGAAGGAAGTCAATTTATACACGAAAACTCGACCATAAAGAAAATAACTATTTTAAAGAAACCGGATATTAAAATTACTTATTCTTTCTCTGATTGAATTTCACATTTACATTGTGTAATGAAAGACAGTTTTAATTAAAAACATATTTAAAAAAAAAAGGAAAAGAGTAAAAATAATAATTTTAATTACTTAACGTAACTGTTGCTACACACCATTGACGGGTTATATAAAAAAAGGACATTTATTTTTAATTATAAAAAAAAAAAAAATTGAATAAATAAGGAAACAAGTGTTTGTGTACTATGTAGAAAATATTAATTTACTTTTAAGTCTTTGTTAATAAAAATAATGTGTTGTCTTAATTGAAAAAAAAAATTAATACAAAAATGTGTGATATAACACATAACTTGTGTACTTTAAAGCTTTTACATACTTCCTTTATTCGTGTAACGTTTGATTCTAAAGGTGAGCCTGACGTATATGTATCAAATAACTAAAAGGTAAAAGAAAAGAAACGTTTTCTTGACTTAGTAAGTCTTAATATAAATCTAAAAGGATAATATATCGTGATATGATATTTTAATCAACCATTTGTTTTAAAGCTTTTTAAAATGTTCACCATGAACGCTGCTGGAAACAATAGAATCATACTACCCGCTCCCTCTTTTAAAATCTATTGACTTGATATTGTATTATGTCAGAAATTCATAATGTTAAAAATTGATATAATTTCATGAAAGTTAGGATTTAAGGGTTTTTAATTGTCACCGATTACGATTAAAAAAATCAAAAAATCTTTGTATGCAATTTTACCGACATATTTCAAAAGGCCTGAAACAACATAAACTAAAGTCCATTTTATACTGTACCGATGCATTTTTCAGCGAACCTCTACTAATTAAAGATCGCAAATGTGCAAAATGTATTACTGAACACAATGCAAAGTACCGCATCTCAATGTGAGCTGCATTTCAAAATATCCGCTATTCGGTGTACAACTGATCTAAATGCCATGAACCAAAAAGGCACATTTCTCTGACATAACAATGTAACATTGAAGATATGAACAACTTGTTAGCATTGTTGCTCAATTCAGAATGTTAATTAACATTTTTATATCTTAGATAGTTTTTTTAATACGATTTTAAAATCTGTTGTTTTTTAAATTCATTTAGTATGGTTGAAGATTTCCGTTAGCATATTTTACATTCTTAAATTCTTGTAATACCTTTCTTAATAAAGAATGATACGTGTTACAGGTATTTTTTTAATTAACATTATTAAATAAAATTCCAAAGCACTATAATGCTTGAAAAGCTATCTGACATGACTATAACCAATCAATTATAGTTTTAAAAAGATCATATTTTATTTTACTTTATAAAACCCTAAATTTTAAATTTTAAATTTCAAACCCAATAATATATGAATTGTAAAATTTTATTTACCTTTTGGTAGTTAAATAAAACATTTATCTATACTTCAACCCTGTACAAATTTTCTTATTTTACAATTTCCGCCTTTCTTTTTAAATAAACTATTCACATATTCAAACATAGTTAATCTTTATGTAACAAAGTCATAACGTGAAGTTGTTATAAATCAAATTGTAAGAACTTTAAAAAACCGGCGAAAAGTTCAAAATTTTTTGTTCGCTGTTTATGGTGTTTCTTGTATAATTGAAGTCTAAAAAATTCAAAAATAATATTTATTTTACGATCGGTCGACTAATTTTTGAGATATTGCATGAAATACAACCGATAAATCGGCCTCTAGATCGGATTTTTAGCAATATCTCAGAAACTACTAGTCCAATCGTTAAATAGATATTATTTTTGAAATCTGCGGGTTGAAATTAACCTAGAATGTGTATTTCATCCAAATCGGGGGCAAAAAATTTTTCCCAATTTTTTCGATTTTTTCAAAGGGGTACCCCTTCAAAAAATTGCGAAAATTCGAAAAAATATTTTTTAATCTAATTTTGAGAAAAACCATGTTCATAAGTATATTTTGGCCCGTAGATTCCAAAAATAACATCTATTTAACGATCGGATGCTTAGTTTTTGAGAAATCTGCATAAATCCGATCTAAAGGTCGATTTAGCGGATATATTTAATACAATATCTGAAAAACTAGTCGACCGATCGTAAAATAAATGCTATTTTTGAATTTTGCAGATCGAAATTATCCTAGAAAATCTATAAATAGCGAACAAAAAATTTTGAACTTTTCGACGCTTTTTTGAGGTTTCTTATACAATCACCAAAAACAAAAACCCCAAGCTAAAACAACAATTTTAAAAAAAATTTACGACAAAAGTCACCATTCAAGGTCTAATTATGATTAGATACACTAAATCTTAAATAAATTACGATTTTTGCCCCAATTTCCTAGATCAAATTATTTTAGTTATTATAATATTTTTCACTCGAAGAGAAATATTTTTCAAATGAAATAAAATTGATTTTTACTTCCGGCACTTGAACACACAAAAAATAAATGTATAAACATCTCAAGAGAACATGTTAGTCGGGATATGTTTACTCCATAACGTAGTTTGTTTCATTTTAGTTTCGACAAAAAGATAAAAATAATAACAAATATGATTCTTAATATTTTGTATCGTGTGCTTTTTAATAACATAAGCATTGAAAATTGAGAGTCTTATTACCTAATCTTAAGAGTCCAGGTAAAAAAAAAACAATAATTATGTACGCATATGTATTGAAATAAATTAACTAGTATAATTATATAGATTGGTTTGTAGCTTAAATAAGAGTTTAAAGTTATTTAGTTCATTATCATTATTCTGCTGTGAAGTCCTGTGGCTTCGCACACGTATTTTCTTGCACAAATATGTACAAAATGTATCAAATAAATCAAGGATTTAACGTATTTTAATAGGTGGAACAAACAAATTGCGACGCAGCTTGGTTAAATTATGTTAAGTTTGAATTAATACATATATCCCATCATATAGCAGGGAGATGCGTCGCCACAACCTATATCGCCACGCTAACAATCAAGTATACCCCCGCCTATAGATGTTTCACATCAAAAAGTATTGTGCTTATTACATAAGTAACAATCCCCCTTAAGTAAGATTTGCCTTGAGCTTGCAGTTACCATTTAGCAACCTTATTTGCTTTCCTCGTCTATATGTACGAGAATCGTGGAGTTCATTGAAATCACTCATCAAGTTTCCGTGTCACTGCAGTATTTTGTTACATTCTGTGTGTATATATATACTGAATTTAATCATTAGTTATATTAACCTATCTACAATTGGTTTGAAATTCTCTCTCTGTATGGTTAAATAGTAGGTTTGGAAAACGATTTCTATACGATGTAAAATGAAAGGTACAGAGACATATACCACCATCTAACAACTGTATCTGTATGTGAACGACTGACGGGCGTCAGTTCTTCTATTCTCCTAAATATGTATAATTCTAATGTGATGTGAATATAACAACAGACCTAGCTATAGTACAACAAAATATGGTTTTCTCTCAATTGTAATTACCCTTGGGAATAAATTGAAAATGTATCTCCTCTATTCTCACACAAATACAATCATAATCATAATATCATTTATATATTATGGTGTCTTTGTGTAAGATATGAGTACAATTTAAATTTCTCACCACACATATCTAATAATATACCAGTGATATTAAACCTTTTTATGGAATTCGATTTCTCCAAAAATAGCATAAAATTATCAAAATTTAAGAAAAAGTTTTACAGAAAATATCAACAAAAATTTAAGTTTGTAAACCGTGTACGTTTACATAGGCCTGAAGAAAATTTGCCACGTAGTGAATTGTAATATTTTTAAACTAAACCGTGAATAAGCATTAATCTTGGTGATGGACAGATGGGCGAACGGTAGCACGGACATACGGAAATAGGATAATTTGGTGATTCTATGAACACCTATACTATATCATGTCGAGTATAAAAGTACCACGAATTTTTTGATAAAAATTCAATAATTGTTTGTTTGTTTTAAGGCTATTAAAAAGATTGATTCTTTTTCGCCATGATCCTAATCAAACTGAATGTACCTTCGATTTACTACTACTGATATATTATATGTGTAGTAAATTTTCTGTACCTCTGAGAAAATTGTTTTCATATTTACATATTTTAAATGCTTAATAAAAAAAGACTTTGTACAATTTGTTTATTTCACAAAAGTTTACATTATTTTCAAAAAAAAAAGTGTTAAAGTGTGTTTCTACTTCCATAAAGTGTGTAAATTATTTTATATATTATTCGATACAAATTCAAAATGCCTATTAGACCATAATGAAGGCAAAAAATGTTTCGCTTTCGAAGGAAAAATGACATATATTACATGAAAATTATAATTCTTTACGACTATTTCCAAAATAATAAAATGACTGAAATAACTCCAAGCCATGTAATCCATCAAAAAGGTAGGGTGAGATCTTAAAAAAAATTGGGTAAGGACAATCCAAATTCTAAATATTTAAGCTATACTTAACACAACTCCACTGAGAGATGCCGTACTCCATTTTTGCAAACTCAAGCACCACCAGACACTGCTCTAAAACAAAATTATACTGCACTTCATCAATGATTACAATTTATTGTACTAGTGATTGGTCTGGGTTCTAATGGTTATATCCTTTGAATTTTGTTGTGTATTGCTTTATATTAATTAAAATTAAATATAAATAAATTTGTTATTATTATAAACAGATAAATAATATGATAAAATTTAGTTATACTAATAATTTTATTAATGAATTTATAATAAAACATCGCAGGTTAATTGAACAGGATATATTCAATGTAATTTACCGAACGTAGTGAGGTCGATGTTTTTACAACAAAATTTTGCATTTGCTTTGTCTGATTATATCTATCTGCCCTATTTAGCCATCGCTTTCTATCTGTCTATGCTTGTATCATTGTAACATTATAATGTGTTGTTCGAATTTTGGTGAAATTCTGTATATAAATTTATCGCATTCATATATTTAGAACAAGCACATTTTGAAGAAATAGTATATTTCAGGTGAATCAGGCAGGCTTGGAATACATTTACTTAAATTTATACTGTAAATTTTTTTAAACATTAAATAAAAAATTCATTTAAAAATTCAGTATTCATTTTTTCAAAATTTGAGCCCAATTTTTTTTTCCTTTCACCGCTTTGGATTAAAAAAAGTGAATTTTAGAATATGTGATTTTTCTTATCTTATTTTTAGAAGAAAACATAAGGAGCTTAAACCAATTTTGATGAATGATTTAATGTCTTTAGATTAGTCTACATTGCGCGAGTGTCACCGGGTATATAGATACTACAATATATAGTATCAAAATTATTTTCAAAGTCTATTTTAAAATTATACAAAACTTGTTTATACAAATTGAATTTTGAATGGGCACAAAACATTGCCTGGCAGACGGGAAACATCAATTTGGATGGTAGACTTTATAATAAATAAAAGTTTTCAGCAAATAATCATTCTTGTACGTTCATTTTTTCAGTATTATTAGCTCATCTTATGTATTATTACAATTATATATATATATATATATATATATATATATATATATATATATATATATATATATATATATATATATATATATATATATATATATATATATATATATATATATATATATAGATCAAAAGATTGAAAATCACAAATCCAATTTGTTTAGAAATATTACTACAGTATCGATAGCAGGACCGTCATTACCACGGGTTCAATGGGTGCGCACGTTTATACCTTTCGTAATTTGGTTTAAAAATTACTTAAACATGCACATGAGCGAGATGAACCCATATTAGATCGAAATCAAGCTTTAAAGTAAAATTTCATTTTTCGTTACTTGACTCGGTGATTTTACAATTCAATAAAAGCTTCGATTTGTTAACAAAACAAAAGCTCAACCTAGATTTAAAAAAAAGTCAAAACGAAAATTAATCGTATATTTATAAAAAAAGATGTATTAACAACTTTACGTATATATTCAACAATTCCTGTAACAATAGAATAGTGCAAAAGTTCATTGATCAACCAAGACCCAAGATACATTGACAAATCTGACAATGATAATTACCAAATCCAAAGATTTAAAAATAAACCTTCTTTAAGCCCGGAAAAATTGAGTTTGAAAATATACTAATTACTAAACTTTATTTTAGTGTTATGTACAAAAAAAATGAAGCAAAATTTAAATTTCATGTTTTTTTTCTATTTAATTTATTGATAAAAGTAACGCATGTTAGTTTTCGCACCCCATCGCTCAATATGTTTATAACAACCCTGATCGAATGTACACAACATTTTATTTATCCAATATTGTAAATCAGTTGCTGTCAAACAAAATATTCAAATATATAATACCATCATTAGTTATTGATACATCGTATTTGATTATACTCACGTACGTCATAGAATAGTAAACCAACGATGGAAACTAGAGTTGCATGGAGTAATTATTTTGAAATGCATTTGAATAGAGCAGGATCTGAAAGTACTTGAATATGCAAAAATCAAGCATAATATGCTTTCGATGGAATTGCGTTAAAAGTAGCTTAAATATTAAGATCCGGATATTTTCAGATCAATTCTTTATACGACCTCCCCGCTCTTTTTTAGATGGGCTACGAGGCTTAGAGGCATTTATATTATTTTATATGAAGTGTGAAACATTAAACAATTTTTTCAAAAAATACTCACTTTTGATTTCATAAGCGATGTAAGATCGCGAAAATCAATCAAAACACGTCATTTTTAAATTATGGCTTACTTGATTTCTTCTGGATATTTTTTTATTTTCTATTTTGAAAATACTCGTAAAACGTTATTTTTTCATAGTAAAATTTCGTTTACGAACGAAACTTTTTATCTCTTCATAGAATTTTGGATTTTTGGTGACTATTTTTCGAACTTAATTCGCTTACAGCACGAAAATGAAGCAATGGTCAAAATATAATAATTTTTGATAAAACAACTCTTTTGAATATTTCGAAAATGCTTTGTTTTCGTACTATTAGCAATTTTCATTTTAAAAACAATAAACAATATATATATAATATGAAAATATAATTTTTTTTAGAGTATTTTTAAAAAATTGTGTTTGAATTTTTAAACAGATGTAAAATATTTTGTAGCAACGTAAATATTTCAATTTAAAAAAAATGTTAAAGCTTTTATTTTTTTTTGCAAAATCCATTATATATAGATATTGATTTTATTTTATTTTTAAAACATTGTCTATAAAAATGAATCCTTTGGTACTTCATTCATTAAAATTGATTTATTAATTTTACTTTAGACATACGTAGATACTGCTACAATTATAACCTTTGGTTTTGACTATGCCGTATTCCAACATTATTATAGTATATAGCAGCACATACTTGCATTTTCTTAAAGAAAAATCATGTCTATTATATTATATTACAAATGTATTATTGTTGATAAGATTTCATCTTAAAACTTAATAATTATTAGAGAAAATAAAACAAAACAATATATATAAATGCATTATGCAATCGATATAATTTAATGAACATTTTTATAGTTCTATAAAAATATAAAAGTTGACTAAATTACATTTTGTAATTAATAAGTTTTTATTTTTTCTAGAAATTTCTGAAGAACAAACAGTATCAATAATGTTAAATGGTGAAGAGTCCGAATTACATTTCATAAATATACAGAGTACAAAGGTAAGTCAAAAAGGAATTTCATTTGTTCTCTTTTATTTTAGTTTTAAACTTGTTTGTCTCATTTTATTTATTATACTCGACTTATACATAACAAGCCAGAGTATATTTATTTTACTCTAAAGTTTGTACCGCTAAAAAAATATTGAAGCCATAAGAAAACTCCGGTATATAGAATCATCTAATTAATCTAAATCTTCATGTTCGTCCGTCCATCTGTAAGCTGAAATTTTGATGGCGTAAATAAGACATAAAAAGTCAGTTTCAGTGCGTGTATAAGCAAAATCGGTCTATTGGATCTAAGGAATGCATGACCCAAGTTTAAAATCATAAAAGAAAAATTTAAAGATTTTTAGAAATCAAACAACTTGTGTTTGAAGCATTTTTTCAAAAACTGTTTAGATTAGCCACAATGTCAACTCAAATTTGGCTGATAAGGCCATATATTTACAATACATATTATTAATATATATAGACTTAGGTTGCTTTATGAATGCTTATTATAAAAATAGTTCAAACATTGATATTGAACCATATGTCGAGTATATAATTAATTAACTCTGCTAATTGCTATTTTCACTTGCCTTATACTTAAAATTTAAGTCTATAATATCACTTGAAATTTAAAACTAAACGGCTGACTTTACAGAATAAATATCTCTGCAAGTTTTCAGATATATTAATTGATGATTGAATTAATAAATTTAATGATTGAATTAATAATTTATTTTTTGATCACAATTTGTACTATAACTTTTCAAGGTACTTACCTCATTAGCCAAAAAAAATTTAATTTTCTTTTATGCGATATTAATTTAAGGCAAGATTTCAATAAAGGCCACATAACTATTCAGTATTTTGTGATGATAAAAAATAAAAAGATTTTTATCTTTCTGCAGGATATTGAGAAAACCAATCAACCAGATGCATATGTCGTAATTTATTCGGTGGTAGATCGAGCAAGTTATACACGAGCAGAAAGTGATTTACGTACGTTACATGATTTAGGAATGTTACGTGGTAAACCAATACTAGTTGTGGCTAACAAAATTGATTTAGCCAGAAGTCGTGCAGTTACATCACAAGGTAAACATTGAATTTTTATTAACCGAATATAGTGAGGTTTATGTTTTAAGAACTAGCCCATTTTGCATTTCTTTTGGAACCTAGAGGAACGTGGTGTCCGATAGACATGTCACTTTATATTTAGGAAAAACAATAATTACTGTATAATTTTTCGGAATTTTTGGTTTTGTATGTCCGTATTCTTTACAAGTATATGCATCGTTGTTAAGGAAACCAAGAACAATGATCTATCCTTTTAATCCCCCTCCCCCATTAAGAAAAAATCTCCAAAAATACAAACTTTTTAATCAATCTGAAATGGCCAGGAAAAATAAATTCTATTATGATTCTAGTCAGCCAAGTAACAGGCATTAAAATACCAAAAAATAATTTTTTCAGATATATTGGTAAACTTTAAAAGTAAAAAATTTTGTGTTTCATTTTAATTACAATTTATCGATTGACATCAAATAAAGAAATGACTTTTTCCTTTAATGTGTTTTCATTAAATTTTAACTTTTCCATTTAAACTCATATACTAAAATGTTACATGATTATCTCAATCAAAAAACGTGAATTAATTTTGTATGTAAAAAATCATTTTTTGAAACTGTTTATATATCTTAGTCGAGTGACATCAGAGCCGTTTTATAGTATAGGCAAAGCAGGTATTGCCTACATTCCCTCACCTTAAATTCTGAAATGTATTTTAAAGAAAAAGGCAAACATTTGTATTAAATATAAATTTAAAAACATGTATAACTATGAATATCATTAATGTAACCCTGGATATGATATTTTACTCTGCTCGTAAAAGATTGATTTATTGTCATAATGAATTTAATGTAATGTAATTTGAGCCGTCAAAAACAGACCAACTCGTCTACGCTCAACCCATCTAAATTATGTTTGTAATCAGAATCGACAGAATTTTTGGGATACAAAATTGTAAGCGTAAATAACTTTATGTATATAATCTGGGAGGAAATGTCTTTTGTTAACTAAATCACTAAAAACCTTTATTTTTCAGATGGAAAATGTTTAGCTTGTACGTACCGTGCAAAATTCATTGAAATTTCTGTTGGCATAAATCACAATGTTGACGAGTTATTGGTTGGAATTCTCAGTCAAATTCGTTTGAAAGAAGCACAAGGCGGTGGTGGACTTGGTCATCACGGTCCTGGTAGTGGTCAACAATGGTACAAAAGTCGTGGAGTTGTACGGGCAAGTATGAAAGCGCGACAAATGTTCACGTGGATATTTGGAAAAGAAGACTCGAAATTTAAAAATTGTGAAAACTTACACATTTTGTAGTTTAAATACTAGAATGTATTGTTTCAATTTAAATGATGTAAAAAGTTTGTAATCATAAAAATTATTTTTTCATATTAATATATATAAAATTTAAACAAAAAAAAAAAACATAAACACACGGCTGGTTTATTATCGGGCCAAATTTAAACAAAAAAAAAATAAACAAATATATTTTATATTTTGTTTTGAATGTATGATACTTTTTTGGTAATTTGGTAATTTCTAATGGCAGCTTAAAATTCTATGAAACTTTTAAAACTTTTCGTTTTTAATGGTGATTTATAATTGGATCTTATAAATTACAGAATCATTTAGCCATCTCGTTCACTAATGTGACCCCGCGAATAACAAATCTGATGTATTTATTAAAAATTTAAATAATTCAAAAGTATTTATTTTTGTCCAATATACAGTCAAATAAAAAAAAAACGCACCGACTTATATTTCATCAAAATGCTAAACTAGACTCAATACCGTAACAAAATTTAATAATTATTTTAAAATTGATATGCAAATGAAGAAGTTATAAGCTTTTAAAGATTATTTTCCATCTCTTTTTGAAAATGGAATTTTGCATGTAATCTATACAGAGATGACATCAGTCTAAATATTACTGAGTTGACATCAGTCTAAATATTACTTTTTAGTAATATTTATAATCGTTAATTAATCAAGATTTCTGAACGTTTTTATTTTGGTTTTTTTTTTTAAAACAAAAAAATATATATATTAGTCCTCGGTTCGTGAAGTAGAACTCTTGAAATAACGTAATAAGAAAAAAATTTCAAGTGAAGTAATAGAAAAAATCATGCTTGATGACGTTCATTACTTACTCTTACTTACGTGCCCCACCTGAAATTTAGCTCAGGATCTGCGTCTGTTATAGCTTCTGAATGGAGTAATTAATGATATTATATTTGTTTTTTAATATGCAAGTACTTATACTACGGTATTGATATTCAAAATAATATGAATTTAATATCCATAAAAAAAGTGCTTACTATCCGACTTATTTATGTTTAAACCCTTCTGTCAAAACCCAAATTCATATGAGTAAATATTTAAATTTTTCAAAATTAGATACCTTGTATAATATCCCAATATTATATAATGCGAAAATAAATTTTAATTTTAAATTCTTAAAAAAGTGCCAAAATTTGTAAAAAAAAAAAATATTTTTAAGAAGTTAAGCATATTTAAATGCCTAAAATAAAGCTGCCATATATATTATTTTAGAAATTGCACGAAGCATTTTCCTATATTTAAAGAAAATCTGTTTTTAAATAATACTTCATAAATTTCTTCTATATACAATCAACAAATTAAAAAATTTCCAGACCAATTTTCACCATGTAATTTAGATTTAAAAAGTTTAGCCTAACATAAATTAATATGTATAAATGTTTGAATTATAGAATTATTGTATTTATAAATAATTATAATGTTTTTAATTTCGATCCATATTTTTATAAGGGTAGAAATAATTATTTTAGTTATGAATGAAGATAATTTTAAAATATTTTTTTTTTTTTTTTTGTATCTTAAATATGATAAATCAAATTGAAATAAATCAGACTTTTTCAATGCGAACTCAAATCTTTAGTTTATCAATTTAAGGTAGTTTGGCATTTAAAGCTTTAAATTATATACCTATGTATAAGTTTATAATCAAATAATTCATAAATATTTTCTATATAAAAGTCTATATTCATACTATATCTGAAAGAGTATTTTAACTATTATTACTTAAATCATGTTATGGTGTGTATTATTATAAATGTGTTGGCAAATCTAATCAATCTATGAAAAAATGTTTTAAACAGAAGTTGATTGTACTTCAAAAAAAAATGACACTTTCAGAAAACAGGATTTGAGTTCTTGTAACATTGAAACGTAAAGATCAAAATGGGAAGTTAAAAATTAATCATTTTATTTTAAATTAAACTAAAAATATTTATTGGGCAACACATTGGTGATACTATTTGATAAAAAGTAATTTTTCACACAGCAGGAAGATGGGTTAATGGTATCTTTCAATAATACACACTAATATTCTTTCAAAAAATTTTACGTATTTAAATAATTTAGCGATTTTCTTATAATATTTTAATACTGTTGTTATTACTGTTGTGTGTAGTTTAATTTGTATTTTGTTTTAAATGTGTTGTTATTGTATAAAATTTTTATATGATATTTAATTACTATTTTTAAAGAATTATAAAGTAATTTTTTATACTGTTAACACATATCTTCATATCGATAAATATTCTGTGTCAAAATATCAATATATAATATGATGATAAATGTTTAAAATATACAAATAAAATAAAAATATTAAAATAATAATAATAATAATATTAAAAAATAAATATGTAAGTCTTATATCTAATAAGGATAATTTATTATAATATTTAAAATACATAGAATTCGAAAAATTTCATAGCTCTATAACTAACATCTTATGATATCTATAAAACTATCTTTTTTTATTCAATTACTAAATGGACAATAATAAGTGTCAAAAAAAAAAATTGGCACTAGTGTTTAATGTTAAAAATGAACGTAATGTGAGACAGTCTTTATAATAAATATATATCAATCCATTGAAGATTACTTTTTTTTAACTTAATTCCTTAAAATTAAATAATTCCCATAGGCACATATTGAAATACAGACTTATGAGCTATTTCGAAAACTGTAAATATCATCAAATTTTCTAAATTATTTTTAACCACTTAAAACACATGCATGCGAAATATGAATTCGTCAGACCTACAAAAAGCTAATTTTTCTTGTAGTCACTCAAGATTAAAGCAATAATTTACATAAAACGAACCATTTGATTAATTTTTGGAATATTTTCGGGAGTTATCGGGACAGCTTGAGTCATTTTTTACGATCTTATCAAAAATACTCGTTACTTTAATATTCATATTATTGTATTTAATTTAAATGAGGTATACAGAAGGTGTATTTTTTTAAAGGATAACACTAATCAAGTATCTTTCACATAAATCCCTATGTGCCCAAAAATCTTATTATCAAGGAAAACAATGTATGCATATGTGCTTATTGTTAAAAACAAAATTTGACACTTATTCTAAACTTTTAAAATCTCTACATTTTCTATGCTTCTGGGTCTCAGAGAAATTAATCCATATTTTATTGAATTCACTTTGAAATGGTTCTATTAGGGTTGTATCTCCAGTAATTATCACATTATCATAATTACCCCCACAAACACTACTTTCAGTCCAGTTTAACGAGCCAGTAAGTAAATATTGACTAGGAGTATTGTAATCAAAAATACAAAATTTATGATGCATTATCATTTCACTAGGTTTAGTTCGTACAGCAGCACCTGTGGAAACGATTTATAAATTTTAAATAATATTTTGCCGAATTCTATTAAAAATTAATGGATATTTTATTTTAATCCATAGTTATATTTCCAAAAATCAAATTTACCTATTTTTAATAGATCAATAATTTTTGATTGTCGAGCATAAGCTCGTGTATGATCCGCGATAACACGCATTTTTACACCTCGTTTTCGAGCCCTTACAAGAGCATTGGACAAGCTGGAAACAGTTAACATATAAAGACACAAATCTATAGTGTGCTGAGCATTATCAATATACGAAATAATTCTCCCAATTTTATAAAAATAACAATCTTTTCTTGTACATGTATGAATGTGGGAATGATTATCACATTGAATTATGACCTCATCGTGGAAAAATATCACTTCAGTATGTGGGGCTGGTGTTTTCCACAGTCTATATAAATCCAATATTAATGATATTACTGAAACAAAGTTTGAATGTAAAGTAAGAATGACGTTTGTTTAGGAAAAATCAAGTAGAAATAGATTTTTTTAAATCAAGATAGTTAAGTAATTTGCAGATTTTCCCTGTTTGACGAACTTAATTAATCTTCTTAAATTAAATGAAAACTGTCATCTAATCAACATTTGGGAACAAAAATTTTCTAAGCTATATCACATATTTCATAATATCATCTATTGGAACCTTAATTTTGCAGAAACAAATGTTTTGAAAATTTGTTGTAACATAACCTACCCATCTTAAAATTATTTAATTATCGCCGTTTCGGTGGTACGCTTAATTGAATTATAATATTAATAAACTCCAACTAAAATTAAATTCTTGTTAAATTTTAAAACATGTAAGCTTGTTTTTGTCATCTCTCGTAAATGCTTCCATTGTGATAAATTAAATTTCTATTTTATAGTCAAAAACTACACACAATGTTTACATTTATGTACTTTGATTTACAATCATGTTGTTTGCGCAAGACAATATGTTCTACACGCGGTAGAAAAATCAACAATCGTTGTTTTACACTTTAACAATGGATTTATTCCACCAGAATTTAAAATAAGAAAATAAACTTAATTTAATTCAAGCAATCCCATCATTTTGCTTATATGATATATTTTTTTCTGATATAAAATGTGTCCCGACATTTGTTTGTTTGAAGCTTATTTTTTATAAAATAATTGGATTCGCTACAATTTTAACTCAAATTTAGCTAATAAACACATATAATTACAATACATATTATTCTGTATTCATAACTACATAGACTAGATATTTAGAGTGTTTTATCGCTAATGATTAAAAATAGTGAAAACTTTGATTTTGAATTACGTCGGGTATCTAAATAATCAACTCTGTTAGTTATCTTCACTTGTTGTAAATATGAATTTAAACATTTTTAGTAATGTTATTTTGGTAAATAAATAAAAAACTCAAATCAATAAAATAAAATATAATTAAACCAACTCATTTACAATAATTAACATATTGATTCCAATGAAATCAGAAGTATTGCATTTCATTTGCCATGATTTATTATAAAGACATAAATTTATAAAAAATTAATTATTGTTAATATACACACTTCATGAATAAATTATTCAAAATCAAGTGTTTGCAAATTTAAGGTCACTGATCCAAATCTAAATCGTTTAGTTCGTCTTCTAAGCCTTCTAAATCTTCATCCATAAACAAATTTTCATTAATTGGAACTGCACCAACATCTTTGATCACTGTTTCATTAGAATTTGAAGTTGAATCAGGTGGACTGTCCTTTTCGCCATTCGTTAATCTATCCTCTAAAGCTACAGTACCTGATCCGTCAACCTGAAAAATAAATTAATTGTGAATTTCTATAATTCGAAAAAACAACATTTATTTTAAAAATACCTCGCAAGCTTCCAATGTTATTGCATCTAAATTGAGTTCTCTATATTGGTTATCATTATCTTCAGTGCCATCTTCAGAACGGGCATAAGAGGCTACAACCTCATCGCCATCTTCCATTTCACCATCATCAGCAAGGTCGGGATTGAAACTAAACATTTCACGACCAGAAAGACCAACTTGCCTACCAGCTTTATAATCATTTCGTTTCTTATCTTCATCTTTCTTAGCTTGATCAATTTTCTCTTGTATTTTTCGTTTCTTCCATGCAATAAACGTTTCTAATGTAATTTTCGTCTGTTTTGGACCAAGAGCGGCACGTTCACGTTCAATTAAATCTTCCAAAGATATTTTATTCTTACTGTCTTCTTTTAGCTTTTTATCTTTCTTCAGTTCAAAGCCAGGAGGTAATGCATGCCGATAAATACATTTTGCTCCGGATGGGCATTCCCAAAACCATCCGTATTTAGATTTTTCTACAGCTTCTAAGAAATGTTTACAAATCTAAAAAAAAAAAATAATCAAAATTAATCACATCTTTTAGAGAATAGAAATTTAAGGATATAATAGATCTGGAACATTTCTTAAAAATAAAAATAAATTCGCCAATAGGATACTTTCATACATGGTAAACTACCCTATAGTATAGCTTTTTTTACGGAAGTGTAATATTTAATTTGAAGATTTGCTCAGAATCAACCAGCGAAGCTACCAGCTACTATACGATAAATATAATAAATTTTTAATAAGTTTCGAGTTTTTTCTAACATTTACTACTTACATCATTATTGACTATTTTATATTGTTAAACAATACTTTAAAAAAATTGATTGAAAACTAAAATATATGTTTATGGTCATAATGAATACTGTTGCAGTTCGTAATTTATGTATATGATGTTAAAATAACTATTAAATGTATACTTACAATATCAGTAGTCGGCATTTTCTTATTCATATCCCCATGTTTTTTTGCAACAACTTCTTGTAATTTTTCTTCGGTCCAATTTTCCATTGTATCATCAGTATCACCAGGATCACGCATATCGCAATACAATGACCGTTTTTCGGCTTTCCGCTCAATTGTTAAATCATGTGAAAATTTACATTTATCTCCTTTGCCACATTGTCCCTGTTTGAAAAATGCACAAACTACTGATTTTGGATCTGTACCTTTTTCGACTTTTTGTGCTTGCACAGGTTTAAATAGCATTAATAATTCTTTTTGTTCTTTTAATTTTCGTTCTTTTTCGGCCTTTTTATCTTCGGGAGCCGCTGCTCGAGGGTGTATTCCACCAGATTTAACTTGTTTCTCAACTTGTTGGATGAATTTTTGTTGTTTAGCGCCCTTTTTATTTTTTAAACCAAATGTTTTATCCTATAAAATTTTTTTTTTTTAATTTTGGAAATTTTAAAGGATAGAAAAATGAATTGGAATTTTAAAAATGTAAACAAAATTTCTAGATTGATAATTTTGATTCCTGGTGAAGCTTGTCTTTTTGTTGTTTTTCTTCTTTAATAGATTCTATTTCTAATTAAATAGGCTATAATTTCAAAATTTTTTAATCCTTGATATGTCCAAAATCAATCCATGTATTGGACAGTTATTCTACACTTTAACTTTTATGACGCCAAAGAAATAGTAATTGAAATCAAAATTTAATACAATTTTATTTAACTATAATATTCATGCATAATCGTGTGTTCTGCGTATCTTAGCTGAATTAGTTGGATCGAAGAAATTTGAATATACGGGTTTTGTAACATGGCAAAATATGACCTACGAAAATTGTCGTTCCCCAATATACTTAATAATTCCATTCTTAAAACACAGCATTCATATTTTGTAGTTTTCCCGCTGTGTTTACACTGAATAGGAATTGAAAATTGGGCATAAAGTATCAGTGAATTCAGTTTAAATAAATAGCGATTCTGAATTTACTAAAATTAAAGATTAAATATGTTTAAATCCACAGCCAATTTGTAAAACAAAGCCATTAACCAGTGATTAAAAATACAATGTGGCTTAACAAAACTGGATTCTCTTAACCTAACTTTTCCAATTTTTTTCAATAAAAATTGACAGAACATTAACCAATTCGTTGTGAAATAATTCAACGTAAAAACTACAAGCGACATAAACATTGTGAAAACGTAAATTATCCATAACAACATTTTACCTCGATCACTTTTTCTTTTTTCTTCTGTTCAGTTTTTTTACTGGGAGCTCCAGGTTTTGCTTTTGGTGGCATTTTGAAAAAATTATTTTAAAATAAAAAATAAATTAAATATCAGTATAACTTTTTATAATTATTAATTCACGATATTAGGGTGATTAACCCTCCATCACCAAATTATCCGTCAATATGGTACATCATGGCATGTAACTAAAATTACCTACTTAGAAAACTTTGTGACGTAAATGGTGACATCTTACAGTAAAAAGTATAATTCACGATACTATTTTTATCTTTCGAGATATTTTTACTCCCAAACATAGATAAATATCTTTTACCGATACATTCTCTGCTTCCAAATAATAATTATTAACAGTTGATAACTATTGGAAAAACAAAGGATTTCTTTTATAATTCATTACTCTTATTTTGGGGAACCCTTATTTTTCATCAATATGGAAAGCAAAGAGAAAAGAAAGAATACTTTGCAAATAGCGGCAATAGAATAAAATGTTTAATCAAAATTTTTTAAGTAATGAACAATTTCAAACTAAAAATTCGTTCTTTGAAGACTAACTAATGTAAAAGTGAGCTTGGCCCGAATTGGTTAATTAGAATAACGAAAAAAATAAAAAATATTAAAGTTGGTTTTTTGAAATTTTTAAAATTTTAAATTAAAAGTTGTTTCTAGATGAATAAAAAAACAAATAAAATGACAATTGAGTCGTATTATTGATGATTTTAAAGTATAAAAATAACTAATAGTATTTGGTTAAAAATAAATATTCAATAATTAGTGTAATTATACTGTATTATCATCAATTTTGAATATTTTCATTAATCAATTTTAATTTGTAACCGACTATTATTTTTTTCAAGATAATACAACAAATTTTAGGGTGTGCAATGATTTCACAGTTGGTATAAACGCTATAGCAATACTGAATACATACGTCCAATACGGGCGATAAGTTCATATGTCAAAAATATCATAAGTTTACACTTTACAGTAGAATACAAACGAATATATAAGGTTTTATTAACATTTTTCATTGTTTCCACAGTACGATTTGGTTACTTGAACTACAGTAATTATTTTAATTTCTTAAAAATGTTTTACTAAACGTATAATTTAGTATTTTTATTACATAGAAGTGAAGTGTTGTTCTACGATGATCGTGTTTGAGCCAGTTCAAGTGAGTTTCACAATTTTAATTCCAATTTTCAGTAGTGCATTTATATAATTTAACAAATAATTAAAAACAATTTAAAAATCATCATACTGTGGCTGAAAACTTCACCTTAGATTGAATATATCTATGCATCGTTATCTATTGAAGCTTTTATAATAGGTTAATATTTATTAAACAATATTTTTCATTTCTAGGCAGCTATTTGGCATTGTTTAAATCATTATGCATATTCGGATGCAGTATTTTTAGCTGAACGCTTGTATGCAGAAGGTAAACTGTTTGTGATGCTTTCTTTACGAATGTATTAATATGATTTAAATCCTTTGTTTTTTAGTTGAAACAGATGATAGTTTATTTTTATTAGCAACAGCTTATTATCGATGGGGAAAACCACATCAAGCTTACTCAATTTTAAAGGACAAGCCTGGAATTGTTAGACATCCACAATGCAGATATCTTTTAGCAAAATGTGCGAATGATTTAAATAGGTAAGGTATAGAATATCAATTGCATAATATAATCTTAAAAATTGGTTAATAATCCAAAAATTTTAAATATATTTATAAAGGTTTTAGGGCAGTTTATTAGCATTACCCAAAACATTTTACAAATTTAAATGAACTTAAAATTTCATTAATCGGACTCTTTTATTAAATAACTTACAATTTTTAGACATGCTGAAGCAGAAAAAGTAATCAGTGGGAATGCCTTACCTAGTCAAATAAATTTGGAACAAGTGGCCGCTGAATTTGGTGATCAAGCAAGTTTTGCATTACAATTATTAGCACGAATATTTGCAAAATCTGAACGAAACATAAATGCATCTGAAACATTCATAAAAGCATTAAAAATTAACCCGTTTTTATGGTCATGCTATGTTGATTTGTGTAATTTAGGTGAAAAACATGACCCACAACAAGCGTTCCAATTAAATCATTTATCATCATTTGCAACATGTCATGGATCATCAATGGGTCATACGTATAATGATGTGACAACTCCAGAAAACCCAGAACATAATGTAAACTTAATAACACCTGTTTTGCAAAATTGTTATACAGGACGATTTTTAAATACATCAGAAATTAGTCCAATGGTTCAAATAAATACCGCACGAAATTTATTATTCGGTTCATTAGACTGTAGTGATAATTTAACACCATCATTTGGCATACATCCTTTGGATACTTCTACACCAAATAACGATCCAAATACGATTACACCATTAAATGGACAACAGAATGCCTTAACTGAGGCAAACGATCAAAAATCATTGGCGAAACGTGTTCGGCAACATGTGGGACAGTTTATGTCTCGACGTGATGGTCCACTTCAACCCAGTAAACCAGTACTTAGTCCTACAAGTAATATTGCTGTAAGCACACCTGTTACTGGTAATGTGCAAAATGTCCGACGAAGTTCAAGATTATTTAGTAATAGTAATTCAGTGAAAGAAAATAATAAATCACCAAATCGTGATTCAAAATTTGTTACACCAAAGTCACCATCACGTAAAACTAAGCAACGATTAGCGAAAGCTAATTTGAATAAAACCAATTTTAGTACAGAAATGAATGTTCGAAATTTACAAACAGACATAGAAAAATCTGAAACAATAACAAATGAAAAAATCACGAATAATAATAATTTTACACAAGCGTTAAGCTTACAAAAAAATTGTGCGGAAGGTTTAATGGATTTATTTCGTAATTTAGGACAAGCATATCAATATTTAGCTCATTTTAACTGTCGTAAAGCAATTGAATGTTTACAGAAATTACCACCACAACATTTTAATACATCATGGGTATTATCAATGTTAGCAATGGCACATTTCGAATTAAATGAATATGATCAAGCTGTTGTGTATTTTAAGGAAGTGCACGAACGTGAACCACATCGATTAGAATATATGGAAATATATTCAACAGCGTTGTGGCATTTACAAAAAGAAGTTGAATTATCAGCATTAGCACAAAATTTACAAATTTTAGATAAAAATTCACCAATCACTTGGTGTGTTGCTGGCAATTGTTTCTCATTACAAAAAGAGCACGATACCGCAATTAAATTATTCCAACGTGCTGTGCAAATTGATCCAAGTTTTACATATGCATATAATCTACTTGGTCATGAGTATGTAACGACCGAAGAATTAGATAAAGCAATGGGTTGCTTTAGATCAGCTATACGTTTAGATGCACGTCATTATAAAGCATGGTTTGGTATAGCAACTGTTTACTCAAAACAAGAACTATTCACACTTGCAGAGTATCATTATAAACGAGCTTTAGCTATAAATCCTCATTCATCGGTGATATTGTGTCACATTGGTGTTGTACAGCATGCAAGAAAAAAGACTGATTTAGCATTGGAAACATTAAATACAGCAATTACAGCTGATCCAACAAATCCATTATCTAAATTCCATCGCGCATCAATTTATTTTGCTGCTGGTCGTCATGCTGAAGCATTAGAAGAATTGGAAGAATTGAAAAAAGCTGTGCCAAAAGAGTCATTAGTATATTATTTAATAGGAAAAATACATAAAAAATTAGGTAATACACATTTAGCGTTGATGTATTTTAGTTGGGCAACAGATTTAGATCCAAAAGGTGCATCAAATCAAATTAAGGAAGCATTTGAACCGGCTTTGGGTCGATCACAAACTGATGATGATAATATTGCTACATCTAGTTCGGCAAATGGTAGTAGTAGTGCTGTGTTACAATTGGAACGTGCTGATAGTATGCATGATGCATTACCAGAAGATAGTGATGATAGTCTTTAGTAAGTGCGTTCTTCTACATCGTTATTTAAATATTACAAATATATATTTAAAAAAAAAATGGAACATAGTCTCTTCACGTCTTGTATACTTTGAATATTTAATTAATTAAAAATGTATGTTTATTTTTTATTTGTTTATTTTTAAATTATGAAAGAATAATTATTTTTGAAATTTTATTTTTCTTTTTATTTTTTATATCTGTTCATATTTTTTCAAACATATTTTGATGACAGAGTTATGAGAAAGAGAGATTTCTTGTTTTAATAGAGTATTGTTTCTATATAAAGAATCATATCGTGTATTTAGATTTCTAATAAATAGTAATAATTTTGCACTTATAAGTATTAAATTAGTGCCACTTATATTTTTCAATAAAATATTTTGAATCTTTATGGTGATGCCACATAAGTAAAAACAGAATTATAATAAAATACGCAATAATTTTATCATAGCAATCATTGAAACTTTTTTGATAGATTTATAAATTGTGTGTATGGGATAATTCTTTAGGGAATAATGTGTTGCTTTTAAATCCGAACTTACTTCATTATTTGGATGACAAGCTCGTTAACAATTTTTAAATTGGAGTTGAACTCCAAATGTGATATAACAAGAATATTTATGTGTTACTTGTTTGATTAAATGATGAATTATTTTACGAAATAATACGACTTTGTTTAGTTTACATATAGAAAACTTAGCATGGGATTCTCAGGAATTATAACAACACACAAATTCTGGATATAGATTGAGTATCACAAGTAAATAGCAGGAAAAAATACTTCTTCCTACCGCCCTTGACTCGATGAACTTGCAAGAGCAGTGTTATAGTTGGTGTCTTTACCATAAGAGTCAAATGTTCTATTTGGAGATAAATATAAATAAATTTTCAACTTTATTTTAAGCTGCAGTAGCTTTAATAAAATTGATAGACAAAATTTTAAAAAATTCTCGAAACGAATAATTTCACAAAAATGAATCTAAATAGTTTGAAAAAATATAGTTTTTTTGGAAATTGTTAATTATGTATGTATTTTTTTTTTTATAAATATTTAATAACTATTGCTAAATACTTGCTGTACTCAAATAACTAATTTGATATTCATCAATATCGATTGATTAGGTCATTTTATTTCATCGATAAATTGAATTTAACGAAATTGTAAATTTTGAATATAATTCGTTGGCTATTGGACACTTTGGTATTGTCTACTTTACACGATGTCTATCGATTAGGAATTATTAATTTTAATAACTTTAGACTAAATTGTAACATATTAACTTAATCAGTGATCTCATTAAACTAACGTAGAACAGTACAATAAACCACGAGACCACAGTACAGTAGATATATTTGAATACAGTGGCGAATTTCCGCTTAAGTCCGTTCGTGGGCGGCACTATTTTAGGTGCGGCAAAATTAAAAAAAAAAATGCCAAGAAGAATTAAAATTTCAAGTTTTGTTGTGAATAGCAGAATATTTTATTTTTAATTGAAAATAAGTAATCGAATTTTAACACGATTAGATTCATAATAATTTTTATCGAATACCGCTTGTCATAATTTTATAAGTTACAAAATTTGACTAATCAATTGATTTTGAAAAAATGTAGTTTAATGTATTTAAAATCACTTTCGTATAGCAATAAAAGCACCACATTGTATCGGGCCTAGGGCGGCACATAGCATAAATACGCCTCTGAATGATAATATGAACATTTAGCAGGTAAACTTAACCATTTAAAGGAGATTCACTAGATCAACATAAAATCGGTAAATAGAAAATGAATGAGGTTTCATTTTTTGGATAAATAAGATTAAAAATTCTATATTAACATTAATAATAAATAGGATGGTTGATAGAGCTTACATGCTGTTCTGCGTTGGTTCAAATCAGTTTTATTAAAGAAAAATTTAAAATCGCACGGAAAATATTATTTAAGATCTGGTATAAAAGTGTTGTTTAACTTAGATAATTGTATTATTCGAAATAATTTATGGTATTGTTAAAAACAATACCAATTTATTTATTTTGGCTTATTGTGTTCTAAAATCGACTTATTTCAATTTTTTTTGATTGCACATCTTACTATTTCTGATCTTAGTTTTTTTTTTTTTTTTTTTTTTAATTGTAAATAACAATTTATTTTGAACTTATGAATCTTGAAAAGTTATTTGCAATATTTTTAGTTTATTTTTATTACGAATGAATGTTAGGGATCATTAATTTATATGGAAGGTTGTGCATATGTAATGATTATTTATTTTAATTGATAAATTAATGTTTTTCATATCCATAATTATTAATATTAAAATAACCCCGGGTTTGTAATGGACCACAATTTTTTATTTAATTATTTATGTAGTACAACTTTTCAACCTCTTCAAGTTTTTGTCAAGTACTAAAAATTCAGTGTGAAAACAATTAAGAATAGAATTAGAAAATAAATAATTCCTTAGGTGAATGACTCTCAAGCAATGTCAAACTCATAACAACCGATTACCAAAGCCTAGTTGAAATGTACTACATAAATTATTAAAAACAATTTTTTCCTATTAAAAACCCATGATTTTTTTTATATTTATTTTAATATGGAAGTCATATAAGCCTATTCATTGTGAGTTTTGCTTGATATAGCGTAAAAATAATTCTTTTTATAAATTTTTCCAATACCACCTAAATGGAGTTTTACAGTGTATACAAATTTCATTTAACATCTTTTAAATTGTTAGAATTATCTTTACACTCTAAAGTAAAAAAATGAAAAGAACAACAAATATGCTTTTATATCGAATGTTTTGATGATATTTGGTCAATAATTAATATTTTATTGCCAATAATTATTATTTTAATAGTCTTTGTAGTAAAATTTTACGAAAGAAGTAACATACCAAAATTAATATAGGTCTGTAGTACATGTTCTATTAATATTATGATCTCTCGAATGTGAGTCGTTTCGGCTTTTCATTTTGTGACTTTGAATAATCGTTGTAATGAGTTAAATACGTTAGGAATTTGGCAGAAAAGCACGCTTCACTAACCTCTGTTAAAATAATTCCAGATTTATTTCTCACAATAAGTTTATTTATCTGTAAAATTCCTTGAAAAGGATGGAATAGCGAACTGTAAACGTTAATCTTTGTGGTCATGGATATTTTTCTTCTGCAGTATTAAAAAAATATATTATACCTTTTATTAAAAAACACTGTTTTTAATAAACGTTACAAATTATAAATATTTTAAAAGGTATTGAGAAAGTGGGACTATGAAGAAAGTAATTTCCCTAGTCAGACTTCTTCTAGACAATATTGAATTTTACAATTTGATCTCTAATAAAGTGTTCATTTGTTTATAAAAGGTGTTGCCTTTGACTGAGAATAAGGTTTAAAAAAATCGTGATTATTTGATTACTTTGAGATTAGAAAACTTTTTAGTTATCAAAGCTACAGTCAATGAATAGTCTCATGTAGACTTTAATACCGACGAGGGTTTGAATGAAACATTCTATTTTGGAATTATCGAGATTTGTGAGATTCATATTTTTTTATTAGTTTAATCATGTTCTCGATTAATTAATTTTACTGCATAATATTAGTTTTATTAAAAAAATATATAATGCCAAAATAATAAACCCGAAATTTTTTTGCGGGTGTTCATATATAATAAATATTTTAGGAATAATATTCGAATGAATAAGTCAAATGTGCTGAAAAATATCAAATAAGAAAGTGTTCTATTTTATCAAGTAGTATTATTGTATTAATCTTTTACAAGTATTTTTAAATTCAAAAAGACATATTAAAAAATTTTAATAAATGTGTAAAATCAATATTAAAATAGGTTTTAGGCTGTCTTTACATGTTGGCGCTAACGCTCTTTGTGGTAATCTCCCAATAAATGTATTTAACGGACGCTAAAACAACTGAGATTAACAATACTTTATGTTTTTGAAATGTTAAGAGCTAATATTAAATTGTTTATTGGTTGAACTTGCAGCTTGCAAGGTATAGGAGATTCATGCTAAAATTTTAGCTCCATATTACCAAAAAATGGCGTTGATTATTGTAGTATATTATATACTATTCGCTTGGTGCTTTTCATCTACAGCTATATACGGCACAACATCTGTTATCGCCAGACGTTGACAGGCACTATGTCTGTCAACGCCATAAGTTTCAGGCATTTATATAAAAAAATATTTTACTAAACTAGTTGTAATTAAAACGTTAATGTTAGAATTATTATATAAATACAAATTTGTTTGGTTAGTATCAACTTTGTAAGGAAATATAGTAATATTATTTTTTATATAACTATGTCTTAATTTTTCAACTAGCTGACAGACACAGAGTCTCAACGCATTACGGCACAAGTTAGATGAAAAGTACCCATTATTATTAAATACTCCATCTAGTATTTGCAATTGTAATATTTTTGTAATTGTAAATGATGCTTAATTTTACCGGTAGTTAAAGTCTAGCATGAATGTCGTATAAAAATTATAATTGTAATTAGATAAAGAATTAGCCAAAGCATGAAATGACAGCTAATTATTATCTGGCTATTTCTTACTTATGTATCTTGCGAAATCGATTGAGAACTGCAATTGACGTTAGAATTATTTTTACAAATCTATTCTTTATGAATAAAATAATTTGATTCTTGAAAAGGCATATAAGTAGGATATGGGCGTTTGGATTTTTAAAATCAGATAGAAGAAGTAATTTTTTTTTCTTTGGCGAAAATATAATACAAACTTTGATTATTTTTTAGTTAAAATTTATTTAATTTCAATTCTTTAATAACAATTAATGACTGATTTGTATTTTTTGATTATTTGGTTCGAGTATACGAAAACTGCTCGATACTATTTGGATCTGAATAATTCATATACTATCGATTTTTAAAGTATATTCATACTTCGTAATAGAAAATGGTATGAATTGTGGTTGCGGTTGTCGATTTCATGTCATCTGCTGTTGGAAAAATGAATAGAGACTGAAGGCAGTTAAATATATTCACATGTCTTTGTTCTACTGTGATCCACCAGTTGATGGATTCTCAATCGTTCATGCTTCAATGGCAGCTGCAGGTGGAGATTCTTAAATCCCAGTTTTGCGCCATTTTTATGGATCATATTGTTTGTGGTTGTGTTCCATTATTTCGATGTGCAAATGATATTTACAAGTTGAGTTAACAATAAAATATACAATTTTGTATTTTACGGTTTCTAACAATAATTCAACATAAATATTGAATATTCAGCATAAAAATATTGAATGACATTGTTGCAATAAATGATATTTGTTTCGAAAATAAAAATTTTACAGATTTTTTTGTTTGTTTTTTGGTACTACTCGAATACTATTTAAAGAAAAAATGTTGTTTATTCGAATCATTTAGTATCATTTTCAAGATAGCGCTTTAGAAAATGATTGTAAAATAATTAGCATTCATTCTCAAATGCACTGTATTATAGTCATGCAAAATAATAATATTTAGATTTAATTTGGAATCTTTTGAAACATGTTCATAAAAATTTTTCTTCATGAAGAGTTCTAAAATTTTTAGTATAATAAATAGAAACAATTATTTTTATTAATTGATAATATTTTTTCCAAAATTTTCTATAATTAATGAAAGTACTACTTATTTAAAGGTAAATATTTTTTTTTTTTTGCTAAACAGTTTACAATTTGGTTCCTTTTTAGTATAGTTTTTTGTTGTATTTTCAAATATTCAGTTGAACTGAAAACAATTCTTTTGTAATCATATGTGTAGTATTAGAACAAAGTTTAATTTTAAAAAAGGTATATATATTTATATATTATAAAGTGTACATTTTATGTTTATTTTGAATTTATGTAAAATCATTATATACGTTTAATTTTTGTATGTTTTCTTTGTTTTAAGGTATATGTTCGTTTGTGTGAGTAATAAAAATTATAAAACAAATTATGAAATAATTTAAAAAAAATTAAAACCTTGAAAAAAAAATAATCGATACTTTTCTCTTGAAATCTTATCACTTTTTTCTGTTTTCCAGGCTTACATTTTTATTCACAGAATTTATAAGACTCAGTAGCTAGTAGTACAACAAAAACATGGGAAGCTGCTCAGGGTTTGGTGTTAACGATGATAAAATTGTTGAAGCATACTATTTAAATGTATATACAATTAACTCTAGCCACCTCCTGTAGTTAAACCCAAGATGATACTTATTTTTAGTTTTAGTAAAATAGTTGAAGATATGTGAAGTTACTTGAAAATGAAATAGCATACAATATGATTCGGTGTATAAAATTATATAGTTGTTACCGATTTAACTGTTAGTTCATAAGCGAGGTTCTAGATCGAAATTTTAAAGTTCTTGGTTACTAGAGCTAATAGACGTATTTATTAGCTTAGGCTTCTTTGCCCACCCCTCCCAAATTAATGTGATCTAATGCATTTTGAACAAATTTTGGGAATTAAAAATACGTAAAATAATCTAAGAAAATAATTTAAATTTTTTTTAAAATAACAAACTTGTGATTTTTTAAAGTTTATAAAAATAATTCAAAAAGTAATCAAAGTAACCATAGAAAATCATCAAAACAACTAATATATATCGTTTCGCTATTTTGAAATTTCTTTAGGTAATCAAGGTTAGAGAAAACCAAAAGTAGTATTTATTTACGGTTTGGTGTTTTGTTTTAAACTTGAAGTTATATTTTTTTCTTAGTTTTTTTTATTTAAATTTATCAAAATCTACCAGTTCGAATCGATCCAAATTGTATTCAAAACCTAAGTCAAGCCCTTTCAAATGGCAGCAACCGCGATGAAATCGGTCGAGCCGTTCAAAAGTTATAAGAGGTTCACATACTTTCACACACACACTATCTACAGGCATCGTGACAACATCACAGGGGTAGTCAGAGAAGCTTCCTGTAACCTCAACACGTCGAGATCTGATGAAAACTCGATTTTTTTAAAACAAGGTAAAACCATTAACTTCCCGATATTTTAAAATCTTCGAGATCTAGTGGGAAGTTAAAAATAACGATTTTTTCAGCCTGTTAGGAATACTTTGATAAACAAAATATTTTCTCCTACGTGCCATATGGTAGGAGTAGAGGTATATTCTAGAGAGAACATTCTGTATAATTTTTTATTTATTAATTTAAATAGACAAATTCACATCAAATTATCATTCCAAATAAATTATTCCAATACATATTATTGACTCTTATTAATATTTATATAACTAATTATTTTCGAAAAACGTGTATTACCATAATGTTTAATAAGTATTATAAAAACTGATTGAATAAAATATAGATCAAATAAATCAAATGAATAATAGGGTAAACTTATATTTTAAAACGTTTTTGTTTTAAAGATATGAGAGAATCGTGGAAATCGTGCATGAAACAAAAAACAATAAGTCATATTTGTCTCGTAATTGTAAAATTATATAAAAGGAGTGAGAAATGTAATAAATAATTATGGTTGATCGAAAATATAGGTTTGAAAATCATAATTGATATTTATAATTCAATTTTCGGTAAATGTCTGTTAGATAAAAGCTATTATTACTTTGTAAATTATTGATTTTTGATTTGAAATATCTTTTTATATTCTAGTATGAAGCACTATATAATATATTTAATGGTAATTTTTTAATTATTGAAAACAATCTTATATAGGGTACACGGATAAAAAAGGTTTATTGAATTTTTTTATGAGAGTAGTAGTAGAGTGGAGGAAGAATTTTGGAAAGGAGTTCATTTTTACCAGTCTATTATAATCCATTTTTACGAGCCTCTATAATAAGCTGTAGATTATTATAAATTCCCATTTAATTTAGAGTAGCTTAGTGATCCTTCATGTATATGTCATACCAGGCAGGCTATTGCACCCGTTTGTTACAACTATTGAAATGACTGTATTTGAACTAGAAATCCGAGTAAACATTTATTAGTTGGCGCCTTTATCAATTTAGCTAGCGGACTACTTGATTTGATTCCTTTTAGAAAATGGTTACGTCGGACTTGACCAAGGAAAATATTGTTACCAGTTAATAATATAGATAGTTTAAAACTATTACAGGTTGTCTTTTGGTCAGGGAAAATTTGGAAAACCTAGAATAGTCAGGGAATATTGAATTTGCTGAAAAAGTCATGGAATAGGCAGGGAAAATGGCAAATAAAGTAAATAGTCAGTGAATTTTGAATTTTTTTCTGGATTTTCAAATCAAGAACTTAATTTTTAAATATATGTAATAATTATGAATAAATTCTTGACCTCATAATTATCCGATAATAATGCACACTCATGAACAAGTCAATGTTCAGAACTAGAATTAAAAATCATTTAAAAAATGACAAATGGTAGCTCATATTTAATATAAATGGCCCAGAAAAAGACAATATGAAACCTGGAAAAGCCAGGGAATTTCGTTATTCAAATATACTAGATACTTTGTATTAAAAATCGACCCCTCTGCCTAAAAATTCCAAATCGCTAAACTGAACCCTGATATCTTGAAATAAGAAGGTTGGACATTAATAATATTTTACATGTATTAAATAATAATTGAGTATTTATTTGAACAATATGTTTTTCCTTTTCTTTAATATATGTTTATGTTCTATTTTAATTTAATTTCTAAACTATATAAAATTACTTACAATTATCAATTGGTTAAAATGTTATTAGAGCAGAATATGAATTATGATCTATTAAATTAATATATTAATTCATTTCTATATCTATTTTGTTAATCGATTACGGAGTAGCTTAACAAAGAAGTATGATTTTAAAATCTAAAATTTTGAATGAGGATATTTACTTTCGAAGTATTGTGATCCCGAAACCTCTTGAAATCCACCTTCAACAATGAACTTTTAATACTAATATTTTTTGCTTTGATAGAATAATAACTGTACTTATGCGAGAGTTAAAACCTAGATGCACAAACGGTTGCTATGAATAATAATGGTATATATATACAAACTTTAGATTAAAATTAATTTACTCAGACATATTATGTATGTCGAATATAATAACCAAATTGGAGTATATTTATTGACCAGGAATCAATTTCTCAGAAAACTTCACTCCTAACAAGAGTCTTGGTCAGATCTACCAAATAATCTTACAAGGTACTTTTCTAATTCGATTTTCTCGATAGCATTGTACTTTCTAACTCATAACATGATAAAGATTATCAAGTATTTATTATCTAGCATCGTCCATTCTACAAGCAGTAGGTGAGTATCACAACATCGACTTCGGCTCTATAAAATAATCTGTTATGAGGATATCTGGAAAACATCTAAGCTGATGTACTTAAGTACTTAAAGGTTCAAATTCGAGGTAAAGCTGTAAAATACAATGTGCAAAAGCACATATTTATCTGTGAGTTGGGACCACATAACGCTTTGGAATTACAATCCATTAACGTAAATGTGGCTCGCTAATCGTTCAAAATCACCGGTGTGCTGGATCGTTTAAATGTCATTACCACGTAAATTTCTGTTATTTTATAAAAACAAAATTTTTTTGTACAACAAGTGTACATGGACAGAAGGGAAAAACTACGCCTACAATGCATAGAGGTAAAAATGATATTAAATACTGTAATAATAACTATTTAATTCATATGCTAATTAAAGCTATGCTTTAAATAAATAAGCTTAGTTTATTACACATAAATTTATAGTAATGCACACACAGAGATGTGATTATTATAAATAATGAAGAAGATTATTTATTAAAACCAGTTTCAAATACAGATGTAGGTATGTATAGTCAGTCTATAGGTAACATGTGTGTTTCTATCTTATATGTTGTATAAATAACTATTTATTTCAAAAAAAAAAAATCTCATAAGACACAAATAATGGACTTTAAAGTATAGACTACGGTTAGTTGGGACGATTTACTGTATTTGATCAATAATAACCCTAGCCAGAAAAAATAGATGCGACTTAAAGCAAAAATTAATTTTAATTAATTAAATACTTCTTCTAAATAACTTCTTTGTGAACAATTGCCATTTGAAGTCAGCGTCATCGATTTCGAATGGAAATTGATCTTAAGGAGATGATTTATAACGAAAAAATTTATTTAATTTAAAATTATTTTTACTTTTTACTCCAATTGTTCAAAGTCGGTACTATTTTTCTGAAAATTTATTATTTTTACTTTTTAATATAAATATTCGGTTTATTACACCCTTCCCTTTAATATAAGGTTTTTTTGTAAAAATTAATATGTGATTTCACCAAGCGTTATTTATTTTCAATAAAAGAGTAATCGCCAAGATCCGACTACTTTATAAAAAGAAATGCGCGAATCTACCAACAAGAAAAACATATATATCATCTAAGTTCAACCAATTTTGATGAAACTATCATTTATAAATCATGGTAGAAGTCTTTAAAAATGGTAAAAAGTGAAAATAAATTATAATAGGATGTTAACCCATTGGAAATGGAAGAGAATACAACAAAAATGAAAGTAAAATAATTTAAGGGCGATCTGAGTTCAGAAAATGGAAAGGGGTAAGTTTTTAAGGATAAAAAACAATTTATCTCGATAAAAAGATCTACAACTTTTGGACTTCTAAAATTGGCCCGAAATTAAACATTATGGTGAATCCAAAAATTTTACAAAAAATATTTCAAAAACAAACATATCTTTGATGGTTCAAAAAGTGGATTGATCGTTGTTGGATAATGGGCTCATTGGACCCAATTGACCGATTTTACTCATTCAAGAACTTTAACTCAATATATATTTAGACCCAGAATACGCCACCAAAATTTCTGTTTTTGAATTTTGATAACAGGTGGACGGACGGTAGACAAACTTAAATGGAATAATTAGATTCAATGAGCATCTATACCAAAATTTTTTTAGCGTTACAAATCTTAGACTAAAATGAATATACTCCGACCGACATACTACATATGTCGTGTATAAATAGTTCATTCATTTATATTTGATAATAAATTTTGAAATGATCATATATTTGATTGATAAAGTAGTATTTCGTAACCATGGAAATGAAAGAAAACAATTTGAAGCATGGTGCCCCCCATAAGGAAGTAAAAATAGTATCTTTCATGAAAATTGACACTGAAACTTTCTATTACAAACATTTTTATTTTCATTAGGATCTCTAAAGGCATTTTTTGACCAAGTTGTTTTTTCTTGAATAGATAATATTTTTTCAATAGTAAAAATACTCCTCTAGTATTCGAATTAGACAGGCATTCATTATGGGCTGTTTAGGTGGTTTTTTTCTAAAATAAAAACATCCCATTTACAATAACAATAACGATTTTAATAAATAAAATACAATAATTCCATTATTAAAAAAGTTCATAATTTCATATAAATGATAAAAATAATAATCATTTTACACACACGGATCTGTTATTTATATTTAATAAAATTATTATTACAATATTTGTATTTATTTTTGGTAGCAAATATTATAAATGTGGCATTTAAATGTATGTACAATTGGGTAGCAATTGCATACACAAATGGTAGCAAAAAATAACAATAATAATCTGAATGGATTTATACGATTGTTAAACAAATTAAGATGTAAATGTTTAAAGATTGAAAATGGGTTGGAATATAATAATATTAGAATATAGAAGTTGTTCCGTATAATTTTCACATTAATATTATATGATTTCATACAAGCAAAATCGTTTATAAATGGAAATTATCTATAATATTTTAAAATATTATTATTATTATTACATGCAAAGAGCACATGCATTTAATAATATTATTTATTCAATTTTTAATTATTTTTATTAATATACTTAGAATTAAAAAATTTTTAATTTTATTGTTATTTGTATAATAAAAATTATTTATTTTTATTGCAACTGGATGTTCAATTGATATTATTTAAGCCAATACAAGCTTTATATTTTACAAATACTTTAATGAATAGAGTGCAGTGATTTTTTTGCAAATTTTGATTAAATTGGCTTATACAATGCACACCATAAAAACGCCTAGTTGTGGTACTTACATTTTAATATAAAACTTATTTTTCACATTGCTCTTCCAGCCAGCGTGATATCACGACATCAACACAAAGCACTTAATTTTGAGTATGTTTAAACTTGATTTTGAATACTTTGTTCTGCTACTTTGACGGAGACACTTGTTTGTTGTAAAAACTGAAACGAATTCATAAAGATTGCAAATTACTAATAAAAAAAGGCTTTTATTGACTAAAAAGAAAATTACACTGCCAATAATTGACAATGACCCTCGTGGTAAGGGACAATGAAACGACTTAAGAGTATCGATACCTTACTGATGAGTATTGTCGAATCATAATGTATCGTAAACATATAAATATCGAATGAAAAGTATCGATACCTCGATGTATCGATTGTTTTTTTTATATATATAAAATTGATATATTAAGAAGTATCCACAATTTTGATTTGCCTGGAAAAATCTGTTGTAAAAATTATCGATAATACATCAAAAAGGTACCGATATTTCTAGTTGTGTTGCAAAATATGTCTAAGAAAAACAAATGATCCCAAATGGTCGGAAAAATCTGTCGATATCTTAATGTAGATAATAATTTTAAGTTTTCAAAGAATACCTATACTAATGTATAAATCATTATCGTTACTTTGTGGAATCAGAAATTATCGATAACTTGAGTTATCGATACTTTTGTTTCGATATGGTTTCCTAGAGATTAAAAAAAAGAATCAAAAATATCGACACGTCGAGTAGTTTTGAAATTTGTGGTCTTCTAATCTCTTATTCGAGTGGGCTTGTCAGTGCACTTTGAAAGAGTCGGATATCGACTACCGACAATTTTATCAAACCAAAAAATAGTCGATACTTTGAAATAAGTTGAAAAAGGATTATGTTCAATATATAGTTATTAATTAGAATAGGGAGAGAGAATGTGTTATAGCAAAACGTTAATAAATTTAAATAACGTTTGACTTGTTTTATTTTGTCCACAGCTATTCAGACTCATACTGGATACTTTTCAAAAAAGTATTCAAGTAAAATTATCGAATAAAAATCATCCACCATAAAAGTATCGATATCAAATGAAAAATACACGAAACCAAAAAGTATCGATAATTTTATCATATTTCTACTCGTGATGTATGAATATTTTTGATTAATCACCTAATTTTTATAAAAGGCACCTAATTTGAGCACATACATTATAATATTATAGTTTTTATTTCAGATTTGTTCTGCCAGCGTGATATATCACGGCAACAGTGCATCTTAATGACTCAATGTTTTAAATTAATAATTTGAGCGTACCTAATTTAATTTCGCAGGTACCAAAAATCACCATATTTTAAGCATATTTAAATCCGATTTCGAATATTTTCTGTTATTTCAATATATCAGTGCTCTTGACACTTTTTTTAGCAGTGATTTATGTTAGTAAATCAGTACAGTGATTTGAATTAATTTGATAAATTGGATTTAATTGATTCAATAAATGCACAACATAATTTAATTTTGCAGCACCCAACAAACACTTAATTTTGAGCATATTTAAATTCAATTTTGAATACTTTGCTCTGCTAGCTTGACTAGTATAAGAATATAAGAAAAATATTTTGCACCAGATAATTGATACATTATTAATTGCTTAACCGCTGCAGCCGCATGTGCCCCATGTTTTATGTTTGAAATTCGAGAAATTATTTTATACTTTTTAATCCGCCATGAAAACATACATTACATTTAAATTTATTTTGATTTTATTATTACTTTCTGCTTTTTAGGCTTATGTGAATGAAAGTTTTCGTACAGTGAATTATTCTTCTTCATTCTTTTAAGTTTCTGATGTTTTGTTCTATTTTTTTATCGTCTTTTTCGTTTTCTATAACTTTCTCTCGTTCTTTTCGTTTCTTCTTTATTCACGCAGTCATTCACTGTTGAGTTATGGTCCAAGCTTCAAGTTAGCTAGCTCATCGAGAAGTTAGTTTAAAATCAATTACAAAATTCACCTGGATAGACATACAAGAAAGCGAGTTAATAAAAATTGGTACAAAGTTTTTGGTACACATATATTAATATACAGAATTTGGGAAAGTTTTTCATAAACATTTAACAAAATGCAACTAACCGCTTTCACAAAAATGAACTAAAACGAAGAAAATAATTTTAAATTATAAACTACTCGAAATAATTCTCCTTGTCAAAAATTCAAGAAAATAAAAAAGAACCGTCTTTTAAAAAATTAATAGAAAAGTAAAAAATAATTTTTTTTTTCAAAAAACTACATTTCCAAGTCAGCACCCATCATCATATTCTTAACTAAAAAATAGATTCGTTCTGACTTCAAACGGTAGAACAAAAATTTTGCTTTTTAGTTAATTTTTTGAAGGCGGTTCTTCTTTTGTACCTATTTGGGTGAAATTTATATACTAAAATATATATTTTTGCGTCCATTCCGTTAGGTCTAAAATTTTATGTTCAAATTTATATAGGATAACTTAGAAGCTATACGGGTCCCACCGCAACTCGAAATACTATAATCGATATATTAGCAAAGATGTTATGCTCGAGAATTTATTCAATAGACTTATCGTACTCTGGGAATCGTTTGTCGCATTAATATGCATTCTCCATTATTGGATTCGACAAAAGCTATTGATTCTTTAGGGTAAATTTAACTCTAGAAGCAATCGGTGCATAAGTACCAAAAACTATTCCGACTCAATTCTCTTACGCGATTCTGTTTAAATTAAACGAAAAAAAGTAGTTAAAATCAACTTATTGTATCTTATTGTATACATTTATATTCCTCATTTACGAATTTTTTACTTCGTCTTGAAGCCGAGAATCATTCATTTACTCGTAAAAAATAAACAGTTCTGATAACAATTATCAATAAAATCAATTAAAAAAGTGATTAGGTTATGAAAAAATACATAGCTTTTGAAATTTAAATGTAACAAGAAAAACACAAAAGAAATAGTTTTAGATAATATTACAATCTAAAAAAAAATAAGACAAAATTTACATAGTCCTAATAATTTCCTAGATAAACGTAAAAATCTAATTTTCTAGAAGGCAGCCAAAGTATAATTCCCCGATCTCGAAAATTCATAATTATGTTCATGGTAATGTGTTTCATTAAATATTTCCCTAAATTATATGCTCGAAATCTTAAATCTGAAAAAACTATCTTTTTAATAAAATAAATTAAAATTTTTATTGTATAATTAATTTCAATTTATGTTGCTAATTTAAATGATATTAGCAAAAAAAATTCGTAATTATAAGTTGGTAATGGTAATAATTCATTGCATAATTGAGGTAGCACTACCTGAGGTACGGTCTTTGTTTTAGTCATTTGGTCGTTAAACTTCATGCATAACGTCACGTATCATTTAAAGTTCTTACTTATTAATGATATTCAAATGAAAATTTAATTATTGGTAAGATAAAACTATTTAAAATATTTTATTTAAATTGATAATTATTTTTTTATTTAAATACTCTTTAAATTTCTCAATAAAATCTATCATTACTTTGATTACAATCAATAATCGAATTTTGTATTGTTTTAATAAAATATTTTAAATTTGTTACAGATAAAACAAATTATGCTGTAAAGAGAAATTTTTGAATTTTAAATAATTTTCAAAAAACTGCAAGTATTTTTGGAATGGTATGCATTTTATTTTTGAAAATTTATTTTAATTACAATAATTATTGCAAATCATTGTTTCAGGATGGCTTGGATATCAAGTTAGTTGTGTGAGATAGACAGCATGCCGTCACTGTGGTTAGATGAAGACATACTACTCAGCAACATTGCATAACAACAGACTTGACCTGCGTGATTGAATTTTTAAAGACGCCTTACGCCATATTGTTATAAAGTAAATTTAAATATTTTAAATTGATTTTAATTTCATTTTAAAATATAATTACCTATTAAAAATATTTGGGTAACTGGTTTGGGCGAGTTATATGATAACTTGTCATAATACTCCAGAGAAAGGCGTTTAGAACACCGACTGCATGCAGGCACCAGGTAGTCCTTTGTCGATAACGTATTTGTGTTAAGCTACCACAAAAAACCTTTGGGTAACTGGTTTGGGCGAATTATATGATAAATTGTCATAATACTCCAGAAGATGACGTTTAGGACAGCTACTGCAGGCATTAGGTACTCCTTCGCCGATCTCATATTCATGTTCAGTGATCTCACCTGAGTTTTGACCAATTAAATGATAAACTGTCATAATACTCCAGAGGAATACGTTTAGGTCACCAGCTTTATGCACCAGGTACTTCTTCGTTGATATCATATTCATGTTCAGTGACCAAAAAACCCCGAGTAATTAGTTTGGGCCAATTATATAATAAATTGTCATAATACTCCAAAGAAACACGCTTAGAACACCAGCTGCTTGCACTAGGTAGTTCTTCGTCGAACTCATTCATATTGGGTGACCTCCGCATATCGAGCTTTGACCAATTATATGATAAACTGTCATAATACTCCAGAAGAAGATGTTACGAACACCTACTGTAGGCACCTGGTTCGCTATGGTCGATCACGTATTCGTGTTAAGCTACCTCAGAAACCCTCCGAGTAACTGGTTTGGGCCAATTTTATGATAAATTGTCATAATATTCCAGAAGATGACGTTTAAAACAATTTAGTAGCAAGCACCAGGTACTACTTCGCCGATCTCGTATTCATGTTCAGCGACCTCGAAATGTAACCGTATATCAAGTTTAAGCCAATTATATTATAAATTGTCATAACGCTCTGGAGGAAGATGTTTAAAGACCCGTTGCAGGCACCAGGTACTTCACTTGCTCACACCAAATGCATTCTCTTATTCGTGTTCAGGGACCCCAAAACTCATTTTCATTATTATTTATTTTTTTTCAATAATTGTCTACTTCGGAAATGCATTTTGGGATTTTTTACAAAATGAGACTATATCACTAAATATCCAGAAATTCTATTTAATTCAACGCTTTCGTAAGCCGCCATATTTTCTTTGTTTCATTTATTCTCTACGTTATTTTACCAATAATTTCAATTTATGTTGTTAATTTAAATGACGATAGCAAAAAATTTTCAAAAAAAATAAGTTGGTATTGGTAAAAATTCATTGCATAATTGAGGTGGCGCTACCTGAGGTCCGTCCGGTTTATGTTTTAGTCATTTGGTCGCTGAGCTTTATACGTAGCGTCACGTATCATTTAAAGTTCTTACTTATTAATATTATTCAAAGAAAAATTTAATTATTCGGTAAGATAAAACTATTAAAAATATTTTATTTAGAATATAATTTATTTAAATATTTTTATTTAAATACTCTTTAAATTTCTCAATAAAATCTATCATTACTTTGATTACAATCAATCATAGAATTTTGTATTGTTTTAATAAAATATAATAAATTTGTTACAGATAAAACAAATTATGTTGTAAAGAGAAATTTTTGTATTTTAAATAATTTTCAAAAAACTGCAAGTATTTTTGAAGTAGTATGCATTTTATTTTTGAAAATTTATTTTAATTACAATAATTACATAATTATTGCAAATCATTGTTTCAGGATGGCTTGGATATGTAGTTGTGTGTTAAACTCATGTAGAGATAGACAGCATGCCGTCACTGTGGTTAGATGAAGACATACTACTCAGCAACATTGCATAACAACACACTTGACCTGCGTGATTGAATTTTTTAAAGACGCCTTACGCCATATTGTTATAAGGTAAATTTAAATATTTTAAATAAATTGATTTTGATTTCATTTTAAAATATAATTTTTATTTAAATTAATATTTATTTTTTTTTAAATTTAATTTTGAATTTATTGAATCTAATTTTGAAAATAAATTTAACAAACGTTGAATTTCTGATATATTTTATTAAATTTTTGAAATGAATGCATGCAAATTTTTAATGTTTTACACATTATTTTATGCAAAATATATTAAATGGTGCTTAAAACTATGAAAATATAAAAAAATTATGGAATGGAATAAATATAAATCTTGTTAATTTTTAAGAAATTATTTTGAAGTTAATTAAAGTTAAAAAAATTTAGTACTATTGGTAACTACTCAAAACCTCTTAAAATTAATTTTCAAGCATTATTATTCAATGGATAACATTTCAAAATACATTTTATTTTATACGCATTTCAAAATTTTATTACATTGATAGTGTCATTATGTAAAAATCACAAATGTATTTCAGAAGGGCATTTTGAAGTAGACAATTATTAAAAATGTAAATAATAATGGTATATGAGATCGTGCTCAGGGTCAAAAACCTCGATTATATGATAAATTGTCATAATACTCCAGAAGATGACGTTTAGAACAGCTACTCTAGGCATTAGGAACTCCTTCGCCGATCTCATATTCATGTTCAGTGATCTCAAAACACCTGAGTTTTGACCAATTAAATGATAAACTGTCATAATACTCCAGAGGAATACGTTTAGGTCACCAACTTTATGCACCAGGTACTTCTTCGTTGATATCATATTCATGTTCAGTGACCAAAAAACCCTGAGTAACTAGTTTGGGCCAATTATATAATAAATTGTCATAATACTCCAAAGAAACACGTTTAGAACACCAGCTGCTTGCACTAGGTAGTTCTTCGTCGAACTCATTCATGTTGGATGACCTCGACAACCCCCGCATATCGAGCTTTGACCAATTATATGATAAACTGTCATAATACTCCAGAAGAAGATGTTTAGAACACCTACTGCAGGCACCAGGTTCGCTATGGTCGATCACGTATTCGTGTTAAGCTACCTGAGAAACCCCCGTGTAACTGGTTTGGGCCAATTTTATGATAAATTGTCATAATATTCCAGAAGATGACGTTTAAAACAACTTAGTAGCAGGCACCAGGTACTACTTCGCCGATCTCGTATTCATGTTCAGTGACCTCGAAATGTAACCGTATATCCAGTTTAAGCCAATTATATTATAAATTATCATAACACTCTGGAGGAAGATGTTTAAAGACCCGTTGCAGGCACCAGGTACTTCACTTACTCTCAACAAATGCATTCTCTTATTCGTGTTCAGGGACCCCAAAACGCACTTCTGAAATGCATTTTTCTTATGTACAAATGCAATTTGGGATTTTTTACAAAATGAGACTATATCATAAAATATCCAGAAATTCTATCTAATTCAACGCTTTCGTAAGCCGCCATATTTTCTTTGTTTCATTTCTTCTCTACGTTATTTTACCAATAATTTCAATTTATGTTGTTAATTTAAATGACGATAGCAAAAAATTTTCAAAAAAAATAAGTTGGTAATGGTAAAAATTCATTGCATAATTGAGGTGGCGCTACCTGAGGTCCGGTCTAGATTTTAGTCATTTGTTCGCAGAGCTTCGTTCGTAGCGTCACGCATCATTTAAAGTTCTTACTTATAATATTCAAAGAAAAATTTAATTATTGGTAAGATAAAACTATTAAAAATATTTTATTTAGAATATAATTTATTTAAATTGATAATTATTTTTTTAATATTTTTATTTAAATACTCTTTAAATTTCTCAATAAAATCTATCATTACTTTGATTACAATCAAGAATCAAAGTTTGTATTGTTTTAATATATAAAATTTGTTACAGATAAAACAAAGTATGCTGTAAAGTAAAGAGAAATTTTTTATTTTTGTATAATTTTCAAAACTGAAAGTATTTTTGCAATGGTATGCATTTTATTTAAAAAAATATATTTTAACTATAAAATTATTACAATTTATTGTTTCAGGATGGCTTGGGTATGAAGTTAGTTGTGCGTTATTGTTGAAGATTGGTTTGAATATGAGCTTAGTCGAGTGTTAAACTAATATGAAGTGAGGTAGATAGATAGATAGATATCATACAGTGTTGTGTGTGGTTAGACAGAGATACATTACTCAGCAATTATCACATAACTCATTACTGACATGCGCTGATCATGATACGACTGGACGCCATATTCAAAAAAAATTAATTACGGTAATGTGAAATATTTTTTAAAATAATTGATTTTGATTTAAGCATAAAATAATATTTTTCATCCAATACTTATTTATTTAAAAAAAAATTTAATATTTAATTTTTGAAATTAATTTTATGGATAAATCAAAACTTTTTATAAACTTAAAAAATTTTTTTTATTTATTTATTTTATTTTTTTTTAGTTTAAAATGGACATTGGTTTACAATGAAAAGTGGGTGGATAAAATGGAAATATGGAACAAATATTAATCAGGTTAGTTAAAGTTTATCAAATTTAATTTTTGCATTTTTTAATTTTCCATTTGAAATATTATTTAAAATAATTGATTTTGATTTAAGCATAAAATAAAAATCATATATTTATTTAAAAATAATTTAATGTTTAATTTTTTATGTTTTACATTATTTTATGAATAAATTAAAACTTTTTATAAACTTAAAATATTTTTTATTTATTTTATTTTATTTTTTTTTAGTTTAAAATGGACATTGGTTTACAATGAAAAGTGGGTGGATAAAATGGAAATATGGAACAAATATTAATCAGGTTAGTTAAAGTTTATCAAATTCAATTTTTGCATTTTTTAATTTTCCATTTGAAAAATAATTGATTTTGATTTAAGCATAAAATAAAAATTTTCATCATATATTTATTTAATATTTATTTTTTGAAATTAATGTGCTGGGAAATTATTTTATGGGTTCCATTATTTTATGAATAAATCAAAACTTTTTATAAACTTAAAATATATTTTTATTTATTTATTTTTTTTTTTTTTAGTTTAAAGTGGACGGTGAAATATACTCACTGAAAAGTGGGCGGATAAAATGGAAATATGGAAAAAATATTAATCAGGTTAGTTAAAGTTTATCAAATTTAATTTTTGCATTTTTTTATTTTCCCCATGATTTTAATTCAATTTGAAAAACTTTTTTATATGAATTTGTTAAAAAAAATAAGAAAACTTTTCTAACGTAAAGAGTTTGATGGAAATTTTAAATATCCTCATTACGGGACAGGAAATTGATGGCATTTTATGTTCTCGGATCAATCAAACATTTGGTTTTCATTGAACAATCTTCAAATATTTTTATATTCAAACCATCCTTAGTTCAATTTCCTAACTATTTTTCGCAGATATTTCACTATAAGATTTCTTGTAGGAAACGGAATCATTAAAAATGTTTTCGTTTCAAATAATTTTTAATAAAATAAAACAGATTTTTTACCTGCTCAGTTTTCTATTTTTTTTTTTTTTTTTGCAATTCATTGGAGCTACTCCATTAAAATTGCAATGTACCGTCACTTCAGTATTTTGAAAAACTTTGTTTATTCCCTGTAGTTCATTGAACCGTAAAGTTTTATCCGTGAAAATTTATTAAGATTGTTTATTTCTATTTCTATTTATTTATTTATTTTTTTTTTTTAGTGTTAAGTGGACGGTGAAATATTCAATGAAAAGTGGGCAGATGGAATGGAAATATGGGATAAATATCAATAAGGTTAGTTAGGTTTATCAAATTTAATTTTTCCATTTTTTAATTTCCCCCATAATTTTAATTCAACAATAAATATGTTTGAAAATTTTTTAATATGAACTTCTGAAATCGGTTATTTTTTTAAATACAAATAATAGAAAATTATCCTAACGTAAGGAGTTCGATGGAAATTTTAAATATCCATATAGCTTTAAACGGGACAGATTACCATTTTTTGTCTCGGGTCAATCAACCATATGGTTGTTTTCATTGAAAAACCTTTAAATAATTTTTGTATTTAAATCATCCTTAGTTTTGTTTATTTGCTTTTTTGAATTTGAAATTCAATAAAAATCAATGACATACCTCAAATTTTCATTAAAAAAATTACTAACATATTTTACAAAATTTGTAAATAATATGGGGCTCAATTACAATACCTGTGCCGCGTCTCGATTATTTCATGAATTTTGGCAAAAAAAACCTGAAGTAAGACGAAAATGAATACCAATTTTCGAGTTTTAATCTATTTTTCGAGTTATCCATGGGTAGTTTCATCACAGATTGAACGTAGGGTCCAAAAACCAACCCGATCACCCATGCAAACTACACCCCATAAATCCATGGATTAATAATAGTCGAAAATGTATTTTTAATATAATTAATTTTTAATATCTGTTGATTTCTTTTAAACGAATTAAATTTTGGTTACTCATGCTTGAATTGTGTTTAAATTAAAGGCATTTAACAATGAATAATAATTAAATCTTGTGACATGTTTTAAATTGTGGTATTTATGTGACACAAACACGATAATTTCTAAAAAAAAAGTGTCGATAACCCGAAAATCGGTATTATTCATTTTTGTCTTATTTTAGTAATTATCGAGGCACCACGGATATCGTAATCTTTCCAATAATTTTTATCTTTTATCCATTTCGTAAAAATATTTAACACTAATAGTTTAGCCAAAAAGTGAAATATTTGAGAAAAATACCTAGAAAAGTCAGAAAATAATGAATGCTGTCTGATTTGATACAAAATAAAATTCTGAGACAATCTTTTTTTTTATTAATTTTCTCAAAGTAAAATTACAATTGTTATAAACAAAAAATAACTGGAACAAGAAACATCCTCAAATTTTTCTTTATAACTTGGAAATGCATAGTGATCCAAGATCCTTAAAGAAGAGAAGAAATTTCCTAAAAATGAAATCAATCCTCAAGTTTTTCCAATGCTCCTCCTGTATCTATGAAAAATAAAAATGCTAAAAAACTACGAAAAAAATTTTTTTTAAGTGGTTTTTTGGAAATAACTTTTAAACGGCTTGACTGATCGATTCCAAAATCTAATCAGCTCTTGACCTTGTAACAACACGTCGATTGCCGGGTCGAAATCGGTCGATTTGTCTGTGAGAAATCGTTGACGAAAGAAATCGAAAAAAATCGATTTTTTTTAAATAACTCTGAAACGGCTTAACTAATCGATTTCAAATTCATCAGATCTTAACCTTGATAAACCACGTCGATCACCAACAATCCGGTTAAAATCGGTTGATTCGTTCGAGAGATATCGTAAACGAAAAATTTCATATAAAAGGGTTTTTTTTAACATTACTTCGACATTTCTTTTCGGATCGTTTTTGATGAAATAGAAAAATCGATTTTGATGAAAATGAAAAATCGCGTCGATTGCCGCCAAGAACGTAAAAATCGGTTGATTGGTTCGAGAGATATCGTTAACGAAATATTCGGTAACACGTATTTTTTTAACATCAAAGTTCAAAAACCAAATTTTTATCTCAAAAACATTGTAATATGTTAAATTTCAAGTGCTTAGGTATGAAATTAGCGGGAAGTTGCAGGGATGGCTTTTAGGGTCAACCGTTTTCCAAATTTTTTTTTGTTATACTCTCGCTACCTTCAACGAATAAAAATACGGGAAATCCCTTAGTTCCACGGCTGATTTATTAATTATAAAGCTTGAGTTCCAGGGATCATTTTTTAGGAGAAATTTTATCTTCTTTAAAAGGATCTTTTCGATATCCAAATATCACTATTCATTTTCAAAACATAAACAAAAATTTGTAGCTGTCATTTTTATTTGATAACCATTTGCAGAAAATAAAAAAAGGTCTTCCTCAGCATTTTATGCCGTGTTAAATGAGATATCTCATAATTTTCTGACTTTTCGAACTATTTTTCGCAGATATTTCACTATAAGATTTGTAGTAGAAAACGGAACCACTAAAAATATTTTCGTTTCAAACAATTTTTAATAAAATAAAACATAATTTTTACCCGCTCAGTTTTCTAACATCGATTTTTTGTAATTCATTGGAGCTACTCCATGAAAATTTCACTGCTCCCACACTTCAGTATTGTGAAAAACTTTGTTTATTTCGTTGTTATTCATTGAAGCTTAAAGTTTCTTGAAAATTTATTAAGATTGTTTATTTCTATTTTCAGGTAGGTGTTCCAGTGTTCCAGTAAGTTCCTGAAAAAAGGTCTGTGGTAGATTATTAAGTTTTTATTATTGACATATATAAATTTAATAAATTTTTATAAAAACCATTATTCAACTTTAAACGTTATTAATTCAAAGTTTTTCGAAGGAAACATCACTTTCATCGTACCATGGGGCTTTTTTTCATCTATCCTAACACTTTTTTGAATAAAATGTTAATTTTATATTATTCGTGAAAATTGATGCAAACCGTCACCAAATTAGCAATGAGTAACATCTCCACAGAGAATCATTACAACTAGCTAATTCATACTGATAATGAATACTTTTTCGAGTCGAAATACGTATTTATAAACATACAAAATAATTTGATCTAGGAAATTGGGGCAAAAATTAGACATTTTTTTAGTTAAAAATCGATATATCGTACAAAGCATCATAATTGATAAGATTACACTACAAATTAATTCACTGTGGTAGAATTCATCCTACTTTTCCCTGTTTTAAGCTCTAAAAGAACTGTATTAAATGGTGCTACATTATAGGGGTTGTGTTGATATCCCGAACCTTATTCGAACAACAGACAATTTTCAAAAATTTTAAAATGAATTTTTACATTATCAATTTTTAATTTTAATTTTTATGTTTTTATTTATTAATTTATTTTTTAATTTTGATTTTTTTTTCTTTACTATTATTTTTCCTTTTTCCATTTAGTTTAGAATATAATCAGGAGATATTCAGAAACGGTAAGAAAAGAGGCAATATGATTTTTCATTAATTATAGATATTTTCATTATTAATTATTTGAATTTTTCCAGATCTTTATTTCTATGAGAGCTTGAAAACAAAATTGTCTGAAATTTTTATTGACTGCCACGTATATAATCGTATCGATATAAAAAAACTGTTATTTTGGAAGCTTTTATCAATTTTACAAACTTTATCAATAGATGCACTGAAAATTCAAAGGTGGTCTCTCAGTGTCCTGAATTAAGTTTCAGACCCAGTCAGGTTTATAAGAAAACATAGTTTTAATCTTTAACATTGGGAAAGTTGTAATAAAAAAAAAGACTACGGTTTGTTACAGATAAAACAAATTATATTGTAAAGAGAAATTTTTGAATTTTAAATAATTTTCAAAAAACTGCAAGTATTTTTGAAATGGTATGCATTTTATTTTTGAAAATTTATTTTAATTACAATAATTACATAATTATTGCAAATCATTGTTTCAGGATGGCTTGGATATGAAGTTATTTGTGTGTTAAACTCAAGTAGAGATAGACAGCATGCCGTCACTGTGGTTAGATGAAGACATAATACTTAGCAACATTGCATAACAACAGACTTGACGTGCGTGATTGAATTTTTAAAGACGCCTTACGCCATATTGTTATAAGGTAAATTTAAATATTTTAAATAAATTGATTTTTGATTTCATTTTAAAATATAATTTTTATTTAAATTAATATTTATTTTTTTTTAAATTTAATTTTGAATTTATTGAATCTAATTTTGAAAATAAATTTAACAAACGTTGAATTTCTGATATATTTTATTAAATTTTTGAAATGAATGCATGCAAATTTTTAATGTTTTACACATTATTTTATGCAAAATATATTAAATGGTGCTTAAAACTATGAAAATATAAAAAAATTATGGAATGGAATAAATATAAATCTTGTTAATTTTTAAGAAATTATTTTGAAGTTAATTAAAGTTAAAAAAATTTAGTACTATTGGTAACTACTCAAAACCTCTTAAAATTAATTTTCAAGCATTATTATTCAATGGATAACATTTCAAAATACATTTTATTTTATACGCATTTCAAAATTTTATTACATTGATAGTGTCATTATGTAAAAATCACAAATGTATTTCAGAAGGGCATTTTGAAGTAGACAATTATTAAAAATGTAAATAATAATGGTATATGAGATCGTGCTCAGGGTCAAAAACCTCGATTATATGATAAATTGTCATAATACTCCAGAAGATGACGTTTAGAACAGTTACTCTAGGCATTAGGAACTCCTTCGCCGATCTCATATTCATGTTCAGTGATCTCAAAACACCTGAGTTTTGACCAATTAAATGATAAACTGTCATAATACTCCAGAGGAATACGTTTAGGTCACCAGCTTTATGCACCAGGTACTTCTTCGTTGATATCATATTCATGTTCAGTGACCAAAAAACCCTGAGTAACTAGTTTGGGCCAATTATATAATAAATTGTCATAATACTCCAAAGAAACACGTTTAGAACACCAGCTGCTTGCACTAGGTAGTTCTTCGTCGAACTCATTCATGTTGGATGACCTCGACAACCCCCGCATATCGAGCTTTGACCAATTATATGATAAACTGTCATAATACTCCAGAAGAAGATGTTTAGAACACCTACTGCAGGCACCAGGTTCGCTATGGTCGATCACGTATTCGTGTTAAGCTACCTGAGAAACCCCCGTGTAACTGGTTTGGGCCAATTTTATGATAAATTGTCATAATATTCCAGAAGATGACGTTTAAAACAACTTAGTAGCAGGCACCAGGTACTACTTCGCCGATCTCGTATTCATGTTCAGTGACCTCGAAATGTAACCGTATATCCAGTTTAAGCCAATTATATTATAAATTGTCATAACACTCTGGAGGAAGATGTTTAAAGACCCGTTGCAGGCACCAGGTACTTCACTTACTCTCACCAAATGCATTCTCTTATTCGTGTTCAGGGACCCCAAAACGCACTTCTGAAATGCATTTTTCTTATGTACAAATGCAATTTGGGATTTTTTACAAAATGAGACTATATCATAAAATATCCAGAAATTCTATCTAATTCAACGCTTTCGTAAGCCGCCATATTTTCTTTGTTTCATTTCTTCTCTACGTTATTTTACCAATAATTTCAATTTATGTTGTTAATTTAAATGACGATAGCAAAAAATTTTCAAAAAAAATAAGTTGGTAATGGTAAAAATTCATTGCATAATTGAGGTGGCGCTACCTGAGGTCCGGTCTAGATTTTAGTCATTTGTTCGCAGAGCTTCGTTCGTAGCGTCACGCATCATTTAAAGTTCTTACTTATAATATTCAAAGAAAAATTTAATTATTGGTAAGATAAAACTATTAAAAATATTTTATTTAGAATATAATTTATTTAAATTGATAATTATTTTTTTAATATTTTTATTTAAATACTCTTTAAATTTCTCAATAAAATCTATCATTACTTTGATTACAATCAAGAATCAAAGTTTGTATTGTTTTAATATATAAAATTTGTTACAGATAAAACAAAGTATGCTGTAAAGTAAAGAGAAATTTTTTATTTTTGTATAATTTTCAAAACTGAAAGTATTTTTGCAATGGTATGCATTTTATTTTAAAAAATATATTTTAACTATAAAATTATTACAATTTATTGTTTCAGGATGGCTTGGGTATGAAGTTAGTTGTGCGTTATTGTTGAAGATTGGTTTGAATATGAGCTTAGTCGAGTGTTAAACTAATATGAAGTGAGGTAGATAGATAGATAGATATCATACAGTGTTGTGTGTGGTTAGACAGAGATACATTACTCAGCAATTATCACATAACTCATTACTGACATGCGCTGATCATGATATGACTGGACGCCATATTCAAAAAAAATTAATTACGGTAATGTGAAATATTTTTTAAAATAATTGATTTTGATTTAAGCATAAAATAATATTTTTCATCCAATACTTATTTATTTAAAAAAAAATTTAATATTAAATTTTTGAAATTAATGTGCTGGGAAATTATTTTATGGGTTCCATTATTTTATGGATAAATCAAAACTTTTTATAAACTTAAAATATTTTTTATTTTTATTTATTTTATTTTTTTTTTAGTTTAAAATGGACATTGGTTTACAATGAAAAGTGGGTGGATAAAATGGAAATATGGAACAAATATTAATCAGGTTAGTTAAAGTTTATCAAATTTAATTTTTGCATTTTTTAATTTTCCATTTGAAATATTATTTAAAATAATTGATTTTGATTTAAGCATAAAATAAAAATCATATATTTATTTAAAAATAATTTAATGTTTAATTTTTTATGTTTTACATTATTTTATGAATAAATTAAAACTTTTTATAAACTTAAAATATTTTTTATTTATTTTATTTTATTTTTTTTTAGTTTAAAATGGACATTGGTTTACAATGAAAAGTGGGTGGATAAAATGGAAATATGGAACAAATATTAATCAGGTTAGTTAAAGTTTATCAAATTTAATTTTTGCATTTTTTAATTTTCCATTTGAAAAATAATTGATTTTGATTTAAGCATAAAATAAAAATTTTCATCATATATTTATTTAATATTTATTTTTTGAAATTAATGTGCTGGGAAATTATTTTATGGGTTCCATTATTTTATGAATAAATCAAAACTTTTTATAAACTTAAAATATATTTTTATTTATTTATTTATTTTTTTTTTTTAAGTTTAAAGTGGACGGTGAAATATACTCACTGAAAAGTGGGCGGATAAAATGGAAATATGGGAAAAATATTAATCAGGTTAGTTAAAGTTTATCAAATTTAATTTTTGCATTTTTTTATTTTCCCCATGATTTTAATTCAATTTGGAAAACTTTTTTATATGAATTTGTTAAAAAAAATAAGAAAACTTTTCTAACGTAAAGAGTTTGATGGAAATTTTAAATATCCTCATTACGGGACAGGAAATTGATGGCATTTTATGTTCTCGGATCAATCAAACATTTGGTTTTCATTGAACAATCTTCAAATATTTTTATATTCAAACCATCCTTAGTTCAATTTCCTAACTATTTTTCGCAGATATTTCACTATAAGATTTCTTGTAGGAAACGGAATCATTAAAAATGTTTTCGTTTCAAATAATTTTTAATAAAATAAAACAGATTTTTTACCTGCTCAGTTTTCTATTTTTTTTTTTTTTTTGTAATTCATTGGAGCTACTCCATTAAAATTTCAATGTACCGTCACTTCAGTATTTTGAAAAACTTTGTTTATTCCCTGTAGTTCATTGAACCGTAAAGTTTTATCCGTGAAAATTTATTAAGATTGTTTATTTCTATTTCTATTTATTTATTTTTTTAGTGTTAAGTGGACGGTGAAATATTCAATGAAAAGTGGGCAGATGGAATGGAAATATGGGATAAATATCAATAAGGTTAGTTAGGTTTATCAAATTTAATTTTTCCATTTTTTAATTTCCCCCATAATTTTAATTCAACAATAAATATGTTTGAAAATTTTTTAATATGAACTTCTGAAATCGGTTATTTTTTTAAATACAAATAATAGAAAATTATCCTAACGTAAGGAGTTCGATGGAAATTTTAAATATCCATATAGTTTTAAACGGGACAGATTACCATTTTTTGTCTCGGGTCAATCAACCATATGGTTGTTTTCATTGAAAAACCTTTAAATAATTTTTGTATTTAAATCATCCTTAGTTTTGTTTATTTGCTTTTTTGAATTTAAAATTCAATAAAAATCAATGACATACCTCAAATTTTCATTAAAAAAATTACTAACATATTTTACAAAATTTGTAAATAATATGGGGCTCAATTACAATACCTGTGCCGCGTCTCGATTATTTCATGAATTTTGGCAAAAAAAACCTGAAGTAAGACGAAAATGAATACCAATTTTCGAGTTTTAATCTATTTTTCGAGTTATCCATGGGTAGTTTCATCACAGATTGAACGTAGGGTTCAAAAACCAACCCGATCACCCATGCAAACTACACCCCATAAATCCATGGATTAATAATAGTCGAAAATGTATTTTTAATATAATTAATTTTTAATATCTGTTGATTTCTTTTAAACGAATTAAATTTTGGTTACTCATGCTTGAATTGTGTTTAAATTAAAGGCATTTAACAATGAATAATAATTAAATCTTGTGACATGTTTTAAATTGTGGTATTTATGTGACACAAACACGATAATTTCTAAAAAAAAAGTGTCGATAACCCGAAAATCGGTATTATTCATTTTTGTCTTATTTTAGTAATTATCGAGGCACCACGGATATCGTAATCTTTCCAATAATTTTTATCTTTTATCCATTTCGTAAAAATATTTAACACTAATAGTTTAGCCAAAAAGTGAAATATTTGAGAAAAATACCTAGAAAAGTCAGAAAATAATGAATGCTGTCTGATTTGATACAAAATAAAATTCTGAGACAATATTTTTTTTTATTAAGTAAAATTACAATTGTTATAAACAAAAAATAACTGGAACAAGAAACATCCTCAAATTTTTCTTTATAACTTGGAAATGCATAGTGATCCAAGATCCTTAAAGAAGAGAAGAAATTTCCTAAAAATGAAATCAATCCTCAAGTTTTTCCAATGCTCCTCCTGTATCTATGAAAAATAAAAATGCTAGTTCAATTGTGCCAAACCTCAAAATTTTTTAACTAATAACAAATGCAAATTTTAAATATTTTTATTTACAAAACGTTTTTCTTAAAATTTTCCGATTTTATTATTATTTTCTAATTGTTAAATGATTTTATTTAATTTTATTTTTAATTGTTATAAACAAATGCACGGTTCTTTAAGATATTATTAACATTTTTACAAAATAATATCATTGATGATTGTTTAAGAAAATATTCCCTTAAAAGAGAAATGAAAACACTTTGATTTTTCACTCACCACAAATTGCTTAAACTTATATGTTAAATTTATATATACAGGACATTTGGAAAAATTTGTTACTGATACTGGGATACCTTTTAGAAAAATCGATACAAAAAAAATTTCTTTTGCAAACGAATTTACCCAATTCATAATTTTTCTTAACTCCATAATTTTTTTTAAATTCTTGAATTGATATTGTAAACTAAAAAGTCATACTTTTTTGAGTATTATTAAATAGAACTCTAGGATTTTTTGAGTAAATTTCAATTTTCGCCCCAATTTCCTAGATCAAAAATATTTTGTATTTTATAAATAAGTATTTCGACTACAAAGTATTCATGATCAGTATGAATTAGCTAATTGTAATGATTCTCTGAGGAAATGATACTCGTTGGTGACGATTTTACAAAATGAGTAACGAGTATCTTCTCCTCAAAGAATCATTATGACTAGCTAATTCATACAGATGATGACTACTTTGTAGTCGAAATACGTATTTATAAAAATACAAAATAATTTGATCTAGGAAATTGGGGTCATGAATTGAAATTTATTAGTCTTTTTTTTTTTTTGTTATACTCTCGATAACTTCAACGAGTAAAAACAGTCACCCGGAATCCCATGGTTCAACGGCTGATTTATTAATTATAAAGCTTGAATTCCTGAAATCATTTTTAGGGAAAATTTTACCTTCCTTAAGGATCTTTTCGATATCCAAATATCACTTTTCGTTTTCAAATTATAAACAAAAATTTGTGGCTGTCTTTTTTATTTGATAATCATTTGTAGAAAATAAAAAAAGATCTTCCTCAGGATTTTATGCCGTGTCAAATGAGATATCTTTCATAATTTTCTGACTTTTCGAACTATTTTTCGCAGATATTTCACTTATTAAGATTTGTAGTAGAAAACGGAATCACTAAAAATATTTTCGTTTCAAACAATTTTTAATAAAATAAAACATAACTTTTACCCGCTCAGTTTTCTAACATCGATTATTTGTAATTCATTGGAGCTACTCCATGTAAATTTCACTGCTCCCACACTTCAGTATTGTGAAAAACTTTGTTGATTTCGTTGTAATTCATTGAAGCTTAAAGTTTCTTGAAAATTTATTAAGATTGTTTTTATTTCTATTTTCAGGTAGGTGTTCCTGTGTTCCAGTAAGTTCCTGCAAAAAGGTCTGTGGTAGATTATTAAGTTTTTATTATTGACATATATAAATTTAATAAATTTTTATAAAAACTACCCCCCCCCCACTGGCCCCAATATAAAACTTAACTAATTTTATTACTTAAGTAATTTAGGTTTTTTTGAATATCATTTTCGAAAATTATTTAAATGTAAAACTATTTTATTAAAATTAATTTTAAATTATAAAAATCAGTCTGAATTTTGAAATTTGATTTGTATTATTTAATTATCTTTTATGAATACTTTACCCCACTCCCCCCAGTAATAACTTAACTAGTTTTTTTATTAGATAAAGTGATTTTATGTATCTCTCAGTAATTCAGATTACTTTAGAATATCATTTTTGAAAATTATAATTATTTTATTAGAATTGACATTAGATTATTAGAATCAGGATCTGATCTCTTGAAATTTGATTTGTATTATTTAATTACCTTTTATGAATACTTTACCCCACTCCCCCCAGTAAAAGCTTAACTAGTTTTTTTTATTAGATAAAGTAATTTTATGTATCTCTCAGTAATTCAGATTACTTTAGAATATCATTTTTGAAAATTATAATTATTTTATTAGAATTGAGATTAGATTATTAGAATCAGGGTCTGATCTTTGAAATTTTATTTGTATTATTAAATTACCTTTTATGAATACTTTATTTTCTATTACGAATGCCCACTAGAGCAGAAGCCAGGACCCCCCCCCCCCCATCATAAACATTTATTTATGGTTTTTTTCTTTATAATATTTATGGTTTTATTTGTGTTTTTTTTTTGTGCAAAGTTTTTTATTTTTTTTTATTGAAACAGAATTATTTTATAACTCTTTTATTTTATTCAAATTATTTTATGCATCACAATTTTGTAATCAAAAATATTTACTCAATTCATAATTTCATCATTTCTACTAATATTCTCAACATTTGCTCGTCACAGTTGCGCGTGTTGAAAATGCAGCATAAGATTTTAAAAACTAACTGTAAATTTGTAATTTTTATTCTAAAAATTAACTATAATAATATTGATACTGTATTTATAAACCTAAATTAGTTAGTTCGAGTTCCTAGAAATTTCTACTTAGAAATTCTGCTTCAGTGAATGTAATAGTGAAAGATCTTCTGGATTATTTTTTACAGTTTTTTTTGCGTGCCTTCTTCTATGCACCCCACCACGCTCCATCTACTTGATGAAATTTGTAACATTTAAAATAATAATGGGAATCGCGATAAAGAAACAAATTTTATTTGAACACGGTTTTAAACAAATTACTTGTAAACCTAAAGAGACGTTCACATCTACAATATTCATTCGTGTTTAACGCAACACCGTAACGCAAGTTTGACGTGTATCAGAGCAACCTTTGTGTAGACATGAACGCGTAACAAAATTTAATACACAACATGTTACATCGCGACCCATAAATTGTCCGTAACATTGTATCGCATCAAAAGATATTGCTAGCTGAGCTTACGAATAGTGTGGACTCAATAACGAGACATTTACAACGATGTAAATATTATTCATTTTTATTTTAAGTGAATTTAATTATTTCGATATGGAATCGAACGGACAAAATACAATTCATTGAGGTACTCTGCTTGGTAAACAAATGGAACGCTATGCAACACATAGCAACATCGTAACACCTATAAAACTATAGGTCTCGTAACTCGTAACAATACGGAGTTACGGTAAGGTGCTACGTTACGAACAAATGTTGCACTGCTTTAAATTTTATCGAAAACATAAAAAAAAAATTTAAGCTTTTTAAATTTTTAGCACACTAAAATTAATTGAAAAAGTTGAATAACAAAAGAAAGCTCAGAGAACTCCTCAGGCATTTATTAAAGTACTTAAAAAGTTTTTCATAATAAGTATTTGTGAAAGTTGTTAGGTAAAAAAAAAAAAAAAAAAACTAACGCATTTATAATTAGAATAAAACCTATTTTTTTACCGAATGAAATCAGTTTGTTAAAGGAATGGCGTCGTTTCCCCAACCATGATAATTTTTTAAAATCTAATCTTTTAGACTTGTTTTTAATCTTAAGCTTTTATACATAGGAGTATATCTAATTTTTGTGTTTGAGTAAAGTCATTGACCCGTTCTTGTTAAATTTTTTCTGAATGTAGATGTTATTTTGGATTAGGAGGTAATCTAATCTTCAAACTACATTTACTGGATGATTTTTTAATAAGATAGGATCACGAAGGGGTAGGTCGGTATGATTATTGATTACGTAAAAATTGGATATCAATAATTTTCCTTGGAAACTAATTTGAGCGGGAAAATTTAGGAAAATCTTTAATCATTATAAATCATTTAGCTCAAAATTGTTTTTATATAATTCAACGATTTTATATAATTTGTTAGTAAGGCTTGTGAATTTTCTTTTAAGTAACCAAATTACATTCTAAAAGTTTATCTTGCTTTAGAATGTTTTGTTTACGAAAAAAACTCACAAGTATTTTTTTTTCTTTTAAAATTTGTGAATGTTTATTATTAATCCTTAATTTTTTGAACTATCGATCGATTTCAATAATAACTCATTTTGATGGTCTTTGTAGATACTTTTTTAATAATGGTCTCATCACTTTTACGCACTGTTGTTCGTTTTTTATGTTATTCAACTTTAAACGTTATTAATTCAAATTTTTTCAAATGAAACATTACTTTCAACGTACCATGCGGTTTTTTTTCATCTATCCTAACACTTTTTTCAATAAAATGTTTAGTTTATATTATTCGTGAAAATTTTTGCAAACCGTCGCCAAATGAGCAACGAGTAACATCTCCACAGAGAATCATTACAACTAGCTAATTCATACTGATGATGAATACTTTTTCGAGTCGAAATACGTATTTATAAACATACAAAATAATTTGATCTAGGAAATTGGGGCAAAAAATTAGACATTTTTTTAGTTAAAATCGATATATCGTACAAAGCATCATAATTGATAAGATTACACTACAAATTCATTCACTGTGGTAGAAAATTCATCATACTTTTTCCTGTTTTAAAAGAACTGTACTAAATGGAGCTACATTATAGGGGTTGTGTTGATATCCCAAACCTTATTCGAACAACACAAAATTTTCAAATTTTTTTTAAATGAATTTTTACATTATCAATATTTTACTTTTATTTTTTTTAATTATATATATTTATTTTTTTCTTAAATTTTGATTTTTTTTGTCTTTACTATTATTTTTCCTTTTTCCATTTATTTTTGAATATAATCAGGAGATATTCAGAAACGGTAAGAAAAGAGGCCATATGATTTTTCATTAATTATACATTAATATATAACTTAAAGACTATTAGACAGGGAAAATCATATACTATATAGTTTGCCTTCACTAATTCTATTCTTCCAATATCAGGATGTCTGTCTACCTCTATATTGGGAACTAAATTATCATTGACTTTATCAGGTTTTTCATGCACTGATTTGAATTTTTCCAGATCTTTATTTATATGAGAGCTTGAAAACAAAATTGTCTGAAATTTTTATTGACTGCCACGTATATAATCGTATCGATATAAAAAAAACTGTTATTTTGGAAGCTTTTATCAATTTTACAAACTTTATCAATAGATGCACAGAAAATTCAAAGGTGGGTCTCTCAGTGTCCTGAATTAGGTTTCAGACCCAGTCCGGTTTATAAGAAAACATAGGTTTAATCTTTTAAATTAAGAAAATTGTAATAAAAAAAAAGGACTACGGTTTTCGTGTTAAATTTTTTTGTCTTTCGAAAAACACAGATTTATCGACTTGTAAATGAAAATTGTATATTTGAAAATTTTCGTAATTAGACAGAAGAATTTATTAAAATTTCATAAATTCCCTAACTATGCCATGCCTTGGTAAACAAAATTCTCTGATTTTTCCAGGTTTTCCCTGGCCAGTAGACACCCTGCTGCAATACAAAATTGCGTAATTTTATGGTGTTTATACAAAAATAGTACCAATTATTTATGCTTTCTAGGGTTATATTTGAGATTTTGGGTTATATATCATTAATTAGTTATGCATTTCTTAAAGATTGGGCATTATTATAGGAAGTGTTCTAATATTTCTTTTTGAATGCAATTACATTACTAACAATTTTCTTGGCTGCTCCATTATACCCCTCAGAATAATCCTAACATGTAGCTCACCCATTAAGCGGATTAAATGATTAATTATTAGATTTTTTAATTATGTATTGGTTTTCAATTTTGATAAGATTTGATAAAGTTTGTCTTGGTTTTATTATTTTAAAGTACTCTGCAAATAGGGATTTAAAAATTATATTAACTAAGTTTCCAAATAAAGAAACTGAATTATTGTTTTTAACTATTTTTGGAAATAAATTTGAGTTCGGCTTTAAAAATGTATTAGCTAAATTAAATTTTTGTTTTATGGGGGGATCTTTCTATTCTTTTATCTATGTCTACTGTTTCTCAACCGTTCAAAACGGTTTCAAAATGTTCAACCTATGATAAAACCAATGGATTAGTGGAATATAGTTTGCACGGGTAGGGTTGGCTCTTATGTTCAACATTTGATTACCCATGGATAACTCGAAAATTGGTATTATTCATTTTCGTCTTATTTTGGCCTGTTTTTCCAAAATTTATTAAAAAATCAAGGCGCCACGGATATAGCAATCGAGTCGGTTAATTATCGACAAGCGGATATTCAATAATATTTTGTAGATTTTCTACTATGGTTCAGATCATATGAAATAAAAGAATTTGGTTTTTTATTTGAGAATAACTTTAATAAGTATTTTGATATTCTGAATATAGATTTTCTTAATTGATTTCATCATTTTTAAAATTTTTTGAATTAAATTCTGATAATAGTTTGAAAAATTTTGATTATTTATTATTATAAGTTTTCTGAGTTGTTCTAATACGTATTTTATATTCATAATTTTGAAATGAGAGTGTTAAACGTAATTTTGAAATTCAACAACATTAAAAACGTTTCGGATAATTATGACGGTCTATTATGACGGTAATTTTGACTATTTTAGAAGTTTTCTGGATAATTATAGGAATGAACTTGATTCACATTTATCAAGAAATTTACAACGATTACCTAAACATAGTCGTAATCCATTTTTAACTATTCAATTAAAATGATCCAACTATAATTAGAATCAATTTTGTTTCTGTATATTTTGGATTTAAGTATTTTGTATTATTGTACCAGTATTTAACATAATTCAAAATTCTGATTGAATTCAATCTCCTTATTTCATTTTTCAAATATTTCATTTTTTTTTTTATGCAAAATTTATGTTTTCGTGTTCTGAAATACTAATCTTACTAAAATAATTATTCAATTGGATGTCATTGATCTGTCGATCCTGTGAATATTTTGATACTGTCAAATAGTGATTCATTTTCTTTAAACATTTAGACAACCTACAGTTTTATTTTTTTCGAAATAATTTTGCATTTTCTAAAATATAAAGTGTATAATTTTTTTAAATCAAAAAATTTGGAATCTAAGTTGATTCGATTTTCATAAGTATAAGAATTAAAAAAGTTATCAATCAATATCGTTTTTATTGAATTAAAATTATTTGCCGTACAATTTTTTTAGTGCATTTGATTCCAAATTTTTTTCATTATTATAAAAAGTTGTTTGTGTGTTTACCTGATTGTACATTTTTTGATTGCTATTGTTTGAACTTGTTCTGGTTTGTGTGCGTCGTCCCCTTTTTATTGGTTCAATATTTTCACTTGTTTGTCGTTGGTTATTTAAATAGAATTCATTCAAGGGCTTCATCAAATAGTTGACTAGTAGACAGCATTTCTTCTCATGTTTGTTGTAAACTAGCTTGAATAGTACTATATTTCGTTGACTCATCATTTGATGAAACATGGGTACCATATTATTAATAATGCTTGCACCATCCTGTATTTTGTTGTTGTCTGATCCTGTACTTGTTCTGGTTTGTTTGCGTTGTCCCCTTTTTATTGGTTCAATATTTTCACTTGTTTGTCGTTGGTTATTTAAATAGAATTCATTCAAGGGCTTCATCAAATAGTTGACTAGTAGACAGCATTTCTTCTCATGTTTGTTGTAAACTAGCTTGAATAGTACTATATTTCGTTGACTCATCATTTGATGAAACATGGGTACCATATTATTAATAATGCTTGCACCATCCTGTATTTTGTTGTTGTCTGATCCTGTACTTGTTCTGGTTTGTTTGCGTTGTCCCCTTTTTATTGGTTCAATATTTTCACTTGTTTGTCGTTGGTTATTTAAATAGAATTCATTCAAGGGCTTCATCAAATAGTTGACTAGTAGACAGCATTTCTTCTCATGTTTGTTGTAAACTAGCTTGAATAGTACTATATTTCGTTGACTCATCATTTGATGAAACATGGGTACCATATTATTAATAATGCTTGCACCATCCTGTATTTTGTTGTTGTCTGATCCTGTACTTGTTCTGGTTTGTTTGCGTTGTCCCCTTTTTATTGGTTCAATATTTTCACTTGTTTGTCGTTGGTTATTTAAATAGAATTCATTCAAGGGCTTCATCAAATAGTTGACTAGTAGACAGCATTTCTTCTCATGTTTGTTGTAAACTAGCTTGAATAGTACTATATTTCGTTGACTCATCATTTGATGAAACATGGGTACCATATTATTAATAATGCTTGCACCATCCTGTATTTTGTTGTTGTCTGATCCTGTACTTGTTCTGGTTTGTTTGCGTTGTCCCCTTTTTATTGGTTCAATATTTTCACTTGTTTGTCGTTGGTTATTTAAATAGAATTCATTCAAGGGCTTCATCAAATAGTTGACTAGTAGACAGCATTTCTTCTCATGTTTGTTGTAAACTAGCTTGAATAGTACTATATTTCGTTGACTCATCATTTGATGAAACATGGGTACCATATTATTAATAATGCTTGCACCATCCTGTATTTTGTTGTTGTCTCATCCTGTACTACGCCTGACAAATCCTATAATGAGGTTTCGTGATTAGTCTTGATAATTTTTATAACTGTCTCCGCTTCACAAAATTATACATTGATTAGTAAGTTGAACTGTAACCCTATGCTAACATATGCCCCGTTCAATTCAACGTTCGTATCTTATTTTACCTTCAATTGACAATCCCATACCTTCAATAAGAAGATGTAGATGCGGTGATCAAGTGCAGATTCGTTCCCTCATAGTAAAAACTCGACTAAAATTCGAAAATAATGAAAAAAGTCGATTTCATTCGTTTATTTAGTTAAATTAAATGGTTTTATTAATTTAATTCATTTATTTTTATTCTATGTTGTTAGATAAACATTTTTAAACACGTGCCATTTTGTACAAAATGTGATTTTGTGTTCTTTTTAACAATATTTTCTAAACTAATTAGTTTAATTTATTAAATAATTGTTTTCACTTTTCTTGTATTTTTAATTATATTATATTTTTTAAGAAAATTTATTAATTAAAACATGTCTCGGTGAATCTATTGTACAACAGTTCTAAACGTGTCATGTGTTCATTTACAAATCACACAACCAACTCTGTATTTAATCAAGCACCTAAAAGCAATTTTTGTTATTCATCAACTCAATAAATTAACTTACTGCACACGGGCATACATATACTATTTTTTATTCACCAATCAAATGACTTGTTATATAAAATAGTTTTATGGTAACATTTCCTGTTTTTATTTGCCAATCAATTGAATTCTTATATCGTCTTTTTTTTTGGTACGAATGCATGTACGCTGGTTGATTCAAATATATGTCCAAAAAGTCTATTAATGAAGTGGTTGCAAACTTACGAATAATATAATAAGTACATGATTAACCTATGCAATTTCCACATTTAATTGTTATATAAATTGCCTAGAAGTGTTATATAATAGAGAAAAATTATTATTTTAGTTTGAACAATTCAACATTTTTGAATTCAAATTAATAAATTCTTATCTAAGAGCAATAATCGTACAGACCACAGTTGGCATTGAATGAAAGTCGTATTAATGTAAGTGGAGAATATCAACAAACGAACTATCAAATGTTAAAGATATAGCAATCAAATCCAAATATGATATTTTTGTATCATTTAATGAGATGTCAGTTATTCGCTATTTTGTGAACTGTACTTGCTGCCGTCTTTTATATAATTCATAATTAAAAAATAATTTTGTGTTTTTAAATATTTTGATATTGTTATAAAAGTATTATTATTTTTTTCTAATTAAGGGAATATATTTCATTTTTAAGATTTTATTTTTTTGTTTGTTTTTTTATAATACTCAGGGGTGCTATTTATTGGCACACGGGAATTGGCGAACCCGGGTTCCCGAGCCCTTATTTAATATTGGTCTTGCGACTCTCATTCACTAAGACGTTCCGTTCCTAGTAGCATTATTGGCTAACAAAGCTCCAGAGATAATGCCTAATTTCCACTCTAAATATACCGTATTCAGAGAATGAAGACTAGTTTCGTAACCAGGACTGAATCAACCGATATATAATAACTCGATCTTGAATTCGAGATATCATTCCAAAGGACCTGACATCAAATCACAATATGATGATGGACCGACCAGATCACTCTCAAGACACCACTTTGTTTCATCATTTTCACAATCAGCAGTGGATCAAAGGAAAATATACATCAATTATTGAGATCATTAAATAATATTGTTAAATCTAAATCAACTAAAGAGTATTTCTCGTTTAAATGAAAATTCGTTTTTGCTGCAAATCCATTGATATTTATTTGAATGTTAACGTTTTAAAATCGTAATGTTTTGTACTTTATTAATTAAAAATTAAAAATTTTTATTATTTGGAAGTTTTAAAAAAAAATTTATTCAATAAATTTAATATTTATTTTCTCTGAAAATATATAGGTTTCGGACGTAACGATTTTTACGAATTTTAGAACACAAGTAAAGTCTTTTTGATAACGGTTAAGTTAAAACAAAATTCGTTTTATTGTTCAGTTGTGAGTGGTCAGAATTATAATGCTTATAAATTGGCCAAAATTATCTCAAAAAAATTAGTTACATAGAAATTGTTAATAATTTGAATGCTTTTATGAAAAATATTTGAAGGCTTGTTTTTGTTTTAATCATCAGCTTTTATACATTAGAGTGTATCTAATTTTTATGTTTGAGTAAAGTCATTGAACCGTTCTTGTTAAATTTTTTCTGAAAGTAGATGTTATTTTGGATTAGGAAGTAATCTAATCTTCAAACTATATTTACTGGAAGATTTTTTAATAAGATAGGATCACGAAGGGGTAGGTCGGTATGACTATTGATACCGTAAAAATTGGATACCAATAATGTCAAATTACTGATGTTTCATTTTCAAGAGTCAATATTTTTCACATAAGTATCACAAATATTTTTCTATTTTCCTTGGAAACTAATTTACAGCGGGAAAATTTAGGAAAAGCTTTAATCATTATAAATCATTTAGCTCAAAATTGTTTTTATATAATTCGAATATTGTAAACTGACTATGAAAATTAAAATGTCACTTTACATATGTTAAAATTTGTTATTAATTGTGGTTTAAAATCAGAATAAGATTTCAAAGAGAACAAATTGAAATTTGTAGAATAAATTTTTACAAATTTTCAATTAATAATTTAAATTATTAATTATTATAATCAAAATATTTATGTTTTTACATTCGTTATTACTCAGATTAAATCATTGTGAAAATTGCACCAAAATTTATTTTCATTTGACCTTCAAATACTTAAAAAGAAAAATGAAATTATACGAAATCTACGAAATGGAATTTAAAAGAATTATTTGGAAGAATAATTACTATTTGCTAAAATAGAAGATCCTTAATAAATGGAAAAATTATTTTCAATAATGGAATATTATTTATTTCATCGAATGGACAGGACATTCACTTTCAAAATCGTATTATTGTAATTGGAAAATATCAACGAACGAACTACCAAATTTTAGAGATTAAGCAAGCAATCGTTCAACAAAGTTCAGCTTTAGCATCTGCTCTTAAACTCGACGGTAGTGAAACAGGAAGAGACAGTAGATGCGAAGAGTAGAGTAAAATTTGTGTTTTTAAATATTTTGATATTGTTATAAAAGTATTATTATTTTTTTCTAATTAAGGGAATATATTTCATTTTTAAGATTTTATTTTTTTGTTTGTTTTTTTATAATACTCAGGGGTGCTATTTATTGGCACACGGGAATTGGCGAACCCGGGTTCCCGAGCCCTTATTTAATATTGGTCTTGCGACTCTCATTCACTAAGACGTTCCGTTCCTAGTAGCATTATTGGCTAACAAAGCTCCAGAGATAATGCCTAATTTCCACTCTAAATATACCGTATTCAGAGAATGAAGACTAGTTTCGTAACCAGGACTGAATCAACCGATATATAATAACTCGATCTTGAATTCGAGATATCATTCCAAAGGACCTGACATCAAATCACAATATGATGATGGACCGACCAGATCACTCTCAAGACACCACTTTGTTTCATCATTTTCACAATCAGCAGTGGATCAAAGGAAAATATACATCAATTATTGAGATCATTAAATAATATTGTTAAATCTAAATCAACTAAAGAGTATTTCTCGTTTAAATGAAAATTCGTTTTTGCTGCAAATCCATTGATATTTATTTGAATGTTAACGTTTTAAAATCGTAATGTTTTGTACTTTATTAATTAAAAATTAAAAATTTTTATTATTTGGAAGTTTTAAAAAAAAATTTATTCAATAAATTTAATATTTATTTTCTCTGAAAATATATAGGTTTCGGACGTAACGATTTTTACGAATTTTAGAACACAAGTAAAGTCTTTTTGATAACGGTTAAGTTAAAACAAAATTCGTTTTATTGTTCAGTTGTGAGTGGTCAGAATTATAATGCTTATAAATTGGCCAAAATTATCTCAAAAAAATTAGTTCCATAGAAATTGTTAATAATTTGAATGCTTTTATGAAAAATATTTGAAGGCTTGTTTTTGTTTTAATCATCAGCTTTTATACATTAGAGTGTATCTAATTTTTATGTTTGAGTAAAGTCATTGAACCGTTCTTGTTAAATTTTTTCTGAAAGTAGATGTTATTTTGGATTAGGAAGTAATCTAATCTTCAAACTATATTTACTGGAAGATTTTTTAATAAGATAGGATCACGAAGGGGTAGGTCGGTATGACTATTGATACCGTAAAAATTGGATACCAATAATGTCAAATTACTGATGTTTCATTTTCAAGAGTCAATGTTTTTCACATAAGTATCACAAATATTTTTCTATTTTCCTTGGAAACTAATTTACAGCGGGAAAATTTAGGAAAAGCTTTAATCATTATAAATCATTTAGCTCAAAATTGTTTTTATATAATTCGAATATTGTAAACTGACTATGAAAATTAAAATGTCACTTTACATATGTTAAAATTTGTTATTAATTGTGGTTTAAAATCAGAATAAGATTTCAAAGAGAACAAATTGAAATTTGTAGAATAAATTTTTACAAATTTTCAATTAATAATTTAAATTATTAATTATTATAATCAAAATATTTATGTTTTTACATTCGTTATTACTCAGATTAAATCATTGTGAAAATTGCACCAAAATTTATTTTCATTTGACCTTCAAATACTTAAAAAGAAAAATGAAATTATACGAAATCTACGAAATGGAATTTAAAAGAATTATTTGGAAGAATAATTACTATTTGCTAAAATAGAAGATCCTTAATAAATGGAAAAATTATTTTCAATAATGGAATATTATTTATTTCATCGAATGGACAGGACATTCACTTTCAAAATCGTATTATTGTAATTGGAAAATATCAACGAACGAACTACCAAATTTTAGAGATTAAGCAAGCAATCGTTCAACAAAGTTCAGCTTTAGCATCTGCTCTTAAACTCGACGGTAGTGAAACAGGAAGAGACAGTAGATGCGAAGAGTAGAGTAAAATTTGTGTTTTTAAATATTTTGATATTGTTATAAAAGTATTATTATTTTTTTCTAATTAAGGGAATATATTTCATTTTTAAGATTTTATTTTTTTGTTTGTTTTTTTATAATACTCAGGGGTGCTATTTATTGGCACACGGGAATTGGCGAACCCGGGTTCCCGAGCCCTTATTTAATATTGGTCTTGCGACTCTCATTCACTAAGACGTTCCGTTCCTAGTAGCATTATTGGCTAACAAAGCTCCAGAGATAATGCCTAATTTCCACTCTAAATATACCGTATTCAGAGAATGAAGACTAGTTTCGTAACCAGGACTGAATCAACCGATATATAATAACTCGATCTTGAATTCGAGATATCATTCCAAAGGACCTGACATCAAATCACAATATGATGATGGACCGACCAGATCACTCTCAAGACACCACTTTGTTTCATCATTTTCACAATCAGCAGTGGATCAAAGGAAAATATACATCAATTATTGAGATCATTAAATAATATTGTTAAATCTAAATCAACTAAAGAGTATTTCTCGTTTAAATGAAAATTCGTTTTTGCTGCAAATCCATTGATATTTATTTGAATGTTAACGTTTTAAAATCGTAATGTTTTGTACTTTATTAATTAAAAATTAAAAATTTTTATTATTTGGAAGTTTTAAAAAAAAATTTATTCAATAAATTTAATATTTATTTTCTCTGAAAATATATAGGTTTCGGACGTAACGATTTTTACGAATTTTAGAACACAAGTAAAGTCTTTTTGATAACGGTTAAGTTAAAACAAAATTCGTTTTATTGTTCAGTTGTGAGTGGTCAGAATTATAATGCTTATAAATTGGCCAAAATTATCTCAAAAAAATTAGTTACATAGAAATTGTTAATAATTTGAATGCTTTTATGAAAAATATTTGAAGGCTTGTTTTTGTTTTAATCATCAGCTTTTATACATTAGAGTGTATCTAATTTTTATGTTTGAGTAAAGTCATTGAACCGTTCTTGTTAAATTTTTTCTGAAAGTAGATGTTATTTTGGATTAGGAAGTAATCTAATCTTCAAACTATATTTACTGGAAGATTTTTTAATAAGATAGGATCACGAAGGGGTAGGTCGGTATGACTATTGATACCGTAAAAATTGGATACCAATAATGTCAAATTACTGATGTTTCATTTTCAAGAGTCAATATTTTTCACATAAGTATCACAAATATTTTTCTATTTTCCTTGGAAACTAATTTACAGCGGGAAAATTTAGGAAAAGCTTTAATCATTATAAATCATTTAGCTCAAAATTGTTTTTATATAATTCGAATATTGTAAACTGACTATGAAAATTAAAATGTCACTTTACATATGTTAAAATTTGTTATTAATTGTGGTTTAAAATCAGAATAAGATTTCAAAGAGAACAAATTGAAATTTGTAGAATAAATTTTTACAAATTTTCAATTAATAATTTAAATTATTAATTATTATAATCAAAATATTTATGTTTTTACATTCGTTATTACTCAGATTAAATCATTGTGAAAATTGCACCAAAATTTATTTTCATTTGACCTTCAAATACTTAAAAAGAAAAATGAAATTATACGAAATCTACGAAATGGAATTTAAAAGAATTATTTGGAAGAATAATTACTATTTGCTAAAATAGAAGATCCTTAATAAATGGAAAAATTATTTTCAATAATGGAATATTATTTATTTCATCGAATGGACAGGACATTCACTTTCAAAATCGTATTATTGTAATTGGAAAATATCAACGAACGAACTACCAAATTTTAGAGATTAAGCAAGCAATCGTTCAACAAAGTTCAGCTTTAGCATCTGCTCTTAAACTCGACGGTAGTGAAACAGGAAGAGACAGTAGATGCGAAGAGTAGAGTAAAATTTGTGTTTTTAAATATTTTGATATTGTTATAAAAGTATTATTATTTTTTTCTAATTAAGGGAATATATTTCATTTTTAAGATTTTATTTTTTTGTTTGTTTTTTTATAATACTCAGGGGTGCTATTTATTGGCACACGGGAATTGGCGAACCCGGGTTCCCGAGCCCTTATTTAATATTGGTCTTGCGACTCTCATTCACTAAGACGTTCCGTTCCTAGTAGCATTATTGGCTAACAAAGCTCCAGAGATAATGCCTAATTTCCACTCTAAATATACCGTATTCAGAGAATGAAGACTAGTTTCGTAACCAGGACTGAATCAACCGATATATAATAACTCGATCTTGAATTCGAGATATCATTCCAAAGGACCTGACATCAAATCACAATATGATGATGGACCGACCAGATCACTCTCAAGACACCACTTTGTTTCATCATTTTCACAATCAGCAGTGGATCAAAGGAAAATATACATCAATTATTGAGATCATTAAATAATATTGTTAAATCTAAATCAACTAAAGAGTATTTCTCGTTTAAATGAAAATTCGTTTTTGCTGCAAATCCATTGATATTTATTTGAATGTTAACGTTTTAAAATCGTAATGTTTTGTACTTTATTAATTAAAAATTAAAAATTTTTATTATTTGGAAGTTTTAAAAAAAAATTTATTCAATAAATTTAATATTTATTTTCTCTGAAAATATATAGGTTTCGGACGTAACGATTTTTACGAATTTTAGAACACAAGTAAAGTCTTTTTGATAACGGTTAAGTTAAAACAAAATTCGTTTTATTGTTCAGTTGTGAGTGGTCAGAATTATAATGCTTATAAATTGGCCAAAATTATCTCAAAAAAATTAGTTACATAGAAATTGTTAATAATTTGAATGCTTTTATGAAAAATATTTGAAGGCTTGTTTTTGTTTTAATCATCAGCTTTTATACATTAGAGTGTATCTAATTTTTATGTTTGAGTAAAGTCATTGAACCGTTCTTGTTAAATTTTTTCTGAAAGTAGATGTTATTTTGGATTAGGAAGTAATCTAATCTTCAAACTATATTTACTGGAAGATTTTTTAATAAGATAGGATCACGAAGGGGTAGGTCGGTATGACTATTGATACCGTAAAAATTGGATACCAATAATGTCAAATTACTGATGTTTCATTTTCAAGAGTCAATATTTTTCACATAAGTATCACAAATATTTTTCTATTTTCCTTGGAAACTAATTTACAGCGGGAAAATTTAGGAAAAGCTTTAATCATTATAAATCATTTAGCTCAAAATTGTTTTTATATAATTCGAATATTGTAAACTGACTATGAAAATTAAAATGTCACTTTACATATGTTAAAATTTGTTATTAATTGTGGTTTAAAATCAGAATAAGATTTCAAAGAGAACAAATTGAAATTTGTAGAATAAATTTTTACAAATTTTCAATTAATAATTTAAATTATTAATTATTATAATCAAAATATTTATGTTTTTACATTCGTTATTACTCAGATTAAATCATTGTGAAAATTGCACCAAAATTTATTTTCATTTGACCTTCAAATACTTAAAAAGAAAAATGAAATTATACGAAATCTACGAAATGGAATTTAAAAGAATTATTTGGAAGAATAATTACTATTTGCTAAAATAGAAGATCCTTAATAAATGGAAAAATTATTTTCAATAATGGAATATTATTTATTTCATCGAATGGACAGGACATTCACTTTCAAAATCGTATTATTGTAATTGGAAAATATCAACGAACGAACTACCAAATTTTAGAGATTAAGCAAGCAATCGTTCAACAAAGTTCAGCTTTAGCATCTGCTCTTAAACTCGACGGTAGTGAAACAGGAAGAGACAGTAGATGCGAAGAGTAGAGTAAAATTTGTGTTTTTAAATATTTTGATATTGTTATAAAAGTATTATTATTTTTTTCTAATTAAGGGCATATATTTCATTTTTAAGATTTTATTTTTTTGTTTGTTTTTTTTATAATACTCAGGGGTGCTATTTATTGGCACACGGGAATTGGCGAACCCGGGTTCCCGAGCCCTTATTTAATATTGGTCTTGCGACTCTCATTCACTAAGACGTTCCGTTCCTAGTAGCATTATTGGCTAACAAAGCTCCAGAGATAATGCCTAATTTCCACTCTAAATATACCGTATTCAGAGAATGAAGACTAGTTTCGTAACCAGGACTGAATCAACCGATATATAATAACTCGATCTTGAATTCGAGATATCATTCCAAAGGACCTGACATCAAATCACAATATGATGATGGACCGACCAGATCACTCTCAAGACACCACTTTGTTTCATCATTTTCACAATCAGCAGTGGATCAAAGGAAAATATACATCAATTATTGAGATCATTAAATAATATTGTTAAATCTAAATCAACTAAAGAGTATTTCTCGTTTAAATGAAAATTCGTTTTTGCTGCAAATCCATTGATATTTATTTGAATGTTAACGTTTTAAAATCGTAATGTTTTGTACTTTATTAATTAAAAATTAAAAATTTTTATTATTTGGAAGTTTTAAAAAAAAATTTATTCAATAAATTTAATATTTATTTTCTCTGAAAATATATAGGTTTCGGACGTAACGATTTTTACGAATTTTAGAACACAAGTAAAGTCTTTTTGATAACGGTTAAGTTAAAACAAAATTCGTTTTATTGTTCAGTTGTGAGTGGTCAGAATTATAATGCTTATAAATTGGCCAAAATTATCTCAAAAAAATTAGTTACATAGAAATTGTTAATAATTTGAATGCTTTTATGAAAAATATTTGAAGGCTTGTTTTTGTTTTAATCATCAGCTTTTATACATTAGAGTGTATCTAATTTTTATGTTTGAGTAAAGTCATTGAACCGTTCTTGTTAAATTTTTTCTGAAAGTAGATGTTATTTTGGATTAGGAAGTAATCTAATCTTCAAACTATATTTACTGGAAGATTTTTTAATAAGATAGGATCACGAAGGGGTAGGTCGGTATGACTATTGATACCGTAAAAATTGGATACCAATAATGTCAAATTACTGATGTTTCATTTTCAAGAGTCAATATTTTTCACATAAGTATCACAAATATTTTTCTATTTTCCTTGGAAACTAATTTACAGCGGGAAAATTTAGGAAAAGCTTTAATCATTATAAATCATTTAGCTCAAAATTGTTTTTATATAATTCGAATATTGTAAACTGACTATGAAAATTAAAATGTCACTTTACATATGTTAAAATTTGTTATTAATTGTGGTTTAAAATCAGAATAAGATTTCAAAGAGAACAAATTGAAATTTGTAGAATAAATTTTTACAAATTTTCAATTAATAATTTAAATTATTAATTATTATAATCAAAATATTTATGTTTTTACATTCGTTATTACTCAGATTAAATCATTGTGAAAATTGCACCAAAATTTATTTTCATTTGACCTTCAAATACTTAAAAAGAAAAATGAAATTATACGAAATCTACGAAATGGAATTTAAAAGAATTATTTGGAAGAATAATTACTATTTGCTAAAATAGAAGATCCTTAATAAATGGAAAAATTATTTTCAATAATGGAATATTATTTATTTCATCGAATGGACAGGACATTCACTTTCAAAATCGTATTATTGTAATTGGAAAATATCAACGAACGAACTACCAAATTTTAGAGATTAAGCAAGCAATCGTTCAACAAAGTTCAGCTTTAGCATCTGCTCTTAAACTCGACGGTAGTGAAACAGGAAGAGACAGTAGATGCGAAGAGTAGAGTAAAATTTGTGTTTTTAAATATTTTGATATTGTTATAAAAGTATTATTATTTTTTTCTAATTAAGGGAATATATTTCATTTTTAAGATTTTATTTTTTTGTTTGTTTTTTTATAATACTCAGGGGTGCTATTTATTGGCACACGGGAATTGGCGAACCCGGGTTCCCGAGCCCTTATTTAATATTGGTCTTGCGACTCTCATTCACTAAGACGTTCCGTTCCTAGTAGCATTATTGGCTAACAAAGCTCCAGAGATAATGCCTAATTTCCACTCTAAATATACCGTATTCAGAGAATGAAGACTAGTTTCGTAACCAGGACTGAATCAACCGATATATAATAACTCGATCTTGAATTCGAGATATCATTCCAAAGGACCTGACATCAAATCACAATATGATGATGGACCGACCAGATCACTCTCAAGACACCACTTTGTTTCATCATTTTCACAATCAGCAGTGGATCAAAGGAAAATATACATCAATTATTGAGATCATTAAATAATATTGTTAAATCTAAATCAACTAAAGAGTATTTCTCGTTTAAATGAAAATTCGTTTTTGCTGCAAATCCATTGATATTTATTTGAATGTTAACGTTTTAAAATCGTAATGTTTTGTACTTTATTAATTAAAAATTAAAAATTTTTATTATTTGGAAGTTTTAAAAAAAAATTTATTCAATAAATTTAATATTTATTTTCTCTGAAAATATATAGGTTTCGGACGTAACGATTTTTACGAATTTTAGAACACAAGTAAAGTCTTTTTGATAACGGTTAAGTTAAAACAAAATTCGTTTTATTGTTCAGTTGTGAGTGGTCAGAATTATAATGCTTATAAATTGGCCAAAATTATCTCAAAAAAATTAGTTACATAGAAATTGTTAATAATTTGAATGCTTTTATGAAAAATATTTGAAGGCTTGTTTTTGTTTTAATCATCAGCTTTTATACATTAGAGTGTATCTAATTTTTATGTTTGAGTAAAGTCATTGAACCGTTCTTGTTAAATTTTTTCTGAAAGTAGATGTTATTTTGGATTAGGAAGTAATCTAATCTTCAAACTATATTTACTGGAAGATTTTTTAATAAGATAGGATCACGAAGGGGTAGGTCGGTATGACTATTGATACCGTAAAAATTGGATACCAATAATGTCAAATTACTGATGTTTCATTTTCAAGAGTCAATATTTTTCACATAAGTATCACAAATATTTTTCTATTTTCCTTGGAAACTAATTTACAGCGGGAAAATTTAGGAAAAGCTTTAATCATTATAAATCATTTAGCTCAAAATTGTTTTTATATAATTCGAATATTGTAAACTGACTATGAAAATTAAAATGTCACTTTACATATGTTAAAATTTGTTATTAATTGTGGTTTAAAATCAGAATAAGATTTCAAAGAGAACAAATTGAAATTTGTAGAATAAATTTTTACAAATTTTCAATTAATAATTTAAATTATTAATTATTATAATCAAAATATTTATGTTTTTACATTCGTTATTACTCAGATTAAATCATTGTGAAAATTGCACCAAAATTTATTTTCATTTGACCTTCAAATACTTAAAAAGAAAAATGAAATTATACGAAATCTACGAAATGGAATTTAAAAGAATTATTTGGAAGAATAATTACTATTTGCTAAAATAGAAGATCCTTAATAAATGGAAAAATTATTTTCAATAATGGAATATTATTTATTTCATCGAATGGACAGGACATTCACTTTCAAAATCGTATTATTGTAATTGGAAAATATCAACGAACGAACTACCAAATTTTAGAGATTAAGCAAGCAATCGTTCAACAAAGTTCAGCTTTAGCATCTGCTCTTAAACTCGACGGTAGTGAAACAGGAAGAGACAGTAGATGCGAAGAGTAGAGTAAAATTTGTGTTTTTAAATATTTTGATATTGTTATAAAAGTATTATTATTTTTTTCTAATTAAGGGAATATATTTCATTTTTAAGATTTTATTTTTTTGTTTGTTTTTTTATAATACTCAGGGGTGCTATTTATTGGCACACGGGAATTGGCGAACCCGGGTTCCCGAGCCCTTATTTAATATTGGTCTTGCGACTCTCATTCACTAAGACGTTCCGTTCCTAGTAGCATTATTGGCTAACAAAGCTCCAGAGATAATGCCTAATTTCCACTCTAAATATACCGTATTCAGAGAATGAAGACTAGTTTCGTAACCAGGACTGAATCAACCGATATATAATAACTCGATCTTGAATTCGAGATATCATTCCAAAGGACCTGACATCAAATCACAATATGATGATGGACCGACCAGATCACTCTCAAGACACCACTTTGTTTCATCATTTTCACAATCAGCAGTGGATCAAAGGAAAATATACATCAATTATTGAGATCATTAAATAATATTGTTAAATCTAAATCAACTAAAGAGTATTCCTCGTTTAAATGAAAATTCGTTTTTGCTGCAAATCCATTGATATTTATTTGAATGTTAACGTTTTAAAATCGTAATGTTTTGTACTTTATTAATTAAAAATTAAAAATTTTTATTATTTGGAAGTTTTAAAAAAAAATTTATTCAATAAATTTAATATTTATTTTCTCTGAAAATATATAGGTTTCGGACGTAACGATTTTTACGAATTTTAGAACACAAGTAAAGTCTTTTTGATAACGGTTAAGTTAAAACAAAATTCGTTTTATTGTTCAGTTGTGAGTGGTCAGAATTATAATGCTTATAAATTGGCCAAAATTATCTCAAAAAAATTAGTTACATAGAAATTGTTAATAATTTGAATGCTTTTATGAAAAATATTTGAAGGCTTGTTTTTGTTTTAATCATCAGCTTTTATACATTAGAGTGTATCTAATTTTTATGTTTGAGTAAAGTCATTGAACCGTTCTTGTTAAATTTTTTCTGAAAGTAGATGTTATTTTGGATTAGGAAGTAATCTAATCTTCAAACTATATTTACTGGAAGATTTTTTAATAAGATAGGATCACGAAGGGGTAGGTCGGTATGACTATTGATACCGTAAAAATTGGATACCAATAATGTCAAATTACTGATGTTTCATTTTCAAGAGTCAATATTTTTCACATAAGTATCACAAATATTTTTCTATTTTCCTTGGAAACTAATTTACAGCGGGAAAATTTAGGAAAAGCTTTAATCATTATAAATCATTTAGCTCAAAATTGTTTTTATATAATTCGAATATTGTAAACTGACTATGAAAATTAAAATGTCACTTTACATATGTTAAAATTTGTTATTAATTGTGGTTTAAAATCAGAATAAGATTTCAAAGAGAACAAATTGAAATTTGTAGAATAAATTTTTACAAATTTTCAATTAATAATTTAAATTATTAATTATTATAATCAAAATATTTATGTTTTTACATTCGTTATTACTCAGATTAAATCATTGTGAAAATTGCACCAAAATTTATTTTCATTTGACCTTCAAATACTTAAAAAGAAAAATGAAATTATACGAAATCTACGAAATGGAATTTAAAAGAATTATTTGGAAGAATAATTACTATTTGCTAAAATAGAAGATCCTTAATAAATGGAAAAATTATTTTCAATAATGGAATATTATTTATTTCATCGAATGGACAGGACATTCACTTTCAAAATCGTATTATTGTAATTGGAAAATATCAACGAACGAACTACCAAATTTTAGAGATTAAGCAAGCAATCGTTCAACAAAGTTCAGCTTTAGCATCTGCTCTTAAACTCGACGGTAGTGAAACAGGAAGAGACAGTAGATGCGAAGAGTAGAGTAAAATTTGTGTTTTTAAATATTTTGATATTGTTATAAAAGTATTATTATTTTTTTCTAATTAAGGGAATATATTTCATTTTTAAGATTTTATTTTTTTGTTTGTTTTTTTATAATACTCAGGGGTGCTATTTATTGGCACACGGGAATTGGCGAACCCGGGTTCCCGAGCCCTTATTTAATATTGGTCTTGCGACTCTCATTCACTAAGACGTTCCGTTCCTAGTAGCATTATTGGCTAACAAAGCTCCAGAGATAATGCCTAATTTCCACTCTAAATATACCGTATTCAGAGAATGAAGACTAGTTTCGTAACCAGGACTGAATCAACCGATATATAATAACTCGATCTTGAATTCGAGATATCATTCCAAAGGACCTGACATCAAATCACAATATGATGATGGACCGACCAGATCACTCTCAAGACACCACTTTGTTTCATCATTTTCACAATCAGCAGTGGATCAAAGGAAAATATACATCAATTATTGAGATCATTAAATAATATTGTTAAATCTAAATCAACTAAAGAGTATTTCTCGTTTAAATGAAAATTCGTTTTTGCTGCAAATCCATTGATATTTATTTGAATGTTAACGTTTTAAAATCGTAATGTTTTGTACTTTATTAATTAAAAATTAAAAATTTTTATTATTTGGAAGTTTTAAAAAAAAATTTATTCAATAAATTTAATATTTATTTTCTCTGAAAATATATAGGTTTCGGACGTAACGATTTTTACGAATTTTAGAACACAAGTAAAGTCTTTTTGATAACGGTTAAGTTAAAACAAAATTCGTTTTATTGTTCAGTTGTGAGTGGTCAGAATTATAATGCTTATAAATTGGCCAAAATTATCTCAAAAAAATTAGTTACATAGAAATTGTTAATAATTTGAATGCTTTTATGAAAAATATTTGAAGGCTTGTTTTTGTTTTAATCATCAGCTTTTATACATTAGAGTGTATCTAATTTTTATGTTTGAGTAAAGTCATTGAACCGTTCTTGTTAAATTTTTTCTGAAAGTAGATGTTATTTTGGATTAGGAAGTAATCTAATCTTCAAACTATATTTACTGGAAGATTTTTTAATAAGATAGGATCACGAAGGGGTAGGTCGGTATGACTATTGATACCGTAAAAATTGGATACCAATAATGTCAAATTACTGATGTTTCATTTTCAAGAGTCAATATTTTTCACATAAGTATCACAAATATTTTTCTATTTTCCTTGGAAACTAATTTACAGCGGGAAAATTTAGGAAAAGCTTTAATCATTATAAATCATTTAGCTCAAAATTGTTTTTATATAATTCGAATATTGTAAACTGACTATGAAAATTAAAATGTCACTTTACATATGTTAAAATTTGTTATTAATTGTGGTTTAAAATCAGAATAAGATTTCAAAGAGAACAAATTGAAATTTGTAGAATAAATTTTTACAAATTTTCAATTAATAATTTAAATTATTAATTATTATAATCAAAATATTTATGTTTTTACATTCGTTATTACTCAGATTAAATCATTGTGAAAATTGCACCAAAATTTATTTTCATTTGACCTTCAAATACTTAAAAAGAAAAATGAAATTATACGAAATCTACGAAATGGAATTTAAAAGAATTATTTGGAAGAATAATTACTATTTGCTAAAATAGAAGATCCTTAATAAATGGAAAAATTATTTTCAATAATGGAATATTATTTATTTCATCGAATGGACAGGACATTCACTTTCAAAATCGTATTATTGTAATTGGAAAATATCAACGAACGAACTACCAAATTTTAGAGATTAAGCAAGCAATCGTTCAACAAAGTTCAGCTTTAGCATCTGCTCTTAAACTCGACGGTAGTGAAACAGGAAGAGACAGTAGATGCGAAGAGTAGAGTAAAATTTGTGTTTTTAAATATTTTGATATTGTTATAAAAGTATTATTATTTTTTTCTAATTAAGGGAATATATTTCATTTTTAAGATTTTATTTTTTTGTTTGTTTTTTTATAATACTCAGGGGTGCTATTTATTGGCACACGGGAATTGGCGAACCCGGGTTCCCGAGCCCTTATTTAATATTGGTCTTGCGACTCTCATTCACTAAGACGTTCCGTTCCTAGTAGCATTATTGGCTAACAAAGCTCCAGAGATAATGCCTAATTTCCACTCTAAATATACCGTATTCAGAGAATGAAGACTAGTTTCGTAACCAGGACTGAATCAACCGATATATAATAACTCGATCTTGAATTCGAGATATCATTCCAAAGGACCTGACATCAAATCACAATATGATGATGGACCGACCAGATCACTCTCAAGACACCACTTTGTTTCATCATTTTCACAATCAGCAGTGGATCAAAGGAAAATATACATCAATTATTGAGATCATTAAATAATATTGTTAAATCTAAATCAACTAAAGAGTATTTCTCGTTTAAATGAAAATTCGTTTTTGCTGCAAATCCATTGATATTTATTTGAATGTTAACGTTTTAAAATCGTAATGTTTTGTACTTTATTAATTAAAAATTAAAAATTTTTATTATTTGGAAGTTTTAAAAAAAAATTTATTCAATAAATTTAATATTTATTTTCTCTGAAAATATATAGGTTTCGGACGTAACGATTTTTACGAATTTTAGAACACAAGTAAAGTCTTTTTGATAACGGTTAAGTTAAAACAAAATTCGTTTTATTGTTCAGTTGTGAGTGGTCAGAATTATAATGCTTATAAATTGGCCAAAATTATCTCAAAAAAATTAGTTACATAGAAATTGTTAATAATTTGAATGCTTTTATGAAAAATATTTGAAGGCTTGTTTTTGTTTTAATCATCAGCTTTTATACATTAGAGTGTATCTAATTTTTATGTTTGAGTAAAGTCATTGAACCGTTCTTGTTAAATTTTTTCTGAAAGTAGATGTTATTTTGGATTAGGAAGTAATCTAATCTTCAAACTATATTTACTGGAAGATTTTTTAATAAGATAGGATCACGAAGGGGTAGGTCGGTATGACTATTGATACCGTAAAAATTGGATACCAATAATGTCAAATTACTGATGTTTCATTTTCAAGAGTCAATATTTTTCACATAAGTATCACAAATATTTTTCTATTTTCCTTGGAAACTAATTTACAGCGGGAAAATTTAGGAAAAGCTTTAATCATTATAAATCATTTAGCTCAAAATTGTTTTTATATAATTCGAATATTGTAAACTGACTATGAAAATTAAAATGTCACTTTACATATGTTAAAATTTGTTATTAATTGTGGTTTAAAATCAGAATAAGATTTCAAAGAGAACAAATTGAAATTTGTAGAATAAATTTTTACAAATTTTCAATTAATAATTTAAATTATTAATTATTATAATCAAAATATTTATGTTTTTACATTCGTTATTACTCAGATTAAATCATTGTGAAAATTGCACCAAAATTTATTTTCATTTGACCTTCAAATACTTAAAAAGAAAAATGAAATTATACGAAATCTACGAAATGGAATTTAAAAGAATTATTTGGAAGAATAATTACTATTTGCTAAAATAGAAGATCCTTAATAAATGGAAAAATTATTTTCAATAATGGAATATTATTTATTTCATCGAATGGACAGGACATTCACTTTCAAAATCGTATTATTGTAATTGGAAAATATCAACGAACGAACTACCAAATTTTAGAGATTAAGCAAGCAATCGTTCAACAAAGTTCAGCTTTAGCATCTGCTCTTAAACTCGACGGTAGTGAAACAGGAAGAGACAGTAGATGCGAAGAGTAGAGTAAAATTTGTGTTTTTAAATATTTTGATATTGTTATAAAAGTATTATTATTTTTTTCTAATTAAGGGAATATATTTCATTTTTAAGATTTTATTTTTTTGTTTGTTTTTTTATAATACTCAGGGGTGCTATTTATTGGCACACGGGAATTGGCGAACCCGGGTTCCCGAGCCCTTATTTAATATTGGTCTTGCGACTCTCATTCACTAAGACGTTCCGTTCCTAGTAGCATTATTGGCTAACAAAGCTCCAGAGATAATGCCTAATTTCCACTCTAAATATACCGTATTCAGAGAATGAAGACTAGTTTCGTAACCAGGACTGAATCAACCGATATATAATAACTCGATCTTGAATTCGAGATATCATTCCAAAGGACCTGACATCAAATCACAATATGATGATGGACCGACCAGATCACTCTCAAGACACCACTTTGTTTCATCATTTTCACAATCAGCAGTGGATCAAAGGAAAATATACATCAATTATTGAGATCATTAAATAATATTGTTAAATCTAAATCAACTAAAGAGTATTTCTCGTTTAAATGAAAATTCGTTTTTGCTGCAAATCCATTGATATTTATTTGAATGTTAACGTTTTAAAATCGTAATGTTTTGTACTTTATTAATTAAAAATTAAAAATTTTTATTATTTGGAAGTTTTAAAAAAAAATTTATTCAATAAATTTAATATTTATTTTCTCTGAAAATATATAGGTTTCGGACGTAACGATTTTTACGAATTTTAGAACACAAGTAAAGTCTTTTTGATAACGGTTAAGTTAAAACAAAATTCGTTTTATTGTTCAGTTGTGAGTGGTCAGAATTATAATGCTTATAAATTGGCCAAAATTATCTCAAAAAAATTAGTTACATAGAAATTGTTAATAATTTGAATGCTTTTATGAAAAATATTTGAAGGCTTGTTTTTGTTTTAATCATCAGCTTTTATACATTAGAGTGTATCTAATTTTTATGTTTGAGTAAAGTCATTGAACCGTTCTTGTTAAATTTTTTCTGAAAGTAGATGTTATTTTGGATTAGGAAGTAATCTAATCTTCAAACTATATTTACTGGAAGATTTTTTAATAAGATAGGATCACGAAGGGGTAGGTCGGTATGACTATTGATACCGTAAAAATTGGATACCAATAATGTCAAATTACTGATGTTTCATTTTCAAGAGTCAATATTTTTCACATAAGTATCACAAATATTTTTCTATTTTCCTTGGAAACTAATTTACAGCGGGAAAATTTAGGAAAAGCTTTAATCATTATAAATCATTTAGCTCAAAATTGTTTTTATATAATTCGAATATTGTAAACTGACTATGAAAATTAAAATGTCACTTTACATATGTTAAAATTTGTTATTAATTGTGGTTTAAAATCAGAATAAGATTTCAAAGAGAACAAATTGAAATTTGTAGAATAAATTTTTACAAATTTTCAATTAATAATTTAAATTATTAATTATTATAATCAAAATATTTATGTTTTTACATTCGTTATTACTCAGATTAAATCATTGTGAAAATTGCACCAAAATTTATTTTCATTTGACCTTCAAATACTTAAAAAGAAAAATGAAATTATACGAAATCTACGAAATGGAATTTAAAAGAATTATTTGGAAGAATAATTACTATTTGCTAAAATAGAAGATCCTTAATAAATGGAAAAATTATTTTCAATAATGGAATATTATTTATTTCATCGAATGGACAGGACATTCACTTTCAAAATCGTATTATTGTAATTGGAAAATATCAACGAACGAACTACCAAATTTTAGAGATTAAGCAAGCAATCGTTCAACAAAGTTCAGCTTTAGCATCTGCTCTTAAACTCGACGGTAGTGAAACAGGAAGAGACAGTAGATGCGAAGAGTAGAGTAAAATTTGTGTTTTTAAATATTTTGATATTGTTATAAAAGTATTATTATTTTTTTCTAATTAAGGGAATATATTTCATTTTTAAGATTTTATTTTTTTGTTTGTTTTTTTATAATACTCAGGGGTGCTATTTATTGGCACACGGGAATTGGCGAACCCGGGTTCCCGAGCCCTTATTTAATATTGGTCTTGCGACTCTCATTCACTAAGACGTTCCGTTCCTAGTAGCATTATTGGCTAACAAAGCTCCAGAGATAATGCCTAATTTCCACTCTAAATATACCGTATTCAGAGAATGAAGACTAGTTTCGTAACCAGGACTGAATCAACCGATATATAATAACTCGATCTTGAATTCGAGATATCATTCCAAAGGACCTGACATCAAATCACAATATGATGATGGACCGACCAGATCACTCTCAAGACACCACTTTGTTTCATCATTTTCACAATCAGCAGTGGATCAAAGGAAAATATACATCAATTATTGAGATCATTAAATAATATTGTTAAATCTAAATCAACTAAAGAGTATTTTCTCGTTTAAATGAAAATTCGTTTTTGCTGCAAATCCATTGATATTTATTTGAATGTTAACGTTTTAAAATCGTAATGTTTTGTACTTTATTAATTAAAAATTAAAAATTTTTATTATTTGGAAGTTTTAAAAAAAAATTTATTCAATAAATTTAATATTTATTTTCTCTGAAAATATATAGGTTTCGGACGTAACGATTTTTACGAATTTTAGAACACAAGTAAAGTCTTTTTGATAACGGTTAAGTTAAAACAAAATTCGTTTTATTGTTCAGTTGTGAGTGGTCAGAATTATAATGCTTATAAATTGGCCAAAATTATCTCAAAAAAATTAGTTACATAGAAATTGTTAATAATTTGAATGCTTTTATGAAAAATATTTGAAGGCTTGTTTTTGTTTTAATCATCAGCTTTTATACATTAGAGTGTATCTAATTTTTATGTTTGAGTAAAGTCATTGAACCGTTCTTGTTAAATTTTTTCTGAAAGTAGATGTTATTTTGGATTAGGAAGTAATCTAATCTTCAAACTATATTTACTGGAAGATTTTTTAATAAGATAGGATCACGAAGGGGTAGGTCGGTATGACTATTGATACCGTAAAAATTGGATACCAATAATGTCAAATTACTGATGTTTCATTTTCAAGAGTCAATATTTTTCACATAAGTATCACAAATATTTTTCTATTTTCCTTGGAAACTAATTTACAGCGGGAAAATTTAGGAAAAGCTTTAATCATTATAAATCATTTAGCTCAAAATTGTTTTTATATAATTCGAATATTGTAAACTGACTATGAAAATTAAAATGTCACTTTACATATGTTAAAATTTGTTATTAATTGTGGTTTAAAATCAGAATAAGATTTCAAAGAGAACAAATTGAAATTTGTAGAATAAATTTTTACAAATTTTCAATTAATAATTTAAATTATTAATTATTATAATCAAAATATTTATGTTTTTACATTCGTTATTACTCAGATTAAATCATTGTGAAAATTGCACCAAAATTTATTTTCATTTGACCTTCAAATACTTAAAAAGAAAAATGAAATTATACGAAATCTACGAAATGGAATTTAAAAGAATTATTTGGAAGAATAATTACTATTTGCTAAAATAGAAGATCCTTAATAAATGGAAAAATTATTTTCAATAATGGAATATTATTTATTTCATCGAATGGACAGGACATTCACTTTCAAAATCGTATTATTGTAATTGGAAAATATCAACGAACGAACTACCAAATTTTAGAGATTAAGCAAGCAATCGTTCAACAAAGTTCAGCTTTAGCATCTGCTCTTAAACTCGACGGTAGTGAAACAGGAAGAGACAGTAGATGCGAAGAGTAGAGTAAAATTTGTGTTTTTAAATATTTTGATATTGTTATAAAAGTATTATTATTTTTTTCTAATTAAGGGAATATATTTCATTTTTAAGATTTTATTTTTTTGTTTGTTTTTTTATAATACTCAGGGGTGCTATTTATTGGCACACGGGAATTGGCGAACCCGGGTTCCCGAGCCCTTATTTAATATTGGTCTTGCGACTCTCATTCACTAAGACGTTCCGTTCCTAGTAGCATTATTGGCTAACAAAGCTCCAGAGATAATGCCTAATTTCCACTCTAAATATACCGTATTCAGAGAATGAAGACTAGTTTCGTAACCAGGACTGAATCAACCGATATATAATAACTCGATCTTGAATTCGAGATATCATTCCAAAGGACCTGACATCAAATCACAATATGATGATGGACCGACCAGATCACTCTCAAGACACCACTTTGTTTCATCATTTTCACAATCAGCAGTGGATCAAAGGAAAATATACATCAATTATTGAGATCATTAAATAATATTGTTAAATCTAAATCAACTAAAGAGTATTTCTCGTTTAAATGAAAATTCGTTTTTGCTGCAAATCCATTGATATTTATTTGAATGTTAACGTTTTAAAATCGTAATGTTTTGTACTTTATTAATTAAAAATTAAAAATTTTTATTATTTGGAAGTTTTAAAAAAAAATTTATTCAATAAATTTAATATTTATTTTCTCTGAAAATATATAGGTTTCGGACGTAACGATTTTTACGAATTTTAGAACACAAGTAAAGTCTTTTTGATAACGGTTAAGTTAAAACAAAATTCGTTTTATTGTTCAGTTGTGAGTGGTCAGAATTATAATGCTTATAAATTGGCCAAAATTATCTCAAAAAAATTAGTTCCATAGAAATTGTTAATAATTTGAATGCTTTCTATTTTCCTTGGAAACTAATTTACAGCGGGAAAATTTAGGAAAAGCTTTAATCATTATAAATCATTTAGCTCAAAATTGTTTTTATATAATTCGAATATTGTAAACTGACTATGAAAATTAAAATGTCACTTTACATATGTTAAAATTTGTTATTAATTGTGGTTTAAAATCAGAATAAGATTTCAAAGAGAACAAATTGAAATTTGTAGAATAAATTTTTACAAATTTTCAATTAATAATTTAAATTATTAATTATTATAATCAAAATATTTATGTTTTTACATTCGTTATTACTCAGATTAAATCATTGTGAAAATTGCACCAAAATTTATTTTCATTTGACCTTCAAATACTTAAAAAGAAAAATGAAATTATACGAAATCTACGAAATGGAATTTAAAAGAATTATTTGGAAGAATAATTACTATTTGCTAAAATAGAAGATCCTTAATAAATGGAAAAATTATTTTCAATAATGGAATATTATTTATTTCATCGAATGGACAGGACATTCACTTTCAAAATCGTATTATTGTAATTGGAAAATATCAACGAACGAACTACCAAATTTTAGAGATTAAGCAAGCAATCGTTCAACAAAGTTCAGCTTTAGCATCTGCTCTTAAACTCGACGGTAGTGAAACAGGAAGAGACAGTAGATGCGAAGAGTAGAGTAAAATTTGTGTTTTTAAATATTTTGATATTGTTATAAAAGTATTATTATTTTTTTCTAATTAAGGGAATATATTTCATTTTTAAGATTTTATTTTTTTGTTTGTTTTTTTATAATACTCAGGGGTGCTATTTATTGGCACACGGGAATTGGCGAACCCGGGTTCCCGAGCCCTTATTTAATATTGGTCTTGCGACTCTCATTCACTAAGACGTTCCGTTCCTAGTAGCATTATTGGCTAACAAAGCTCCAGAGATAATGCCTAATTTCCACTCTAAATATACCGTATTCAGAGAATGAAGACTAGTTTCGTAACCAGGACTGAATCAACCGATATATAATAACTCGATCTTGAATTCGAGATATCATTCCAAAGGACCTGACATCAAATCACAATATGATGATGGACCGACCAGATCACTCTCAAGACACCACTTTGTTTCATCATTTTCACAATCAGCAGTGGATCAAAGGAAAATATACATCAATTATTGAGATCATTAAATAATATTGTTAAATCTAAATCAACTAAAGAGTATTTCTCGTTTAAATGAAAATTCGTTTTTGCTGCAAATCCATTGATATTTATTTGAATGTTAACGTTTTAAAATCGTAATGTTTTGTACTTTATTAATTAAAAATTAAAAATTTTTATTATTTGGAAGTTTTAAAAAAAAATTTATTCAATAAATTTAATATTTATTTTCTCTGAAAATATATAGGTTTCGGACGTAACGATTTTTACGAATTTTAGAACACAAGTAAAGTCTTTTTGATAACGGTTAAGTTAAAACAAAATTCGTTTTATTGTTCAGTTGTGAGTGGTCAGAATTATAATGCTTATAAATTGGCCAAAATTATCTCAAAAAAATTAGTTACATAGAAATTGTTAATAATTTGAATGCTTTTATGAAAAATATTTGAAGGCTTGTTTTTGTTTTAATCATCAGCTTTTATACATTAGAGTGTATCTAATTTTTATGTTTGAGTAAAGTCATTGAACCGTTCTTGTTAAATTTTTTCTGAAAGTAGATGTTATTTTGGATTAGGAAGTAATCTAATCTTCAAACTATATTTACTGGAAGATTTTTTAATAAGATAGGATCACGAAGGGGTAGGTCGGTATGACTATTGATACCGTAAAAATTGGATACCAATAATGTCAAATTACTGATGTTTCATTTTCAAGAGTCAATATTTTTCACATAAGTATCACAAATATTTTTCTATTTTCCTTGGAAACTAATTTACAGCGGGAAAATTTAGGAAAAGCTTTAATCATTATAAATCATTTAGCTCAAAATTGTTTTTATATAATTCGAATATTGTAAACTGACTATGAAAATTAAAATGTCACTTTACATATGTTAAAATTTGTTATTAATTGTGGTTTAAAATCAGAATAAGATTTCAAAGAGAACAAATTGAAATTTGTAGAATAAATTTTTACAAATTTTCAATTAATAATTTAAATTATTAATTATTATAATCAAAATATTTATGTTTTTACATTCGTTATTACTCAGATTAAATCATTGTGAAAATTGCACCAAAATTTATTTTCATTTGATCTTCAAATACTTAAAAAGAAAAATGAAATTATACGAAATCTACGAAATGGAATTTAAAAGAATTATTTGGAAGAATAATTACTATTTGCTAAAATAGAAGATCCTTAATAAATGGAAAAATTATTTTCAATAATGGAATATTATTTATTTCATCGAATGGACAGGACATTCACTTTCAAAATCGTATTATTGTAATTGGAAAATATCAACGAACGAACTACCAAATTTTAGAGATTAAGCAAGCAATCGTTCAACAAAGTTCAGCTTTAGCATCTGCTCTTAAACTCGACGGTAGTGAAACAGGAAGAGACAGTAGATGCGAAGAGTAGAGTAAAATTTGTGTTTTTAAATATTTTGATATTGTTATAAAAGTATTATTATTTTTTTCTAATTAAGGGAATATATTTCATTTTTAAGATTTTATTTTTTTGTTTGTTTTTTTATAATACTCAGGGGTGCTATTTATTGGCACACGGGAATTGGCGAACCCGGGTTCCCGAGCCCTTATTTAATATTGGTCTTGCGACTCTCATTCACTAAGACGTTCCGTTCCTAGTAGCATTATTGGCTAACAAAGCTCCAGAGATAATGCCTAATTTCCACTCTAAATATACCGTATTCAGAGAATGAAGACTAGTTTCGTAACCAGGACTGAATCAACCGATATATAATAACTCGATCTTGAATTCGAGATATCATTCCAAAGGACCTGACATCAAATCACAATATGATGATGGACCGACCAGATCACTCTCAAGACACCACTTTGTTTCATCATTTTCACAATCAGCAGTGGATCAAAGGAAAATATACATCAATTATTGAGATCATTAAATAATATTGTTAAATCTAAATCAACTAAAGAGTATTTCTCGTTTAAATGAAAATTCGTTTTTGCTGCAAATCCATTGATATTTATTTGAATGTTAACGTTTTAAAATCGTAATGTTTTGTACTTTATTAATTAAAAATTAAAAATTTTTATTATTTGGAAGTTTTAAAAAAAAATTTATTCAATAAATTTAATATTTATTTTCTCTGAAAATATATAGGTTTCGGACGTAACGATTTTTACGAATTTTAGAACACAAGTAAAGTCTTTTTGATAACGGTTAAGTTAAAACAAAATTCGTTTTATTGTTCAGTTGTGAGTGGTCAGAATTATAATGCTTATAAATTGGCCAAAATTATCTCAAAAAAATTAGTTACATAGAAATTGTTAATAATTTGAATGCTTTTATGAAAAATATTTGAAGGCTTGTTTTTGTTTTAATCATCAGCTTTTATACATTAGAGTGTATCTAATTTTTATGTTTGAGTAAAGTCATTGAACCGTTCTTGTTAAATTTTTTCTGAAAGTAGATGTTATTTTGGATTAGGAAGTAATCTAATCTTCAAACTATATTTACTGGAAGATTTTTTAATAAGATAGGATCACGAAGGGGTAGGTCGGTATGACTATTGATACCGTAAAAATTGGATACCAATAATGTCAAATTACTGATGTTTCATTTTCAAGAGTCAATATTTTTCACATAAGTATCACAAATATTTTTCTATTTTCCTTGGAAACTAATTTACAGCGGGAAAATTTAGGAAAAGCTTTAATCATTATAAATCATTTAGCTCAAAATTGTTTTTATATAATTCGAATATTGTAAACTGACTATGAAAATTAAAATGTCACTTTACATATGTTAAAATTTGTTATTAATTGTGGTTTAAAATCAGAATAAGATTTCAAAGAGAACAAATTGAAATTTGTAGAATAAATTTTTACAAATTTTCAATTAATAATTTAAATTATTAATTATTATAATCAAAATATTTATGTTTTTACATTCGTTATTACTCAGATTAAATCATTGTGAAAATTGCACCAAAATTTATTTTCATTTGACCTTCAAATACTTAAAAAGAAAAATGAAATTATACGAAATCTACGAAATGGAATTTAAAAGAATTATTTGGAAGAATAATTACTATTTGCTAAAATAGAAGATCCTTAATAAATGGAAAAATTATTTTCAATAATGGAATATTATTTATTTCATCGAATGGACAGGACATTCACTTTCAAAATCGTATTATTGTAATTGGAAAATATCAACGAACGAACTACCAAATTTTAGAGATTAAGCAAGCAATCGTTCAACAAAGTTCAGCTTTAGCATCTGCTCTTAAACTCGACGGTAGTGAAACAGGAAGAGACAGTAGGTGCGAAGAGTAGAGTAAAATTTGTGTTTTTAAATATTTTGATATTGTTATAAAAGTATTATTATTTTTTTCTAATTTAGGGAATATATTTCATTTTTAAGATTTTATTTTTTTGTTTGTTTTTTTATAATACTCAGGGGATTTATTGGCACACGGGAATTGGCGAACCCGGGTTCCCGAGCCCTTATTTAATATTGGTCTTGCGACTCTCATTCACTAAGACGTTCCGTTCCTAGTAGCATTATTGGCTAACAAAGCTCCAGAGATAATGCCTAATTTCCACTCTAAATATACCGTATTCAGAGAATGAAGACTAGTTTCGTAACCAGGACTGAATCAACCGATATATAATAACTCGATCTTGAATTCGAGATATCATTCCAAAGGACCTGACATCAAATCACAATATGATGATGGACCGACCAGATCACTCTCAAGACACCACTTTGTTTCATCATTTTCACAATCAGCAGTGGATCAAAGGAAAATATACATCAATTATTGAGATCATTAAATAATATTGTTAAATCTAAATCAACTAAAGAGTATTTCTCGTTTAAATGAAAATTCGTTTTTGCTGCAAATCCATTGATATTTATTTGAATGTTAACGTTTTAAAATCGTAATGTTTTGTACTTTATTAATTAAAAATTAAAAATTTTTATTATTTGGAAGTTTTAAAAAAAAATTTATTCAATAAATTTAATATTTATTTTCTCTGAAAATATATAGGTTTCGGACGTAACGATTTTTAAGAATTTTAGAACACAAGTAAAGTCTTTTTGATAACGGTTAAGTTAAAACAAAATTCGTTTTATTGTTCAGTTGTGAGTGGTCCGAATTATAATGCTTAATTGGCCAATAATCATTATAAATCATTTAGCTCAAAATTGTTTTTATATAATTCGAATATTGTAAACTGACTATGAAAATTAAAATGTCACTTTACATATGTTAAAATTTGTTATTAATTGTGGTTTAAAATCAGAATAAGATTTCAAAGAGAACAAATTGAAATTTGTAGAATAAATTTTTACAAATTTTCAATTAATAATTTAAATTATTAATTATTATAATCAAAATATTTATGTTTTTACATTCGTTATTACTCAGATTAAATCATTGTGAAAATTGCACCAAAATTTATTTTCATTTGACCTTCAAATACTTAAAAAGAAAAATGAAATTATACGATATCTACGAAATGGAATTTAAAAGAATTATTTGGAAGAATAATTACTATTTGCTAAAATAGAAGGTCCTTAATAAATGGAAAAATTATTTTCAATAATGGAATATTATTTATTTCATCGAATGGACAGGACATTCACTTTCAAAATCGTATTATTGTAATTGGAAAATATCAACGAACGAACTACCAAATTTTAGAGATTAAGCAATCGAATACAAAGTTGAGCTTTGGCATCTGCGTCTAAACTCGACGGTAGTGAAACACGATGAGTCAGTAATCATCCTCGTGCAAGATGCTGATAAATGATTCAGCTTTTTGTTTTACAAAGCTATGCTTATTTTTCGGCAAGGAATTGTATGAAGAGCATGAGAGAAGAAAATCCTTGGATTCTACCGTCGTATCATTTTAGATTAATATGCACATATATGTGCCATAGTATTATGACTGCTGTTCGATCAAGGTCTTTTAAGTCTAAATTCCTATTAGGCTTCGCAGAAGAAGATCAAGAAGAATAAGATGAACAAAAACAAGAAGTATATGAAGGTTATGAATCAGATGACTATATTGCTAATATCGATTATTATGCAAGTTTTCAATAAATAAGAATCACAACAGACATGTGGAATATGCCTACTGGGGAAACCACGTTAAAAAAAACGCGCTAGGTACACTACCTCATTGGTGGCGTGGAAATGTGTGCATAAAAAAATATTGGGACATTTTTTATAGACAATTTTATGATCTGCATTTTTTGTTCAAAGTAATTATGTAATAAATTACAGTTTTGATAAAACTCGCAAAAATCATCATTATGATAGTTATTCTTTGAAAATATATAGGTTTTGAACGTAATGATATTTACAAATTTTCGAACACAAGTAACATTTTTTTGATAACGGTTTTAAGTTATACACAAAATTCGTTTTATTTTTCAGTTGTGAGTAGTCATTATAATGCTTATAAATTGGCCAAAAGTTTCTCAAAAAATAAAATTCCATGGGGAAATTACGGAAAATCTTTAACCAGTATGAATCATATTTAGCTCAAAATTATTTTTATATAATTCGAATATTGTAAATTGACAACGAAAATTAAATTGTCACTTTACATATATTAAAATTATTTATTTATTGTGGTCTTAAATACGATTATGATTTTGAAAAGAAAAACTTGAAATTTGTAGAATAAATTTAAATCAAAATTTTAATTATTAATTATTAGATTCAAAATTATTATGGTTTTTTAAAGTATGGTTTGTTATTACTCGGATTATTATCATTGTGAATATAGCAATAAAATTTATTTTCGTTTCAACTTTAAAATTTTCAAGGAAAATGATATTACCCAAATTCTATAAAATAGAATTAAAAGGAATATGATTTGCTTCATCGAATGGGTTGACATCGAAAAATGTATTAATATAATTGGTAATTAAAATTTTGACTCGTCGAATAGGTTTTTGGTCACATCGTATATTTTTTGTCTCATTTTGCTATTTTTTTTTAAAGCGTAAAATCTGAAAATAAATTTTAATTTGAACATTTATTTGAGATTTAATGACATTAGTTATTGTTAACGAATGCATGATATATTAGTTTTGCACTTATAAAATGAGTTCAAATACATTTTACTCAACAAAAATCTGTTAATTTGCCTATAGGATGAATCTTGCTACAAAGTAAATATTAGGTGTGGAAAATTTGGGCAATATTATAATTATATTTTCTGAATCTATAAAAGATCAGTTACCAGTAAATATAATCTAAATTTTAAAAATAATTATTAATTCTATCAAATTATGTCCAGTTTTTATTGTTTAATTGAGTTTGTCAGAGTAAAGTTTACTACCTTCAAGATTGGTAGATAGGTAGATACATACATAGATAGGAAGATTGGTAGATATCGTACATAGATCATTAAACAATATTGATCCAAAAAAAAAAATTTTTAATTTTCTAGATCAACTTGTGTTGGATTTAACTATACAAAGCACAAAATTTATTGCACCATTTTGAGAGTTTGAATGAATTTGAGATAATGTATTAATTGCGCACTTACAACAAACCATTGTGAAGCACGACACCAAATTAAAAACAATTCCTTTGTTGTCAAAATAGTTATACAAAACAAATTAATCCAGGAATTTGGGACAAAATTTATAAATTATATTTGAAAATCCTACAGTTCTCTCATAATTGAGAACCCACATTAGCACAGTTGTTTATTTCGTTCTAATCCAATCACCGACCGTCTTACCAATTAACCACCCCATAAATTATTGACTAACTGCGACTGCCGGGATTCGAACCCATAACGTATCAGTTAAAAACCCAACGTCTAGTAATGATTAATGTCTAGACCAATAAGTCACCAAAAATTAATAGTATTGTTTAATAATTCTTCCCATAGCAGATTTAACTGCATACTCTAGACGGTTAATGCCGCCAAAAGTTTTTTTCTGTAATAAGAAAGTCAATCATTTTAATTAATTAAATTGTATATAATTCGTTAAATTTAACCTTTCATAAAATTCTTTTAAAAAAAATAACAGAAAGATGAGCTTAAGTAAATCTATATGAGCTTTAATAAGGTTCAGAGATAAAGGCTTCGGTCTTTTTTGTGAACCTTTAAATTTTTTCCAAATAATTTTGACAATACCTTTTCAAATCATTATTTTGCATCTTTACAAATAATTATTTTTCTACTGCTTGTTTTTTAAGATCAATATAATGAAAACCAATCAATTATATTCAGTGACTTTAATGCCCCGTTGATATATATATGATATTCCACAAAAGCAACTTAATGATTTTTATTCTCATTCAATAAAATTAACAATCAACATTTTACTCGAATTAATTGAATTAAAAATAAACAACAACACAAAAAAATACCAATAATTTTATTATTGATCAACTTTATAATTTTAAAATATCATAAAATAAATGTACCACATCAAATCCGTAATTGGTATGTTTTGCCATTTAGTTAACTATATAATCGAAATCACATAGTGTAATATAAGATCTGATTTTTTGATTAGGCGCATACCTACCTTACATAATAAATATTCTATATAGAATCAAAAGTACAATGATGTTTGTTTATCACATCTCACTGATTTAAAGGGTCAAACAAAATCTTTTTTTTTTTTTTTATTAATTTTATTACTTAAGTATATTTTTTGTTACGTGTTAGAAGTATGGACATGGGATAGCCGGCTTAGCTTCTGAAGTCGGTGACTATTCGGTAAAGAACAGCATCTGTCTATTTGGCTTTGTATGAATTTCTTCCTAAAATTTAGGAGATATTGAATTAAATTAACAAACTTTAATTTTTAATTAATATTTGATTATTTTTATTTTCGAATAGGTAATATTGAATTAAATTTGTATCTATATGTGAAATATAGAAACTTTCCTATGATTTAAATTAAATAATTTACCTTACAAGATCAAAAACGTGTTAATTTTTATAGTAGTTCCTAAGAAATCAAATAAAAATTCCAATAGTTATAAATAAATTAAGAAAAATCAAAATCGAATTTAGTTTTTCATGAATAAAAATGAACGATATTGAAAAAAAGCAAGCACGTTTTTTAACTTGTCAAGTAGAACAGTAAAAGACAAGAAATCGTATTCTTTAAAATTTTTTTTTATAAATCTAATGAAAATACAAATTCATTGAAATTTGTTAATAAATTTTGCGTAGCTACCAATAACGGAATAAAAATTTATGGGCGCTTCAAATTCTGGATAGAAATGTTAGATTATTATTTGGTATTATTGTATAATTTTGGCTATATTATTTTGTGAAACTATCTATTATCTATCTGATAGCTATATATATAATACCTAAGTTTTTGAACAATATTGTATTCTGTTTTTTTTTTTTTTTTTATTATAAGCCATCTATATTATTATTATTTTTTTCATATATAATTTTTTATTAAATAAATAAATAAACATATAGGTAGGTAAGTAAATACTACACATAATATTCAATACATAATGTCATGTCCCGTCCGTAAACAGAGACAATCACCTTATAACCACCTTTAACTAATAAATTGTAATATAAGTTATTAATAAATATGACATGTTTACAACAATTACTTTTAACATTAAAATTGTTTTGGAATTTTAATATTATTTCAAGTATGTATCGACAAATGTAAAAATCGTAACGCAGGAACTGCGAAGGTGTAGCACAACCAAAATCTTCGGCATGAGTCAATAATACTTTATTGTATTGCATTCATAAGCGTTACATCTCCACAAAATGATTCAAGAATATTTCCACTACATATTATTAATCTCAGATAATTGTTTTTATTTGACGTTTATTAATTAAGGGGAACAACAAGTTTAAATCCCCACGGTCGAACCGATTATTCTGTCCTAGCTCAATCGATGTGAGCTCAAGAATTTTAATTGAGAATTAAAATGCAACAAGGTATAATGTCATTTGTCATCTCGAAAACGAAATCGGTATTTTTGTAAGTCAATGTCCATTAAAATACATTTGAGAAGAACGGGGTAACGGCGATGACTTAACTAAATATGTGAATAAAGTGAAAGTTTAATCAATATATTTATTGAAATCAATTTAACACATTCTCTAAATTTTATAATTATAAATGAGAACTCTTGGATCTTTCGAATAAATTTCGATTTTTTCTCCAATTTCCTAGATCAAATTATTTTGTATTTTATAAAAACGTATTTCCACTACAAAGTAGTCATCATCAGTATGAATTAGCTAGTTGTAATGATTCTCTGAGGAGATGTTACTCGTTTCTAATTTTGTGACGCTTTGTACGTTCAATATCAATGGTTTTGAAACCTTACATCTGGATAGTTTTGATGTTTTTTGATAAAACAAGAGTAATTAAGTTACTCCGAATAATAAAGTTAGCGATTTCATTCAGCTCAATTGACACCATGTGGACTTAAATTTATTCAACATGAAAAAACCGACGAAAAGTTCAAAATTTTTTGTTCGCTGTTTATGGGGTTTCTTGTATAATTGAGGTCTAAAAAATTCAAAAATAATATTTATTTTACGATTGGTCGACTAATTTTTGAGATATTGCATGAAATACAACCGATGAATCGGCCTCTGGATCGGATTTTTAGCAATATCTCAGAAATTATTCGTCCAATCGTTAAATAGATATTATTTTTGAAATCTGCGGGTTGAAATTACCCTAGAATATGTATTTCATCCAAATCGGGGGCAAAAAATTTACCCCAATTTTTTCGATTTTTTCAAAGGGGTACCCCTTAAAAAAATTGCGAAAATTTGGGAAAATTTTTTTTATCCAATTTTGAGAAAAACCATGTTTTTCAGTAAGTTTTGTCCTATAGATTTCAAAAATAATATCTATTTAACGATCGGATGCTTAGTTTTTGAGATATCTGGATAAATCTGATCTAAAGGTCGATATAGCGGATGTATTTAATATAATATCTCCAAAACTAGTCGACCGATCGTAAAATAAATGCTATTTTTGAATTTTGCAGATCGTAATTATCCTAGAAAATCCATAAATAGCACAACTATAAATAGCAAAAAATGCTTATTTGCACAACCGTCACCAAATTAGCAACGAGTTACATCGCCTCAGAGAATCATTACAACTAGCTAATTCATACTGATGATGACTACTTTGTAGTCGAAATACGTATTTATAAAATACAAAATAATTTTACCCCACTTTTGTTTATTTAAAATCGTATTTCAAATGTTAATTTGTGTAATAAAAACGCTGTGCTTTTCCATTACTACTAGATATGTAAAATCGATTAGCTTATTACCTTATGTAAAATGTAAAACCTTATGTAAAATGTTCACCAAATACTAGGACTCAATGAATATTAAGGCACATATAAATATGACAGTCTCAGATAAAACCAGAAGAGACTTTCATTTTGGATATTGAAGAAATCTCAACACATCGAAGCAAATTTAAGCTCAGGATTCAAAGAATGGCTCCTAAGTAGTAATAAGAAATACTTTGATAGGCTTAGCACATGCAGCTCCAAATTCCATCATCAATACCGCTGCAGTATCTTTATTTTCGCTCAGAAAATTCTCTAAAACATTTAATGACAAGTTCAAATTAAAACAAATAGTCCATTTATATTTTATTATTTTTGTGATGATACGTTTAATATTCCATTCATATTACTTTGCAGCCTGTGGTAGAGTTCTTTTATTACCCATGTTGTGTTTGTTGTAGAAGACCTATTTAGTTTGAATTTGTTGTATAACATTTTATGTATGGTGATTCTACACCATGAATTATTGGAAATGTCAATCAAAAAACCCACGTATACATCGAAAAAAATTGACTTTGAGTTTTTATGTGTATAAATATTATTATTGTATGTTGAGTAAAAATTTGTTGCAGAAAAAAAAACATTCAGTATTTTATCATTATATAAAATGTCCTAAAGATATTATCTTTAAAAAAAAACCAATTTTTGTTGTTGATTATACCGCATTCTGTTTGAATACATAAAAACGTTTGCTTTGACATCGACGCACAGTCAAAGTTACTTAGCCTATAAAACTGAAATATTAAATATATTGGTTTTTTAATCCTGCGGGAAGTTATCGTATTGGGACCGATTTCGTGTAACACAAATTTTGATCTATTTTTACCATTTAAAGCCACTATAACTCAAATCCGATTGTATGTACGTATCTCGAAAACAAATAATGATATTGACTTAGAATAATTCTCATTCGACGTTTACTTAAAACTGAATGACTCAATCAATGCAACCGTTTTTTGCGTAAACACACATTTTTGCAATAGTAAACCAATTTTTGATCTTCTCATTGGCCAGCTAGTCGTGTGGAATAAGCATGTCGCGCCTAGACAACTAATTTTGTAATGTATTTTATAGTAACAACCGCTGAGATATGGAAAATTTCAACTTTTAAACATGAAAGTCTATTTTCTTTGAAGTTAGAAATAAAATTTTGAATTACGGCTCCTTGTCTTACATTTTTATCAGGTGAATATTTTAGTAAATATTTTTATAAGGTGAATCTTGCGTACCTTAAGCGTGAACTGCACACTATCATCTAAAAATGCAAATTTTATTCCCTAATTACATCACATTTTCAAACGGAACTAATTTGTTTCATAATTTTATGTATTTACAATTTATTTGATAATATAATTTATACATTATACATATGATATGTACATTTCTTTTAATAAATGATTTTTATGTTCTCTAGAATATCCTGTCATAATATATTTGTGTCTTATTATTCGTATTATCTTTTTCACAAAAACACAAAACGTGTTTATGTTATATTTATAAAGTGCATACGGACATCTGTTTTCAATGAAATAAATTATTTTAAATTATATTTCATACAATGTGTTGTATTAAAATTATTAGTATATGTTAAATCTAAAAATTGTTTAATAACATCTAGAATTTTTTTATAATGAAATGAGCGTGATTAAACAAAATAAAAAATTAAAATTCATCAGATCCAACAAGTTCGAAAAATCGAGATTAAAAAAACGTTCTTGTATCATAATATATTATTTTCACTTATATCAATTTTCCTTTCACTTGTGACCTGAAATTTGTATAAAACGTTGAAAAATGTTTTTGGAAATTGAATATAAAAAATTTAATTATTAAATTTATTTTCGAGATTTCTATGATTCTAAATATTAAAAAGTAGATAATTAGCTTGGTGTTTAATCCAGTAAATCCAGTAAACGCCAAAATTTATTTTATGTAGGAAAAAATACAAATAAAATTTTTGGGTCCAGTAATTGAATCTGTTGCAAGAGCTCTTCTGACACCATGAGTATTTTTCTTATATCTTTTATACTACTAAAAAAGAAGAATCTAAACTAAAAACAAGAATCAAGTGGTCATCTATCTATATATAACTAGATTCACAGTGAAGTCAAGTGAAGTAAGTATACATACATAATATTTAAATAGTTAAAAATAGATAAATATTGTATGATAATCATTTAATAAAATTGCACTTGACAAATAAATATTTACAAAAAAAAAAAAGAAAAAAAACAACTTATATGTGCAAAACAACTAAATCCACATTCTAAATCTCAATTAAATCGTCCCAACACAGCTAACATATTGCACAAACATTAACGAATACACAGTTGATAAAAAAAAATTGAGCTAATTGAATTTTCGAAAATTTGTACTAATTTTTAATATTTTAAGACATTTAGCCGTCGACGATTAATTAGAAAAGGATTCTTCATAACATTCACTTTTGTTTACACAAAAGCCAATTACTAGCTTTTAAAATTTATACTAAATTAGTAGTACTTCCACAGACTGACGTAAGCGTAAAATCAAGTAAATAAATCGGAACACTTGGTAGGTCAATTTTAACGAAATGCAAATTTTTTCATCCATTGATTACAATGCAAAGCTTAAACATTTAATTCGGTAATTGCTGTTCTTTTGGTTCGGAGGATACGTGACCATAGACAGACAAACAGATTAATATTCCAAAAAAATTATTTTTTGGTCACAGGGGCCACAGAAAGTTGGAACAAAATTGACCATAATCTATTTCGGAGATATTCATTTTTTCACATGTAAGAGTGTACAATCTATATATTATATTTATATGACTGAGTAATATAGAAATATAAGCTCGAAAGGAATGCTTTGCTGGAGACATCAACGCTATTAACGAAACATGAGAACGTGTAACAGAGTTCTGGATAAAATTCACATACAAGAGGATGTAAATAATTGCAATTTTTTAAAAATATTTTTAAATAATTCGTTTTGGGGGTAAACTGAGTTGTCAAAAAAAAAAACTTGGTATCAGTTTTCTATCCCGTTCAAAAGTTATAGGGGTATTAGCTTTAAAAAAATTGCCAAATTACTTACCAATAACTGTTCTAACTTTTATAAATGCTCCAAAACTCTATATCAAATTTTTTGAGCAACCCGGGTGAATATTATTTGAAATTTTCTATGTAATTTTCAAAACACCTACCTGACTGATCTTTCAAATGAAAAAATATACGATTTTTATGGTGTATTTTATAATTTTTTGAATCTAAAGTGAATGTTTCACTTTGATTATCAAAATTATATTCGATAAAGACTTTGAAACGTCATGAAAAATGTTAAATTTCATACTTTTAAGATTGCTGTAGAAACATGGTACACGTTTTAATTTTATAGATAATAAATAGATAATCTTTACATTAAATTGTTTTGTTTATTTATATCAAAATCTTTTGGACAAAAAGTAAATCAAAAATTTAAAACTTACAAAATATTTTTGCTATTTAAAGCAATCAACGATAAAGTGATACCGTCGACGTTAGTGATTAAAATACTTGCGACTGACACACGTTGTATCACTACTAAATAAATAATACAAACAATGTTTGAATCGTTTATAAATATAATCATATTAATTTATATTTAAATTATAAATTTATTTATTTGTATATATATCTATCTATATATATATATATATATAGATGATATTTCTAGTTTTATTTTATAGATAAATATATATTTGTACTGTTTATTTGTTTAACATTATTTAATAATTATTAAATATTTAAGCGGATATATATTATATGGATAATATATTATGTGGTATAATTTTTTAATGAACTTCATTTTTTTTTTATCTATGTGAACAAACTAACTTTTCTTCACTACAGAGAATGTTAAAACACTTTATTATTTTTAGGGCTCATTGAATTGACTCCTTAAATGATTTAGATTTTGGTAAACTTTCTTTTTAATGATTGGAGCTGTATGTTGACATTCTGTAAGAAGGTGATATAATGTGATTTCCTTAGAACAAACGGGATTTGTGAGTCAATTCAGTGAGTCTCAATAGAACAACCTGTTCACTTCTGGTAAAAGTTTTGTTATCAAATTATGTTCTTACAGTTGGTTTTATTTGTTTTTAGGTGTTCATAGATCACCTTTAGTTGGAATGATTCTCTGAGAAGATGTTACTCGTTGCTAATTTGGTGACGTCATTACGTTCTGCAAAATTCAAAAATAGCATTTATTTTATAATCGGTCGACTAGTTTTTGAGATATAATATTAAATACATCCGCTAAATCGATATTTAGATCAGATTTATGCAGATATCTTAAAAACTAAGCATCCGATCGTTAAATAGATGTTATTTTTGAATTCTACGGGTCAAAATATACCTTTAAACATGGTTTTTCTCAAAATTGGTTTTAAAAATTTTTTTAAATTTTTTTAAGGGGTAAAAAAAAACCCTTTAAAAAAATCGAAAAAATTGGGGACAATTTTTTGCCCCCGATTTGGATGAAATACATATTCTAGGGTAATTTCAACCCGCATTTTTCAAAAATAATATCTATTTAACGATTGGACTAATAATTTCTGAGATATTGCTAAAAATCCGATCCAGAGGCCGATTTATCGGTTGTATTTCATAATTTAGTCTATATATTTAGGCAATATCTCAAAATTTAGTCGACCAATCGTAAAATAAATATTATTTTTGAATTTTTTAGACCTCAATTATACAAGAAACCCCAAAAACAGCGAACAAAAAATTTTGAACTTTTCATCGCTTTTTTCAGTTTGAATAAACAAACTTAAGTTAACAAGGTGTATATTTGAGGCTGAATGAAATCGCTAACTTTATTATTCGGAGTAACTTAATTACTCTTGTTTTTTCAAAATACATCAAAACTATTGAGATGTAAGGTTTCGAAACCATTGATATTGAATGTGGAAACCGTCACCAAATTAGCAACGAGTAACATCTCCTCAGAGAATCATTACAACTAGTCGAAATAGGAAATTGTGGAAAAAATCGAAATTTAACCAAATATAGATTAATCAACTAATCCATTAAAATCTACAAGAAATATTTCTAAAAAATAGAATAAAATAAAATTACAGTGTCTTCTAAAAGAGATAACTTATTTATAATATAAAAATATAAAATTTAGGTAACATATTTTCTAATATATATGATTTTTAACATTGACCTAAAATAATGGATATACGTACTTTTAATTACAATAATAATTTAAATAATATGTCGCACGCAACAGTAACAACTTGAAAATTTTTTTTTTTTACAAATTTTATTTAAAAATTATACAACAATTCTTAATATATATAAAATATAATATAATTATTATTTACATTACATAATTTTATATTGTTACAAAATTTATTTAAAACAATTAACGCATTGTGTTTTATGTTCACTTTGATTGTTTTATTAAAAAAAAAAAAAATAATAATAATAATAATATTCCTAAATGTCTTAAAATTAAAATGAGTATAAAAAAAAGACATTGCTTGGGAAAAAAATTTATTTATATTAAAAAAAAAAAAATTTAATAATAATAATAATATAATGTAACTTGAACATGTTAAAATTTATTATATTTAAATGACAACAAGATTATTTAAATAAAATTATTATAAACAATTAAAACGTTTCATTTATTTACCTCTATATATTGAATACACCAATATGTTTTTTTCAATTTGTAACCATTAAAACAAATGCGATATTCTACCAATATTTATTTGATTTGTATTCAATTCAATATGATATCAATACAATAAATGTGACATTTTTCGTCCGTTTCGATTATTATCAACAAAATTGGTGGAATATCGCAAAGGATTGTTTTAATTTTTACCAAATTCAAAAATATTCCACAAAGTAACGCTCCAATCCATAAATATGCTTTTACGTATTTACCTAATAAACTGACTGGATATGTCAAGGCACAATCTAAAGTAATGGGTTTAGAGAATTGAATTTTTATGATGCAGGTGATTTTGAAATACATCTCCTTCAGGCGTTTTTCAGGATTTTGAAACATAACATAAGCCAGTCCCGTAAGAAATAATTTTTAAATATTAAATACTTAAATGAGTGAAAAGTATTGAAATAGAAGGTATAAAATGGTAGAATGGGCGTTGAAATAATAATGTCTAGCGTGAATGTGAAGTATAGAATTCGAACGCAAGAAAGAAGTGTGAGGTTCAATGTCGTCATTATCTGTTGTAGATATGCTAAAAAACTTTTTCACCATCCCCCACTATTACAATAATTAAAAAATTTGTTTCTTTATTTCTTAGCCCATGGTTCATTTAATTCGAAGAATTCTATTCATTTCCATTCTTATTAATTGTTTTCCAAGATCCTCCCCATAATGTATGAATATGTATTTATTTCAAATTACTAACATAATGTGTGTATAGAGGTCGAGTGATTCCATCATTTTCTATTTTGGGTGTTGTGTGTAGTATATGAGTGATTCCATGTAGTACTTTTATTAATTTTAAAAATTATTAAAGTGGAAGATATTACAGTTTTGATAATGAAAACCATAAAATAAGATTAAAATATTTCATTTTGGTTGTTTTAAAAAGAATTTTTATTTTTAATTTCTATTTTTATTAAAAAAAATAAAAAGTGATCTTGTAAATTAGAGTATCGGTACTAAGAAAAATGATCCTTTTGAAACAAACCAAAAATGTTAACTGTCATACAAAGTATTGGCGTTAGTAGTATATTTATAGTTTTATACTCGAAATAGATATTTTAGAATATAATAAATTTATAAGACTAAAGTTTGTAACGCTACCTAACATTGACCGCACAAACAAAATTTTGGTATAGATGTTCATGGAAATACCTAATTATTCCATTTCCGATTGTCCGTCCGCTCGGCATCATGATAACTCAAAAACCAATTGAGATGGCGGGGAGAAATTTTAGTGACGTATTCTAAAAATCAAAAGTGAGTTTAAGTTCTTGAATGAGCAACATCGGTTCATAGGGTCCAATGGATTCTTGAACTGTTATCCCAACTGTTAAACGACAAAAGATAAAAGAAAAATTCAAATACAAAAATTGAATATTTTTTTGAAACAAATAATTGATTGAAACATTTTTTAGAAAAATATTTCAGTTCTCCACAATTCTAGCTCAAATTTGGCTGATAAACACATGTAGATAATAACAATACATAGTATTATACAAGAATATATAACTATATAGACTGGATATTTATAGAATTTTATGAATACTAATTAAAAATAGTCTAAACAATGAAATTCAATCATACGTCGGGTATCCAAACAATTAACTCTGTTAGTTATTACCTTCACTTGTTAAAAGTTACAAGTAAATTTAAGTTTCCAATTTTGCAAATTCAAAATAATTTATCGTCCTTAATTATTTAAAGCCCAGAATTGAAAGTCTAATTTATATTATGTATTATGCAATCTTCAGCTATTTTTACCTGGATAACACCATGTGAACCATTAGGTCAAATTTCTACTGTCAAAATTGTAATGGCAATAATGTTACAATCGTCATCCACGAAAATAAGGAACACTTATTTTGTTTCCGAGAGTGGTATTATGTACGATTTATTAATTTAAAGAAATACCATCCCATAGACCATTTTTAAATTAGTTAAAATGAAGTATTTTTTTGAATCTGTTTTAATTATTTCTGAGATGCTGTGTGTCACTAAATTTCTAAATAAAATAAAAATATCATCTTGATAACGACATGAATGACCTTCATTCATTTTGAGACAATCATTAAAAACAGAAAAAAAATATATTAATTATTTTTTATTATTTAATTATTTTATTTCATTTCATAACTATTCTGAATTACTACCAAAACATTTTATATAATATTTTTGGCCTTTGATTTAAGATAATAATCGATAAATATCCTTAAATGTGGGAAATTATTTATAAATAATGTTACAATACTTTTTTGGATAATGAAGAAGCATTTTTCATTTACTTTTGCAAAATTTTTTGGATAAATTTAGCAAGATTCAATGTATATATTCTAAGAATCTAACTTGGTATCTATTCGGGAAGTAGAAATTTTGTTAAATTGATCCCCCACACATCAAAACAATAAAAAATCAAAACAAGATAATAAATAATAAAACAAATTACAATTAAATATAATATTTAAAAAAAATTGAAAAAATTTATATATTAAATACAGTTATTAATTATAATTTCAAATATTATTCATCAGTGTTTCAATAATTTATAGTTCTAATTGTTAAATATTCTATATTAAGATGAACGCGGGTGGTTAAATATTAATTTTTATATATTAAATGATTAGTCAGTCGACTAGCTTACAATAACTTACCATTCATTATACAAGTTTTATAAAAACAAAGATAGTTAAATTATATTTTGATATTATCTACTTTTCATTGTTTATTTTCTATGTGCTATCTTCTGATCAATGACAGAGAATATTTTTATCAATGGCAATAATGGCCATAACACGTTATTTAATTCAAACATAAAAATTTTTGGTCTTTAAAATTTATCACATTTATTAAAGATATAAACTAAATGGAGACTTTATTTTTCACTATCATCGCATAGCTGCAGAAATATTATCGCGAAATTCGACCACAAATGTTTACATATTTAGTGGAAAGCGTGTTAATGTTGCTCCTAAAAAAATAGAGATTAAAATGATTAAAAAACACTATTGCAGAGAATTCAATGAGAAAGTAAATCTTCTGTGAAACAGATATAAAAATGAGTTTTTCTTAAAACTTGTAATAATAGAGACTGTTCATTAATTGCATCCTGCTGCTTTTTATCATTTTAACGGCTTCAAAGCTCTTTTCATCACTATTTGCAACTACCATGAATATTAAATTACGAAAACAAGACCCCCTTCCCCAAAAATAAATAGTTCATTTCGATTAATAATACACTAAATATTGGTATTTTAAATTTTATTATTTTAATAGAAAAACTTCAATAAATTGATGAAAAAAATAAAGAACCAAATTTAAAAAATTTAAAACGAATTTTTTAGTGAATTGCGTACGCACGATTTCAAGCGATACCCCTCTCCCTTTGTATGCGAACGAATTATATGAACGGCACCAAAGCAAGAGCAAAAATATGCATAGTAAACTTGTAGTTTGAAAGTGAGGTTATTAAATTTTACCTGCTAGCTTACAAACTTATTCAAATTTTCTAAATATTTCTCGTGCTTTTAAAAGTTTCTCACAAAATTATGTAATTTCTCTGAAAATATTGTAGATTATTGTCAAAATGTCAGTAAAAACTTTCAGATTTATTCAGCTCATCAAAAAATCTATTTTGAGACTTCTGAAACGATGGATATGCATGTAAAAATTATGTATTTTCCAATTTAATTAATGGGAAAACGCTAAAATCTTGGCCATATGTGCGTTGCGAAGCAATTTTCGACTCATATAAATTTATTGATACTATATTATGCACAATAACAATTTCCGGCGAAATGTTGTTTCCGCCAAAATGTTGAAATTCGTTTCAAATATTAAACTCTACTACGGGTTATTATCATTGTTCGTTGCGTGTTTTCGGTCGTTTTCAATAATTATATATAATATCTGATATTAATAATTCATTTTGGTTGTTTAAAACAAATGAAGTGTTTATAATAAATTTAGATCAAAGCCCACATCTTGTGATGTTTGTGATATATAGTGTGAGAAACTTAACACAATAAAACACTAATAAACTTAAATTGGGCTACATAACTTTACCTGTGTGTATATATGTTTATGTTATATTATTGTGCGTCAAGATAGTTCTATGGAGTTTGATGATATATACAGGCTCTTATAGTTTAGAAAAAAAAAATAAAATAATTAACTTTCAGATATGTGTGTTTAACGATTTTATTTATGTATGTAAGATGTAGTTGTACAGTGAAAACTGTCTTAAAGTGCATTTGAATTATGCCAATTGATTTAATGATTGACATTTTTTTAATAATAAATTTTTTTAGGGCAGAGAGCTTTTTATTATATAGCTTTTCTCACAATTTTATTTCAATCAATAGCTGAACCCTTTCACTGGTATAGAATGGACCAATATTTTTCAGTGTTTTATTGAAAAAATTTAATTGTGGTTTTTGTGAAATAATAATGGCTAGGTGAAATTTGTATTTGAAAATACTACCGAACGAAAATAGATTAAAATCAAATAAAAATTTCTCGAAAAAAATAGAAGCAAATTAAAAAATAAATTGACTAAAAATTAAATCAAAACTGATTCGTGGTCGCCAAATTTGGAAGGTATTTCAAATATCTTAAAGTCTAGTATCTTTTTCGAAACATTTTCATTTTTTAACTGTGTGTTCAACCAAGAAAAATTTGCCTTTATGGTGGCATATAATCACTATAATTTGTTTTAAACTCCTCCGACATTCAAAAGCATACTTTTTCTTAAAACTTAAATGTAGCCATTTCTAGAGTAGCTTACCATTTAGAAATAGAAAAATAAGACTGTTCTGTTTAATGTCTTGAGCGATTATCTATAGAACATTATTTTTCACTCATATTGATAAAAATTAACCACAAAAAATTTGTTCTTAAAGTACAAACACATAATATTTACCCAATTCCTCTGTCCTTAGAACTGACTTTTTTCTTCAAGTTTTTATTGAACCACGGCTATAAACGCATGTTTTATGTAACAATTTTCTTACCAATAATATTGAAGCAATCGAAATCGGACCATTATTTTAAATGTTATGCGTAAACGTAGATTAAAAAAAACAGAATCTATTGCCGAACTGCTTGTCTGAATTCGGTTAAAAATTTGATTACAATAAGACTGAGTAAATAAATTAGCAAAATCATACATTTATGAGATAGTTTGGAGAAATTTTTGGTGAAATATTAAGAATATGCAATTTTCTTGCTCATCAACTTGCTATTTTGTAATTTGGTGTAATGAAGAAGAATTGAATTTTATAATATTTCTTATCTCTTTCATATAATCAGCGACGATTGATTATCCTAGATAGATAGCAAGTCGAAACATTGAACAAAATTTCTTATTTGGCTACTACTATTATTATTTTTTATTTCTTTCGATGATAATCTGAAGCATTTAATTTCCTGATATACTTTAGTAATTAATTAAGCATATTCACGTATAATGTAGTTGAATAATTAACTTTAATAAGATTTGACTGTAATTTAATAAAATTAATAAGACACCCTATTGTGTATGTATGCATATATATGAATACATTTTATTGAATTTAATTTATATAAAATATAAAGTAACTTAAATATAATCGTAAAGTTTTTAACTAGTTAAAATAATGAACGGTATATATATATATATAATCGTTATTTTTACTATAAGATATAGAAGTTAAGCTTGTTTTTAGCACAACATCAGGCTAACAAACAACAAACATACTACAGTCATCGTATACTTACTTAAAAATATAATGTATGTATTTAATAAATATATTGCACATATTTATATATATATATATATATATATATATATATATATATATATATATATATATATATATATATATATATATATATATATATATATATATATATATATATATATATATATATATATATATGAAAACAAGCTCATCACTATAAACATATGCTTTTACCTTATATACCTCTGTGAGGAGTTTACATGATCTACGACTATTTTCAATTCATTATAAAAGTTAGTTAATTCTTTCTTGTTCATATATGTTCACGTTTATGGTCTATTTTAAATATCTTATTATTGTTTTAAGAAACAAATTTATTCAGAAGAAAGACTATATCAAACCCAAAAGCTATGCGAATAATAAGGGACACATAAAACTCATTGTGATTAGGACTAAGCCTAAAGCTTCGATGATAACGTTCGAGTCAGTCTTCTCATCGCAAGAGCTTGATAATGATAGAAAAGATCATTCTTCCTTCTTCTTCTATGTGGCAGCTATTAAAAATACACTAAATAAAAGATCATCATTTTATAGAAATGCATTTGTTTTAAAACCACTATTGAATTAATAGAAATAAATCATAACATTCAACAATCTATTACAGTCTTTTCTTAATTGCTTAATAGAAAATTTATTGTGAGCAACTTTGGAGTGTGAACATTTTATATATTTTGATTACTAATTAAAATATGATGAACTTATAAATTATGACTGTTTTTTTTTTTTTCAAAAATAACATAAAATCTATTTAGGAGAACAGTTGTTATTATAAATGTATTTGAGATAGGCAGAAAACTAGACATTTTTTCAAGGTAATAAAGTCAAAAAAAGATCCCAACAAATTCTGCGCTGAATTTCTTTAGATACTGTCAAAATTTTATTGATAGACGTATTAAAATTATAAATCTTACTTTTTGTGGTAAAAAGTTATTTACTAGAAAAAAATGGTTACGTTATTAGAGCGAAAAAAAACAAATTCTCGAATGTCACGAATATTCTAGCTGATACCAGAAACGATACAAGCATACAAAGAATACTAAAACATTATTATCATTTGATGAATTTCTATTTGCAATACTTGTATAAAATTTTTACAAAATTTTTATGCGATGATGTTTACAAATGTGTACTTACCGGCTATGAGTAAAGGCTACTTATCCTAGAGGATGTGGGTTCGAATCTAGAAAGGGGCTGTTTGATTAATTTTAATTTAAAAAAACGGGGTGGTTGCTGATCACATAACCGTCGATTTGATATGAACGAAATATTCGGCACCAAGAACATAATAACAAGATGTTGTAATTGTCATCGTGTGCTGGAAGGAATCTTTGCTTTCAGGTGATGGCGTGTTTTAAAAGAGAGCACAGGGTAAAAGAGGAAACAGAAGACCAAAAGGTCTAGGTACAGGAGGCGCGGTTAATATACTCTAATAGTAACTGTAAACTCTGTGAAAATGCAATATCAGGATTAAAAATAATAGAATGATGATAGTAACGATCCAAAAGTAAATTTGTTGTATTTATTTTCTAGTATTTCTGTAGAAATAATGCAAAACTTTTTATTTTAGGTAGTTAGTTTTAATTTCATAAAAATTAGTAATAAATACTTGGACTTCAAAAATTATTGTAATTTTATTATCTATAATAAGATATTTAATTTTCAAATGGATAAAAATGCCCAGTTACCTTCCGTTGTTTTTACTTTTACGTTGGTATGATGGTGGTACCTATAATGTAACACGTGTACTCAGAAAAATAAAAAATTATGAATAAATTTTTCTATTCTAAACTATTTTAATGAGGTTATTAACGTTTTTTTTTATGATTATTGAATATTTCTAATTTTATTTTGTTTTTAGTTCGAAATTTATGATTTAAAGTTTTCAACATTTATTTTTTTCTTTTATATCTAATTATTAATGAGAACTCTAGCATTTTTCGAATAAATTTCGATTTTTTCCCTAATTTCCTAGATCAAATAATTTTGTATTTTAAAAATACGTATTTCGACTACAAAGTAGTCATCATCAGTATGAATTAGCTAGTTGTAATGATTCTCTGAGGAGATGTTTCTAATTTGGTTTGCACGTTCAATATCAATGGTTTCGAAACCTAACATCTGGATAGTTTTGATGTTTTTTGATAAAACAAGAGTAATTAAGTTACTCCGAATAATAAAGTTAGCGATTTCATTTGTACACCTTGTGGACTTAAATTTATTCAACCTGAAAAAACCGACGAAAAGTTCAAAATTTTTTATTCGCTGTTTATGGGGTTTCTTGTATAATTGAGGTCTAAAAAATTCAAAAATAATATTTATTTTACGATTGGTCGACTAATTTTTGAGATATTGCATGAAATACAACCGATGAATCGGCCTCTGGATCGGATTTTTAGCAATATCTCAGAAATTATTAGTCCAATCGTTAAATAGATATTATTTTTGAAATCTGCGGGTTGAAATTACCCTAGAAAATATATTTCATCCAAATCGGGAGCAAAAAATTTTCCCCAATTTTTTCGATTTTTTCAAAGGGGTACCCCTTAAAAAAATTGCGAAAATTCTGGAAAAAATTTTTTTATCCAATTTTGAGAAAAACCATGTTTATTTATATATTTTGACTCGTAGATTTCAAAAATAACATCTATTTAACGATCGGATGATTAGTTTTTAAGATATCTGCATAAATCTGATCTAAATATCGATTTAGCGGATGTATTTAATATAATATCTCAAAAACTAGTCGGCCGATCATAACATAAATGCTATTTTTAAATTTTGCAGATCGTAATTATCCTAGAAAATCTATAAAAAACTCAACCATTAATAGGAAAAAATCCTTATTTGCACAACCATCACCAAATTAGCAACGAGTGACATCTCCTCAGGGAATCATTACAACTAGCTAATTCATACTTATGATGACTACTTTGTAGTCGAAATACGTATTTATAAAATACAAAATAATTTGATCTAGGATATTGGGGAAAAAATCGAAATTTATTTAACATTTTTGGGCTTCTTCTAAATTTTCTATTCATTACATTCATTAGACGGAACAATATTTTATGCCCTTTTTTACATTTGGTTTCAAGTTTATTAAAAATAATATTTTAACCTAAAAAAATGTGCGCTGAAATTATATAAACTATTAAAACCTGCTTATAGTTTTTATAGCATTTATGATTATGTCACAAATCTTGCAATTTCTTTTATACTACTACAGCAAAGCCAGAAGTATGGCTATAATTTTAGTAATCTGGCACGTTCAGCTTTATACAATACATATTATTATTGCTGGGCTATGAAAGATAAAATAGTCTACAATCATGGCTATCCTCTGAATATCAATGTCCGTATTAAATTAAAATTTATAATATGTAAATTTTCTACTTATCAGACGATAAATATTTTATAATCATTTTAGAAAAGAATGACATTTAATATTGTCTTGGATCATAATTTTTTGAGCGTGGTTTTAATCGAAGCCAGCTTGTAATTTTATAGCTATTGCTTTAGTGCGCCTAATAGTAATCGATGCAATTTGGTACCTATTAGTATTTATTTATACTATTAAAAAACTTTTGAAATCAATACTAATTATGAATATTAAAAATATTTAAGAACAACATAAATTATTTTCAATCGACAGTTACAATACTAAAAAACGAAATAAAAACAAATGAATGCACCTTTTACTTTAAAAACACTCGATTACATATATTTTTTTTTTTTTGGAAAAAATTCAAAAATAAAAAAAAAATATAAAGAAGACACACAACATGTGTTTGTTTTTATAGTTTTAATCGTTAATTTGTTTTTATTAATATTCAAAATAGATTAAATGTGAAGATATCACATAAAAACTATAAGATATTCAGAATTGAAAATTGGTATGAACAAAGAGAGACAAGATGGAAAAAAAAAACAAATGGACAGAGAAAAAACGGTGTTGTTGATTATAATAATAATATGACGACTAAACTCTTCTACTTACTAAAGTGAAGTTAGTAACATTTATGTATGTAGTAATTTTTTAGTACTTCTACAAAGTGTCTGGAAAATGTTGAAAAATGATACATTTCTGAATTTATAATATAAATGAAATGTTCAACATTTCATTATTATAAAAACATCAAATTATCTAGACTAGTTTTATCCGATTTGTAGGTACCATTAATGATCAAAATGTGGAAGCATTGGAAAGAGTAAATCTATTACTTGTTAAATTAGAGATCAAACATTCGGGCTACTAAGGATTCAGAATAGTATCGAAGAATCATTGATTACTGCTAGAATTCAAAACACAAACTGCAGAAAGAAAATTCCATAATTCTTGTTATAGTATTGACATCTAGAGATGACAAATATATTTAAGTGATAATGGTTGACTTAAAATAAAAATTAAATAAATAATTATTGACCGAATCGATCGATGTATTTCCTTTTTTCTACCTGTTTATTCGATTCTCACTTACGAATCGATTGTCCGATTTTGAAGTATTTTAAATTTTCTAAATTATCTAATATTTCATCTTTGATATTTTAGAAACTCTCTGTATGTGTATGCATGAATTGTGCTTTGGTTTTTAAACGTATGCCTATGTGTATATGTTGTTAAGTAAGAGTCCCGCATAGAATGTACTCAAGGTGCCATAAATCGCGTACACTGCGGGATCTCATTGGTAATTACCCACTATGATAGACGACCATATTCTTCCATCTTCTTTACAATAATCATTTCTTATTTTCTTTATCATAATATGTATATGAGCCATGGATTATTATAAATGGCTCAAATAAATTATCCACTATTATATGTTGTATGTTGATTATTTACATTACAATTTTAATATAAATATATTTATTTTTTAATAGTTAATAATTTGGCCGTTTTCACGATTGAAGGAAAATTTTTGATTCCTTTTATCAAATAGAAGGGATCAAATAGGAATTCAATTTTAAGAAGTGTTATCGAACAGGAAATTGGGGCAAAAAATCGAAATTTATTCATAAACATACAACTAATAGTGATAAGAATTATATATATCAAAATTTGTTGACAAATGCACCTGCTCTCAAGTCACGTGTTAAATTTATTTTTGGTTTTATACCTTATTCAAATTTCAAGCAATGAAAATCAGCGTTCTATCATTTTTTTTTGTTTTGATTATTCCACAATTTTACTAATTCTATCATGGACTAACAGAAACGAAAAATTATTAAAAAAATGTCGCTGTTTGTAGGAAAATAATGTTTGCTATGGCGTCTCTTCTAAACAATTTACAAAGTACCATTCTAAATAATGCAAATTTGAAGAGTTTTTCTTATTAGGGTACTTGGTAAATAGCCTTGTTGACGTTTCTTGGAAAAACAAAAAAACGGTATTGATTTTGAGTTTACTTAAAAGTTAATTCGTTAAGTAGATTGTTAACTTCGTTCATTAACCATTAACTAGTTAATACCCACCTATGTACATAACTATATTTCATATCTGTACGAATGTATTTTGTGTATTTTATTAATATTCAACTGTTGTTCTTTGAAATTTATTATTTTCTTTAGTATTTTTGATGATAAAAGTGGGAAATTCGTTGAGTCAAAAACTTTTACTAATGGTGTTTACACTGAGATGTAGGCAAGAATACCTTTTAGATTTTGTTTGATGACCACATTGTATATGCATATATGGCATATATGAAATTCCAAATTTATCATTCCATTTTAATCTACAGATGATTCATAAATTATTAACCGAATATGTCGTATGTTGTTATAATTTTTTTTTCTGTATGTTATTTACCTATTTTATTTTTTGATATACATGTATTTATATTTTTTTTTTTTGAAAACTTTACAACAAATATTTTAATAAATTATGGCTTTTTTTTTCTCGTCTTTTTCGTGGCCATTTAGTAGTAGTAATGCCCATTATATTATTAAGGCTTGTTGTTTACGTAATGTTACGTATGTTTTATAAGAACCCCTATAGATTTCATATCATATTTTGTCATTGGATTTGGTTTGTTATGTATTTTGTGTTTTTTTGGAAATTTTTTTGTAGAATTATAATTTATACACGGCGTAGTGAATTTGACGTTTGGAAGGTTGTCCAATGAAACCTGCATATGTTGGATCATCCAAATTTGTATACGCTTACAAGTTCACTTACACTATCTGTTTTTGTTTTGGATATAATATTTTTTTTGGGAAATATTTTAAGAATATCTACATTAAAATATTGTAATTAAGTTAATCTTTTTAATCGTTGAAAACTGAAACCTAATTTAATATTTTCCCATTTATTAAAGGTATATGTAGATTATTCACATGGCCAACGATGGGCTGTCAAAGTGTGCTAAGCAGACAAGGGCATTATATAATGATTATAAATATTTTCTGAACTGCATTTATTAACTATAAAAAATGTTTTCATTTCCCCAACTCTAACCTTTTTAAATTTTTAGAAATCGTTTTTAACAAATTCTGTCCCCGAAAAAGTTTCCGGACCGGAACGGACTGTTCTTTTGAGAATAAGTGGAGTTATCTGTACCATTTATGAACATTACAGAACGGAAAGAATCTTTGTAATTGGGATTTTCTATAAAACCTACTCTCAAATATTTATCTGGAAAATTCTTGCTATTAAATAATGTAGAATATTAATTGGTACCTTTGAAATTTCAACAACTTTCATTTAGGAACGTTCTTTCGAAAGAATTCATTCTGGAAAACGATAGGAGTTCACTGGTGCGATTGTAGCACAGACAATAATAGACGCGATGTTGCTATACAGCTGACATATATAAGTCGAAAAGACAAAGAATTTCTGAGCGTAGAAAAGGATCTTTGTCTTTGATGATTACAAAAATAACGAATCTGAAGCGTCTATTTCTAGCTAATTGAAACTTGTTTTCTATTACACTTTTTTACTTTTAACTACTCTTATAAAATGTTTAAAAGCTTATGATGTGCACGACCTGATTTCTGCCATAATTAAAATCCTATCACTTCACTAAAAATATTTTTGGCGTTAAACCAAGACCGTTACTCAAACCGTCGAGTCCATCATCAACTATTTCAATCTATGTTCTATGTCGATTTTCGAATTTTAATATATAAAATATATTTCTATCACAAAATGAATAATTTTGGAAATATATTTTTCTTTTCTCAAGTAATTCAAATTGAGTTTAATTTATATAAATTTGAATATGTGTACGTAGTACATATATTTGAAATTTAATATGATTGTAATATCAAATTTTTGTTCGAAACTACTTTCGAAAATTATAATTGTTGTTTATGGTTTTTAATTTTTTTTTTAAATGATAATATTGAATTCATTGTGTGTGATTTGATAGTCAAGGTTGCTTAACGTATGGGTATTGTAAATCATTTGACTGCTTTTTTTTTGTTGAGAAATCCAGAATAAAATTCCACAAAAAATAGAAATTTTTTGAATACCAAAAGGATTTTTTTTTGAATCAATGGTCAAATTGAAATCGATTCAATTTGCACTACACTTTTACTTAGTTACAAGTGAAAAAAAGAATCAGTGAGTACTCATAATTGTTACACCCGGTAACGTGAATATTTGACTGATCATGATCCAGAACTCACGCTTGATATTGAATTTTACAGCGTTAAAACATGATGGAAGCGTCGATAATAAATTAAAATATTTTTGTATTTACGGACGGAAATTGTTGTCAAATTTAACAGCGGGACAAGTCAATACTTCATAAAAGTTTTCAAAAAGAAAGCTGAGGTTGAGGGATCACTTCGGGCTGTTAGATTTTGAATCTATTTGCCATAATCAGAAAATATTAATAATTAACTTTGTAAGTTCAGAAATCATTTAAATAAAACAAAATACGAAATTTGGAATAAATTATATTCTGGGTTCGCAAATGCAAGGAATAGGTCAAATGTGTCGGTAGATTGTTATCATAAAATTTAATAACTATGTTCTCTGACAGACTGTAATTATTGGAATTTATAAATAACCTTTTGAACTTCAAACACACGTCAATAAAAAAATAAACGACATGAATTTCCAAAAATAAATTTTGTCAAGTGTAATACAATTGAAACACTTGATGGTTCTAATTTTTTTTTTGAATAACTTTATTATATATTTGTTGAAGGCATCGAATTTATCTCAAATGCTAGTTATATAGTTCGGATACGAGATATTTATATACTTTTTACTTAGCACTAAGTTGAAGAAGCATGCTTTGCCAATTTTTGAAAAATGTTGAAGAGATTAAAAAATTTAATAGTTAAAATGTTTTGTTAATAATCCAAGAATCGTCAGAGTCGAAAAAAAAGGGGAAATTGTGAAGCTACTCCCAAAATCATCCCATTTGAATTCCAGAGAAATGTTTTGAACTAATGTTTTTTAGTTTAAAAAGTTCTGTGAATATTCAGAGTTTCAAATCAATCATTGGAGACATTTTCGAACAAAATGTTTCGTTAAGTCTCTGAGATAACCGGCAGGGCAATTTAATCAATATATTTGCAGGAATAGGGGTAACATGAAAGCAAAACCGCTACTGTACCACAAACATATACACACTAGTTTCCATTTTTTTAGGCTCAGGTGATATTTTCCGGCGAAAAATCGACACCAAAAATTCGACATGACTAAAATACTTGATTAAATATTAGTATCTAGTAAGAGATAGTAAAACTACAGCATCCTTAAATTTGATAATATGGTATATAGATTGAATTAAAATTGATTGAAGCCAAAAATTTTAATACCATATAGTACCGTAATTTTTCAATATTCATTATTATATTGATTAAATTATCAAACAAACCCAATAATCAATTGTAAATTAAACCATTTCATATATAATTTACAACAAATCTTTTAAAGACACTGCGTATAAAACTTTAAGAACAGTATACACTTCAAAATTATGAATATTATCTCTCTTTATTTACAAATATCTATTGCAGTGTATCAAATATACAAAATGACTTGATTTTTGTTCGGTGTAATTAATGAATATATAATTTAATATATGAGTGAAGCGTGTTTATTAACTAATTTAATTATTAATTATCCAACCTCTCAGATATAAATATCGATATTATTTTTTTTTTTTATAGATACTACGAATGCTGTAAAATTAATGGGTGTGGATATTCTGATCTCTTTGTATAGGTTGCTATCTATATATGAGACTACAAAATTCAGGTTAATTTAATAAAAATAACATGAAACAATTACTTAGAATTTGTAATTTGGAAAAAGGTTATTTAAAATTGCTTTTTAATAGATCATCGAATATTTTTATTTCTATGTATACTGAAATAAATAAAAAACGTGACAACCTGAATGTTCCATGCTTCGTTTATTACTCTTAAAATGAATGTATTTTACAGAAAATTAAATGTGATAGATAACTCAACACAAATTTTTGAGTATATATAGAAATACCTCAAAACATAACAAAAACCGGCAATGTTTGCGGTTATTTATGGATCTTGATGTAGTTATAAGAAAAATTGTCTTAACCCTTTTGACAACGTTAAGAATTTTATGTTACAATAACGCTGTTAAAAAAGTTAAAAAAATATACTATTGGTATAACAAAAAACGAGTGAATATAACAACTAATAATGTAAATTGTTTAAATAACCGACAAAAGAGTTTTTTATATAATATAACAATAACTATATTATAATATACATAATAATACATACCCATCGATTGTTATTGCTGATTTAAGATTTTCGAAGGTAATTAAGGTTTAGGAAAACCAAAAATAAAACAGTGATATTGAAATTTCTCCGAAATATTGACCTCCGGTTCGTCAAAAACTGTCTCCATTTCATTTCGTAGAAAAATGTAAGTTGATTGACTTGAAGAGTTCCAAATTAACATGTATTTAACGATTGTATGCGTAGTTTTTGAGATATTACCTTAAATTCGATAAACATTTAAATATTCCGTAGAAATTTTTCTGTAGAATAATAATTAAACAAATTGAAATTTTGGTTTGATTAATATTTAAATATGTATTTTTATTTGGAACACTTAATGAAAAAAAATAATAATAAAAATAATAATGATGGTACCATCTACTTTTGCAATAGAAATGTAAATTATTTCTTAAGAAATCTTTCCATAAACAATAATATTCTTCAAAAGTAATAATTTGCATTATATATTATATCCACGATTATCGATAGATTATTCAATATATGGAGAAAGAGAAATAAATGGAAAATTTATGATCAGTTTTAATAAAAGTAATAAACTTACCAATGTTTTCTGTAGATATACGTATTACGTATGTACGTACCAACGTGTACAATCTTTATACTTACAAAAGTTCTAAATAATTGAATGCATGATTTTCGAATTATCAAAGTGAAAATTAATATTTATTTATATATTGAAACAAAACGGTTGTGTGTGAGAAATTTATTGTAGTTAATTTGATATTTTGTTTTTATATTCTTTTATATTTACCCAGTTACTGTGTACATGAAATAAAGTATCTCTTCTGTCAATATTGGTCGTAGATAATAACTAGTACTTGTGAATGGCAATATAAAACTAGTTTTAGGTATGTGATGCAGAACGCGCGAATAAAGTGATACTTTCGAGTAATAACTATCGAATTCGCAAGTATTAAATCCGTAAAAAAAAATTAATTTCAAAATTTCTTATAACGCAATAGTGACGTTTTTAATTCGAATTAAAACTCAATTTACGAGCATATCCTGACATATCAGTCATATCAATTAACAGTCTTTAACATTCTGACCGTTAAACTGTCTATAATCTTCAATCATGATGAACCCCACAAACATTAAAAGATCTCTTCTGGATGTGATATCTCAAATCTCCATGGACGCTTTTACACAAAATAATAATGTATGAGGGCCCAACTGATTTGAGTGTTAAATGATTTTAAGGAAAGTAAAATCAACGATTTTTATTGCCTCATACATGGAGTGCTAAAATTAAGAAGTTTTGTTAAGAAGTCTAGATAGAATCTATTATGGTAGCGGTGCCAAAATGGGGATTTACTCGAGGCCATTGGAATATGATATTAAGATATGGGATACCTTACCTCTTTTTGAGTATCTCCACCAAATCTTAGCTCTCTATATGGTGCCGATAGGGTTCATATTAAAACGATCTACAAAAATTTCTATAAAAATTGAAAAGGAAAATTAAAGACCAATTAAAAAATCAAGAATGGATAATCAAATTCATTTTTTAGTTTTTTTATTTACAAAAAGAAACAATTCCTATTTACATAAAAGAATTAATAATTTACAAAAAAAAAAAGTAATAAGAAAATATAATAATATTATTTATTTAACTGGCCTTGGTCCCTGATTGGGTTACAATACAAATAATATTTATAATAATAGTACAAATTTTCATGTTATAATTAATATTATTGTGTTTGTTACAAATACGTTGTTTTTACAGCATAATAATTTCTCATGAACTTTGTAATTTCGTATTTGTAATTTAAATGAAAATGATTTTTATATTTTTACCTCTGTGTAAAATACAAAATCCATACTATTCTTGGAAAATTTTTTTAAAACATAAAATTTGTTTTTCATTTTTTAATCAATACCAAAATTTACGTATTAATTTTTATTGAGATAATTTTTTTGTTCGAATAAAAATAATGAATAAATTGTTACGATGGGCGAGCGTAAAATAGTAGCTGACAAAAAGGGGTGGGCAGACTAACTGTACCTATTCTCTAGTACTAGTTAACATAATTTAAATAATTTTATAACATAATGTCACCTTGGTTATACCATAATTGGCATATTGGTTTTCCTGTCAATCTTAACTTCACTATTTATAAGATTATAAGTACTTGTATAGTCAACTTAGATACAGAGGTCTTTGGATAATTTTCGCATAAATTTGTGTTTTTTTGCATGTATTCATTCTTTGTCATTTTAATACAATAATTAAATGATATAATTAATTACATAAATTATTATAATTTTTTTCCATGTCCGGGAAAATATATCCCATTGTTCGTAAATATATCCTTACGTCTGTCAATGATAATTTATTTAAAGATATCTGATTAAAACTGTTTTTATATCAATAGCTTGGATTGATAATTATCTATTGTATCTTGAAGATGTATAAAAAAACGAAAAGTATTTAGTGACGTTATAGGACTAGACATCTCTGTACCTTAACGATATGCACTCTTTCTTTTTAGTGGATAAAAGCAAAAACTTTATAAGCTATCTAATGCTCTAACACTTATATGCATGTTGAAACTGCTAAAATCGACAATAAACATTGAAAGTGGAAAGTTTTTGTTAACTGATGCAATTATTTTTTTAGAAAATAGTCTTTAAATAATGCTCAAAGTTGATTAATAATGCTTAAAGTCAATTTGCCAAAATTTATAATTTTATTAAAGATAAGAAGTTGGTGGTAAAAAACCATGCTTATTCTACTTCGAAGATTATCAAAACTCTATCTATTGAAGATTTTTGATTTTTACATCACTACTGGAGTAATATGATCCAAATTTATAAACAAATTAAAATGAAAATTTTCCAATCGCTTGTCTCAAATAATGGCTATAATATAATCTTCTTAAAAATTTGTTATTAAATTATAATCAAGTATAGCTGTGCTAACAGTTTTTTTACTGCGTATTTTTAACTATTAGGGCTTTACGCAGCAGTTGTACAAAATTATTATAAACAACGAATGCCAAAACATACTTTTGACCAAATGTTAAGACTTTAAGGGTATAAATAGAAGTGTTTTAAATACATAATTTCCTATATGCAGTGCATAATTTTCAATTATGCAATGGTCTTACAAAAAGATATTATGTAAACTTTATCAAACAATTTATACCAAAAAATAAATAAAATTTGCATATTAATTTTTATGAATAACAATAACAATAATAAAAATTATTTAAAAAAAAAAGAATTCATTGCCACTAAAATATAAGCGTAAGTCCAATGGACTTTTAAACACTGATCTTATAAAAATAGATACTCATACATATATGAATAAAATGTATATATGTTTTTAGTATCTTATCCATGCTGTGTTTAGTCTGGTTTGGAGTGTTTCGAGTCCCGGGTGGTCTTTACAAATAATCTGTTTTATGTCCAAATAAATTTGCACAAATGGGTATATAATTTTTTTTTTTTTTTCATATTACATACTTGCTATGGTGTTTTATTATTTTTACTTTATTATTATGCTGTAAATATATAAGAATAATAAACTGTTGCAAACGAATTTGGTAAAATAAGAGTCGTTTGTTTACTTTTTGTAAGTTGAAAGCTTTATAAGAAAAACATAAAAAAGTGTCGTGTTTTTTTAATAAGTCAATTTTTAGCTTGCCTGCTTTTATGGTACAAATCTGAGGTCAGAATATAAATACGGTGGGAATGATGTAAAATGGGTGTTTTGTTTTCCCCTCTACTATGAATACATGTGTGTTTTTAAAATTGAGAAGGGGATGAGTAGTGTAAGAAATTGATAAATTTCCTTTAATGAGCGCTTTAATTTTATTTAAATTACATTCAAGTGAAAAAATGGAATTATTAAATCGACATAATTTACATTTCACGTGCTCTCTTATCAATGTATGAGACAGCCTTAAACCGAAACAACAAAGAAAAAGTTACATTGTAGCTTATTTTTCCAAAACTTTAAGTTCTTAGAAAACGTAGAATTCTTGAAAATCATGGTTTGTTAAATTTGTTTATTACATACACGGGAAAAAAATCTCGATCATTAGTTTAAAACTAGACTGGTGATGACTGGCACCAACTAGATATCCGATCCATATATTTTATACGAATTAAATATTAAGATTCCTAAGTAATATAAAGCCACGTACACACGTTCAACGTTCGTGTGTAACGTAAAACGTAACACGACTTGAAGGTGTAATAGAATTCGTAACACCGCCGTGTAACAAAAGTTGATACACGACGATGTTACATCGCGTCGTACAAATTGTTGGTATTTTTAAATCGAATCAAAAGATGTTGCCAGGTTGGTTTACGAAGAGTATGGACTCAATAACGATATATTTGCAAAGACTAGACGTAAATATTAATTAATTGTATTTAAATATTTCATTTTTGAGAGTTATAGCGCAAAAAAGTTTGTAAATGGAAAAATAGGAATATTTTCTGCAATAATTTCCAATTTTTTGCGATAGTATAATATAATAAACTCTTTTACATGTTGTGTGTACAATTTTTAATATTATAATTTTTTTTGAAAACTTTTTATAACTCGTCTACATATGTAATCTCATTATTTTATTACGTATCGCAAATAAAAATAGTACTATTATGTATAATCATGCGCAGTTCAAGAAAAAAATATTTATATAATTTTATGAATTTCTAATAATTTCAAATATATAAGAAAAATATTTTTATTTTTGTAAATTTTATTTATTTATTATGTTTTTATTATTATTGTAATTTTTCATGGCTATAGTGGTTTGTTATAAAAATATAAGGTGCACTTAGAAAAACAATATTAAGATAGAACGTAAAACTTAACTCGTGGTATCTTTCATGTCTTCTTTCAAATATTCGTGAGAAATAAATATCATCAAATCATTTTTAATAAGAATTCAATGTAAAGTGATAACAATATATGCAACTCACATTACACAAAAATTAAAATTATTACATAAACTTTTATGAATAATAAAATTGGGTATTTGGTAATAACATTTGAATAGGGTTAGTTAACCAAATTTTTTTGTACTAGCGAATATTGGAAACAGTATTGATCATAATAGATAAAAAAATAATCATAACATGTTTTGCTCTTGAAATTAAAATATTGGTATTATGAAATAATAAAATTTAAATACTGGTATTTGAAAATTGTCCAAAAACATTCATTGCGTCATCTATTTTTAGTGCTTCATTGCTTTGTAACAAATTAGATGTTTAACATCGTTTTCAGGAATGTGATTGATATATAATCTTTGATTGCTTATAATTTCATTGTTTATGAATCAATTTTAATTTATTTTCTAGTTATATTATGGCAGAGAGACTATTTTCACATTTTTATGTATAGCAAATTCAGTATTAGTGAACTACGCTGTTATACAATTATTTTAAGTACGAGCGATGCGAGCTTATAGACCCAAACCCTTCCAGACCTCCTCAAACCTTCCTGCGAACAAAGTGTATCCGAAGACCGATAACGAACTTTTGAAAGGCATAAAAACGGGTCCGAGATCGAGATCAAGACCGAAGAATCATGCCACGGTCCACGGTCATACCGTATGAATAGAAAAAGATTATTCTAAATTTGTGAGAGAAGCGTAATTTTAGAGTATAATCCAAAGGCCATGCGAGCAAACCGGGGACTTAGGTCGAAGTTCGAAGTATGGTTGGAGAACGATAAAATTAAAACATTTTTCTTACCTGCCTTGCAAGAGTTATAAGACCAAAGAACATCTTTATTGCACATATTTCTTTGGTGGCAGCAACGCACCGGGTATCTAAAAATTAACTTTAAATGCGGTGGTAGATTGGTTTTCGGACACCACTCAGTAACAACTAATATAAATGTATACAATTAAATCCAATAATGATCTTTTAACAAATCATAAGAATAATAATAAATAATATTTTTAATATTAAAGTTGACTTCGTCCATATAAATATACCAAACACCACAATAACATATACGGGCACTATTGTTTAATACCGGATATACTTGCTCTGTATATTTATATCTTATAATAATATAAATATAACGTGACTTGGTAGGATTAATTACGTTTCGAAGCATTAATTAGTTACTGATCGGCTACCTACTAGCATTACTACTAACTTCATTACATAAATTTATTTTTGTAATTATGCGTAAAATATTGTTTTCTTTTGTTTGTTTATTCTTCTTTTTTTTATTGATGTGACCCGACCCCTCAACAATAAGATTTGTAAAAAAGAGCAAGACCTTTTTATGACAATTATAATAATAATAACCATATTTTTTAGGTTTTAGAAAAATATCTGTTTTTTTTTAGCCGTGGTTTTCGACATAATTTGTATTTGTAATAACTTACCGAATTGTTTTTGTTTTTGGATTTTTAGAGTAATTTTGATATAAAAATTACAATAAATCATTTTAATTAAACAATTTTAATTAAACTACTTACTGGACCCCCACTGACGTAACGTAATTACTAATAACAACCGATAAACAACAAAGTTAAGTAACATTAGACACAGTTAATACTTGGATGGGTGACCACATAGAATTGCTTTGTGCTGTTGTTGAATAAAATATATCCCCAATGTAGTCACTATATAACCTCAGTTGTTGAAAAAGTGACTTAAAAAAAAAATAGAACTGCTTTCTAGGCGGCTAATTTTTAGGATATGGTCTGAATCGGATTGTAGGTGATATTTCAGCATTTCTGGATAGTTAAATGAAAATTATTTTTGAAGTTTATAGGTCATAATTACGTTAGGAAAACTATATTTTAACTTCTGGATGATAAAAATATTTGTGACTATCATTTACGGATAGGGTGAATAGTTTCTAATATATCGCGTGAAAAACATTTCAATCGATTTATCGTTGCGATTTTAGACTGTCTGTAAATGGAAAATTAGTCACTCAATTGATCAGGAATCCAGCTTAACTAAAAGTCAGTAGTACATAGGTATGCTAAATAAGACTACAAGCCATACAAAAATCAATCAAGTCAATACAAATTGTTTGTATTCAGGGTTTTTCAAAATACGTATATTTATAATCGAAAAAAATTGATTGAACCTTATTTGTTTTTTTTTTTTTCAAAACTCTAATTGTTAGTACAGAAAAAATATATTGGAGATGTAATTTAATTTACACGTAAAAAACACTCTTGTTATTTGATGTTTCATATTATTTTTATGCATTTTATTGTAGTTTCAGGTAAGGCTGTGTTTCGTATTGTACAATCATCAGTTCATTAACACATAGAAACAATTAAATTTGAACCCCCCTCGAAAATAAAACACTGACATTATGTGACATTTTGATTAATGATTTTTATGTTCATACAATGATTCTTGTTTTTATGTTGTTTGTATAATTAAACAAAAAACAAAAAAACAATACCATTATTGGTCCAGTAAGTGTTTATGTATCTAAAAAGATGACATTACTTTTTCTTGACGTAAAAGTTAAGTGTTTTTATATATTTTTAATTTTGGCATAATTAATCATGATCATTATAGTTTCATTTAATTGTTTTTGTTTATGAACATTATTGAATTGTCAACCATTACATAGTTTTTAAATTATGGTAAGCTATTTAATATAAGTGTCAGTCTATGGAAAAAATAGTCATTTAATTATTCAACAGCCAACTTATATATCTGGCCTAATTATACGCTGAAATGATGTAGCCAGGATTGTTAACATGTTATTAATTAAATGAAAGCCGTATGATAAAACTGAGAACAGCGACAATATTAAAAAAACTTCGATCACTATTAAACGCATTAAAGCCATAATAAAATACTTATGATTTTATATATTTTGGGTATTGATTTGGTGATATTTAACCCGGTCACGATCTTTCTAGAAATGAATTAATCTGGAAACAGAAAGAGCCTATCGCGCTAAGTAGGGATTATGAAAAAGGGTTTTGCTATTTGCCTTTTTAAGAATGATTATAAATTATTTAAATAAAATTAATAGAACATATTCCACCCGTCCTTTCATTAAATTCGCAACTTTTCTTCGTCAAAAGTACTGAACTGCTAGATGATAATTAAGTTTGGAATGCTACTACTTACCTCAAATGTCCACAGTATTCGTCATGTTTTACACAAAATCATTCTATTTCATTCTGTGAATCGAAACACCGTTATTGTTAGAAGGGAAATGGATTGATAAAATTGTGGAAAAATTTGCTCTTTATGATTACATAATATTTTCGTGGTTTTCTCTAAGCAATTCGAACATGTAAGCTTTTCTGATTGGTAATGTTTTATCGATAATTCTAAGTGCAAGAACATATTTATATAATCCTTAAACGTCATCAAATTAATAATATGATTAATTAAAATAAATGCTTCATTCATAAAACGGTACTGATTTCTTCTCTACCCAGGAATTATTATAAAAAAAAGTCTTATTAAAATGAAAATAATCAGTTTATTTAAGTTATATTTTGTTTTTAAACTATTTGATCCCACACAACAACAGTCAACACAATATGAAATTAGATAAATTGAAAATTTATTTTATTGCTCTCTCTGTGAGAAAATTTTTTTAAATATAATTTTTTTTTTCTTGAATTTATGATGCGTTTGAAAAATGGTTTAAAATATCTCCGTACAAATATAATTTTGATGGATAAAAAAACATCTAGTATTACCAGGACAATTGGTAAAATATTTCTAGGACAATAAAATATCTAGCGGTTCTAATATTATACCTGTTGAGAAACGATATAAGAAATTATCTACACAGTATAAATCAAGAATACCCTACTATTCAAGCATCTTGTACATTTTTAAATTTTATCAAAATCGAAATAGTTTAAATCATTTTTCCAATCATCAAATATGTTTTATACTCTATGTAATTTAAATAATAATAATAATAATAAGTTTATTTATTTATTTTTTTATTTGTATTCAACATTTTTATTTAAAAATGGCATCTACTAACACATTTACAAATGAAAATAAAAAGAAAAACGATAAAACTGGCCACAATTTAATTAAGTTTTCACAAAATAAATCTACAAAAGTCATTAAAAATAAATAACAATAAAAAGAGACAAAAAAACACACCCTATATTGTTGATTGTTTTTTCAAAATGTTTAATAAATATTGCAAATATTTTTTTAAAATGTGTTTTTTTTTTTAAATTTTTTAAACTTTGGTTGTTAAATCTAATGGTGTCGGTCTTGGAATTAATTTAAGTCTTTTAAATGCTTGTTCTTCATTATCACTAAGATCTCGATCATCCCGATCACGTTCACTACCCATCCCACCATTTTCATTATCACTATGCACATCGTTCTCTTCTAACGTTGCTGATGAACAGTTTGTTATGGAACGTTCACTATTTGCTGGAGAGGATCCCCGTTCACTTTTCATACTTAAATCCATTGGATCATCTTGTATTGATGCTGAAATCACTATAGCTGGTGCAGATGTCACAGATGATGGAGGTGTGTGTGCTGCTATTGGTGTTGTTATAGGTGTTTGCCGATCTTCTGGTTCGTCTGTTTCATCATCTTCATCGGGTGGTGTTGGACTACGTTGTGATTGAAGTACAGCATCCAAAAATACCCGTTTATTAAATACTTCTGGATTGTTGTTACGAGATATTTTTATATTATTATTGTTATTATTATTATTTAACATTGACGCTGCAGCCATGGACGCAGCAGTTGGCTGCAATAATCCTGTGTATAATGGTGAATATCCACCAGGGAATAGCAAGCCTGGTGGTGGTAAAAAGTGTGGTGGAATTAAACCTGGGAATAGTGGTGTAAGTCCGCGTGTTCTAGCATCACTGATTTCTACAGAAGAATCAGAGTTATGTGATTCTGGTGAACTCACTGATGGACTTGTTGAATGCTTATGATGATAATCATCAAGGCCTAATAACAATAATTCTTCTTTGGTACGTGGTAAATGTGATAATAGTGGACCGTGCGGTCCGAATTGTGGTGGTCCTAATAATCCCAATCCAGGAAATTGTGGATGATGATGATGATTCGAATGATTATAATGATGTGGAGGTGGTGTTTTTCGTGATTGATTCTGTTGTTGATTTGGTCCACCAGATTGTTGTGATTGATGATTTTGAGCTGCAGCAGCTGCTTGTGCGGCAGCTTGTTGTTGTTCTTGTAGTAAACAATGGATTTTGAACCAATTCGATCGACGTCCATAACGTGATCCACTTTTTGACATACCAACAAGTAAACATTTACGTAATCGACACGCTTTGCATGCTGTCCGATTTTTTTTATTTATCACACATTCACCATTATTCTTGCATTCGGATATCGATCCTAGATTGTTGTACGAACGGCCGAAGAATGACTGTAACAAAAGAAAAAAATCAATCAGTGTATTGTTCAATGTTAAATTTATGAATGTGAACAAAAAAAATTTAATTAATTACTTAAATTCTTTCTTGAAGGTAGAAAGCCACGGAGTATGTAAAATTGTTTGTATATTAAGGATTATATTATAAAATATTGCAGTAATTTTAATCAATTATGATGCCCTAATTATTTTCCCAGGTAAAAATCTAATTTCACTCTGCTACCTTGATTCAAATGCATTTAAAATTTGAAATAAAAACAAGTGTTTGAATTTTATTTAATTCGTAACATTGTTTACAACAAGTTTATCTATTATTTTAACCAATATAATAATTTTTATCATTATTTTGTCACAAGAAAAGACTGAGTTCTTGAAACAATTGTCGCAATTAATTTAAAATTTTAAGAAACAATTATACAATTATACTTTGACGATACCAAAAAAATTCATTAAAAAATTAATGATAAAGATTTTTATGATTAAGATGATAAAGCAATAATTTGTACCGGTATTAACCATATTATAAACATTTTATGCAATTCTTTTCAAATAAAATGACCTTCAAAACAAAAGTAAAAATCATTAAAATGCTGTAACTTCTGTTTACGAATATCAACGCTCTAGTAATCTCACTTACATTAAAACTATTTAAAAATCGCTCATCTATTAAACTTTTAGAAGAAAAATACAAAAAAGATTAAATTGAATTGAATATTATATCATTCAAAAACAAAACAACCTGCTAAAACACTTGCTAGAATTTAAAATACATACATTGGTCAATTAATCATTTAGATCACTAGGTCGTGGAACATTACTCTGACGTAACAATACATTTAAGTGCTTAACAAAATAATTTTATTTATTTAAGAGTCTTTAAATTATTATGTTTTCAGTGTTGCATTTAAATTGTTTCGCGATATATATATATATATATATATATATATATATATATATATATATATATATATATATATATATATATATATATATATATATATATATATATATATATATATATATATATATATATATATATATATATATATATATATATATATATATATATATATATATAAAATTTATTTCACATGTTTAACACTTTGATGGATGCATGTTACATATCTGTTTATAGAAATAATAAGTATGTTCAAGCAATATTTTTTTTTAAAAATTATTTCATTAAATTCATGCAATGGAAAGGTTAAATTATTAATCTCCTACTTTTTATCTTGTATTTAACTATCTTCAAATATTTTTACTTAAATATATTTCTTATTTCTAAGAATAATACTTCAAGTAAATCATTCTTCTTTAAATAAAGTGTTACGAAAATTCTACATCGGAAACACCCCAATTTTAAAGGATTTCTACGATCGATAAGAAATGTATAAAATGCTATTAGGAGTATAATTCTTTAAATTTTAATTAACAAAAATATTGAAATGGAGTTATAAAAGTAGAAATTTTTATACTTCAAAAAGCATGTCTATTTTTATACTCCAAATCTTTTGCAAAAAGTAATCCTTGCAAGTTCTTAATTAATTTAAGGATTGTGGTTAAAATAAACATTTACAAGGTCGCTGAAAATTCGAAATTAGACCACAATAAGGATCACTTAAACAATATATTCCATAAATAATTGAATGCCAATTAGTATTTTTGACATTAGTATTCTTTGAGTTTATGGTAACTAAATAACCTTAAACATACCTATATTGCTTGAACATATCTATTATAATATAATTTATATATTCCTAAAAATCACAAAATAAATATGTATTTATGTATTTTTATAGTGAAAATGTTATGTGCAGTATATAAATAAAACTCTCACTATCTTTTTTACTCCACTATTACAATGAATGAAATCATTTCATCTCATTTTAATTCACTTAAATATTCACCTCCATGGTCGTCACGCTATTTTACTGTCCATTTGCTCAGTTTTACTTATTATTTTATATATAAATAATAATCATTCCCTCTAATTGTATAATAATTGTTTCATATTAAACATTGTGGCTAGTAATATTGATCCACTTTTAGATAATCAACGCACATTTAAGCAAAATCACCATTTCAAGCTAGTATCGAATTAAAGATTTGCATCTGAGCTATTTTCCCTACCAAAGCACAAAACATGAAATTAATTGTGATTATGTTTACAAGCTTTATTTTTAGTTTCACATGTCTGAATTCTTAATTGTTTCTAATCAAATCTTGAAACTTCGGAGAATTTTGCAAACATTTTTTCGAAAACATTTAACTAAATGAAAAAATATCCCCAATTTTTGTATACAAATTTTTTCCATATATCCCAAAATTATCTTAAATTGTAACCATGTTTTTAAATTTCAACTAAAATAAACTTTGAACAATTTCTCTTATGCAAGCAAATCTGCAATTAAACAAAGCAGATTTTTCAGATCATTTTGGTAAACCGTTGGACCGTTTTTGTTGTAATCTATTCTGCAATCATATAATAAGGCCTAGGTTAGATGTCATGTTATTCTTTCTATCATGCTATTTTATTTACTTTTGTTTTTGTGTGATCTAAATTACGTGTCTTTTTTCTAAATAAATTGCTGTTACTTTAGTGAATTGATTAAAGTATATTGAGTGTTTCATTAAATGGGTAATTTTATACAGATTTTAGAACACTGGGATAATTTTTCTATGCTTCTATAAATTTGTTTCATAAAATTCTTAAAGTAAACACAGTTTTTTTTTTAGAATTCTTTCATAATGGATTACAAAAAATAAAATAGAACTTTATGATAGTTTTATTTGAAATTACATATTTTTACAGATTTTATTAATTTTTTCTAACTTTTGCTCTTAAAATAGAATTTTTTATTGAAGATTGTAAAGGCCCTACCCTCTTATCTGTATTTTGCTATGGATAAATATACTAATAATTTAAATTATAAAAATATTTCTCTTAGAAAAACTAACAAAGTTTATTAAAATTTATTCGAAATATTAAAAGATCTTATATAAATCGTCACAAAAGATCAAGATATTTTTTTGTACACAATTTCGAGACTATTACAATAACCATTCAGGTCAAAATGACTTTAAGGAATACCTTAAGAGAATGTCAAAAATCGAGGACAAATAGCTGTCTTCAATATCCATAAATTTCACTAAAATGATTTGGAAAAAATTTAAAAATATCGTTTTATGATAGAACTCGTAGTTTTTGAGATATTTCATTCAATGCGGTTCGTAGGATGATTTTCTCATTCTTCTCCCAATTATTAAAGGGAATGTAATTCACATTAAGTAGCTAACAAATTACAAATTCAAAATTAATTAATACCCCTTTAATAGAATAGTTTATGTTTATATAACCACTATATGCATTTCCGTATAATATTCTTTGTTGAATATTCTTCCTTGGCTTATGACCCACCCAATATTGACTACAATGCTGATATGTGGTAACCAAATGTTTTAATATGTTTTTTGTGTTAATAAACTTTTGCAATGATTGTGGTGAATTATTATATTAAGTTGTTGTCTTTTTTTTCTGTTTTTCGTTTTTATGTGACTTTGATATCTTAATTTTTTTCTCTCTTTTATTATTATAGTTAACATTAAATATATTTATAATATTTTGTAATTAGTTACAATGTCATTTAATTTTTGTAAGTAATGTTATGATTTTGTAACATAAATTGTTATTAATTGTTTGTGTTTTATAGTTCGTTAAATAGATTTTTATTTATTAATTAATTATACTCTATGGCTTTTTTATATAGTAATAATAGAAGACTAGGTTATATGAATTAATTAATTTTGTGTTGTTTTAGTTTTCATTTTGCACTGACTTGCTAATTACTTATTCATATAATAATTATTGGGAAAGATTTAATTCATATAAATAAATGACAAATTTTTAATTTCATTGTTCTAATTATACGTACAATTGGGGAATAAAATTTGGGGTCATTTGAAAATTTGTAACGCTTTAAAAAATGCAGATTAGCAAATACTAGTCAAATGGTTTATACTAGTTATGTGATATTAGATATTAAGGTTATAATTACGTGAAGAAGTATTTTTACCAAAATGGTATTTAGACAAACGCTTGAAATATCTTGTAGGTATAAACGTAATACTTATATGGAGAGTATATTAAATTTAGTTTAATGGTAAGTATTGCTATTCGACATTTTTTACCAAAATTTATTTAATAAAAATAAATAGCTTAACATTTCAATAAACAAAAATTATCTATTTTATTTATTTTATCTTTTTTCCTTTTAGATTTTCTAAACTAGACTTATTTTGTCAATAAAATAATATAAAAATGATGAATTAAGTCGAAAAATAAGTTATTTTTATTTCAAAGAAGCTGTAATCAAATTAGTCGAAACCTTGTGTAAGTCATCCAAAACAAGAGCCATGAAATTATAAACCTTCTTCTAACAGAACGTGTTTATCAATACCAGAACTAAACCACAAAGATAACTCAAATAATTAAATAAGAAGAATAATAATTTCATAATTAACAACCAAAATAAGATAAAAATACTCCCTTGAATTAAAAGCAAAATTATTCTAACATATTAAAAACATAAACCTCTCATTTCCGTATTAAAAATAATCATTTTTCATTAAAACTAGATATATAAAACTTCAACAAACCCTGAAATCAAAAATGCATTTGATTTGATACTTTTAAAACCACTGGCTGTTATGAGTGAAATAAAAAATACACAAAAATAATTTTTAAGGTGTAGGAGTCAAGGCAATAAAATTATTAGATGTAAATTTTTTATTGTTTCTGATAGAAAGTAATAATTTTTAATCGCGAAAATTGAAATTCAAAATTCTAGAACTCCTATTACTGTTTATATATAGCATAAGTTATCGAGCGTTGAACAAAATTTTTACATTTTTTCAAATAGGATGAGTATTAATTTTAAAGGGTTGCCTCCTAAAAAAAATCGTTTAAGGTCTTGTTATAAAAAACCTCTACTTCCACGGAAATTTCCACAGAAAAAAAGCTATTAAGCTAAGCATAACTAAGGACAAAATTTCTAATGATTTACAGCAATACGATTTTATGCATTTTCCGATGAATTATTTAAATATTTATCATAAGCGTAATTGTACCAAATTTATAATTTACTTGGCATTAATTTATTGTGTGTCTAATTTTCTACACATCTTATTCAATTTCTATAAAATATTTACGTTTTCAGAAAGTTCCAGACGTAGCTTCTAAAACTCGCTCCGACCAGTGCTTGTTTTTGTGTAAATATTTTGTATAAATTATTTCTATAATAAATACATTTCTATATCATAAATATTAATTTTAATAATAACCTTGTAAGTATAAATAAATAATCGCAAATAATACTTCTTCTACACAACAAGAGTAATCTTCTTTGATTTTAAATATTATTTTATGTTTATAAAATAAAATTAAAATGAATATACAATTAGACAGAATAGTTCAGTGGTTACATCTTCAAACATGGTATCGTATCAGTAGCGGGTACTTGGATATGTAAAATTCATTATGGTAAAATATTTTTGAAAAGATAGAAGCTCCTCTTATTTATGAAAATATAATAAACAGGAAATATTGTACTACCTTGCATACGTACTAAATAAATAAGGGTATATACAATTTTCTCTAAAATTTTAACGCTTAAAATAGTAAATAATTTTTATATGATTATTATAAATACTTATAATTATATCTAACTCATAATAACTAATGAGTTAGATTTTAGCACCTAATTCATGAAATAACACGAAAATAAATAGCATGCTGAAATTTTTATAGCATGCTAGAGGGCTTAAAGTCGTCAAGCAGAACATCGAGCAAGGGATGTAAGAAATTAAATACCAATATTTTGAGCTGTAAATTTTGCAAAAGCATAATATATAATTTATAGAAAAAATGAATTATAAACTCAAAAATGTAAATTAAAATTCAAAATTTATATAATTCAAAATGTTTTCATTCGTTATTCGATAAATAAGTCTGAGCATGTAAATTTCTTAAAATTTACAAATTTAAAATTAATAATGTTTTATTTTTGCAATTAAAAAATTACTGCAATTAAATGTAATTTTTTATTCAATAATTTTTGTTTGGCATTTGCTATACAATCTACAAGCAAATAATTGAACAAATAACTATATTTGCTTGCATTTGAATGTTTTACTACAAATTTTCTACGTACTACGCACGGTGCGGATAGTTTGATAAGTTATATAAACCATCACAGGTGTTTGTATTTATGTTTATTATTCACTAGGTACCAGTAAGCACAAACATTTAAGGCAAATGTTTTAATTAAAAATCGTGATAATAAAGTCTCAATGATGATCTAACTAAGTATAGAATAATGTATAAAATATGGCAAAGAAGCAAAATAGAAGGAACATACAAATATTGTATTGAATGAATAATAAATAATTCTTTTTTATTTATTTAAATAAAATATACACGATTTGTTATAAATTAAGTACTAATAATTATTTTTAAATCAAATATGAACAATAATTTAATTGATCATCAACATCTAATATTATTTTATATAAATAAAGTAACACAAATGCAATTAAACGGTGCCATTTGAAAAAAAGAATAACAAAACAAACAATGGCACTTCGAGATTACAGACAAAAGTGAAAAAATGATTGTTGCTTAAAATTTTCCATTTTTATTACATTGTTCGATTGATTGATTCGATTCATAAGAAATAATCTACAATTGTTAATCAGTTTTGGATGAATAACAAAAAAAAAAATTTTTTTTAAGAAAGTAGTAGAATTCGAACTGAGGTCCGTTGAATACAAATGCAATTATGCTAGTCTTAGGGCTGTTACTTGTATAAGTATGAAATATGTAATACATGGACATTGTTACATAGTATCGCTAGTACAATGGTTTCCTCCGATCTCTAAACAAATTTTCACTTCAAAAATAATATAATGGATTAGTTTGTGTTCAAAAAGCTGTGCTAAAAATAGGACATTTTATATGAATAAAAGCATCTAAGTACTGTACTACAATTTTTCAGTCATAAAAGCTAAAAGCTATGGTTTTATTCATAAATGATTCCTGTGATACTTTTGTTCTAATGTCCCGTAAAAATTTATGAATTTAAATAGATAGAGAGTAAAAGCGCCAATCTGATAATTTTTAAACATATATTATAATAGACTTTTGTGACTGAAAATAACATAATGTTTTATTTCTTTTAGCTAATTGTCCAAATCAATAAGAACCATTCCTTTAAATTAATTTCCGTTTCAATTGCTGTCGTCAACCGAAAGATTTAACAGCCTGTGATAGGCTGCAGCAAATGTGAATGTGGAAGGTTTAATGTGGCTCTCAAAATAATCAGCGGCTATTTACGTAAAGGGCAACTTTCATCTTGGATGAGTAGGGTCTTCTACTATCACTTCAATTTAACCTAATCTAGCCCATTGGTCAACTCGTTTTTTATACTTTTTTTTCTGATCACACCATTCACTTTTATATGTGCAGCAATAGAAAGAGAAGTGATTATTATAGCTTATCTAAGATATTTTTTTTTTAAATTGTTTAAATAAAATACTCATCTTTGTTTTTAAATAGCTCTCTACCTACACGTAAATAATGATTGTAGGTACATAATGTAATTATTATTGACTTTAAGAAATATATATAAACAAATACTTTGATTTTATTTTATATCACGAAAATATAATAAAATTTCAATAAATTTAGAGGTGTATTTTTTTCAGTAGTTAGAATAATAACATTTTGTATATGGATACTTACAGTGCATGTCAAATATAACGTTCTTATACTAAACGTTTGAGTATTTAACATACATTTACAATTTTATATTGTATTAAACAACGACAGCAAGTATAAAATATTTAAATAAAAGGAGTAAAACCCAGAAAATAAATAAACAGAAAAATACGTTCTGGTAGGTAAGACAGTGTAGTAAATGATGGATTTAGTAAGATATATATTTTCTACAAATAAAAAAATCACTTTATATCTGACTACAGAGTTGGCTGTTATTGTACGTACTAAACTAAAATTTTTAAAGGTTTGCGTATAATTTTATTGATCGTGATTTACCAAATTTAATTTTGTTTACAATTTATTATTTATTGATTTTTTATACAAAGTTATTTTTTTATAATTTAATTCGGTGAGTTGATCGATTAAAATTTTTCAACTTCTTTAAATATTCACAACATTAAAAGAGAATTTATCTTTCAATGCGATGTTGTTTTTTGGTGACTTTTTTTTCTGAATTTTCTGTTCATTAGATACTGTAGGTTAAAAACACAATTGTTGTGACTTGGAATGTCAAGGCTAATAGCAAATAATTCACTTTTATCACGTTAAAGAATTAAAGAATAATGATAATTTATTAAAAAATATTATGGTCATCTAGACGAAGATAATGTTTGAAATAAAATTCAAGTGTTAAATAAAATATAATGTTAATCCAAATAAAATATTACTTTGACACTTAAAAATATATTATTTTATACATAAGCTTTGTGAACTCGTATACCAGTAAGAGTGTGATATATAACCGACAAATGATCGTAAAACATGAATGTCTTGATCATATAACAATTTTACTATTTATTATTCTTACTTTTGCATAAATTGTGTTTTGCCATATATGTTTATGTGTAACAGCAAGGGAGTTTCAGTTTAAAATCTCTTTGGGTAAAAACATTATTGACAGGCCCATGTGATATCGACAAAAAAAATTATTGTAATTTTGTATGATTTCAAGTATTAAGTTTCAAGTTTCAAGTTACAGTGATTTCAGTAATATTATTTAGACAATAGAATGAATAAAATGGTTAAAATGAGTGAATTACTTCCATGGTAACTTCAAACTGTTTCAAGAACTATTAGCGTTCGCAGATCTCTAAAATATGGTAAATGAAGTTTGATTTAAATGAAGATATGATCATTTACTTAAATAATAAGACTATCAAAAACCTCGCGCTGTTTTAGTCGATATGTTCGTTGTTTTGGCCACTCTGGTTCTTTACCAATTCTTTGGATGTTCTTTACCATATCGAAACTACCTTAAGCATCAATATGACATGTTAAGTTCATCTTCTAAAAAGTTGTTTTTATATTTATTCATTTGAAATTGTAGAAGAATTACTTTTTAGTACGACAACATACAACACTGCAAATATGTGATTATTGTACGTTCAACAGAGTGTTGAAAAATTGTTGTACACTTTATTGATTCATTAGTTCCGCGATATGAAAATTGTCTTTTATACGGTCTTGGAAATTATTTGAAAAAGCCTATAAATTTTAACAGGTATTTTTTTTGTTTCAAATATGGTATTTGACTGACAGAAACTGTTAATATTAAGCTTTTATCCTAGCATACTTTTTTAATTCCTTTGGCAGTTTGGAGTGAATGTTGAGATACTGTTCCTTCTGTATTTAGTAAAATATAGACGATGCCAGCTCTGGTCGTGGCTCTTTTTTGTGATGTTAACTGATAAATAATATTCACCCATAAGACGCACTTAAAAATGATTTCCTATGGTGATAGACATTTTATGTACATTATTTATTTGCACATGCCATCACTGGACGACACAACAAGATCATTAATAGGACACTAATAAAGTATAAATCATTGTATGATATATCGTATATAAAATATACCAGAGCATTTATTGAAGTTAGCATAGTGGTTTTGATTTAGAACAGTAAAATATATATGACTTCAATCACAAGAAGAGTAATATAAGTAATCAATGTGCTATTATTGTTCAAATATAAATAAATATATAAATTTTATTTAAATCTATCATAAAATATTTAAAAAAAAAAAACAAAAATTACAAAATATAGCTTTTTAATACCCTCACATTTATTCATTTACCTAGAATTCAATGTTGCCTTTCTTTCAAATATTTTTATTAAATCATAAATTTTATGTGAATTTTGCATATTAATTGGTTGTAAAAAGTTCACTATCTATTGCAAAATGTTTTCATTCTTTGATACACAAATCAGTTTAGGTATTTTTTAGTCAAGGATATTTTTCTACAGATTATGGTAAATAGTTTATTAAGAAATGTTATTAGAAAAATTCAAATTTAACTCTGTAAGTCCAAAAAAAAGTATTAGTAATTCTCATCCTATTTTAAAACAAGCAAAAATATTTATCAATATTGAATTTAATTAAAATAAAATAAGTCTGTTAATAAATTATGTGTTTAATTAATTTGCATGCTAATATAATTTATTATTAAGTATATTTGCTATCATAATGGTGTCAATCCCCCCCTCTTAATCACTTTTTGTTCGGTTTGTACTAAATTTATTGAGCCTGGGATTAGACTTAAACAAATTTAGAAAAACCTGGAATTTAAATTATACTTTTCATTTTGATCATTTTCTGTATCTACAAAGCAGGATTGACAGGAATTAGAGGAAGTTTTTATTATTGAGTATGAAACTCGCTAATAATCCATAATAAATTAGTATATATTAAATTAACTTCATATATTTTAAGTAAAATAGGTTTAAAACTTTAGTAAAGAAATCTCATTAATCTGTGCATAGTTAAGACATATTAAAATTAAAAACCTATGTGGCTTATAAATTAACTTAAGTGGAGTACAGTGTGGTTTTTATTTACACATATTATGTAATTACAGGTACACATACATTATATTTATGTCTTCACTAAGGCACTATGTTACTTAAAAAAACAGTTTGTTTTCAATATAACAGTTATTTATATATACATATTTAAGTAACAATAAATTAGACTTTAAGTAATGATGAAGACGATATATTTCTTTTAATGGATGGTAAATAAATAGCTGTTACTGTGCAGCGGAGGGTATACGGAGAGTTTAATATGGTACACAAGAACAGTATTATAAAATAGTTTTTATTAAACAATTGTAATTTCCATTTCAAAGTCGACGTTGCGTGAAAATTCGGTCATTGTAATTCTATTTTATTTTTTATTTTTTATTAGTTTTTATAATGTTTTTTCTTACTTAAGTATATATAGGCTTGTTATAGATTTCAGTTATTTGTTTATTGTTTAAAATTATGTATTTTTTCTTATTTATTTTAATTCATATATTAATTATTAATGCTTTTATTATTTAAATAAAAACTAAATTAGTTTAATCTGTAATTCTATTTCAAATAATCATTAAAAAAAAAAACAGTGACTAATGACTGAATTGAAAAAAGTTTATTTTAAGCTAATAGTAGTCCTTGAGTCTAGGAAAGTTTCGAAAGTTTTGTTAGAAACTGTAAAGTGGTTTCCAAAATAAATTCAAACAAAATTTTTAGACGCTTTATATTAATTTAACTTACTTTAAGGCGTCTGAACGTTTTGAAATTATATAAACGTGTAAAGTCTCAATAATACTATAGTACAGTTTATTTACCTGATACCATGGAAGAATTTGAAAATAGAATTCAAAATTTAATAAGAAATGGTTTCTAGGTTTAAAAACTAATAAAAAACGCTACTCAAGATAAGACTTAAAACTAAAAACTTAAACAAAAAGACTAAACTAGAAATTAATACGTTTTAAAGCGTCAGATAGTATTATTATATATTTATTATAAAAAACCGTGGAACGCTAGCTCTTATAAATAATTCAGTAAATTACTTTAATATTTTTTTAAACTGGTGCTAAAATTATAAACCAATATTTGCTCTTTTTCGAATTTTAGTGTTTCGAAATTTAGATCCAATATATGTGAGTGACGTGCCACAAAACATATTATTTAACAAACAATAATAACAATTCATCTGAATAAAAATTATATATTTATAGAAAGAAAAACGAAAGTGTAAAACCACAAATATGAATTGATCGATGATCGATAGTTCATTGATGATCATCGATCAGAAAAAATCAACCGCTAACCACCACACAAATGATCGACCATTGATAAAATTTGTTAGATAAACCGTAACGTGAAACTAAATCAGAATTATGAGGCCGCACCGCACATATAATAAAAATATATATTTCTGCAATAATAATAAAATCCGTCGCGCAAATTTTATTTATTTATTAAAAATTTATTATTTTATTTATTGTGGTTTTGAACACTTTTCTTCCGCAAGTGTGTGTTTTATGTTGTCGATTAGACATTCTGTGATGAGTATTGAAATCGTAGATATGATTTACTCACAGCATATTTTTTTTTTAACATATTTATCCTATATTAATTGAATGTCCGAAATGCAATATCGAACATTTCAAAAACTCAATATAAATAAGTTAAAATTAAACTCATTTATGGCTTTTAGTATTTGCATATAATAGCATAGTGAGCATAGTTTATTTGAAAGCATTTTTATTCAGGAAAACTTTATTTGAAATTTTTCACACTTGACATACATAATATGTAGGAGTATATTAGTTTTAGTCTAAAATTTGTAATAAAATTTAGTTACAGGTATTCATAGAATCAACTAAATAGTCTATTGCCGCGTTTGCCTGTCCGTCATCAAGATAACTCAAAAGCGTAAAGAGATAGCGTTGAAATTTTGGTACCGTATTTTAGAGATAAATCCATTATGGCCAGGACCCAACTTTGAACCATAAAAGATAAATGAATTAAAATTATTTTTAATTTTATCAAAATATGAAGGTATTGTTCATTCAACGTGTATTCTACCTTGTTAATTACATAACGTTCAGGTATTAAATTGTAACAAGATTACAATTATATTTTTATTTTTTTTTTTTAGAAAATTTTGGTTAATTTAAATCATAATAATGTGGTTTTTCTGGTAATAAATTAAGAAAGTTAATTTTATAAGATTATATTTTTAATAGTATTTTTTATTGGATATTTTTAAGAAACATAGTAATTAATATAAACTCAAATAAAGCGTGATTTCATTTAATCATCAAAATTTACTTTAATTATTTATAAAGAGACCATTTTAGAAAACCCTAGGATATATTTTATTAGACACAAGCAAAGTCTAAACAAAGCTTTGCGGTATAATTTTTGTTAATGATATATTTTCTGAATTTACTTTTACTTAAGGTATTTAACATCAGTGTATTCTTAGAGTCATATTATATTCGTAAGAAAATGTTTAACTATCTAAAATATATAATTAATTCAACTTTAATGAAAAAAGTGATTTTTAAAATTGATGTGATTTATTTGGCTTCTACGAATTCAATATTAATCAGTCGGTAACAATTCATATCTGCTTAATTAAATTATTGGAGGCCAGAGACAACGTTATTAAAATAAGTGTTACTTACTTTGCATCCTTCACAGGTAAATGCCCCAAAATGAAACCCTGCAGCTGGTTCACCACAAACTTTGCATTGTTGATTCATCTAAAACAATAGAAATATATATATTTAATTATAATAAATTAAGAAGTTTTATCAATAAAATATGTAGAACAGTTTTCGAGGAAATTAAATATGGTAACCTTGTATAAAAATACATCATCCATAAAAATAATAGAACTGAAAACTTATCATTAATTTAAAATCACAAACAAGATCTAATTAATACACATTTTTATGCATTAATTAATTTTTTTTTCTTTTATTTAAATAAATACGACTTAAAATTATATAAAAAATACTCTGAAACACACATAATTTGAAACATCTGTCACAAGGAACATGGTTTTTTTAATGGTTTATCTATTCAGTTATTTGTGGATACGAAAAATATTTTAAATTGAATCGTGAATTCTTTATAAATCACCTTTATCGAATCAAAATTTTGTTAAAACTATATTTTTTTACTACGAATGCTTATATTATCTATATCAACATATTCACCGAGCTCAAGTTTTATGAACCTTAATATTTTAATCACCAAAGAAACTTTCGGATTTGGAAAAAAGTTACGGTTCGAAAATCTTCTCACTTTCGATATGCTTTCTTTTAGGATTCGATTTAAGCATATTTTAGGTAATTATTATTTAAGAAATAAGATTTGATGTCACAAATTATTATTGCAATGAGCCTAGAAAAATGTTATCTTAAAAATTATTTCTCTTTTATGATGAATCACCAGACAAAACATTTTGTAAGAAGACCTTAAAATTTAAGTATGACAGTCATTGTCTATTAGAGTAACTAATCATTATCATGCTCTTGGCGATTATGGGTTTGTTTGCTTCGAGATTATGGGTTTGAATCCCGACACCGGCAGTTTATCAATTATCATTAACGGAGTTGTTAATTGATTGGACTTGTGGAGTGTTTCTGCATTAGACGGCTACAGGTGCCTTTACATACCAAATCCTAGTATTCACTCTATATCTTTCACCCATTTCCTGAATTTAATAATTATATAGATAATAATTTTGTAAGTTATATCTTCAATTGAATTCTTTTCCATGCCTCTCAGTATATTTTAACTTGACTATACCTACTCAAGTCAATTAATTAAATTTAAACTTGAATTTGAAAAAAAAAAAGTGTATCTTATTTTATTTTAAATTAAATTTAGATCAACTGAGTTTCGTTAATTTATTATTATTATTTTTTCTTAATTGTTTTTATATTAAATTTATTGTTTTAATTTTTCTTTAAAGGATACATTTTATTTGTTTTTGTAAGTACAAACAAAAATGTGTTTAGTTATATAGCAAGGTTTCTTTTTTTTTCATTCGAATTTCAATTAAATTTAATTATTAATATAAATGTTGTTTCATTCTTATTAAAAAATATTTAATTTAGGCCATTTAATAATATAATAATAATACAATTAACTGTGTTAGAATATCAAGGACTTTTTAATTGTATTTTTTATGTAAAGGAAATAATTATGAGAGTGATAATGTTCTTTTTTTTGTTGTTGTTGTATTTATAATATTTTATTTTATTTTACTTCTGCGGTTTTTAATTACTTTAATTTATCTTAATTTATTATGGTTTTGTTTGTGTATGTACAAATTTATGTAGTTAGGAAATTTACATGAGTAATTTTTGAGGTGACTTTGTTTTTGGCGGAGGATCTATTAAATTTCATGTGAAAATTTATACTAAATACATGAAAAATATAATTACAATGCGCTGAAAAATTAAGTTTTATTCAACTGAGAAGGTTGGTTATATTTAATCAAAATTAGTTTATATTCTGTATGAAAGAAGTTGCTTTCAGGAAGACACAATCTTTTTTTAATTATAAATATTTGCTTTTTTTTTTACACAAAGTACTTGTTTAAAACATATTTTCATAAACTTTTTTAATGCACCTAATTTTCAAGTCAGCTAATTGCTTGCGCGACTGATTTAAGATTAACTCTTAAGTTAGTTGTTCATTCTCTTGGATCTGTGCGGTAAGTTGTTTGCAATAGTAAACAAAAACAAATAAAAAAATAAAAAAATAAAAATAAAAACAAAACAAATACAAAATGATATTTAGATTCATTTTCAACACAGTTTATAAATTGCATGAATAAATTTCGATTTTTACCCCAATTTCCTAGATCAAATTATTTTGTATTTTAAATACGTACTTCGACTACAAAGTAGTCGTGTAAGTCGTGCAAATCGTCACCAAATTAGCAACGAGTAACATCTCCGCAGAGAATCATTACAACTAGCTAATTCATGTTGTTGATGACTACTTTGTAGTCGAAATACGTATTTATAAAAATACAAAATAAATTAATCTATGAAATTGGGGCAAAAAATCGAAATTTATTTAAGATTTAGTATATTTAATCTTAATTAGAACTTGAATGGTGACTTTTGTCGTATATTTTTTTTTTAATGATTGATTTAGTTTGGGGTTTTTGATTTTGGTGATTATATAAGAAACCTCAAAAAAGCGTCGAAAAGTTCAAATTTTTTTTTCATTATTTATAGATTTTCTAGGATAATTACGATCTGCAAAATTCAAAAATAGCATTTATTTTACGATCGGTCGACTAGTTTTTGAGATATTGTATTAAATATATCCGCTAAATCGACCTTTAGATCGGATTTATGCAGATTTCTCAAAAACTAAGCATCCGATCGTTAAATAGATGTTATTTTTGGAATCTACGGGCCAAAATATACTTATAAACATGGTTTTTCTCAAAATTAGATTAAAAAATTTTTTTTCGAATTTTGGCAATTTTTTGAAGGGGTACGTACCCCTTAGAAAAAATCGACAAAATTTGAAAAAAAATGTTTCCTCCGAATTGGACAAAATACATATTCTAAGGTAATTTCAACCCGCAGATTTCAAAAATAATATCTATTTAACGATTGGACTAGTAGTTTCTGAGATATTGCTAAAAATCCGATCCAAAGGCCGATTTATCGGTTGTATTTTATGCAATATCTCAAAAATTAGTCGACCAATCGTAAAATAAATATTATTTTTGAATTTTTTAGACCTCTATTATACAAGAAACACCATAAACAGCGAACAAAAAATTTTGAACTTTTCGCCAGTTTTTTGAATAAACTTAAGTCAAGTTATAAGCAAATAAAATTATAAACCTATTATACCCACTATAAAAATTCTTAAGTCATTATTGCACTATTTACGTATGAATGACAAATGACAAAAAATTTGAAAGAACGTGAGATATTTTGTTGAAGTTTATAATAATATTAAATAGACAATTTTATTTATTATCTGGATATGTAAATATTGTCAGGGTAATCTAGAGGCCTGTTTACATATGTGATTTAATTTATCATTATGCGGCTTCCTAATATAACAAAAGGTAAACCCACTTTACAAATACCAGATCATTTACCTGTATAAAATATTAGTCATATGTTTTTCATATAAATTTCTATAGAAACAATAAAATACAGAAATCGGAAATAATCAATTGTTTACCAATCAGAAACTGGAAAATCATAAACTATCATCAGTTGCGTTTGTAAAATTCTAAATATAAAATTGACGATATTTAAAAAAAAATATTATAAAAATGGTTGAGTTTTTTATTTTTATAACTTGCTACCTGACACAATGTCAATTTTATACGAAAAGTATAAAAAAAAAAGTGAAGATAGCAACACAGTTAATTGTTTAGATACTCGACATCAGATTGTATTTCATTATTTGGACTTTTTTTAATTAGCATTCATAAAATACTATACATATCCAGTTTATACAGTTATAAATGTATACATGTATAATAATATGTATTATTATTATAGCCAAATTTGAGCTAAAATTATAATGAACTTAAACATTTTATATAAAAACGTTCAAAAAAATGTTGTCTGTTTCAATTTGTAATTGAATTTTTCTTCTATCTATTATCGTTTAATAATTGAGCCGAGGATCGTCAAGGATTGACTGATTTTGCTCATTCACGAACGTAAAATCACTTTTTATGTTTATTATACATCACCAAAATTTCAGCTTGCTATTTTTTTTTGAATATTAGGTAGCTTTAAAAATTTTAAACTAAAATCAATATACTCTAACATAAATTTTATTAAGTTTTTCGTCGATTTTCCAAAAAAATTTCGTTGACTAACCAATGGAACAAACCTATAATAATAGCTAATGTTGAATTTCTGACTATTGTTATAATTATATGCAAATACGTAAATTAAATATAAATAGAATTCTTATATATATATTAATAATATAAATATCATATATAATTTATTGAACTCTATACATACAAATAGCCATAGCCTATAAGTATATTATAATATTGTATTATTGTTTTCTATATGTTTCAACATTCAATACATCTATCTATATATATTATTATTATTATTATTTTATCCATTTCAATACATTTTTTTTAAATTTATATTATAAATATTACGTTTTTAATATTTACATATGTCAATTGTGAAATAAATTGTAACATAATGTGAGTACATTTAACATTTTATAAATGTACAGTTAAATGTATCTGTCATTTGATTTACAAATTAAATAGAACTATTGTGACAATTCTTTTATAAAACAATTGAGAAAAATCATGCGTAATATATTCATATTTAAATAATTCGAATACTTTCAGTATAATTAAAAGTTAAAAAAAAAAAAAAAATTAGAAGAATTAATTTTTAAGTAATATTACAGCTTAGATGGATATTTTAGGCATATATTAAAAGTTAATTAAATTTTTTAGGTATTTACTTAAAGGTAAAAAAAGATATTTTTATTCAATTTTAAATAGTTGTCCAATTTACAATACCCTGAAAATGTGTTAAAAGCTTTTACAATAAGATGTAAAATCTTTAGTCCATCCCCATTCCCCACGCTGTGTCACACTCTTGCAACCTCCTAATAAATGTCATACCATGAAGGCTTATCACCCCCCCCCTTATAGGTAGTTAATTTTGATTAATGGTACAAAAAATATTGGAATTTAAATTATTTATAATTTTATAATAAAATTTCAATTAATTGATGAATAAATCAAGAAAAAATTTAAAAAAAAATTAAAGGCAAATTATTTGAATAATAAAAATAATAATAATTTTCCATAAGAATCAAAAATTTCTTATTTTCTCTGTAGCCCATTAAAATTTAACTGGTTCATTATTAAGGTTCCGCACCCAAAGTGTAAAAAGGGACCTTATTACCAAGACTCCGCTGTCCGCCTGTGACCAGGCTATATCTCTCATGGCCCCTTTTAATTAAACAGTTGAAATTTTCTCAGATCATGTACTTTTGTTGCTGCTATAACAACAAATACTAAACAACAGAATAAAATAACTGGGGTTCCGTACCAAAAAAATCATTCTATGTTTTCTAATATTTCAGTGGGGCTCCCATAAGATTATTTTTTTGCACATTTTTATAGATAATAGTAAAGAAACCTTCGTGCACAAGACCTGGCTCTTGGCCGCTTGACAAGTGGCTCTTGGCCGGTTGTTTTTCCATTAAAAATTCATCTCGCTTTTCGTTTTTTAGTGCCGACAAGTCAATTATACGAATCTTATTTACGACTCTGATGTACGAATCGAATAACCTTAAATCTGAGTGCATATAAACAGCACATATATGCAGAGTTTAACACTTTCATTCTTTTATTTTCCTGATGTGTAATAATAAAACAGAATACAAGTTATTTACCCAACCAGTGCCATATATTAAAATAAATAAATAACATTATTTTGTGTTTAATATATAAATGAAAAATGTGCAAATAGACAGGTGTTTTATTATTATTTTCTTCTCGTATTTTCATTTCATTAAATATTCATTTATCAAATATCATCAACTTAAAAACTTAATAATAAGTTTAATATTTAAATCATCCTGTTTGATTATATACCTACATTAAATAAATGATTATATTATTACTGTTAATTTGAATAAATAAACACTTCTAATCGATGAACGTTAAATGTTAATGTTTATTTTCTTATAATTCTTTTTTTTTTTCTTTTTTTTAAATAATATTTTTGCATAAATTGTTTTTGCATATGTTTTAAGTATCCAGTTTCTTATAATATTGTAGAAGCTGTTTTTTTTTAAGTGATAAAATTGAAAAAAAAAAAATGTTAAGCGATTTGTATAAAATTTGAATAATAGGATTTTGTTTAAGAAACATCTCTTTAAAAACAAATTAACGATGAGAGGTTCATTAACGACTCTCTTGATGTGAAAAAGTTTTTTCTTTGTGGATAAATTCTAAATGGATATGCGAATAACTTTTTAAAACTCATTCGTTGGAACGGAGTTGTTATTGGTTGTAAACATATTTTTCATTGCTCAATTTTTAAATATGTATTTTTTAATTTTGACTGACCCTATTAACCATTTGCTAATTTTTGTAATTACGTTTATAAATGAATAATATAGTGAAAATTTCAACAATAATCGAATAAACTTGACAATCAGGTTACACAGTAAATAATTCAATAATGCTTTGCATTGCTGAAAATTTTCAATTGGGTAACTGAAAGAATATGAAGTTTGGTGTAAAATTTTGTATTGAGTCTTCATTATAAATGGAAAATAATCTATATAAATGAAAATGAAATCCTGTTCGTTGTCAGGTGCATCACTTGAGAACTGTTGGAGCGATTTTGCTATGAAACGTTAAATTGATCACAAAAGCTTGCGCGTAAAAGATATGTAAAAAATATGCTTTATTAATTTCGTGTTTTGATATTTGAGACAATATTACAAGTAATAATTTTATATTATTTAACTAATTTTACCTTTATAAGATATATTTCATATTAATTATTACCGATTGCTTAAGCAATAATGTTCAATTATTATTATTATTATTTTTATGCATCTTTAAATGATGTTAATTTATAAAATTAATAAAAAGTGTTAAAATGACATTTTGAAATTTTCTCTTATAAAGTGTAGTTTTTAAAGTGAAGATAGATATTAAAAATCAATATTTAAGATAAATAAATAAATAAACATTTTACAATCATAATAATTGTAATATTCCTTACTTCATTTACACTTTAATAGTAATAATAATAAGTAAGTAAGTAAGTAAAGTTGTACATGTAAAGTGTTTAGTTCAGTTAGTCTTAAAAAATAAGTAAGATATACTACGTAAAGTACCTAATCTACACAGATCTAAGGAGGTCAAGACAATATGCAGATATGTACAATATATATGTAAAACAAAAGAAAATCAATAAACAACCATAAATAATATTGGTAACCAGTTATAAATATATGCATAAACACATATTTAATGTGTGTAAAAAGGCTCTTAACCTTTTTTTTAAATATTCATATTATTTTTTTTTTTTTGAATATTAACAACACCTTAGCTGGAGACGGCAAATTTTAATGATTATTAATTTTTAATTTGTAAAAATAAATTATTTATAGGTTCACAAAGATCAACCTTAATAATTCAACAAAATAAAAATCAATTCAATATAATAGGGAAGATACAATGAAAAAAAAATTGCTGTTTTACCCATCAAAATGTGAAACTAGACTCAATACCAAAAAATATTCGAAAATTAAATTAAAATTGATTTAAAAGCGAATAATTAAGAACATTTATGTAAATCTACTTCTCTGTTTAATTAAGAAAATTTGAACATCCATATTTTCAAATATAACTGTTCGTGCATTAAAGATGCTTCAATTGAAGTGATAAACAAAATTCTTGCATCTTCCCTATTTTATATACAAATCACTTGATGTTACTAGCGCTTGGTGCATCTTTGAATCAAATTAATATTTTGACAAATTTGTTATAAGAGAACAAATATTTTCTAAACCCATAGTTTATTTGTAACTAATTGTCGATTTTTTTTACCAATATAATCTGACAAAGAATTTATTGCCTTATTTTTAGCAAGTTATTATAAACGGCACATTTTATTGCCAAATCAAATTGCATTTTATGCATGATATATTTCTTGTGCGTACGAGAGCAGACACAATGTAAATCAGTATAAAAGTGAAATTAAAAATTCATAACAAAAGAATTTTACAAAAAAAAAAATTGCATTCTTTTAAATAAACAAAACAAAAATCTAATTAATAACCAAATTAAATTCAAATTGTGTAACGCAAACAATTAATTTAGAATAAATGGAAAAAAAACAGCACTTGTTTTATACTAAACCTCAACAAAATGGATGAACAAATATACAAGCTACCGGAGAATGTGGAAGTTAAAATTCAAATATTGTATATTTTAAATGTCTGATAGTAAATATTTGTTTTGCATCGAAAATGGAAACGGACAACTATCTATATCAGGGGGGAAATATTGATATAACCCTTGAAAAATTACCCGTTTCTCGAACGTCGTGCAGATAATTAAGGGTGTGCCTTCAGTTAATAATCTTCTTTGCATGAGTATAGAGAAATTTGTAACCGTTTGGTAGAACTAATTATTTTTTGTAAAATTTAATAAATTATTTCTTTACTTTCCAGCCCTCGAAATCCAATTCTGTGTTATAAAAAGTTTAAATTTCTTTTTTACTTTACTTGAATCTAAAAACTTGAATATAATTATAGTAAGTATTATCAACTTATTTCTCACGAACATGACGAAGAATTTTCAACCGAATATATTTTGGTTCTCGCGCAGATAACTTAAGGTGGGAAGTGGACACTTAATTCGCCATCTCTTGTGGTTTTACTTCAACAATTTTGATGTATATTTCTCTTTTATACTGTCAATTCAAATAAATCCCAAATCATTTGCCTGGACTCTAAGTGTCATACCCACTACGTTATGTTTTTTTCATTTGCTATTTAAATAATAAAGACAATATGTATTAGAGTAACCATATTAGTTAAGTACTTGTATAAAATTATTTCTTACTACATATTTCCGCTACACCATATCGTTTAAAATACTTCGATATAGACTGACGTCATGGTCTATTTGGTACACGGACCACTGACATGGAAAAACAACGTAAACATATAGCAAAAAATAAAAAATTTGTAATAATAAAAACATTAACTTTTATCAATGGTAATATGTTTTGTTACTTAAGTCATTTGAATGTATTATTATAGTACTTAAGTTACTTTAGATTAACTAAAAAAATGATCATGCAGAAATTTATCAAGGAAAAGTGAAAACCATTGTCAATTTTAATTTTACCGTGTTTCTTGTGTTTTTTTTTTATTTAATGTTTACTCTGAATACCGCTATTATAATTATTGATTGAAATATCAATAATGCATTACTTAAAATTTCCTTGTATTACGTATATAGCTTCGGTTTTTGAGAAATGAAAAACTATCGTAATAGCCGTTGCCGGTATTTAGCGTTCGAAACCTCATTTTTTCACTTAAATTGCTGATAAATCGTGAACCATTTATATGATTTTCATTTTATTTACATGCCAAAATCGCTTGTTCTAAAATATCGTTGTTAAAGTAAATCGTAACGAATAAACTTGGAAAACATAAAGTCAGCTGTTATAGAAAATTTTATGTTATATATTGTATAAAATATTTTTTTACCCCATTTTCAAATTAAAACTCAATCGGCCAAGCTTGGTATACAGCTATAAATAATATTGGGTCTTTTCAGATAAATGCCGATATAATATGTAGCATTCATCCGATTTTGATGAAATTTTGTTTGGACTCATATGATGTAGTTTCAGTGATTTGACTTCGGTTGAAATTGATTATGCTGGATATTAAGATAAACAATTTTAAGTGTTGATATTCGTACATCGCGAGGATGTTTTGTGACATTATTAGCAGTGTATTTTTAATTGTTTTTTCTTTTTAAATAAAGCGTATCACATTATTTAAATTTTTTAACGTCATTTACTTATATTTTTATATAATTCTTATCTTTAATAGAACACAATTAAATATATATTTCATAGCATAATTACAACATAATCTACATAAATATAAATAAGAACATGTACTTACATTATTTATTACTTAAGAAGTTATCAATTATCATTATATTGGAAGCTTTTAAAATAATTAAAAAAGTAATTAAATTAGATTGAAGTTTTTGTTGTTGTTGGTTGTTGTTCTTGCTGTATGTATGCTATTATACATGTGATATAAATTTCTTTTAATATCATCACAAAAAACTTTTTCTTTTAAAAGAGCCGACTTCAAACAAAAAATTAAGTATATTGTTTATTTATTTCTAGAAATTATCCAATCAATAAATTTTGGTTCACTAGTTGGTTTCCAAAAACTATTATCAGATAATACTGGATAGTTTTTTGACTTATAGGTCCAAAAATATGTAAAAAGAAGTATTTACTAGAAAACCGGCTTCGAAAATATACAAATGTAAATGAAACCAATAAGACTTAGTCTTAAAGATCTCACTAGTATTATGTCCTAACTGTACAGGAGTTGTGATCTTGAAAAAACCAGTTTTTTTTTTATTTAAGGATAACGAAAATTGCTTTATTCTCTATTTTTTGGGCTAAAATTTTTTGAGAACATTGTCACACAATAAAAGTTATACACACTTTTTAGTGTTTACGAAAGCGAATTGCGAAGATTGTGAAATTCTTGGTATTTCAATAATTTAGACAAATTTCCCAAAAGAAGTCTTAATTGTTCTTAATAATAGTGAACATATAGATAATAGGCAAAACATTTTGCAAAGTTTTTTTGGCGATTGTATATCTCTTAGATTTGTCAATGGCTCAGTAATTCAATTGAGACGATGCCCTTAAATTGAACATCTACTGTGAAAACTTCTTATTGTAAACTATTTTAAAACATTGATTACGAATAATTTTTCTCAAGTCAAAACTTCGGAAGCTGGAATTTATGACTCTCGTGTCTTCAAAATTTAACTGAACGACATTTCACTGTTTGTTATTTTATATGTTTTTGAAGTCGGTTACAAAAACCATATATTGAACTCAATTTACTGACTGCACTCCAATCAAATGAATTTAATCTAAACAACAGATGACCTAAAATGTAATGGTTTTGGATAATAAAAACATCATTTTTAAATTTGTAATATCAAAAAAAATGTAAGTAGTAATGATGATAATTGGTTAAAGTGTTAATTAACAATTTAATTACTTCATATGCTTTAATAATAATAAATAAAAAAATATTTGTATTTGCAGATAGTTGTTTTAGTAGATATAGAAACTCCTTTCACTTCTAAAATAAATCATATATTCCAATTTTTTAATCAAAATTTCAGATAAATATAATTACTTTAGCAAGCAAGTCAAGCCGGATTAACCCGTTAACACAGCAAATGATATCTAATTTTTTATTTAACATAGTGGATCTTCAAATGCAAATCTTTTAAGTCTTTTCAAATTTTTTGACTGTTTATTAAATTCCCAATAGGAACGTTATTGTAATGGGGCTGGGTTTGCAAATTTCAAATTTTGATAAATCTTTACGTTCCATCGTTTTACTACAAGCACAATCCTACGTTTTTAAAGAGAAACCTGTGAAACCAGTTTTATTCGACGTGTTATTTTACGTGACTTAAAATTGGACGATTTTTCGACAAAATAGAAATGAATGACTTTCGAGCCATCTAAAAAAAACAACTATAAGTTTTCGTAATAATGCGTAAACAAATTATTGTTTTTTATTCTCGGAAGTTCGTCGTGTTTCCTTGAGGGAGCGCACCAATACACTTTGTTGTATAAGTAATTACAAATCAAATCGTTCTTACCAATGTCAATATTATAAAATAGCTCATAAATTATCGTCGTAAATTTTGATCCATAATTATTATAAAAATACCTATTTAGAGGTTTAATGAAATACAAGTATATATATTATTTTATCCAAAAAAGCTTATTTTTCGAAATTACTATGAAATAAAAAGGAAAAACTATAAATAATACTATAAATTAAATCAATTAGTGTTATATATAGAAGAAAGCAGAAAAAAAACACAACAACCAAATATCAAATGAATTAAATATCAGATTTAAATTTCAGTATAGAAACTGACTGAATGACAAGATAAAATTATGTATAATAATGATGATAGTGAAATACTGATAACTATTGAAATTTTATAGTTCACCGTCATTAGACAAGAAGTAACAAGAATTTATGATAAAAAATTATTATTATTTGTTTTTTTCTGTAAAACATGCGTCAATTAAAAAATAAACACAAAAGTTAAGGATTTCATATCTTCGATAAGTTCATATGATCAATAAAAATTTATCAACTGTTTAAAATCTGAATGGGATAATTTTACGAGTGTTTTTTTTAAACTCTATACGTAATTTTAATTTTATTTATTTACAAAAACTTATCATACAGATTGTATTATAAGTACAGGGAGTTTCAAAATAAAATCTTCTTTGATCCGTGAAAATGCATTACAGATAAACGCAGAATGAGAATAAATTGATTGTTCTTTAAAATTCAGTACCTTGTATTAATAAAGTTTCATAAAAGCATTCAAACAAAGTAGCCCTTATTCCAAAACAGGGTCGATGCTGATTATGCTTGATGTATTTTCACCTAATTTGTCATACAAAACGAGGAGGATTTAATTTATTTATGTACCTTTCTACAGCGAGATGTTTTGTTTATCGCCGTGAAAGGATAAATTTAAAGTTTCGATGTATTTGAAAAACTTAAATTTATAAATTTATTGAATACAATTAATTCTATAGATTTTTTTAAGCAATTTTATAAAGATCTTAAATTTGTATTTCACCACTTCCAATGAGTGTAGCGTGATGTTTACAACCAAAGATATAATAACACATGGAGGTAATGTGAGGCTCTTACATTAAACTGCTTTTTCGAATACCTACATAATTTCACTTGTCTATCATTTGCTTCATAAATTTATGGAGATTTTTTGAAACAGGTGAGATAAGATATTTAAAATTATTCGTTTTTTATTGAGCAAATTTTATGTATATTGATTTTTTTTATACTTTGGTGCAGTAATCTCATTGATATTGTAGTAATTATTCTTTTCCATAATACACTCGTTTGATTTCAAATACAAATTGTATGCCCTTTTGAACTTGTGCAGATGTTAATCTCGTTATAAATTAAATGAAGTTTACGATACAATGTTTTCAAGTTAATAAAAAAAAAATCATAAAAATGAATTGAAGAAATTCAATCTTGTTTAAAACCAGATATTACAAAAGCTGTAACTACTTACCTTGTTAAGATCCCTAATAATTTTAAAAATAAAATTCGATCAGGTACTTAATTGTTACTCTTTATTAAAGCCGGAATCATGGTTTATTTATTTAATTTTGACTTTAGCTATTTGTTATCGAAGCAGGAGAAGCAGTTTAATAGCAAGGAAATGAAACAAGCTATAAGAATTAAGCATTCATTTTGTATCATGAAAACGAAAATATATACTTCGCAAGCCTATTTAATATCTGCAAATCATAAATGCTATAACTACCGGAAATGATGTTTATCAAACACATTTTTATTGGCTGTATACTTTGCTTACAATTTTAGTGATTCGAGATCGTTGTAGGGAGGAAATCCATACATGAAACTTGTCAATAAACCCGCATTTTATGTACACCTGTAAATCTTCTACTAGAGAAAGATAATTATGGAACCAATATTATGTTATCGTGTTATGTCTTATATATTTAAAATGGTATAGATGGTAAGAAATAGTATGATTGTGCTTAATTGCTTAATTTAATTATAAGAATGTATAAATTCTATTGAATAAAAATATAAAAAAATTTAAACTTCATGTATAGGTAATATGAAATATTAATAAATTATTAATAATAGTACAGGTTTTTCTCATCAATTTCATGATTTAAATGTAGGCGTGGTATTTTTAATAAATATATTTTTTTTTAAATAATAAAACAAGGAATAGTAGATATGATCATTAGCAAACCATCGTAGAACGCGTTTGAACAAACGCCATCAACGTAATATATTGTCGATTAAGTGGAAGGCATACACGAAATTATGAAAAAATACAGAGCTTAATTCACTCAGTCAATTCGATAAGATGTCCGATTAGTTAACCTCAGCCGAAACAAGTTTTTCTTCTGTGAAAATCTAGAGAGAGAGAAGCATTATCTTTTTATTGCAATGACATTCGTCAAAATTGCTAATGCAAATGCTAAAATTTGGTACAATAAATTCTGTATACTCTAGCTGTATATAGTACGCATTTTCTCTATTTATAACAAATTAATAATTATTAGTAATTCAATCATCACTATTCGATTATATACAATATATTTAAACAACTTACACAGTTTTTTTTAATCCTTTTTTGTTAAAATTGCAGATTGAAATTGTATAAAGCTTATATTTTAACTAAAAAATGTCACATAGATTATGATTTCCATTTTCGAAACTAAACCATAACTTTATATCAAGATAGTTTAAAATGCATCTTCTTTTGCACTCATATTCACGTTAGCTATTCGAAAGAACGAAAGACTTTTAAACGAAGCCACACACGATACTAATAATATTAGCTTATCAAATAATATCGCCTGTCTATTACAATACCTTAATGAAATTAGATAGCCTGTATTTATATATATTTAATATAGATGACTCAATCAGATAACATTAAATATCATATAGAAATTATTTTAACCTATATTTATAAATATTAAATGGATCTAAAAATTGTGGATCTATTATAATGAAGAGATTATTATTGTGTTTGTTCGTGGATAGTCAAAATTGATTTTACGGCCACTGCATTTTAATGCTTTTGATTGAAAGTTTGTAACAAGGAAAATTTTGTTAAATGTGAAATAGAATCCATTAATTAGTCTTTATCCGTTTGTCTGGCCGTTCCACATCAAGATAAAACGAAACTCAAAAATGAAAAAAAGTTGCACGCTGAAATTTTGGTGGCGTACTCTGGACTTAAAAAGAAAGTTCATGAGCAAAATCAGTCAATTGGGTCCAATAGATCAATAACAAAGATTTTAAACTATAGAAAGAAGAAAAATTTTAAAATAAAAAGGTTTGTTTTAGTTTAACAAAACGAACAACTTTTGTTTGAATATTTTTTCGGATTCATCACAAATAAAAAATTTATTCAATAATTGAAATTAATAATAACATACTTATTTACAAGCTGATTACTTATTTTTTTTTACATTAAAATTTACAAATAACACTAATTTAAATTGTAATTTCAAATTTTCAGAATACAAAAATATTATAGATAATACAAACAAAATGGCGATGTTAGTAAATTAGAATGCCCTTTAAACATGCACATTTATATTTAATAATTTTATAAATAAGCACACACAAAACAAGAGAATAAAATATTTCCTTATTTGAAGATGATGTCATTAAAGAACTTTATAAAAAAAAAAACAGTATTTGCATTAAATTTAATTTTAAGTTTTTTTTTTATTATAAAAAAATAATAATAAATAAAATAAATTCTATCTAATCATAAACCACAAAAATCATTATTAAAAATAAATTAAAATAACCCGGATTTATCACTTTGTTAATAGATATTATAAGATGTGTTGAATATCTCACCATAGCAGTCAGTAATAAGTGTGATGAAACGAGTTTTAATTCCTTAGAAATAGTCAAGAAATATGTGAATTGAAAAAAGTTAGATATATATTTTAATAATATCACTGAAATCATTAAAATATTATATTATTATTCATTTTGTGATAATTATGTCTTACTATAATATAAGAATGTTCATATCATGTTCATGGATTCAATTAACTATTGACTTGCTATTTTGTATAGTTTCATAATTGATCTTAAGCTTCATTCAAGATGAGTACATAGAAGGATATCGCAATACTGTGACTTAATAGCAACATAGCAACCTATGTCCAGTTTGAATATACTTGAAGTTATCTACTTATTGGACGCTAAATATTGAATTGTAAATAAGATTGACAGATAAGAATATTTTCTTATTTCATACTTTTAAAATGATTTTTTTCGAAGTTGGTTTTTAGTTTTAAATATCCAATTTTTTATAATTTGTATCTTGGTTTTTTTACAATTATATTATTAGATAGATGATATAAAATATTCACCTTGTTGTGTTAATATTATTAAACAGTCTTGTTATTTTTAAAATAACACCAAAAATAAATTAGAAATAAAACTAATATATAATTGGTAATTATTTTATAAATACCTTTAATAATAAATAATAAAAAAAAATAAAAATACATATCTGAGTATAGTATTTTATTTTTTTTTATTACATTTAATATTATTTTTTTGGTTAAATAATTAATAATAACCGCAAATAAGTAACGATTTTTTAATAATTTTTAACACATTAATTAATTTATATCATATTATATGTACATATTAATAAATTTTATAATAGACTTCTACAGTGTTATAGAAAAGTTGGGAAATGGCTAAGTAAGGCTTAGAATTAATATTTTTGTTGTTATTTGATACCAAAGAGTCTTTGCTATACAAATGGCTCATTGCGAGTATAGTGTAACCAAAGCGCGAAAATAGTCGAGTTGAGAATGGGCTGATGTATTCATATTTGGGTGTTTTTGTTTAATGTTCAGTTAATTGTCGTTTTTTGTTACAATTAGCTGTCACAATTTTCAGTTAATTGTGACTCCATCTTGCATAAGGTTGTTTTTCTCAATTCTGGTTTGTTGGTTGCTCGATTTTTTTAATTTCAATGATTATTTTTTTAAGATGAAAAATATTAAAATTTTTAAATAAACAAAATAAAAAAGTTCAAAAAAATGCAGTAAAAAAACAGAGTTTTTCATGTAACAAAATATTTTTCCATTTAAAATAAGAATTTAGTATGAAGTTTGCTTAAAAAACTCAATTATTTCTCAATATTTTTCTCAAAAATATAAAAAAACTTGGTAGTTTCCAAACTTTTTGATCTACCTGTGTGAATTTCTTAATAAGTATATGAGAATATAATTATTTTATATTAGTTTATTAAAATAATAATTTTTGAAGGAAATTATTAAATATGGTATTTCAATTTATGATTTTTATTTTAAACTTTACCTGTTGTTTTATTTTACCTTTGTTGGGATTTTTTATTATTATTATTATTATTGAAAGATATTAGTGTTGTTTAATTGTCAAAATTACTATTTTTTTGAAATAGCAAGGACGTCTAAATTTTATTAATTATTACATATTTAATATTGATATAATTTAACAATTATTCTTATTTTTGTAATAAAATAATTAAAAGTAATTATTTTGTTTTAAAAATAATCGATATTTTAGATTTTTTGGACTGAAGATACATAACAACTCATATTTGCTCATGCATTCTTATAAAGATTATCCTACGGGTAAGTAGCTCATAAGATACAAAAAAATTTTTTACCTATCTGAAAGGACACAGGACCTGCTATATTGGCCATCCATACATTCTCAGAAAATTTTGCCTTGTCAAGAATGATAAATGTATGGTTATTTCTATTAGGGATTTCTAATAAAATGATATCAGCCATAAAACAAATTTGTGGGTACATTAAAGATAAAAATGTTTAAAATGCAATTTAAATATTTTGTTAATATAACATGAATGTTTATTTTCCAAAATATTGTATTTCTCTAGTCAAAATGTAATCTTTGTATAAGCATTTCCGATTAAATTCTTAAAGCCATTTATTTCAATTAAAAAAAAAAGATAAATTTTAGTAAATTATTACAAATTACAAGAGTTTTTAGAATTAACATAATGGTGTTATTTTTATATAAAATTCATTCTACTTTTGAGTGATTCTAAGAATTTATACCTAAACAATTATTGATTTACAAGAATTAGATCATATTAAACATATTTACTTTTTTTTTTTTATAATGTAAAAAAAAACCACAAGAGTTGACTTCACATCCTAGCATTAATTATTTCGTAACTGGTATTAATGTCACTGTGATGATCTGCCAGCAAATCTGACTCACTACTTGAACTTTGTTATATTTAATTTACTCTTATGTGTGAAATAATTATTGCAGGTATAAAATTTATGTTAAAATAATGAATACGAAGAAATATGCTGATACATTATGTGTATTACTATTTATATAATCGGTAAATGACTAATTTTTTTTATTGCATTTTGTAAATTAGTATAATTTTGTAACAAATGAATTTATTTTGTCGGTTTACATCATACAAAATTAGGGCTTTAAATTATTTGGGATTTTTACAAAGTATTTCTAATTATTACATTAACCGCATTCAAGAAGTCATAAAAACAGGTAAGGAGATTAAAAATGATTGAAATGTTAAAGAAAGATAGAAAATGGATTGTAAACTTGAAAAGTCTGCATAATTAGTAAAGGATAATGTCATCAATATCTCTCATATAAATGAAAACGAAAAAGTACGTTAATTACAAGAAAATAGTTTTAATAGACCCAAAAAAAAAACTACTGTTGTGAAACAAAATTTTACGTAAAGTGGATAGGCCATTCTGCGGTCAAAAAATTTTAAATTCTTCGTCTGTAAAAAGTGTTTTTTATCGTGATAGGAATATTATTTATTTTTTGAATTAATTAGCAAGAATTTAGCATAGAATTTAACTATAAAAAATATACAGATTAAATTTTTAGATTAAATTAATTATGTTATTTGGCAATTAGTTGATCATTTGTTATATAAAAAAAATTGCTAAAACTAACCAAAGTATTTATCGCAAAATTGTATGGATTTGTCATTGACAAATTTAAAGTTTTCGAATTTTTGACATAACTAATAAAAATCAAATTATAATTTTTATTTTACCAATCTAAAATGATTAGTTTGAAATTTCCTATTTAGATTTTATTCGACTTTTCTTACATTTTCATACTCGTCAAGAAGAATACAAGTTACTACTTTTAATTTGTAATGCTAGCAAATTTTGCATTAACAAAAGTTTCATAGAAACATCTAATTAGTCCATGTTCATTTGTTCGTCTGCCCGTTTATTAAGATAAATCAAAAACAGAGAACAGAGTTTGCAAGCTGAATTTTTGTGTTGTATTCTAGACCGAAAATGTGAGTTCAAGTGCGTGAGTGAGTAAAATTCGTCCATTGAATCCAATGGATTCATAACCCAACTTTTAAACCATAAAAGAAAAATACAAATATGAAAAATGTTTCCTTTTTCAAAGCAAACACCTTTTAATTGAACATAATTCAACCAAATTAAGCATAATTAACATATATATATTATCATACATATAATTATTATGTATGTATTTATAACTGTATGGATTGAATTTTAGTTATAATTTATATTTTTAATGTTTCATGAAGAAAAATTGTTTTGATAGTTTAGAGTTTCGTTTCCTATTGAGCATTGATATTTCCTCCTACAAAGGTCATGTATTTTTTCATTTTTATGTACATTATTTAAGTTGATTTATGTTAACGCTCAAGTATTCAGGTATTTTAACTTGTGTTGCTACAATAATTTTTCTACATCTGACAAACAAGGCTTTTTGAATAAAATCAAAAGTTCTTTATATAGCTAATTATTCCAATGTATTCTTATTTATTTAATGTAATAGTACAAAATAAATAAATTATAACATGCATGTTTCGGCTAATTTTTAGCCATTATCAAACGCGTTCAAATAAAAATATCGTATCGATGCTATATCGAATAATTTTGCAATATCGTTTGTTCATCATCACAGAGTTGTATTTATGGGTACTAAAATATAACAATACGTGATAATTACGAACAAATTGACCATGCCGTGAATACAACAACAGTTAAACAACAACGTGTAGTACATACAAAGAAAACATGAATAAAAAGTCGCGTAAAAGCAATGCACATAATATTATTATTACAGGTATAATAAATACGGACGGTTACGGCCAGTTTAAATAATAAATCCAACAATAATATAGTTTTTATTGTAATTGTCATTCTTTAATCACATGGAGCTATTGGTTTTGTACGCATTTAAATATCGTCAAAGGTTGGACGATCTGATCTACTAGTTATAAATAATAGACACAGGTAGATCTAAAAATTTTGAAATGGATAAACAAAACAAAATTTTAATTTTTTTTTAAATTTATCAATTTCTTTGGTTATAATGACATTATTTCCCACAGTTACATTTTTTTTGGAAAAAATACAGTTATATTTTGAACGTAAAATGCTAACAAATAATAAAAGGACAATATTATTTTCTATAAACCATTTTATTGTTAGTCAACATATTATTATCAATAAATAAACAATTATTTACTCTTTTAATCATTTCTGAGAACAAAATTAAATTTATGTGACACAAACAACAGGTGATAATGAAGACATACCACAGAAATTGTACAATAATTTCAACTTTTGCTGTTTACATTTATTTAATTTGTACTTAGTTTTTTAAATTGTGAATTCGTATTGTTTACGTATTTTCTGCGCTACGAGTTTAATTTCTTTTTTTTTCAAACGAGATGATTCTTCATACACATACTATTCAGTTCGTTTTATTCAGAATTGCGCCGTGTATGCACACATATATGCATGTATTATTATACATACATATATGTGTGCATAAGGTTAAGAAGTTATGTATATATATATATTTCTCCAATATGTTTGAATGTGTTGTTATTATTATTAGTTCGGGGGCGGAGTCCCACATTCTCTCTTGATTTTCCCACACATTTCATAAACGCTTAGAACATGTAACACTTATATGTATTTTATAAATAGTGTGTACCTATATATTAATACATACATATAATAGTATCTGTAGCTTACAAGGTGGTAAGAAAGCTTACATGATACACCATATAATGTATTTGAGTAATACATTGATAAGAATAAATAAGAATTTCTCGAAATAATTGAAAAAAAATCTATTTATTATGGCATTATATAAGTTAATTTGTTATTGATTCTGAAAATTCAATTGTGAATTTTGACAATATACTGCTAAAATATTGGACAAAATATCGAGAAAATATATTTATAAAGAAATATTTTAAATAAATAAAATAGATTTCAAACACATAATCTGACCCGAAATTTATAATTTCATTGATAAACATGTCTCTTAAAATTTGTATATAATGGCCAATTGACATGTTTGGGATCTAATGACTTTTTGCTTTACGAAAATTTTGGTATTTTATTGGACTTATCACACAAATGTAAAAACAATTTAGTTTAACAAGTGATAATACACAATAGAACATGTTAGATAATATTGGACTTGGCATTTTATACAATTTTCAAATTTCCCCGACGGTATTTCGTGAAATTAAAGTCACTTTCGTAAAGAATTCTGATTTTAATATTTTGTACGCTTGTGATTTTAATTAAAATTTGAAAACAAAAAGAAAGGCAAAAAATTAGATTATATTTCTTTGTATGTTGACTATATAACTGGTCAAACAACTAGAAGTATATGTCCATTTTTATAATTATAATATTAAGGTGATGCATTAGAGCATATTTCAATACATACAGCTTTTCGTTCTTCTGTTAAAATCATTTTTAATAAAAATTAATGAAGAAATAAGAAATAAGTCTGGTTGAGACTACAAAATGATCTCGAAATGAGAAATTATAAAGAAACATACTTGAGAGTTTGTGTTAAATTTTTACAAGAAAATGGACAGAACATGTGGTACTTGGAGGATAATTGGTAGACTCTAAGCGCTGTATGACTCAATAAGAGGATACGTGGAAAGACATATACTTGAAAACATTGACAGCCATTGAAGCGTTCGCTCAACAGATGGACTGATACAGAGGTTATTATTATTATAAGATACATATACTAATAATGCTTGCAAATATCGTATTTTGTATTTGGAAATCAGGGGTACTTTTTTATACACCACTCAGTATCTATAATATTTTTAATGTGTATACAATCACATATAAACTTCAATAATACCTATACTGCACATATTATAGATATTAATAAACTTTGCTATATATAAATATATATAGAATACAATACCATTTATATTATAGTATAATATAATCATTAAGTATATATTAAACAAAGATAATAATATATAGATATATATTTATCTTTCATTTTAATAACTATATAACTATACCTATCTATATGTGTGAGAGATATATACTCATTTTTTAACGATTATTAAAGTATTATTACTATTATTTTATGTATTAATTGTGTACTATATTGTCGTGATTTTGTGAAAATTACTAAGTGTAGTATCACTTCTTTATATTTTATACAAGATGTAACAAACAAAAAATTTTCAATTAAAAGAACCGCCGTCATAAAAATGTACTAAAAAGAAAAAATTAGTTTAAATTAAATACACATGTAAATAATTTCCTTATAAATATTTTCTTTTCGAAATCAGATTAATTTTTTTAGGTAAGAATGTGATTGGCGATGCGCCGCGCCTTCAGTTGACCAGAAGAAAATTATTTAAAGAAGTTTTTAATTTAAAATTATATTTTACTTTTTAGTTCATATTTAAAAAATTTTTAATTTACCCTTAGGTGTTTTATATAACTTCTAACAATGTTTTTTTGCCTTTCTTCCTTTAGGGCTGGAAGTTTTTCTTCAAATTAATACGGTGCTATATTGAAACTATACTTAATCGATGAAAAATTTTTTATAAACAAAATTAATTTTCTCCGAAGTGTGGCGCCCCAATGGTATTTATATACGAATTTGATATAATCAAAATCAATAATAATTTTATTGAAGTAATAGTTAACTTTATTTGTTGGGTTTGTATCTTATTGAGCATTGATGTCTATTAATTATAAATGCATTTTTGACTGTATAATTATTTTGGTTTTCAAAACTTATCACAGAACGGTGTAAATTAAATGAATTAAAATAATTTCAACACCTAGTAGAGAATGTTTCCTAACTTTAAATGACCTGTTAATTTGTTACACTCTGTAAAGACATATTCATTTTGATGCTTTATGATTTGAAATAACAAAAAATAAAATAAGAGTATGTATGATATCTGAATTTTGTTTGTTTGTAATATCTAGACTATGATATTATTAAGTTTTTGATGCTGTATGTAACATATATTTAAAAATTCTAAATAAACAATAGAAAACTATTAATTTGTAGTTTTGATATCATTATTATAATTTTGATTTTAGTTATTTGAATTAAAAACAAAAATTGTATGTCTGAATTTCATAACAGAAACAATAAAAGTAAAGGTTTGTTTTGTTTTTGGGTTTCGTGTCTTATTGGACGTTGATGTCTCCTTATATATACCACACACACAATTATGTAATTTCATGATATACGTTTGAGAAAAGCTTTAGATGCATTTCTTGGATTATGTACGACGGAAACAGGTAATGTTTTTCAACATTCTACTAATGCTTACGTTCCTAATTTTAAAAAAAATCAAAGGCAGTAAAAAACATAATAGTCTTCGATGATCAATTATCAGATGTTCATAAAATAAGGCCTGCCTTTGATATTTCAGTTTTTCGGCATGAAATTAATAGTTTAATTATACTTACTTTTTATACGTTTGATATTATTAAATTTAACATCACATGATAATAATGAATATTTTGTTTTCAAAATGTTAAGAATTTTATATTAAGACAAATAAATTTTTTGCTCTTTTTTGCAAAGGGAAAAAAAAGTTGGCTGAGTTAATTTTATTATTTTGAAATTTTTTTATCTATATAACAACAAAAAACGAAATATTGGATTTTCATGAATTTGATAGAATGTTTAAAGCCTCGGTTTTCCTATTACACGAATTTACCGTTATAAATTCACAAAAAGGTTAAAAAGAATAATCACTTAAGAGTTTTACTTAATTATAGATTCACAATCTATAAAAAATCAACTATTGTTGAAAACTGTGTGGGGAAAATTCTTTTGTATATTTTTATTATAAAATAGAAACAAAAATTTCCGACATTTTTCACTTTTTAATAAATATCAAAGAAATTTACCTATATCTAAAAATAAATCTTCTAATGTATCCGTTATTAGTCAGGATGAACTCCTATAATTATTTCTAATTCTTAAATTTCAATATTGACATATAGATGGCAGTGGCATTTAAATAAAATAATTTGAACAAGCTTTGCAATAAATTGCAAAATTTGGTTGGACGTCATTGGCTAAATACTACTAATTTTCATAAGACGAGATTATTTTCAATATAGCACCTTTAGCATTCGGGCTAATGACTTCAAAGACATTTCCTTTTTAATGACTTTTTGTAATGTACTTACGATGTTTTGATCAAAAATCAAAACATGAATTTTTTAAGGTTAAATCAGCATTTTTAATCAAGCTAAACATTTTTAATCAAACTAAATTTTTTTTATTGAAAATTAGTCCAAATTCCAATGCGGGATTTATTCACCGATTTCTTCCCACCAATTTACCCTACTTTTTTTATTTGTAATTTTTTAGGAATCTCTCATAAATCGTAAACACATATAAAATGATGAATTGAATATACATTACGTGCAGAAATATCTATAGATATGAAATGAAGAGTATATTATGATGATGCATCATCATGCAACCACCGACCATCATGGACAAGAACAATTTAACACAATATATCGCGCCGCTAAAACTATAGAAACATTCAAATGTTTATGAAGAAGGTAAGTAATATACCTTTTAACTTGTTTTATTCATGTTTCACTTTAAATGAATTTATTTAAATTATTGTACTTACAATTATATATATACATATATATATATATATATATATATATATATATATATATATATATATATATATATATATATATATATATATATATATATATATATATATATATATATATATATATGTATGTGAATTAACGAGCTGATAAAAAGCCATTATATTTGTATCGAAAATCGAAAACACAAATCTATTAAGAAAATATTCTTTTGAATTTATTGGTGTAGTAACTTCTAGTTGAAAGAACATATCATAGAAATGTTTAAAGCGTACTTAAAGTAGTATTTTCATCTAGGGAAATATTTATCAAATCTCTTCCGTAATTCGAAAATCCTAATCAATAATTTGTATAGCGTACCACCGTTTAAAAAGTCATCTTCGGGTTCTGTGAACATGTTTACGTATGAAATTATTTTCCATAGTAAAGGATAATTTCTAAGATATATAATAAGTTGTCACCTTGTATGTTTTTGAGCTGCACAAAACGATTACCTTTTATTAAAATGAATTAAAATTTTTTCAAAATGAAGCACAAATAAGTGAGAACCTCTTTCTTCAATATTAAAATACATTAGCGTGGACGAATATATCTTGGCGAGTTTCATATTTATTCGCCGGAAAATATTTGAAATCCATATCAGAATTTAATCTATTTTTAAACTGAATAACATTTTTTAAGAGACTTGTTTCGAAAAATTCATTTAGGGCACCGGGAGAACGTAATAATTTCAAGAAATGATTGGTTAGAAATCTGGCGATAAATTGTTTTTAGAAATCTGTGGGTGGCACATTATTTTATACTAAGAATTTGTCTGTATTTACTAACTTGAAATTAATAATTAATTACATTTACTTATATTGATTAAGTATAACAAATGCTCCTTTTTCCATTATATTATAAGAATATTTTTTTGTACATTTTATCTGCTTGCATGAAGCGCGTCGATTAACTTCACGCCCTCGATATACTATCAAATATGTTAATAAAATTAACATATTTGATCTAAACAGAATGTTATTGATTAGGCCTATGAAGATCAAATTCTCAACATATTTCCCTCTTTACATAGAGAGCATATATATTGCGGCGATTTGCACGATTTTTTGTATAAATTGTGGACGAAAATTAAGTGAATACATGAACGAATAATAATAATATTCTTATTATTATTATAAGTCGATAAATATGTTTTCGTTTTAACGTACATAGCAGATGAGATAATTAATTGACTATTGTTATAGTTATTTTGTTTTTTGTAGGTTGGCATGAGAACCAATATTTTTATTTTTTTATTTTTTTTTAAATCGTGATTATTTTTTAATATATATTGTATTGTTAATAGATTATTATATATTTTAATAAAGATATTTTAATTAGAAAATGAAATTGTATATATTGTATGAAGCCTTCTTATACCTATATGTCCGCTGGGATAAAAGAAATTGTAATGTGAAATAATTATTGTTCAACTTAAAAGTGTATCAAATTTTACTGAAAGATTTTTATCCGGTTGGAACAATAAAAAACTTTACAATAGTCACGAGTTAAATGGATCATATTCAGAAGAAAACCCAAAGTAATTATTTTAGAAGAAATTGAGTATATTATTTAGATGAAATTCTAATTGAAATAATTGAGTTTCAATTGAATGAAATTTATTTTTCAAAACGATTCAACTTAAATATTTACGAAATTATTTGAAATAAAGTAAGCAAAAATATACGAATTTTCATCATCAGAAGATGTATTTTTGGAGACAAGTAAATCACCTCTAACATTTTATAAAAAGATAAAAAAATGTAGGATTTCTGAATTGATCATTAACAGGAATATTGTTTTTTTTTCATATATCACTTTTCTTAAATAAAGTTTTACTAAAAAGTGCTTTTATCAAGCACATGTTTCTTGTGCTAGGATTATTTACATTAGGAGAACCTGATTAATTCGAAGGAAAATGAATGTGTCAAAAGAAAATAATACATTCATGATCAGATGTGACAGCATAGAAAAACGGACAGTATAGAAATTTTTTCAGAAATTTATTTCCGTATTAGAATTGCACGAAATTCAAATATCACAAAGAGTGATAATAATCTTAAATTATTGATCTGTGGTTTTAAAACTATAGAAAGAATGTTTTTCAAAATGCACATTTTGTACGTGGACTTTATAGTAAAATTTAGTATTAAATTAAATCACTACAAAAGGTGTTTGTTTATTTACTTTTACTGTCTTATGGATATTCTTTTTAAAAGCCTTTTTTTCATGTTCAAAAACGTGATTTATTATAAAAATCAAAACCAGGTAGAATTTATTTTTGAAACCACTTAAAGGATTTTTATTTTTTTAACATAATAAAAGGTCATTAACACATTTATTATTGTTCAATATATGATAAATATTTTGTGTTAAAATTTACATTTTAAAATTTTTTTATTTCCGGAATAGTATCGATGCCTAGACACAACATATTATTGGATTTTGTTAAAAACGGGTTTCTTCTGATTTTTGTTTGCAATTAATTGTTACATTAAATTACGATTCCAATGAACACTTTATCTTATATCAAATAGTTTCAGTATCTATTCATAGTGAAAAGACATTATTCCGTCGGCTATGTAATTGAAGAATTTTTCCGTTTATTACCATTTTCCAGACTGTTCTAAATCAAAACTTGTAGTCTAAGAAGCTAATTTCATAAAAAGGTCCTCCAAAAGTTACCGAAGTATCATTTGTGTCTTTTTTTAAAATTTCGAGCAGTTTCCGGTTTGATCGGGATGAATATAAAGGTTTGGAAGATTTGCTGCTTTCAATGCGGATTTTTATCCGGAAGCTGATTGAATTGAAATTTTTGTTAGCTATATTTGATGAAAATCACAAAATCTTTGCGACTATTTTTGAAGAATAGTATACCTCGTAAATTTAAAAATTAATTATTTCGCCTTTATGATTAAATCAAAATAAAATATTCACGTTAGGAGATAGTGTTTTGTTATCATTTGATTGCCTCTGAATTCGTATAAAATTTGTATTTAAAAAATCACATATTCAGGTGAAAATTTCCCAAATTAAATGGTATAAAATGTGTCGAAAATTGTTATAAGAAAAATACTAAAAGTTAAAATAATTTATATTTTATTTTGGGTAATAGAAGGGGTGAAATATTACCTCCAAGGATAAGGAGGATATTGGATGAAATATCCTACTAGAATTACAAATATGGAAGTCTGTATGTTTCGATGTTTGTAACTCAATCATACAAACATTTTTGAACTGTTTTGAATGAAATTTGGCAATTAGATTTGGGTTATAGAATACTTTTCAAATCGTTATGGTACATAAAGATATATGTTTAATTTCTTTCTGGGCGCGATTCAAAATTTATCTTATATCTCTGAATTTACCTAACCCAGTTAGCTAATTCTTTAGCAAATCAGATGCCCTTTAAATTTAATTTGCATTAAATTAAAAAAATAAATAAGACCAAAAATCATTAATATGACAAACAGTATATATATATATTCTTAACAGCATAAAATTTCAATTTTAATTTGTAAATTTAAAATTCATACACACGCAACAATTATACACTCAAGTGAACTTACTTAAATATAAAATAAAATAAGTATACTTAAAACATTTTAAAAATTACGTAATAATATTAAAATACTTTTTTTTTTTTTTATAAATATTTATTATTTTATAATAATAATTATATTGTATATATAATACTACTGCGACATTGAAATGAAATTTGTACTTAAGATTAAAATTATATCATTGTTGTGAAAAACAATATAAGGGAAATTTTTGTGCACAAAACAAACAATTAAATTGTGTAACAATGCAAAAAAATTGTATTATTATGAATATATTGTAATCGTGTGCCATGTTGCAGTTCAGTGTTTATAGAGACTACATTGAATATACTTAAGTCATTTTGGTCTTATTATCTCTTTTGGTGTTTTTAATTCTTTGTGTAAATGATTAATTTATTGTTGATGTTTATAGTGGGTAATATATACACACTTTAAACAACACAGTGGTGCAATTGTTTATTGTTCATTTTCACTGTTTAACATTTTGTGTAATTAAATCAAGGGCACGTTGAATCATAATGTTTAATCTAATTATCATACTTTAATTAGGTTAACTTTTTGATGTAATTACCATTGATATCTGTTTTAAATATCTTCTCATCATAGAGAAGAGGCCTTAGAAAAACCATCGATTCTTTTAAGTCGTCATTATGAATGGTTCAATTGGGTTTTCTTCTTCAGGATTGAAGAATACTTTCAAGTATCAATATATATTTTTCACATTGATTTTTTTTGGGCAGGTTTTAGAAAACTAGGTGCGGCTTAGTTATTTTTAGCTTATTACTTACGTACTACGCAAAATTTCGCACGAGCGGATAATTAGTCTATAAATCATTTTGTCTGCCATTCCATAAAAGGTGGGTACCGCTGTCCACCATTTGCAGATTATATAACATTCCTTAAGAAACTGCGTAATTAAAATTTTATGAAGTAGGTTTTTATTTTGAATTTTATGATGTCCCGTATTAGCAAAATAGAAAATTTCATAAAACAGAACGCCTTACTGAAGAAATGCTCGTATAAGATAAAGTTATTAAGCTTGACATAATTAAGGGTATGAACTTTTTCATATTTAACAGTAAACCTCATATTTTTGTTCTGGTAGAGGATTTTGTGAAGAAAATAAATATTTTGAAATTAGACAAGAAATTTTTGAAATTATTAATAAATACCGTAATATTGTTATAATAAAGAATTAATTTTATCTCGTCTGGGAAACTGTTACATCAACATTTTGGAACTAGAGACTTTTAAATTTAGCGGAAATAAAACTTTCGGCCTTAAGTCAGTTATGTTGAACAAATTTGAAGTCTCTATTTACGTTTTTAATTAGCCACAATTAGTTTTTAATGCAATTTAAATTAGCAAATAATATTTAAGCTTGAAAAAAATATACATAAACTAGAAATCAGAAGCCAAAATGGTTAATTCTTGTCTTGAACTGGCTAGTCAAGGAAACTTTCAAGGAAAGAAAGTAATTTAACAGTATTAAAAATTATATAAAACTGAAAGAAAAAAATTAAAAATAATTTTTCAGCTTCTTACAATGATTGTAAGATCTCAAACACGGTTCTTACAATTAAGCTATTATTAGAATCAAATATGACATTAAATTAATGCCTTGAGTATTTCATTTACGAAATTCTGTACTTCCGATTAATATTGAAGATTTTGACGTGGAGAAAAAACAATCATTCAGATAAATTTCATTAAAAATAAATACAATTAGTATAAATATAATGACTTGAAAATTTTAATATATAAAAAACTTCGCCATTTCTGATTATTTTTAATATATATTATAAATTTACAATGATTTGTTGTTGTATTTTCTATGTAAATTTAACACAGGGAAAACGCAATAATCAAAATTAACTGCTGCATGTATCAAAGACATGTTTTAGTTTCCTCATAAACAATTCATAACCATTCATTTACGATGTGCTAATAATTTGCTTAAGTAACATTTAAAAACGTTACTTAATAAACCAACTTGAGTAATACATATGTATATGTATATGTATATATATATTTAACTGAACTAATTATCCGTACAAATGGGTAATTAACATTGTTACAACTGTCATTAAGGACACGCGACTCTTTAAATAATTGATAAACAAGAAATCAAGTCATCCATAACATTTATACGTATAAATAAAATGATTATTCACTTGCCGCATTCACTGCCCATTTAACCGTTGATTGTTTTTACTTGATTTAACCAATCTAGCTGCATGATTTACAAAACTGGGAAATACAATGTTTTGCTTTTCGGTTGAATTTTTTGGTTTTTATGGATTCCAAAAATTATATGACAAAATGAGAAACATTAAAATCGAGAGTCAAAATTAATGACAAACCTTGGGTAACTTTTATACTCCAGTAAGGTTGATTATGTTTAATTAAGGTCCCCTTGAAGCCCCTATGATATCTATCTATACTTATAGATTTACATTTTCCGGAGTGTCGGTCTCATAAATTTTCAGGTAAATCTATGACACAGAATCATTCAATGGACGATTATATTTATAAATACGGTTGTATATTGGGTATTTTGAGCTATTTCAAATATTGAGCTTTACATTTCATTGAGGATTTATTTTCCAAAATTTTTAATTGATTCTGAAAATATATTTAACGATCATAAAACGGTCTCATTTGTTATTTTTGTTGGAATTCTCATTTAATGCTTCTAACAATTTAGTTTTAATTACCAATAAATTTTTTATAAGGAATGTTTTTGGAAAATAAATTGTATGACTATTAAGATTGAGGATCGAAGCCAAATTAAATTTGTTAAGTTTTTCGGTAATTAGTTCTGAATAAATACAAATATTGATTGATTTTTGTTAAAAATTATTTGTTATTAGACCATACATTCCAAAACTTAGTCGCAGTTTCAACAATGTGGTTTTCGGCATTTTATTATTTTCGGCATTTTAATTCAAATATGACTTACCTTAAAATTGGTGCACTAAAATACAATTATCAAACATACAAATTTCAAAGTTCAACGAAAAGTCACCGTTTAAGAAAAACAAAAATCACACGTTTTTCAATATGGTAGGTGGCGCCGCTGTGCATTAAATTTACAAACTTGTACAACAATGTTATTTTTACAACACATAATTCGGTTTTTTACAACAACAAAAATATAAAAACGCACTTAAAAAATCTTTTTCACACTTATACAAAAAATTAAAATAACGTTTATTTAGAACTCTATTTTTTTGGGTCAATTCAATATTTATTTTATTTGCAGGTTGAGAAGAGATTCCTTTTAAATCAATATTGATTTAAACACTTAGACCCTACGATGTAGTTCAAAAATAATATATCGACCACATTTCTCTTGGATATACAATTAGCGTTTATATGTTAATTTACAATAATCAAAATAAGATCATGAAATAATTTCACTGCGACACAAATTTCTTTAGCACTTAAGTTTCCAAAATGATAAAAAAAATTGCACTTTCCAAATAAAAAAAATAATCACTATCACAATAATCCACACTGAGTCACTAATAGGCGCAGATAAAGTCCTTCCGTATAGTGTGTTGAAATAAACGGTAATCAGAAGATGGTACAGATCTTCATAAACAGACTCCAATCCAATACCGCACACCGACAGTGGAATACAAAAAAAAAAAATGATTGTATGTATAAATCTAGTTGCACACGGTGAATACCGTAAGAAGTAAATGATAGCCTTTTCTAATCGGCATATAGATTTGACTCTTTGTGAAAGATCTTTGTAAAAGAGAGAGGTATTGATTATATTATTGTATAGTTAACACACTATTTAGAGGGGGGCAAAGCATGCATAGTTTATATACTCAGTTATTGTATTATTTTACTATTTACCTGATGGTTGGAGTAAGATGACAACAGTTTTAAGTCACATATTAAGTATTACTTTACCTGTCTGAACACACCAACCTGACTTAACACTTCAAGTACCGCCTTTTTCATATTACTAAATATTTTATTTCTATTTATTTAATATCTTGTACAATTAGTTAAAGTGAAATGAATGCTATGTTGTTATGCTTTTTTTCTCAATATTTTTTTTTTTTTCAGTATGTGCTTACAGTTTCAGTTGAATGTGTGTGTGTGTGTGTGTGTGTGTATTGGTTAGGGAAGGGGATAATTTATGCAAAATTCAATTTCTGTCATATTAATGAATATTGGTGTGTATTTGAGAAAAGGATAGAGTATAATCATTTGTAGATTTTAATAGTTTTAGTAAAACATATTGTAGTTGTTTTACAATTTTTTAATGAGATTCATTTTTATTGGGTGTTTGAGTTTATTTCATTTTCCTGTACCGATTGTTGTTATTTTTTTTATCAACGTTTCAGGAATAAAATCTATAAATCTATAACTGTATATAAATCTATAAATCCTTCTATAAATAGAAGCTTTTCAGCTTTTATATAAGTAATTTCCAGTTTTACAGATATTATCTAATAATTAAAAAACTAATGATTATTTTTATTTATTTTTATTTTTTTGGAATTTTAATAAAAAAAAAATGATATTTTTATTAAAGGAATTGTTTTATTTTAATTTTTTTAAAATTTACGATTTTACCACATTTTACTTGACATAAATTATTCGCTATAAGCTTAATGAACGAATTTTAAAAAACAATATTTAATTTAATTTCGGTTCTAAACTTCTAAACGCAACCAGCCAATATCAACTGTGAAAATGGAATTATTTTATTATTATTTTTTTTTTCTGTATTTATAAATACTTTATTAAAATTCTCATATTTTAAACAATACAAAATTTGCTTCTAAATAATAAGTAATAAGTTTAAAATTAACGTGTGAATATCTTTCTATTAAAGGACTTAAATATTTTGATAGTAGAAATATGGTTTCTGAAACATTATTTATCAATTATTATTATGCAATTTTATTATAATATTGTTTGGGAAAAAAAGCACATTCAATTAAAAATCGTTAAAAATGAAATTCTGAGTGAACTATTTGAAAAATAGCGATTAAAATTCAAATTATATTATAAATTATATAACGATATGCAGGTAAGTTACAAAACAAATCAATAGATGCCACTGTAGTTTCGTTAGTTTTTAAAAATCCTTTAAAGCTGAAATTGTCAAGAGCATATCAATAAAAATTATGTCTTATATTAAATTAACGTTTGTACACAGAAAACTTAAACCACTACAATAAAACAAATAATTAAATTATTTGTTTTATTGAAGTGAAAATTTGAATCATAAAGTATCTGTGTTTAAAATTTTAGTTTAATTTTGATTAAGGAAAATGTTTTCTTTTGTTGGATATAAATAATTTTGAATGATTTTAAATATTTTCATAACTTCGCTCAATACACCAATCCAAAATAAATCAAACTTCACAATTGCCACAACTGACCATTAAAAATTCGTTTTGGTTCATACGGTGTTTCGTTTTGAGAATCTAGGAAAATTACAAAAGCATTAGAAACCAGCACAAATTGGCCATTTTTGAAATTTTCACAGTTTATAATAATTTACATTTTTTTTAACAAAGTCTTAAATAAATAAATTGGCTTGAGAGCGTTCCTAATTTTGATGTGAAAATCATACATGATAATGATATGTATTTCTAATAAATATTAAAAAATAGTTTAAAAATTTACTTAGCGCCGTCATAAAATATATTTAAACCGCTCATATTTATTAAAATCTTCTGTGCTTTTAAACTACCGTAATTATTTCAATATCAAATATTATTATTATTTTTACGAAATAATTTTTATTTAAAAAAAAAAACTACTTATACATTTAATTAATAAACTTTTTGCAATAATATTGATCGGAATATAATTCAGATGTTAATGTTACTAAAATAGCTCATATTTATAAATTTAGTATCAACTATTGCACGATGTTCCTACGTATAAAAGGAACTATAAATATGTGTATATATTCCAAGTTTCAAAAGTATTGGAACAAAATTATAATTTTAAGAACACCCAGATGTCTGAATGGTCAATGAAAAATGGATGCACCGGATAGACCGATTTTAATAATTCTATTTGTCTTGAATTTTTAAGAAAAAATTCCATCATGAAGTGGAATCAGATCAAAAACAATTTTTTATTTATAAGATTTCACACACAAAAAAGTGCAAAATTCTTTCACGTTACACGTGAAAAATAAAAATTTGAAAAAACCGCCTTCAAAAAAAATGAATTAAACAGTAAAAAATAATTTTAAACTGAAAACTTCTATAAATAATTTTCTTGTGACCAATTACCGGTGATATCGAATTAAGTTTTTTGCTAGTGTAATGATGGGCGTCAACTTCGAAATTTTCGTTTAAAAAAAAAAACGCTGTAAAATAATAAGTAATAAATTCAGTTTGAGTATGAAGATTTTGACTTTAAGCAACAGAAAGTTCAATAATTAATTAATTATATTATGAATTACTAATTAACTATTAATTATGTAAGTCAAGCAAATATATATTTTGGGTGAACATTTCAGAAGCAATTTTTTAAATATCTAATTTGTTCAAAAATATTATGGCGCTATCGTATTTACGGTAAGAAATGACCGAAATAATGTAGGAAAATAAACCGATCTCATTTAATAAAAATAATTGTATATTCTTTGAAATAATTAAGTTCATAATTCAAAAAGTTTAATCGTGTTTGTTTGCATCATAAAATAAATAAGAATTTTCTTGAAGTGTGTATAATTTTAATGTCATTTATTATAATCTACATGATGGCTACTTAAATCAAAGTCATATGGTGACTACTTTGTTCAGTTAGTGTTGACCGTAGGTGTTAAATATTTTATTTCAACATAATATTCACCATTATATATTTATTTTTTGCAAAATTAATTTTACTCATATGTTGTTTAACATTACTAATTGTTTTGCTTAATGTATTTCGTTTGAAGCACTATATAATAATTTTCAACTATAAATGAATATGTCTTATTTCCATTATTATAGTACTTGATTTATTAACGCAAATGAAGGTATATTAGATAAAGGCCAAGGCTCGTTATGGTTAAAAATTTATGTTCGCCACAATTGGATAAATATTAAGCCTCATAGAGCAAAACTAATTTTTTATGGTTTTTGTGACAAGAATAAAAAATTTAATTTTCCCAATATCTTGGCCAAATATTGACCGATTTGAGTGAAATTTTTTTTGAAACCAACTAATTTTAGGTCGAACTTTTCAATTTTAATATTAATAATTCGCTTATTTTAACCTTTATATGAAATATCATGACCAGGGTCTTAGTTTCTGGTAACATATTATAGTTATGTATTATTTAACCAAAAATTTGAAAACAACGACCCAAATTTAGTAGGATTAGATACTTTGTTCGCCAAATTTGGATATATATTGAGCCTTATAGAGCAAAACTAAATTTTTGGTTTTTTGTGACGTCACGAGAATCAAAAAATTAATTTTCCCAATATATTGGCCAAATATTGACCGATTTGAGTGAAATTTTTTTTGAAATCAACTAATTTTAGGTCGTACTTTTCAATTTTATAATTAATAATTCGCTCAATTTAACCTTTATATGAAATATCATGACCAGGGTCTTAGTTTCTGGTAACATATTATGGTTATGTATTATTTAACCAAAAATTTGAAAACTATGACCCAAATTTAGTAGGATTAGATACTTTGGTCGCCAAAATTGGATATATATTGAGCCTTATGGAGCAAAACTAATTTTTTGTTTTTTGTGACGTCACGAGAATCAAAAAATTAATTTTCCCAATATCTTGGCCAAATCTTGACCGATTTGAGTAAACTTTTTTTTGAAACCAACTATTTTTAGGTTGTACTTTTCAATTTTAATTTTAATAATTCGCTTATTTTAACCTTTATAGGAAATATCATGACCAGGGTGCTAGTTTCTGGTAACATATTATAGTTATGTATTATTTAACCAAAAATTTGAAAACTACGACCCAAATTTAGTAGGACTAGATACTTTGTTCGCCAAATTTGGATATATATTGAGCCTTATAGAGCAAAACTAAGTTTTTGGTTTTTTGTGACGTCACGAGAATCAAAAAATTAATTTTCCCAATATATTGGCCAAATATTGACCGATTTGAGTGAAATTTTTTTTGAAATCAACTAATTTTAGGTCGTACTTTTCAATTTTAATATTAATAATTCGCTTATTTTAACCTTCATATGAAATATCATGACCAGGGTGTTAGTTTCAGGTAACACATTATAGTTATGTATTATTTAACCAAAAATTTGAAAACAACGACCCAAATTCAGTAGGACTAGATACTTTGGTCGACAAAATTGGATATATATTGAGCCTTATAGAGCAAAACTAATTTTTTTGGTTTTTGTGACGTCACGAGAATAAAAAAATTAATTTTCCCAATATCTTGGCCAAATATTGACCGATTTGAGTGAAATTTTTTTTGAAACCAACTAATTTCATGTCGTACTTTTCAATTTTATAATTAATATTTCGCTAATTTTAACCTTTATATGAAATATCATGACCAGGGTCTTAGTTTCTGGTAACATATTATAGTTATGTTTTATTTATTCAAAAATTTGAAAACAACGACCCAAATTTAGTAGGATTAGATACTTTGTTCGCCAAATTTGGATATATATTGAGCCTTATAGAGCAAAACTAAATTTTTGGTTTTTTGTGACGTCACGAGAATCAAAAAATTAATTTTCCCAATATATTGGCCAAATATTGACCGATTTGAGTGAAATTTTTTTTGAAATCAACTAATTTTAGGTCGTACTTTTTAATTTTATAATTAATAATTCGCTAATTTTAACCTTTATATGAAATATCATGACCAGGGTCTTAGTTTCTGGTAACATATTATGGTTATGTATTATTTAACCAAAAATTTGAAAACTATGACCCAAATTTAGTAGGATTAGATACTTTGGTCGCCAAAATTGGATATATATTGAGCCTTATGGAGCAAAACTAATTTTTTGTTTTTTGTGACGTCACGAGAATCAAAAAATTAATTTTCCCAATATCTTGTCCAAATCTTGACCGATTTGAGTAAACTTTTTTTTGAAACCAACTATTTTTAGGTTGTACTTTTCAATTTTAATTTTAATAATTCGCTTATTTTAACCTTTATATGAAATATCATGACCAGGGTGCTAGTTTCTGGTAACATATTATAGTTATGTATTATTTAACCAAAAATTTGAAAACTACGACCCAAATTTAGTAGGACTAGATACTTTGTTCGCCAAAATTGGATATATATTGAGCCTTATAGAGCAAAACTAATTTTTTTGGTTTTTGTGACGTCACGAGAATAAAAAAATTAATTTTCCCAATATCTTGGCCAAATATTGACCGATTTGAGTGAAATTTTTTTTGAAACCCACTAATTTTAGGTTGTACTTTACAATTTTAATATTAATAATTCGCTTATTTTAACCTTCATATGAAATATCATGACCAGGGTGTTAGTTTCAGGTAACACATTATAGTTATGTATTATTTAACCAAAAATTTGAAAACAACGACCCAAATTTAGTAGGATTAGATACTTTGTTCGCCAAAATTGGATATATATTGAGCCTTATAGAGCAAAACTAATTTTTTTGGTTTTTGTGACGTCACGAGAATCAAAAAATTAATTTTCCCAATATATTGGCCAAATATTGACCGATTTGAGTGAAATTTTTTTTGAAATCAACTAATTTTAGGTCGTACTTTTCAATTTTAATATTATTAATTCGCTAATTTTAACCTTTATATGAAATATCATGACCAGGGTCTTAGTTTCTGGTAACATATTATAGTTATGTATTATTTAACCAAAAATTTGAAAACAACGACCCAAATTTAGTAGGATTAGATACTTTGTTCGCCAAAATTGGATATATATTGAGCCTTATAGAGCAAAACTAAATTTTTGGTTTTTTGTGACGTCACGAGAATCAAAAAATTAATTTTCCCAATATATTGGCCAAATATTGACCGATTTGAGTGAAATTTTTTTTGAAATCAACTAATTTTAGATCGTACTTTTCAATTTTAATATTATTAATTCGCTAATTTTAACCTTTATATGAAATATCATGACCAGGGTCTTAGTTTCTGGTAACATATTATAGTGATGTATTATTTAACCAAATATTTGAAAATTACGACCCAAATTTAGTAGAAGTAGATACTTTGTTCGCCAAAATTGGATATATATTGAGCCTTATAGAGCAAAACTAATTTTTTTGGTTTTTGTGACGTTACAAGAATAAAAAAATTAATTTTCCCCATATCTTGACCAAATATTGACCGATTTGAGTGAATTTTTTTTGAAACATTTATGTGAAATATCATGACCAGGGTCTTAGAAACTAACATATAATAGTTATGTTTTATTTAACCAAAATTTTAAAACTACGACTCAAATTTAGTAGGATTGGATACTTTGTTTGTAATTTATGATGTGATAAAAGATTAAAAATAAGGATGAGGGTGGCCCCTGCTATATATGGATAAGTCTGATGAGCGGGTCAAACCCCAATATTATCTAAAATCAATTAAATAAAATCAACTACTTGTAATACACTAATCTAAAAGAAGGAAATTATTGTAGTGAAATTATTTAAACAATATAAAAAAAATAAGAAACTATAAATTTTAGTTAGTTAATGAATTTGACACAACATACATTTGAAATTTATAATTAATAAAATTCTATAAAATAATTTGTCAAAATAAATTAAAATGTTGATTAAAATCAACTTGCAGTTTTTAAATAAATTTAAATTGAATAATTTCAATTGCAGGCCTTTATAGCGCAAAAATAATGTTCAATGATTTTATAGAAAAAATAAATTCTGGAAAATATTTGAATTATATGATTCGACGCAAAATTCTTAAGATCAATTTACAAAGTTTCCAAAGTTTAAATATATTTGATTTTATGTAGTAACTTTGATCATTTTCTAATGATTGCTGGTGCTAAGTTCGCAATTGATTTTGAAGAAGTTTTTCGTTGACTGCATATCAAATTAAACATATTGTTATCGAGAAATATTCAATCACATTTTTCTTCGATTATGTTCTTTTTCGAAAGGTAGTAAAAAAAAACTTTTCTCACTAGAAAATTCAATAAAATGTCAATTCAATCTACAAAATAAAAGCAATTGATATTGCCATTAAACATGTACCAATAAACACTATACAATAAAAAATATTGTATTGACTTCATCAGTACACGTTTTCTAATTTATTCATAAACCATAAGTATATTATTTTTTATTTTTCAATCTCACACACAGAAATGATTATTTCGCAAAATCGATTACACACTTATACACTTGTTGAACACACACACACACACACACACACACACACAGTCACCAATACGTTGTTTTTTTAAAAAATAAATATTATTTATATAATTATTATTATATTAATAATATTGGGTGTGTTTTATGTAGATATATATCTATAATATATTTTATCAGTTTTTAAACAGAAATCATCTTCAAATGTCCTAGATATGATAGTATCTTTAAAATAGACATATATCATGGGTATGAATACATTATCCTAACAAGTATCCAAATCAGAAAGGTTTTAAAAAGAAAACTTAATTAAGACTTCTTTAATATGTTGTAATTATGACGTTGTGATAACTCATTTTTTAAGAAGTCATCATTTAGAACTCTTAATAATCTAATTTTGGTCGCAAGAATTGTGGATTCTTTAACAAGTCATTTTTCTAATTTTTGAAACAAATTAGAATTTTGAGTCCCATATAAGTCGGAAATATAAGCTCTGAAAGAACTATTTTTCCTGAATTCCGTAAGAATTCAGAACAAGGAGTACTTGGGTTTTTTGTATCGATTTAAAAAAAAAATCAGAAATATGGAGCCCCTTTTAGAACTCGATTCGATTTAATTTTACTAATATAATATCAACTTTTTTCGAATACCAAACTATTATGTAATTAGTTTTTGTTTCATAGAAGTTGTTTTCTATTTTAATAACAGTTAATTTGGAGGATTGTCATTGGAGATTCTGTTTAAGTCCTCAAATTTAATATTTGACCAATTTTTAATTATTTGACAATTATTGGTCATATCAAAAATCTAGTACGTACTTGAAATAGTTGCGAAATCAATGAAATGCTGTATGAAAATATTGAAAATAAACAATTCATTTATAAAAGTTAACAATCCAAAACACTGTGAATCAATTCAATTATCAATAAAATGGATATAAACAACCAAAATTTCATTCTTAATAGAAATATTTAAATAAAAATAGAATCCTATTAAATATATTATGTGAATAATTGATAAAAATTCATATTTTTATAAAGGCATATCGTATATATATAAAAATTTTTACCCATGTTATATGCATTCTATAATAGTCATCGCACTTTAACCAATGTTTATTGAATGGTAAGTAAGTAGGTATTCACATATTATTAAATATAATCCATAAAACTAGCTATAGAAAAATACGAGTATTTATTTACAGTTTTGTAGATGATAAATTGTCAACGTATTTATTTTATTTCATTTTATCTTATTTTATTATAATTTATTTTTAATTGTATGGAATACTAGATACTATTGAGTAATATAGAATAATAATACGGATAGATATAACAGTGAAGAAGAAATATTCAAAGAGCTTTTATTTATATCCACTACAAACAGAACCAGATAGAAAGTTTATTTGTACTCTCTGCCTATCAACAAGTGAACTAAACTTGCATTCTCGATATATTTATTGTTATAGTAAAAGCTCATTGTAACTGATTTACTTTAAATTGCGCTATATGTATCTGCTATCGTGTTTACTTTAATATTATTTAACTCTTTGCGACCATTTTTTTCATTATTTTACACGAGAGTCAAATTTAACAAATAAACAAATTTGATGGTAATAAAATATGGAAACGTTCGACATTTTTCTATTAATGTTATGAGCAGTATAAAAATTTAAAAACATGTTAGATAGTGAATATTAAAAATCACAAGGCTGTTTAGGCTTTTAATGACATTACGTTTTCCATCAATCTTATATACAGTTCGGTACTCACAATCATTACTATATTTACATATTTCGTAAAATGTGTTTGTAAATTATTTCCCAATAAAACAAAATAATAAATATTTTTATATTTATTTTAACAGCTTTGTTTATCGATGTAAGCTATACAATTACCAACCATAAAAATATTCCGCTTACTCTGGGATAGTCACGTGACAGTATGGAAATTTAAAACTCTTTGATTTTTCATCTGCAAGGTATAAAATAATATAATTTTTATTTTTCTTCTAAATAAAATAATATAAAATTTCATTTATTTCTTTCTTCTTTACTTATTAACTATGTTATTTATAATGTAAATAAATTGACGACACAAATTAATATATTATTTATGATCATTTCTGATTTCTCTTTATATATTTATAATAATCATAATATCTTATTAATTTTTTAAGTAATTTTCATTTATTTTGAAATGGATTTATTCAATTTACACAGTGTAGTTAGAAAATGGAAATTGAATTATTCACAAAAGTCACAATATAAAATATTTTGAAAATATACAATTGTTTTATTTAATGTGTTACACGAACTGTTACGCATGTTTATTTTCTGAAAACATAGGCTATGGAAATTTCTATAAAGTTGGTATAAACAATGAAGATAAACAAAAGGCATTGAAAAATTGGAAAAAATGGTTTTCACGTCTTACCTAACGTTGAAGTCTCCGTAACACATTGTATACAACATACACAATGTAGTAAGCATATCTATTTAAGATAACAAATTATTTAAATAACAAACAGAGTCATCAAAGTTGTTTATACTTAGCTTTTAACGTATCGAAATATTGTAATATGAAAAGTTTTTGCTAAAATATGTTAAAAATTGGGTTACTGGATATTGAATAAACCATATTAAAAGCTTCATATGAATATTAAACTATCATAAGTATCTTAGATGAACTTTAAAATTTTGTAATTTTTAAATTTTTGTTGTTACTTTAATGGTGAATAAATGGGTTTCAAGACTGATCCATCGTTGAAGTCTCTCTAAGACATTGAGCATACTAGTTGCATACATATTTAAAACTACGTAATTTTGTAAATCGAGTGTCTTGCAGTGACTATTTGTAAATAGAAATTAATCGTCCTAAATTATAGAACATGTTAGAAAAATAGACCAGTCGTTTTTAAGAATATAAAAGCTAAGAGAACAAGCATGGTAACTAAGTTTGGCAATTGATGAAATATACTATTAAATTATATTTCGAACACTTTATACAATAAATTTTTGGACATATCTAAGAGAAAATTTTAGTTTGCTTCCTTAAAAACTGCAGAAGAATAATCTTGAGTGTGGAACAAAATCTTTAGTTGTTACAGCCTGTCGGGAGCATTATTAAAGTCAATGTTAAATTATAAAAAAAAAATTTCATTGCTCAACATTTAAATTAATTTACTTGGATCAAACTATACGAAAAATTCTATATTTGCATATAAAGATGGGTATAATATATACAATTATAATAGTAAATAAGTAATATAAATTCTTTATTTAAATAAAGTATTTAATCTGTAATGTTGTAAAATATATTTATTTATAAATAAATTAATTTATTATTTATTCAATTCAATGTGAAGTTGTTTAATATATTATTAATAACAATTATTATATATTTAACTACTTGAACACCCGTTAAGAAATGTCAACAGTATACAATCATATACATCCTTAATTTGGACCTTGCATCTAGTATATTTTTATAAATTATCTTAATATCTAGGTAAGTATCAATTTTAATATTTCTTAATCAAAAGCTAAATATCAATTTCTTACACTTCATTTTTAATTCGACCTCATGTCTGTTTATGTTTTTGTGTTTAATCAATATGAGAAGCTATATTTGAAATACTTCTAGGAGATTCCGTGACCCAATCTTAGTGTTAAAACGTCTATAAACGCAACGAAATTGAAAATGTACTATCAATAATGGACAAACTTCATCATGATGTATCAATATGTTAACTTGGTGCTCGAGAAAAAAGCATTTTGTGATTAACTCTTTTTCTCTTCCGGTGATTTTCTCTTCCGGTTCTTGTTTGTAACTAAATATTCATGTTTGAATGCATGTACATACAAAATTTCATGAAAATATTTTACATGATATTGGCAGTTAAGTGAAAAAGGATCTCGTATATATATATATATATATATACATATATATCAATTCTTCAATAAATAACTTTAATATTTTTCTGTAAAAATAATAATACTTACGGTATTCATAAGGAACTATTTTTAATATATCGATACATTCAAATCTCAACATGTGAGGGCATTTAAACTATGCGTCCGATAATGTTAATAATCATAAAGTACTTAAAAAAAAAACGAACTATTTCAACATATTTCTATAATTTAATTTCGTATTATCTATATATATAAAAAAAAAACTATCTAATTTGACTTGTGTGTACGTATTATATCTGAAATGAATATAATATTGTTGAAGACTAGAACATTTTGATTTCACGGTTCAAATTAAAAAGTCTTCTTCCTAATTGTTAACGCCTACACTAATATAATGTAATATCTATCTATCTTATATGATGAATCTTTCAATGCGGTCAGATAGTGTATGTATCAGTATGTATATTGTATATATGGAGTCGGCTTATACTTCAAAATACATGGTCTCATATTACTAATATACCTTTATTAAATACACTGATTAACTGTAATACAATGTGAGAATATACAAACTTTACCAATTTATTTGATTTAATTCTAATAAAAATTTATTCGACATGTGTATATGCTTCATTGTTTCATTAAAATTTGAATGATATTTATTCAAAAACTATACAAACAAATAATATGTTTTAATTTTGTTCATGGATATATTTTACGTTGATGTACACTTAATTGAGCAATAACGGAGCCTGTAACCTACTTATTTGTAATAGTCCAAAAAGATTTTATTGTATTTCAGCGCACCGCAAAATTATTATCAGGAAAATGATACCTAATAATTTATTTTAATTTTGATTTAATTTGTGTTAAAAAAAAAAAAAAATTAATATTCTCTTTTAACAAAATTTTTTCAAAATTCAAATAAATAATTTTCTTTCTCCGTATCAATTACTTTCCAATTTTACTAGACTTTTACATCCTAGACTTAGTGCGTCGCGTTTAAAATTAAAAGCTGACCACAATTATCACTGATTATAGTGCTATTTATAAACTCATTATCAACGAATTTGACTCGGCTTTTGTCTCGACTTTTGAAACCTTGACCGTAAATTCAATAAGGAAAAAATTAAAATTTTTACAAAATATTTACATACTAACAATTATTCATTTAGACAATATTGTGATCTATTTAAAATGCCTGTAACACAATCTTTCAATTTAATATTGTATTATACACTTGCTCTAGTAATTTTTAAACTGAATTTTACACTTAAACACTCAACCCTCCCCCGCCTACTTCCTGAACTCAGATCGTCCGTAATTTTTTTTCCTTTCATTTTTTTCATATTATCTTCCGTTTCCAATTGGTTTCATTCTACTATAATTTTTTTTTTGTTTTCAAAAATTATCTACCCTGCTATATAAGTGAAAAGTAAAAATATATATAAGTAATTCTATGTACCACAGTTACAGTTACTATGGTTAGCTGAAATGTTCATCAAAAGGAAGTCACTGTATAATACATCATTAAAAAACTAAAATTAAAATTTATCCAAAAATAAGGAAGTTATAAGCTTTCAAATATTATTTTTAAACTCTTTGCTGAAAACGTTTGCATGCAATATCTATTGATAAAATAAATACTTTGCTTATTTATAAAAAATTTTTAAACATAAATACAGTTCTCTCTTGGTGAAGTGAAGACGGTTCAATTGAATTAAAAAAATTTATTAATATACAGAATTAATAAAATTATTAGATTGAAAATTTTATTAAGTACTCTTGGTTTTTCACATGATATCATTATTATAATGTTAAGGTAAATTAATTTAGTATTATTAAAGCCAATTTTTTTTAACATTTTCAAAAAAAAAAAAAACTAGTGTGTGTGTATACATTTTTGATAAAGATGTTGTTGGTTCATATTTTATTCAGTGTGTCTTGATAATATAATTCTTTTTTTTAATAAGTATTCGTAAAAAGAAATTATTATATTTTCTATAGACTCACATATATGTTATTTCTTATTTATAGGATCTATAATTAAATTCGTCATAGACAATAATTTTAAACATGTGTTGTTGTATTTTATTATTTAGATCCCATTCATAAAAATGCTTGTGTTAATGTTCATAACATTTTTTTGTTTTGTTATCAATGTTTAGTATCTTTTTAATAACGATTTGAATTTTTTGTTTTGCGGGATTATTATTTTTTTATTAAGATTTTAACAAATAACAAATTGGTATAGCAAATTTATTATTGAAATTCTTTTTACATTATCAAAAGGATTTTATATTAATACTTTGTTGTTTGATTTTCTTTGGATTCATTCAGATTTTTTTTTTATTACTTCCTGTTTTAATTATGCGGCGAAAAATAACGGATCTATGTGAAGAGTTATTTATTTATACGTATTTAAGAGTATTCAGTCAATAGACTTTTTTTCTAATTGCGAATCTTCTACAAAATCTTCTACAGAATTATTATGGTATTGTCTTCTAACTATGTTACTGTAAATTGGATTTCGTATTATTATTTTTATTTAATTTTTCAGTACTTGGGTGAATCATTTCATACGAAAGAAAACAATAGAAGGAAATAAAATTAAGTAATTGACAGTTTTAAAAGATCTGGTAGATATAACCAAACTTTTAATAAATTTTTTAAAGATTAAATATAAAATTAATATTTCAAAAAAATGAAGAACAAACAAAAAATCAGAAAAATAACGCCATAAATCAGTGACTAAATCAAAAATATACGTAATTCAACAAATAGAAGAAAAAATCTAGCTATGGACGGCAGTACCAAAATTTTTAACAACATGCTTTCAGGATATTTTATATATTAAGTTATTATATTCGCTATCCTATAATATGACTAAAAGAGCGCATGTTTTGAATTTCTAAATTGAATTCATTTCAAATAAAAAGGTGATAAAAAACTTTTTGAAAACACTTAAGATCCAACTAGAAATATACCGAGCTTAGAAGTCTATGAACTTTGACACAACGTATCAACAACTTAGCCGTGTTTTACGATAAGAGCAGCCAAAATATTTAAACACCAAGTACTGTTACATATTTTTACAACTAACAACGAAATTATCACAATTAAGATTGCTTAATATATCAGGCTTAATATTCTCTGTGTTCAAGTTGCTTAGTGGTGCTTTGATATGGCGGTGAATTTAAATTAATGATTCTTGTATGTCTTTTTGAAAACAATTAACTAAAATTAAAAAAAATGTATTATTAATTCAACTTAAGGATAAATATAAATTTGACGATTTTGATATATTTATACTCGACATAAGTACATAAAATATATCAGTGTATATTAAATTTAGTCTAAAGCTTGAAAATATCATATGTAAGAATAAAAACAAAATCAAACATGAAACATTTTATAATAACTATGTCATCTATGTAAAATTATTTTGATGTATACGCATGAGACGTCTCAATTGAAATTCTATACACAAAGTCTTATATAAAAAAAAAAACATTTAACAACTAAATACCTATAATTGATTGTAGCCACATTTTTTATCGTAGTAATCGTTGCGCATCTATTGAAGTTCTCTTGTAATACTCAGGTAATAGAAAATATAAACTTTGTGTTTTTTTTTTTTATAAATAAGTTTCTAATCATAAAAGAATAATCAAAACTCTTAAATATGTTATTGATTTAAACATGTCAGCCCAACAAGCGGTTTATGATTTTTTTTTCTCTGTAGAATCGGTGGCATTTTGAGGTTGTTAACACATTATTAATATTTTTTAAATTTTAAATTCTTTTTAATTTCAAGTAAATAGATATTTTTTTTATCTGTTTACTTTATAGATACAGTGTGATTCGTTGAAATCAAACTTTTTGATTTTAGTAAAGATACAAAATTGTTTCTATTCACTGTTAATATAATTGAAAACGAATAATTTGTTCAACACTGGAATATCTGTCAACGTGAATATTCACCATGAATTTAGAACTACATAAAGTTTGTGATTTCCGTATTAACTGGAATAGGATAGACCAGGAGAGGTATTTTGCGTATTTAGATGCGATTGAGAGAAAACTAAGTTAATTAATTAACTCAAATTGACTGCCCATAAAGATAATGCAATATATTAAGAGAGGACTAGACATGAAAAATTTATTCGGTATACAACGTTCGATGTAACATATTTGGTATCCTAATGTATAATTCTGTATGGATATTTGATTAATAAAGGTTTTTGATCATAAATTATATACATTCATTAAAATCTTTACAATATTTAAAGTTTTCATTCAATGTATTGTATTACTCGTATCGTAAGCATTTTTAGTGAACACCAATGTATATTATGTAATGGAAAATTAATTTAAAATCATTTATTTGTTTTTAAAAAACATCAATATATTCGATTATTGATTTGATATTATTGATTGATGTTATCAATAATAGAAATGATTAATTATTACATAAACTTTTATATAGTAATATTATTATTATTTATGCAGTTTGCATGAAAATTAGGTTACAATCGAAGATTAATTCAATTTGAATACTTAATTAATTTAAATTTTTATTTGTAAATACAGTTTTTTCGTTTTCGTTTAAACAACAAACAGCCTAGCCTATATTAGAATAAATTTTAATAGGAATTACCTTGAAAAGTTACTTTGTTCGAATGAAAAATATTTTTCATTTGGAAAAGTTGTTTGAAAATTGGCATTTTCTTTCATACAGCTTCACGATTTTAGTTTTTAATCTTACAATGGCTATACAGATTAATAATTTTTCAACATAACTTTAAGAAATTATTATTTTTTTTGCAGTTTCCGATCTTTGTGAGGCAAATAGAAAGTTTTATACTTTTGTGCAAATTAAAATATGGTGGAAGTGATGGTAAAATGAAAACAATTTATTCAAAATTTTTAGTTTTAGTCTAATTTAGAACTTGGATTAAAATTATTTATAAAATACTATCTATGCGAATACGCAAGTAAGAATGAACTTAATACAACATCAAGTATTAACTTGCAATTATAGAAATCACATTTTCTAGCTAAAAATTAAGGTACTAATTTTTTTACTCTACAATCGGAACTAAATCATAAAGTTGAAGTTATTAAATAGTCCAACTTGCCTTGTGCTTCAATTGGTAATAATACACTATTTTTATAAGCTTTTTATTTAAATTTTTGATAAATCTAATTATTTTCCGCAGCAAAGTCATTATTAATTCCATACCAAATATGCTAATAATAATGTAAATTATTTCATTAAAGCTTGCTTGCATTGTACGCTATATACTTATTGAGAAATTTGACATAGTTCAAATAACAATTTGTAAATTAAAAAATAAAAAAGAAATACGGGTCCTACTTATTTCATCGCTTATTATTGATTTCTTTCTCAATATATTTTATGATGTGCGATTTGTTTTAATAACATGTACACACTTATTTTCCATAATCGTATATACGAATGTCGTTTTAATATTATTATTAGTATTATTACTTTGTTTAGTACCTATAAATAAGTAAACGCTATGGTGGATATGAATTTCTGATGGCAAGTCAATACATTTTTGAATCCTCTTTTTGACTTGACTTTTTATCTGTTCACAAACTCAAAAGAACCTAAAGTTACATATGAAAACTTTTTATCAATTTACCAAAAATTATTAAATTTCTGTTACTGTGTCTGCCTTACCGTATGTAGCCTAATATTCATCGTTTCTTTCAAAAGTAGTTTGATGTTTCAATTAATCTTGATACGTAAATAAATCAATCAGTATGAATTGAGTACATGTATCAACCAAATGAAAAATTTGGTATTTTTTGGGATTAAGACTAAGACTTTTGATTATTTTCTGAGATATTGCTTGATAAAACTTTCAGGTATATCTCAAAAACTACTCATAATCATAATATATATCCGCGTTTTTAATTTTTGGGTCGAAATTACTCAAAGATTTATTGAATTAACAAAAACAAAAATATTTTTTCGGTTTTCGAAAAAAAATTTGGCTAGGTAAAACTTTGTTAAAAAGTAAACAGCAGAAGTAAAATTTATTTGCTGATAGGGAATGTATAGTTTTGGATATTATGCTTGAAATTCTGCCCGAAAAATTGCACAATTCAACAGAAAATTTTTATGCCGTTTTAACTCTCGCAGTCCCAAATATCTAAAAAATCAATTTCAAGAGCTTTAGTTAAATTTTTTATAATACAATTTATTCTTTAAAATTTGTTAGAAAATAAATTTATGGCATTATTATATGGAATTTTGAGACTGAAACATTCAACTTTCTTTGAGAAAGTTTAAAAAAGTGTGTACTTACATTCAAATAATGAATAATTTTCAGTAATGTACATTTTATATTTGAATGTATTTGTGTACACTCACACTAGAATATATTACTCTAGTCTTATGTGTTTTTATGCGACTCATCATGTGGGAGAGGTCAAAAGGTCACTAACAATATATATGTATATATAGAATTTGTGATATTAGAGGCATTATGGATGATATGTGGATGAATCCTCTCTAGTTCGTTTTGATGCGGTAAAAATAACAAATACATAATAATACAACTTTTATTTTTTACATACAATTTTTGTTTTGTTTCTATTCAATAACTTTTCTCATCTATATGGAAGAATTGCAAATATTTGGAGTTTTCATGCATCATTCCATAGACTCTTAGAAATAACTGAATTCAAACATTAACACATTATCAACCATATTTATTTTATTTCCACGAAATATACTGAGACATAAATGTTTTGTAAAAATCTATAGTCTATGGTAATGAATCTCCTTTAATCTAGCCAATCTGTAAGAACTTTATAAACAGATGGCTTTACAAAGAAGCATGTATTTGAAAGTTAATTTTCTTTTTAAATTTTTCTCATAATATTGATCAATTTTAGATACAAAGCAATAAAACGTACAAGCAATGTAATGTTTTCTTTGTATGGCCGGTTCCCAGAGCTTCTTACATCATATAGCTTCTGATGATAAAACTCTGGCGAGTTTTAAAGGCAAACCTAAAAACACACATTGAAATCCACAATTAGCAGATTTGTTCATTACCAATCAAAAATAATGTTTACATTAAAAATTTAAAAATTTATTTATAAAATTCATACGATCAAAGACGGGCAGGCCTTATAACCAGGGACAAGAAGAATTCAATACGTCTATGATTCTATGCGATTATTATATAAGTCTATCATAATTCTATACATGTATCAGATTGTCTTCAATTTGAATCACAATCGATCCATGATTGTAAAATGTGTGTAAATTAATAGTTATTATCTCGTATTACTTATCTTCAATTATTATGATGTACACAGTTCACTATTGATGTGAATTTGTTGGCAAATTATGTTTAGATACAGGAAGTTGTAATTATGTTCAGTTATAAATGTATATGAATATATCATCATTTTTTGTTTGGTTTTTGAATCAAAATTTCAATGAATAATTAAGGCGTGATATTTTTAAAATTATTGTAAATATATTTTTTATTAGTAATAGAATCAAAGCTTATAATAATTTTTTCTCCAAATTTATATGGGACCAACCTCAGCATACTGCATAATTTTATAAAATCAGTTTTATCACAAATATCATTAGTTATGAATGAGTAAGAGTATCTTCGTGAGTGCTATCTCACAATACTATTATTTTATTCTACGGTCCATAATAATAAATCTGTGCAAGGACAATAAAATCAATTTTAAGAAGTACATAAGTTAACGTATATAAAGTCTATTGATATTGAAAAGTTTGAAGACCGTAAAAAAAAAATTTGAAATTGAATTCGGTATAATTTTGATGTGAATTCACATGTTTTCTCCCATCAAAAATACATTCATTTTAAGCATTTCTAACATTACTTATTTCAAAATAGTAATAAAAAACAAACCATCATATTTGAATAATGAAAAATATTTATTAATAGAATAACTATTAATAATTGTACAAATTACAAATCAATCAATAAATAAATACATTGAATGTTTAAAAATCAATAATAAAAATTTATTAGATATTGATATATTGTAAAATAAATGTAAAATAAAAATCAATTACTAATTACAGGTTTTATTTTGATACCGTGTACATTTATATTCAATAACACCTCTATATATACTAAGCTTTTATCTGGGTTTTAAATATATAAATAATATACTTATCATAATGTAAAACTGCAAAGAGAGATGTCAAGATATTATATTGATATTGATTTAAAAAGTAGTTCAAAATGCTATCCTTTAACCTTGCTAATTTTAAACAGCTTTAGAATCAAATGGCTTTACAAAAAAGTATCTATTTTTTTTTTATATTTTTGTATCACAGTAGAATAAACATCATACATGCATGTATATAAAAAATTGTTTAGTACCAAAAACCTGCAATCTTGTTTCGTTATAAAAAATATAAAATAAAACAACAAAAATGGACAAATTGGTTGTGCTATCTAGAAATACCTACATTTTGTATTCAACAAGTCAATACTTTAATAGTGTGTACATAGGAATAATATATTAAAAAATAAAATATTATCACAAATATATGCAAATCATACACAAAAGAAGCAGTATACGATGCCACAAAACACTATACTGTCTAAAAATGTTCTGATTAATCAAAAACCTCTTTGGGTTGGGGATATGATCCTATATATAGAGGTTATATATACAGTTTATAAATAATTTAAATTCGTATAATAATACTGTTCATTAACAAATTTTTATAATTTATCTGACATTTTATTTTAAAAAATATTATTAAAATATATTACATATAGCTAGGGCTAGGTACTACTTTTTGAAAATAATTTTACCATATTTTTAAATAATTTCTTTTTAATATTATTATTAATATTTTAAATACAATGAGTAAATTTGCCCAAAAATATTTGGATCAAACTATATGTATATTAATGGTCACACTTTTCTGGGACAATTTTCAGAGAAAAAAATTTAAAAATAAAAATTTGCCATTTTATTAAACCAATTAATATGGATTAAAATAAACCGCATATACCAGGCTTCCATAGGAAAATTTTCAATGACACTGTAACGTTTTTTTTCAACGTTGCACCTGTCTGCCATTTTCATCACCCATTGAAATAAATTTTCAAGTAATTGAAAATCCAAGAAACAGACAGAAGGTAAATTAACAAGAAAACAAATTAGAATTAGCTTCTTTTGGGTTTTCATTCAAAAGAATGAAAAAATTCTAGTATCCATATTTGTTTTTATTTGGGCACATTTACCCAACCAAAAAAATATGTCAATAAATTTTAATATTGATTCAAAAAATTATAAAAAATAAGTAATCATAATACATAAATTATTTCACAACTTTAAAAATTCATAAATTTAATTTTATTTCATTTTTTTCTATAAATATTTTTTTTTATTGAAAACCAATAAATACATACAGCTATTAATTTGAATACCTAACTAATCATCTTTCGTCGTATGGTATATTCTTTATTTTTAATTGTAAGTCCATATCATTTAAGGTGTAACCATAAGTAAGTGAGAATATTATTTAAAAAATTTCCATTATTTGGTTTTCAACATATGTACAGTCAAAGACCAAAAAAATTTATTAAGCTCAGTTCATCTCTTAAACCGTTTATCTAATTTTGATTAAATCTTATATGCGTGGTGTAAGTGTTTGTAGTTATCAAAATCGGTTAGTCTAGAAAATTGTAATTCATCTAAAATCGAGAATCGGATAAAATGAATAAAATAGTAAACTTACGGCCTGAGAAATTGTATAAAGACGAACGGTACAAAACAAAGTATGGTAACTCTTTTGAAATACATTAATTACAAGTAACCCAAAAAAATTGTAACAACCTACCCCATGGCACTTTTTTTAATATAAATTAAAGTCACCATTAATGAATATCGATAGTAGGTAAAAATAATATTGCAAATTAAAGGTAAATATATTATGAACGTTCAAGGTTAAAAACTAAAAAATATAGACGTCAGGAATCAAAAATTTCGTAAAGGATATTTTTACTTAATTGGTTGAAATCGAGACACATGCACACAACCTAGTAGTTTGGTGAGCACTGATCATTATTTATGTAATGCACGATGTTATAAGAAACCAAATGAGTCCAAGAACCTGGAGAGTTTAAGAACCTGGTAAAAAAGGCATGTAACTTCTTACCTCTGTAACAACGTGTCACCCGCTCCCCTACAGGGGTGCTACTTATTATAAAATGATTTTTACAAATTTTATTAAGAACAAAGAGGAACAATGAATGGTGGTTTTAAATTTATGCCTTTTTTGGATTCTGAAACAGCGTAAAAACTATCACGAATATATTCTATGAACTTCAATATTAGAAACTATTTTTGTACCTTAACTATACATGATAGTTTTTTAAAATTTATTCATATTGAAAGTAAACCTACTTTATATACATACATATGTATAATATCTAATGTATATAAATAAAGTATATTATCATCAATATTAGATATTCTATCTATATGTATTGCAAAAATACACTATTTATTTATTTATAATATATATATGTATATAATAATAAAGTTGTCCTCATTGACCATTTTGATTGGTGTGCTGATGATCAACTTATGTCTATGATCTGATTGGTTAAACATTTTCAAAGTCTTCTTTCTATCTCTAAAAAATATCGTATTTGTATGTCATATTTTATAATAAATGTGGATTAAAGTCCATGGTTATTTGTAACATGATTCTTAATACGTATGTGTATATGTAGTATGTAGTAACTGGCTAGAGAGAAGGTGGTTTAGATTACACATGATATTATTAATAATAGTTTAAATCTTTTATCTAGTATTTATTTATTGATGATTGAATTGATATTTGAATTAGTTTATATGGATATTTTATTTTATATTTTAATCACGTGGACTGAAAATATCAGCATTTATAATAGCATCTTGAATTTTTGATTAAGTGCAATGTAATTTTTTCAGGAGTTTTTAGGCTATAGCTGATTGCAAGCATATAATCAAATTTTAAATAGAGTTTATGAAACTTAAATTTAGATTTTTTGGCCCAATTTAGATACTTTGGCCCAATCCTATATCAAATTATTTTGTATTTTTATAAATACGTATTTCGACTACAAAGTAGTCATAATCAGTATGAATTAGCTAGTTGTAATGATTCTCTGAGAAGATGTTACTGGTTGCTAATTTCGTGACGGTTTGTATACGTTAGTCGAAATACGTATTTATAAAAATACAAAATAAATTGATCTAGGAAATTGGGCCAAAAAATTCTAAATTTACATTTCATTAAATACTGACTAAGCTCAGCTTGACTTGCTAAGTCAAGGTTATTCTGCCTCCCCCTATAATCTTTAAATATTATTTTCTCCAAAATGGTTAGAGCACAAAAATCTGAACAAGAGCGGGTAATGAGCACAAAAAATATGTATCGGCTAAAGTAAAAGAAAAGTCGCTACGTTCTTCATATTTAGAAAAAACAGAGAAGAGAACGTATTAAGCAAATACACCTAAGTTACCATCCCTTCAATCCAGGGTTACTCCTCCATTCTCAATTTGTTTCGATTTTTAGACTCGTTGCTTACTATATTGATAAAGGATGTAAAGCATTCAATTAAAATGCAAGTGTGACCTTTAAACTTAGAAAAAAGATCACAGAAGACCTGCCTTGATATAACAGAGAAGCATACCAATATCAGTGAGCCCGTTATCGATTGATTTATTAGAAATCATTATTGAAAACTAGACATAAACATTACAACCTTTTTAATGTCGTATGTTTTTTTTTTAATAATATACGATATCGAAACTATTTATTATTGATAAATAATTAATAGTTTTATATTAAACAAAACAAAAAAATTAATGTATAAAAACTTCAAGAGAGGAAGATTATTATTTATTACTATTTATCTTTGTCACATTAATACATAATATTAAATATTTCTTTTATTTTAATTCGAAATAGTACAAGATGCTTGGGAATTTCGAGCCAATACTACGCATATAAAAACGATATTATTTTATTAAAACGATAGAATTTATTTATTTTTTAAAATAGTAACATTATAATAGAAAACAAAAAAAAATTATAGTAGGATGAAATCAATTAGAAATGTAAGATAATATGATAAAAATGATAGGAAAAATAAATTACGTACGATCTGAGTTCGGGAAGTAGGAGGGGGGTGAGTTTTTAAGGGTTACATTCGGTTTATCTGAATTTCCGGCAAAACTACAAGTCCTATGGTAAAAAGTTAAATGGCAAAGTTGTAGATAATAAAAAGATCTACAATATAATTTACACTTTTCACATAACCTAAAAATTTATAGGTTAAAAACAAAAACGAGAAATTGTGTTTTATCCTTAAAAACTTACGCCCTCCTACTTCCCGAACTCAGATCCCCCGTAATTTATTTGTCCTTTTATTTTTATTATGTGAAAAAAGTGTAAATACAAAAGCTGAAGATCTTTTTATAACCTACAACTTTGTAATAAAATTTTTTTTCCATAGGACTTGTAATTTTGCCGGAAATTCAGATAAACCGATCATATCTAGCGTTTCCAATGAGTTTCATCCTACTGTAATTTTCTTCCACTTTTTATCATTTTTTAAGGCTTCTACTCTGGGTTACATGCTTGATATTAAGTGTTAAAAGTTCAAATAACAAGATATTTCTTAATATTTTTTAAATTTGATTATAAAACATTAAAAGAAGCAAATTAGTTCTATATACATTGACTTCAAATTGTCAACGTAGATGTAAATCTTCGTTGTGAGGTAAAAACTCATTTGAAGAAACGTACAAATTTAGCCTAATACCCAATTACCTCTTAAAATGTTACATTTTTAAATAATTTCTTTGTATTTTGCTTATACCTGAAACACACAGTTGATATTAATATGTATCTAGTGATGACTATTTTATATAAAATGTTATTATTATGTTTATCAACCAGAGATAGGTTTTTAATAACATTATATAGATATAGTTACATTACGAACAAATATAAATGCGCTTTATAGTAAGTGTTATTTGACATAGAAACCGGGTGGTCCATACAATTTTATTACACTACGCAATAAAACTCATGTTTTTTTAACCAAACCAGTTTAATTTCAGCCTACAAAGTGAAGAAAAACGTTATAGACTAGTTTTATCTGCAAAAATTAATTTTATTACCTAAAAAAATTACATTACAAATTAATTTTATTACCTAGAAAAATTAAGTAATGTGTATGATTACCCTAAGCGTTTATATTTTTCAATCACCAAAATCGGAATAATCTTAACAGAAAATATTGACCTACATACGAGACTTCCACTGATCCTTGAATCGAATAAAAAACAAGTAATTGTAATCCGATTCTTATCTTCTGAGAAATTCGTGGATATACACACAAACAAAAATTTTTGGAGAGCATATAGAATATAATGTATGAATATTATACAAATCCTATAATATTACATACACACAGGTCGAACTCGGCTAAAAAATATACAAAATTATTATATCTAAAAGTTGAATACAGTCGTGAAAATTTTAGTATTTTTTGAGCATTTCCAAAAAATGGACCATCAAACACTCTTTTTTTTCTTCTTTGAGTTGAAATATAAAAAGTTAAAGTTAATAAACAATTATTTATTAAAATATAAAATATTTTTTGAAATTTCAATTTTTTTTTTCTTATATTTTAAAAATAGATTTGTGCTCGATGAGATCTAGTGTTTGATTATGGATGTTTCTGAGCTTGAAAATCATTTTTTGTGCTTAAATCACACTATAAAAACTCTCTTTTAAGTTACCAATTATTCTGATGACCCAAAAAAAAAAATGATCTGCTAAAGGGGACTAAAACGTACATATCTGAAATTCGAAAATATTGTAGACAATCGTTCAATTGAGTCTTTCAAAGGTTTTCTTGCATCATCTCATATTAAGCACACTTATATTTAAGAATTTCAAATTTTATTTGAAAACTTGATTTCATTTATACCTACTTGTTTCTATTTTTCAATTATTTTAACTTAAAAAAACATTACTTGTACATATAAATAGCATTATATTTACTCATATCATACTTTGTAAGGTAAATCTATATACATACATGTTTCTTATATAATAAAATTGTTATATTCATTATCATATAAGTAAAAGATGCAAAAAGATATCTTACGATTTAAACATAAACCACCCACATAATTAAATAAAAACCTTTTTATTAAATTAACAGTTAAAATTTCTAATATGCGCACATATTTTGAAATTTTTTTAAAGAGTAAAATTACGATCTAACTGACAGATTTTTAATATGCTATTCATTTGAATTTTATACGGTTGGTTTTCGTTAAATGTTTATAAATATATGTATATTTACCATTAGTATATAAAAACATAAATATTTATTTATAGGTAATATTGAAAAACAAATAATGTAGGCACCACAACACCACATGGAAAAATGAAATAATTTAATTAAAAATAATCTCCGACACTCCTTGATGATGGTTCTGTAATATTAATGGGACAATGCACCAAAAGTTATGCAAAGCAAATAATCGACAGTTATTTTATTTTTATTCAATTTTCAACTACTAAAGTTATATAGTGACTACCGTGAGTATATATTGAATCTATACAACAACAGTACACAGCAATCCTAGATGTTCATCCTTCCATGTCCTAACTCTGTCTGTTGTTGCTTAACTTTGGTGATCGGTTGAGATCGGTAATTATATTACGTCAGTGGGGGGGCCCATAATCGACAGTTTTTCATCTTGTTTTTACTTTTTCACATTTAGTAAATATACAGTTACTATTATTCGACTTAAAACAGACCACTTTTGAAAGATTGATGGTGCTTTTACTTTTACAATTTACTGAATTAAGAAATGTTTTTCAAATTTCAAAATCATTTTTTTTGGAGAAATATACTATAAAATAAACTAAATATATATCTGTTTTAGATTGTCTTTCCGTTTGTCCCGACTGATATTGGATCGTCGTTTTAAGCCCTTTAGATCAAACCATCACTCGATGGTTGATATTTTTCTAACTCGATGTAGAATAAATTAAAATAATTTTGTTGGTTGATGAAACAGAATCCTTAAGAATGCCATATATTACAGATTAAACATTATACTTATAAATTAGAAATATTTAAACAACTAATAATTAACGATATATTAATAAAATTTAACTATACACCCGTTTTGTGATTTATGTGTGTTCTTAATTATTTAAAATTGTTACTTTATCCATTTAAATAAATTAAAAATAAGCAATTTTTTAATTTTTTCTTCTTAATGCATTTTAAGAAAATTTTTTATATAAAATCTGAAAAATAACAAAATCTGAAAGTTGTGAATGTTCTATCTATTTGTTGATATCCCAATTTTTCAGTATTGTGCCTATTCAAGAATAAATAAACAAGGTAAACAATCAATGAACTTTCTGCATAAATAATAAATTTAAAACGTATTTAATTTTGGGTCAATATGCAAGAATATAATGAAAATTCAAAGTTAACAAACATTTTCTCACCATTCAATCTTATTCAATATATACTTATGTAGGATATAAATAATGCACATAAATAGAAACACTAAAAAATGTCCTTCAAATTAAAACACAACTAATTCTCAAATAAAGAAATAAGAATTATAATAATGATAATAATAAAAAACAATAATGTATATTGTTTTAATCTAAACACGCTATATATTATTTTATAATAATAATAAAGTAAAAATAAAAAAAAATCTACCTAATTAATATATAAAAATATTATGTTTATTGTATAGTGAAATTGACAATGACACTAATTTGAACATTTTAAGAGAAATAAATGCAAAAAATATTAGTCAAGTGCGTTTAGGCGTTCTTCAATAATGGTTTCGTGTAAATTAAATCTCTTTAGTCATCAACACTTACTGTATGCCAAATTGAAATTATCAAATATATCAATCGTACGATTGATAGGTACCATTTAGTTTCCTAGGTAATGCTACATATTTCTATATAACATTGAAATAAATATTTTATCAAGAATCATCTCGTCTTATTATTTATTTCGTAGTTTATCTTAATCTCATCGCCGTTCTCCCTAGACGCTACAATTTGGTCCTGGTAGAAGCTTATAATAGTGCTTTCATTCTTCCTTCATAATTCCAAATTTGTTCGTTGAGACATCATAAGTTTCAAATAAATGAAACAAAAAAATTAACCAAGCAATTTTCACCCAGCATCTGTTTATCACCTACATGGGTGAAGGAGACATGTTATTTGTATCCTCGACAAATACATAATAGATGCATAAAGACACAACCTTAATATTATTTGTGGTTTGTAGATCCTTTTGGTACAATGTCCTAAAATCTATTTCAAATAAAATGACTACTTTGTTTGCTAATTAAAAATCGTGTAAAAATTGAAAATAAACAATTAATTCAAATTGACAATGACAATTTTAATTTACATATTTTGTATTTAAATTTTTTAATTTTAAATGTTTATTTGAACAAATATATTTTAAAAAGTAGACACGTACTTAATTTGTTGGACACTTATAATGAATTAGATATTTAAATAAGATGATTTGTATAAAGTTTCAATAGGTCACCTTTGACGTCTGCATTTTAAGGTCATTTTTTGTGATCTCTAAAATAATCTTTAATATATTGAATAAAACCATTAAATTATTAAAGGTTGTTAATGAAAGTTATTTAGAATAAAATTTTAAAATTGGCTCTAATCTCTAAATAGTAATTAAATCTTATCTCCTGTCTTATTTAGCCTAAAGTTTCATGGTCGTGACACCATCATTACTATTGTTAAATTACCAAAGAATATTAATAAATTTGAATTGCAGTCCCAGATACATTGAAATATCGGGCAACGAGCAAGAAGATCAAGCAGCAAAGGAGGTACAAAGCGTAAGAATTCCAGTCGCTGAATAAGAAATAACGCAATACTATTAATTCTTAGGGACAAAATTAGGCAAATATGACCTATAACCAAGTAAAAATTAATAAAACTTGAAATTTCATGCAGAACTAGATATTTGAATGATCAACCGCCACCAATCTTATAGAAAATTTGAGGTTGCACTTTCCAGGTTACGAATTGGCCATACAAAAATGATACAATCATATATAATAAAACATTTAACCAACCCATTTGCGTTATTTGTATTGCACTAATAACATTACCCATTTCATGCAGAGATCCACTTTTACAACAATCCAAACACAAAACCAGCTTGCCCGGTAACATTATAGAACTTAGAGCTGATGAAATCTATTTTCTAGTTATAATTAAATGTTTCATTCGATGTTATATTCGCCCCCGATTTAAATTAATATTTAACATAAAATAATAAATATTTAAATCATAATTAAAAATAAATAAAAATTATACTGGATGCATCGGGGTTTGAACTCCTTATATCAAGATCAACTCAAAATAAACTTTATTTTATCAAAAAACGAATATTTTTATTATTTTTATTCAGGTTGAAGTTACAAATGTTTATTACAAAACTTACATATTAAGATCACCGGCACAGCCAATCTATATTTTGAGGTCATTTATTGGAAATAAATAAGCCCTACACGAATAAATAATAATTGGCTTAGTTTTACTGAAACCTGATGACACCTACCTAGATAAGCTAAAAGAGTAAGATAAATACAATTAAAAAAAAATTAATGCAAATTGTTAGAACCAATTTTGCGATATTAGACAGATAAAATGTTTGTAAACAATTAATAATAATCACTTTAAATGTATAATAAATATTTATGTTTTCTAATAACAATAAAATATTCGACGATTCTAGTAAATTTTAATAATTCACCACACTGCAGTTCAGATGATTGTGACATATATGGTAAATAATACATGATCATCAATGGATAATAATAATAATAATAATAATAATATAAGGAAGTCAATAAATTTATGATATTTTATGAAATGCTCGTTAAAATTATCTCTCTAGTACTTTATTTTCTTTTCTATAGTGTTTATTATTTTGACGGAGTTTGTAAATATTAAAACGACCGCTATCATTTTCTATATAATATTATGACGTTGAATAATCCTTTTGAAGTTTATAAATCATAATTTTATTTATGACAACAAGTTAAAAACAGTAAAAATAATAATCAAGTAATATTAAAATTAAATTTATATTAAAATCGTTACAAACGAGTGAGACGAATCGATTTGTATTAGGTAAATATCTATATGTTTTTGCAATAACATTTACTACCACTAACAACTTCTTTCTCCACTTTAAAAAAAAAAAGGTCCGTTTACTTTTCGGAACCGGACAGGCATCTTTTTTTTGTTATTATAGCAGAGAGATTTTTTATTAAAAATGTAAAAAACATTTTCATTGCCAATTTGCTACCTCTAAGAAGTTCAATCACGTTGATGTACTAAAATAAAAAAAGTAAAACATCTCATTCATTTCCGACAAAGTCTAAAAATTTCTTTCCAGCAAGTTCCCATTCATATTTTGAGGTGACTTTCATGGAACGACTATTTCACCTATCGTACGGTTAATTCCTTTTCCTTATCTTCATTGTATAAATAATCGTATATTGATGAAATCAGTTCAAACTATTCAATTTAGACCAAGAAGAAAATCACGGTGACAGCTAGAATATTTTCCCCTTCACTTCACAGTATCTAAACATCTGACATTTCTTTTTTTAGTGTTTGTTTAAAACAATAGAATATTTTAAATTTGATTTACGTAAATATATATCTCTTTGGTTATTTTGATTGTAATGATTATTATTATTAGTTTTTAATGTACAATTTGAAAGAGTCGTTAAAATCATCACATATTTCTTGCACATACATCAGGTCAAAGATTAAATATGATTTATCGTCAAAATAAAGAAGATGCTACACAGTCATTTAATATGTATAGAGCAATAATAATAATAATAAGAGTTTTATTTATATAGGTAAATTATTTTTAACAATTTTTTCCTCATTTTGTTATAACTATTTTTAACTAGCAATAATCTATGATTAATTATTTGATAGTTCATTCTTTTAAGTGAAGATCAAAAGACTTCCACATAATTATCTCTTCCTATTTCTATTTCAATCTATAATTCGAATGAGACATAAACTAATTTTAAACTCAGTTCAACATGTTCTGCAAATTGAGAATGGATTTTTACTCAAGATATATTCCGTATGTTTTGATTCAAATGCCATTTATCGTAGAAAGCATAGAGCTTATTCATTGAGTAAAATAAAATATATTAAGTGATTTCGATAGATTAAAAGGCAAGTATTCCTTTAACTACAATATTACTGTTTGCTTTAACTGATGATTGGAATTTTCCCAACAAAGTTCACTTCACAATATATAGACCTTTTTTTTTTTGTAGAAAGTAAACATTTAAAATCTATAATATATAGGAAATCTTTTATTATATAAATATATATTTTATATATGTTTAAATTGTAGTATGATAATTTTATTTGTCAATAATAGTCAATAGTGACTGTCTCTCTACAGAAAGAATATTAAAAATAGTCAATGTATTATTTTTTCATATTTTCATAATAAGTTTATGTTATTTACTCAAACAAGTACTGTATTATTAGGTGCAAGTTTATGCAAAAAAAAATATTTATAGGCACTTTGTACTCACTTCGGTATTGTAATATAAAGGTATAATATTAGTTACGGGTTGTATATTAAGTGTCTTACATTAATTCTGCAATTGGCTTTCGTTTAATTTATTCATATCCTTGGAAGTACCGTAGAGTACTAGGAGTCAAGATCTAGTTTTTTACATACATTTTTATACTCGACATATATAGAATATATCAGAGTATATTATTTTTAGTCTATAAACTTCATAAGTCTAGCAAATATTGACTAACAAAATTTGGAAGAATTACCAATTTATTATATTTCCGTTAACCTTCCCATCAAAGAGGCCTAAAAGGTGGGCATATTTGAACTAATAGATGCATGGCTCAGCTTTTGTAATGTTCAAATGTAAGAAACTTTATTTATTATACTTAATATTAGTATGCATGTATTTATATCGACATGGACTGGATGTTTATAGAATTTTATGACTTTCAATGATTAAGCACTGATATATATCTATATGTGGAGTATGTAAGCAATTAACTCAATGAATTGTTGTCCTCGCGTTTTTTATTAAAGAAATATTACGATTGCATTTATTTTAAGAGAAATTTATTCCTTCATGTAAAAGGACAAAATATTGTTTTATATACACCGGTAAACGAGAAGAAAGACATGCTGTGAAAATTTTCCTCATGCATTTTCTAAAAAGGGGGCGATAAGGTATACTAAAAAATCATGATGTCAATTTGAAAATTGAGTAACACGTCATTGTATTACACACGTCTTTATGGTGTGACGATTTGTGAAGCGTCTGATGAAGCATCTTGAAGCAAATTTGAAATGTTTTGTCTATTGATTCCTAGCCATTAAATGAAACTTAAGGATAATCCTTTAGTAGCATTTTCTTACAAAATGTAAGACCAAGATCAGGATAATTTTAAGTTTCTTTTCATAAGTACAGAAAATTCGTTGAGTGCGGTGTTTATTCCTCTTACTGAGGTAGACGTCTTGGTTTTAATTTGAATAATACGTTAAAAATTAGTATTAGCCCTTTTGTACAAAAAAGGATTTGTGAACTAAAATGGTACACCCGATAAATTAAATTCATATTCCATATCACATTCGATATATCTGATACAAACAGGAAAAAAACACTGCACTTTTGTATATTTGACGCACTTTACACACATTTGCTAATTTATTTAAACTTTTAATTTGATATTTAATATACAATGAACACATTGTATATTAATAAATATTGTTATTTAGTATAAACATTTTTGTAATGTAATTTTACGATCTACAATATACTATTGAATATAGTAAAATTATATAAAAGTGACAAATGTTAACTTACAAAATTGAAACTGAATGAATCGTTTTGACGTGGATAGTTGTAATGTACGTACCATCATATATGAAGACATATAGGAGAGTATAATAAATTTAGTCGTAAGTTTGAAAAGCTAGAAAACACTGAAGTCACTAACAAAATATTGGTGAAGGTCTTCATAAAATCACGTTATTTGTCCATTTCTGTATGTCTGACCGTCTGACCACCATAGCTCTAAAAAGAAAAAAGCAAATTAAGTTCATGGGTGAAAAAATTTGATCAATCGAATCGAATGAATCCATGACCAAACTTTAAAACTATAAAAAATAGAAAAGTATAAATATACATCATGTACAAAACGACTCAAACAAAAAATGTTCCAGATGGCTTGTCCGAACAAATTTATGTTCCTTGACATTGATACAAAACTGAAGTTTCACTTGAATCTCCAAGAAAAAATTTATAGGTAATCTAAGAAATCCACATTCACGTAAAGAGTTTATATATAAGTTAGGACAAATTAACTCTTTAATAACGTTGTCACAAGAGTCTAATCAAATAAATTTTATACTATAACAAGGAAAACCATAAACTAACTCAAATAACACAAAATAAAAAATAAAAAAAGTATTAGTTTTGAAAAACTATTCAGGGAGTGTTCTTTCTAAACGTAACTTGTTTCTAGTTTTACGTGTGAATTGTACACAATCATATTGATGCAATAATATAATATTATTAGTAAAAGAAATTATCTTCTTTAAGTAATGAATCAACGGTTTTTCATTACAGATTTTTTTTTTTTTTGTATTTTGTTTATTGAATAGATTTTTATGAAATCACGTTTGTTTAAGTAGATGTTAATTTAAATACAAATTTTATTTGAGGTATTATGTATATTTTATAATTTGATTTATGAATCAAAGTATAATTTCATATTTATTATTAGTTTATTAATAAAAATATTGCATATATATGAACAGAACAAGCCTGGATAATGACTTTTACGTGAATATGTCAATGTATAATACGGACAATTAGAAGAACAATACGAATTCATGTTTTAAACTAAGTTTACTAAACACTTAGCTTATTTTAAACTGAGATTATTAGCTATGAAATGTATGAAGTATAACGAAATTGGTTTACTTTTAAATCGTATGAGTGTTTAATCAAGATACGTATTGCCTCCAGTTATTGGGTGAATCTCGCAACATTCTTAATGGAACTTATCTGTCATGATACGGAAAAGTAGTTTATTTTTATATATGTCGTAATTCCATTTTACTTTTCCATTTTAATTTATGATCTACAAAAGTGATTCAAACCCGCAGGTCTACCGATTTATCGCTGTAGTAGATTACTTACTTACCGACTTCGTTCACTAATACACCAACTGATTTCCTTCGTGCATGAAATCCTGTTTGTGAAATGACCTACTCTTACAAACGAAAACACTGATGCAAAAGTAAGATAAATTTTTAAAAATATAAGAACGATATTATATCGATGATTTGTCATCGACACTAATTTTGTTACAATAATATAAACTGTATTGCAATCGAGATTCGTGAAAATTAACTTCTGTTTAATTCTGCCTTCAAAACTAAATATGTTATCCTTTTAGACACATATACAAACTTCTTATGTCATATGTGATTTGTTAAGGATTTAAAGTAATGTGTTATAAAATTAAATATGGAATAATCATTAATATAAAATTGTATGGGAATTTCTGTTTGATGGTCTGAATAAAATATTTTATGGAATGTACTATAAAATTTTTATATACGTTAATTACTATAAATATTACAATTTTATTACCTAATGTGGTTTTTTTTTTTAAGATTTGTTGAGTACAGGGTCATATTTTGTTAATACCTTTGTTAATTTAAATCCCTAACATTTAGGCATGATCCCTACATACATAACTGAAACTGAAATTATATAAATTTTTTTTTCTGTTTCTAGTTCTTAGTTTTACGATTACATTAAAAATAATGTTGTCTAATAGAAGGGACTTCGAGACTCAGCAGAGAACTGCCAAACTTGGAGCCTAGTTAGAAACCATGCTGTTGGATTCCCAGTATCTAAACTATTCTAAGCTCTAATATTTACTTGAAACACTATTTTTCAAAATTTTTTATACTAGTAAAATACACCACCAAATTAAAGCTAGTTATCTCATATTTTTAGGTGAAGACAGGTATATTTACAGGCATATTTTTATTTAATAATTATTAGCACTCTTTTTTGAATACAGTTGTACCTTACCTGGTGGCTATTATCCAAGTAGTGGATACGAAACGAATTTTACTCACGCTATAAAAAAAACATTCGTCTAAAGAATAACGGGAGCCATTCTGTTTAGTTAACAACAAAATAATAAATAAATGAACTCAATTGTAAAACACAATCAGTGTTAAAGTACCTAATTAAACCATATTTTCATATTTCAAATATATGTTTTTTATCTCGCATTTAATGTATTTTGTGTATATTATAAAATATATCTAAAAAGTAATTCATATATTATGTTTCTAGTTAATTAGTTAGAAATAGTATTTATTAATTTTTATGACTGTTAATAACTATCATTTAACAAATAATTATTATTATATTGTTAAAAGATGATAAAATATTTATTTATATACATACATATGTATTCACTATATTTTTGTATTTTTTTTTTTTTTTTAAATACAGTTTTTTGATTCAGAAAAAAGTTAATTGCGTATGATATATATTGGAACTTGGATCGAATCAGCCTTTAACAGATAAAAATCAGAAAGAACTTTGAACTACAAATACAATAAAATATTTTCCAGGATTAAATCTGTGATTCAAATCTTCATAAACTCTAAATTTGTATTATAACATGTAATTGATAGATAAAGCAGATCTGAAGACAGCACATCACAAAAACATTATTCAGAGTTTTCGGGTTGGTAAAGCTTGAATTCGATGAAAACAGACTAAATAAACGGATAAAATTTTCGATTGCATGATTAGTTTTTGAAATTTCAATGCGATTTTTAGATAAAATAAGAATAGAAAACGTATTCCTATTTCAGAAATGGTAAAGTGGACTTTCAAAATGTTGCATGGGACAGAACAGTGTGGTCGATATGTTGATAGTCTGGTTTTTAAAGGATATGGTTGACCAAAAATTTTGAAAAGTATGTAACTAGCATCATGATGAATTTGAAAAAGGGTTAAATACATGAAGTAACACGGATTCTACAGCTATTTCATCTACACAAGGATGATTTTAGCTAGACGCTAATTTTTCTGCATTTTGTTTATGGCTGCAACATTTTCATGAAATATCCTGTTTGGGAAAATGAGCTATAAATCGATACGTTTGGGTTTAACAGGTATTGTAAATTTCTTCAAACACTTTTGGTTCAGAAAATTACAGAAAAATTAAAAATATTTATAAAAAACTTTAAAATATTTTTTAAATTATTTTTGTTTATTTTAAAGTAATTAATAATTTACATTAACTTAATACTAAATGTTAATTTGAGATTTAGCGAGATTATTTTATGTTAATCCAAATTTAGTTTTTTTTTTTTAACCATCTTTGTGAAATTTTTAATAATTTTTTACCCTTCAGCATAAATAAATCAAAATGTAGTATCTGTTATATTATTATTGTCGTTTCTTGTTTTGATATTTTTTAAATTTCTTAGCTGCTCTTTAGGAAATAATTTATGGTGTACGCTAATTATAATTATAATTAATGATCTTAAATTTTTGCTTAAATAATTTTAAACGAAACAGGATTAATGACTTGGAAAATAAACTATCCCACTGGCAGTTACCTTGAATGACTAGTTAAGTTTAATTGCAATTTATTACAAAGAAAACTATCATGTTTCGGAAAAATGATTTTTCATAATTCTCCATTATGGTTCAACTGAGAAAATGAACTAAGAAAATTATTTGGGATTTAAATAATTTTATTATGGTTGGTTAGTTGAAAAAGAAAGTTGCAAGAAATATACAAGTTTGACCAAATTCATTACAATATGTGTAAATTATTTTTCAAAATCTAATCATACTCATGAATAAGTCGGAAATAAAAAAAAAAAACTGCAAGTTTGATTTTTTTCAGAGCGGGAAATGAAATGTAAGGGGGTACACAAGGTTTCTGCTCAAAATAATTTATGTCCACTATCGCTGAAATATAATTCAAAACAAAATTTGGACGAAATTTATATAATTAGTGGGTACAGTTTGTGATTATTTTCTTTATTTGTGGGTTACGTCGTAGAAAGAGTTTGGAAATCACTGTGAATCTAGTGTGATTTAAAATTAATCAAGTATTCTTCACAATTAATAAATCATCCTATCTCAACTAAAACATTATTCTATTAGAGAAAGAGAGGTAAGTTAACGGGTTAAGGTTGTTAATGATGTCATTTGCTATTAAAACCATAAGTGTATATTTAATAGTGAACACAAAAAAACAAATAAAAAACGTATTGAAACAAAATAATAGAAATATTAACTAAATATATTATGAATAAGTAACAAAACATACTAATTAATGATTTTTAAAAATAAATAATTACTTAGCTTTAAAATTATCGCCATCAACTCTTTTAATAAACGTAATTAGATTTTTTTTTTCAATTTGAAAATTGAAATGGAAATTTTATTATATCCGCTTTTAACACCATGCTTATCGAAATTTGATCATTGTAAATTATGAAAAAATTTACGAAAATCTTTTATTGATGTTGATATATGACGAGGAATGAAATTTACAATTATAATAATATTGAAAACTAGACTATAAACAAAATTTAGAATCTTATGATAGGTATTATACATTAAATCAGTAGTAATGTGTCTAACAAGTCAAATTTACTCCAGAATATAACAAAACATCGAATTATATAATTTTAAACCACCCAGCAAATTTATATTTAAAAAAATTATTGATTAGTTAAGATTAACGACTAAAAATTTGTTTCATAATATCAAGAAAATATGTTTTCTTATTATCTGGATTGTGTTTTTTTAACTGTATTTCAAATTTATCTACCAATTATACATTTTTCTGAATTTTCAAATACCGTTCTTTCTATTTCGAATTGCGTTTGCGAATTTTTTATGACATTGGGTAGCTAATTTTATTCAATTTTATTGTCATCGATACTTCTCACACGCCTACATAATTTTTTGGCGATTTAATAGTCTTTGTACAAATAGTTAAAATTTGATAGACTCCGTGATATAAATAGATACCTAGGTACATACATGTAGATAAAATTTATAAAGATAAAATAATTAATAAGAGAATAATTAATAATAAGATTTGTTCGAGATTGTAAGAGATTATATGGCGCACTAAACGGTATCTTACATTACATAAGAAGCAACTAAATGATTACAGAAAGATTTTCAAAAGATAAATCCATAAATCTATTTACTATTTGCGATTTAAATAGTTCCGTAAAGGAGCTTAGTTAATGTTTAGTATAAATTGTTTATTACAGATAAAGTTAATTTCATGGATTATTGATATATTAAATATTTTGAAATTCTTGTAAAAACACATTTTAAATTTGTTTAATAACCCAACCAGTATTAAATAATGATAACTACTTACATATCAAATTTATCATAATTTGAATGAAAAACCTGAAATTATTTATTCTTCATTTTTTTTTTTATAAATATGGGATTTAATTTATACAAATGACGTAATAAATTAAAGAAGCAAATTATTAATAAAGTTTTTTTTCCAGATTTTACAAAATGATAAAAAAAAATACTGAAATGATAAATTATATAAAACATTCATTTTGCATAATAAAACTGCGTGTGTGTTTTATGGTTTCGAATATTATCAGCTTGATTACAAAATAAAAAATGGTAAACAGAAGTAAACTCACGAGCGACATCCATGATTAAACTACGATCAATTAATAATTTATGTTAATTAGTACTTAAGCTTGATGGTACCCATTTTTATTAGTAACTAAAACACGCTTCTAATGAAATAGATATAAAGTACTGGTATTTTTAAAATTAAGTATTCTTCAAAAATATTAATCGATCAAAAATTTAAGACTATCACTACTACCAAGATAAAAGGAAAATGGAACAATTCAGTGATTTTTTGATTCAATTCAATTACATTTAAAATTATTCTAAATAATTTAAAGTTGGGATTTCTTAAAAATCAGAAATAAAAGCTTTATATAATTAAACCATTTTAATTACCCAAATTGTACATCGCACAATTTTTGTGAAATGTCGCGAAACAAATACCTTGAGAGGAAACCCATATAAGAAAATTGATTTAATAAATCAGAAAGAAAAATTGGATAATGTTCATGTAATTTGTCAAATATAAATAGATAAATAATGTATTGTATTCTAAAAAATTTTAAACTTTTCAGTACAAATTGTACTATTTATACTGTAATTTAATGATTGTACTATTAAATATTTTCCAAAAAAAAAAGTACAAATAATTCATCAAGATTTTATCAGATAAACGCATACAAGTACATCACTGTTATTTCGAAAAAAATAAAAATAAAAATAAAAAATTGGTTGATAACGATCTAAGAAAGTATGTAATAATGTGACTGTTTGTTACCTACATGAAACGAAGAAGACAATAAATATATAAATTTTTTATTTATTTAATAAATTTATTAAAATATTTTATTATAAATAACGAAATACCGTTCACTTTTTTTTCTTCTTCTTCTTCGTTTTAAATAAATATCTACTATACCGACATTTTAATTGTCGGTAAATTTTTTTATATTGAAGCAAATAATATATAGGTATATATTTTTATTATTATCTATATTTAATAAAAAAATAAAAGTATGTATTTTGTGTGTCATTTGTAATAAATATTAGAAAAACATTTAAAAAAATTTATATACATAAATTACATATCGAGTGTTCACAAATTTTTATATTCGACATATACATATATTAGTTAGAGTATATTATTTTTAGTCTACAATTTGTAAAGCTATAAATTGATAAACAAAACTTTGGTATAGGTGTTCATAGAATCACCTTATTCACCAGATAACTCAAAAAGTGCTAGCGAGTTGCTAAATTATTGTGACGTATTCTAGGCATAAATTTCGTGAACGAGCAAATCGCTCCAATGGGTCTCGAACCCAACTTTTGAACCATCTAACATGGAAGAAAGCTTTATATAGCTGTAAAGACTCAATATTTAAATTATTTTTACAAACATCGCTACTAAATCATATGTCGAGTATGTAAATAATTAACTCTGTTCGTTGTTATAATCACTTGTTAATTTATATTATTTTACTCTGAAATCTGTGTATTACTCGTTTCAATGATGAAATTAACACACATTAAATACATAATTAAATGTTATAAATTTCATTAGATAATTTTAATAAAAATCGGGTTGTGAGACTAAATGTTTAAAATAAATTAATAATTTGTATGAAAGCTACAAAAAATTATACGCCATTAAAAAAAGAAGTAAAACTTTTCATTGTTTGCATAAACTGACAATAAGTGTACAAATTAAATAAGTGAAGAAAAATATATTTGCAACAAAAATAGAAATAATTTCTTATATTAATAAATTAAAATGTGCAGATAAGTTCGAATTTAAGACTACAGAATTTTCACTTGTGTGTACGTAAATATTGTAATAATTCTGTAATATTGAATTCGAGCTAAACTACACATTTTTGATTTGGTCTCACAATGATCGCAAAGAACAAATATTTCTGTACATACTGTAATAAAAAGAGGTACATCACTATTAATGTTAAATTAATTATTAATTTTTTTTTCTTCTCTGAGTAATAAAATTGTTATTAATTTATATACAAATATAATTTTTTATTTTTTCACTTTAACATTTAAAAAATTAAATGCAATTAATTAATATATAATTTTTTGTTTTGTTTTAATGTGTTTGTTTTTAGAAAGGTCTTGTTGATTTGTTTATATGAATGTACTAAGTGTATTTCTTCAATGTAATGATAATAATATATTAGTTACCAAAAAAAATTAAAAGTTGATTATTTTTTGTCTACCTCCATATATGATATAAGCATGAATATTTTGTTTCTATATGGCCATCACAACTTTGATTTTAGCAGCTGCTGAAGTTAATACCAAAACAAGGTAATGTTAGCTTATTAATTTTTTTTCGCTTGTGTAATGTAAAAAGCAATAAAAGTTTAAAAACGGATACAACAAAAATAATACTAGTTACTGAGTATTCATAGACCAAAACAAATTCTTTATCTTCATTAGAACTGGAGATATTGGGATACAAAATAAGCGCAACACTTGGAGAAAGAAACGTCCCATAAGAACTTGATAATGGCGAACAATAGTTACTACACATATACAAATTTTTAGAGTATTTATAAATGCTAATGCTATAATGAATGATATATGCTAATGGGTTTGTATGTATGGATATTTGCTACTGTTTTATGTAAAAACTACTGCATGTATTTTAATGAAATTTTACAATAATACACCAGAATTACACATAGGTTAAAATAAATGTGTTCTAGACATTATAGAGAGATGCTCACAAGAAATTCACATTGAAGTACCGGGTGTCCCACTTCATGAGGTATCGTATGCTCACAACAAATGCCGGGTGATGGAAAATTGTCACAGTAACACGTGAGTGAGCCTGCTAGTATGAAATAATCTAAGTTTCAGAAACCAGCTACTTGCACTTCTGGTAATAAAAACAAGTCCCACACCGTATATGGATGTAGAAAATAACTTATTTTCTATGTTTGTAGGTGGAATATATTTAAAAATAGTAAATATAAATTTTTAAATTAAAATAAACAAGATATAAATAGAAACAACCAAATAAAATTAATTATTAATGTTTTTTTTTTTTGTGAATACTTTAAATTTTTAATGTGAAAACTAATTTTATTAAGACAAAATTTATTAAATACTTCCATACCTCATTAATTTTTTCTGTTTAATATTCATTTTAATCATAATTGATGATTTTCAGTATTACATTTGACTATTATTAACTACCATATTTTTTTTTATGGTAACTTGTTGAGTTTTAACGAATGTCGTTTTAAAGAAAACTAAGTTAATGGCTATGTATTAAGTGTTTCACGATAGGTGTATATGATTTAGAAAAATAGTTATCATTAAAATTCAATTATAATATGAAGTTTAATTTAGATATTTGTTGATTTAGGGGTTTCCTGTTAAAAATCTATACAATAATTTTAAAGTCTTTAAAGTGTTAATAATTTTAAATCTTAAATAAAGATGAATTACTTTTTTGATTAATTTAATTATTTTCAAATTTTGATTAAATGAAGATAAAAATTAGTTTTGAAAATACATTTAATTACCGACAAAAAAACTTATTTAAAATAATGATTTTTAACGCCTCTAACAATGCCTAAATACTGAAAAACTAAATCTGACTTCATGAGTCTACAAAATGTTGAAAGCTTAGCAGAGCAAACGAATTAAGCTTTTGCGATGATATAGAATGGCGTCAATTTAAAATTAATTCTCAGATTTCATAAACAATAGGTTTTATGTAACCTAAAGATATTATTTAAATTTCAATTGAATAATTGATTCAAATAATATCGAGATATGATTACCTGTCACTAATCGGAAATAGCCCAAAATTGGGATAAATGACTGTGAAATATTTCTATTATCAAGGCCAAATAAATACAAAAAAATATATATTTTGCATACTTGTTCTATTGCATATAATTTTTACTTCATGCGTTCAGAAAAAAATTTCAATATTTTCGGGTTAGCAAAGTTTATTAAAATTGTGAAATAATTTTTGAATTGTTTAGTTTTGTACTTTGTATTTCTTTATTTTTGGTATTATTTTTTAAAAATAGTATAAAAAGGTGTTGAAATTTAATAATTTTTTTTCTCTACTATAGCTTTGAATTCGCCTCTCAACAACCATACATAAATCTATTATCTAAATTACACTTATGGAGTTAAGCAGCATGTTAGCAATGTGCACAATAAATATGATTACTTTGTATCAAAATGATAATAATCATATTATTTTATTTCTTTAGTTAATGGTTCACAATGAGGTTTGTGTTGCTTATTTTAAAAGGACATTGTGGTAACATTAACTAATTGGATTAAACAAAATTTAAAGTCAAATTTAGCCAATAAATGCATATAATTATTGTACATGTATTCATAACTGTATAGACTGGATTTTTAGAGGATTTTATTGCAATGTAGTTAATATGATTAGTTGAAATTTCATCATTCATTTTTCAAGAAAAGTGCTTCAAATAAAATAGTTGGGGTCATTTCTAAGAAAAACGTAAAAAAGTTAGATAGGTTTTGACGAAATGCTAGTTTTTCTAATAAATAGTTTTGCTAGTTTAGTTTATCGTTTTTGTAGAGCTCTTAGAAGATATTGCACATGCGGATTTAAGACACACAGACAGACAGATAGACCAAAAGGCAGACCATTTTCAAGGAAAAGTTTTTTTAGAATTTTTGAGCGTGTATTTCCAGTAAATACTCAATATTGTAAACCGAAAATATTACATCCTTTTGAATCAATTCAGAAAACATGTGAATCTGTCGCCTTCAATTGGTCTAATTTAAATGTCTTTTGTTGTACATAATAGGAAAACTACTATGTTTTATCACCTGTGAGTCCAATAACGATGTTGTAATATCGTTCACAATGGACAATGTATTGATGTTGAACTGATTTCAATATTTATAGTAAAACGATGCGTATTAACTATGTCTATTTGTAGAGAAAAATTTTCATTGTTTGGAGAAAACAATCTATATGATGAATTTCTTAAAATTTGTTCGTTCTATCCTTTATGTTACATTCATTGTAAAACATACTTTACAACATAATCTTTCGTATAAATGATCGATGGTGAAGTAGAGGGATCACTTATAAATAATATTTTTTTTTTTTTTACTAAATATTATTGTTATTGTTGTTGTTCATTATTATATTATATACGTTGTGTACGTGATTTAAAAACTTACAAATATTAAATTTGTAATGCATGCATTATTCATAATAAATATTATATATTTTACAAATACATATTACAAATATATTGTATTTACGTTCAGATCATTATTTGTAAAATTTTTATTCATACGCCAATTATTCAATAATCTACTTTGATTATATTATGGTAAGCAAACCAACACTTTTTGGCCTCGCTAAAAGAATCATCATGGTACCCAACTTACTTGTTTTTAATACTCGACATATATAATATGCCAGGATATTTTAATTTTAGTTTAAAGTTTAAAACGCTACTTAATGGTCAATATTAATACAACAAAATTTTTGGTATATATTCATAGAAACACCTAATTTGTCCATTTCCGACTGTTTGTCCGTTCGTCCATATAACTCAATAACTAAAAGAGTAAGATTTTGGTTAAAAGAGATAGCGAGTATCCAAACAATAAAATCTGTTAGTTGATATCTTCAATTGTTTTTTTTTTTTAAGTTTTAATATTATGTACAGTGAATAAGTTATTTCTCGACTACGGTGAAGTAGAGGCAGCTTTTTTTTTACCTGTATGTCCCAGGCTGTCACCCATTCAAGTACTGACTGTGCTTGCTGTTACTTAACTTTGAAGATCGTTTGAAATATAATCATTACAGTAAATATACATTAATACCAATATTAAAATTAATAGATATTAGTTTCTTAGGTCTTTGTAAAAAGAAATTTTACAAATGGTTTTGAATGTGTAAACAATTTTTATTAAGTTAGTTCGAATAAATTTATTCGAAGCTTTAAAAGTAATCATTTAGTACATAAACTACAATTTTGAATAGTTATTTTTACACATTATTGATCTATTGTTCATAATAACAGCTAAAAACGAATCAATCAGAATCTGCTAATTGATATTGTTGTGACCAAGCCCAGTATTTTATTTTTTTTGTTGTAAATAAAATAATTTGAATACAAAATTAGAATATTTAAAGTAAACTATTTACATACAAAATCCTATTTCATATTATAGACATTAAATACATTTTCAATTAATTATTATTATTTACATATAAATTAAGAAACATGAACAAACCTTTTATTATTATTAATAATATTTGGTGTATCTTAGTTAACTTAGCTGGTATAGCAAGCTGTTAATGTGCGAAAATCTATTAAGTAAAAATATTTCATCTTTATTAATTTTTTTTCTCCATCTTTTTGTTAAATATATAATGAATTAGTTAATATTTTTTAAATAAACACTTTTTTTCAATATAGTTTGTTAAAACCTGTCTAAACAGAAGACATTAAATTTGATAATATTGAGGCAAACAGATATTTTTGGTGTCACAGAAGGTATTGGTTTTGAAGTTTAACCCGAGAATAATAACCAATAGAAAGTATTCTCTACAAAGCTGGAAAATATGGTAATATTTTGTATGCATAATTAAAAGAATAAAAATTGTAACAAATTGGCTAATAAGCTTGACATGTGCCATATGATCCTCACTAGGTACGTTTAAAAATATAAAGAAACGAGATCCCTACATTCGGGGCTATAATCCATATAATATGATGTTTAACGTAGAGGAAGACTCGGAGTAAATCAATTACGATTAGGTAATTCATACTGATGATGACTACTGAAAGTGTATTTATATAACGCATAAAATTTGGAAATTGGAACAAAAAATTGAAATTTATTTATTATCCAGGATTATTATTAATAATCTTTCATTTCTGATAATTTAATCATATATTGAAAATCTAATAGGTCTTTCTTTTCTCGTAAAACAATGTTTATTTTAGAAATTAAGCGAAATTTCTATTATCCGAATTTTAAAAATAAGTTTTAAGAACATCGGGATAATTTAACAATAATTTTTTGATAGTGGCCTTAGTGAGCCTGTTGTGTACAAATCCATTAAAAATAATTTAGAACAATGTATTTTTGACAAACTATAAATTTGAAGAAAAAAAAAATTTAAGCTATTTCAATATTGAACCATTTTGTAATTACGTAATTGCCACTTAAAATATAATTTAACCTTTGTTTAACCATAAAATATAGAAAAAAAAATGTTTTTGCTTTAATTTATTTGTTAGGTAAATTAAGGCGAGGAGAATATATTAGTACTTTTTCTTTAAAAGTTAAATATTTAATTATTTAAAAGAATATATGTAGAGATATGTACTGATTTCTGTTAAAATAACTTCGCGTCCTAAATGGATTAGTTTGAACAAAAAATTTAGAAATAACATTTACATAATAATTTTAAAAGTTATTTGATTTTGTTGTACTCACCGAATCTTTTGAATTTTTTTTTTTTTACTTAAATTTAACGATATATTTATTTTTAAAAACATCTCTTTAAATGCAAAAATAATAGAAGTTTTAAATATATATCTTACCTCCTCCATACACATACAGCATGCATGACGATCCATCACCATATTAATATTAAGTAACATTTCACAGACTGAGAGAGATTAGATAATTAATTTTGAAGATGACTACTTTGTAGTCGAAATACATATTTTTATAATAAAAAAAATGATTAAGAATTCATAACATTTTGATTTATTGAATTTACTCCAAAATTACCCATTAACAATGTTATTAGAAATTGAATAAAGTTATGAACTATTTTTAAACGTTTCTAGCCTATGTCAATTTACGGCTATATGGTATAAACATGGATGTCGCCAAATGTCTTAGAAATTTAAAGGATAATTGAGAAATATAAGAACTCCTTAGAACTCCCTAAGTGTTTTAACTTAGATGGCGCTTTTACAGTTTGGCTTTTACAATTAGAAGCGAAATTTTTTTAGCTATCAAATCGAACACAAAAATAACTAAAATGGCGGGGAAAGTACCTTACTAATAAATAGCTGGAATAATATCAACTAATGTAAAAAATTCATAGAAAAGTGTACAATATAAACCGTGTATAATTGACTCAATATATTTCGTAAACGTTCATTAAATGTATGTTACAAAAATAAACACAAGTGTGATCCAAGTATGTCTTTTTGTATATAGATGATTTTGTGACACTATATATAATATTTTACTAACTTGTGCAATGTCGGTCAAGCTATTATGTGCATCAGTATTCCAATATTTACAAAGTTTCAATGTTCAAGGATAATGCATTTTCTGTTTTTATAAATTTTTAACTCTTTATGATCTGTTTGTCAAACGTGTGTTATTATTTCTTATATGTTAAATATATATTTTATATGTAGTATGATCACAAAGTTTATGCCCTACTCAATATCAATTTCATATCATGTTCACTTGATACTGTTTCATTTACAATGGACTGATGATAGCTTAATTTGCAAGTGAAGATTTTCAATTTTTTTGGAAACTGACTTCAATAATTTCCCTATATTATATAAACAATCCTACGAGAAAACCTAGCCTATGAATAATGCCGAAAAACCTGTCATATATTGATGAAACCCTATGACATCAATATATTTGAGCGTTAAACTTTTTATCAAGTAGGAGTGTATTCCTTAAATACTAGTAATCCTATGGTGTAGGCCTGGCTCACTTTTCTAAAGGAAGGGGTTTAAAAAAAAACTTTTGTAAAGCTACCACAATCTCTACATTACACGTCGATTGAAAAAAATCCCGTCTTCTGGCTTGTAAAGAAAAAACAAATTGTATTTACGAAGATTTTACCAAATGAGAGAAGATTTCTAAACAATTCCAGGTTTCCTATGTTGCCAAATCTTTAACATAAATTGAAAAAATGAATCTTTTCAGATTTTGCAGAAAAGAAATTGTTGTCATTAAGTGAATAACATTTTAATAAAATCAGACTCTAATAATAAAATAGAAAAGTTCTTTCTTAATTTATTCCATATCAATGTGCGAAATTCCAAATGTCATTGTATATTTAGAGCGAATTAGTCATTCTGGTTTGTCTTTAGCGGTTAATGAAATTGTGTGTACAAGAAACGTGCTAATAACTGAAGCACATAAAATATATATAATATATATTAACGTTCAAATATACATTTATATAAATTTTATTTAAATATTTACAGACCGGTATTGTACTACACGCAACAGAAAAGTAATTCAGAAAATATCCCGTATTAACCGATCGAAAAGAATTTATTTTGATACTTATAAGATCACCTTTCATAGTTTAATTAACCAGCAATATTATCGTGGATTCGACGATAAGTACAATATCTAAAATTTGATAATCCGAAACTATCCAATTTTCTTGACGAAGCCAATGTTCTTTACATGAATTCAGTTTTATAACTCAAGTATTAAGGAAAGGGGCAGGATTAATTCATAACAGAAATAGAAGATACTTGTATTAAATAATTCCAAGTTATACAGTAATAGAGATCATAAAATTCATCTCAATTCACTCTACAAGAAATTTTAGCAATTTTATTTACCAAAATGTGTTTCAAAATACCTGCTCTAACACGCTTTATTGCTTGCATAGAAAAAAATATTATGAATGGAATCATAACATTTCATCCGCAACTTGCAAAAGTAAAATATTAAAATGGTTAATTATTTAAAATGAATAATTTACATTTTATAAAATATAATTATTCTTAAAATGTGTGAATTTGTTCGCGGTATATTTCAAAGTATAACCATAATAATAATAATGATATTCTTATTTTAATTTCTTAGCTTTGAGTACATTCTCTTTATCACAATTTTAAATGAAGCTCTTTGATTTTGTTTATTATTTTGAATGCATACACAAAAACGTTACAATAAATAATTAAAATATTATAATTATAGAATTATTCTAGGTTTATGACTATTATAAATTTTCTTCTTTATAAATAAAATATTAAAATTTATACAAAAATATTTATTCTATAACGCTGGTACAATTATATTCTAAGATCTAAGAAGGTTTTTGATATCTAAGGTTAATTTTGACTTAAAATTACAAAAATACACTGCGTTGATTGGGTGGTTAGTTTTCAAAATATAGTATAACATGTCTACGAGAAGTCGACAATCGAATTTTGGGGGATATTTCATAAACTATTCCTCCCATCTTAAGCATTTTATTTTTTTTTTTTTGTGTAAAAATTACTTTAAGTATTCCATTTTAAAAGAGATAAATTTCTACCTCATGCAATTAATTGTTTATGGTAAATTGTGACCAAAAATTGATGGCAACCATTTGCTTGTAGAAATTTGAGGCTATATTTTAAAAACTAACCACTCAATATTAAATGGAGTGAACTTTTATAATTCACGTATTTATATTATTTATACAAATAAAACTAAAAAAAATTATTTAAACCTTGTTTTCACGCTTTTCGAGGTTGAAAATCTTTGTGAATGCCTTGAAAAATTAGCTTTGTACTCTCCTACGTTTAAGTAGAAATTTTAAGTAATAGGACTTAGTAGGTTAAGGTGTGCGTTGATATATCAGTCAGTCAAATTATTCTTTTATACAAGTATATAGACAAAATCTCAAAAGGTGTTTGATTTTAAACTTAACCACACGTGGTGTAAGAAAAATAATTCATCTCATTATCCATTTAAACTATTTGAATGCTTACATCTGCTGTTATGTTATTGACTCTTTATGATACCTATTTTTAATATTCATATATTACCTCGATTGGATGAATATTTTTGTTCATTTGATGCTTCTTTCAAATACATAAATAGAAAAATAACATTGTTTTAGAGTATCTTGCGTAATTTTACCACAGCTATTGGATAAAAACGAGTTGTCAAAATTTTCTATTTATCCTGATTGTCTTGTTTTAAATTATTTTTATAAATAAGTAGCAGGACTTCTAAGACACAAACTTGATTTTAATTATCATGAATGTCAATCTTTAAACTACCAATGCGATAAGGTGTAAGAAGCAGGTCGTATCAGCGGGACGTAACTAATGTATTTAAAACCAAAGCAAGTAAAGAATGAATACCATACTAACCGCGTCGTAAGACGCCCGTTTAGCGTTGGATGGCCTAAAATATATTTTGCCACGCAAGTATCTGTTATGAAAGTGGATAATAGTTAAGTAGTTCACTCAATAATTTTAATATTATGTCGCATAAAATCAAAATACTTGGATCTATCTTAGTAATACAAATCTAGTAAGTGTGTTGAATATAAAACGCTCGAGTTACGTCTAGTATTATGCCAATAAAACGGGAGGCAATCGCACTTAAGCAAATTAAACGCCTGTATGACCGCAGCCTACATAAGAATTTTGTCAAAAAATTAATTATTTGTAGTAACCATTTAAGAATGTTATAGCGTGTTTTTTAAACATAAACGTTTTATTAAAAAAAAAATGTACTATTATATTGTAAACTAAATTTAAATTGACTACTTAATTATGTATTAATTCAAATAAAGAAACAAGCATTTACCAAAAGAATAACAACAAAAAAAGCAACACGAAAATTCCTTTACAGAAATGCTTACAAAATCCCATAAATAACATTTTTATTTTAAATAAAATAAAATAAAACGAATACAAAAAAATGTTTAACACAAAAGTATTTAAAAAAATAAGTTAATTTAAATAATAACAGTTAATATGTTATTTAAACAAAAATAACACGATATTCAAATGTGTATTAAAAATATATTAATTGATCTGTATAATTGATAAAATACATTAGAAAAAAAGAAAAATAAATGATCTACGTTATTTGGGCAATCTTAGAGTGGTGCTTCAGAAAAAGTAATATTTATTAGCGCTATTCAAGATAGCCCCTGATGTTCGCTGATAGTACTTGAAATGAACAATCTATCGAAACCCGCTTAATATAATATTCATTGAATTTTTTTTTTTCGTGTTAATAACGAAAAAAATAACTACCCAAATTTGGGCGTATCGAAGGGTTTTTCGCTTAACAAACTATTTTTTAAAATATTTGTGATTTTTTAAGATATCGCGGAATTAAAAAAACAAAATAAAAAAAACAATAAATACTTCTCATTGGTCGATTTTTCGAGTCGTAAGATCAAACGATCGCTTTCTTGTGTAGATACATCCATTCGGTTTTAAATCTTCCTCCTATTCAGGTTATGAATAATTGAATCAGTTTATCCAATTTCGATGGAATTTTGTATATTTGTGTTACATTCGCCATTTAAATTTTACATTAGTCATTATTCTGAAATCAAGAAATTTATGAGAAAGATTACAAAAACTACAACAAATTAAATTAAATTATGAGTTTGATATGAAGAAAATTAATTTTCACTAAATTGGTCAAGGTGATCAGGACATATGATATAGATAATTAATTTGCCAGCGCTTGGTCATATTTTCTTTATTTTTAATTAATTGTATCGACTATTAATTTTAGTTTTCAATTTTGTGTATCATCTATTATTTAAGACGTTCAGGTGATTTTATGCTCAGATTAGAAACATCCATCAAACCAGAACATCATTAATTAATTCAATGGGGAACTGAAAGTGGAAAAATTGAAATAATTCTGATTGAATTATTTTTAGTGATGACATGTTTCATAGATTTATTGACTTTTTGCCGAATAAATATAAATAAAATTGAAAACACTTAAAAGAATCTTCTTTTACTGTATAAAGATTCTTTTACTTCCTTGATTATAATCTTTTGAATATAAAAATCTTGTCGTATGATGTTGAAATTTTCTTATACAAATATTTCTTTGTAAGTTATGATAGTGAAACACGGATAATCGAAAACCGATATTAAACATATCAAACTTTTGTAATATTTATTCATAAATTCTGTATTTAAAATAATGCGGCCGCTAAGAACAAACACCATAAAACTACATAAGTATTGTTGTCATTCTACATAACATTACTTTAAAGAAGTGTAAAACTTGATTTACATCTACTTTCCATGACATTGTTGTTACGCGGCTTTTAAATTTCGACAATGATATGTATTTTTTGTTCCATGTGGTATGAATTTTAGCATAACACATCTTGTTGCAATGATATTTCTTTTTGGTAGATTCGATAGTTTGATTGGAAGTGCCATGTTTGTGGCTTGAGTGTAGCTCCGTCATGGATATGTCTTGCTCTACAGATGATTATTAAAACTATTTAAATTAATTATTAATAATATTATTAATCGATCAATGTAGCATTAGGTATAGTCACAGTGAAAATCAAATGAAATACCTAATTGATTTTTATATTCGATTTAATCAGTGATAAAAATTGTCTTGAAAAATTAGTCCTAAAATAAATGAATTGCGTTGTGGTAAGGAAACAAAGTTCAATTGCAACATTTTTTTGTCGCATATCAATACGTAGATCAAAAAATTCAATAGCTTATACTCAAATCAAAAATTAGATAATAAAAACGAACAACATATTCAAAGAACAAAACAAAAAATTCATAAAGGATGACTCGGCATTCGCTTTTTTTTCTTTAAGTCAAATGCTATTGATATCCCTATTGTCATACACAGACATTATAATAACGTACCAATTTTTTTTTCTTAAATCTTCTTTTAATCTTTAGCCGACACACTTTGTTAATAATGATATTATAACTGATTTAGATGTCAGCACCTTTTGAATAATAATATTATATTAAAAAAAAAAAAAAAAATGTTTTATATCAATATATTTTCATCACCTGCCCGCTAAGCTCGCTCGCGCCACGCAAATCATTTGATAGTATATTTAGTTTGAATGTAATGAGTGATTTTAAACCGACAACTATTATGAAATATAGATATATCTAATTTTTACATCTGATATTATAAAAATATAATAATTTTTATATATTTTATTTCTTTTAATTAAACATTTTTTAAATGTACTAGCTGACCCGGGCAAATATTGTTTTGCCATATAAATTATTTGTAATCATCATCAATATCTCCTAAATATAACAAGATATTCTCAACTCTATTTCTAAATAATGAAGCTGATGTAAATCAAAATAAATAATAATATTAATTTACATTTTAAAGTAGACTCGATTCACGCGTTGCTGTGAATTTCCCTATTTTATTGATATTTAACAAATGATTTTACATTTATAGCATGCGGATGCAATTCTATCCTTAGTAGTAGAATTTCTGAACCCTTTGGGTAGAATTTCAGAAAATCCTTTCTCATCGGATTCCCGGTATTTAGTGCGCATCCGGTATATTATATACACCCGGTATTTACCTGGTATTAGGTGGGGTTTAATTTTATTGACTTTAATTGCCAGATCACATTCAGTTTATTATAATCTCTCTGTACGTCTAATGTGCTATACCATCTTCTTTTTACATACTTAATACAAAGTGGAGTATTGTTTTTATACAAAAAAAAAAAAAAAGGTTACAAAAATATATTTGGTTTTGTAAAAGAATCAATGTTGTAATTGTATTTATTGTATGTGTAGTTGAATTGTATTATTAAGTTGTCAAATATTTCACATAAAAGATTGCGCGCAATGCGTATAATTTACATGAATTGGTAATTTGAATTGTTTTTTTTAAATAATAAATGTCAAATACTTCTTTTTTTTTATTTAAAATATATTTTTGGTAGGTTTGTTTTGGTGTGTGCAGTAAATGAATTTTTAAGTGTTTACGGAAAATATCGTTCCAAGCATGCCAGACATATCCAGTCAAGACTAAAACTACTGTAAAAGAATGCCAACAAAAATTTCCGTATCGAAATTTAGTATTATTCGCGAATATACAGAAACCTATGCATGAGAATAACCATTTTTGGTCCTTTATTTCTTGGTTTGGTTTCTCAATATCAAGTTAACCTCTGAAATAAAGCCTATCTTCAAAGTGTGGTCCGAAAGGTATAAGATAAAAGATTACGTTTGTTTGAGATTAAAAGATTTATTTCATATGTTCTTTTGTTTTTGTGAAATTATATATTTTTTTCAAACAATCTAGACCTAATACAGGTTTTGGTCCATCGACATATTGCATCAAGTTGCGAAGTGACAAGCTTGTAATTGAAGTTTATTAAAAAAATAAATTTATTTTATTATTGGCATTATATAGAAATCGGAAGAATATTTTAATCTTCTAATTCGATAACACTTTGTTTATAAGGTAATTTTTGCCAAAATATAACGAATAGTTGTTCAATGCCTCCATAGCATTGCTATGGAGGCAGTATGTAATATATTGTGTTATACGTATATTATTTTAATTTTGATTGGATAAATCAATTGAATTTAACGTTAGAAGCTTTATTTAGACGATAAACGTCACAAAGAAGTGACAGGACCTCTATGCTTATTATACCATCAAATAATTATTACAAAATACAATAAATTGTGAAAGTGTATTTATAGTGATATACACGGGTGAAAACTATCTTAATTAAATAAAAATCAATATACAATGAAACAAAATTTATTGTATAGTTTTACTTTTACAGGTACAATAAGACAATAAATTTAAAATTTAATTTAAACATAATAAATTACATAAAAATTAAACAAAAAAAACCTTGTACACTCAATAAAAAAACATCTTAATTAAATGTATTTATTTAAATCACAGTGAATAATTTAATTATCTTAATTTATTTCGCAATCTCTTTACGATAATACATAATCGGTGTTAATTTTGACTGTTTTAAATTAATCAACAACAATTGAACTAGTCCAAATTTTAAAATCCCTACATTCTGTATACCAAAGAAAATCCGATAATTATATTAGACTATATCCGATTATATATTAGACTAAACAATGCAATATTTAATGAGCAAAGAATATAATGAATTTAAAATATACAAAGAAGATAGGCGATATTTCACCATGTCAAAGGTTAAAGAATATGTCATTTTCCTAAGAAAATAAATAACAAGTCGTAATGGGTATGACTCTGGTAATTCAGACCAAAAATTTCTCTAAAAGAAAGTCATATCATTCTCTCGGAAACAATACTTATCTGATTCAATATATTCATTAACTGTTAAACTATATAAAACAAAGTCTTCCGACACGCTTGTCTCTTCGTAAACTCAAAAACTACTGAACGAATTTTCATTCTGTTTTCACCAATAGAATGAATAATTCATGAGGAAGTTTTAGATTTATAATTTGTCAGGGTTATAAGTGAATCATTTAAAATATCGATGGCAGGCCTTTGAATTGTATCTAAACTGGCGTAGTTTGCAACATATTCAACAAAATGGATAAATGCTTATCTTATTTTCGCTCTTGACATTATGGCTGGAAGAATATTGGTAGACTGGCTGTTAAAATTGTAATGATGATTACGAATTAAAAAGATGATATAGGAATTGTTTTAGAAGGTTTGAGCGAAGGAGAAACTTTTGCAAATTTGATTACAAATGAAACTGAATTCAATAATATATACTACGAGTATAAAAACAAATCAGCCAATAGAAAATGCCATATAATAAACATAAATATATAGAAATTATATAATGTAAATTGTTTATGCAATTTAAAAAAAAAAAAAATAATAATTGTTATTGACAATAATTTTAAATGAATGTTGATTATGTATCACAATTGCTTACATTTGGTTTCATGCTGTGAGATAACTTCTTTGCGATTCTTTTACGTTGATGATTCTTTTATTAAAGGATACTGTTACAAAATTTCACCAATTTGCAGATATTTGTAGGATGTTGAAAATTTTCCACGGTTATTAGACGGTTATTGCGAGTTGAAAAATTATTGAAGCGTTTTATTCACAGCGGATCGCCATCCACATTTTCGTTATTTTCAACAAGGCTTCTAGGAATTTTATTATCATCTGAAATATCTGATTCTTACGTGTTACGGTTTCGCAATACAGAATGATTTTGATAAATTAGTTGAACTGATCTTTGTGCCAAACTATCCAGATGTCAGTCATATTAGGAAGCAAACTAGACATTGATTATACATATCATTTATGAATTAGCTTAGTATCTTAATCAACTCCCAATTATTAAGCGCATTCAGAACCTCAAGTGGTTTAAATTAAACAAATTTGTATTACATAAGAGTGATTTGTGCAAAGGTTAATTTAAAAATGGGTGTATCATGTTCAGTACGAATTTTGATTACGAATTCATTCATTGATATTTTTTTTCTGTAATAATATTGACATTTTCATAAAAATTATAAATTGTATTATTTACAACTTTGTATCATCGATTTCCAATAAGGCCGATTGAGAGAACATAATATGAAATCATCATATTTTGAAAAATGTGATTATATTGGCAACATATGTGGAATGTGTATTTAAAATGCCTGAGGATAATCATAATAAAGTAATGATGCTCTTTAAGGCGTGGAAATATTGAAGAAAATTACAGTTTTTGTTCACGCCTTTTTATCTGTCTTTGGAGAAATCATTAGTTTTCATAAAACTTTGTTTGTAAAGACATTTTGAAAATTTATAAATCATCGGATGGCTTTGATGAGAAAGCAGTTTATTTTACAGTCGATTGCGTCTATATTGTTTACCGTCGAATGTATAAAATTTGTATTTCGTAAATGATGGAAAAACTAACACACTTTCCCATTTTGGAAAAATTTAAAAAAATCAAGTTTTTTTTCGATGCATGCTAGAAAAAGTTTTTTTTATCAATCGATGCAAAATTGAAATGATGGGGTCAAATATGTTTTATTTCAATTCTTCCTGTTTTTATCAAAAAAGGTGCATTTTTCGTTTATTTCTCATCGAGATCTACATCTCACCCGACTACTAGTAGATCTACAGATCTACACTATGCCAATAATCAATAGTAAAATAGACTTTATTAATATAATATATTTATACACATAAAGATTATTATTATTAGTTAATTATAATATGTGATAAAATGCCAAGAGCTATCCATAAAATATTTCTCCAATCATGACACTTTCACAATATATTTAAGGAGGTGCTTATTTTAATTATACAAGAATGAACATATTTTTTAAATATATTAGATATACATAAGTACAATACATATTATTATGATTGTATTCTTATATTATTTATATTATTCATGTGACTTAACCTAAACATTAATTAATTAGGAAAATTTATGGTTTAAGGTATTTGTTAAATATTGGTAATAGTGATTTAGAATCCTATTCATTTTAATAAGTTTGCTTTTAGATATGTCTGAAACAAAGAAATATTACTGGATTACATTTTGCATTTCGTAGGTCCGTTTTAGCTTTCTAAAAAAACGTAGTAGAATCATTTGAAAAACGAGAGTTGCGAGTATAATTATATAAGTAGATTAATGAGACCAACCAAATTTTAAATAGAAAAATATTAATGTAAAAAGTAGAATCCTTTTTATTTTTTTACAAATTCAGTTAATAGCTGCTGGTGAATATTATAACGTTTAACATTTGTTTGTGTGTGGTCACGATAAATCAATCAATGGAGATTTCAATATAGCAATTTTAAATTTGACAGTTTTGGTTTTTTTTTTTATTGAATTTATTTTTGACATATTAAGTATAGTCATTTTGGTGTTGTGATAATTTGTTGAAGTGAGAGTTTGTTTTCGTATTTAAACACTTTTCAAAAACGTCTTTTTGATAAATGTGATGAAATTTTACCTTTTAAACGACTGGTAGCGATTATCAGGGATATATAATTATATGTTGATTTTTTTTTTACACGAATAAAGTTTTGAAGAGGTAATAAACGCTCGAATATAATACAGAAATGGGCCACCTGTGTGTAAATTGTAGCTTTCAATCTGACATTTGTTGACGAATCTGACATTCTTTGTTTGCGTTTATATAAATTGTTCCATTTGCTGAAAAATATGTTTGTTAATTACGTACGATTAAATTAATTTAATTTTTATGTTTTAAAATTACCATGAAAATTTTATCAAAGATGATTATGTGATAGTTTACAAAATTCTTAACGACCGTAAGTTTTTAACGCACTTATAAAATTTTGGTATAGGTACTTGTTCCAAAACTGCCTTAACTAACCTATTTTCGTCCGAGAAAAGACAAATTTTGATAGCTTGTAAACTTCTAAAATTTGCCATTATTATAAAACAAACCAGGTTAATAAAAATTTTAATTCATAAACAGTTGGAAGGAACAGTGATACTTAGCCATAAACCGGGTATTTAAACAGTTAAATTGTTATTGCCTTCTCACCATGATTTAAATAACATTCATCGATGGTAAAGCCATCATTAGAGTTTCAATTTGTTATTGAAACTTGCAACGCTAAAAATATTCTTTTGGGATTTTTTATTTTAATTTCAAAAAATTTTATCTTGCAAATATATTGTTCCCGGACCTACAACATATAATTGTAATTATTAAATGTTAAATCTAATATCTACACAGCCAAGTTAAAGATTTAAAATGGACATTGTTATTTAAAGCACATTTTTCATCGTTAACACACAAATTAACTTTTTATTTGTACATAATTAAATTCTTATTGGATCTTCTGGAAGAAATCATGCTAAGAATTTCTTATAACAAAATTCACATTATCAACAAAAATTATTTTACACTACTGACAATTACTATAAAAATGACTCTAAAGAAATATAAACATTATTGATTTATTTTCATCTTAAAACAAAGAAACAAAACAAAATTTAAATATTTCAAAATTTAAGTCACACACAGAGTTGAGAGAGTCATATAAACAAAAATTTTTTAATTTTATAAAAATTGCTAAAATATATTTTTAAAAAAATTTGTTATTTTTTTATTGTACCTAACGGTATTTTATTATAACTAAGTAACTATTCGTAATGTTTTATTCATGTATAGCATTATTATTAACCTTATAATAGAAAGTGTTTGTTTTCTTCTAGAAAATCATCGATAAATAATGTGGGATTGATAAAACAAATTAGCATCGAACACGATTCCTTCTTTTTTATTTCAACGCAAATAATAGATTAAACAACACAAACAATTCTAATGCGCGTGTTTTGAAACATAAATGTTACGGATGGGAAGTAAGGTATGATGTTACAAATATGATATTTAACATTGCTAATATATAATATTGATGACATTATATCTTGCTGCCCATCCATAACAACATATTTCGAAACAGACACTATATATCCAAGTTGAAACCGGAATCAACGTATTAAAATGTCGTAATTGCATAAAGGCATTCGTAGCTAAAGTGAACTAATTTGAAAATTCAAAAATCCGCATATCAAAGATAGATAGATTCATTTTCTTCAGAAATTGAAGATTGAATTGCTCAAAATCTCTTTAGGTTAAGAGATAAAAAGAATTATTTTATAATTTTGGGAAAAGTCATTGATATAAAGTTATAGAATATAAAATTTCTATAATTTTTTCCTATGAATAACAAATTCAAAAATAAATTTTTATATTTAAATAAAAATCATTATCAACAAAATGATATAAAATATGGGTATTTGACTATAACAAATCCTCTAATCGTTAACATTATTTACAATTTAAAATTTCCGAAACAAAATTTGCAGATTCTGTTTTGTGTAAGCGAATAAAATCTAAACATTTGTAAAAAGTGTAGTTAATTACAAAATACTATTGATCTGATATCTAAACGTCGTATATATGGTTTGTTTTTCAAGCGCAATAAAACAAAATTTACAAACCACAAATAAAAATAAATAACACTAAATAAAACATTGAAGTGTGTTTAAAAAATAAAATTTAGTAATATGTCTTTTTAGTTTTAGATGGTAATAATTATTGCTTTCACAACAGGAGGAATCCTAATAATAAAAAAAAAAAAAAAACTTAAAAACTTGTACAATATTATAAGCTTATATATTTTAAATTATTTTAATATATTGAAATCAATCTTATTAACAAACAAATCGCATTGAAACCATTATGCTAAATAATTTGGCACTTAGATGAATAATGAAGGCTTTACCACTTGGTTATCAAAAATTATCGTATTGATTGGTTAAATAATACTTGCAAGAAGATTAATCGTTAATCACCGAGTTAGCAACCAAGAATAAATTACCGATTGAATTGTTGTGAGTTTCATTCTCTATCTGATGAATCACAATAGTATTCATAACTAAGAAACTGAATGATATTCAGAGCTCAGCCCAAACTATGAGTCGAGATACTTGAAATTTTGTAAAGAGGGTGATGCTACAACGTGGCAAAAAAGAGAAGGTTAAAACTTTAATATAACAGCAAGAGAAAACGCAAAGCGCTTAGGTAGATTGAAATTTGGTAAATATATTCATTGCTTGAAAATATGTTTAATGTATTCCTTAATTATTCCGTTTTTATCCCGAAGAAACTTGGTTTCTAGCATTTTTCCCAATATGTTTCCTAGCTGCAAGATTTAAATGTGTTAACTACACTAAATGCTGTAGTTAACACATTTAAATCTTACAGCTAGGAAACATATTGGGAAAAATGCTAGAAACCAAGTTTCTTCAGTATAAAAACGGACATTAAACAAACAAAATTGTTTCTGCCTAATTCTTAATATCTACATACCGTTTCCATGGTATGTTATCCATTTTTGTTATCCACAGTGTAGTTGATTTTAAATCTAATAGTGAATTTCTTATCACAAACAAATTATCTATTCAGAAACGTTTATAAATTAACATCCAAGTACATACATCGTGATTTATAAGGATTATAAAAATACTTTTAGAAAGTATGTACCAAAAATTCATTATTTTAGTACAGGTTCTAATGAATGGGTATGTATTTGTTAGTTACTAGAAGTTAAAGTCTTGTATTTAACGACTAATAATAAATAATAATAAAATTAATTAAAAGATATATTATTGCTAATTAATGTAGATTGGGAATATTTAAAATGGGCAGACAATAAAATTTAAGAGGATATGGCATACGAGAATAATTTCGTTAGACTTCTCAAGGAAGTAAGCTGAATCTAGATGCGAGCTTAAATAATTATTACTACAAACTTGTGTTTTGCTATATTCATAATCATAAAATGTTATTGCTTTCTCTAAATGCCGTATTAGCTCTTTATAAACGAGAAGTATATTGTCCTTTACAAAGACAAAAACAGAACAGAGACAAGGACAAAAAACTTTAAAATAATCTGTTCACTTGTTTAATAATAGCAACTATTTGGATGTATTAAATCATTAAGTTTTTTGATAAATAATCATTTTATCAGTTTTATCCTCACCCGCTATAAATCATCCTGTACACCTTGAATTAGAACCAGATAGAAGAAAACAATTTTTTCTATGCTTATGTGTTGCCTTTAGCGTTATGAAAAAGAAAAAGACAGTGAAACCCGGTGTTCAAAAAATAAGATTAGTTTTAAATTTGCGGGAATTATGAAAGCGGACACTATTTTGGGCATTTTATACTCTTCCATCCCTTGGTAAACCATTCTATTCTTTCCCTTTTGATCATTGCGTTCATTACGGAGTTACATCTAATTCACGACTCGTTTTCATCCACTGTGTTGGGTTCATACAAGCAATACTGTCCTTTATGCAAATATTCTGATTTTTCTTGATCTTTTTTGGTGATTTGACTGCGCATCTAATTAGGGTCTTATAGATATTAATTTATTATTATTTTTATTATAAAGCTTGGTAAGCTTGCTTAACTGTGTGTGTCATTCCTTTAAAGTTTGACTAATGTTTCCTCAAGTATTCTTCAATTCTGTAATATTGATAATTTCATATACTTGTTTTTGCTTCATTTATAACCAGATTTAATTATTTTCTTATCAAATCCTGGCAGCGACAGTCTGTCAATTAAAGTTATTGGGAAGGTTAGTTGAATAATCTGTCGATGCATGAATAAAACGGGGTGGCTAGTTATGTCATTAAAGATTTTATGTCATTAAAGGTTTTAGTTCTCCTCTTATGGCTCCAGGCCCATGTAGGCATAGGTCCTATCAAAAGACAGCTGCAGACGCACTACTTACCAAATCATAGCTTTCGCTCAATATCTCCACCCACATTACGAATTAAAAGTTTTGGTTGTGGATAAATGGTTAGGGATGGCCTCTGTTATAGACGTGCATATCTGAAGAATGGAGGTAAAACCACATTATTATTGTTACTATTATTACTAATCAGAGTCACCTCATTTTTATAACACCGTAGTATAAGAACAAGTTATGTGTATGTATGTTGTGTGTGTATTATATATACTTTGTTGTCATTATAGGCTGGTGACAAATGACCTTATGGACGACTGAGGACCCGTGCTAGCATCGACCCCATTGACCTAGCACGCGGGTCTCTTCATTTTTTTTCTGTATTTATTATGTTTAAATATAGATATATACAGTATTTTCACTATTAAATTATTTATATAATTTTTTGAGATTCTGTGATCGTAATTTATTTTAAATTATTTTCACCTTATAAGATAACTTTTTTTATTTCGCGATTTTTTGCATAAAACTTTTATTGCATACTCACGTTCACGCATACCTAAGTATTTGCAAAAATTGTAATGTAAAATAATTTGTCACTTATTGTATCTCTTTTGATGATGTGAATATTTAGTTTTGTTAAGAGAAGTTTTGAATATAAATGTTAAAAGGCCAAAATAACTTTAAATTAAAACTTTTATAAATAATTATTTCCTTGTTATCAACTATCATTCGAAATCGACGTCAATGAAGCTACTTCTCAATGATACATATAGATGGTTTAATTAATTATAAAATTATTGATTTATTATAAAATTTTGTAGATTCTTTTTTCAGTCAATTACACCGAAATTACACCTTTTTCTTTATTATTTCCGAATCCGAAATAAAAAATTTGGAGTTACATTAAAAATTCCATTTAGAATCCGTGCTCATAAAGGCAGTAACTACACATAAAATTAACAAATATATAGAGATTATTTGGGCCTTACAAACAAATAAACTATTGCTTATAAATACATATTTTAAATCTTCGATAGAATTAAATCTAAAATGAAGTTTTAAATAAACTTTAAAATTGGAGTATGTTGATTCTCAGATTTTTCCACTCACAAGTGTATTCTTAGGGTAAATACAGCTAAATATACAGGGTAAATACTTAGGGTAAACATAAAGTTTTGTGTAAATATACATTCTGTATATCATATTGCAACTTGAATCTTCTATTCATTCAACTATTCCACTTGATAGTCATTTTTTAAGCAATATGCTGTTCAAAACGATCCAAAAATGTCTCAATAAAATATAAACGCACTGTATAAAATAGAATTTAGTATATTATTTCATAAATGATTGCATAAATTATGACTATATAATTGTTCAGTGACATATCATAAAATATAAACATATTCAATTTATTAATTACAAATTATGCAAGCAATTTATTTCTATTAAAGGCTCATTTTTATAAAGCATTCTGTGTGTTTATTTTTATTATTTTTGTTTTCAAAAAAATACACAAACACTTGATAATAATCCATTATGTCAACAGTATTATTTTATTATACAATTAATATTCATTCACAGGTGAATTTTTTATTGGATCTTTTTAGAACTCATTTTTAAAATTCATTAATTTAATACAAGCCTGTTTTAAATTTAGAAGAAATTATTTTTCATAGTTTATGATAAAAATTTCTTTTTCATCCAATTTGTTTTATGTTTAAATTTTCCAAGAAAATATTTTTGCACTTGTTTATTTTCAGTATCTTAAAAATATTTAAAAAAAATGGGAGATTGAGTTACGATATAACAAGTTTGGGGACATGTTTTAACAAAGGCTACATTCATCAAGTTCTTACGCAAATATAATTATTTAGCATTTTTGAAAAAATACTCAGATATATATATATATATATATATATATATATATATATATATATATATATATATATATATATATATATATATATATATATATATATATTATATATATATATATAACATATAATATTTAATTATATATATATAATTAATATAGCTATTTTTATTATCCCCTTAACCAACACGTTATGAAATGTTTTGTTATACCCCTCCTCAAATTTCAAAATTTTTCGACCTTTAGATTTTTACAGAAATATCCAGTATGCAATAAAATTATATATATGGTCAATCCAGAAATTCTAATAAAGTTAAATTGGAATGTCACCGTATAAGAAAAAACTTGAAATGTAGAAATATAAAATAATTAGTATGCATTTTTTACATACGAAAAAATCTACTTGTTAATCTGTGATTACAACATGAGATTTCAATTTCAAGACATAAAAATATTTACAAATACACATTTAAGTATAACTTTTGATTTCTTTTATAGAAAATTGGAATACTTTACCATTTGTGTAAAATGTAATAAAACCATACACAAAAATGGTAGTAGTATTATGGGTTAGAAAAAGTTGACAATCTTTTGAGTATTTTCAACAATTCAAAACAACATTTGTTATATCAACCACCAAGAATGTACATCGTGTGTATTTTCAACAAGTTTGTCACGGTGGACCGTATCACTATTTAACACCATGGAGAGGTCCTCTGGATTGCACATTATAAGCAAGCTCGAAGAAGGTATTTAGAGAATTATTTGAATCAATTCACGTCTGATCATCTGATTTAAATGTATATGAAAAGGCTGTACAAATGTTTAATTTATTTCTATCAACAATTTGTGCAATCTGTGAATTTTCTCCATAATACAATTTTTTTGAATTTTATTCATAAAATACTATTTGGACTTCTAATTTAATTTTTACATCAACCTTTCATGAGTTGCAAATAATCTAATCGTTAATTTAATCAAACCCATTTCCAGAAACGTTATCAAATAAATCAAAAGATAAAATCATGAAAACAAATCACCAAAAAAGTCTCATGCCAAAATGCCAAAGTTTTGCTTAAAAATTATTGCTTTGACTTTTCAATAAAAAAATAACAACGAATACACAAAAACTATGGCAAAGTTGGTATTGACTTTTTCGGAGGATTATTGAATGACTTTTATATTTAATTATAACTTCAGACAGTTTTTACAAATCATGTCAATAGTAGCTTAAATTTGCCCCTGAATAAGGCCCTTTTGCACTATACCCAAAGATTATTTTCCAATCAATCACCTTTTCGATTTCTATATGTGAATTATAACATACATTGCAAATTTTAATTTTTTGTTATGATTTATGTAATAAATTTTTTAAAATCTTGTAAGTAATTCGATTGAGCCCATTATTAGCTTCAAACTTACTATCAGTCTTTTTTTGTGATTGCAATAGGAAAGCCATTCATTAACAATTGCAAAAACCATTATGTCTAACTTGAGATAAAACCTTTACTGATTCCCGTTGTCGGCTAACCTGATAGTTGTTAACAAAAATAATTTTCAATTTGTCGGACAACGGACGTTTAGTGATATAGTGACATGGAGATATGATATGGTTACAGATACTCAGTCTTAGAGTTTTATATGCGATATTAATATAATTAATATTAAGTTTTATTTGCCAATATCCATTTTCAAAAATTAATATTGGACAATCCTTATACACATATATACATACATTTTAGTAATTTTTAACACATAAAAAAAAAAAAACATGTCAAAAAATTTGTAAATGGTTGAATTCTTATTTGTTATACATTTATTCATCGACACGATGTGAGAAATCGAAGTCGAGACATTAAACTGAACAGTCGTTTTATCTTCATGTTTAACACCCACACATACATACATACAAGTTTTCTGTTTATTGATCGACACTTCTTCTTCTTCTTTGGTTTACTATTGCTATTGCTTGTGCATTTTTGCTTTATTATCATTGTAGCTGTAACAGTCCGTCAGACTTTCTAGTATACACACACAGAAACTTTATTATCTCTTTGTCATTTATAATCGAATTATATATACAGAGGTCTTCTTTTAGCATATATATATGCACAAAAGTTTTATATCTTACCACTTACCTTCAAGGTAAAATGCATTACACAGTACAATTTTTGTTTTATGCATTGGATTTAACTAGATGGCAAATGGTTCTTGAGTCCTTAAAACCCAGAATTAAAATACACTTCTAATTCTGAGTCCAGAACTTCTTCGTGATTTATGTTCATCCACACAGCTCAATTTCCGACTAGTCAGATTGAATATTGAGCGGATATTTTTAATAATCTGTAATACTAAGCTGGTTTCATTTTTTTCGAAATTTGATATTAAAACTTTTGTATTTTTATAAACAACTATTCCCTGAAATAATGATATCCAAAGATAGCACAAAACAGTGGTGGGTTTCCAGAACAAAATTAAAAATTTACCAAATTTCATCAAAATCATCGGAATAAGTATATATACATAAACAATTATACCTCATTAAGGACACTAATATTATATTGTGTATTTTGTTCTAAAATTCAACCCCTATAACTGAAGCTAGAATTTAATACACTCTCATGTATTTTATATAACCAGTTTCATCGCCACAGTGAGCGTGGATCAGCAGCAGAGCGGTGACATCGCATACTAGTGGCCCCGAGTGGATACCGGGTGTGATCTGCAGTTCTCGTATGTTATAAATATAAAAGGAAAAATTGTAAAAAAAAAATGTGGTTAGTTAGAAAATCATCTTATTAGCCAGTCAAATTCTTTTCATGGTCCTCAAACAATCGAATATTATTAAATAATTTGTTTAAAAACATGCTGTTCTGTTGCAATATTTTCTGAAGACAAGTTTAAAAAATATATTAATTATGTAAATTCTCTGCATCAATTGAAAATTTATTCTGAATCTAAGTTTCTAGTTTTGGGTTTCGCGAAGTATTTTAGCAAAGTAGACAGATGCTTATTTAGATCATAATTACTTCATAAAAGTCAATTATTATAAACAAGTAAAAATTTAAATTATACTCCTGTTTTATTATCCACGATTTAATTCAACGGACCCAAAATATATTCTCTGTTTTAGTTTAGCTACTACTTATATGCAACAAAAATATTATTCATCATAATATTCAGTGCGATGCTTATCTGTGTGAATTAATGCTTAATAAATGTAAATAATATGAAATGTTGAGATGATCATTGAGTCTGCTCACCTTATAGGAGTGAAAAAAAATCAGATATCTTATATTCGTATGTATCTCTGAAATACTCGCATAACAGTGTGAAACAGAAATTGGTACAACAATCAATGATTAATTCTCATTTAAAATATTTATTATTTGAAATTGATATGGCAATAGAATACTATTTCATTAACCAAATTTTACAAATGTTGATAAAAGTTTGTAGATGGGAAATTGCTTTATATAGAAAGTTTGTCACTATTTACTAAATTATCGTCAACTTAGTCAGTTTATGAAAAAATATTTTAATAATAATTTTTTTGTTTAAAATTAATATGGAGGGTAGAGATAAGGAGGACCATCTCAAGTGGAGGACAAGTTGAAAAAGTGTCCATCGTAAGCAGGCAAATTATAGTTCAATAACCCACCAAATAGCGCTAGCGTAGCAAGAGGTAAGGATATGAATGTAGCAGTTGTAAGCGGAGTGAAGTGTGCTGAGTTAGAAAATTTAATATCTCTGGTGTATGGAGGGTAGAGATGTCTCTACCCTCCATATTATAAACCGAGTGAAATGTAATTTTATAAACGAAGTTTTTAAAATCTTCCCACTTGCTACTATGGCGCCACCTTAATTTGCTCCCTTTCGATGGACACTTTTTAATACATTCAGATGGTTCTCCTTCCTTTTCTATACTCCATGAAAATTAACAAAAATGTATTTATTAAGATCAAGACCGAGACAAAATTCAAGTTCAAGATTCTTCAATCCTTGAATCTCTATATTATTCTTGCAGTCTGGTTTTATAGTCCCAATATATTAGATGAAATATTTGGTTTTTGCATTTATTCCATTATTAATTTGTATGCAGTGAAATTTTTTTTTTTTTTTTAGAATGAAAAACTAACTTTTTGTTTTAGTCAAATTTACTTAAAATAAATTGTATAAAATAAACGAATCTCCATGTCACCTAGAGGTAATTGTTTTTCCTACACGGGTCATCATAGTTTTTCATATATTTATCACCGATTGAATTGATTCAAGTTAAAACAAAAAACTGGTCCAATTTCTAGTTTGGATTGTAAAATGATTTATTGATTTCTTATAGATTTTTAGTAAAATCATATGAGGAATTTGTTCTAAATAATAATCGTATATACACAATAACATCATTTAAAAAAACCTTTGATAAGATTACGTAAAAATTTTAAATAAATATGATTTATGGTGTTAACAAATTACTACACGATTGAATTAATTTCAAACAGAATGCTTTATTCTTACAAAATTTGTAAGATTTAAGTGTAATACAGTAAATATGTAAATATCGTTTTTTTTACTTATTGAGCAAAATACATGATCATTCTACTGTTTGTCACCAAAATTGAAAATTTTTTATTTATAATACAGGAATATCAAAAAAATTTTCTCATAAAATTTCATTGCCCTTATTCTGAATCCAAAAAATTAAATCTTAGTTTAATAAGTGAAAATAATATAGAGCAGGGTTAATAAAACAGAGTAGTATTAGGTACACTACTTATAACTCAAGAACAGCTTTTTATTATTTTTGTGATTTTGGATTTATCTTTGATCGGAATCTGAGATAGATAGAATTGGGAATAAAAATGGTTTTATGTCCATTTTCTACCTTTAATGGGGTAGAGTCTCACTTGTAGTATGTTACAAATTCTATTTCCATTATTTTGATCGAAACCAAATTCTAAATAAAATTTATTTATCTGTTCTGAATAGCAGTATGTCGATTGTCAACTACTAAAATGTGCATATCGCATCGTTCAAGAATCACCGAAACCATTCATAGTTCCTGGAAGTCCATATACTTTTCATTAAATATATATGAGTACCACAGCATGAAGTACCGAGTGTCACACCAAATACCTGGTTTATATTCAAAAATTGTATCACGGTTGTCATGAAATACCGAGTGACCTACACAAATTACCGTACATCCGAAAAATGGTATTCCGAAATTCTACCCCTAAGGGTATTTATACAAAAATCGTATCACGGTTGTAATGAAATACCGAGTGACCCGCACCAAATACCGTACATCCGATAAATGATTATACAAAATTATACCCCTAAAGGGATGAAAAACTGGGGCAAAGTTTGTATGGAACAACGTGATTTCTTGATCCAATCTTCTTCATATTTTGCATGAAATTGATGTAATATTGTTTTATATAATGGAAAAATAGTTTTTTTCAAACTTTTTCTGTCAAAATTGTCATAGCAACGCGCGACCGAGTCTTCTAGCTATACATTTAGGAAACAATTAGTAATAAAACTTTTTTTTTCAAACTTTTAGGCTTCTCAATCAAATTTTTTCTCATAGTTTCTTTTAATATATTGGTAAAAGAGTAAAACTATAACAAATCAAATTGATTTAAATACTGTAAACATTTTATTAAAAAATAAATAAAATAAAATAAAATAAAAAATAAAACGTCTCTTATTCCACGAGTAGCAAAGCAGCAAGTTTAACGTAGGTTTAGCAAGTATGTTAACACCATTTAAACGGCCATTAATTATTGTTCGACTATCACAAGTATTATATGTCTTGTATTATACATATAATACAACAACAACATTAAACATGCTACATAAAATTCAGTTAATACAACTTTTTAATATCATTTGTTTAGAGTATTATTATAAAAGTGACTTAAGGGGGCTCCCAAGAAAATCAATACTCTTACTGCAGTTCTTTAAAATCGAGTTGAATGAACATATTTATAAGAATCTACGTTCATGCATAGTACAGAGATTTCTTAATCGATTAGTACACCACGAACACATAAAATTTTAAATAAAACTTTTGCATTCTAGAAAATATGATTATTTGTTCAATTGTTTGTATGTAAATTGTATAGCAAATGTCGAAAGATTTCAGTGTCAGCGTTCGAGTCTAGGTGTATCCATGAAAATTTTTTGAACTTATTAAACAGAAATGTTTTAATATAGTTTATTTGAAGTCACAGAAAATAGTTTATAAAGCATTCCTATTTATGAAGTCTTAGGATGTTCAATAAGTGACGCATTCGAGGGACTTCTTAAAGGTTCTTTTGTATGATATTTAAATGTTTCAATCAAAAATTTGTATTGTATACAAATTCTCCAAGCAAGCAAATTATTATCAGGGAAAGTAAATTTTAAGATCATAGAAGGTAATAAAAGAAGGTGGTTTATGAATTTGAATTTCAGAGGAATAAAATTAAAATAGATATAAAATTTGTACGACAGTTTCAATCCATATATCTAAATAGTAAAATATATGGATAAAATATATAAATAATAATTCACAATAAAAGAAAATTTTCTTTGACATATTTAGACAAGCAATTAGTTAACAATATACATATATATTAAAAATGTTATGAACATTTGAATGGGCTTTGTTGTACAATGCAATACTATATATCGTATATAATTCTAAGTTCTTCTATAGAAATGTTTAGCTTGTACTGGCTACATTGTGGTTAATACTGTAACTAGTAGCAAAGTAAGAATCAAGTAGTATATAGTATATAACTTTTTTTTTTTTTTATTCTTTATTTTTATTATAATATATATTTTATTATTATTATAAAGTTACAATGAATGAATGTGTCGCTTTAAGAGAATATTATAAGATATAGGTTTTGTTTGTATATTTTATTTGTGGGAGCGTCTTACACGCCACTGAAATTTTTCGTTTTACATTATTTACAAATTTATTTTGCTACCATAAATAATAGGCTAGGTGCCTGTAAGCACAACATGTTATTAATAAATAAAAACATTGGAATTTGTATATGGTTTACTTATTCTTATCCTTACAAATTTACCTTTCGTAAAAATGGTTATTTTTATTCAGTCGATATTTTCTTCAACTGGACTGACGACAGTGGTTTAACTAAGTTTTTCTATGAACACCTATGGTCAAGTTATCCTAGTTTCTTTAATATTTTCTAGCATGAAAAAACCAGTTTCGCTAATTAATTATAATCCCAGTACTGTGTATGTATTTTTCCATAGCACCTTTCAAATTTCCACTTGTTTTCACTTGGATTTAACAGTGGGAAGGAACCATTTGGTCTAACGGCAGTGGATTAACTTAGTTATTCTATGAACACCTATCGTCAAGTTTTCCTTGTTTCTTCAATATTTTCTGGCGTGAAACTACCACTTTTTTTTGGATCCATATTTTTTCTCTTTTACAGTGGTAAGGATATATTATATTTTTACTGATTCTTAACACGATTGCATAATTTCAGATCAATCGAGTATCTAAAAGCTATAAAAAATCTGTAAGCAATTATCAATCAATTTTCATCGTCCAGTAATATTTTGTCGAATGATAAACAAGGTTGTCAATTGTACGGATATTTAAGAAAAGTATTCTGAGAAAAGGGTTATACGAGCAAATTTTCGATATAAAATGCATTCAATATAAAAGCAGTTAGTTAAAATGAATGAATTTAAGGAATCTCACTTATTTACACTACGTTAAATTATCAATAGATCTTAGAAGAATATCCCAAAAAAATAAAAACTAACAATCATGTTTTTTCTAATCTGTTACCATCTTCGTAGGGCTTAAGCACACACTCTTTATAATAGTGTAAAATAAACCAATGTATCTTTACCAATTCTCAACTATAGTAAATATACGTTTGTTATCTTCGTACAATACATTGTATATAAAATTCTATATATATATTTGAATGTTTTCATAGAACCGTATCAACCAAAGCGTAGGATGTTCATATTATTACAAAATAAACATTAAACATAAATAACATTTTAGCTCAAAAATCTACTAGTGATGATCTCCTCTTCTCTAATATCATCTTTAGCTATTTCATCTTTATTTTATCCATATGATATTTGTATTAGGTATCTTTTTTATTGTTTAGTTGTTGTAAATTTATTTGCTTTAATGCTAAATGTAGTAACCCTGCTGTTATTTTTGCTATATTTATTTCATTCTAGCTAATATTAAATTATAATATAGTTATCTTTTATATTTTATGTGCTACACAAAATACAAAATGATACAGAGAAGATTTATTAAATTAAAAAAAACAAAAAAATTGACGAATACTATACTCGATTTTATAACCATTGTCTGCAGCCTGACAAATCAAATGCACCAGATATTTAGACAATATTTTTACCAATTAGATTAAGATCAAAATATAAAAAAAAGTGGAACCAAGGCAGCGTCCTTTGTACCTAGACCTTTTGGTTCACTATATCCCATTACCTGAAGGCCAGGATTCTGGGTCAAAATGCGGAGAAAGAACATCCAGAGCTGGTGAAGCTATAGGATCTTATCGAGATCAGTGGGCATGCACAAAGCTCACTGAATCTCGGCTGGAAGTGTTTCCATAATGCATGGATCCATAGTTTCGGACTTGTTCATTCTATATCTAACACCCTGAATATTTCTGAAGGTACAAATGGAGGTTCCATTATCCTGCTGACACGACCTTCAAGTAAGTTCGTCTGAGATTTCCATATTATGAAAGTGATAGTTCAAAAGACCCACAACTCTTCTTAACTATACCCTGGTCAGTTTCAATCGGGAGCATTTAAATGGTTTAGCTGTGATAATTCACCACTTAGCTTGTCGCATGCCATCCATGAAGTCTCAGTAATCAAGATGCACTTATTTTCAACGATAACTTGACAAAGCATGCATCAGCTCTTGTTCATCATTGCTTAAAGGATTTTGATCATTGCTTAAAGGACGTCTTTCTTATATCCTTGACAATGTTTGGTGAACTCATCCTGGATTTTCTCAATTATTTGTTTTTTTAATACTTTTTCGTAAGCCATGAAAAAACTAGATTAGATCGCACAGCATGGTTCTAAAATATTAACACATCTGTTTAGTTTAAACCTGGCACACATTGTAAATATATAATCTTGTATAAAATAATATAATAATAGCAAAAGCATATATATGTATATATATATATATATATATATATATATATACATATATATATATATATATATATATATATATATATATATATATATATATATATATATATATATATATATATATATATATATATGTATATATATATATATTATACAGTAAAGTTTTGTTGCGAATTACACAGTAAATTTAATGTGAATGATGTTAAGTGTATCAAGATCAAGGTGGCCAATGTTTGTACACTTTACTTGCTACACTGTATGTACACTGTATGTTGATTGTATATACTTGCATACTGTTTGTTAGCTTTGCTGTTGTTGAGAGACATTTTATGATTGTAGATTTATCAATTTTGTTAATTTATTTAAATTGTTATTACTAAAACAGATTGATTTTATATTTAAATTTATGAACTGTTGTAATTATTAATAACATAAACATTTTTATTTTTTTATTCAAACACATTCGTATTTTAAAAGTTGTTCACGAACATTGAATCAAATCGGTTGTAATTTATGCATGCTGAGTCTGTAAACAAATTGATGTAAGGCGAATTAAGTATCACGCTATGGGAAATTATAAAAATAACTGATAAGAAACTTGAATTTTGTACTTGTTTTTCACGCAAAAAACAAACGGCGTACTACACTTTAAACTACTCGAGAGATAATCTTAGTGTATTGACAGGTTAACAGAAATAAAAACCAACCAAATTAGCCGGGAATCGAGCCTGGAATCATCCAATATGCTACCAATTATTATATCCTCAAAGGGTAGACTTTTATACTTATTTGGACAAAACAAGATACAGACATAATAAGTCTTAATAGAAAATTACAATACAATTTACAGATCCGATATACCAAAACAGCTTTTAAATAAAGTTTTTTATGCAATCACTAGCCAATTTTTGACGTTACATTTAAATGAAATCAAAATATAGATCATGTATAGGCTTTGTTAAGGCAACCAATATTCTGGTCTCGACAGTTAACTTTTTTTTAAACATAGTCTCGTATTGTAAAACAAGATTTAGGATAGTCTAGCACATTAATTTAGACAAAACAGTACATAGAAAATAACAAACCATCAAAAACAAAATGTCTTCTATATAAATTTTAAATAATTCACCTGCCATTTCTTTTCCTATTATTTTTTGTCAAAATTTAACATGTCTTTCTCTAAGAAAAAAATCAATAGTTTGTTAAATGTGGAAAATTTACCATCTACCTGATCGCAGAACTCTTAAGGTTCATTTTATCTTTAGAATTTCGAAAGCTAGTATAAATTAATTCGTTAGCTAGAAATTTGAACGTTATTCTAATTTTTTAAGATATGTATTATGTTGATAAACCATTGCAAATTACAATTTTAGTATAACTTTCAAATTAGATTAAAATAATACTATTATTTTGCAATAAAATTTAATTGTTTTAATTAATGTTATGAACAATTTAGATAACAATGTCGAGAAATAATCATAATAATTATTGTTATGTACATGTCGATATTTCGTATTATATGTTAAAGTGAAATCGAGTTTTTAAGAAATGATTATAATAGTTTAATCTGTTTGGAGGTCAGAACCATTAATTTGTATAGATTTATAGGTATGCACAGTAAAGAAGACATTAGAAAATGATGTTTTTTGTGTTTCCATTTTCGATAATAATAATAAGGCTGGGCTTTAGATAAATTGATATTTTCTTCAGTTTGATTACTGATGTGTTCAAAGAAAATTTGTACACATTTGTATACAATTTTATAGAAACGAATCAGGGAGAAATGTATCTGGAATCTAACTTTTAGATTTTTGAAAATTCTGAAAATTGGGATGTTCTTTTTCATGGAGCCACTTGTTCGAGAATAAAAGAATACATAGACATTGAACTATTAACTTTTTCGTTTCATCGAGATTCAAATCATAACGATACTATAGAAGTCTCTCTTTTTAAGAAATTTTGAATTAGGTTTTTGGTGTGTTTAGCCAAAAAATTTTAAAGATAGAAGAGAAACAGAAGATTTATGAAGGTCAGTAAGTCTTCGATTTCGATTGAACAAAATTTATTTTAAAACCAACTCTGTTTACATCTAAAAATAATTATTTATAAAACATATCATTTATTTTACAAACAGTAATTATTATTGATGTATATATCGTATACAACATCTATTGAGATATCGATTGTAGACAAGTTGATGGAGATATGAAAGATAATCGATGTCAACGTGTAATATATGAATGGAATTCATATATCTGCATGTTTTACATTGTTTTATTTTTTTTTTGTTAATACTTCTATGTGCAGGTGCGATTTACGTTTAGACGGTGTGTATTATCTAATGGTGAGTTTTCAAACGTTTTACTCAGACTTCAGACTTATTGCACAGACTTACTCTAATAGAAATGTATATGGAAAATCTGAAGTCTGAGTAAAAAGTCTTATATAAAAACTCTGACTAAAAAATCTCATTGTTTAAACCTTATATAAAACTAGATATTTAGCTTAAGAGCAGAGTGTTTCTTGATACCACTTTTAATATAAAATTTGTGTAACTGAATGCTCGTGATATTTTAGAAATACTGTAAAGGTTTAATAACTAAAGTTTAAAAAAATGCATTGTTTCCATCGAACTCGAATCAGTTTTGATTAGCAAATTCTTAATCTTTAGTAACAAAATATGGCTCAATAAAAAAACTGCATTTATTTATTTTTCTTAATAGTACTGGATGGATAGGTCACCGTAATAAAAGGCACATAATCGATTAAACAATTTAATTTATTCGAATAGGATATACATTCGTAGAGTAGAAAGAAACGCATGCCGTAAGACTTTTAGTCCTTAGATTACGACATCAAGCAGACTAATTTAAAGAAAATGTGTCGCAGTTGATTGAGTGGAATATTGACATTTTAAATTAAGCTTCAGTGGGATTTTAATCTGTATATAGAGGTTATTTTTAACAAATACTATTTTCACTTTTAATCTGAAGACAATTCATTAATTTTCTTTAATGAAAAATTTGAAGTGAATATTTTAAAGATCATTAAAATATTACAAATATATAATATGTAGTTGATGTCTGATTATAAACAGATAAATTTAATGATTTATTAACAAAAGGGTTCTATGAGTGACAATAAGAAGACTGACAAGATACAAGCCTGAAATATTCCTATCTAAGCGCATTATTCTTCATTAACAATCGAAACTAGCCTGGATATCCATAAGGATATCATATCATTTATGAATTCTCATTTATGAAATATCTCTCGAACAAAATAGACTAAGAAATTGGAAAAATGTACATGTTTCAAATGTTAATAACAATACCAATTTTAAAACTCCAACGAAAAAGCTATATTATGCAACAATTGAAATTTTAAAATGATTTTTGTTGAAAGTTATTATTACATTTAATGCATACTTATGACATATCTAAAAATAAATAAAAACTCGTTTATTCGACCGGAACAAAGTTACCGGATAAAATTGGTTATTATGTTATACGTTGAACGTGCGGCTACTTAGCATAATAGTAACAAAATGAAATTATAAAACGGCACAAAAAGTCTTTGACAAATGATGGTAATAATGCATATATTAGGCGTAATTTAAATTATTTACTTGTACCAATAGTTTAATAATTTCTTAGAGTAAAAGAATGTTTTTTTTACTATTGTTTGATATAAATTTTTTAGGCCATTATGGTGACAGCGTGAACAGGACAAAGAGACAAAATGAGCTATGGGTTTTTAAGATTTACCTATTAGCATAAATACTTTGTTGTCACAATTGATTTGCGGGAAAAATAGATAAAATAACAAATTTTTTCATTAATTAATTACCCAACGTATCAACAAATATTCTTGATTTCATTAGGGCTTCTACGGAAAAAGATTACATTTGAATTTGTAATAATTATATTTTTGTCAAACCTACTCAAATTGTTTCTGGTTTTCTTGTTCAAGGAGTATTAGAACTGCGGAAGAAGTTGGTGCTAACTTTTTAACAACATGAAGTATTCTCATTCTTTTATCATTTCTTGGCTTTCAGATTTCAGTATCTATACATTATCTCTATCTCTGTACCATTTAAAATATTTTAATTATGGTTTATTAAATAGGCAAAATATGCATCAAAAACAACCTTGCCTTTAAGAGTGATTATCCACAGCTTACAGAAGCACACTCCTAAATGTAAGGATTCGGCTTCTAACAAACAAGACTTAAATTACATTCGACTTAAATTACATGTAATCTACATTGTATTTCTTTCAATTTTCGCCAACAAATAACTCTAAGCATACTGATCTCAATGTTTTGAAATTTGCTATGCACAATACTGACATAAAAACTGAGGACTTGTCGAAGAGTTATCCTCGACAAAAAACCAGCGCTCCCTTTTTATGTCAATATTGTGCATACCAAATTTATAAACAATTGGATACGCAATTTTTGAAGTTATGCGTTCGCAAAAATTTAAAGATTTTACATAAAGGAGTGTGCTTCTACAGATGTGGATAATCCATCTTAAATTTTTGAACTAAAAATCCATCCATCTTAAATTTTTTAACTAAAGTTATTTTAACACAAAAATTGAGTGGAGAAAGTAAATATTAAAAATATTTTATTTAAATTATTCATGATCACGATACAACGCGATGAATGATTTAATAAATGCTGATCGAATTTATTTTTTCTTCATATGTTTTAAATATACGCGCATTAAATGCGCAAGGTGGTGATGGATGTGTTGATGTATATATCATCATATACAATTTACCTACAACAAACAATACAAAAATAAAGTATATGTATTATTTTTTTTATACAAAATATAAATCATATTATCCAGAAAATGTAGCAGAACATTTCAATATATTTTAAAACCGTTACAAATATTGTTTATTTCAAACAGCGTAACAGTATACATCTATCAGTGTGGTATTATCATTTTTAAACACCTTTTGAATTGTTTTATATCGTGTTAATTCCATTGATCAACTTTATTCATGTGAGGAACATTTTACTTGTAAGATGTAATTGTATCGATCGAAGAGCTACGATTTTCTGACATAACATTCTTGTTATAAAAAATAAGTTTATTATTATTTTTTTTTTTTGAGATGTTTTTTTATCTACCCATTTGTGGCACTACTCCATCTCAACAATCAATTTTTATGGTGACGATGCGAATCAGAACCTACAATAAGATTGGTGTCATATTCAACTTACCTACCAGACCCGAAAGGTTAGAGAATTCAGAGTATATTAACAGGACTTTTACATCTTGGTTCTTTGTACCCTCTTTTAGATCACGCCATCACCTGAAGGCAAAGATACCTTCTAGCACAAGCTGACAATTATATTGTGATTATATTATTGATGGAGACAGCTACTTCGTTCTTATTCAAGCCATGACAGTGTGATAAACCAACCGCACCTTTTTCTTATTATTATAATTAATCAAACTGCCGCTGCGTGGATTCGAACCCGCAACCTACAGTCAAACATAGTGTGTGAATATAAATTAAATCAATAATATTTTACATAATTAAAGATGCTTTTGTTATTTAATGAAAGGAACACTTCGAATACTGGCAATTTTATATGAAACCAAGGAAACTTTTCATAATGATGATTTTCTCCAAATCGTGATCATTTTCACTCATTCTGCTAAAAATTAAAAATTTTATTTGATTTACTTCGAATTAAATTTGAAATACAGTCTAGATAAATAAAATTAGTTTCTGTATGTTTTACATAAAATGTCAATATAAAAACAAAGATCTTATGATATAGTAAATTGATTTGAGATACTATGAAATAGAAGTCATAGTCAAATAATGTACATGCTTCTAGGTTAAAATACACTCTAATTATAGGTTTTATATATTTATTCATTGATATTTACACAAGATAATACTGCTAGTACCAGTAACTCGAATTACAATATTTTTACTTTTTGTGGGTGGGATCAGTTATTACAATTCGATTGGAACAAATTTTTTCACGGGTCTAAATTAATTAAGTGTATCATTTTGTATAAGAGATGCTCATAGATTAAATATCACATTGTGGTAAAGTTACTAAATTTTTTTTTGAAATATAAATTTTTGAAAAATAATTTCACATTTGATTTGATACAATTGCATCGATATATTTGATGCAACTGCTATTTATAGTTTAAATTTGCGTAAAATTAAAACCAATTAGTAATAGACAAAGAAGAATTCTTCAAAAAGAATGGTAAAATTAATACAAAATGATCAGTCACATAATCACTAATCAAAAGTATCAAAGATTTAGTTGTAGTAAAATTAATAATAAATACTGTTGCCGATTTAGTAGGGTATTTGAATGATTTTATCAAAATATAAAAAAGCTGTACAATCAGGTTCAGAGTACTTTTAGTTTAGCCTTTTCAATGTCTGGCTTTATCAATTACGTTTCTTTAATTTTGTCCTTAATAAATTAGTATTAAGACTAATTTTGTGTTATAATTTATAGTTTTGAACCTACTTAAGTGATTATTTATGAATAGTTACCTTAAAAATTCTGATTATAAATAATCATACGTTTTAATATGACACTTTTATAATAAATTAAAAATAAATTATTTTTCATTTGATTTGGTTAAACTGATTTATTCACTAGGTTACAGGTAAATTTAGAATTGTTGAATGTCATAAAATAAAACCAAGGATTAATAATAGGGTTACTCTTTACATGCACCGCTGTATTTCAAAACTGTTCCATTCTTAATTGTACTCAACTTCTGTAACACCTGCCAATTAATCCATCCAGGTCAAATAGATAAATTAGGCTTACTACAAAATTAGGCGTACTTAAAGGGTCAAACATCTCTGTTACAAAGGACCAATTTTAAATATAATAAAATAAAAATAATAAATAAACAAATGAATAAAAATTACTACTTATTGATTAAAAAAAAACTGATAAAACTTTTAAATTAAGAATAGTAAGTTTTCAGCATTTATAAATTTTGTGTCTCGAGAAACAAACAAAAATGTTTCAAAGTACGCCAAGGATTTAAAAACAAATTATTTATTCATTGACTTGCGCTTGTAACTGCAATTTTGAAGATCGCTTTGTTTGGCAGGAATTAAAGCATAAGTTTTTTTAAAATTATTTTGTTTCCATAAATTTTCACTTTCAGTAATTTTGTTGTAAATATTAAGTTAAAAATTCCATTAAATGCGGTCATTTAATTCAATTTAATACAATACATGGTGCAATGTAAAAAAGTGCATGATTTACTTCCCAACACCATTTATAAATAAAGAAATATGATTTATATTTAAGAAAAAAATAAATAAATATAAGAATACAACATTTTTTTCAAAGGAGTGAAAAAAAAATCCAGTAGGTAGTTTTGGTAAAATATATATAAAGTGTGATTAAAAATTTGTTAATAAATCAATCAAATTCTATGGTATCGTATTTATAAAATAATAACAAATGAAATAAATGAAATATAATATTGAAAAAAAATTAAATAATACAAATTATCATTTTACAGATTGTAGTTGTGGGTGGAATGAATGTGTTTTTTGATGCTTATACTTACCAAAAATAGACAGTATTATATTACATATTTAACACAAGTAATTACACCTATACTTACAAGCTTTACTTGCGTGGATTCGTAGCACTCTTTAAGTGAGGCGTACAGTGTAAATTTAAACATACATTTTTTATTATTTCGTTGAAAAAAAAATTGATGAAATAAATTCCTGTATCAACGAAAAACTGGACAAAATGCAAAATAATTGCAGAAAAAATTGGCAAACAAATGTTTTGTCACCAAAAAGATTTTTGAAATTAATGGAGAACAGGAGATGCGAATGATAAAATGAATTGTCTTCCTCAGAATTTATTCTCGTCAATACTATATTTGCTATACTTCACTATGTCTCATCAAAATATAAAAAGCATAACTTTAACACCGAAAATGAAAAATTTTAATTTTTCCAAATACATTATTATAACAAAAGTCAATTTTGTTGGTTGTATTTCGATTTTCTAATTTCTTAAAGATTTCCTTAAATTTTATATTTATAATAATTTGGGTATTATCGTGATTAGTGGCATGTTTTTTTACATATTTTACTTGTAGAACAGATAGAGTATTAACCATATATTAAATCAGTATGTGCGACAAGGACAAAGGAAATTATTACAAACACATAAGAATAATTATATATGCTGACGCAGTTACTTCGCTAATCTATATAATTCATACTAATGAGTCAAAATAGTTCAAACATCTATACTGAATTACATGATGAGTATTTAAACACTTAACACTGCAAGTTGTTATATTCAATTTTTAAAATTCATATTCACAAATTTTCGGAATAATACTTACGCGATTCGAAGTCTGTATTCAATTGTAATCCCATATGAGATAGATATACCAAATATGTCTTTTTCAATTATTTTTCTGTATATAAAAAGAGTTTATGAAAATATGTTGGGAAATAGTAAAAAAAAAAATTGTTGCAATGCTACAAAAACATTTATAATATATTAGATATGTCATGATATTGAATAGTCATCTAATTTTGAATTATGTCAAAATTTCAAGTTGCTAGCTTATGTAGAAGAAATAAAATAAACACATAAGTTTAAAATATAAATTTAAATACTGAAACATTTCTATAAAATTTTTTATATTTTGTTCTTTGATTGACAGTTTTGGGTGCACATTAAAGGTAAACAACAACATATTTAAAATTTCCCAAAGTAAGTTAATTAGCCAACTAAATTTTTTTTTAAATACACAGTGGGTAGATTGAATATTTATATTAATAGCCATCAATAATTCTCAACTAAAAAAATGTAATAATGAGGATCTTTTAAAATTTATTGTTATTAATGTAAATGTTTAAATAATAACATATTTTAAATTGTCAAGTATGATATTTTTCAAGTTTCCAAGTATAAATAATCTATTTTTTGTGTGTTTTTATAAAAACAAAGTAAAACAGCAACCCCTGCTGTTAAAAAATATTCACATATCAAACCTTAATAAGAGTTTTACTGTATCATTAAATAACAGAATTTATTTTAATTTAATAAATGTTAATTGCACTAAAATGAAAGAAAAAACATATGAACAAAATTATTAATTAATTAGCGTCCAAGTAGATATTAAAGTCAATGCGACTTGGAAAAGGTATTCATTATTTAGAAACAAAATTAAATCATTTTTAATAAATATCTTCTTGGGTTTTGGTGGATGGGTTTCAAAATTTATACTTAGTCCTTAAATACTCTTTTGATGCCTATATATTTATGGACCTACCTTTCTTCTACATGCAATAACATAGCCCGAGAGCCGACGTATGTATTTTTTGAACCAGTTCCATGAACAATTTTTGATTTTTTGTGCATGTTATTACTGTAGATCAGAGATGTGCCGGATATCCGTTGCCATATCTGATCTGATGATATCCATAAGAAAAGACAGGTCCGTTTCATTCGCAGCATTGAATCTGAAATGAATCTTTTGAACTTATTAGTTTTTATTTTATAAGTATGTGAATTTGTAAGTAAATTCAGCAAACTTAATTTACTGGACACTGATAATCCTTGCACGTATCTCCGCAGATCTCCATTTTTAACGATCAGGAACATTCCTGCTATAGATCATAACGTTGACAACTATAAAGTTGTCCAATTTTACCTGCATGCATGCTTATTTCCGGTTTCGAGCACTAACTTACTTTATAAGATACACTTTTTTGAATCGTATGGCGTCTAAATCATGTGCTAAATTTTTATTTGTAGTTATGGTTTGTTGTAGGGAGCTAAGAAGTTCAATATTTTCATAATATAAAAGTAGCACTTCCAATAAAATACTAGTAATAATAATAAACAGTAACACTGAAAATGTGCAAGTTCTAACTCTTAAAAAAGAAATTGTTTAAGTACCCAGTTTGTTAAGAAAAAACTTAATTTTTTTTGCTTCATCTAAAAACGTTTTATATTGTCTTGCAGCTTACAGATTTATTTACTGTATATGAAATGTTCTTCCAATACTAATTAATTATTGTTAAAATAATATTATCATCTATATATGCTTAAAATTGTCATTACAACTTAATTTGTCCTTATTCATACCACATTCGTTTCATTGCATTTTTAATTAGTTTAATGTTTTGAACTCCCATTAATGTTTGGTATGGAAGTTGTACTATTTAATACACATAAATTGTAACTTAAAAAGCATTCCATACCCATTTATATAATAATATAAAATATTAATAGTTTACAGTAGTCCAAGTTAACATATCGGTGACAAATACGTAGTTATTCTTTGAATTCTGACAGTTCGAATAAGAACTTCGAATAATTTAAAATAAAACCAATTGTTTTAAACATGCATTTGCAATTTGTTTACAGTTCTAACCTAAAATCAGTGGTGAAATTCCGCTTTGGTCCTTGAGGCCCACTATTTTAAAGATGATAAAATTAAGAAATCATTAAATTTTAGAAAACAAAAATACCGAACACCGCTTGTCATAATTTCATCATAAGTTACAAAATATCACTAATTATTTGGTTTTGAAAAACAATGATTTAAAATTGAATATGTTTAAAATCACTTTAGTATAGCAAAAAAGGCGACACACATTGAGGCTATGGTGGCTTATAACCTAAATCCACCTATGTTAAAACTCTGAAATAACAGCCTATTTATGTAGAAACCAAGTTAAGTAAGTAATTTTTGTGCTTTAACTTGTACCCTGTTAAATGGCTTAAAATAAAAAGGCTTCTACCGTTTGTTGTACATTGATTTTAAGATTTTCTCGACTAAATTAAAGATTACTACACTTAACAAAGGCTAACACCAAACGAAATAATTGGTAAAATTATTTATTTTAATATTATTGTTTAACCATATTGCACATTCAAAAAAGTTTTCAAAAATTTGTAAAATATCATTTGTGGTCATTAGTGTGTTTGATAACCACAATTTTTATTTATTTTTTGGCGTATTAATTACTATCTTAGCAGCTTGCGACAATAATATAGATATATATTTAAAAGTATAACAAGAAATATGATATTTTTATTATTAATATTTATAACATGTAGTTATTATTATTTTAATAATTTTTATCATTAAAAATAATATTATTATATATATGATTATTGTATATAAAAACTAGTAATTAATTAAATAATGATTCTTCTTCATTATTGTATATTAATTTTAATAAAAATATGAATGTAAATTATTTTATGAAAAAAAAAAACAAGATCATAAATAATATTATATTTAATATTATGGTTGTTGTTATTATTATTTTATTTTTAATTATTTTATTATTTGATTTAATTTACTATTTTTTTTTTATTGATATTTCCAAATAAAACAATCTATGTACTGGGGATTTAAGAACTACCGAGCTACATAACGAAAAACTAGATCTAATAAATGAAATTGAAAGAGAATTAAGCTGAAAAATTTCCATTTAATAATGATGTTTTGAATTTTGCAATAAAAATATTTCGTCGCGAACTGAAAAAAAGAATTATTACCTATTTTAAGGAATAGTGGCTGCCTCTAGGGCACCTAAAGTCAATTAATATACCAAAACTTCTTGCAAATATACTTTTATAGCAATAAGATAATCCGTATAGCATTCTTAAACTATATTAGATTTGCGTTTTTCACAAATGTTTAACGACTGAAAATGCTAAAATCGATACAACTTTTACATTATTAGCGTTACTTATGAAAAATATTAATAATTTTAAATAAAATAAAAATAATTTTTTTTTTTTTTACCAAATCATAAATTATATAGGTCTTAAGTCTTACTTGACCAGTTCACCTCTTAAAATCACCAGTCATTTATGTAAACATAATTTGTGACAAAAAATGGAGAAATAATTTCAATATTTAAATATTATTAATACAGTTAAATATAATTTTTATTTATTTGACAAGTATTACAGGAGATTATCCATAAGAAGTGTATTATACAAAAATGTAGGACCTACATTTGTAAAGAGTATCATACAACAATAACAGCGCAAATAAGATCTAAAAGCCAAAAACCTTTAGGTAGCTAATGGATCGGTTTTGTTCGTCAAACAGAAACTTAAAATGTTTCTCCTAAATAATGATATACAACAATTAGTTTATACGTACCAATTATAAATTTCTTTAATAGAAATTTATCATTTATTTTCTTTTACCATACAATTGTAAAGAAAATTAATAATTTCGCATAAAATTTTCTAAAAAAAAAAACTAAGCATTTCTTCAAAATCGACCTAATGATTGAGTTTATTCTAATAATATTCAGCTTTTTTAACTATTAGCTATTATTTGCAACCTTTCTCTGAGAAAATCCAAATTTGGGAGGAAAATTAAACTAATTATATTTAGCGTAAAATCACTTAAATATTCTATTAAAAGTATAGCGTGATAAAAGAATGCTGAATGTGGCGCATCGTAGCAAATTTCTTTTATGGAAGAGACATGGCTTAAATATGAAATTGTATTAGTATTATTATTTACATTTGACTTTGAATGTGCGTATAAAAATAGTGTCCACATTTTTGTTGTAAAGTATAATAATATTAAATATAATAATAAATTTAAAAAATTATATTTACATATGTTAAGAAAAACCACTCCTTTCACATACAAAATTTTAATTTTTTTTTTGTTTCAGACAAATACTTAACAAATTATCGAACATGGGTATTAAAATTACTAAATGTATTGTTTTTTAAATATTTTTTAACAATTTTAAAATCGGGTGCCCTGCCTTGATCATATTTTTTGAATTCTAATAATATCTGATCTTTTTGTCATCGAATCATATATGATAATTTTTTGCATTCTTATTTAATATTTTCATCTGGAATAATACAGAATATAAACCTGTAATAAAAGTGTTACCCGGTCAAAATGATTTGGAGATTCACTGTACTAAAAGATATAAAATGACGTTTAGTCCTTTGGAAAAACAGCACTGTACGTAGACTAAAAAAAATTTTTTACAAAATTTATATGAAAAAGTTTTCGAAATAATCCATGCTTAAAGTACAATTTGAGTATATGTAGCATTTGGCGTAAGTAAGAGTTTAAAGTATAAAGTATTAACCTATCTGGCGTCCACTTCTGCCATAGTACGTGCAACTGGATTTATGTTTTTAAAGCTGACTTCTTTCAAAGTATACACAGCTATGATTCACGAAAATTTGTTCAATCGTTTGTATATCATCAACAATTTAAATTATAATGGTACTTAAAAGGTAAAAATATATTATTTGCATGCCTGGTATTATTTTAGAGTTTGTTTAATTTAAAAATTTTAATTTATTTTAATTGTTTGAGTCCTCATACAAATTTCTAACTTTATATTATTTATAATCTGAAAAATAAATATTAGAAAATAATATTTTTAAAGAAAATTATAATTTCTGTTAGTCTATAGAAGGTTTATAAAAGTTCAATAACCCTGTAATGAATATTGACAGTGCATAGAATTTTACAACTTTTTTGGTATGCTATATTCTGCGTATGTACATTACATCATACAATGCAATGCATATGAGTACATTTATAAAATTTATTGATGTTATCGACATAAATAACAAAATTCTATTTAAAAACTTGACATTAAAATCAAATTTGATTAATGTTGATAATGAGAAACAAACGTTTGAGGATACCTTAAAGCATCTGGAAGAACACTATATATATATATATATATATATATATATATATATATATATATATATATATATATATATATATATATATATATATATATATATATATATATATATATATATATATATATATATATATATTGTATTACAATATTATATTATCTGAACCAATTGCACTTTAATGTTACGGAAACATTTAATAGTCTTTGGATTTTATAGCTGACTGCAAAAAATTACATATAAATAGAACACGGCAAAATAATTATTTTATGATGGTGTTTCAGTATAAAATTAAATACGTACTATCCGATCACAGTCCTTGGAGTCTTTTAGTTCTACACGGCTCTATAAAATCATTGAAGTTCTATTTCTCTCCCTACCTTAAATTAACTTCCATCATTGAGCTTCTGTACTTAATCTGAAGCCTTTCTTTTATCTTTCTTATAATGGCGATCTTGTGAACACTGCCAAGACCTACAAACTTAAGAGATATTAAGGACCAACAAACAAGAATATATTATTTAATGATTTTAATACTCACCTAGAAACAATTTATTAATATGATTGTCTTAGAAATTACAAAACTAAGACCGGGCATTCTTGGAAATTGATCAGATGTAGCGATCTAAAATATTTATGATTTCCCAAAATCTTGAATTGCTTTGGTAAACTTTCATTAAGTTTATGAATTTTTTGATGTTGAAATGCAGAAGCTTTCTTTTCAGGTTTCGTATTCTACATGATATTTTATATTCTGTAAAAATTCATACAATTAAAAATTGTAATCTCTTAACCATTTATCTGGTGTAATATACTAAGTGTGGCTTTTTTTAGGAAATTTTTCGTAGTTTTTTTATCGTTGAATGAAAATTATACAAAGTCAGGGGATTTTAAAATTGAAAATTAAATTTCTTCGTCTATCTAAACTAAATATTTTTGAAAATTTATAAGTCACATGTGCTGAGTAAGTCTGGAAAACAGAAATTTGAAGAATAATACTTAAAATTTATTTTTAAACTTATTTTCCTAGTGATTTGTTCAATTAATACGAAATTTACCATGTATTATTTATAAAACTGTGTATAAATGCACTTATTTTATTTGCGTTTTATTTGCAACATCTTTTTACAACATAAAATTGTTTAGATGTACCTAATCTAGAAAACAATATCTTTTAGTAGGTATGGGTAATGTTGTTGTCATACATGATACTCAGAACATTCGACTATTTCTATAAAACACTTTATCATTGAGATTAATAAGTGTATAAACTGACAGTTTCTACAAATATACCTTTTGTAAAATACTTGTTGCATTACCTCTATGTATAAATCATGTTGACACAATTCAATTTGAGTAACTTTGTTGTAAATTTCTTGGTAAAATTTGCGCGTGTAGAAGTGGTCATACGTTTGTGTGACCTAACTATGTATACTTTAAAAATTCTACTGTTTGATAATTGAAGGAAATCGCCTATGACAGACGACATTTTTCTCATCTAATTCAAATAATATAAAAAGTGTCTAATATTATTGGAATCTAAAGATATTTTGCATTAAAGTGAATGTTAGGTTATCATCACTAATTTTTTTTTAATGAAATTAAATCAAAAGATAGAGAAACGTGTTTATATAAATTGATAGTATTAATTATAGATCATGATTTCTAATAGATTTCAGATTTTTTCTTCAGGCTAACAGATCTGGGTAAATCAGCATCTAAACTGAGAAAAATTTTGTTTTATTATTTATCATTGCTTTTTACCCAGATTCCATTTGCAGCAAATATTACATTCTTTTTTTCAAATCAAGTTCAACTTAAACTCCTGAATCAATTTTCTAGATTGAATAATGGTTTGTGTCGTTTTGTCGTGTAGTTGATTGGGATAATATTTTTAAATTCATAAACATAATTTTATTTATGATTATTTCTTATTCTCGTTTAAATCCAATTTTGGCTTTTGTTATTTCATAATTGGATATAGATAGATGTCGTATGAGTATATCACTACGTATATTTTTCAAATAATTTTTTTCCTAAACCATACAATGTAAACATTTTTAATCATATTGTATGCATCTTCGTTAGTTTATGGTTTCACCTGAAATCAAGGCAATAAACGTAATTCTATAATCTTATTTCATCTAATGTTATTAAATACTTACGGAGAACTAAACATGCAATTAAATTCAACTTCCCTTCGTGTGAAATGTTAAAAATTCCAACCCCCTTTTTTTTGTAGAATAAATAATTAGATTTCCCACCCAGTTTAACCACAGCAATAAAATTCAATCTGGAAACTGGCTAAAAAATAAAATTTTTGTTTATTTGTACATATTGATAATCCTTTAAAAATGATTTCAAACATTTTAAATGGATTTGAATGAAATAAACATGTTTAAAATATTCACAAAAAAATTTGTTCCTCCAACCCCTTTTGCAAAACAAGTTCAAAAATTTCTTTTGAAATAAAAACGGAAGACATTTAAAATCATGCATATTTTTAAGATGAATATGAAAATAGTAGTCAACGTTTTGAATAAGTGATTTATGAACAAATTTAAAAAGAAACAATAATGTTTTGTCCTCTTTGGTATCCAGCTAAGATGAACATTAGAAAGGAATTAGTAGTTTTAACTTTATCTATGTTTTGCGGTTAATGAATATAATAATGATTTTTTGAAAGATTTTAAAAACTGAATGTAGGTTGTAAATTATTGACAAATTAGGGGATGAACTTCAAACATGTTTTATTGAGACTTAAACCACAATATATATATGCAATAAATTACAATGTTGTTTTAGGCTCTATATTTTAACAGCATCATGTACAGTTTACACTTCAGGTTGGATTTTATATTTTCTAAAAAAATTTTTACTCAAAGTCTTACGCTAAATTGACCGAAGTTACAGTTTTAAGAAGTTTGTTATATTTCATTATATTTTTCGAAAAATTGCTAAATAGAATATGGATAACTTCCAAGCACTTTTTTCTTAGAACGCTTTCAAGTATTTGCCATTTTCGTTCATAAAACAATAAAAATCAAATCTCAAACTCTGTCCTCAGTTTGTACAAAACTTTTCGCCTGAGTTTGTCAAAAGTTTAAAAAATAAACAAAAGAAAATTTTTTTTTTTAAATCTTAAAACGAAATTAGGAAAGGAAAACTTATCTGCAAAACAATCGGTTTAGATTTAGTACTAAAAATTTCATTTGGTTCTTATCATACATTCTGGTGTAAGAATCTTCTGAATAGAAGATCAGTATTAGATTAGAATAAAGTTTTTTAAGATCGATTAAAACAGGTTTTCTAGAATGAAAAACTAAACAAATTGCCAAGAAATACGAAATATTTGTTTAATGTTTTATTTTCTAAAAAACTATTGAACGTGTTCAATGTTTTATTTGCATTAAACAAACTAACAATTACTGAGAAAGATTTATTTGACCAGTAGTCTATGGCAAGTCGAATAAGCTATATCTTTATTTACAAAGGGCACACTGGATGACAAAATTTGTAATATTTTCTAAATATTGAGGCGGATACTTTGATATACGTACAAAAGAATGAGATACATTCAATATTTAAGGATTTTGGAAAACAATAAATGTATTTCAAAAAATTTATTTGTAAATAACAAGTAAATTTCAAAAGACGACTTATACTCATTTGGGAATATCCCAAAAATATTTATGTATGATAAAACTAGATTAAAAAATTTCTTTAAACAGATTTTTTTTTTTTTTAATTATATGTAACAAAACATAGTTAAGTAAAGGAGTGCAGCAGAAATCTGCCACTCATAAACTTAAATATTTTACAATCTATTGTCTATTTATTTTGACTTTTATCTTCAAATAAACTATCCATTTGTTGTTTTAAATGTCTTTTGATTGTTAATCTTTGTTCAAAGAGGCGGTATTACATGTTCTTTTTTTATTGATGGTTGCTGCAAAAAAAAATTTAACTGGTACTGCCATTTTTTTCTAGAGAAATTTGTTTCTTTATGAAATATAAAATAACTTTAATTGCAATGTTAAATGTTAAAACAAAGAAAAGTAATAACTGAGTACTAATTGTTTAAATACCTGAAATATTGTTGAGTATCATGTTTAACCTATTCTTGGAATAATTAAATAAACACACAGGCCGTCCTTAAAATAACAAGAGTTCCTTATTTAATAATATTAATTATAGTAATTCATTATAAAATAACGAACACGCTCATTGAAAAAGATAAGAGTTGAACAGAAAAAATGAAATCATAAATTTTGTGAAACTGAAAATTTGGTTGAATGTGGAATAGAAAGCAAAAGTGTCGAGAAAGCATTGTACGTCTTACCGCGGTTTTATAATCATCAAGCCTTTCTGTAATTGTTCAACACGTCGTGACCGATTTCGTAAAAGCATCAATTTCGTGACGTGAATGTTTTACTATGATCATAACACATTGCAAGCTGCTTTTCCGCTCAATGAGCGCTTGCGGTCTTTGATAATAACAAAAAATTTTTTATTTAAACTTTTCTTCCACTATGGCTTAAAGTTTGATTCTTGGATCCATTAGATCAAATTGATCAATTTTGCTCACTCTCACACTTCTCAAGGAATGAGAAATGAGATCTCTAGAATACACCATCAACATTTCTGGTCATTATTTCTTTTGATTTGTAGTTTTCTTGATGACGGGAAGAGAGACGAAAATGGACAAATTAGTTGATTCTATTTGAACCAGTACCAATGTTTCATGATTCTCATCAATACTTTCAAGCGTTAACAACCTTAGAATAAATTTAGGACTTTTTACTAAGTACGATAAATTTAATACATATCTAATTACAATCATATTTCGTATAAGTAAAAATAACCCGGTATGACGTCCTAATATTTATACATTACACTGGCTAACTAGTTATTGTATCTTTAACATATGTTAGACATAATATTCTGGTTTAATAGTCATTTTCAAAGTTGTCACCTTACTTGTCAATATTCGATCAATGTCAGAAAAACGCGACATGTGGTCAAAAATAAGTAGTCTATGTATTTCACTCATAAAACATAGCTTATTATCATGCAGTCAATTTATAATAAGGTATACTTACTATAACAGTGGATTCTAACTCTTGTAGTTCATTTTAAGTTACATATAATAATTTGACATGAAACAAATACGAGATACAAATCAAGAATAACCAATTACCTAAAGTTTTTCAATTACTTATCTGTTTGGAAAGTACATTGATCGATATTTAAACCCCTCGTCACCCATAAATAGGATGAATTTCCACAATTTGATTCTAAATACTCACTCACGTCATATAAGAGGCTCTCATTCAAAATTTCAAAACCAAGCGATTTCAGCTCTGCATTAATATTATATCCATTTTGCACAGTTCTTTATTCTGTTATAACTACAGAAGATAGAATATATGCATAAAGTAATTTTTTGTTTCAAATAAGTGAAGTAAAATTTAAAAGAGTGATTTGCAGGTTTACTCATTGATGGTTTTCTCAATTAGAAAGTTGCAGAATTTGCACGTATTTTCGCTACATTTCAGAGTCGCAGTAATTTCGACTTCTTATGTTATATTGATGTTTTTAAATTTAAAAACGGGAAAAATTATAAATAATCTGTTATCATACAAAACTAACGTTATTCAGCTATGATGTAATTCTATAAAAGCGAATCATCTCATATACCTTCATTAAAAATGCAGAATGTCTTCGAAATCGTAATATAATATGCAAAAAACAAAAAGATGAACAAAAAAATGTCACTGATGATAATATTTATACAGTGACATAGCAGATATTTTTGCATAATATCGCAATTTATAAGTGAAATCATGAATGAAATATAATTTCATAAATAATATACTTTAATAATACCTTCCTTACTGCCTCTTTACGAATAATATTTTGTTTTGGGGTCAATATGATCTGGGAAATAATTATAGCAAAATATTTAAATAAATATTTTAATGAAATGGTTTTTTTTTTTTTATTACTATAAATTTCTAAATATCTAGTGAATTTTTAACTTCTTAAATCGGTAAAAATCATTTATTATATCAGCACAATTGTTCATAGGAGTCAAAAAAAAGCCTCGTTTGATTTTAGAAGGAATCGATAAATGGCATTTTCAAATTAATGAAATCCATTTTCTCGATTTTCAAATCATTTCGCACATTAGCGACTTTGAAAATACTGTAAATCAAATTTTTGGACACGCTTCATGTCAATAGTAGTAGTTAAGTGCTAGCAGTTTATTAAACGGGCAAGCGGATATTCGAATAATTTATTGTACAAGTATATTTTTACACACAATAATCATAAATAATGTCTCAAAATAAACTTTAGTATATCAAACATAGCCACAATTTTTATACTGCTTTTCAAATTAAAAGTATATATTAGAGAAAATTCGTTATTGTTTATAAGAATTAATTGCATTTTGTTTTCATCCAAGTGTTTGGAAAGATGTGGGGAGACATTTAATAAATTTATTAATTTTATGTAAACTTGTGGAGTCAAACAACCGTTTTACCGATTTTAATTTTTTTTTACTTTATTAACTCGATTGCTATGTCGTCTTAAGTTGTTTATCAAAATTTTTTTTATTTATTAAAAATCTTCAGATCGTTGCATTTTTTACTCTACGAGTATATTTTTGTTATTTTGATCGGAATTGTTGGTGATTATTGCTGAAAAATAAAACAATATCCTCGTTGTTGTACGATATGTTATCCGTTTTAGAGAACAAATAACAGCAATCATTAATCGTAAAATTGACGCTAATTGTACACAACAATTTGTTTCATTCCAGAAACCAAAAACTTGTCACATTATTTAGTGATTTTCAAGACAATCTATTTTATACGACCCCTTTGTAAACTTATATTTTTAAATATACCAATTTACCTTGTTATTTCGTAGTGATGCATTAAGAGTATCTAAAGGTCCTGCACCATTCAATGGAACAACAATAAAGCATTCACCATAAACATTTTCAAAAAAAAACTAACAATATTTTTGATATAATTTCGTAAGAAACCAGGTCAAAATTTATTGATAATGTCATCATGATTAATTCATAACCTTTTTTTTTTTTTACAAAGAAACAAACACTCCAAAATTTTTTCTTGTTATTTAATGCTCTTTTGTTATAGTTTTTTATTATTTATGTATAACAATTTTTCAATAAACAAAAGAAAACTTTATTAAATTTATTATTATTCTTTTTTTTTTGTAAAATATAAAGCCTAGAGTATTTGGATGAATTGAATACAATAACAAGTGTTTTATCTAGATTAATTTTTTATTTAAAAATATAATAACCCAAATAAGCATCGACTTAATGCGCAGATAAATGTAGCTCAATTTATTTTAAAAAATAATCTTCTTATTTACATTATTTATCTTTTTTTTGTGGTAAATTTTATTGAAGATATGGAAGTGTGGTTGTTAGAGGAACCCTGACATCGATTTAAGAATACAAAATTGGTTTATTGTAAGTCCGTTACAGTGGATATGTCTATGTACCTTGAGTTGAAGTTCAACCGAGTCTGAACGAATTTACAGGACGTTATTTATCGTGAAAGTTCAATAATTAATTTTGTGTGATATCAATCCATTTGATTGCCCAATACCAATTTTTCGATCTTTTTATCAGCTTATAAATATATATTTTAAATGAAATCGGCTTACTGTCATCAATTAATAATAAGGTGTAAGTGAAAATTCGGGATAAACAGGATGGAATTATTTTATTATTAAAATAATATAATTTATAATTTAATTGATGAAGGTCACCACAGGAAATATTCACATGGCAAATGATTTCTCAAAGCCCTTCCATTTTCTATAGATTATGAATTTGCTATTAAATCAGAATCAATAAATCAACAAATCGTATCTAAAAATTGGTATTAAAAAACAAAGATAGTCTCTACAACGTTGAAATCAATAAACGTTTAATGTTTTCTAATTATTATTTTTTAATTTAAGTAACAGAACTTATCACAAGATAGAAGCACAAACAGGATAGTAACTTTAACGAGCTGATCGATATTATGATCTTTTTCGTGAAATTATTGAATCCATAAATTTTCAAAATAAATCCTCACAATACATATAGAATCCCGTATAACAAAAATATGGGAAAACTCCACTACAAAAATTTATTATTTATGATTTGCCAATTTTTTCTTACATTGGAAAACATCGAATTTTTAGAAAAAAAGAGTTAAAAGGAATTTTCTAAACTTGATTTTAATAGTTTTCTACTATCGTATTTTATAGAAATGTGATATAAAAGCCAAAAATCGTCTCAAGATATATATTTTTTTTTTTTTAATATATGCTATATTTGAATCCTATTTCGAATTTGCCCACCCACTGCTCTGTGAATAGTTCACACAAACACAACTGGATACTAAATTTATAAATATTACCTTTACACCCACAACTTTACAACTAATCTAATATCGTTGATCTTATTTCAATCCATACGTAAAATAGATATGTTGTCTTTATTTAATTTATGTAACTGTCTCTCATCGTGGCAATGTAGTATATGTTGACGACAATCTTTAGTTAAAAAAAAAAAAAATAGTTAACGCAATTCACGACGAAGATCTGTAACAATAAATAAATTATAACGATCTTCAAAAACTCAACATTCCTTTTTTGTAAAAAAAAAACAAGTGGTTGGAGTTTTTTTAAGAGTAATATTTTATCTTTCTTGTTTTATTTATTTTAGCCTTTGTTCACAAAATGTCAAATACATTTTTTTTGTGTGTAAATTGTAATCAAAATTAGTTCAATAACAAGTGAAGATAACAACTAACAACGTTGATTGCTTATACACTCGATACATCAGAGTATTAATGTTTGAATTATTTATTATCAATTATAAAGAATTATTCTAAATATGCAGTCTATATAGTAAAAATCCATATTAATATGTATGTATCTGTTTATCAGCTAAATGTGAGCTGAAATTGTGGGAAATCTAAACTGTTAGCGGACGGACAGCCGGATAGACAGATGAACATAAATTTTGTAAGAGCTTTAAATATTTACTAGTGGTACAAACTTTATACTGAAATTTATATAGTAACTGATTCTATGCACGGTGAGTATACAAAATGCAAAAATGGCTAAAAATGCCTTATCATATACAGATTTTATTCGCAAAATTTGTTGTTTACACCTGGGAAATTAAATCTGCTATCATGGTCTCAAGAATATATAATTTCCCCCAATAAATGAATAAATTATAATTAATTAATAAATTATAATTATCTTCAAAAATTCAACATTCCTTTTTTGCAGTCTTGTTAACAAGAAATATAAAATGCAAAATTAAAGTTTAAAAAAAACAAGTGAAGATAGCAACTAACAATGTTAACTGTTGAGATACTCTACATATGATTAAGTATCAATGTCTGAATTTCTAAACATTACCATTCACATCATTATCTGAAAAAATTTAATTTTGAAGTGAAAATTTCTTTAGCTGCGTTGGGTATTTTTTGGTAGGGGAAAATCTTTAGCGTTCGCGTCACCGATATTCTCATGACTGTCGAATACTATACTCATCAAAATGGACGCCTTACTTAGCAGAATTATAAATTACCGTCATATGTTGACGATACTACTAAAAAATGTTGGGAAAATATTTGAAAAATACTCATACTATTTCTAAAAACAAAAGCAAATATATCTGTCACATATATTTTTAACTAAGAAACATAACGATTAAATATTTCAGATATCGAGCACAATATAGCTACAAATAAATAAATGTTGTCATATATAAAACATAAGTATCATTGGTAATACACCTGCGACGACCCCATGGTGTTCGATCTCTTTATGTGGTGGTCCCGACCATAACTAACTATATTCCCGATTCTCTGGAATTCTTCAACAAGCATATAACGTAATCTGATATTATTTCACCATACAATAATGTTTATTTAGTTTTTTTAAGGTTGGTAATAATATGGTCGCGACGTTTAAAACAATTTAAAAATTGGTTGGAATATTATTTAATCGGTTATTTGAATCTTTTTTTATTTGTTTTTGTTTAAATATTGACCATTTTGGTTTTTTTTGGTTGTATCCCAAAATGTCATTTATACCTTATACATCCAATAGATATTTTTATTTTATTGTTTTTATGAATATTTGATGACATTCCACTAAATTTGTGGGTTCCATAAAATTTAATATTACAGTCTAATATTTCATTACTTCTATATATATATATATTTTTTTTTTTTCTTATTTATATTTATTTAATTTATGAATATTTTCAAGTATTATTGTTATCGAAAAATTTTTATAATAATATGTTTATGAAAGATGAAACCATGGTGTTTTGGATTTGAGTCTCTCTTTTTTGACGATTTATAGTTTTACATATATCTAAAGAAATATGAAGATTTTTCAGTAAAATTCAAATACAATTACTTTACGAAATTAATAGATTGAAATAGAATTTTCCAAAAATCGATTAAATAACGACAATCAATCAGATATTATCCTTTAAATCACAAAGAAATGGAGGAGTAGTAGAAACCGGGGTAATGGCGAAAATTGATTAAGCTATATATCATTAAATATTTTCACTTTATTCGCATTTATTTTTAAGTGATTGCCAGTAGCCCTTTCTACTCTATTAATAAACCATGCAACGAATGTGACAGAAATTCAAAACGCGTAGTGAAAGTTGTAATACTTTGGTATTTTTTTAAAATATAAGGTTCTCAAATATTTTGAAATTTGTTTTTAGATCGCCCTATTTGCAGTTAAAAAATGCATAATTAAATTAAAGTAAATGAACCGTTTATCTTATCTCCAAAAAACGGAGCTTAAGATGAAAGTAACCATTTCAAAATAGTTTGGCAAGATAACATGGTAACGTAAAAGTAAATTAAAGTAATTTGCTACACTAAAAATTCAAGTACTTTTCCAAAAAGACTCAAGGGAGGCCTTCATTCATCACCAACTGTCTATAGAGTCATTCTTGACACAATAAAAACATTATATAATACAAAATTTTTTATTTATCTAAAAAATGTTGTTGTCTTCTTGAATTTATCTGAAATCTGTAATAATTATGCATAAAATTCCAAAAAATAAAATAAATTTACTTAACTGTTTCATACTTAAGTTGAATAATAAGTATATTATCCGCGATATTAAGCACATGCTGGGTTCAAATGAATTCATTAAAAAATATATACATACGTAAGTTTATTTGGTAAAGTAGCTCAGAAGTAATTTTGTGATGAAGATAAAGTACGACATAGTTTTTTATACTAGGTGGGCCAGCACACACACACCAAATAATATTTCGACTATTGTATCGAGAAATTCGGCAATAATTTTGGGTTGCCGGTGATTCAACAACTGTTATTTGTCATTGTAAACTTGGGACTATTCTCGAACATTATCTATTAACGTTAGAATATCTTGAATTATGCAAGAATTAATAGTATTTGTAGAGATATGTCAATCAGCAATACAAATCGATAGTCAGATGGTTCGACAGTACATCGACTGATTTATATAATGCTAATAAACAAGAAATTTCGCGAGACTCATTGTTAAGGTTAATGTAAAAACTTTTTTCTACAATAATCCCGTAAAATATTTAGATTTTTCCCACTAGCCTCAAATTTTCTGCTATTGTTTTTTTTAGAAAAACCATTCGTTTTTTTGGTTCCCCGTTTTTTTAATAAAAAGATCATTCATTAACAAATACAAAAATCTTTTATGAGATAAAACCCACATATCCGTTGTCCAATAACCTTAAAAAGACAATTTTCTTTTTTCAGACCAAATCATTTTTTAATATATTTTTAATAAATGATCTTCATAATAAAATACCAAGAAAAACGGATTTAAACGTAAATTTTAAGGCTTGTTAGCGCCCCCAAAAATTTTACTAACTTCGAAAAAGAGAGATGCCCATAACGAAGCTAATTGTGAAATTTCAGCTTGTTAGTAATCATTTACAAAAAAGTGTGCTGTAGACTAATATTTACATTTAAGCACAATTTTCATCAATAAAATTGAATATTTTGTACATAAAAATATTAATTCATATTTGAATTTTTAAGGCAACAAAAAAAATGTTTGTTGCAAAAGATTTTTAAAATTTTGAACATTTATTTTCCAATGTACCTCTCCTATAAGCAGAAATATTACAAAAAAGGGTACCAAAATCTTTTAAAAAACTATATATTTTTAAACAATAAAACTTAGCATAAGTACCTTTATAATACAATAAATAAAAAGCGTGGTCTGTTGCTTGTATGTGAGGCTGAATGACAAATGACCATAATTTAAATCTTCAATTATATTTTTGATGTGCGCCCATAACGTATACACAAAACAAACAGTAGCGGATGTTAAATGCTATATTATGTATTATTTGATTGTAGTATATTTATGAAACAAACACAATAACAAAATACAATTGACAAGCATACAAAGTTATCTAGATCAAAAATTATGGACTTAATATATATATTGTGATACAGAACAGTAAATGAAAGATATATTAAAATATATATCATATCATATCTGTGGTACCACCATTCATTTTTAAAAGCATAAGAAGAAGATAGCTGATGCGGCTTAAACGATATTATATATTTGTATTTTTTAATATGTGCATATCAAATTGGAATTGAAAAAAATTATATGATGCATTTGTTTTATAATTCATGGGTCTTGGTTATTGTTATATTTATCTTGTTATGATAATCTTAATATATAAAACAAATAAGAGTACGTAGAATTAGTGTATTAAATGAATATCAGATGCTTTACGTTAGAATTTCACTGTACAATATGTGTTAAATACAGTTTTTCCTATTAAATTATCAGTACCAAACGTTATCGCTTGAACTCATAGAGTCCAAAAACTCAACGCTACTAACGCCCTATACTCAATGGATTATTTGGAATCCAACAAACTTCTCTAAAACATCCATGCGGGTAAATTTTATGTACTAACGAGGATTCCAAATCTATGAAAATTCTACCAATCAACAGCATATTCAAAGGACCCCATTGAACACAGACAGTGGTCCAAAATCTATAATTAATTTAATTGTGAATTAAACTATTCATAATGCTATTTTTGTTAACGTTATATAGTTCAAAAATTTTGATTTATTATGATGTAAATTTTAAGACATGCTTACTATCCAAAAATCAAAGTTTAATCTCAATATTGGAGGAGTATTTAGAGACCACGATAAAATGTTTTAATAGGACGTAAAACCAAATTTGAAACTTTTCAAAACAATGCGTACCAAGTTCAATGATCAATTATACACATATTTGATCCCACAGTAAAAGCTTTACAATGAGAACATATCACTGCGTTAATTTAACTTCCATCAGTTTTATCATTTAAGCTTTCTTCTAAGTTCTTTAGTATATTCTAAACTTGTTAACATTACGTAAGTGTCCAACATAAAGCACGAATCAACTTTGATCATCGAACAAGTTACAAAGACCATGATAATATATTATGATTTGTTTATTTATATTATAACATAATAATTATTATAAATATCCGGATTCCTTAACTTCATATTATGCATACGTTATTTAAGTTGAATAGAAAATAATGTCTACAATATGAAAAAGATACATAAAATATTATTATTATAAAATAATAATAATTGTTGGAATGCATTTTGTAAATTTATGCAAAACTATTCATATATACTATGTGTATAGACTAAGCGACAGTGGCCAAATTTTAGATCGTCATAAACTTTCTATACACAGTAAATTTTCTATACCTAATGGACATTAAGAGTCGGGCAGTCTTGTATGACCAGGATATGTTCCTTTAATTTTCAAGAAGGGTAAGAAACAAGATTTATGTGAATTAAAGTATGAGACATAAAATGTCAGCGTGTCATTACGAGTAAGGTAAGACAGTAATATGGTAATTTGCGGGCTCGAAAAAAACGCGTATGGAGAATAACAAATTTATGATGTTTATGGAATTATTTCAATCTTCTCTTAAATCAATATCATCCCCTTATTTGTGAACAAAATTTATATTAACTTACCATCAATACTGGAATAATATATCTTTTTCGCTCTGGCAGATTATTATTGATGAAATTTCGTTTTGGCCTTTTATGTTATTTATTGCATATAAATTTTATTTTTTCTGATAAAATTTAAAAACTGATATAATTTTCATAGCATTCTTTTAATAATTAGAAGAGATGTAAATGTTGTAAAATTCCATGAACACAACATAGGATAGCTTACACCGTCCACAGTGGGCTACAAGAAGTGACTTTAATGTCCAGTACGTATAGAGTATTTAGTCTGTACAAGTTTCATGACTTTGGAAATGATGACCTAAAATATGTCACTGGCTCTTCGTCTATAATGTGTATTCAGATAATAGTTAATACAAATATCAATTAAATATATAGTTAATACAAACATTCAGATACTATTAATTTTAACAACATATATAACTGAAAAATAAAAATTATTTTTGAATAAATATAACCTATCTTGCTATATGCAGTTGTATTTAGTTATTTATTAGTTTCTTTATAACTTTATTAATAAAATTCTCAAATGGTATGCACAGTGAGTTATAGGGCAAGTGCTCGAAACCATACAATGACATACAATATTGTTGAGTGACTAAACTAGGATTGTCAATATTTATACGTTGGGTTTCAGGGGCTTACCGAAAATATGTAGCCGAACGGACTCTTGATTTTTGCATCTCCTATTGAATTATTTTCCTCTTTTCTTTCCTCAAAATGAATACGAATTGCAGTTTTAAAGTTATTTCAAAAGTCACCGTATGCATTGGTTTGACAGTGACTAAGAACAGCCTGAACTACAAAAAATAAATGAAAGCAGTGTCTATTTTAACAAAAGAAAAAATATTGGATGGTAGTTGAAGAAATTTGAAGAAGTTGAAACAAAATATAAAATAATACTTGAAAAACTTTTCTATAAGTAGAATATAAATGATTTTTTTTTAAAGAAAAGAAACAAAAAAACACTAAAAATTAATAAATATAATAATTTTTTGCTGATGTCATTGATTTAAATGATTGTTATAAACAGAATTAAATCCTGTTCATCATAATATATTTTTACATCAAGAAGTACACATTTGATATGATTTTATTGTTATAAATTTTTTGAAACCAATATCTCATAAAAAAGTTATTCTAATGTCTGTTACAACTACCATTTATAAAGAGCAGGATCTTATGGTATTCGAGTATGCAAAAAAACGAGCATCATATTCAATCACGGGAATTGTGTTAAAAAAAATAAATAATTTAAAAAATCAAAAGACCTATTAAACAAATCTAACAATAGAAAACAAAATAAAATAAACCATAAACAATGTAAACTCTATTTTGGTTTTACAAACTATTTTATAAGCTGAAAGTCTAAGTTAAAAAATACCCGCATTAAGTTTAGGAGCAGGCAGGAACGATTAATTTTCTTTCTGTTTATAATTCTGCATTCGGTCCTGTCTGCTACTAAACTTAATGCGGGAGTTTAACTTAGACTTTTTTTTTTCATAATTTAGTCTTTAACCAAACTCTTTTTAGCAGAGTTTACTTTGTTTGTAGTCTCTTTTTAGCAGAGTTTACTTTGTTTGTAGTTTATTTTAATATTGTCAATGTTGTTTCCGCCGTTTTAGTGCATTACTTGTAAATTGTCTCGATTTTTTTATTTTTAAATTATTTTATTTTAAACTTGTAAGTGTACCGGTATACTTATGTGACCAAACTACACGGGTGTTGTTTATTTCATTAAAAACATTTAAAATCAAACCTCCAAACCTCATAGAACCTGAAATTGGACCCAAAAATAGCATCTGCAACATCTATATCATTTAAACTATTCTTAACATAATTTCGTTTACAGAATACGGTGTACGATTTTAAGCATACACAAGTAGCTCCATATCCTGCTTCACATTATAACTTCTTGATTTTATTAATATCTTTCATTCAAGTCACTTTTTCTTGTTCTTATTCTTCGTAAGCTTCAAACAACTACTACCTCTCGGCAATATTTTTTTTTGTTTTGTTTTATTTTCATCTTTATATTGTCCGTAAAACATGTGAGTCAATGATGATGTGTGTATTATTCAAATGTAATTTTCAATATTAGAGCTAATATATTTGTCAATGTCGTACATATGAAATTCTCGTTTTGAATGCTTGCTATGAAATGGATGGGCAGTGATTATAATATATATATTGGATGATTTATTTATAAAATATTTAATGAATAGTTTTAATTTTATCTTTTAGTTTTATATCCACGTATCTCTATTTATAAATGGTAAATGACTGACTGACATATCAACGCAGAACCATAACTGCTGGGTCTATTCAAATTTTATTTGAGGGTGTCTTATATGACACTATAACGTAAAATTACGAAGAGATTTTTGGAAATTCGTCCCACTAAAAATGAGTGTTAAAATTTTGATTTATCGATCAATATACCGTCCAAAGCTGTAAAAAAACTGCTTACGCTACGCGAACTATTTGAGATAATCCACCCTAGTTTTAGTAAAGAAAAAAATAAATAAACAATTTATATGTAATAGAAAATCCGCGACGAGATGCAGGTATCTTCGATATTTTAGCCAAATTTGGTTATTTTAGGTTAAAAATTTTAAGATAACATGTCAAAATTATAAAAATAGCATTGTGACATAAAAATGCCATCGTATTAAGCATATAATATTAGAAGTAGCTACTCTTTTGGGCTAGTTTAATAGTATACACGGAATAATTATAGAGATTTTGCAAAAACTGGATTTAATTTTTAGTTTTTCGACGCTAAACTCTTAAATATTTGCTAAAAAATTATAAATTAAAATTTGTAGTTTTTATTGTAAACTTATTATAATAAATAATATTGTTAAAAGTTTACATGTTGCCTTAGCAATTTTCAAGTAACTAAAAAACACTTTTTATTGTCGTTTGAGGTGATAGTCGCTAATGAAGAATAAAGGTGAGATAGTACCTAATGAGGAATAAAGTACACTAATTAATATTGAAATTACGAAAAGCCGACATTAAAACACTTAAAAGTTAATTTTCTCGTTATAAAATCATTCATAAAATACATATTAGTATCGTTAACAAGGTAACCACTAATTAAAACAATGAAAAATGTAAATAAAATCCGTTAATTACATTTCTATATAAGTTTAGCCCTAGGCATGGAATAGTAACACAATGTTTAGTTAATGAATTGTGTGTGTACACAAGGTTTTAATGAATTAACTTATTAAATAAAAAGTAATTTTAAGTTTACAATATGTACACTTATTCTAAACGTAATAATACTACAGTCATGAAAATCAGCTTTTTCCACAAAACTTTGTATCAAAAAAATTAATTATGGAAAAATTTTTAATTTTCACATTTTCAAATAAAAAAAGTTTGAATACAAAAACTTAAAAAGCAATTTTATTGTACTAAATTTTTGATATATTTTGTAATATAAAGTTTGTGCTTCCAAAAAATATTCTTTTAAAATAGATAGGTAAAAAAAAGTACTTATTAAAAATAATTTTATTTTTTATTCTGTTGGTTTTCTGAATTCGCCATACCTAATATCAAAATTTTCTTTTTGGATTTTACATTTAACGCACCTACAATGCTACAAAATTCAGCTCATTTATATTTTTGGTAGATGGAATGCCAAAATGATTGTAGTATAAGTACTTATGCAGTAGCGTTATTATTGTTAGGTCAATGTACTTGAAAATATATACGTATTCATATGGTTTATGGACAAAGCGGGTGTCACAACTTATTGTGTAATCATTTTTATTTTTATTTTACGTTGCGTATAGTAAAACGTAATCGTTTATTAAAACAACATCTTTTAATAGAAAACATAGCAACGATGTGCAAAATCTAAATATACTCTGTAAATAAATTAATCATAGAACTAATAAAAATAGAATTTACGATATGCTACTCCAAATTACATTTAGGTGTTACAAAAAATATTTGATTGTTACAACTTCTTGAATCTACCTGGGAAAGTAATTTCTGAGATTTAAGCAAATATATAAACAGACAAACATATTTCAAATTTGTAAAAATTAATTTTTTTATTTGAATAACATACAATTTTTGAATTTCTTTCGTAATTATTTGATACATAGTTTTCACCAGACTGGCGTAAATAGAAAATAGGAGAATCATATATTTGTATATCCTGTTCCACCATTGTTTTAGCTAGTTTATTGATCTTGAAATAAAATTAATTACAATTAATTTAGTTAAATCTATTCGTAATCAGTTTATTTATTGTTTAGAACTATACGGATGTAAGAAAAATCGTCTCACTACCACACTTCTTTAAATAATAATAAAAATAAAAAGTTAAAGTGAAGATTATAAAATGCCCCTGGTATGTTATGAATGTGTATAAGGTGTTTTATTTTAACTTTAGAGACACACATGCATACATAATACATCTTTACAGATATTGATCGCATATTTTCTCAAATAATTAAATGGATCACGACAAATTCTAAGAATTTAAAATATGTTTCCATGATGTGAACCAACAAAAAAATGTTTTATTTCTATTTCAATTTTTTGTATAAATCTAATTAATTAAGTTTTGGTTATGTAAAAGAATATAGTATCAAATTTATCTTATACAGAGGCATCCAATAAGACAGGGGGGGGAGCCTTTTTTGAATTGAAATACTCCTGATATAAATTGATCCTGTAATACCTATTCAGATCATTGCCAAGATAAAAACAACAACTTGTATACCAAAAGTCCCTGATCGGTTAAATGGTAATTTTATTGGAGAAGATAGTACCTATTTATATATAAGAATTCCCTTTGAAGGCGGTGACTGACGCTGGAATGATTAAACATTTAATTAAGACTACACATAAAAAATCTGATCAATCTTATGTCATTTTCAACGATGGATCAAATTTTTGTTTCTTTTTCAATAGAGCAATGTTTTTAACCAATCAGATGGCTTTTATTACGGTGGCTAAGTTGTCTATTACGTAATTTTAAGACATTTCAATAGCATTATACTACTCTAAGAAGACATAGAATTTAAGATGATGGACTTAAGTAGAATTCTTATTAAAAAAAGTTAACTGTTTGATATTGTTGAGAATATAATTCTTTAAGTACATAATATAAGCTTAACTGATTTGATGATCAAGTCCCATAAGTTAAAGTTAAGTTAAGAGAGAGAGCTATATGTACACTAAATTCACACATAGATACATATATAAGACATATGAATGCATACCACACAGCTGTGAAATATCCTCAGCTAGACAATTATTTATTAGCAATGATGTCAAAGTGTTACTCCTTGTTTCATAATTTTTATTTAATGTGTTATTTTGTCATAAATATTAAACTGAAATTTTTCTTCGTTTAAAACTTACGAGCTTCAATTATTTTATGTTTTATTTAACACATAGACAAAAATTTTACTTTATAACTTGTTGAGGCGCTTACAATGGTTGATGAAAAGCTTCAGTCAACCGATTTTAATTCTTATATACGTCGTATGGAACTTTTTTTTAGTTTATGTATACAATGTATTTCAAAAATTGTATATTTCGTTGTCTGTACAATCATCACATATTTATATAGGCATACATTGCAAACTAACAGGCAAAAATGGATATCTTTTAGGTTTTAGCCAATATTGATCAATTCTCAAATAAAATATGGTAAAACGTAACTAATACTGAAGTCAAAATATTAAAAAAAAAAAATGTCTAAGAATATTCATTGATAATTCTGTGTAATATATTTTTCAATACTATTTGTACAACCACACTTATATAACGACCCGCTAATGGAATATTGTCCACTAAAATATAAAAAGCCGGACAACTGATATCCGTCTATTGTTTCAAGATTTATGGGTAATGCATTTCTATTTTTTCAAGTTGATCTTTTTATATCAAAAGTAGCTTAGATATCAATTTATTCGCTTTTTTAAATTGCGAACCATTGCGATATCTCTTAAATCGCTCAAATATAGCAGAGAAGTATTTCGAGACAACGTAAAGAGCATTTGTTAACAACATGCATTAAGCCAGAGCGTATTAAAAAATTATAGTTTTCAACGGATTTGATAATCAAATAAAGATTTGATAATCTAATAAAGATATATTGATCTTTTTATGTTAAAAGCAGCTTAGATTTAAATTTCATTTCTAAAAATGGAAAATATCATATCTTTTAAAATGCAGACAAGAAAGTGAAAATAATTTTGTATTTTAACATTGATTTGCTAAAATATTTCATATCTTTGATATCAACAATTTGATATCTTTATTTTATTTGTATAGTATTTAAACAATTAAATCATTATTGGATTAAAAATAGATTTCGAATAAGTTCTTAGTGAATGTTCCAATACAAACCATACCTTTTAACAAAATCCAAATGATTATAATTTATGTATTAAATATAAATGTCATTAAGAGTGAAAAGACTTCAACGACAGGTCATAAACGAAACCTATGGTAAGCACAACAACAGTATAGTATTTAGTAATTTATTTAAAAATTAATTGATGCATGATAAATTCAAAATCAAATTATCTCCTTAAATATAAGCATACCTAATTCAATAAGTACATCTAATTGAAATTCTGGATAGTTTATAACCGAGACATAATAACTTGCTATGTGCATCAATCGTCAGTGCGATAGATGCATATACATACACTTGCTGCTTATCGTTAATAAGATGACGGTAATGATTTAGTTTAGTCATAATTTTTGTTATATGCAAATTTAGATAATTATTACAGATGGAGAGATGACCTTAAAACGATAAAATATTTTGTTGTATTATTTATCTTAAACATTTTTATATGACATATTATATATATATATACTTTTATACTCAACGTAGAAACTATGAATACCAGGTATGACAAGAAACCTAATGAGATATTAACAACATTTGTTAGAAGTATAGGATGACTTCCGTTAACATTCTCATGTACTTTTCTCAATCTCCAAAGGGGTTAATTTGTGGGCGAATTAAGGATCGACAGTTTTTCCCGCATCTTTTTTTGTGTTAATTGAGTTTATGCCGCTAAAAAAATCTACCTTTTTATTAAATTCTTCTGGATTCTGAAATTGCTTTTTTTAGACTGTAATGATTTTTCTGTTCTGTGTTTGAGTCTACAGGAATTTTTTTTTTTGAGTGAGCCTCTGGAGGTTTTAGGTTTACAATTGGATATGGTAGGTGGCGGTGAAATCAAGTTCTAGGCCTAAGAAAATTTTTTTAAGCGATTTTCGTTTTAGATGTGATTTTGACCTCCTTCTAAAGAGCTGAATAGATTGCAATGATTTTCTGTTCTGTGTTTGAGTCAGGCTACAGAAATTTTGTTATTTAGAGTCAGCCTCTGAAGGCTTTAGTTTCACAATTGGATTCGTTAGGAGGCTTTGTAATCAAAGTTCTAGGTCTAACAAATTTTTTTAAGCGATTTTCGTTTTATATGTTTAGTTTCACAATTAGATACAGTAAATAGCGCTGCAAAATACCTGATACATGTTGTTTTATTATTTTCCATCGGAAAAGTAACAAGAACATTGTATTTGAATCGCATACTTTTCTTTACTAGTGCTACTGAAGCAAAAGATTTATATTTTGATTTCATATGCAAAGTACAATAACAATTGTCATGCATGGTATGTTTTCGTGTAACCTGCATCAAAGCTTTTTTATGTGGGTGTACTTATGCACATATAATACATAAGCTCATAGTGTATATAGGAGGTATAAATATAGATAGATACTATATATATACTGAATATTCAAGTACGTCACTTGCATAATGACCTATGACCCATGTTTCATATATATGTATTATACATACATACAACCTCAGTAATGCACTGCACTGATGCAATGATGCATTATATATATATATATGTGTATATACTACGTACATTATTAGATATGTTTTATATCTCTCTGCAGGTGTACTGATATATTATTATTATTCATTATAAGAGGTACCTTTTATAATAATATCAGAAATTATAATGTATTAAAAGTATAATAATGTCTTGCAATACGAGATTTGTAGTTTTTTTTTTTTTTTTTTTTAATTTTAATGTTTAGTTATTATTATTACTTGTAAAAGAAAAATATCATAATAATAATAATGATATTAATATGAGAACGAATTATTACTTTTTGTGTTAATTTTATTACTTAATTTTTAATTTGTTTAGCAAAATTGTTGTTATATTAAAACGATCTATTTTAACAAAGTCTAAGAAATGTTCACATTTTTATAAAACCATTTGAATAGTTTGAAATTATTATAGACTTCGTTTTTTGTTCTTCTGTCTATTAGGTCTTGTATACTCCTTGCACTATGGTTGGTTCGAAAATAGTAGCCGTTTTACACAGTCCTAAGTAAATTCTGAGATAACAAACATTAAAAAAATTTAAAAAATAGACTCTAATTTAAAAGTTCCTCCTTTTTTAAAGTTGATTAAAAATAATTTCAAGAATGCTCAAAAAGAATATTTGTACATCAAATTTCGTCTTTCACGTCCCATTTTCAAAATAACAGAATTTCTAATAAAAACTGTAAATAATATTTCTGTTAATATATTAAATACCACATTTCAAAAATTAAAAAATGATACAAAAAAAATACCATAGAAATAATTTTTTATTAATCTTAAAACAAAATAACTCAAATAGTTGTTAAGATGACTTTTGAACTCAATATTTAACACCTATAGTGTGGAATCCTATTGTTTAGTGTGACGAAGATAAATTACATCAAATAGTGCAAGACGGTACTAATTTAGATGTTTTAAAATTATTTTTATAACGTAAGAAATTAGATCAAATTCTTAATGCGGTCGAGTCTTTTCTTTGTTATGCATTGAGAAGCTACATCAAACATCTACATCTTATCTTCAACAAACAATAATAAAAAACTACTATAATCAAATCGGGGAAATAAATTTTTAACCCCTCTTATTAATTAGGCTTTTGAGTTTAAGAGTGCAAAAATACTTTTTTAGAATTTTCAGTAGTACAAAAATTAAGGAGAAAATCATAGATCAATTGGACAAAATAAACTAATTTTGCTTATTCAAGAACTTAAACTCTATTCTTAGGTTGAAAATACTAGAACAAAATTTTTGGTCGCTAACTTTTTTCGCTTTTGATATTTCAAACATTGAACTGGATGGGTGGACATTCGAAAATGGACTGATAAGCTGATCATATGAACACCTATACCAAAATTTAATGCGGCTAACACTTGCTATCGTTACAAAATTTGAAATATTCTATCCATTTCGAGCATCAAAATGTTAATTTATTATCATCATACAAATTTTAAAGATCAACAATTTTATTTCGGTTATTTTACGCAGCTTTTGTATGCATAATTTTTAGAGTTTTGCTGGAATTAACACACAATCAAAACGCATTTGTTTGCCTTAACTAATTTATAAATATTTTAACTTAATATAGATATTAAATATAAAATACTAATTATTAATACATTTCTATGTAATTCATTTCACATAAATAATTTTAAACGCTTTACATTAATAAACATTATTAAGATAATTGGTTATAGTTATATTTTAACAGTGTTAGTTAGATATTTTAATACTCTCTTCAATTGCACATAAAGAACTTTATTTATTTTCACATTTCTGGTATTTGAAATAATAATAATAATAATAATATATTTTAATATCTTTTTCAAAGTCATTCATGTTGAACCAATTGTCTTCTTCAATTTGTGCTTATATACTGTATATTTCTATGTTATAGTAATAATTGTTCATGAATATAATAATAATAAAATAAATATACTCAACAACATCCACACTCTTCAATTTGTAACACTAGATAAAGGTATTAATTCTTATATTTTTTTTTACAACTAAATTTAGTGTAGTAAATGGATGTAATTAAGTTGTAATTTGTTACAAAAAAATAAATATATATATATATATATATATATATATATATATATATATATATATATATACAAAAATTTGCTCTAATTTGTGATTGTACCATTTCGTTAAAGTATTAACAACATGAAATTAGTTTTTGAAAGGTATTTTTAAAACACAAACATTGTACTGAATGATACTAGTCACGTTAGCAGAGCGATGTATTCTTCAAATTTGAATTGCAAAATTAAATTAGGTGCTAAAATTTTTAATTAAGAAAATTAAGTTATTTTGATGCTCGCCTGCCGTGAATTCACGCATATCTAAGGCACCTATCTTTCTTAAAATGCAACGTTGATATACGATTTTTATATTCAAATCACAGAAAAAGTTTTTCTTTAATTGAACCTTTTCAAAAAAATGAACTTAAATGTAAAATAATAAAATCTATATAAAATTATTGAAATAAAAAATTAATATAAAAAGCAATTTTTTACTTTTTAGTGCCAATAGATCACAAAAACTGATCTTTTGTGTAATATAAAATCACTTATTTGAGCAAGCAAGCCAGTGAATTAAATACATATTTGATATACTATTCTAAAACATATCTTAGGATTCTTGTACCAACTGTTGCAACAACAATGTTAAAACAATACCTTAGTCACCTGTTATGCTTTTGTGGGATAAACAGAAGCATTGAAATATTTAGGAAAGACCCACGAACAATCTCAGCTGGGTGTTGAATTTCACTCTAAGTTTCTGCAACTGTAGATGCGAAAGTATTATAGCAGTAAATCTTTAAAATCAGGTTTATAGAAGCAAAATGAATAATGAACAGCAATTGAAAAAATAATGTTAATAATTGCAGAAGAATAAAGAAGAAAAAATAATAATATTTAATATTTAATACTTATGATGGGCAAAATGCGCCTAAGATGAGCATAATTAATAGTTATCTATTTTAGAGTTTTTTACATAATTACAATACTTTTACTTTTTACAAAAAACCAAAAATAAAATTCAAGTTTGAACTAATTAATTTAATTACAAAAAAAAAAATTAATGACTATGATATCTGTAGGTGGTGTCTCGACTTCAAACAAAACCGTATATTAAATTTTAAAAACCGTATACATATACCTACACTATAAGAAAAAAACATCCAATTTTTATTACAACAAAAACATCTCAACGAATTGATTTAAGTACCCAATTTTTATGACCAAAAAAAAAAATCTATATAAAATGTCAAAATTTTCAATAAAATCAAATGTTTATGTTACCAAAATTTAAAAATAATTATCTTAATTTAAATTAAACTTAATTAATTATTATAATTATTACTTATAGTTTTAAAACTTTTTCCTGTAATATCAAGGTCTTCTCTATACATTTAACATTACTAAGATACATATACATACATTTATTTGTTTCATCTCGACAACAGAAATTCAAATTTGTTCGATGTTATTACATTTTAAGGTTCTCAAACTTATTTTATTGCTCAGTGTATAATATAACGGTGAGATGATGTCACGTTTGTTGTCTTCCTAATGAGAATTGGGAGTGAACTGGTCTAAATGTTAGGGGAGCCCAAGCGGGGACTTTTAGATTTACTCGAGTTAGATTAAGATATGGGAGACACCTTACCGCTTGTTGAGTACCTCTTCCATGTTTTAACTTTCTATATTCTGATCGACTGCCCTATACTGTATAGAGACCACTACATAGAGAGCTAAGACTTGGTGGAGGTACTCCACTAAGGGTAAGTTATTTCTCTTATCTTCATCAGTCCGTTCGAGTAAATCCAAGAATCCCTGGACTATTTTGCCAAAATGGAGAAAAATTCAATGAGAATACCTTGAATACAATAATTAATTTAATATGAAGTTATGTTGTGAGTCTGCCTACCACGTGGTATACCTACCACGATACGTTTGTTTTCTGATACAATAAAAGTTTTTATTTTTAACACGCTTTTATTAGCTTCACTCGTATGTTTGTTTGTCTGTAGGTAACTCTCTGAAGTTGGCTGCAGAACGCATCTGAACGGATCCTTTGCATGAGAGTAATAAAGATAGAGCTAGTGCGCGAACTACGCATGCATGCGTGTTTTTTTAGTTTTTTTAAACTATTATATTATTATAACTACAAACTACACATAGTTCTTACATCGTAAACATTTATGCTACCATAAACTTATCGAAATATTTGTTAGACCATAAATTGTACTATCCATATTTATATAAAATAGAAACTATATAGGAACCAGAGCTACGCAATTTCTACAGTAAATTTTTTTTTGGTTTACCGAAAAAATAATAAATTTGATTTTGTTCTTAAATTCTTTAATAAATTGAAATAAGACGTTTCTCAGCAGAAGTTTCTCAAGTCGACCCGTATATTCGTTTCATATTAATTAATTTAATTAAGATGAAATGTCAAGTTTAATCAATTAAAGAGATCTAATTTTTATGATGTTAAATAACCGTTAAAATCTTTATTTCGTTAGCTACGTTTCTCAGTTGCCATTGGTCTCATTTCATCATTGTATCCCATTTATATTGGGAAAACTGCTCTAATACGATGAGTGTGGGGTTACAAAACAAATTTTTTTTAGATTGGCTATCATTCAAAATTGGTCACACCTAAATTTCAAAAAGAAATACATGTCCTCATGGTCAAGGGGGTGCGTGGAACTCAGATTTTAGGTGATAGTGTATCATCCAAAAGACATTTTCAACGGATGTGAACAACGCTAAAAAATAAAATAAAAAATAAAGCAGGAACTGAATAAATTTAAAAAAAAAACTTTTATTTCAATTAAAAACTTCTATGAATAATTTCCTTCTGATTTTCCTTCGATAGGTCATTATCGACGACGCATATGAAAAATAGTAATTGGTCACAAGGAAATTATTTATGGAAGTTTTAATTTAAGATTATTTTTTACTTCCTCCTTTTTGAAGTAGGTTCTATTTGATTTGTTTGCGAAAATTTTCAATTTATTGAAAAACAAGTTTAAATATATATAAAATTAAATCAATTTGTGTCATTTCAGGATTCTATAGTAACTATCCATATATAGTATGCATCATAGCCTTGACTTTTTTTTTTTCCTAAATAGGTATAAAATATCGTTTAATTATTTAAATTATTTTATATTATATTAAGCCTTGAATAATAATGAAATAATAATCTTCGAAAATATTAATTAGAGCTTAAATTTTAGATGACATTATAATGATTTTTTTTCTTATATGGTGACATTATGTACCGTTAAATCTATATTAAATATTTTTTAAAGTCAATAAAAACATCAATAAACAGACGAGAACATATAAAGAGCAGTAAATACAGCTGGGATTCAAATTTTATCCTGATATGAGATCACTTGAATAGCTAAATGTCAGGAGCAGCTACAAATTGAGATTAAATTTGTATATTTGGTAAATGGTAAATGCATTTTCTACAATTCAATCGCATGCAATTTTCCTCTTAATATATTTTCAAAAATAATCGATTTCAATAATGAAATAACGTTCCACCTGTAGATAGTATTAAAATAACGGTTTTATTTTTGATATTTTGAGGCGGCAGGCTGAAACTTATCTAGAGTTATTATTTATTTCACATTAAGTGTCGTAATTAGTTAAAAAAAATTTGTATGTATAACCTTTTGACAAAATATTTCCGATTTGTTTTGGTTTGCGCGCTTTACGATTTGATTTGTAGTCAATTGTAATTTTGGAAACAAAATCATAATGATTGCCATTACTTGAGACTATATTATAACTTTTCAGAAGCTCCTCAGCGAATTTCCGGGCATTACATTCATCTCATTAAAATAAAATATTTAAATGCATGATTAATTAACTTACCTAAATAAATGATTTAAAAAAATCTTTAATTCTCTATAAACAAATCTAATATATATTTTCTTAAATGTTAAACATCTGGTTTAAAAAAAAGTGTTAAAATTATAATTAATAACATAATAATTGGTTTTTATTTTTGTTTTGGTAAATCGTTCAAAATAGATAATTTTTCATGAGAAATATCTTGTTAAATCTTACGTGTTAATTAATAAGGTGAGACGATGAACTTTGTAATAAGCACTTTATCAATCTTCATAATTATTCGAGGCAAACATCACTTCACTTCCACTATCAATTACTTAAAATTTTTTAATATTTCCAATTGAAATGTTTCAAACAATGAATAATTTTATAAGGAAGGATTATTAATCTATATGACCCACTTTACTTTTCAAGAAAACACAAGCATCAACAAGAAATCTTTGAGGCAAGGAACATGCTGTAAATTTTAGCTGACAAATTTAAGCCGGTTTTAGTTATTATGATAATTAGGTAGACGCTGGTAGGAAAACAAAAATTAAGGTGATTATTATTAAGTGAATTAGAAAATGGAAATAAATCAAATTCTTAGTAAAAGAGCCCTTGCAATTTTTTGACCAGTGGTACCAATAACACGTCTATTTCTAATTAACAATTACAAATTGATTAACCAGATGGAAGTACAAAAATAGATTTGTAATGTATTTCATTTAAAAATGAATGATTTAATGGATAACCTTAAATGTATTTTTCTTTTAAATAATGATTTATTTACCAAAAAAAAAAAAATTAGAGAAAATAAATTTTTATTGTATTTTGTTAGTACACGAATTATAACGAAATGCTTTACAAAAACTATGATTATTTTAAATCGTATTTAGACAGACGTTGATAAGATACAACTAATTATTGAGTGAATTAATATACCACTGAAAATCATAATGTAATAAATTCAGAATGTTTATATGACCAATAAAGTAAATTTTTTTAAATTACTGTTCAGTCGATCTCGGCAGCTCTGTTGACTTTCGCAGTTGTAATTGGTAAGCATCAAAGATCTGTCGAGATATATGAGATTTCAAAAAACAACATTTACTAACCGTCACTGGTAAAACCTAGCATGTACTAAAAAGCTCTGATTGTACAAGCCCGGAAAAATTGATTTTTTTTTTATAAATCCATACATTTTACAATTCATGTCGGTCCTAGCAAACCTTTTACATTTTCAACCAACATTTGCATAGAATCGAAAAGAAAATGAACAATAGAAGAAGAATATTATGATATTAATACACTTTTATCACAATAGGTATCAATCAATACTTTGTACATATATTTTACACTTGAAATACTGTTAAGTGTAAAGCAAATAATATTATTTCTTGTGTTATACGTACGAACAGACAAACGATCTATATATAAGGGGACTTAAAAAGTTATAAAACATTATAAAATACAATAAAAAGATCAACAGATCTAGTTTTTATGTTAATAAAAATAAATATGATATATAAATATTGCTCCCTATTTTGACATAAGTGTGTCTAAATTATAAATAATGAGGACAACTTCATTTTTTGATATCAAATATGATATGATATACCTTTATTTATGTGTAACAATTTTGTTAAGACTATTATCATCATACAAACACACACAATCCCTAAAACTAACCAAACTAACCTTTTAACCCTTTTTTTTTTTTGAGAATATATTTTATTGTTACCGCAACACAGATTATATCACATATTATATGTGTTTGTATATAGGTTGATTAATAATACTTAATCTGCTTAACCGGTTATCTAAATCCTTATAACAATAAGATGTTTTGTTATTAACTGTATGTACAATACAAATAAACAAAAATTGAACCTTTTAAATATATGGACAAATAAGTAAAATCAATAGCCAAAAAAAATTTTGTTAACCTATTTACGAAAATTAAGTAGACTAACATATATATTTGAATAAATAAGTTTTATTGTGGCATACTTTTATTTGATAAGTTGACAGCTTAAAATTTTCCTACTCTACGATATTTCTACATTTTAGCCATTGTGTATTTTCAATAAAATATACTTTAAATTCAACGAAAAATCAGACGTTTTATTTCAAAATAATAATTTTCAAATGTTAAAAAAATTCTATAATTTTCTATACAAACTTAAAGCGTTTAAAATATACTTCATTTCAACAAACTATTTACAAGATACTCCTTTGAGAATTTACCTCATGTTTGAGATATAATCCATAATTTCTGATTTCATAATACTTTTTTTTGCGTCACATTAAAGCAATTATTTCATATATACTTTTTTTAAATTTGGGATGGATTAATTTTTATGAAACAAGAGTGTACATAAAACGGTTACTGAATTTTTTCAATTTAATACATTGAAAAAAATAACATAAATTTTTTAACTTCAATTATTTGAATTTATATTCATAATAATTGTAAAAATTTAAATTGTTAGATTCTGTTAAAATACCATTTTTTTTTCTTTTTGTATTCGATCATAATCAAATTGTTATTTGTTATAGATTAGTGCTATTAATCTTTTATTGTACTTTTTAATAGGAGAAAATAAACTCATATGAGTTTGATAAAATACATATAAATTCTATTTTTGTTTAAATCAAGATTTAAATTTTTTGAAGCCTCATCGTAGGTGGAGGCTGTGAAGAAACATGTGTATATGTTACAATAAATAAAAAACAGAACCACCCACGTCAGTATGAATATTTTTAAAATTATTATTTTAGATCTTTTATCTATAAACTGTTAAGCTGTTCTGATTAATAAGTCCACTGTATATTGGCTACGCTTGGCGCAATGAATAAATCTGCTTGATATTAGCTGTTATTCCAATTTTCCTGGTTTTTAACAGTATAAGTTAACTAATGTAACTAAGCTACATGTAACTTCATTAAATTAATCGATGATTGTAAACAAAAGATGTTACAAGATTTTATACCAAGCCCTTACGATCTTAGTCTTGCATTTCATTGATACGTATATGTGTGTACTATTGGACAATTAACGCAATTTATAATTGGTCGTTTTTTTTCTGCATACAAATGAAAATAAAAATGTAATTATAATAGTAATACATCATAATAATTTATAATAATCAGTTTTATCTCTTCATATATATCTATATATATACTAAAACTTACTTATAGTTCAATATAAAATAGATATTGGTTAGCTGGTATGTGCTGTCAGTTTGAATTATTATTTGTTAACCTCTTTCATTTACCTCATTTCACTAATTATCTCGTATCTATCCATTTATGTATTCATTCATTTATATTTAACAAATCACTTGATTCCTGTTTAATGTTGTTTACCGAGTATTATCCAATGAAACATGTTAATAACTTCAACATATCGCAATAATATCCTTTTCATAATTAACAACACTCTAAAGAATATTATTTTTGTGAAGTTTAGAACTATCGAAATAAATCGAAATTCAATTTATTTCTTTATTTTTAATTTAACACTAAAAAGTTTAAAATGAACACAGAGAAACTATAAAACAACAATTATTAAAGACATTTTCAATTTTGTTTATCAGAACCCTAATTACCGTTAATGAGAGCCCTATAAAATTTGTGCAGCACAAACAAAACACATAATTAATAAATATCTTTATTTATTAATTTTTCGTTCAAATAATTTTGTAAAAATCATAATAAAGTGAGACAATTAATATTTATTTATTTAATATACAATAATTTACTCTTTTTGATATTTAAGAACATAATTTGTTTTATCCAAACCAAAAATGTGTGTCAATCAATGTGTATCAAATAATGATAAATAAAACAAAATCTTTTGACATAAGTGTATTTTTCTCACTATTTCTCATTAAAAATTAAATAGAACGGCAAGAAATACCTTCAACCTTTCCGTTTAATATTTCCAATTATATTTTTCACTTTAAAGCAGTTTGTATCATAATATATTTTTTATTAATTAAACTTAAATTTTTCAAATATTCTAGACAGGCTCCCATTATAGTCATGTTAAAACATTTGAGACAGTGACATTCATATTATGAAAATTACGTAAAAAGGGCTGTGATTTGTTTGGTAAACTTAGTGAGAATAATTTTTACACGATGTTAAATGTTTGTAGTACGGAAGACAGAGGATGTACATGATAAATATACGCTATGATAGACAATTGATATAAACAGATAGACTATAATAATATAAACAATATAATATAAATTAATAGATATGTATATTGTATTGAACACTTGACCTTATCGATACAGGGATAGTCAAAATGTTATAATTCAAACGAATTTTAGCTCTGAATCTCAGCTTCGAAAAAAAGAGGTTTGAGAACTATATTTTAATATTATTAAAAAATAACTATGTTTAATTAAACAAATTATTTTATTTTTGTAAAATCATTTGCCTGAAGAATTTAAGATAAAATTAAATATTAGTTGAAATTATTTCGTCCAGTACAATCCTTCAATCAGTAATATTGATTTCAATATGAAAACAAGGACAAGATAATTATGTTTGTTGTTTTAGAGCTGCAAAAATAATAACGTTTAATAAATAAATAGTTTGACAACCACTGTAATACTAAGCCTAAGCAGAAGTACAATAATTGTCAATTAAAAATTATAAATTCACTATTTGGAATAATATAATGAATCTTGTTGTTTTTGTTAACTGTTATTACCCGCATTACACAAGAAAAAGTATATAAATAAAACATTACCAATTTTTATTTATAATTTCCTTAATACGTTAATTGAACTGTTTACTTACTAATAAAATGACCTATCCACTAATATTTATAGTAAAACCCGATTTTACACTCTTATTACTGTATTCCTTCCAATCCTATGACAGTATACTACCAACGTTAGCAGTTAGAGTAATTCTGATTGTCAACTACAATTACATTAAAATCAATATCTTGAAAAATTTTTGAAAACTAAGTAAAAAATAACTTTAAATTTAATCTTTCCTCGTGACCAATGACCAAGTCATAACTCTTTAGTATTTTATATTTATATACCCAATACAACCACAAAAATCCAAAGATGCAAATTAACGAACCCTTTCGAATTTTCATGTTATAATAGATCTCAAATTTGACAAAATCCAAACTTATAATGGTCTAAAAACTTTGATTAACTAATAAATTCTAATGATTCAAATTCTGACTTGAATAATTTCAAAAAAATTATCGACAATCGTTAATTTTTTATTCTCAAGTATGATAAACGGAAGTAAAAAATTCCCAGAAATATATACATTTTTTTTTTTTCATTTTGATTAAGTAACTTTTTTTGTGTGTTGTGTGTATAATAATGTAGAACCCTTTTGTATCATTTAATACATATCATAAATAGTACTTATTGATTCGTTACAGATTCTTCTTAAAAAATTTCTTTCTCTTTTAATAAAGCAATTGCAAAAGGTATAAAAATATGTGAACTATATATATATACTCGTACAAACATGTATTAAGATTTAACCCTCTCTCTTAAAAAATCAACAACTGTGACGAACCAAATTTATTAAAATAATTATGTAATAAATTATCTGAACATCTTTTTATTATTCAAATATTTTTAAGGAAAAAATGCGGAACCATATATTTGACAGTTACATACATTTTTTCTCGATCAATAAATTTTTTATTTTTTACGGTTTGATTGCATTGATTTAAATTTAGATCAACTGTTCACACAAATTCTTGAAATCTAAAATAGTGCAGCAAATGAAAGTGCAAAACTCCATGATTTATAACCATGTTGGAAGCAGTTACTATTTTTGATAATTTTCGAACCACTTGAAAGGTTTTCCTGAAGATTCTTATCTAGTTTATCGGATTATTAATTGACGAAGAATAACAAAAGGATACTCATTTTAACCGTAAAAATCTAAATGAATTAAGGCTAAGAATTTAGATTGGGGACTCGTACATTTCTGCTATAGAGTTATGGCCTAACATATAAGAATTAAGTCTACTTTTATGGTTATGGTTTTGGGATTGATTATTCCTGAAATTTTCTTTTATCCGATAGCATAGCTTGATTAGTATGGGACAATTTGTTTCTTAAAATCGGATAATAAAATTTTTTCGATAAAACATAACTTAAGTTAAAAAATATTCCGTAATTCCGGCCAACCGCTGGTCAAACCATATTTAATTTTCTATTGCTACATGCTATTTCTATTTTCTAATGCTAATTGGTATCTAGAAAATACTAGATCAACACCAGATAATTTGCTTGTCTTATTTGTAGGTTATTTTTCTGTTTATCAATTCGATTTTAGAAAGTTTTGAAGGGAAGTTCATTAAACGATTCGTAAATAATTTCGGAATATCTGAGTCTGTACTACTATAGCTGACCGAAATGTAAAAGTCTCTAACCAAGATTCTCAGTCTTACTTCATTTAAATTTCTACGGTTAAAATGTGCTTCACTTTGTTATTTGGTTTCACTGAATCCGTGTTCGACACAAAAAATAAATGTCCAGATAGCAATATGACTTCGGAAATAGGAAGAATACCTAAAGAATTCTTAGTTTTTGCTAGGACGTTTGAATTTTGATAGAAAAGAATCTTTAATAAAGTCCTTAAGATGTCGGATGAACTCCTTAAGACTTCATAAATAAGAATGTCTTAAGAATTATTGATATATTTTGTAATAATTTTGATTTAAAAATATTGATATATTTATCTTTTTCGTTGATTCTTTGAAAATACAATTACGTTTAAATAAACATAATCTTACAGTTTTAATTGGAGTCCAAAGATTGATTGTTGATTCAAAGTTTCCAATGACAAATTAATGAAGGTTTTTTCCAAAATACAAAAATATTACAACTATTAAATACTGGACGACATACTTTTTTATACAAAATAAGTATATAACTGATCCAAATTCATAAATAATTAATTTCAATACTTGAAGGAAATCATTTTTTTAGCAGATGTTATCAAAACATTGAAATACAATAATCAATTGTTATTTATAGTTTTCAAAATAAAAAACTTTACGAATAAATAAAAAATAGACATTTAAAAATAAAAAAACGTTAAAATTAATCCAAATAAATGATATAATATTGGAGTCAAATATTTATTATAGTTATTGGATAATGATGACTTCAACAGAAAGGAACATAATATATACTTTGTTAATTTTAAACAGACAGTACAGTCTAGTGCTGTCTTGTTAAGGATTTATAAAAATGTGCTACGTCTGCCTATTCTTGCCTCTATACACCATTAACTTTTACTCTCGTCTAAATTTATAATAATGGAATGTCTTACCTCTCTCTCTATGTTCAAACAAAAAATAACAAACTGTATAGAGATCAATGAAGAAAATTGTTCCGCTCGTTTTTTTTTTATATTTGATTTAAAAAAAAAAATTGTAAAATAAATGACATCAAAGAAGTCTCCAAAGTATCAGTGTCATTTATTACATTGAATAAAAATGATCATTATTAATAATATGGACCTGCAAAATTCTATACAGCTTGTACAGTAAAATTATTTATACGAAAGATGATAAAATTATATGCATTTAATAGGTAAATTCCTAAGTGATTAATAATCAATGTCATAAAATAAAAACTTATCTCGCAGTATCTGCGAATAATCAGATAATTTCCTTTACTGAATTGGTAAAACCAAATATGAGTGTGAGGTCCAAGTGACTAACCACCAAATGGAAATGAAATAATTTATCTATTGATAGAGATTAGGCTAGTTTTAAAATTTTTTAATTTCTTATTGAACACAATAAATGGTGGTACCAATTTTACTGAGCTTTAATTTACGAGACATTGCGTCGAATTAAATGGGTCCCAGGTCAATAACGGTCTCGAGATAATGAAAACGAAAAATTTTAAACACTCCAAAATTAGTAGAGTAACTAAAATTTATCACTTAGAAGCTAATAAAATTTTCGCGTGTTTAAACATTAAATATTAGTTGCCATTAGCATTTGAAAAATTTCTTATACAAATGTTATCATCAGTATAAGAATTGTACTAAAAAAGGAAAATTTGATCAAATGTGAAAATTTGAGATCATGGAATTAGAAAGGTAAAAGTAGAAAGGTAAGGTAAAATACATACAAATCAAGAAAACAAAATAAGTTCATATATAATGATCTTGTTACAATTTCCATCATTTTTTTTTAATCATAATAGACGAGTTTTGAGCAAAAATAATAAAATTGGTAAAAATTAACTGTCGCAAGTATACTTAAGAACTTCATGAACCTAAAAGCTATTATAGCTCTAGTACTTTCTTATAGTACATTTTTCTGCTGATCTACCAAACCAGAAGATTTAAAAGAGATTCAGAAGTTTGCACGTTTTTAGAGTGCAAAAAATCCAGTAAAAATCAGTACAAATTTACCCAAAGTATTTAAGTTTTGGTAATGGTAGATTGATTTTATGCACTTTTTGATTATTTATGTAGTTTCAGACTTAATTACTTTAGCATGAAGCCAATTAATTTAAAGATTTAAATGAGTTTCAGAAGTATGCACGTTTTTGGGATGTTAAAGTCGTTTAAAAAGCAATGCCAGCTTTGACAAGTTCCTAGTTAATTACTTTGATGTAATCAGCATTCAACTTAATCTTGTAAATTTCTATAATTTCATTGACTATTGGAGATGAAATAGGTTAGCTTTTCTAATGTTTATGTCTTAATTTAAGTAACTTTACCCATATACTGATTTTTAATTTGACTTCACAGAATACATTTACATAATTATAACGAATTGAAAGAAGTTTTACTGTAGAAAATAATCATTCTATATTTTTATAAGCATTATTTAGTATATGAGACGAATTGCATGGAATAGGTCACAGAGGTTGACATCTTCAAGATATATACTATTTGTCACAAAAACCACATTAACATCCTGTCACAGACGAGAGAAACATGTTTAAATTTCTATACAAACCTTTTAATTTCAAATGTATACTTTCGACAAAGATGAGCTTATACACTCATATACATTGATCTCTGTCTCATAACAGTCAAGTAATCAATATCTTTAATGTAGTATTTAACACCCTACATAGGTATACAAGTATTAAATATATTCCTGTTTTCGTTTGTTGGATACAAACGACAATATTTGCTATCTTTATCATATATAGTTTTATAAAAGCACAACTATTTTCAGTGATTAATTATCATTAAGATTATGTAACAAATGGTCGTCGGCCGTATGGTTTATATGGGTGTTTGAATGTGTGAAGATGAGAAAAAAGACGATGTTTAGCGATGCACAACAAGAGATCATTTTTAAATTACTTATATTTATACAGTTAACATAGAAATAACGTCGAACTTCAAAAAAGATTGATTCTGTGAGAAGGAATACAGAATCGTTTTAGGATTACCAGCATTATTCTAGTTGTATCGTCTTCAAATAGGACTATCTTTTTTCTCCAAGGATCTATGGGTCCGTACTTATTTCATTTTACACAGTTTGGTTTATTATATTTTAGTTTATATTCTTTAATTTTATAAAGCTGACGTACGTCGTCTACAATGAGAGTACTAAATTTTGTTGTATGAAAACTTAACAAGAGTTTAATTTAACAGGCTTTAAAATTAACGCATCTTAAGAATCAAAATCAATTCCAGCGGATGTAAACTGTACTCTATTCTCAAAATCAAGTATAATTTTACATAAAAGCGCGTGCAGTAGATTTATGTTTAATTATTAGAATATTATTGATTTTATCTGTTTGATTTAGCGTATGTATGTTGTTTGTTTATATTAAATACTTCAAACAAACTTTATAAATAAACAAATTGAATAGTAAAAATAATTGACTCGAAGCGGTAATGAAAATACCTGAATATCTGAAGCGTCTGAAGATTCTCTGAAGATACTCTGAGGACATGTTACTCGTTGCTAATTTGGTGACGGTTGTGCGAATCATTACAACTAGCTAATTCATACTGATGATCACTACTTTGTAGTCGAAATACGTATACGTATATACATGCCTAAAAACAAGTTAATTATATGTACATTTTTGCAACTTTAACTGTACAAACTTTATTTATTTATATTTATCAGTATTATTTATAAATATGTCTACAGAATAAAATAGCCTAAACAATAGGGGTTAAGTACGTTTATGAATATCACTGTGTGGCCTAAAAATATACACCTTTTGTGTGTGTATCCTTTGCAAAAAAAAGTCAACCAAGATATAATAATAACAACAGTAACATTTTATTTATAATTAATGATCATGATAACTACTAACAAAGCCAAGAATTTAAAATTGTATCATATTAACATATTATTATTTGAAAATTTTTATAAATATAATATTTAGTTCATTTTTCATATTCAATTGAATAATAGGTTCGTTTAAATAGTTTGTTTTGTAAATTGAAATTTAAACATTTGTGGTTTTTGTTTGAAATTGTTTGTTTAAATTCTTAACTATTGTGTTTTTTTTTTGTACTTATCATTTCTTTTTTTTTATTTTATTCAATAACAACAAATAGGGCGGTAATCTTTTTACTTACTCTAAGAATACGGTTGTTATTTCCGTAAAAGTTTATTCATTTTGAAAATTTATAAGCAGTAACTGAATGTATTTCTATTTTAGAATCTAGGGAAGTTAACGCTAACCAGCAAATAAATAAAATACTTTCACTTATCTTTAAACGATAAACAAATTAAAGACCATATATTCAATTTTTAGTAAAATCTAATAGAATATAGAAAAATTATATATTGGAAAATTGAATTTCAATATATATATATATATATATATATATATATATATATATATATATATATATATATATATATATATATATATATATATATTGATAAACAATTTTCTCATTTTAGCAAAACATTTCACTTGTTTTAAATTTTAAATTATTTTTTACATTTTATTTCATTTTTTGGAAGATTTTTTAAAAAATAATTCTTAATTTTTTACTTTTGAATGTTCAAAATTTTCATATGGATAATTTAATCACAAAAAATTGTTGTTACCCTTTCTCTCGCCTTAGGGACATCTGATCCTGGTTTCTTTATCATGGTACCACCCTTGAGATATCTTTTAAAAAAAGGAGCGCCTAAAAACAAATGAACTAAAAAGTAAAAAACATTATCACAACAAGAAACATATCACACATCTTAAAAAATTTAAATTAATTCGGATCGGATAAGATAATAATTTAAAATAAAATTGTTATATACTGTTATTAACTAAAAGGTATGGTTTTTCTTAGCTTCCTTTAATCTCCCGATTATTCTTGTAACCTTTCCTATAAACTATTAGTTTACGTTTTTGATTCAATTAGTAAACCAACACTGCATCACCTTGTTAATGCTCAATTCATCACATTAATTGTATATAAAAATATACAATTAGTATATAAAAATATACAATGATAGAATAACTGAGATGAACCATCATTATTTTATGATTATTATTAGTGTTAAATTTGTATCGTAAATAAAATTCTTTTCATACGTTTTGTTAGTTCTGAAAGAGGACTTTAAAATTAATTTTAATAAAAGAAATGAGAAAATTCTTTCACAAATCTTTTATGACATTTTGATAACATGTAAATCAAAGTTTCCTATTTTGCTATTAAAAAGCAAGCACATTATATAAACGTTTACAGTACATGTTGTTAATATAGTAATGCATATAGTAACTACGCATTAATCTTAAATGCTAAATAAAACGTTTACTGAATATTATTGAATCCAGTCTAAATTTGAAATCGAATACTTAAGAGTTTATTATCAAACCTGTTCAATTTATTGAATGTAGTTACAGACCTTCTATGTTTAGGTTTCTTGAAGATATTAATAAAAAAACATAACAGTGAATTCGTAATTAATACGATTGTTTTATTGTGTTCCTGAAAATTTATTTATACCTAATTATTTTCCTTTCTACCACATGAATTTGTGAAATCATCTACACCCAGGAGAATTTGAAGATCTTATTAAAAACCAAGACATATGAAACAGATACCTGGATCATCATTTTTTTGAGAAATTAATTAGTTTGGCCTGAAACTTTATCAAAATGAAAAAATAAGGTGTTTCACCTCAAGGTTGGCTTGTTGAGATTTTAAAACAAAACAAAAAAATATGAACAATGCTTGAAATTATGAGTTAATTTGTAAAGCCAGGTTCTAAACTATAAGAAATGATTCCGAACAAAATTATTTCTTTTCTAAAAGCTGTATTAACTATGTTTTTGAATAATTTTAGCGCAATTTCCATTATGGAATATCAATAGGCCTTTGAAAAAAGAGCACTATTTTAATAAATTTTAAAACTTTGTAATAAAGATTATTGATAGAGTGTGCGAAAAACTTCTAAAATAAAAAAAAAAAAATAATTATTATGAAAAGTGAATGTTAATTGTGATATTTACCAAAGAAATTCTAAAATCATGTTTATTATAAAACGATATCAAAGTGTCGATTGTGGGAGAAATCTACTTCTTTTTCAACTTTGTCTGGTGAATTGAGTAAACTTTGTATTTAGTTCAATAAGATCAACTAAATTACATTAATTCACTCATAGCGTTGATAGACTTTAAAAGTGACTCTTACTATATAACATAATAATGCAGACGCATGTAAGTTAGATAATAATAATACTATGAATATTATTTTACTTATTAATAAAAACAAGTCAAATAGATAGATAGAAAGAACATGAATGTTTAGTTTAACATTTATTTCATTTACACTATACGACATTTTTCAAATGCAATAATAATGTTTCTTTCATCTTGTTATGTTATTTGTGAAGAAAGCAATCAACATTTCATATAAGTAAAATGATGCTATAAATTTATATAATTTAATTGTATGTTTGATGTGTGATGTGAGGTGTCCATTAAAATATAGCAAAAACAATAAATATAAGAGTATAATAATAACGCTCCTACATTCATATTGGTAAGAGTAAAATCAATAGTTTATCAAAACTTCCATTTCTTGTACCTTTGCTTAAAAAACTTCCATTTAAATAATGATTGGAAACATTACACATCTACCGGGAGATGCTCAGATTTACTCGATACACTTGGGGTTAGTGGACACAGTATCTAACTAAAATGGAATGGAATTATGTATAAAATAATTATGATCTTTTTGTTGAACCACCAGGTTGAAGCAAAAAAGCTTTTATGTTATGGGTTGTCTGCCCAAACACCAGAAAGTAAGCTTCTCCAATAGGAATGATAATTTATAAATTATATTTCACATCGAACAATTCCTGAGCTATATGCATTAATTTCTAGATTTCTGTAGTGGGCATTCCGTTTCAAAGTTCTACACTTGATAAACCTAAATTTAAAACTGGTAGTTTCCTAGTACATTCATAAGGCAATGGTATAGTGCCATTCCTTAAGAAAAATTTTGGAAAAACATCTAATATTGTGAGGTATAGGATAATTTTAATTTTTCAACTTGTTTTCCCATCGTATATGATAATAATAATATGAAAGATGTTATATGTGATGACGGTGTTGTTGTTCGATGGATGGACATTTGTTAAAAGAAGCACCATCGTTGGTGGTCGTGTTGTTTGTTATTAAAAAAAGAAGGTGTTAAATACAACAACAACAACAACAAGACAATAATAACAATTTTAATAATAACGCAATCGTTATAAATATGTTTGTATATTTGTAAGGTTACGGTACGCACGTCTATCTATATCTGTATGAACATGGTTTTTTGTAATATTTCTTGTGAATTCTAATGCCTGGCTCATATTCTTGATTAATATTTCATTTTAAGCGACTTTGAAACAAAAATGGGATATCCAAAATAAGCAAACAATATAATCGTTTTACGTTAAAAATTATTTTTAAATATAATATACAATTTTTGTAAAATAACAAAATTAAATTATTGAAGAAATGGCGAATATTTTGATTACATGATCACCTGTACCAAATTTTCTTTCTCACCTTCACATTATCAAGCGTTTCAAACTGTAAGCTAAATTGGATATAGAAATGAGAAATCTATGTAAAAGTAATACTTCTTGTTTTAATTTTCAAGATATTTGAGAATGATAGAGTAAATTTTTGAGTGTAATCTACATATATTATTGCGTTAAATTATTTCTGTATCTGAAGCGGATAAAGACTCACTCTGACTTTGATTCATTCATCTTGATTGAAGAAGAGACAGACTGATAATAATCTTGAGTGGAAGTTCTAATTGTATGGCTTGTGTGCACTAAAATAGATTTCAAGAGATAGAAAATAAACAACATATAATATGCATCAGGCAATTTATCGTGATGAAAGGATAAATATTTCTTCATAGAAACTACTCACAATAGTCATTAAGTTCATTCTTTGATAAATGTGAATAAGTGCACATTAATATACTGTTAAATGTACTAATTATTCAAAGACAAATGATAAAAGTATTCCTAACTTGCACCATTAAATCAATGGTTGTACAATGAATGAGTAAAATGTTTATTTAAAAACCGTTACCAGTTTGAATTTAGTGTTTTTGAACATAATTAATTTTGCGCTTGCATTTTTATGAGAATTTTGTAGCAACTCTTCAATAAATAAATAAAACTATTTTTTAGAAACAATATCTTTAAATAACCTGTAAAAATTCTAAACATGTAAACAAAAATTCTCTTTACAAAACTATTAAAATTTTGTATTGATATTAAATAAAATATTTAAATTAGCAATTATTTGTTCTAACCAAGATTATTGCCAAATTAAAAGTGCATAAGCATATGTTTCTCATGTATATTTGAAAACTTTTTGCCGAAACCTAACCAAATCTTAATATGAATTTATGTCAGTTAGTGGAAACCTGTCATTTTTGTGACTCAAGTGAACGAATTTTCTTATTATTGAAGTTTTAATCACTTTTAACATCTAGAACTGTATTGCAATGTTAGACAGACGTGGTGAATAACAAACACAAAATAAGATTATCTAGATTAGGTGAGATATTGTTTATCACTAAAACGCAACAATTTTGGTACAACATCCTAAAAAAGTGCTTTATAAAGAACACCATACGATTGAAAAAATATAAATCAAATCAAGTTATTGTTCCAAAAAAAATCATTCAAAGATAATAAATTATATCCATCAATAATTTAAACATTTGTATTAAATTCGGCTAAATAACGGTCTCCCTCAAAGAGATAAATATAAGTTAATATTCATTCATTCATTAATATTAATTGTTATCATAACTTGTTAACACTTTGTGGAACTAGATTAACACTTTTTTTTTTGTAAGTGCAACAAATATGCATTATCATTCTATGTGATATCAATTGTTGGTATTCAAAATTAAAATCAATTCAAATATTTGGTTGTTACCAGATTTATTATCAGGTTATTTTTTGAATGATTTTGAATGAACTTATGTTTATTTCAGCTTGTTATTTCGAATGATATGCAAACGTAAACATATTGAGGTATATATTATTTATGATAATATAGTGATTTAATAAATATATTAATTTTAGTGATAAATCGTTAAAAAAAAAGGTTTTGTAATGTTTTGTCGATTCAGATTTTGAAAAGAATACAACCGACTGATTTAATGAAGAATTTAGTATTTTTAGTATTAGTACATCATTAATATTATGTCTGTTTATTAGGTTATTACTTAATATAGCCTTTTTGCCCTTTAAGGTAGTATTCACACGTGATAACCAATAGTAATACGTCAAAAATATTTACAGAATTTATATTATTGAACAAATTAAAGCAATATTTATTGAATCCGAACGCGTTTTGATTTCCACATCATAAATTGAATTGTATAATTCATATCGGTTGTAGTTTAAATAAAAAAAGATTAAAAATAATGATGTGGATGTCCTCTGTTATAGACGTTTCTGTCTGTTTCTGTATTTCTTGCACACAAAAATATTTTTAAACGAATCAAAAAATATACACGTTATTGTTTTCACTTCTGTCGGACCTTCCGGAGTACTTTGATTTTTTTCTTAGAAAAATGCTTATAAAAATGCTTAGAAAAATGATATACATGTTGTTACGGAATGATAGAAAAATTATAACCAATTTTTCTGCAATAATCTCATATAAATTTATGAGAGAATACAAAATTATCTATGTCAACATCGATATCGTAAGTCATTTTATGTATAACCGTTACACAAAATTAATTGATATTTAATTAAATCAAAAACGATTATATTTAACAAACACATTTAAATTTAATAAATCAATATTTAAAATATTTCTTTAAAATATTTTCAAAAAACATATCAGTTTCGCCTCCAAAAAATTACAATAAAATCAAACAACAAAAATACGAAAGTCATGTTTAATAAACGGTTTACGAATAGAAACATTTTGATAAAGGATTCATTCGTCTTTCCATTTTTCAAAAACGTTTCATTCATCTTTATTTCAGATCAATACCTACTACTGAAATTATGCAAAGTCACCAAAACAAATTTTTTCGTAAATATTACGAAATATATTTTTGAAAAGTTTCAATGTGAATAAAATATTAATTAATCATAATATGATTTTTTGAATCAATAATATAACTTTTAATATCATTCAAAAAAATATTTGTCTCTTTAAAAAGTTACATAAGATCAAATGGTTGGTATTTAAGGCCCTTTTATATTGTATTTCCGGGTCAAAAAATCGGATAATTAATGATCTTTTTTTTTATTTATTTGGCTTTTGTTCAATTTTTGTTCAAAGATTGTTTGTATTTAAGATTCACAGTTGGTTACGCACAAAGATGGATTATTAAAAAAAACTTTTTTTACAAAATGATCATGTGATCTTTTAGACTAGTAGGAATAACTTTTAATTCGAATAAACTGAAGTCATAAAATTTAACTAGGGTATTCTAAGCCCAAAAAGTGAGTTTATGTTCTTGAATGGGCAAAATTGGAATAAAGTGCTTTGTTTTTCAAAGTTCTGTATGCAACATTTTGTTTGAAATCTGTTAGTTAATAAATGGAAGTTTGGACTAAAAATAATGTAAGATTAACTGTTGAATTGGCGTTCATTAGAATCTAGAACAAAAATTTTTAGATATAGATGAAAAATTTCTATTATTAGATTCTTATATCTAAAATAATAAATTAAACGCGGAATTAAACAATAACATTAATTATATAGAATTCAATACACCGAATTCAATAAAATGAAATTGATTTTTAATTTTAAAATTTCAATTCAAATTTGGATTCTAATTTTGTTAAGTATTAATTATTTGTAGTACAACACACACAAAAAAAAACAATTTAAATTCGGAAATTAACAAACATATTTCACCTGAAATAATTTTGTTATATTATTTTATTTTAAAATATAAAATTTATGATTTATTTCAACTATGATTTAAGTTATTTTGAGTTTTGCGATTGTATTTGTAAATTCGTTTTTTTGGTAAAATCATATCGTTTTCTAGTTACTTCACCAAAATGTTCAACTAAATAGGTCTTCGTAATCACTTGATTAGTTGTAAAAACTTTGATCAATTGCAATGGTGAGGCATTACTAGATATAATCTGTTATAAATTTTATATAAAAAGGCACTGACGATCAGGAATTGGGAATTTGAATAGGAGACCTTTCACATTTTAAGTTCTTTTAATCTTCTTAACTGACTGGATTGTTGATTTACAGTGAACGTACTATCGTCATTGCTAGTTAGTTAGAAATGACACTAAACTAGATGCTAGGATCTGTAAATATATAGATGATATACAAACTACTGTCGATTGAAATTATCTTAAGATTAATCAATATTAGACGGAAAGAAAAACACATCTATAGTGCCACAATGTAAATATGTTATGGAGGCAGATAAACTACATTTCTGGAATATTTTCCCACTGCTTTACACAATAAAACACAAGGCTTTTTGCTGGAATTAGCGGGAAGTTACATTGGCCTCGAATTTTTCTATTTCTATTTTCTGAACTTTTCTATTCAAATCTATGATCTACCATCGACATCCTTGATTATAAGTAGATAATCGATGATTACTGTGCCCAGTATGAAAGTCATTGTACTTTAGTCTCATAAAGCATCATCGTAAACTACTGGAGTAATATCTAAAATAGTACCTAAGCAATACAAGATATTAAAACAACACAAAATAAATATAAATTAAAAATTCCAATTTGAAAAAGAGTGCTTCTGTAAAATTACTGTTATTAATATTTATTTACACAAAATATACAAAAAAAAATCATAATAATAATATTATTATGATATATACTTTGTACGTTAATTGAAGGTGTTCTTCGACATTGTGGCTGAATACCTGCCATGGTACTAGTAAGAAGATTGCTGGCGCATTGTGCAGTGTTCATACTTATATATTATAAGAGCGAGTAATCATACGCAAAGAAGTTGAATAGTATTAGTTATTTTCCAGCTTGTATTTGAGGTGTTACGCACAGGAAGTTGAATGATTGATTTTAAAATTTCTTTTTAATTGGAAATTCGAAAATATACATCATAAACAAGCTTTATATTCAAATTGATGCTCTACGCAAACACGGAATCTGTAGTAAGGTACAGTTTGGTTTTGCCATGAAAAAAATGGAAGTAAATCTTAACTTTCCAGGCTAATTATAGATTTCAAGCGGTTTAATTATCAAAATACATCTCCAAATAGCGTTTAAAAATTATTAAAAAAATTCATATTTCAAGTAACTTAATAGTTAGTAGTTATTTTCACTTGCAATAAATGGAGGTTTGTATATGAATACAAAAGATTTCTTTTCATTTAATCTGTCTCGAGTACATTGTATTTTCGAAGATATGTTTCAAACAATTGTTACAATTATTATTTGTTATTATTTTTATGAAAACATTTGGGTAGACTAAAATATCTCTCGTTTATTTTCAAAACAATTTTAGGAATTTTAAAGCGTAAAAAATCAAAAAATCATAATTATACACTTTCGTATTTGTAATATACGTTATAGTTATAGGACCAATACTCAATATTTGCTTTGTTACAGTGTTAAACGTTAATGCTCAAGAACATATGTGAGTGTGGACATTAATATCATTATATCGGTATGATAGACGCATATAGTATTATTTATAGATAGATAACATAACTGATATTATAGACAGGTACGTTTATTTTAATGTAATGTTTTGTATGAAATATGATTCCAAAATCATAAATACCCACCGGCTTTTTTAAATAAATGTTTTCAATTATTATCTATACCATTAATATATATGTGTGTGGGTAATTGGTTTACAAAATTTATTAATTGTGTAAAAGACGAGTCACTTTCCGCCCGTTGAACTCGGGATAGATAAAAAAGAATACATCACACAATATGCATAACAAAAAACGAAGTGTCTCAAAAAAATACCCAGCGTGTCTTAGTAAGCTTGTTTTTTCATTGACAATTAGTAAATAATCAGAAATAATCTGTAACTGTATATAATTTTTAACATATCAATTTAATGATTTTTTCCATCTCAAAAAATTCCCCACGCGCTTATGAAAGTTTTCATTTACAAAAAATCAACCAATGAGTGATTTATGCATCGTCATTAACTGTATTATTTTTTTTTACTTTTTATGTAAAAATAAAATATTTTGAACCAATGAATTTCACAAAGCTTATGACATTCTGAAAATGTTTTGTAATATTTGAAGGTGTTAAAATGATTTGTCATCTATTTAATTAATTAATATACTGGACATAATAAATCACCTTGAGAAGGACCGGTCGTTCTTCTATGTTAATAGAATAAGAGGTTTCAATTAAATTGATTTATTACATAAGGTGCATACAGGAAATTTTATCCATATTTAATTTGTTTTGTGTTACTACATCAATATAAATAAATGCAAATGTTTTAATATTTGCAGAAGTAATGAAATATTTCTGTTATTTGTATTTATTGAAAAATTTATTCTATAAATTTATTCTTCTGTTTAAACAATTCACTTTTTGCCAGAATAAAAACTCTACCATTCTATGTTAAAGAGATAATTTATTATTTTATGCAAATTATATTAGAAAATTTCACATTTCCATTCTATTTGCTGTTTCATACGCTGTAGATTTTCACAAGGCAAAAGTGTGTCTTGTAAATATCATTAATATGTAGTTTTAGTGATCATCAAAGACCATTAACAAGTTAGCGCCAAATAATAATATTAAATAAAATTAAACATATAAAAATTGGCTCCTGAATTTACAACTAGTGTTATCTTTGTGTTTTTATAGTCAACACATATACAACATAAGGCCGAAGGCTGGCCCGGAAGTACCGGATATAAATAACAAAATTTCGTATCATGGGTTTCCTACACCAAATATCAGGTGACTCACAACAAATAACGGGTGTGTTATAACAAATACTGGGTGCTTCAAATTGTCACAGCAAGATCTTATAAAATTATAGCAAGAATAAATGTATCGAAAATCTTCTTTTAGAGAGTGCCACCCGATTATTACGCAAAAGAAAGTCAAATCTTTTGACGAAAATACGAACAATTGTGTCTATTTTAATCCAAATTGGAAATGTTTCAGCGCGCCCCGCATTTGATGATTTGTATTGAAATGACCCAGTATCATTACTTAAATTAAGGTTAAAAATAAATTTATTTATACAAATACATAAAGCAATTAATTAATAATTATTAATTAAGGAAATATTAATATAATTAAAATGAAATATAAGTCTAAGTAAAAAGGAATTTGCTATAGGATATCCTTTTACAACCAAATTATTAACATACATGTACAGATATAAATAAATAACGCATACTTTACATTTGTAAAATATCATAGAATCAGTACAACAGGACGTGAAGATTGATCTTTGGATGATAAATCTTTTATTTTATTATTTTAATGAGAAAATTTATATGCACGATATATTACGTATGAAATCTTATCTCTGATATTTGTGTTCAATTTTTATTTTTATTTTAACTAGATTTTTTTAATTTATTGTGTAATTTTCAATTATTCATCTAAGAGCTCTGTAATTACAGTTCATAATCAGAGTAAACTGGCTTAAATTTTCATAGTACTTAAACTGGCTTAAATTTACTAGGCTATAATATTCAGATAATAAATTTTTGAATTATCTACTTAGCCATTATGAGATTTAAATAGCTTTCATTCAGATAAACCTATATTAAGAGCAAAAATATTAAATTTTAAACACCTTGCTTGCATAGGCAGAAATACATTTATAAAAAGATTCATATTCTGAAACCAGTTCCATAAAAACCATCTCAAATCCATATTAAACTTAAATATTATAGCTCAAATCACAAGCAAATTCATAACAGCAGATATCTATTTACTGCTTTTGCTATTCAATAAAAATATTTCTATTAAAAAAGATACGTCTTTATGGATTATTGTGTTATATTGCAATAAAAAAACATGTAGAAATATCTCTCATATTATATATATATAAAATATCTACGATAAAATTTATATGATTGCTGCTAAGTTTTATACAATATGCAATATATTTCAATATGTATTACTACTGCTATGTAAGTTACTTTGGCTATAACCAATATAACCTCTTTTTACAATTTATACTACAATAATAATATATACTTTTTTTTTTTGCTATAAAGTTGTAAAGTTGGCAGCAAATTATATTACAATTTAATAATAATATTCACTATGTTTATCTATCTTTATCATATCAATAAATTTTGATATTATTTAATAATAGTATATCTTTGTTACATCAATAATAATAATATAACATTTTGTTATATGGATATTATATTTTATATATTCAAGGGTATTTCAAAATTGCGAATATTATGGTAGAATTCTATCAATAGTTGTTGAAATTTTTTGCCTTTTAGAGATTTTTAGTTGGTGTAAATCTGAATAATGAAAATCGCTATCAAATAGCAACACTAATGAAAAATATGTATAAATATTTTATAAATAAGAATCATTTTCAGTTGCAAACATAATACAGGGATATATTGTATAAAATCTCAAAGATATAATTACACCAGTCTAGTAAATATTCTGAATAAGCTACATCTCAGTGAAGGGTTTGAGGCGGAAATTTTCAACAACAAGAGAGGGCTATATTCGCGGGAAAATATGAAATTTATTAAGAAAATCTTTCCTTATATTGTAAAGTACATTGAATTTTTTTGGATGGTAATTATTCCAAAATATCGCTATTTCTTTGTAGGGGTTAAAAGAACGTTGCTTAAAATATTCATATATTCTATGTGTATGAATTTATGAAGTTTTATCGCTTGTCAAATGATTTTATATGTTTGGACCTTACAGCAAATCCTGTTGAATAAATCCGCTACATTAATCTATAAGTACATAACAAAAAAAATATTAAAATTTTTTTCGAAAACTCAATACCTTTAGAGTGATCCTTGATAAAAATTCCACGACTTACATTTCAACAATTTTATATCGTGAAAATTGACAGTGTAATTATAATATGATATGTCCTCCGAAGAAACTTAATGAATGTTTTTGAAGTCGGTAGCATAGAAAAGCAATGGGGAATAAAATTTTTTTACTTTTACGTACAATAAAAACTGTACCTTACCAACTATTTTTCCTTTTTTTTCAAATTGAAGTTGATAAAACTTGCATCATTGAAATAAAATGGAGTTACACTTTTGAAAAAAAAATGAGCGTTTTCAGAAGAAATCGACACAAATGATGAGCTTCATGCCAACATGAAAGTAATTGTGAAGTATTTTTCGTTCCATTAATTAATAATTTTCATTATTAATTAATTATTCTAGAAAGAAGAATAATAATAATTCGTCATAATGAATGCATATGTTCAACACATATGTAATTCTATACAAACCCACCAAATTTATATACTGCAACAGTACAGGAAAAATAAACGATTCTCAAGCATATGTTTTTACGTAACAATTATATTTTCATAATAACTTGGTACAGCCTACCCAATATTCACAGTTAACGATTATAAATGTATACATATTGAATAAGCGTATATAATAGTTTGTTTACAGTAGTTCGTTTATACTTAAATGATATAAAAAGATGCGTTATATATATTACATATTTATATGAAAATATTCTATTTGTATACACATCTAAATACGTTTAGCAAGCCATATATAATATATTTGTTATTATATTTATTCATAAATAAAATCAATATTTATTAAAATATTATTATTATGACTTCAATTAAATTATATTACATGTACAAATGCATAAATAATTATTTTAAGTCTTTTGGAAATACCTACATATTTCGAAGAAATACGTAAATAAAACGGAGCATTGTTTCTGAGATTCAAAGTTGAAGACAAGTGAAGTTTATGAAGTTTAAAAAACCGTTGAGGCAGGCAGAATTTAACAAAAACTATTTTTCGGACTTGTAAGAAACGAATTTCTAAGATGAAAGAAGAAATATAAATTCGCACGAGTCTGTACAACCAAGTTCAGTCGATTTAATTAAAACAAATTAGCTGGTTGGTCGATGTAGGTACTTTTTCTATATATATTAATGTTTGTATTATCGAGAATTTGCCACATGATATTAAAATCATATTTCCGTAGAACAACATATAAATTTTAAATTTTTATTTACGATTAAGATTTATTTATTTACAAGAGAGGAAGCTCCACATGCCATTTTATGTTCTTATATAATAAACAGCAAAACCAAATGGTAGATACTAAACAATGTTATAATTTATTAAAATAAATATGTAATTATAATTGTCATTTTATCGAATAAATTATTGTTTTAATGAAATATAAATTTTGTAAGCTTTTTTTTAACAATTAATAACGCATTTACCTAATAGAGGTGATTTTAGCGCCTGTGCGAAATTTTTCTTAACGAAAATAAACATAAATTGTACCCTCTCAATTTTGTATCATAAATTATACTTATTTAAGTAAGAGCACTTGCAGTATTTTAAGGATAAATTTTCTTTAAACAAACTATTGTTGGGTAAAGAGCTTAAGCTCAAAGATTTCGTTTGATAAAATGTAAATCGATACCACGAAAAAATTTGTAGTTCAAAAATGACAAAACTTATTTCATAAATTCATCAACTGACAATATTTTTTTGTATCAACTAGGGTAAAATATTTTTGCAAAAAGAATAATGAAGTGTCTGATATCTACGATCTGTTTAAAATTCTTAAAACATCTTTTTAAAACAAATCCTTGCATCTAATATGATAAACAGGACAGACATAAAAATAAAACAAACAAAAAATTTTAATAGTGCAGACGTGAATATTAATTTAGAATACCACAAAAAAACTTGTACACATTTTAAAAATTCACATAGTGACTTTGTAAATACACCACACACTAAAAAAAAACGAAGTTGATACCTTAATATATTATTTATTCATAAGCTTACCGGAAATAGGAAGGGTAACTCAAGAATTATCATATATAGGGACATATCATCATACAGTAGAAGTTAATCCTTTTCATGTGTTCATTATTCTAATAAACAGATCACACTTTATTATTCTAAATGGGCATTACAGTTTTGTTTTGTAGAGTATAACCAGTTAGTTCATTATTTTATTTAGCGAGTCCTAAACACAAAAAAAAAAAAAAAAAAAACTGACAATAAATTTCAATAAAAAACAAGTTTTTGTGGAATTATGTATTCCTTATGACTATTTATATCGCTTAAATTTCTTGAAACTTAATGGTGTGGAAGTGATAAAATAAAATTTAATAGATATCTTTTCTAAAAGAAGAACTTGTCTAGTGTTAACGGATTATCATTTTATCTTTGATTTGCATTTATTTGGTGCTGTATGGAATATTTTATTAGTTGATAAATCTATTTTATGTAACACTACGTATCTTTCCAGACATTATACAGAAATTGTCGTTTTTGATTAAGGAATTAAATCCAAAACTATGCAAAAGGAAGTGCTATTGAAACTTTGAGTAAAAGAATACTAACGAAATCTCCAGTGATTTATTAAATCAAAAGATATCGATGTTAATCAACATATATCATACTCATTCTGGATACCCCCTCCTCCTAATTTTTAAGGAATTTTTTTTCGATTTTGCAACATTTAAGTTGCACACGTTAAATATGTATGATTTAATCTGGATACTTAATCTTGCTTCAGGCAAAGTTTTTACTTAATAAATTAATTCACAAAAAAATATGTAAAATTATGATCATCTCAATAAATGTCATATTTCAAAGTCGTACATAATGGAAAATTAAATTTGATATAATTTATGTAAAAACCAATCATAAATGTTTTAGCATTTAATGAAACAAGTTCTTTATAAAAACAAAAAAAAAATACATATAAATGCCAATGAAACAATTTACGATGTGTAAATAGCATATATTTATCAAAATTGATAATATACAACATTTGTTTGAGACATTAATTTTTATGTAATAAAATTATTATTTTTAAGTAAAAAACAACGAATAATAACTTAAAAATAGAAGGAGTATTAAATCGATATATTTTATTATTACTATAAAAAAGGTATTGATATTTCAGCCGACGTAAATGTAAAGTTATTGATTTTGTAATGAAAACTTTCATTACTCGGTTTTTTCAAGGCCCCTTATGAAACCCAATAACTAGTTGCTAATTATTACAAGTGCTAGTAATGTATACATTATATATTAAAGTTATTTTAAAAGCGGAAGCTTGTCTTAACAAAAGACCTCGGAATGTTTGAAATAGGAAAAAATTAGTTGAGGGTATTCTCGGGGATAAACTCATAAAAATATGTGCATAACATCAATTTCACAGAGAATAATCCCTCTCGATTTTGTCATGGAGAAAATAATGTCGGAATGCAAATTCTGTGTGAATATGAAAGCCTCTCTTCAGAAGACATCTTCATATTGGATGGATGGATCTCCAACCAGATAAAATACATGAAGTGCTTATATGAGATATTTTTAAGTTTATCAAGACTATTAGACTCATTGATCATCCTTCATTTACACGAGGTACAAAAGCTCTTTACGATTTGTTTCTTACCCCAAACCTAATCTAATTTAATCATTTACTTAAAAAAAATTAAAGGTTAAAGTAATCTCTTGAAATTAATTTATCAATTCGAATACGGTTGGAATTCCGCAATGTTCGTTTATATATGCAAAAATCAGTTTATTTTTTTCGAAACATATTATAGATTTAATTCCCAATAAATCTGTGGAAGTCATGAAACCCCCAAATCATATTACGGAGTAAGAAGTAACGAGTATTTAAATATATCAATATTTGTAAATTTTGGGATACTGGTTTTAGAAAAAAATGTTATTTTTTCAAAGGATTTGTTTTATTTTGCGTATTTTCGAATACAAATATTTCTATTTTTAATTGCATCGAATAAATGAGTTAGCCGAACAATGTATTTAAACACATTTCAACATATATAATATTTTATAGATTATCCAGATGAATAAATGTATTTCAACATATAAATTATTTATTTATCATCATATGTTTTGTTATAAAATATAAATCAAACCTTATTATTATTATTATTTTTTTTTTGATTTCAATACAAAATTAACAATTATTAACTATCTATTATTGTGTTAAATTCACACAGTGAATATATTTTATTGACTGTTTTTGGAGGAAGAATTGTTACATCTGTCTAAATTCTATACGTTTTTATATGGTTAAAGGTCTATTATTTAAAGGTTTTTTGTTTGTTATAAGTGTCTATCAATATTTACAATCAATTTACAGTCCATTTGAATCGATTGCTATAGGTAACTAAACAAAGTGGTCGACCAATTTTTTAAACAAAAATTTTTCGTCGAAAACTACCAACACCACAAGATAAATTTAATAAATATACAATCAACAAGATTCGTATGAATTTAATTGGATTTTTTTGCACTTGATTCCTGATGGATTCTCTGTGCTTTTGTTTAAAATTTCTTCTGTGCATTCGTTGAAAATCTGTATTGTTTTCGTTGAAACTATCAAATTCATTGATGGAAATACGTTTGTCGGTGTAAAAAGTTGTGATTGAACTGCTATAAGCAAATGAAACTAAAAGATCTTGTCTAGATCATAAATAAGATAATCAATAAATTCGAAATTTTGGGATTGCCGATAACCTTAAACGAAGTTGCAAGCTATGATGGAAAATATTAAAATGGAAGTTTAAAAGACAGTATCCTGTTAAAAGTCTACTTAAGGCTAAGCTACCATATCTTCTCACTTTGTCGTGATGAGTTGCAAGTGTGCTCGACTTCTCTACAGTCAGTTTGAATTAAGCCCTCTGAAATGTTTCTGCAAATGTCATTTGTACTCTTTGCATGCTAAAAACACTCTCGGATTACAATATAATGCGTTTCTAAATCTGTCATTACTGGAATAATTCAATTTTATTTTCATAACTACAGCTAGAGATATGACGTATTTTATTTGTGTATTTGGTATTTCAACAAAAAGCAAATACTTATATGGACAGAGTGTAATATAAAGTACAATATTTTCTAGTTGTCATATCTTATAGTTGATGTAAACGGAGATGTTTTCCCCCTTTATGGAATATTTAAAATGTAAACACTCGTCTAAACAGTTAAATTTTTTTAAGACCTCTGGATCTAAAACAATTACATCGTTTTATTATTAGAATGTCCATGGTAGGTGAATTTATGAGCCACTCTGTGATTATAGAAAATGCTGGTTAATCACTCACTACATGTGCATATGTACGCTATTAATAATAATTTATATTGCATAGTTTATTGCTTAGTTAATAATTGGTATATTTTGGTGAATAAATGATTTATTATCCATGAACTGAACGAAATAGAAATATTTATTTTTAAATCACTTATTAGTGGGGTAATTTGAACACGTTTGGTAAAATGTTTAATCAGTTACCCAAAAAATAACTGAAAAAACTTTTTTTGTGGAATATTATATATCATACTTTGAGACAACTATTTCAACTCTTAAAGTAATGTGTTAAACAATAGGATATGAAAGGTCCAGCCCGATTAAATTTTGCAAAACAAATGATTAATGGAAATAAAAATTATTTTAACGGTAAGCTGTTAAAGAGTTGAATTAAATAGGACTATATAGGGAGTTTAGGACGTTTCTCAAGAGTTGTTTTGTGCTCAACTGATTGAGCGACTACCCCAATGTAAATTTTGTGTTCAATTGAAAAAGGATAAATTGAATAAAGGAACTCCATTCATTATTTTTCCACGCCAAGAAATACAAAGAAATTTCATTGTGCCATTTTTCTTTTACTTGACAGGTCATAAGGGTGAAAAAATTTGTTTACGATTAGTAGACGTATCTATGTATTTAATTTTTCAAAAAGATTCCCAGTAAACTGATCTTCTTGGAAACTTCCTTAAGTAAATGGTTACATTATTATAGCATAATAAAATTTTCAAAATGAGATATAAAGCTATACCAACGTAAAATTTGAATAAATTTAATATATTCACACATCGAAACATATGCAGATTAATAACTAAGAATTTATATTAATTACCATGATAAATTAGATCAGTGTAACAAATTAAATACAAATTACACATTATTTACAAGCATCACGTTATAATATACTATAAATTACAAGGTTATATAATACACTTGAGAGATATATAATTATTATAATTTTAATATACTTACTTACGTTTATGTTTGCACTTCTAGTTGGTTAATTAATTAATTCAAAAAGAAAACAAAATTAATTATTAAACATAACAATAGGTTTTATTAGATAATGGCCTATTAAAAAGGACATTCTGTATTTGTAATATCAATATAAAATTTTTTACATATGCATAGAACATGAGAATAATATGCTAAGTAAAACTCATTAAGAAAAACGGGAAACAAGTAATAAAATTGACAACTGATTGATTGATATTAACTTTGAATTTATACATCAATTACAAAATTAATAGTCCTTCGAATTGATCATCATTCTAAAAATACAGACTGAATATTATTCGAAAAAAATTGACATTACACAAATTAACTATTAAAATATAATGAAATATATTCAATAAAATCTATATTTAAAATGTATTTATTAACCTTTAAATACTTGCAAATGCAATAAACCTATAATAAAAAGGAAAGATAACTACAGGATGGCAAGATGTAAACGAAAATATCTACTTGAAATTTATATTTAAAAATTAAACCTTGTATATTTAAACCTGAAGTGAACCAAAATTTATATTTATATCTAAACCTTGCATTTCATCAGTTTGTCCTACTTCAGATCAAAAATTTATTTTAGAATTCTCATCTGACATTACTAGATTTTGATTCTCGACGACACCATAAAGATAAACATTTCCTATGGGTTGGTATAAAATTGGTGCGATAAAAATACTAGCGTACCACCGAACATCTCAAAACCTTTGAAATTTTCAATAAAACTGTAACAATTATTGCGCTACTCCACATTTATTTATCAACAGCTTGTGATAATAAATCAAAATTTATGGTAATAAATTAAATGAAGTTGGTATATTTTTTGATTGCAAATATGCAAATCTTTTTGCCTTATACAAATGATGTGAGTCATTAAAGGTTAAATATAGGATGTGTTTTAACATAAAACTAAATTTATTAATATAGTTAAGTATTTAAATTACAGGAATTGATTTATTTCTACGGTCATAATTATTATAGCTTTGTGTTTAAAGACGCTACGATAACGGTTTCAAATTTTATAGCTTTTTTGTGATCATTGAAAAATTTTTTTTTCATTTTCAAGTAACAACATAAAAGAGTTAGATTAATTTCTTTATATTTTATTTACAGCTCTTTCATTATTTAAAATTTTGCTCAAATAAGTAACAAAATTTTTCCTCTAACAATAATCGTAAACACTTCAAGACAAGAAACCAAAACCGAAATGGAATATATATTTTTACCACCTCTAGAAATTTGATTGCAGACTTTTCACAATAATAATAAAGTTAAAGTTAAAAAAAGTTTCATTAAAATGGTAGTATTATTTTTCAATGAAATTCAGTACAGTCGTGAGTTAAGATCTAAGCCGCGTCTCACATAACATACTTTTAATGGGAATGTGTGAGCTTAAATAGAAAATTAGTTGATACTGAGCTCTTTTGGTTTTGAACATACCTTGACCACATGCAGACTAACTGACAAATAGGCAAACCAATTTCTTAGAACCAATTTTTTAGTTTTGGACTCAATCAATTACAAAACATTATTTCCCTTAAAAACTCGATATCGAAATAACAGAAAATGCATTATAATTTTCCCATTATGCCCTTTGAATCCCTACAATCGACAATGAGAATTGTACAAGGTATTTAAATTTTTTTTTCCAATGTCCTTTTTAAGATAATCTCTACGTGAAGACATGTACAAGGTAGTTTATAATAAATCACATAATATTATTTTTTAATGTTTCATCAAAAAATTACTTTCTTTGATGAGAGTTGTAAATTGTCTTTTTGTATAAAATCGTGCATAAATGCAAAAATAATAATAATGTAAGTCACTTTGTGTCTATATAAGTAATTTTAATAAGAGATGATTTATAATTAGGTAAGCATTTTTTTACAGTGAGTAACAGATGTATAAATCTGTATTTGACAAAACTTTATTCTCGATAATTTATTTCGCTTAACTCAAATTATCCAGGAAATCTAAGCTTTTCTTCCTCGCTCATTTACAATCGTCTTATTTCTGAAAATCTAATATGGTAAAATTTTATCTTATACGAGTTTTATTTGTCAAAATTTATAATTGGTCGCAAGTAATCAAGAAAGGCTTTTATTTTGACTATAGTATGGAGTAAAAATTTTATAATTTGAAAAACAAAATTTATAAGTTTATTTTAATGTTCATCGAACAGACACTATGTAATGCTTTGCAAAAGAAGCTAAAATCGTGGATAATTTTTTCTTTATATATCTACTTATTCATTCGTTATATGTTATCCCAAAAACTAAAATTTTAAGATAACCAATATATTGGTTACATGAGTCCTCTTATTTATCTTTGAAAAGAAAAATAATAGAAATTATTGTATTGTGGAAAATAATATTCCCTAATCAAGTGCCATATTTAATAGAATTATTAAATTTCTGTTGCACCTTGTAGTCCTTTTATAAAATTATTATAGATTGTAAAGTTTATTATTGATTAGTATAATTATAATTTAAAAAGATCTGTTTTATTTATATATAATATAATAATAAGAAGAATATGCTTATTATTAAAATCTAATTTACATAATTATTTTTCATTTTAAATGTATTATAGAATATATAATTCATTTTAAAAGGATTGATGAGTGTAAAATTATTACTTGTTGATTAGTTGTAATCAAGAATATATGTCAATACCTTTCTCTGATCATTTAATAATAGTCTGTCATTATATATTATACAAATGAAAACGTTAATTAACGACTTCTTAATTTTTTTCTAGCAAAACATTTTTATCCTATAAATTTCGATGTTTATGATTTTCGATGTTTGATTGTATGTGATCATATTCTAGAATTGGGTATAACAAATTAGAATCAATAATCAAAATAAGAATATTTTAAATGATAAATGTATATTTTTATGAAATTGGGAGACCTTAATTGAGCCACATTTTGAAAAATGGGATGGTAGTCTATTTTAGTTTTCATGAATCAATTACAATACATTATTTAAGTTTTCACAAAGAAATAACATGAAGAGAGAATTTATTATTGAATTTATTTTCAAATGTATAGTAAACGTATTTATTGTGAAAGGTGCAGGCGATTTGCTGAATTTGTTAAAAGTTGCACAATTTCTAAAAGTAATCAAATTTAAGCTAATTTTAATGTTTTATTTATTAAACCTACTAAAATGGTGTTTGAACATTTGAATAATATTCCCACGTAAAAATTAATATTTTTGTTTTATCGATTTAATAATATTATAGCAAAAGATGAAAAAAATAATTATAAAAAAATAAAATTATTCAATTTTGATTGAATATTAGAATATTAAGTATCGTGTTGATAGGTAAGAAGGTTAGTTGAATAAATTCATAAATGGTAATACATAATATATGTAATAACCATATCAAATAACATAACTAACGGTTAGCTTTATAATGATACGAAAAAGGTTTCGTACAATATTTAAAGCAATCAAGACGAAAGCGTATTGAACCGTTCGTGAAAAGTCAATTCAATCCTAATGTGATAATAAACTACTACAAAAAGTGAAAAGAAAAATTTTATGCAATCGATAAGTGTCATATAAATGCATCCATATTTAAAATTTCTGCTCATAATTTGATGGAAATACCCAACACCATTGTTCAATGGTCATTGGGTTCTAAGGTTATAACGTTAGTTGAACAGAAAACATAGATTTTCTTATAGTAATTACAAATAATTGCAATTTAAACACTCTATAAATTTTATTTGATATTATCATGGTTTCCTTATAAAATAGCAAAAATTATAAAAGTAAGAAATCGAAAATAAATTTAAGAAAATTGACTTCGAATATTCTGTCTATAATTAATAATAAACGTGGAATTGTAAAGAATAAGAAAATTATTAGAGAAGATAAGAAAATTACATATTGTGAATAGAGGCAACCATAAAGCATAAAGTTCATGATTTTATTTATCTATTTGTTATATCGATTTTTTATTTAGATAGCCGAATATCGAATCGTTCAGGGAAGCACGAGATTAACAGTATGTTAGAATCAAAACAGGGGAAAAGCAAAAAGCTTTGTAGAGTGCTCTATGTCATTCTTATAATGAGTTGGATCAAAGAACTGATTGTGGTTTATCTTCTAGCCGTAGTTTTATTGGACTACATCGTCAAGAGCTTATTTGAAAAAAAAAATATTTCCTTTCAATCATTCAATCTCTGCTGCGTATGAAAATACCAAAATTTTTAACTAAATATTATAGGATTTCTTATCTGTTCCATTTCTTTTACATTACTATGTATATATACGTATGTACCTTAAAGTTTTTACGCTAGTCTGTATAAATCATCAAATTATTGACTTGATCACCTCTGTTTTATAAAAACTTAAGTAACATTTTTTCAATGGAAATTGTTTTCGAAATTATTTTGATTATGGAAATGTTTAAAGTTGTTGACAATCAAACTGTTTGATCTTTTCGTCTATTCTTTTTTTAGGTAGGGCTTTAAAATTTTTAAAGAATTCAAATTCTCTAAATAGTGTTGGCAACTTTTTGAATGCATACATTATAAAGGAAAATTCAGAACGTCACATTCATAATTATTTTTAATAATTTCGGATATGATTGCTATTATATTAATGAGTCTATTATTATTAGTTTGAAACGGAGCCCTTAATATTATTATTTATGGATGTCTATATAGGATATACGCGATCGCGATGATGACTCACATCTATACCTATAATAAACATCTCTGTTCGCTCACTCAATAATAATAATTGTGATGAGGAGTTGGTTTGTTTTTTAATATTTTTATGAAACATTAAAATGAATTATTTAATTATTAATTGCATTGATTGCACTGTTTTAATAAACCTGACTACAATCTATCTACATAATATTAGAAACATGAATAATGATGATATATCTCGATTATTAATATATATGGGAAGATTCATTTTTAAACGGTGTGGGTGTTGTGAAGATATAATACTAGGTATGATTCTAAAATTTTTAAGGATCAAAACTGGCCGTTAGCAATCAGAATATTGAACGTTTACAAGCGGTTCTTTAATTTGTACGTCACAGCATATGACTAACGTAAATATACAATTTTATTTCGCCATAATTGTAAAAATAAGTGAGATTTTTACTAGTCAAGCTGTTCTGATTCAAAATATTAAAAATTTTATTTGCTGAAAGTTATAAGTTTTTTAGGTACTGAAAAATTAAATGAGTTTCTCAAATTTTTAATTAAGAATATAAAGTCATTATGATGCACGTGCCTTTATGTAGGCAGAGCAAAAAAATACCAGAAAGTACCAGAATTAGGTGATTTTTAGGTGCTTATATGTTGTGCCAACAATAAATCAATTTAATCAAGGTTACTAAAAAAATCCGTCAAACATGAATCACTGAAGAAAAGTCAAGTTAGCATGCTGTGCGGATTTTATTGGTAATTTTTTTGATACAAATTTTGATGTGGAAAATACATTTTTGTCAGATCTACAAGAATTATGTGATGGCCAAAGTGATTATATATTTTATTAAATTTTCAAAAAACTATATTAGCATATTCCACACGATGAAAAAATTGTTTATTCAATCATATCCAATATGGTTTAAGTAATAATAGTAAAAAAATTACACAAATGATGATGAAAATTGAATCCTATAACCTTATCAAAATTCCCCAGTTCTTATACTGCGCTCTACTGGACAAACAACATTTTTTATAAACAGTATAATTAATTTTTTATTTGGAAAAAAATGAATTGAATCAAAATAATTAATAATCATCTTTACAATATCCATCCTAATTAATTATAATATATGTTTCTTAAACAATAAAGTAATAATTTTTACATGTAAACATAGAATTATTTATGTATGAAGGAAGAAGAAGTCTCATTCAAACATATCGCAAAAGTAAAAATGTAGGGGAAAATGTTAAATTTTAAATTTAGTTCTATATCAGTTCAAATTTATAAGTTGATGTTTTTTGTGACATACATTAAAATAAACGCTTTGAAAAGACTACCTTTCGAGGTACAAACACGAAAAAATTGAAGAAACTTAATCAAATTTCCATAACTTAATCTTATAATCGCTATACTGCATTTTAAATTTTTTTAAGCATCCCTTGTAAACTTAAAGTTTGGAGCTTATGCATTTTGTAAGATTACATTGTCACAATCCAAAATTAGACGATGGAAATTAATTTAGGGAATCAATTTGCCGTTAAAACATAAATTTCATTTTATTAATTGATATAATTTGTTTGACAACACAAAGCAAGTACGTTCTTAGGATTAAAATATAAAATGCTGAAAGAAAAGGTGGCCCAAGATGTTTGAATCTCCTCTACAATTTACAAATTATACTCCTTATATTTTAATAACAAACAATAAATGGTAATGCGTTCAATTAACAAGGTCATTCATTTTATTTATTTTCAAACAAATTTTTATGTTGATTTGAATTTTAAATATAAATAAATCTCATATGTTTTAATATTCTAAGTTTGTAGGTTAAATTTATTACATCTTTATGGGATAGTCAAAAAAATGTATATTGTAATTAGGTGTAATTAATACGAATAAACACATTAAGCTCTAAGACGGTTACCTATTAAATTTTAATGAAAACAAAAAAATCATTACAATACCGGAAATCTTCGGGTACGTTTCTCAGTCCATTTTTTATTATTATTTTCATTTTTGTAAAATGGATGATATAATCTAATCTGAAAATTTTAAGTTTTATTCTCGTAAGGCTGCATTGTTCGAAAATGCAAAAAAATTCAACTTTTAGACTGGCACTATTTTTTCACTTTTCCACTTTTAATTTCTTAAATAACCGACTTATGTTTGAATAAAAATGTTAGAACCACTTACTTACAATAATCAATTTTTATAAAATAAATAAAACAAATGGTCTTAATTTTTCAATTACCTATGCTTTAGTGTTTTCAATATTTAAAGTGGTACAAATTTAATTAAAATCAATAAAATAAAAAATATTAATCAAATGTTTTGGTAGTCACTTAATCTGTTTTGGGAATCAGATTTAATTTAAGAATATATATGCATGCATGCTTCTTGTACATATTGAAAAATGAAGTTCATTTCAGTATTTATAGTTTACCATTAAGTATGTCCAAGTACATAAAACTATATATACAAAAACTATAAGTTTCTCATAAAATAAAATGTTTTGTTTAACCATTTTAGAACTAGATACAGTACCCTAAAATGGTTATAAACTATTTATCAATATTATGTTACTATTATTATTGTATTCTATTATTCATCCAATAAATCGCATTATTGATCGATTAAACTAAATCACAAACAATATAAAAACTGACTCTTTTTATTTGACTAAACTAACTATATAATATGGTATCAATATCAAAGAGTATTGTTGATTCCAATAATTTAATATGTTGTACGTTGTCATCAAATAAGTATTATCATAATAATGGAATAATTTGTTATTGTAAATTTGTTATTGTTCATTACATAAGAAATGGTTTTTGCACGACAAATACTTTATTTTAATGTGATCTTGAAAGATTAGTTATTATTTTAATTTATTTACAAGAATTTAAATAAAAATCAACTATAGAATTTATCGAATTTTGATGTATGGAGTGTATTGGAAATGATATTGAAAACGTTAAAATATTTTAAAAGTTAATGCACTAACTATTTGTTACGAAGAATGACTGATTTTACCTTTTTAAGGCTACATTCGACATTATTATCGAAGGTGTGCTGCAAGAAAAAAAAATTGTATCCTCGGTTCTTTTTCTGCGGATTTTAAACGGATGTTTTGCATTATTATGCTTTATAATGTATTTGAATGCATAAGAAATAGTAGTAATAAAATACTGTGTAATCCAATTAAAATAGTTTATATTTCTTAAAAATTACATAAATTTTAAAATCTATGTAATTAAAATTAAATAATCTTAAAATAAATTGATGAAAAGTAGTAATTGCGTTAACGATTTGATATTATGTGGAAAAAGTACCACAAAGTTACATTATAGTTTCACAGATTTACACTAAAATGCGTTTAAAATTCAATTGAACAAAATAGATTCGTTAATTCTGAATATTAGATCAATTTAACCATCTCCCACTCGACTCTTATAACAACTTTGAAAAGAAAATATTTACTCAGAATATTAACAGATCTTAGTTTGAAAGTAAGCCAATACGGAACTTCTTCCATTGTTTCAAAATACCTGAATTAAATAGTACAAATAATCCACAGGATTCATCTGCTTTATCGTTAATCGTCCAAAAAATTAAAAACTGTTGTTTGGTATTATGACCACAAATACTTTGTTTAGAGTCCAACCTCTAGGCATATAAAATTCTAGCAATAATTTACTTTCGCATGAGCAAATTAGATCATCATCATCATCATATGAATCTCGTTATTATTTTAATCATGAATTTATTTAATAAAAAGCACGAATTTAAAATAAATTTTTATGCAAAATAAAATCAGTTTTATTTTGAATTATTGGTACATATGCAAATTAGAATTATAAATATAAACGATGCTTTCTTGATTGTTGTATTCTATTATATAATTGTGATCAAGGGAGTTTAAGTACGTCCATCACAATAAAGTGTTTTAAAGTTATGTATATGACATATCAAATTATTAAATGGTATTATTACTCTTAATAATAATAAAAAATTTTCCAATTCATATATTTAAATTGTTTGAATTTAGAAAACTTAGATACAAACGTCTTACGTTCAAGAATCTCAATGGTAACAGAAGTTAATTTTTGGATTATTTTTTTACAATTACCTTAATTCTTAATTATTGATAATATAGACAATAATTTGATTTTAAGAAGAATTGTTAATGTTACAATTACGTCCGACGTAGATTATACATTTAAAAAAGCCTCCAGGTAAGAAATAAAAAAAGGTCAAAAATTTTTTACAATACAAGAATCATAACAATATATTATTAAATTCTTCAAAAAAAGTTACACAATTGTCATGAATAAATAAAGCAAATACACTATTTCTTAAAATATTTTTTACTTTTGAATAAATCGTTCTTTATTATTCTTGTTATAAGAACACGTATATCATTTCTTGATTTTGGCTGTCAGAACACAAATCTATCCAAAACTATAAAACAGCGAATATTAGCATATAAATTATATGTTTTGTCTAGTGAAATAAAAAAATTTTTGAATAGTGTCCTTATTGTACGAATAGTTTTGCACCCATTTTCCACCTATGTATATCGGTTAAAAACATTTAGATTTAAGGTTTAGTATATTTTACCAATCACAGTACATGAACTTCCTTGTATCATTGTAGTGATTTCCTCAGATACACTAATCAATTAGCTTAGAATAGTGGTCGCAAATGGAACAAAAACGAATATGACAGTAATTTGGGACAGAATATATAAAAAACTAACTTTAATAATTCATATTAGTCACATTTTTTTAAAATCTTTTAAAGGTGTTATAGCAAACGGTGACTTAAATATTTAAAGAAAACCATGACAAGAAGAATATCCAGCTTACGAATGTCTTAAAATATCGGTATCACGTCACCATAAACGTTTAAACTACTGAAACTGATTCATAAAACATTTGCTAGTTGAAACACATATTTGGTAAAGAAATATAATGAAGGGTACATTTGTTATGGCTGCCTATCATTTAAAATCAGTAAATTTATAAGGGTGAAATACGGACACAAAAGCATATACATATAATTTTGACACCTTTTCACGGGTCGATTATTTTGTGGTAATGTTTTGCATTTGTCGAAGGTTTGTTTTGTGTTTTGAAATCAAAACAGACAAAAAACATTTTGTATTCAAACTGATTCTCCAATAGACAAGTTTGTTTATAAATACATTTCATTGTCTCCAAACTATTCTTAAGTGTTATGTAACAAATAAATGGGTCCTTTTGAGAGTCCTATTGTGTTCCAATTTTTTTCAAGTAAAAATATTGACAGTATTAAGTATCTGGCGTGTTTTTATTGTCACAATAATTTATGTTTAGTGTCCAATATTCTTTTTTTTCTTTTTGGCATTGAATTCTTGTATTTTGGATAATATTATCGATATTTTAGTTCTTTAAATCAGTGAAACGTAAATTAAATACGTATTCAAAAATATTCTTACTGAAATATAATATTAACTGTTAGTTTGAATTATTGCTTTTTTTTGACTTCTTTAAAGTTAACTGTTATTTTTGTGTGTGCCATATTGGCAAAATATAGAGTCTTATTTTCTATGCTTATATAATTTTTTTCATAATTTATGAAGTGAGAAAAATTTATTAGTTTTTAATATAGTTTTAAGAAGGTTGAATATTTTATTTACTTTCCCTTTGATATGCGAATGTTAAGAGAGTAAACGGGTGTCGAAATATTAGTAGTCGTAAATCTTTATTATCTCATTATATTATTTGGATGGAAAATTTAAGTTCGTTAAATAAAATTTTGAAAAGTTTCTCTTCAATGACCTAAAAAAAATCGTTGAAATTGATCCTTCTATTTCATCCATCAACTTCTACCCGAGACTAGCTTTTTAATCATTTCTTCTATTTTATTTTCATTTTATAAAATGTAGTTCTAACTTTATTTCTAAACACGCTAGAAAGAATTTCCGTACAAAATGAAGACATTTTTTTGCAATCCATGTGATACGATATAATCAGTGCAAAAAGGGTAATTCATGTTTTCATTTGAAGTCTCTCAACTCTTTTATACAATCTAGGAGGATGCAGTATTTTGTTTATTTCTGAGTCTAAAATGCACAGAGCTACCTAGTATTATTCAAATAAGAAAGGGGTAATAAAGCTACTTTGTTAACTTTATTAACTGCACATAAAAAAACTAACGGAACTACATTGAAAATTTATTACATACAAAAAAAGAGAGATGATCTTTATTATTCATCCTTATAACGTTTTTAATTTTATTAAATAATAGCAAAACATGTTGGAAATGACCTTGAAGATCATTGATTTTATATTATTTTTAATATTTTTATTTTTTTGACGAGGATCTGGAGGTACTTTAGTATGTAAAAATTCGAGCATCGAATTATGTTTATGAATGAACACATAGAATAATTCAAATATTAAGAGTCCGTATGTTGCCGTATCCCCTTATTTGACTTGTTTTTACGATCTCTCCTTTCATTTCAATAAGTTACAAGTTATGATTTCATTAAAATGACTATTTAATGTAAATTGGATCAAAATTAGATTAGTTACAATTTAAGCTCCAATTTAACTAATTAGCACATACATAATTGTAAGCAAAAAAAGTATTATTATATATACGTGTTTATAATTACAGCATGGACTGCGTATTTAGAGTATTATACGAATGCTTATCAATAATGAATTATTAATAATGAAGTTGTTATAAAAACATAATTTTCATGTCCATTCTTAACACAATTTCATTTTGTATTTAATAATATATATAAAAAAATGTATCAGAAGTACCTCTAGAACCCGCTTTATTTGCTTTGTACTTCTGTTAAAAATGTTTAGTATTTAATTATTTATTAACGTAATTGTTTTTTGTAATAATAATAATAATTTTGAAAATTGATGAGTAACAAATATTACTAGATAGATATAAATACAATTATTTATTTGATTTATTTATAATTTCTTAAATATTAATATAAATAATAAATTATTTTAAAATATCAAATACAAATCGTGATACCTGTATATATTTATTTGGTTAGATTACTTTTATGCTTATTGAAAATTAATTTTGAAAGATTTATAATAAAAATGCTTCTTAAAATTTAATTTTAGAGTGGTACTTCCTTACTAAGTTATTTTTTTAATTACCGATAATATCGACCTCAATAACCTAAAATTATTTCAAGTCACAATGATCCATGGTCCAAATTTTGATCCATTTTTTTTAAACATTTTTTGTAAACTGCTTAGATTCGCAAGAATATCAACTCAAATTTAGCTAATAAGCACATATAATTGCTATATATTTTATTTTAAGTTTAAAAGTTTATGAACTGACTATTTAATGGTTATAACTAAAAATAGTTCAAACATTAATACTGAAACATATTTTGAATATGACTCTCTTAATATTAATTTGCAGTTATTTTTTTTTTTTTTTTTTTTTTTGTAAAGTTGATGAATACGTTTTCTCAAAACTTTATGAATTAGTAATAATTTAAGTATTTTTAGACGATATTTTCACATTTCCCCATATATATTACATCTTTGTATATATAAATAATTCTTTACTTTGAGAAATAATATTGATTTATTAAAATAGTAATTATAATCCTTTTTTTTTTTTAAATACTTTTTATTAAAAAGTATATAATTAACAAATTTTATGGTATGAAATTTCATACGTGCGTGTATATTTATTTATTACATTAAATTATTATTATTTAAAAGGTTATTAATAAAGTAATAATAACGAAAAACAAGTTTTATATTTTTATATAAAAGTATATTTTTTAACTTTAAAATTATCAAATAAACATATATTTTCATTTTTTTATTAATGTGGGTGTCAAAATGTCGCAGCCAATTCCATATATAGATTCAACAATACATTACCATGTCCTTCTTAATTTCGAATTTCTAAAGTGAAACTTTCAAATTTTATAAGGGGTAAGAAGAGAGTTTTTTCAAATATCATATTATAATTGAACAATATATATATATATATATATATATATATATATATATATATATATATATATATATATATATAATAAAAAAATAAAAATTGCTACACCTGAAAATTACTAGTAGTCTAAACAAATGGATTTTGTTAAAAAAAAAAGAATCACTAACAAAAAATTACGTAAGAAATAGTAAGAAATAATTTTAAATCAAATTATTTTATTGTGACCAATAATTTTTTTGAGTCGGTGCCAAGGAATCAATTTTTTAGCTAAGAATACATTTATAAATACATGTAATAATTGGCTATATTTGAGTGAAAATAGAGACGAATCCAAAAAATTTTATAAAAAAATGTTAAACGAAATGGTAAACGAAAGTTTAACTTAAAATAAAATAAAATTTTTATAAAACATTTTTCACATATTCCTGTTTGTTTCACATATTCTGTATAGGTATGTTGAGTTCAAAAATATGTTTTACTATAAACAGTTAATTCTGGTAAATTTTCGTCTTTATAAATTTGTTATCCATCATGTCAGTTATTTTACTCTCATCAACACCATACATCTAAATGATTATTATAAACGTAAAAATTAGAATATTTATTAAAACATGAATAAACGCTTCTTATAATTATAATTTAATAAAGTGAAATCTATTTTATTTAATAAAATGTAAAACAAGTCATAAACATTACACACCTCTTTAAATAAACGTAGTATTTTTGCTTGTTTGTGCGATATGCATATTCTACAATATATATATATATTAAGAGATGTACCAAAATAAGTGTAAATACGACGCAAGTAGAAAGCCGTATTCTGATCATATCGCTAGCATAAATATTATATCTTAACTAAGACGAAAATTCATCATTCTTCGCTGTTTTTCTGAAATGGTAAGATCAAAAAAACTAAAATATATAGCGTGGATATGACTATTATAGTAGACATTTCACATACGACAAGATATTTCGCAAGTTTTGGTGGAACTATAAAGTAAGGCGTTTAAGAAATACATAACTCTCTTTTAAATTGAAATGTAAATTTTATAAAATATTTTGGTACAATGGGCGTATTGGAAAATATTCTAATCTATATTATATATTAATAAATTTCCTTGCGATAGTATCAGAAAAAAAAAACTAGATTAAATTATATAAGACTTTTTTTTTGTTTTAATATAGTGGCAAAAATCCAATAGAAAAGCGGAAATTAAAAAAATCGGAATTAATGATTTTGTTTTTTGGAATGTAAAGGATACTGGTCTGGAAAAGGGATACAGTTATATACACGTCATTGAAATTCGAACAGATGCCCGTAACCAAATAACATCAATTTATTAATTATACCAAAAAAATTTACATTCTGTCTCATATACAGGAAATTTTGTAAAACATGCACAACTTTAATGACACATAATACTTTAAATTATATACCTGTGGCTCGTATAACTGACAAAGTCAATGAATTCGTCAGCCTAAAAATTATAGATAAATAATTTTAATTAATAAGTTCTAGAATAATTAAAATTTCTATATTTTAGTGGTTAAACTTCACACCTTTCTGATTATGTATACAAAATCAATCCATTTCTTATGTTTGATTTCATGATTTGAATTAATAGATTCTAGAATAATTCAAATTAAGAAGCAATGAAATAGATTATCCTAATTTGTTCGCAAAAACTTCAGCATTAGCTGATTGGATTTTCCTAATTGATTTTATAATTAGTCTAGAGTTATTAAAATTAAGCAATTCTAAAATGTATCTACGACAAATAAGGTGCTGTTGTATTATTAGAATGTTATATCAATTTTCTTGATTAGTTGATATATCACGTATTCTAGTCATCTTTTAGTACCTTATAATATAATAGTGAACAAAATATATTTCATATATGTATGTTTGTTTGTATGTGTTCACAATATTTTAGGCGGTGTGTTGTTCAGAATCATAATATTGAACAAGACAAAGACGAACATGTATCATAAATATATTACACCATAATATATAATATAAGATCACATAAAAGTTATAATCAAAAATGATGCACTATATAATTATAATGAAATGTGAGATATTGCATTGAAAATTTTTTTATAAATCTATATAAGATTAAAAATAAATACTTGATGTTTTAGCTATATGATTCTTTAACGTCGATATTTTCTCAGATTTTATCGCTAGATTTAGAAACGGTTTGGCAGATGGCTCTTTATCAAAATTGGAAAGTTTTCATGGAAAATTTTAATTCCTTTACTTTAATTTTAATTTGCATTTTTGAAAAAATTAGAAATTTTTGATATGAAACTAAGAAGCGATATGAGTAAATTTCCTGTTGAATCCCACTAATTTTAGGTAATTCAATTCAATTTTCATATAAGTGATTCGCTTACTTTAACCCTTCAATAAAAAGTAAAGGCCAGACCCATACTATCTTGAAATTTATTATATGCAAGTTTATTTAAACAATATATTTGAAAATTACGACTCAAATTTACTAGGAATACATACTTTGTCAAAATTGGTTACAAATAGAGGATTATTGAAGATAATTAATTTTTTGTTTGTTTTTATGACGCCATTAGATTAAAAAATTTAGTTTTTTTCGATATATTGACCAAATTTTGACCGATTTGAGTAAACTTTTTTTTGAAAACTACTTCATTGAAATTTGTTAAAGATATGTTTGGAATAAATTTTGATTTTTTGCCTCAATTTCCATTGATCAAATTATTTTGTATTTTATAAATATGTATTTCGACTACAAAGTAGTCATCATCAGTATGTATTAGCTAATTGTAGTGATTCTTTGAGGAGATGTTACTCGTTGCTAATTTGGTAACGGTTTGCACGTTTAATATCACTGGTTTCGAAACCTTACTTCTCGATAGTTTTGATGTTTTTAGATAAAACAAGAGTAATTAAGTAACTCCGAATAATTAAGTTAGCGATTTCATTCAGCCTCAAATATACACCGTGTGGACTTAAGTTTATTCAACCTTAAAAAACCGGCGAAAAGTTCAAAATTTTTTGTTCGCTGTTTATGGGGTTTCTTGTATAATTGAGGTCTAAAAAATTCAAAAATATTATTTATTTTCCGATCGGTCGACTAATTTTTGAGATATTGCATGAAATACAACCGATAAATCGGCTTCTGGATCGGATTTTTAGCAATATCTCAGAAACTAATAGTCCAATCTTTAAATAGATATTATTCTGCGGGTTGAGATTACCCTAGAAAATGTATTTCATCCAAATCGGGAGCAAAAAATTTTTCCCAATTTTTTCGATTTTTCCAAAGGGGTCCCTTAAAAAAATTGCGAAAATTCGGAAAAATTTTTTTTATCCAATTTTGAGATAAACCATGTTTATAAGTAGATTTTGACCCGTAGATTTCAAAAATAACATCTATTTAACGATCGGATGCTTAGTTTTTGAGATATCTGAAACTGTTAAAACAATCATTAAACAAAAATTTACGACAAAAGTCACCATTTAAGGTCTAATTAAGATTAAATATACTAAATCTTAAATAAATTTTCAGTTTTTGCCCCAATTTCCTAGAACAAATGGCTTGGTCAGGCTGTAGAAACATTTAATCTTACTGAAAACAAATTAAAACTAATATAAGGCAACATATAAGAATATTACAATTGCATGAAATATATTTATTTTATATTTTTATTATATAACATATAATACATACAAAAGCTATAATAATAAAATATATCAAAATATTAAAATACCTAGTGAAGATTTGATTAGTTTGACTTGATACTTTATACATTATATTCATCGTGTTATTTGACCCTATATAATACTTAATTGTCCGCCCTGAGTTAACACTATACCATACAATAAATTTATAGAATATATATAAATTTTATTACACTTATAGTTTTCCTAGCCATCAAGTATTCTAATCTTTTCTATATTTAAAGTATAATTTCATTTTATTTTACCAATCCTCGAAGTGTTATTCGTCTTAATAACCGTGAAAATAAACATAACTTTATGAAACTCGAAAGATTCAAGCTTCGAAACATATTAGTCTCGAATTGGGGTCGTGGAAGAAACTCTGGTTTTTACCTCGACTCTTCCTAAAACAAGAAACCTCTTTCATCATCGGTACGCCGGAAAATGTCTGGAAGAAAATTTACAAGGATCATCGAAATTATGTCCCAAAGAATAGCTTAACTATCCACGAAGTTAAGACAAATACAGGTATGCATAGCCAGCAAGATTGATGGTGTGTTAGAAATTTCTCAATATTTTGTTGATATAACTCAGTTAATTCGTCTATTTCTTCGCGTTACTTATATCAACCTTGTAAGAGAATTTTTGGAAAGAAGTAAAACCTGAAAAATCTTATATATTAATGTTTATTAATGATAATAGCAAGAATAGTTTAAGCGATTAAATATCCGATACTTTCATAATTATTTCGGTTATTGGTTGTCTTTCTTTGGTTCATTATAAGTTCCAGTGCATTAATTCATTTATATCAAATAAATTCAAAAACCAATAATCTTAGAAGAACTATTAAATTTTGTATATAAAACGACAAATTTATGAGATTTAAAAGATGTTTATAAAACATATAGTTAAATACATTACTGAATGTCCCAAAAGTTAACTACGACATAGAATAAAATAAAAAAAATTTTAAGCTTCAAGCTAAAATTATATTCAACCCTAAAATAATCTCAATTTAAATGGATCTTTTAAGGTGACATAAGTCTAAAAAATAACGAAAAACTCCGCTTTTCCTTACTGTAAATATCTCAAATTAATAATCATTTTCTAAAGCTAGTATTTAACCTAAAGCAGATATCTTCAACCGAGTAGAAATTTTAAATCCAACATGGCAGCAAACACTCGAAAAATAAAGTGACGTCAATCTAAATCCAATATGGCGTACTTCTTAAGCTTCAATCTGAATTACGAAGCAGATATCTTTCAGTTAATGTTATAAAACGCTGTATAACATACATTTTTTGTTTTTCAATCAAGCGAAAACTACAACATAAAATTACATTAAGAATAAAGAACGTTTTTTAATTAAAAGCATCAATTTAGATGCTCTGAAAAAAAAATAAACTATTAATTTAAAACTTTTACCTTACACAATTTATATGTTTGTCGTGAGATTTACCTGTGGATAAACGGGTGTGGATAATTATATACCTTGTTGTGTTTGATTTAACTACAAAAAGAGTTATTTTTATTTGTCAATAATTCTGCAGATGGAATTTTTTTTGCTTCTTCGCATCATTTGTGAAACAAATTTTCATTACATGCGTAACTTTGAGCTAGAACTGAGGTGAATCTAAACAATTAATTCGAGCAAAAGTTGTTTGTTTTTAAGATACAAATGTATATTTTCTATTAGACCTATTCTCTGTTTTATGCCTATCACCTTAGATACAAATTTTCATCACATTTGCGTAAACTTTTTGTATACACAGTAAAATAAAAGTTTTATGAGAAAAAAAAAAGCGATTTAAAAACTTTTAATATTTATACAAGGAAATATCTATTGATTGCAGTTTATAGTTTTATAGTAAAGTGTTTAAATTTTTTTATTATTATTTGTGTTATTATAAGGTGTAAAATATAATACCGCTATACATTTATATATATAATGTACCTAAATGAATATGATGTATACTTTACTCCATACTATTAAAGTCTATGTCACGTGTTTAATTATAGTTTCTTTTAACACCTGATGTAGTAACTAACGATTTTTAATGTATCTATATCTATAAATGTATATAATAGCTTTCTGATAAGAAGTGATCGTTTCATCTTTGAAATTAAATCTATAATTTTAATTTTGAACTTTATGTTTTAAGATATCCTCAATTTGAAAATAACAAAAAAATATCACCTAGGATGGGTTACATATTCTGACAGACGAATTGTAAATTAGTTTTTTACAATCAGATAAAAATTAAAGATCACTTTAGCCGTGTTAAGGATCCAGTAGATAATGTATAGGGTATCAAATCCTTTGCAATTGTAGTAAATCATTTATAGGAGAAACTGCATTGTAGTAAATCATTCATAGTCAACGCATCAACGATTATAGATCTGAATGGATCATTAAGAGTAATATGACGGCGTTAGCGGATCATCACTTCGAGAGTGGTCACAATTTTCAGTTTGACACTCTGCTCAGGTTTTGATTATAAGATGAATTTTTTTGTCATCATTATCATAGTTCTAATTTGTTGATTATATAATCCATTGAAAGGTGTAGAAATTTAATGTATAAATTCCTGATAGTAAAGTATATAAATTGATGACAGCAAAAAAATTCTTCAGAAAGATGTATGATCTGATCCCTAAGGACCATACACTTTACAAGCATATTTTATATAGTACTACTATTACTGTGTACGTATTGTAGAGAGAATTATAAATTAAAAAAAAACATCAGTAAACTTTGTAGGTATATTAAAATAGGCTCGCCCATTATTTTATTAATTTTAAAATTAAAACCTTCTAATTGGATAAATTAATTTTATCATAAACATTATAATATTCTATTATTAATACATAAAATATTTCGTATCATAATACAAGTTGAAATACAAAGTAAAAGAGTATCTATAATATTCTGTACATAAGTCATTCACATTTATAACTTTCTTATAAGGGAAATTATTCGAATCGCACTATAAAACAAAGACAAAATGACGTTATATTTTCATGTTTCTTAGATCACCCAAGATTTTCTTTGTTCATCTGGATTTTGGCTAGCCTGATTTTGCGTATTCAGAATCGCAACCAATAGATTGTATCGCAAAATCGGTTATTTTGGATCCATTATTTAAAGTTTAAACTTTAAGAGATGTAAAAAAAGTGCAAATACTAAAAATGCTAGTTTTTTTTTTAAAATAACTTTTGTTTGAATAATTTCCAGTGAGTCGGCATTTTCTATCAAGCCTTATAATGCTTAAGATCTAGGTTTTGTATCATACGCTTCCGAGAATCACCCAGCCTAATAATAGAAGGATCATTATTTATGGATAAAACCCTGCTCAATTCATTTCCTCTCGTGCTCACTTGATTACGTCTTGAAATGCTGCATCGCTAGAATGCATCGAGTGCCTCGGACAAAATTGCCTGTTGCGACTCGGTTTATAATAATTTGAATATAGATGAATGAGTCAGCTGTGTTTTATCAAATTTTAAGAATTGGTACATAACTTAATTAAAATTAATAAAAATTAACAAAATTTCAATTAAATCGTCTAATATTTAACAAACAAAAAAAAAAAATAAAAAAAAACTGTGTAATAAATTGATTAAAATCAGATTAAGAACATTATAAAATAGTGAACAAGGACATAATTAATGTAAATAATTGTTCTTATATGCATTCATAATATAATATTCAGGGCTTAAGGAATCATACCTCAGTAACTGTAACAAATCTTATAACTCACAATAGAAGGCAAAACAGTAACATTATTTATAAAATTATTAACAAATTTTTAATTAAACTATGTATGACTCTATGTGTGTGTGTGTGTGTGTTGTTTTGTGTTGTATTTTCACCTAAATCACAATGGATTGTAGGTACTACTTGTTCATTGCATTATACAAGGTCGAAATAGTTTTTTTTTTTTAATAAATAAGTACATCCTGTGTGTGGGTTGATTATATTTGCAAAATATCTAACGGGCTAGTAATTTTAATTATTTAATTTAGTCAGAACAATAATAATTATCACATTTTAATCGTAATAAATTATCTTTTAAATTATAATTTCATTTTTATTAGAATAATGTATTTTTATAAATAATTCATATTTTAATCGACAACAAAAAATGAATTTTTTCATTCAACTATAGTTTTTATGTGAGATATCTTGATGACGGACGGCTGGACTAAAATATGGTTAATTATAAGCTAATTTAATATTGATGACATACGAAAGGACATACGAAAATAGGTTAATTAGGTGATGAACACCAAAATTTTTATTCATAATTTTCAAGCATTACAAATCTTAGACTAAAATCAATATCATCTGACTTATTGTAAATGTCGAGTATGAACATTTAAATAATTTCTAGTTCATAATTATTGTTACAAAAATAATTTTAAAATCAATTAATTAATTACTATCCTATTATTTTTCGATAGATTAACTACATTTTGGAAAAACTCACTGTGTGAGCAGAGCTGTTCAAACTAGTCATGAACTATTGACAATATTTGAAGAAAGTATTGTTAAAATATTAAGATCCAAATTTCCTAAGCTTTACACTCTACTGATTCGCTTAACGCTTGGGTCACATAAATGCGGAACCCTAAAACTACAAACTTTTTGAACAATATATGTTTGTTAGCATCAATAACAACCATTTTGTATCGTTCGTTGAAATCAGTAGTAAAAATCTTCATAAAATTATGTATTTGATCACAATCTGGGCTACATTGCACAATAAACTTATATGTACATGAGATGAATCTATCGTAAAAGACATAGATACTCACATACAAAGAGCATCTTTTTTTTTTTTTAAGATAAAATACAATAGAAGAAGTGTAAAACTCATAAAGATAATACAGAGGTTGTTGTTATCGATATTGAAGAAAAAAAAAATTGTCATGTAAAGAGAAGAAAAATTATTAAAATGCGTTCTTTTATCGATTACTTTATGTGCAATATCTTAAATAAACGTAAGTAGTCAATACAGAAATAAATACTTGTGTGTCTCTCGACAGGCTAAACATCGTTTTAAGTTGTTCTGTCTCTCAAATACGTTCGGTAATTTACATAAAATCGTGATTGAATAATGGAAATTTTATTAGCAACATTTACAACATATTTGGATAATATTTTTATATCCAGCGTATATTTAAAATACATGAGGGTATATTAAATTTGATTAGAAATTATTGAAGACAAACAAAAAATTAATGTTTCATGGAGCGATTTTGCTCATTCACGACTTAAACTCACTTTTTATACCTAGAATATTTAACATCTAACTAGAACATCTAGTCGAAAACTTATAGTTTAGTTCAACCAATGTACTTAAAAATAAAAAGTTAAAAATATCTGAATACCGCACATAAGTATGAAACCATTTGAGTTCATAATTATATTTCTGGAGTATTTACTTGCGACATCGTAAAATGCAATTTTTCATCCAAATGAAAACTGAATAAGAATTAAATTTTTTTCTAATTCAAGGTAATGTATTAAATTCTATATAATATTTTAAAGATTATCTTATAGTTTTGTTTGTAATTCCGTCAATTGTTTTACTTTTTACAGTACACACATCTATTTAAATTAGATTCAAATCATAATATAATAAAAAAAAAAAATATTATGTCATTATAAATAATAAATATAAAAACAAAAGTTTAAGAAAAAAATATATAATAATAATAATAATAAATAAAAAATAAAATTTATATTGCATGTGAATTTCATGTAATTTTCCAGTGAGTTCTTCTGAAGATTATCACATGTTTTACTTACATTAACCGCTGTCTTTTTCTAGGTCACTTTTGTTATAATAATTTATAATTTTATACGTATCTAGGTAGATACATATACATACATTATTTTAATATGACGTAATTCGCTTTTTATTTTCTATTATAAAAAAAAAAGTGTATAACTTTTCTTTTCGTTAATCTAATTTTTTTTTAAAATGTTTTTCCATTTAATCATTGAGATTAAAGAAGGAATTTGAAAATAATAATGCCGTGCTTTATTGAATACTTGGATTTATGGATTTATACTTTTTCGTAACACAATTTTTATTGAGTTAATATAAGGTTTTTAGTATTTTGTAGTTCAACTTATGCACTTTTGACGCTTTTGTTTAATATAGCCTTAAGAATTACCTTAAAAAATATTTATAGCTGAACAGGTGTTCTGTTATTAAATTTATTTTAAGTATGGCTAACATAAAGTTCTTCGTAGAAAAATTTATAAAGGTTTTGTGTAAGAATGTTAATTATTACTGGCCAAGTTACACTTAGCTCAGCTAAAAGAATATTGTTGAAGGGGTAACACCACTGTAAATTTTTCAAAAAATCAATTTTTTTTAAGCTTATAAAATACTTTGAACCTCTTAGAATATGAGGAAGAATATTTCATGCGCGATAATGCATTTCAAAACTTTTAATTCGTTATTCTCGAGACACGATTTTTCAAAACGGCCTGTAAACAAGATTGTGTATAAGGTATCAATATCTTCGTTACCATTACATAAACATTTTTATACAAAACATTTCCTTGTGTGCGTAAATACTTTTTTAGAAAATTATTGAGACGTTCACTTACTTTTGTGATATCCGATATATATATTATGAGATTTATTTATGCAAAATATGTTATTTTCAAGATTTACTTTGTTTGCATGATAAATCAACATGTAATGAAAATTTAAAACGGTATACGAACATGAGAAACTGTTCACAAGATGTAATGTCCTTTTGCTTCGATATGAAATGCACTATAATAAATTTTGGCATAAAAATAGTAAATTCATTTCATAAATTATAAACTTAGTATTCGTTATAGAACTGAAAATTTTGGTAAGCTAGAAACATTGATAAACACGCACAAATGTTTTGATAAACCGTTTTTTAAAAATCTGGATTACTAAAAGATAATACAATTGACGAAAAATGACCAATATAAAATAAAATTTGTTTTAATTATAGAAAAATACAGGAAAACTTGAAAGTAGGTTATATGAAAAAATATAGTATGCAAATGAAATTAGAATTAGAAATTCGATTATGAAATATCTACTACTGCTTACGTCAAAATAAAATATTGTAATCAAAATATTTATTATTAAAATATTATGTCAAATCTAATCGGCAAATGTTTAAAAGTACACTATTGATCAAAAGTTTTAAGATCACTTCTTATTAAAGCTACACATTTTGTCAGATGTTTTTATACCAATATGATGTTACTTGCTCATCAATTTTAACAATTTTTTTCACAAAATTAGAGTGATTTCAAACTGATTAAAAGACTATCAGCGAAAACTACTGGGTCCAGATACTGTAAAAGATGTTCGTAATATATGGTAGACGAACTGCCATCAATATGTTATTTTGAATATTACGAATTATTTGATTCAATTGAACTTTGTATTTTTTCAAGTTTTAAATTGCAGCAGGTACATTTCTAATAAACATATCTAAACATATCTAATAAAATTGTTTTAATTCTCTTATAAATAGCCAATAATCTAAATAAAAGATGCAATTTATTTCCAATTTTCCAGTTTGATTAACAGCTAAAAATTAAAAAAAATCACTGAATTTAAATATTTGGTGGTTGAGTTGAAGGATATTTTGCGGAAAATAAAATGTGAAATTGATATTAAATTTTTTAATTTTTAGGGTCTAAATTATTAATTAAATGAGTTTTATCAACTGTAGGCCTTGATTTTCATTACGTTCTTATAAATGTAAGAAAAAATCGAGAAAATTGTCAAAAACCTTCTTCCTTCATTATTGTGAAAATACTATCAATTTAATGATTGCACGAGTATTTTCTGATATATCATAACTAAATCAACGAAATCTTCTCAAAGGTCTATTTCTTGTAGTCATTTCAGACAAGGTAAAATAGTTATCCTATCAAAAACTAAGAAAATATTTATTGGATAAGTATCTTTTATACATTTATATGCCAACGTTACTCCAGTATAAAACAATTTTTAAACCTTTTAACTTATGAAGATTTGTAGCCTCTATAGGCAAGTGATCATGAGAAACTTTTTGAGGATAGTAAATATCGTTTACTATTTCTTCTCCAAAATATTTAAATTGTATTTGTTGTTCGAAAGTTTTTTAACTGTAGTGTACAAACAGTTTACGTATAGATAAGTGCGACAAAGACAAAACAAAAAATCAAATGTACATGAAATAAGTGAAGCAATTTGTAGTACATGTATGGTATTAAATTAATCATAATTGAAGAAGAAATAACCAATTTCCATTTCAAATAATAACTACCACTAACCATTAACTATTATTAACAATTGTTTTTATTTTCGTTTTTTATTTATAGGATTCGTACAGGTTCGGATTTTGTGATTGAATAGTTTTTATGTATTGATAAAATCAATTGTGCCACTCTAGAACTACCTTAAAGTTGAGGTTTACATATAATAAGTAAAAATTTAAACATAAATTCGAAATTCCAAATTTTTAATATTGAGTTAAAAAATGTTTTAGTAAATAATGTCAATAAAAAAATGTATTGTTAAAAACACCTCTCAAAGTATTTGTCAAGCGTAGAAAGTCAAAAATATTATGCTAATCGTAATTGAAAAATTTTACATTAAAATTAATTGCCAAACATTATTGTATATATGTTGTATACTGAAGGGGAAGGGTTCCGATTACAACTATTTTTAATCGAACACAATACAATCAAAACATTCATTACTTCCAATATTTCTTGGTTACTTTAAATGTTACTGTTCGCTAATTTTATACTTGACGTTATTCTATTTCGAAAAGCTATTGGCTTCTATGATGAAACATTTCTGCTATCGGGAAAACTGGAAAAATGTGTTTTAAAAGTCATATGCACTGAAAAATAGGAGAACTGAAATTGTTAACTGCTAGGACACGATTGGTTTTTTAATACTTGCTGAGAATACTTAGAATATTTATAAGTGTAATCGCAACATTAGTGTTAATCACAAGTTATCTATTATATAAAATCTATAATATAAAAATGAATCGCTGAATGTGTTGATAAGCGCAAATCTTGAGAACAGCTGAACCGATTTCGCTAATTCTTTTATAAGAATATTCCTTGAAGCACGAGGATGGTTCTTACGTAGAGAAAAATTAAAAAAATTGTATAAGTTTCGTGTCACTGGTTTCCTACACCAAATACCGGGTGCTCACAACAAATTCCCGTGGTTCCAAATTGTCACAGTAACACGTGACCGAGCCTGCTAGTTTCTAATAAGTATGAGAATGTATAGTAAACGAAGACTGGATCTCCAATTAAAGAAATCTCATCAAACTTGGACGCCATTTTTGATCTCACTAATAGCTCCGATATTTGAAAAAAAAAAACCAAATTATGGTTTTGCAAGAGAATCAAAAATATATTATATTGTTTCTCAATGAATCATTCCATACCCAAATAATAATTAAAGTGATTTTAGTTACATTTTCCTCTTTTGTGTAGTTTTTTGTAGTTGTTATTTTGTCATATTTTTTATTACTTGTTATTATATTAATAACAAATATTACTAAGTTATTATTATGTATTACTCTTATTACACACAAACACACACCGTAATATGTATACAGCATATTACATGTAAGTAATATGTAATTGTATCAGTGTTAGCTTCTATAAAGTATGTGTATCTATTAGTAATCAATCAATAAGAAATAAAATATGATTTTATGCTAATTTATTATGCCCTTTTCATCATAATTTCTCTTTAATGTTTTGTTATACAAAAATATGATTTTATGATACTTATGATTGTGCTAAAATTCTTTTGTTCTTATAAATGACTTATAAATGACATGAAGAAATTGGTGTGTGTATTAAATACCAATAAATAAGGCTAAGACCGTGTATAGTACGTGGTGCATTATATTTAGTAAAAGATTATGTTCAAAATTTTTTATCTATCTATTATGACAAAAATTCACAATTCTATCCAACTTGACAATGCAATATTTTAAATTGAATAATACTTTTCTTAAACACTCTCATGTTGTAAAAAATTCACGTCAAATTAAAGAGAGGAATATTTGATAGACGATGACTCGAGAATTATAACAGTCGCACCTAATTAGGCTGGTTGACTAAAAATAAAAGGTCCGTGAAAAAGGAAAAATTATTTTTCGATATTTTGGATTTAAGAATTCTGCTCTTATGTTTATTTATCATTTATCCGAAAAAAAATCTTTTTATTCAAATATTTTTGACAGTCTGAATTCAAATAATATATTTCCATAGAAATAAATACAATTTTCATGGATAAAATTTAACGTGACTTTTTGTTTATATGGAATATTTAAACAATTATATTTTATAACTTTAAATAAATTAATTTAAAAAAAAAAAATTCATTAATATTTATAAAATGTATCAGACCATTTAAAATTTGATTTTATACAACAAGGATTTTGAAATATTATTTATGTTTTATTATTTTCAAGAGTAATATTTTATATCTTCAATTGAAATTTATCAAGACAGACCTTTGCAAAGTTCTGTGTTTTTTTTTCATTCAAGTTATTTTATGATGTGTGATGTAATTTTTAGTTATTTTCATTTTCTGCACACATGGAAAATTTTATCCTTGAGACTGAATGTTTTCTCAAGCGATTTTCATTTGAATAATTTTAACAATTCTTTTTTCATCTAATTGTAATCTGTATAACGTATTTTGCTGCTTATTAATTAAGACTAAACCCTTTTATTTCAAATAATGCGATTCACTATTGTTTCGGCCAAAAAGTCAAAAACAGTAAAAAGAATAATAAAAACATTAATTATCTGTTAATCTTATCGCTGACTGATCAAAACAAAAATGAAAAGTTGGTTAAATTTGGAAGGGTCCATACAAAAATCTTCATATATAGATTTCTACTATAAAATAATACCACTTTATAATAATTTTATATTAATAGAATCATCTTAAAGTTTTCAACTTTTAAATATTTCTTCTGATAAAACTAATAATTTAGTTCGTTAATTTTCGTAAACTACAATACATATTATTTTGATATATGTATTTATAACTGTTCAGACTGGATTTTTATTTTTATGAGTGGTAAAGATTAAAAAAAATTCAAACATTGATGCACATTCATATATCGAGTATGTGAACAATTAACTTTTAAGTTGTTCCCTTCACTTGTTTTATCGAATAAATTCGCTAATATGCATGGAAATTTAAATCAATTTAAATTGCTACTGTTGAATTGTAACGAATACAGTAAGGAGTGTTAAGTTATAATAATGATATATAAATACTTATCTAATATAAAATTGATATTTTACATTTGGTATTTTATATTTTAAAAGTGTGGTGGAAATCGTGATACTAAGTTCAAATAATTTAAATTATCGCGTAACTCTAGATTTATAATAAAGTATAACACTTTAACAATAGCAATATTTCACAGTTTATTATAGTTTTAAGTGAACATAGTTAAAATAAGTGTTTCAGTAGCATCAAATAAACGTATCACACAAAATAACAACAGAAGAATATTATTTCAGAATGATGTACAGTGTTTGCAAGAATCTTTTGGCAAATATTATAAGTAACAGTTAGTACGAGACACAATTCTTTATACTCACGAGTTGCATTTATAAATCTTAGTTCAATAAGATAATGACAAAAAGATGGGCCAGTTGATTAAGGTTCCCATTACCTTACGTATTACCATTAGATATATTAATGGACCTTATGGCGTAGGGTCCGAATCATGAACAAACAATACAAACTTACCGAACCTAATTTGCTAAAAGCAAGTTCCTAATGGGAAAATTATTATTTGCATTTACTACTTACTATAAGCAATAATATTATATCTCTTAAAAAGCAGAAAAAATAGTTGAAAATTTAGAGTTTATTGCTAATTGCGTACAGAGATCCTTCCCAAACTAGAAAATTAAACTATTAAGCAAGTAATTTTCACAAAACTTGATTAAAAGTATATTTTATATTCATTCATATCCACAACACATTACTAACTACAGTTACCAATATTAATTGTTCCTATATAAAGCCAGAAATATAACTAAGTATTTTTCATGTAGAATAACAAGTATGTACTAAATAGATTCATTTTAACAGGGTGGAACTTTTAAAGTAGCGGCCAAAACAATAGCGGTTAATGCTTATAAATTTGAATGATAGGACTTAATGAATACCAACATGATTGCAATACATTTGTTACCATGTACACTTAAAAAAAAATAAAGCCAAAACAATAATTATATGCTTATTTATAATTAATACAAACTGTAGTCTTTTTAATTTTAAGATAAAAATTTTGTACACCCAGTAAAATATAAAATAGAAGTTTTTTAACATGGGAGTTAGAAACAAGTGCATAACAAAACATAACATTTTACAAAGCTAACATGAACTATAAATCTATTTTTATCACGTTGTTTGTACTAAAACAATGTTCTTTTAACCATAACCATATCCTTTCGTCTTCATATAACAATAATAATAGTCTTTAATATAGTAAAATGTATGAAACAATATTGTTTTTAATGTATCTACTAAGCCAAAGAGGAACAATGTCATATCATGTCATTGAAAACGAAATCCGTTGTAAACTCTACTCAACCTCTATCTAAATAGTGGTGAAAGTAACAGAGAAATTTCTTAAATTAATTTCTTTGACTCGTTAATAAAAACCGAGTTTTTTTTTTCTCAATGAAACATGAAATGTGAAACTATCTCGTTGAACTACACTTTATGAAGTTAAAATTTGTATTAAAATTTTGAATAGTGAAGATATTGCGTCAGGTAGACGTCACAAGATTATTTAGTGGCATCTAATGTATTGATATGTTTTGCTGTGATTTAAGTGAAACCATGAACACCTGTACAAAAATATTGTTTGCGACTGCAATATTTTGTAAAGTTACAAACTTAAGACTAAAATCAATATTCTATGACATTTTACACATGTGTCGTGTGTTAATCAATTGATATGTTTTTTTTGGTACAGAACCATCAAAATAATAAAAATAATGATGAACGCGTTTAGAATATTATATAGAACATTAACATTGATGGCTATAAAATTAAATTAAATGTTATCTAAATGCACTTAAGATGATCCATATTGATAAATGAATACCTCTACCTAACTGAAGTAAACTTCAGTTTTAGTAATGCTAAGCACAACAGAAGTAAATAAGTATAATAATAATAATAATAATGAGCATACACAACCATCAAATGAATTTAATTAACAACTAGTACAAGGACATTTTGAAAAATATTATCAAAGGTCATTATTTATAATAATACAGTTTTTTAGACGAAGTATATTCTGCTACGTAGATCTGTGATTACTGGGTATGTTGTTATATATTGAAACTAATCATAAAAGAAAAATGTAACTATATATTAATTTTTAACAATGTAATTCAATTAAATAATGTAAAAAAACCGAGGACGGAAAAAATACTAGACATTAAGCCATAAACTTTTTCCTATCGATTGTTATTTGGATCTAATCAAATACATTATTTACTGTATTACACATTTGGTAAACCACTTACTTTTCGTTTATCGAGCTTTAGCCAAAGTGAAATACGAACAAAATTTGTGATAAGCTATTGAGTTTATCACAAAAAATATCGTCTCATTCCACGTGTGTTTATCGGTCATGTTATTTAAAGACTGTCATCGATTCATATGCGGTTTGTTTGTGAGTTATAGATGTACAGGTAGTTTTGTCAACTGTGGCGTATTACCGACTTTTATCCTATACATATTATGACAAAATAATATAGATAATATTTAATTTGTTTTGTTTGTACAATTTACTATGTAATTCAAGTATTTAACGACAGAAAAAACGTCACATTTGTAGCAACTAAGCAAACCATGGATGGTAATTAACCGGTAGCAATATAAATATGAATTAGGGTCAAGATTAATTTTAAAACTTAAATGAGAATAATAGTTTTAAATTATTATTATTATTGTTATAAAAACAATACTTTCATTTTTTACAATAATTAGATATTCAAGAAAAATATTTTATTTATTTAATCATCATAATATTTACTGACTTCTATTTGTACTATGAGTTGCATCCACAGTTAAGCAATTGCATTATTCTGACCATTTTAGCAATTATCTTATCTATATTCATCCGAGTATCCCTTACTTTTAACTTAAGCATTTTTAAAGTATAAACATTTTCTGTTTTGCAAAACATATAATCGATTTCAATAAGTTTTTGTAGACATAAAAGTTCGTGAATCAGGAAAATCGGACGATTGGGTCTAGGAACCCATTTTTGAACAATAAAATTAACTCTTTTGTTGTTATATTCACTTGTTTCAAAACAATTTTGCATAAATTACAATGCAAATAACAAAATAATTTGTATAACATTCATATTATCAATATTTCCTTGATAGATTATCATCTAAATATTTTTAGAAGCCATGTTTCTTCTCGTTTTTCATGTACCTACAATTTAAGTATGTTTAAAATTTTGAAACAACACCAATAATATAAATTATTATATTTTATTTATTGATTACTAAGTATATTTTACATTCATAGTGTTTACTGAACTCATATTTAGTACAATCACGAATTAAAAATACCTTGAACGATCCTCGTGTTTAATTCAATGAAATAGAATTAAATATTTGATATAAATTATTTTTAAAGGGCATTTCCTTGTGTTAAATAATAAAATGATGTTTTAAGAAATGTTTCCTATTTACAAATAACAGTATATCGATTTTCTTTCCCGGATAAGGTCTTTTTTGAGCATTTTCAGTTTCTGGGTGGGTGACGAATTTGTGTAAAAGTCTGCAAGAGAATAATATTTATTCAGTATGTATTAATCGAAAAAAAATAAATTAATGTATACGTTTCAAATAGACTAACAAATTATATAAAACCTGAAAAAAGCTTAGAATTGTATAGAATTGGACCTTTAATGCTGCTAATGTTACTATATACCACATTTAATTAAAAATTCAAAATCGAAGTTAAAAACTTTCAAAGATAATGTTTCATCTCTTTATTAAAAACTCTTTGGGGATGCAAAATAATCACGTCATCATGACACAGTATCAATATCATTATCTAATTAGTATTTTAGAAGTACTAGAAATGGCTTATTCTTAACGATTTTTAGAAAAGCTAATCCAGTTTCCTATATCCGGGAAGTAAAGATGCTTCAATTGACGAAAAAAAAAGTTAGTCAGACACCCAACTGCACAAGATAAGATAATTTTATATTAAACTACTTAGAAACAAAAAAGTGAATAGTTTTGTGAATTTTTTTTTTTAAAATGCATCGTTTCAAGGTAAAAATATATCGTGTCTCATGTATTTTTAAATGAAAAACTACATTATTTATGTATTATGAAAATATAGATATGAGTTGAAAAAAAAAATTTAATTATAATTTTTATGATTTTATGCAGTTCAATTCACATTTCATACAATAATGTTATTTTATCTATTTCTTTTTTACCGTATGTCAATCACAATATGGTAGAATTGAATATGTTTATATCCTTAAAACGCACATTTTTGACAGGTTGGACGTCCTACCAATAAGAAACTGAGCACCGATGATAATACACAAAAAATATACAATTCATTCATTTGATGGACTTTTAAACAAATACAAAATTTATTATTATTATTAATTATTATATGTGCAAAATACAATTTTTAGCACTCGTTCTTCATTTTTAATCTTATAAATGTTTTCATAAATATTTAAAATGTCTTGTCACTATTTTTAGGACAATTATTGGAAGGTTAGGATAATCTCTAAATTAAAATTTTTCATTTTTATACAATGTATTTCAAACTAAAATATGTATAAAAATATGGCGAAAAAGGTAAGTTTTCTAAATATTTATTTCATAGCAAATTATGATCATTATGGCTAAATAAATAAATGTTTCAAACAATAATTTTTCAGCTTACGACTAACGTATCATTAAAAAAAAAAAAAATTAATTTGTTTCCATAGCAGCAATGGTTTGAATTTAATTTAAGAGTTTATTGACATATGTATCGATATAGATGATGCTAAATTAAAATTTGATCTAATCTTAAACTAGACGTTACCTTTTTACCTCTCTTAAAAGTGCTCAACGTGCTTTAAAAAGTTTTTATTGGTAACAAAAAGTCTTCATAGTAATAAATACACAAGTTTTTAATCTTCTTGAAAATCCAGTTCATTGTGTTAGAAATGAAAATAATTTACATAGCTGTATAAATATTTTCAGGTTAATTTAATAAATCCGGAAAATCAAAAGAAACAAGAAAAACGCGAAGTAAGTAAAACTTCTTATTATCTACGTATAAAAATGAAATGAGTCAGTCAGTTTGTCTTTGAATACTTATAATAATACATCAAATTATAAATAAATATGTATTGCGATTACTATTTCATTATTAGTAGAGTTTTTTTTACTGTGAATTATGGTCAACGAGCCCATAGTGGTTTGGGACTTTGGGGATAGCATAAGGAAATTTTGTGATTTACATTTAATTGGGGAAAACGATGTATGGATTTTATTGATTTTTTTAGATTTTGGATAATTTCATTCGATTATTGATATATGGAATTATATGTTCCACATACTTTGTTCGAATTGATCCATTTTGGAATATACCAACATAGTTTTTAACACATCGTATCATTATGATACGGATTTAAATATTCCGGTCAAATTTTACGCATTATCTCGAAAACTAGGATCTTTTTCGTAAAATAAGGGTTATAGTTTGAATTTTTCTAGAATTATTACAGAAATGCTTAAAACAGAAATAGCATTTTTTTTTTGGTAGTTTTTGGCGTGTTTTAAGATTTTTTACCAGTATAGATTTACCTAGTTCACTTTATTGAAATCATTATGTAAAAATGCTCGACTATATATATTATGATGATTATTTACTGTAAAAAGAGTGGTATTTATAAAAATTAATTTATAATTTATGTTTTTGTTGCATCTTAACCTTCATGAATAGTAATAAATTGTTCTTATTTAGTTATTAAAATAAATCATTTTCTTTTATAAATTCTTCTTTTATAATTTATTTTTAAGTCACTTTAATACGATTCTTGGTGCAACGTGCTTTAATCACGTTAAATAAATTGTATTTTATTGACTAAAATTTAAGCACGCTTCATTATTACTCTATCAGATTACATAATCTTTTTAGATTTGTGAAATATTGCTAAGATTTTTCAATATAGTTTACGATAGTCACTCGCCTTTGTATTGATTTAAAGGTAAAATGTACCGACCCTAAAAAACAAAATTGTTTGAAAATTGAATAAAACTGAGTAAATCGAAAAATTTTGACCCAAAAGTTACAAAAACACTTGGATTAATTATTTCTATGATATTCTTCCAAATTTCTATATATATATGTGTGTAGTATTCATCATGTTCATGTCATTTTTCTACCAATTATTTAAGAATTCTAAAATCGCGGGTGAATAATAGATTTAGCAGAATACTGTTTTAGAAGCGTGTGACAATCTACCTTAGAGAAAAACGAACCCCATTTGCTAGGAAATTTTAGTTAAATATTATAATAGTTTTGCTCACATTAGTTGTAAAACAAAGTTTAGGAAACCGCAAACAAAATTTCCTGTAAAATAAATAATTTAGAAATAATGAAAAATTTTCCTGATAATAATTAATCATATATATAATATTAAACTAATAATTCAAGCACAATTTTTTATTTAGTTTTTAATTTATTTTTTATTAATGCCATTTATTACTTACTTAAGTTATAATATACATACTTATGTATAATAATTTAAAACAAAATACTTTAATAACCCTGACATAATTTTATTTCATTTCCCATTAATCAAAATAGTGTATACTTAGATGTAGAGAGAATGGCAGTGTTTTTTTTGTTTTTATATTTTAAATACAACTTCGTACAAATATTCTATTAAATAACTGGTAATGTGGATTTTTTTCAGAACAGTAACTGAATCATAAGAGATCTATAATAATCTAAGTAATGATTTCATTGATCTAATGACATTTTCTTATAATACTATAATGATATATTAATGACTTTTTATAATAATTATTTTTATTAATGAAATAATTTATTGTAATAATTCTTACCTTCAATTGATTAATTTAAAAAAACATAGATTTAATCATTCATTGACTCTATTTGAACAATAATCATATGAACACGAAGAATGAATATTATCCGGAGAGTTAATATAAAAAAACTAAATGGCATTGTAGTCAAACAAAACAGTACAACTGGATATTTTATATAATCAATTTAATTATCAATCTGAAAACTACAAGTAGCTTTGTGAGCTAAGCAAAAAAGTATATTTCTAAGATTAAGTATAACTGTTCTTAGGCAAAGGTAAGGACTTCACACCACACATAGTACTGACCTTGTGAAATGATAAAATGCCAAGAATAGTTTTTTTTTGCCCAACAGTTACACAAAATTATGCAGTTTCAGAAATTGATTTTTACATTCGGCTAAGGATTTTCAAAAAACTCCAAGATACATTTGTAATTTAACACAGTTTTACTCAAGATATGATCATGATTGGATCCAATCACAGTTATAGACCAAAATAATTAAAGGTAGTTCGATTGCACGTTCAATATGATTCCTAATAGTTTTCTTAGATTTAGGTCACCCTAACTATAAATAATTCATCTTCTATTGTTCGCCATTATTAACATTTACACGATAACTACAAAAAAATCACACAAGTATTGTTAACAATTAAAACATTTTTAATTAAGCAATTAAACTGTGAATAAAAATATCAAAACATTATAAAAATAGTCAAGGTTATTCGCTATGTAATATCGCTTAAATGCATTGTGACATTATTTGTATTTATGTGAAATAATATGCGTGCAGTATGATAAACAATACCCATTTATTGTTTTATTAAACACACAACAAAATTATATTATATTCTTATAAACAATTCAAATTTTATGTATCAAAAACTGTAAGCTATAATTTTATTTTAACATAAATTCGAAAATTAAAAAATTGAGCAAACTCATGAAAATATTAAACTGTAAATAAATATGTCAAAATATTGTTCCATAAATACGAATCAAAACACCAGTTTTGAACAATAATAAAATCAATTCTTAATGTATTTGTTATTAACGTTCTATAATAACGTTTAGTATGAAACAATTTGTCTAATTTCAAAGGAAAAATAAGGAGCGCATGTAGCAGATAATTGAAGCATTAAAAGCTTCATTTAATGCTGGTGAATCCACTGGCGACGTTTATTTAACAGCGCTAAATGATTCAGACTTCATCATTAACTTCAACATCCTCACCAAATCGTTCATAAATAATGAGTTTTAAATCTATCTCGCCTTAAAAAACTTGAATTAAAATGATGTATTAAGCAAAGCTTCCATATATAAGCCTTGAACAAGCAAGTTTCCTATAATTGTATGTCGCATGGTGTCTGCGTATCGATGACCTCAAGAAATACTTCAAGACCTGATGAAATACTTTAGTATATTGATTAAGCAATTTGGAATAGTTAATTATTGTTTTTACAAAATCAAGAATTCAGATAGATTTTTTCCATTTATTTTTAAATAAATTTTAAAAGAACTCGTGATAAAAAGAGGTTCATGTTTATTTGGTTACTTTGTAATTTACTCCAACCCCAAGTGAGCATTCTAAGAAAAAAAAACTGACTTTATTAAAGATTATTTACCTTTCAACTTGCAAAATTTTATGCATGTGAACAATGGAAATTGAAAAAAATTAAAACACGATTTTCACGCGATTGAATTGATAAGAAATCCTAGTACATTTACCTTTAGCTATATAATAAATACAAATACAATAAACTTCACTTTTAAATAGATGTACTTTATAATTCATAATACATAGAAAATTAACCTCGGCATAATAAATTTTTAGATTTTCAGAACAATAAAATTGCATGTAAATAAATAAATTTCATTAGCTATTTAAAAAAAAAGAAAAAAAAGTACCACAATTGATAATTTTTTCTCATATTGTTAACCCTGATAATATTTATGCGCAAAATATATTTCATCTAATAAAGCAACGTTATAGAATATGCGAAGCCAAAGATTTTCAGGTATATCACATCGTATATCTATGAATTATATTGATTTGGAACAAGTTAACAGAAAATTATGATGTTTTTAAGCCGCTGATTATCAGTACTCTTCATGTATATAGAGAGACTCGGGCCACCTGTTTCATGAAAACTTATATTGGACTATCCCATCGCAACAATTAATTATTGTGGCGGAGAGATCGACAATCGAGCAACCGAGGTAAGTAACTTAACAAAATATTTTAAACAATAACAATAAGTTTCCTTAGTTGTACCAGATAATAAAATCTGGTTTATCGGAGAGCACATCAACTAAAAATTGCTTCTGATGTCTTTATCTGATGACTTTTGGTTTGCCTAAGAAACCATTGTTTAAAGTTTTAATTTCACCAATAATTTTATTTTTAATGTAGTAAAATGTGTGTTTATAATTAATAAATATCGCGGGGTGCTCGAAATCGGTTTAATAGTTTTTTTTTCTCATAGTTTATATTTTTTAAGATTATAGTTTTCTAAAAATTCATTATAAGGAACTCAATAAAAAATAATTAAGATCATTTTTGGTAAAATTGTATAGTGTCTTATACTTATTATATTTCCAAAATACTTAAATCATGGGTGGGAAAAAGAAATGTATTTACCGATCTACAGCTTCAGGTAAATAGAGAGGTAATCATTAATTTTTAGTACTTATCAGTTTTTATTTGATGTTTTAATAAGCTTCTAGAATTAATTTTGCATTAAATTAAGCTAATAATGGTAATAATTTTTTAGTATCTACCACCTAAATGCATGTTGAATAAATATCTCTTCATTTATAATCGTTCAGATAAATTATTTACATGATATCATGTTATAATCACTTATTTTGTGAAATTTTACACACAATATAAACATACAAGATATGTTTATCCAATCATAAAGATTATATTATGGATGTTTAACCGACTACAAACAGGGAAGTTATCAGTTGTAGTCATAGTTTTTTGCTACCTAGTACTTCAAATTTAATAATGATCTACAAAATCAAATATAAAAAAAAATACAATTAATTTTTAATTTTGACGATTTTTATTTGTAACGATATTCACTACTTCATTATATTCCAGACAAGAGTAATAAAGTGGTTAAACGCAAAATTGTTTTTATTGTAAAAAAGTTTTCATCTGCAATATTAATCGTAATTTTAAGTTAATTTTTTTAACATATAGCATGAAAATGTAATGCCAAAAAATTGATAATATTATCCAAGTTTTAGAATACGTCTCAAAAATGGCTTGACTAAAGACATTACGCATATTAACATCTAAGCATTTGTGTTGTAGATAGTAGCACTTCCGTAATGTGCTTAATTCTATTAGTGGACCTGTGTCCAAAGCATTAATTGTTCCAAAGCTCCAAAGCATTAAATGTTTGAAATAATTTAATAGTTTAAATTCGAATCTTAAATTCTAAACATGATTATTCTCTCATCTAATTTGAGTGTTTAATAGTTCAAATGATAGATATTGTATCACTGAGTGTTCTTAGACCTTATTACATCATATTCATTTATTATGGATCGTTTTTTTTCTCCGAGTGTTGTGATACTTTTGGATCCAAATATCTTCAATTTTTTAGGAAGATAGAGGATTCGGTTTGGTCACACTCAGCGTCTCAAGACCTTTCCACAGGAAATTTCATAATCTGCACTAAAAGTTAGATATCTCCTGTTATAATAAATATAAAATAAAGTTTTGTCTTAGAATACTCAGTGATTCATGATCTTTCATGATCTTTAATTTTGAGCTATTTTTCACTTAAATTGGATTATTATATAAAATATAAAATACCTCGGCAACTTTTTAATTCAATCAGCTGTATGAATATTATGTTTATTTTATTATTAAAAGACATTTCGATAAAAAATCATCTTCAAAGTTGGTTGCAATATTATTATGGTTTTTGTTAAAAAGTAAATTTTTTTTTAATAAATAAATATTTACTTTTTTTTTCATACAAAACAGATTATATTATTAAGTAACATAAAATTTAACAGATTTTTATCAGTGAAACGAATAATAATAATAACAACAACAATGTTGTTTTTGTGTGTGTGTTATAATAAAAAATTATAATACAAAAAATAAAGTAAATAAATAAATATCTGCAAATAGGATAATGACTCTTTTTCACTGCGCCATTCTCAACTCACGATTAAATTCGATGAATAATTATAGTAATATTCGTATATCATAACAAAAAATGAGAAAGCCGTTCGTTCGTGGTGTGTTTATAGGTTCATGATAACCATTGATGTAATAGACACAAAAATTGTCGTTTTTCTGTGTTTTGTGTGGGTTTATTTATAGGTGATTATTATTTAAGATTGTACGTTAATTATACAAGTAAGCTTCTTTGTGCTATGGTAACTCAGTTTGCAAGAATTGCTGTGATAATCAACCATAATCACTCAAAAGTGAATTTCACTTTCCTTAAAAAAAATATATCAGGATGTACATGGTAGTGTGTGTAATATAAACCACACCTCTTATATATGTGTGAGTCATGTTGTGTGTAATTTTTTTTTTAAATTGATTTAATGTATTTTTATGCATAACTTTAAGAAAATATTAGCATTCCCTACTCCTGTGTCCGCCTAATTTTCGTAAAAAGCTGTACAATGTTTTTGTTTCACGTATTAATACATTTAAATTTAATATTCCTGAGTTACATCAACTGATATTCGAAGTCTTATTCTATTTCAGCAATTTTTGTATTTATCGGCATTGTGGATGTTCATTAGTAACTTTTCCGATCGGTATGTCGGTTTAGTAATCTGTTAACATCATTCAAATAATCGCGCAAAATTACAAAACCGATGAACGGGTATTCATAAAGTTTTTAAAACAAAGTGAGAATGCTCAGGATTCTTACAAATATAAATCAATAAGCGTTCTGGACATATATGGCGCTCGTAAATTATCTATAATTTTGATGCAAATTTAAATGTTGTCATTACACATGAAATAGAAATTTAAGAAAAACCGATATTGAAATCGAAAAGGAAATACTAACGAGCGGGGATATCTACGCCCACAATACTACTCATGATGATTTCAAGTTTTTGTTTCACTTATATCCTCGATTTGAAAAATGTAAAGCTTTTTTCTATCATTTGTATGTCTATGATAGAAAAGCACGTTGCTAAGAATTTATAACTTATATTGAAAAAAGGACCAAAACTTTTTGTGGACCAACAAATTTCCTTTGATCGAAAATTTGTAGTAACCATAATATTGTTATTGTATTAATTAATTAACATACATTTTAATTAAAATTAATTCTGATTAATACTTCCATATATCCTACATTAAAATTGTTTCAGTTGGTCAATGTTAATCAATGTTAATTGATTTGCTAATCATCCTGTTTTATACAATATATACCTAAAATATATAAAGTTTATAATAAAATACATGAACTTATTATGATAAAAATCTTAATAATATCAATATGGTAGGATCATCATCATCATCAAATGCGACCTTATTTGTTCACCTTCGCATGTTCTGATTGTGTTTGTTTATTATATTACTTATTGTATACATATACATATATATATATATATATATATATATATATATATATATATATATATATATATATATATATATATATATATATATATATATATACATATACATATATATATATATACTTAAAGGTATATAGATGACGATCATCAGAAAATATCAGATCTGATAAGTGTATATTTACAGGTGTATTCTACCTTTCAAAAATGAACTGTTGCAAAATGAAGAGGTTTGTATTTATATTAATTGTACTCGCAGCTTTGTACCCGTGGAATTTAGTATGCTGAAAATATGTGGTTGAAAATTTTTTTATTAAACAAAAGTGATCTGTATTAAAAAAATTAACATTTTTTGTCATTTTTTATACTTTTTACAGCTTAACAGCTATATTTTGTTAAATATAGTAAAATGTATTATTTTGAGATTTAAACAGTAAAAAATTTTGGGGTTAAGTATACACACAACCCCCCAACTATTTGTGTACCTACTTTGAAAATTTATTGAATTTTTAACACAAAATCCAAACCTGCCACATAATATGGACGAACTGCCCAGATTTCTTAGAATCTATATAAATGTATACTAAATTTATTACAAATGATTTTTAAAATAAGTTATATTGATTTTTCGGTAGTTTTATTACATATGGTGTTTTCTTTAAGATAAGAAAATAAGTTATTTTTTAGAAATTTAATAAAATAACTCCTTGAATGGTGTTTTATATTTTAAGTCAAAGAGCTACGCAAGCTAAAAACTTTTTAATTCTTAAACACGATTCTCATTTTTAAGCACCCTCGTTTTTTACCCCAAGGGCAGAAAAAAAATGAGACAAAATCAACCATATACTAATTGACCATTGACTAATCATTTTTTAACCGTAAATTCGAAAATTATGATTCATAAAAATTAAAAGTTTTAAAAAATATCTCATTTTAAGACCAGCTGACTCTTTGCGCTAGATATTGCCTTTCTATAATCAAAAAGGTTCATTTCCTGCTTCATCATTGATTCGCAATATATTTTATGATACGTTAACTCAAATTATTCTTAAAACTAAAATTACTAGAACTCTATGATAATTACAACACTTGATAAACACTTGTAAAACCAACCTGCTCTTTATTCATGGATTCATAGTTTTTACATACATTCATAAAAAGTATCTACCTATTGCCATAGAAATGGTATTTTAAAATAAAATATTATATTATGTAGGTATAAACAGGTCCAAGGTCTATGGCGATCTGATTCCTCGAGAATGAGAACATAACGCTTCCCATGTCAATTACATTATATAAATAAATATACAGTTCTTCTATATACTGTACACAATAAATGTACGGAATTATATATAATCAAATATTGTCTATTTCATTTATACACATTTAATAATAGATATAACTTTTGCATTCTAAATCACCCACTACTTGTAAAGAATAAAAAAAGCTGTGATGGATATAACCCTTAAGAGCCAGAACAATAGCTTTATGGACATTTAAATGAAGTAATATATATTTAATTATTTTTCTAATACCATTTTCCACAACTTCGATTATATATTAATATCATTTCACTCATATCAACAACCGAAATATTTTTAATTTCAAGTTGACATTTTCCAATGGTTCGCGTCAATTTTATTACAAAATGAACTAACTATAACAACTAGCTTTGAAATAGCTCCGCGATCTTAGCACCTCATGTGCGGAATTTCGATTGACTAATTATACCATCTGAAAGGTCAGAAATTGGTCATAAAAGGTCAGTTGGTCTCATTAATTGGTCAACATCAGAAAATTTTTTATTAAGGATTAAAGTTTTTCAAGGTCCTTAATAAAAAATTTTCTGATGCTGACCAATTAATGAGACCAACTGACCTTTTATGACCAATTTCTGACCTTTCAGATGGTATAATTGGTCAATCGAAATTCCGCACATGAGGTGCAAAGATCGCAAAGCATCTCTTTGAAATTGTGTTTTATTTATTTATTAGGTAAAAAGGAGATATATTTCAGATTATAGTACTTTTGGTATACTGTTTGTATCGCTTCAAAATATTGAAGCCACTAAAATAATTTTGGTATAGGTGTTCATAAAATCACCTAGTTAGTCTATTACCGTGTATCAGACTAACCTTCCGTCTATTATCCGATCGTTTATCCGTAGTCCGATATTGTATTTACGCATACTGAACATGTTTCGCGATGAATGTACTGAACATGTTTCCCGAATGAGTAAAATCAGTCCATTGGGTCCAATAAATGCATGTACCATGTTTAAAACCATAAGAGATTTCTAACTTTTGTTTGGAACTTTTTTTTCTTAACTGATTAGAATCGCTACAATTTCAGCTAAACTTAAGCTAAAAATCATTGAATATATATTGCTTAGATTTTTTCATATTTATAGATAATTTAAACAAGTTAAAATAACAACTAATAGTGTTATTTGTTTCGTTACTCGATATATAGTTATATCAATTATTATTATAATATTCATAATTTGAGCTGCTATGAAGAAACAAATTTAAACTTAAAGTTTAGTTTTCCTTCCGACACATCAAAATATTACAAAGTTTCTAATTTCGATGGTCAAGATAAATGCAAAAACTTGCTATCAGAATTTAAATATTTATTTGCTTGTTATCGTTATGCAAGAGTCTATGTTATAACAATAAAGTACCTTTGAAAAATTCATCATGCAAAGACACTTAAAAATTATGTATTTCTTAAAAATAATAATAGATACAGGTAGCTATGCTAGCTAGTTGAATTATCCATTGAAAGTGAGCATATTCATAAATATTACAATTTTTTTTTACATTGTTTACATATATAGATTATACAATCGATTGAATGTACAACAATTCATTGGGATTTAATTATTTCCTAATAAAGCTATGGTGTTAATTTTGATACTATCGTCACTCGAAGCGAAGAAAATTTTCTTAACTCCTTTATTTACAGAAAAATAACTTCTGAACTTTTTTTTTGGTATGGTTTAACAAATTTCCACGTGTTTTTGGTCTTTCGTATTCTTTTCAATATTTTACTCTTCGGAAATATAGAAATATTGTTAATTGAAAAGAACATATTCAGTGGTGATATTCGCTGAGACGCATTGCATACAATGTCTAATATTAAACTCTTCACTATCTCATTAATTACTTTAAGTACTTTTCAATCATCTGAAATCACATATTTAACCTAGGTGTTTCAATATACATATTATGGTCATCTTTGAATATGGTAAAATATATAATAAAAATGTACCGTTTATATATCTCATATTGGGTCGTCTTATTATATTGATATAATTTCTTGAGTTTTCCGAAAAATTAATAAATTTTAGAATATAGTGCATACTAAAGTGGCCATCATGGTATATGAGTCAAAAATTTACAAATCGTTTGAATCATGCTAATAGAAACGTAGTAGATGTATAGAAAAATGATTAAATTCAAGTTGACTTTGATTGTTGTATTCGCGTTCCTCTCTCTTCAATTGTTATTATTGCTTCATGTAAATTATAAAATAGATGTATAAAAAAAAAAAGAGGGAATTATAATTTTATTCAATTGTTTCTTCATCACTTACACATACAATTGTTTTGTTTTCTTCAGTTGCACTTTTGTTTCAAGGTCGAAGAATTTTTTTTCTTAGCGTTAAATTTTACATAATGTACTATACAATGTGTATAATTGATTTCAATTAATTAATTATTTATTTAGGTGACATTTGAATTTTTAATTAATTTTTATATAAAAACATCTATGTACAAAATTAAATAAGTTTCTGTATTAAAACTTTCATATTTATTAAACGAGTTTATATTAAGTTCATAAACCGCTCGTACATTTTTAAATGTGCTTTTCGCATTTCTAGTTCACGAACGGTTTTATCTACTTCAAACCGTTCGAGTGATGGTTTATTCAATGGTAACAGGTTGAAGAACATTTCAGGTGGAACAAGAAGGATTCCACTGCATTTTAAAAACCCAAAATTAAGAATGTAATATGGGTCATTTGAAATATTATATCAGTATTCAATGATACCTCTTCGTGTAATCCATGTGTTAGAAAATACTGCATTTTGGTGGGATCGTATATCGATAGTAGCAGTATATGATCGATAGTTTAAATGTTAGAACATTTTTTTGAAACATCCTATATTGTAGATTATTCTTCAAAATGTACGCTAACTTAAACTACACTATAGAACTGAATTAAATATGATTTTATACTACTGAAACTTTTCAAAACTAATATGCCTGTCTATATATGGACGTCATTTGTAGTTTTAATATTTTTATTCTATTAATTCCTTTCAGTATTGTTTTATTGTTATTAAAATTAGTAAAATTTGAAATTAAAAAACCTACAACAAAAAAACCTATTCTTTACCCAGATATTTTTTAAGTTTATAATACATAATTATGACAGATTTAATATGTTTCTTGATAAATATGACATATTGACAGATAGTGGTGTATAATTAATGTAATAGTAATTTAAATTTAATACTATTTTATGATTATTTATTGTATCTGCTTACAAATAATACTTAAATACATTGAGAGTTTTGAAATGAAAATTTCAATTTTTGATTTCAACGTACAGTCAAAGTCAGAAATGTCTATTATATACAAAATTCTTTAAGCATGTATATTTCGTTAGACGTTAGAAATAGGAGCACTTTAAGAAATCTTCGAATTTCGAGTGTCTATAAGAAGTAAGAGGTACGAAATAAAAGGTTTCAAAGAGGTCAAAAATATGAAATCTTTAAGAATTCTCTCTTAGAACTCAATTAGATTTAATTTTTATGGTATGCACTATTTCCGAATAATAACTTACAATTTAGAAGATACTAACGGGTTAGTCTTACTTCAAATTTCTCTAACAATTTGGTTGAAATTTATTTATGAGACACTGTTTAAGTTCGACAATTTATCGAGATACTTGGTTTTATTCATCTTTGAGAAAGTCTAAGTGTTAAAAAAATGTGTTTAAAATAAATATTTCTCAATTCTTGTAAATAATACATATAATGTTTGCACATAATATGACCATTGTGGTACAATGAATAGCATAACGCAATCGCTAGTAACTGTATCAGTATTCGATCCTAGGTGTATCCTCGATACATTTTTTAATTAACTAAACAAATTTTTGTACTTATTTTTTAAGTCATAGAGAGGAATTATTAAGGTAATCGTATTTAAGAACCCAGATAAATAATTCTTAAAGCATTGTTATTTATGTATTCGATTGGTGTAAATCCGAAATCTTAAAAGGTTCTTTTAAATGGGAAAGGATAATTGTAATAAATCTAGAACAAATTTTTGTCCTCGATGGCTTGATTGAAATAAAGGAATAACGTCCTTTTAACAACAGGGCGTAAAAAAGAAACACAGAATATTTCTTATTAATCTTGGAGTTTTTAAATTTAAAACTAGATCGCTGTTCATAGTAAACTTAATTGGCAAAAATACATTGCTTTATTAAAAGCCATATTACCGTATACATGCAATTTTTTCATTATAATTAGGATTTTTCAAATACCTAGAAACCATTGAAATTTGGAAATCAAATTGATTATACGATTGCGGTTACCTAATTATATTATTTTTAATAGATATATTATACTTTCAACATTTTATAATACTAGGTATTTAGGCCATATTAGGGCGGAAGATGATTAAGTAATAGTTCACATAACAAAATCTAAATAACAAAAAAAAAAAAAAGAACAACAAAAATTGTTTATTAAACAACAACAAGAAAAAAACCATTGAATGAAATTGAGTGAATAGATGATGGATATATTTATAATGTGTAGGTGTTTTAGTTATATCCGAAACACCTATATATTTTATATAATGATTCATCAGACGTATCGTAAGTATTAGAAAATCCTTTTAGTACAGTGAAATAAATATTAAAAAAAAAAAACACTGGCCGAATTTTTAATATTTACAAAAAAATTAAGTATTTCAATAACATTGTGTATCAACTTTCTGACTCAAGATTAACATTTTGCTTACAATTATGCGCACAAAATTAGTGTCTTTGAAAGAATTCCGGTGAACACTGACAACAAATTATACTCAATAATATCCAAAGTAATTGGAGACTAAGTTGAGTAAGTTTTACAACACAATTATGAGAATTTTTAGTTGAATTATGTCATATGTTTTTTTTAAAAGGGTTTTAAAGGTAGGATTGAATTGTTAAACAAAAGGGGAGTGGTAAAAATTATCTTAATACTCTATTTAACCGTCTGTAGTTCATGAACTTGTATCTATTTTATTTGAAAATCTTTACAGGATATGAACATTAAAAGATCCTACTTAAACAAAGATTGAATATGTATGACATAAACTATCACCATCTTAAGAAAATTTTCAAGAACGAAATAAAAAAGAAAATAATCCTTGATTGCTTATTACTTCTTTGTTTTTAAACCAATTTTAGATTAATTATAAAGTTTTGTCATTGAGCTTATAGGTGTGTGAAAAAATTTGCTTATTTAGAATCAGTCCTTATTATGATATGTTTGCGTAGATATCGGCAAAAAATTGTCAGATAAAAATGATTTTTATATCAATTATCAAATATAATCGTTAAACCTATACGTAATAAAATTTAATTACACAAACGTTATTTCCATTGTACTATTTACATTTTGATTTGATCATATTATTTTGTTCAAACATGATGTGATAACTTATTTAACTGTCATATAAAATTATATATAATTTACGTACAATACCGACTTATAGACGAAGTACCTTTTCTACATGTCTTATATATTAATATTAATACCTACTTATTTTAATATTTATTATATTTAAAATCATAATTAATTTATTTAAATAAAATACGATATTGGTAAATATTTAATATGTAATCATAACTAAGTAAAATCATAATCGTTATGATTCATCATCAAATTATTGCGTAAAAATCATTCATTCATTCATTCAATTTGAATTTTTTGCAAAAAAACTTATGTTAATGTGATTCAATTACAACAACGATTAATTTACGTATATTTATTCCATTGTGGGTGCCTAAATTAATTAAGTAGGCTAATGCCAAGCTCTGGGATCAGGGATAACGCTATATGAGTATAAAAAAATTAACTGTTTTTATTAATATTTTTTGGTCTTTTAAATCAGAATTCAATTTTTGTTATAGAATAGAAAATATAAATTTAATTTAATTAATAATTGATTGGAAATTAAATGACAAAATAAGGTGAGGCAATTAAATTATTATACAAATTATATTTTGCTAAATTATTGAGAGAAAGTGATGATACAAGACAATTACATGTAGATTAGTAATACACAAAATTTTTTCAATCATATTTTTATTTTTAAAAGATTTTTTTTATAATTATTAGGGTATTTGTAAGAAATATATGACTGTATATTAAATTTATCTTAATAGCAGGTACAAAACTTTAACATGTGTGTGTCCATAAAATTACTTTATTCGTTAATTTCCGCGTATCTGCAGCAGGATCTCGTACTAATAAGTCAATATGATACAATTTAAAGTTTTGTATTATTCAAAATAATATTTAAAGTTCAGTATTTTTATTCAATTTTGATAAATGTATATTTTTTCTAAACTATTTAATTATTTTGAAAAATACTCAAATATAATCAATAGAAATTACGTTTAGAATTGAGAACGTAACGTATAGAATTTTGTTCAGGAGGGGGATTTCTATCATTTAAGTGGCAAATTTTTGAGACTATAGATTGAGAAATTACTGAAAATCCTAAATCCTTTTTTCAATTTGGTAGATATATTAAACAGTAATTAAATTTACTGCCTTGGGTGGTCATAATGATGACTAAAGATCAAATTCAATGTAAAAACATCGGTTACATCCCAAATGCTAGTGAATTGTAAATAATTGAGATTCATGTAAACCGATAAAATAATATTATTTAAAAGGTAAATATTTTACACAATCGACTTGGATATACATTATTAAATAATTCATAATAATAATTGAGGCATTATTGTATTACAACAATGTTCACTTCGTTAGTTTAAGGGCACCCATCTATCCATCCATTCAATGTAATATGTTTATTATTCAAGAATAAAGTTGTACGTAACCTTTTGGTGGTAATGTCGACGATGTAATATATGTATGAAATGTTTAACCTATCTTCTTGTAGAAAGCTATTGTTTGTAGTCAGAAAATATTAGGAAATTTTCATCTTATTTTATGTCCTGAACAAACTATTGTTCAAAAATCTACCACGGCTTTTAGCATACATCGACGCTCACAATGACCTGGATTGTCAATCACACAGTCCAACGTTAGTTTCATAATGCCTACAACAGATTAATGAATGATCTTAAAATAAATGTGGGTTGTTAATATCATTTAAAAAATTGAAATCCTAAGTCAGCAAATCCAGCGTATTTTCAAATGTGTAGCACTGACATTCAACTGGAATCACATGTTTCCAAAATGTATGGCCTCAAACTCAGATTACAAAAATATATTCCTCTATAAAAAATATAAGTCCCCTAACTGTTTTCATTGCCCGGTAAACATTCTACTTAAATAGGCCATGGTCCTTTAATGTTGCAACACTATAATACAGCTAATTTTGTTTATTCGGTGGTACCTCATGTAATGTATATTTTTTCTTATTCGCAAAGCTACTCGGACAAATTTGCGTCTATTCTACGAAGAAAATTGTATCATTTAAAACAGGATCTGCTCCTAACTATTGTACGGCCAAATAATCCACCTACTTGCTTAATTTGTAATGGTTTTGCTTCATTTTTGGATTGATTATTGCTTTTTATTTGTATAAAAATATATTCGCGTCTTTGGAAAGATACCAATCAACCGCTTTACGATATTTCTATTGCATTTATAAAACCAATGAAATTGTAACACTATAAATATTTTTTAGAGCAAAAACTGAGGATTTTAAATACATACTTCGAAATGACGAAGACCAAAAACAGAATAATCTTTGTTATCAGAAAGTTACTAGTTTTCTATCTGAAAGTTACATACACCTCAGTTTGTTAACATTTTGTTTGAATGTATTGCTGCATATTGTGTTTGATGTACACACATATTCACTGTCTATCTTTTAGGTGTCGTGAGAAATCTATTGTGGTCTGCTTTTGATGTTAATAACTATTTTGTGTTAGCAAACTGATCTGCCAATCAAAGTTTTATCAATATATTTTATTTCTACAACATAATATTATTGATGATTATAAAATTTTAACTATATGATGAATATGTCAGATACATTTTTATTATTTGAAACAAAAAAAAAACATGTTAATGACTTTACTTGACTACTGATGTTATATATATAACGTGGAACAAAGTAAAGCACAATTTTAAACAGCGAATTAAACAAATCGAACAATTTTCCTTAATTTTCTGTTATGTATTACAAATTTTCAGGGTTTATTTAAAATTTTACTTCGAATGTTGATTGCATAGAAGGTAGTTTACTTTTAAATATCAGTAGCTTTAAAATAGATTAATTTTTTTATTATTAATGAGAACTCTAGGATAATTCGAATAAATTTCGATTTTTTGCCCCTAATTTCCTAGATCAAATTATTTTGTATTTTTATAAATACGTATTTCGACTACAAAGTAGGCATCGTTAGTATGAATTAGCTAGATGTAATGATTCTCTGACGAGATGTTACTCGTTGCTAATTTTTCATTACAAGTAGCTAATTCATACTAATGATGACTACTTTGTAGTCGAAATACATATTTATAAAAATACAAAATAATTTGATCTAGGAAATTGGGACAAAAATTTGAAATTTATTTAAGATTTAGTATATTTAATCTTAATTATAACTTTTGTCGTAAATTTTTTTTTTAATGATTGAGCTTGGGGTTTTTGTTTTTGATGTTGAGAAACCTAAAAAAAGCGTCGAAAAGTTCAAAATTACAAATTAAAAATTCTCTTACTAGGATAATTTCGATCTGCAAAATTCAAAAATAGCATTTATTTTACGATCGGTCGACTAGTTTTTGAGATATTATATTAAATACATCCGCTAAATCGACCTTTAGATTGGATTTATGCAGATATCTCAAAAACTAAGCATCCGATCGTTAAATAGATGTTATTTTTGAAATCTACGGGTCAAAATACACTTAAAAACATGGTTTTTCTCAAAATTGGATTAAATTTTTTTTTTCGAATTTTCGCAATTTTTTTAAGGGATACCCCTTTGAAAAAATCAAAAAAATTGGGAAAAATCTATTGCTCCGATTTGGATAAAAATATATTCTAGGGTAATTGCAACACGCAGATTACAAAAATTATATCTATTTAACGATTGGACTAGTAGTTTCTGAGATATTGCTAAAAATCCGATCCAGAGGCCGATTTATCGGTTGTATTTCATGCAATATCTCAAAAATTAGTCGACCGATCGTAAAATAAATATAATTTTTGAATTTTTTAGACCTCAATTATACAAGAAACCCCATAAACAGCGAACAAAAAATTTTAAACTTTTTGCCGGTTTTTTAAGGTTGAATAAACTTTAGCCCACAAGGTGTATATTTGAGGCAGAATGAAATCGCTAACTTAATTTTTCGGAGTAACTTAATTACTGTTGTTTTATCATAAAGCATCAAAAGATTATCTGACGAGATGTTACTTGTTGCTAATTTTGGAGAATCATTCCCAGTAGCTAATTCCTACTGATGATGACTACTTTGTAGTCGAAATACATATTTAAAAAAATACAAAATAATTTGATCTAGGAAATTGAGGTAAAAAATCGAAATTTATACCATAAAATGTACTTTAGAAAAATTATTTACTCTTTTATTATAGGTTAATTTATTTTGTTAAGGTGGGTGCTACGGATCCCTACATAATGTTTAAACTGATTCAAATAATTATTAGAACATTTTAAAATAAATACAGATTTAAATCTTTTCACTTCAACAACATCTTTTAATAAATCAAATATTAATAATAATAATAATAATAGTAAGCAGAATAAAGATTGTACACTTCAATCTCTATTTCTTATTCTCTATCTATTGTTCAATAATTGATATTGTAAACAAATAAATTCAATTGAAATATTTTAATTTATAATATTAGTTCAAACATCGTTTATATTGTATTAATTATTTCGAATATCCTCTGTATGATGTCTAGTTTTCTCATTAGTGATCTACCTACACATTAGTGATCTAAATATACCTACTCCAAAAATCACAATGAATGAGTCTAAACAAGACCAACGGATTGTTAAACCAACAGAACGACAAATAATGGAAACTTCTAAGGACGTTGAATTTTTGTAATTCAATAACATTTTTTAACAAACAAGAATATAATTCTTTTGGTATCTATTTCGTGTTGCAAGGAAAAAAGAAGAAAATTATATTTTTAAAGCTTTTGATTAACTTACAACTTGTATGTTGGTTTTGGGTGGAATCTTGCAACTCAATTTTGAAGCAAATATCATGAACTCGTTGAGTTGATTTTGTATTTCTGTTCAGTTTGGATGACAATACACGGTTAACTGTGTGACGTCAGTCTTAATTCAACATGGCGAACCAGTTATAAACTCCTTTGCTCCGTTGAAAATTATCTCGCGCTTAATACATTGCGCGAGGACGTTATAAGTTGATTGTAAAAGTTTTTTTATTCCATTTTAGCGTATTTAAATAAAAATATAAGCTTGTCTTTGAAAAGCTTTTTATTTTTAATTTATTTAGTATTTTTAAAGATAAAAAACTTTCTAAAAATGCATATTTTAATATGAATTTTATGACAATTATTCCATTTTTGAAACTTAATTATATCTAAATAAAAATTGAAAATTTCTGAATGTTACAAATAGAATTACCTGTAGCTTCAATGGGTTTTTTTTGTTCCTATACTCGTATATAAGAGGTGTTATGCTAAGCTAATTTTAATTATTTTAATCATCATCACATCACATAGTAAAATAACAAACTAACCAATACTTAAATAAAAAAAAAAAAACTTAATTAAATTCCAAAAAAAGTTCATTTTCCCACACAATGTATTTTTTGTTAGAAGAGAATTTGATTGCTTGTTTGTTTTTAATATTTAATTATAATAAACACATGTGCAAATTAGAGTATAAAATATAAAGACGATATTCTTTTGTATAAAGATGTTTTATTTCTTATCTTTTTTTTTTGCGTATCTCCAATGAATTTTCTTTATTTATAGTATCACATACATACGTTTCGACGTCTGATGATGACGTTAATGTCGAAACGTACATCACATTCTTAATTAAAATAAATTCAGGATATGAAAAAAAACTACTCATAAGTGTATTTTTAAGGTTTTGTTGGATGTGGCAACTAAATCAGTCGAAATACAGTCGAACCTCGATAAGTTACAGTCCAAGCAAAACACAGATTATTTTAAGTTATAGAGGTTTTAAGTTACCAAAGGTCTATGTTAGGGATATGTTATTATAGAGGTAGGTATGTACATATCTATGTATGTACCCATGTTCCTATTTTTAGGGGCCAATACAGAGATTACATATTTAAGTTATAGAGGTTCCGTATTTTTAGTTATCGAGGTTTTGGGCTCTGGTGGGAAGGGAATATATTATTTTTTAAGTTAAAGAAGTTTTAAAGTTACCCAGGTTTGAGTTATCGAGGTTCTACTGTATTCGTGTGAAAATATTTTTCCCTTGAATTATATAAAACTGATAGATTTTATGAGGATATTAAAAAAAAATCAATACCATTTCCTGGAAAGTAAAAATGGGATACAATCACATTTGATTTATAAAAACCCAAACAATCAAAAAATCTGCTGTCGAACGTTTTATATCTAGCTATTGAGCTCTTTAACCCGACGATCTTTAATATTACTATTATAATGCTATTATATTAAAACAAAATAAACAAGGGAACAAGGGTGCAAAAGTAGGTATACATTTAAATAAAATTTTAGATTGTAATTAATTATTGTGGACTTTATTTGATAGAAAGAAGTTCATATTCAATAAAATTTGTAAAAATATAAATTATTTTTGAAAGTATCCTTATTATTCGTTGGTGAAAAATTTCAGATAGATAGCAAATATTCAAATATTGATTTATCGCGTATATAGAGGAAAATGGAAAAATTAAACGATTATACGATTTTACATCTAACTTTTGCAATAATCTTAAATTTTTGATCATATACAAAACTTAACAATATTAATCTTTATCTGAAGTATTAATTAATTTGGGTCTTATGTTCTCAGATTACTAAGCATTTACAATAACTCAAAAAGAATAAAAAACAAGTGGTCTTAGTGCGTCCCCCAAGATCCACATGGCGAAATTGTATTTCGCTGTCCACTGTTCCTTCATTCTCTAATTTTTAATAAATAATCTGCGTATGTGATTTATATACATATGTATGTGCTTAATTATGCTAGGTGGGTAAATAAATTTACACACTTCAATTTTTTTATTTTGCTTAACAACTTTATTTTATTCTAATTATGCGACATGTTTCGGATGTTACTCCATATTCAACTGTCTGTTTTATTTCGCCTTAACTATCGATTATCATAACTAAAAACCGAATGACTTAATGACTATATTTTTGATTAGGAAGTTCGTCTTGTGAATCTTGTGGATCGCACTAAGACCACTTGTTTATTATTATTGTTGAGTTCTCAATTTCTTGATTTTCCTGATTAAATAAATTCGTACGAATTTATATATCTGTTTATTCACCCCACCGTATTTATAAAAAGTGGTTGTTGGCTACTTTATTTTAAAGATCAACAAAATGATAAGATATAAAACTCTTTCGTTGATTCAACAAAATGTTCACCTATCAAATGTTGTTGTTGTCACTGTTTATCTCATTACGCTATGTCATTCTCTATGTTTTGTTTTGTTTATTTTTATTATGTGTTGTGTTATACGCGAGTGGTAACTACATTTTACTACTTATTTAACTGTTTAAGATCATCATGATACTTTGTATGTATGTACGTAAAGTGTTAAATACCACAAACATTTTTATATCGATTTGAGTATAGAAATAAAAACTTAGAACACAAATAACTAAAGAATTTTCTTTCCAAGAGTCATCATCATGGAATTCTATAGAGTAATAACTGTAGAGTATGTATAAAATATATAGATTTAAAATTTTGTTTAATAAGTCTGTCCTGATGCATTAATTCGATATTATAAAATACATAACTATTAGATACTTAATATTATGTTTATTGCCTTAAGGTTGCAAGGATTTTTTTGCAAATATTTAGGCCAAGTTTTATTGCAGCTTTATATTTTAAGAAAATTCAAGCAAACCTAATATATAATACAGGATTTTTCATCCTACATAGAATTTGTAATGATTCGTTATCATTTGTTAATCATTGTCAAACTACGTCACACTATTAATTTCTGGTTGCTGATAGTTTCGGTATCTGATAATAAGAAGGAAGATAAATAATTGTTAAAAATTATATATGAAAGAATTAAAAAATTCAAAATAAAGAAGTGTTATATATAGAATTTCAGTGTTGGCTAAAGTATGATGATGCAAAACGAATGAAATCACAAATTTTAAACAGTAAGCAAGCCACAATAAATCAGTACAAATATATCTTGTTTCACATAATGGTCCCGTTGACAAATTATTTGTCAATTTTTTGTTTGACAAACATATTTATACGATTTTTTGAAAGTGTGCAACCTTATTTGACTTGTTTGTCAAACAATGGACTGTAATTGATAAATCTGTGGGATAATGTGCCACGGTGTTTGTCAAATAAAATCTCAGTTGTCGCATTGAAACCATGTAAAATACAACTGTGAAGAAAAACAAAATAGTTTGACAAACACGTCAAACAGACTTGCATACTTGACAAACACGTTTGTCAATCAAAAATTTGACCATGTAAAGGGTATATAAATATTTGGTTGAAATTTAAAATTACATTAAACATCTATTGGCAATTTCAAAAGTATTTTTTTACAAAAAACAAAAACTGGAAACTTTTGAGTTAAATGTTCTGGATTAATTAAAAAAAATTATTATTACGAATGAAATTATAATTTTTTAGGTTCCGAAGAAAACAAGCCCCGTTATGAAAGCTTAGGTTACTATCAATGATTCTTCTGTTAAACAAGACAAGCTTCAATGATTGTGCCAGCAGTACCAACACTTCCTCGGTGACACGAAGTCCAATGCCTTGATTTATACGCACAATTATTCCCTCATTCATGCACATGTCAACCTACATCACTTTCCATACATTGAGATTGGATCGGATGGAAGCAACATTGTAGATATCAGAATATCTTCTGCTATATCTTTATAATTAATGCATACTTGAATGAACAATACATAAAATTATTTTTTATAGAATAGTAGTGGTAATGTTTTTATAAAATAGTTAATGAACGAACATAAAGTAAAAAGGAGGATTCAGTGAATATTATTATTGATAGTTGTCCTTTTTTAACTAACTATAACTGATAACTACATTGTCGTTATGTTTTTTGTAAGTCGATGATCGTATAGCAGAAGTGTTACAAAACAAGTGTTTAATAGTTGTTTCACGTCAATTAATATTGAATGACGAATGGTTCGTAAACATGCTACCAAAAATGTAACTTTAACCAATTACATAGATAAAAAAAAAGTAATATTGAATTCTATGTTTTGTATTTTCTAGGTTGTTGCTTGGTTGTACTGGTAGTGCAGTATATGTAGTATGTAGCACTTGTTTGGTGTTGAGATTCTACGATTCTTATAAGTGTTATATTCTTATAAGTTATTTTTAGAATTTATTGCATGGTATAAACCTTTTTTTGTTTAATGTTTTGTTTGCAAAATTTTATGTTATATAATTACATAAAGCCTTTAGGTATAATGTTTTAATAGTTACCAATTATTTATTGTTAACCCAAGATTATTGATTCAAAATGACCTATCTTATTAAAGAAAATTCAATAATTCATTCTAATATCATTGCAAGTGATTTGAATTATTGTAAATGATATAAATTGAATCAAAATAATTTAAGTGATATTGCATAAAGTTAAATTTTGATTTTGTTAATCTTAATTATTAATTTAATTTCCAATCCAAGCTCTTTATACTGTTGAAGAAATATGGGAGCTAAACTTGAACCAAAAAATGTTCAAAATTAGTTTACTGAGCGACCGAGTCTCCAGGTATCCAGTAATATGTATGATGCTAAATTCGTTATTACACCCAAATAGCTAAGTCCTTATTTTCGTTTGTAGAAAAGAATTATATGACGTTTTTATATTCTTTTCTATCAATAATTAAAGGTAATAATTTTATTATTAAAAATATTATAATGAACACGAATAATCTATGCTATTTTGTGAATATATTAAATAAATATTAAAGAAATTATTTGATATATATTATTAATTTTATTGCAAAAAAAAACAGAAAAAAATACATAATTACATATTCATTTAATAAAAATTATTCAAAGTTTGCCACTACAAGAAAACCGAGAGTAAATTTTGCAAATTTGAAACATCATAATCTTCACTGTCAATAAGATTTTTTCAATATCATCGTTAACTAAACATTACGAGAAGTTGAACATAAAATAAGACCCTTTAATAAAAGAAAATAGAAAAAAAATTTTCTTTTTCGCCACGCCCTTCGTATTATAGGATGACGGTTTAAAAAATATATGTTTTTGAAAAAATAAACAACTTTTGTCTGTAACATTTGTTCATAAAGTGTCGATATTCACATTTATATAAGTGTAACAAATCGTGTTTTAGGAATATTTGGACCCATAAAGATACGTGAATATATGAAGAATCATCACTGTGACTTATTTTTACTTGTTCAAAAAAGTCAACATGACAGACATCTAATTCTAAGTGCATGCTCGTAGGTCTTAAAACAATCAAATGATAATTTTTATTTGAATGTTTTATACTTATCAGCTTCATATGCTTATCTTTTATGTTAATCAGACTGCTCTTGGTTCTGCATTTAATACATTAAAAAATTGCTCAGTTTACATTCTACCAATATTTTATTACTGATGAAAAACTTCTACTAATAATTAATTTTTTATGGGTAAAAAAAATGTTATTTTTTTTATTACCCTCCAAAATATAGTCCAAAAAATGAATTAAGACACTTCATAGAATATAACTGTCGAAAATAATTATAATCGTTCATTTTTTAAAAATAAATAAAAAATTTGATTCAACAAAAAAAACTCAAATTACACATAATTTGAATAAAAAAAAATTTAATAAAATAAAAATTTAAATTTGTATTAATGAAAAAAAAAAATTTAATTACATTGAACATACGTTTCGTATGGCAACGAAAATGTTTGTCTGATCTAATTCAATTAACGTTATTAAAAATTAATTGTAGGTTTTGGTAGAAGACCTCCCAAGTGAATAATTTTCGTTTAAAAAAAAATAAATTTAACAGCACTTTCATACGGTATGGTAGGTAATATAGATTAAAAATATTTATGTGTACAGTGTACTTGAATTGTTGTATATATAATAAACATCATTTTGCAGAGTATGTATCAAAAATATTTTGGAAAAGATTAATGTCTTGCATATTAAAAAATATAAACGCAATTCAATTTGCGTATTTTACACGTTTCAGACGATTAAAGTAATTACCCTTGTGTAATGTGTGGACAATTTAAAATTTATTTTTCGTTTCGTTTTAATTATACTTGTGTGTTTAATATTTATGCAGATCACAGGATGCAAAAGATATAATATTGGAGATTTTAAATAAGTAAGAATTTTAAATGGAAAATAGTTTGAATTTTAATTCATTGTTGGTAATAACTTATAAAGTGATTTTTACAACGATAACTCTTAGGAAAATTTTGACTATGAAAATTTTGCGATGATTTAGTCACAGAAATATTGACTAAAATGTTATATAAAGATTGATTCTTCGATCCAATTTTTAGTGTATATATTAGAAAATATTTGTTCAATAATGCATATTAATGCAAAACGAAAATGCCTTTATATATTCCAAAGAAAATCCTTTTTGCTTTGGATTAACTTCAAAGGGTTCTTATATTATTTAAAAAGAAAAATTCCTACCCTTATGGCCGGAAGGGGACAAGAACAATTTTTTTTTTTGATTAAATTTCTCCCAAACGAAAAATTTCGTCATTGTATTCACTAAAAAGAAAAATGTAATTTTGAATTAAATATAACTTCCTTGTGACCAATTACCGTTCGAAATCGGCGTAAATTATATGCTTTGCTAAATAATATGATTTGTTGGAGCCGACTGAGAAAAATAATTGATCATGAAGAAATGATTTGTAGTTGTTTTATTTTGAAAAATTTTTATTTTGCATAATAAAATTCTGTTCAAAATGATGATATATAGGAAGTACACATACTTGAATGAAGAAGATTATTATATTGTTAAAATGATAGTACATAAAAAATGTTCTCACGATTTTAATAAAGTGATCAACTCTTTTTCAAATATCTTTTCTTCCCAATATATGTGCTCAATATAAAACTCCAGTAGATATTACTGCTACTATTACTTCTGATAGATAATCTTAATAAAACAATCATCTATATTAATATAATTAAAATATTTAATCAAGAGCACAGCATGATATCAGTTTAATTAGTATTACACACTAATTGTACTCTACATCTGTTATTATTGTTATTAAATTGTTTTTAATTTTTTATTATTTATTGTAATATATTTTTTTTTTCAATATGAAAACCATTTTAACACTCTTTGAATTTGTTTAATTAATTTTTAATTTATTTAACGTCCTATTTAGGGTTCCGTACATATTCAGTGATATAAGATGAATACAGAAGTGAAGTGAAAACTGGGTTAAAAAAAAAAATTCTAAAATTTTAACCACAAGTTTTTCATTTAAAATCTTATGAAAATTCGTGACTTTTTAAAGTTTCTGATCTTGTATTTTCAGGACAGTTTTTCACAAATTCGAGAATCTTGATGGAGGTTTAATAATTTTTATTTTAAACTAATGATAGGTTAGCTAAATGAGGATTTACTCGAGCATCGTTGGGAACAATTCGAATTTGTAGAATAGGTGGTAGAAAAAATAAGGCCACGCTTTCAGCGGTTGGGAGATCAGGTACTGGTTTTCAAATATGTAAAAAAATATAGGGGATATTGTTAGAGAATCCGAACAAAGATCTCATTAAAAAAACTAGCGATACCCATCTGACGCATGCTCTTGGAAGCTGAAAAATTTGCAAAGAATAATCAAAAATTCGACATACTCGAGCCTGTCAGATTATCATACAAAAGGTTCGATTTGATGTCCTGATCACACTGAATCTTCAATATCACAATTATTCAAAAGATAATTTTTACAAACAAATATATTTCAAATAATATATTTAATAAATAATATTTTTACCAAAAAAAAAAATAAATATATTTCAATATTAAATTAATTACCCATTGGATTACCAACCCATGGATAAACGTTTGGACAATCCTCATCGTAAATAGTCATAAAACGATCTTCACTGCCTTTCTTCAATTTACACTGCCTGGACTTACTCTGTTCATGTGGATAAACTGGATTACATGGGAACAAATTACTATTGCTTAATGACATTGGATATTTCACCCATTCAATAGCTTGATTTTGATTTACAATGTACACATCTCGGAGCGATTGTATATAATCTAAGAATCTATAAAAAAAAAATTTCCAACATTAGTTAAATTGTTGAGAAAATTAATGCGGGAATTTTTTGGTACTTACTTAATATACGCCAATCGGAAATGACTTGTAAATACTCCAGCATTGGCGATAATATTGAATGGAATTTTTTCACCATAATATACACGATCAAAATTATCTTTCATCCAATTAAATGTTGCGTCAACGGTATCATTTGGTCTAGGTAAACAGAAAATATGTATTTGTCCATTAAAATCAGCAAATGAGACGTTTTTGTTAAAGTAATCATAGGCGAAAATTTATAATATTTTGTTTAATATGTCCACCGAGGTTTCAGCCGCACTAGCGTTTTTTTCAACATAAAAATGCACTTTGAAATCGACATCCGTTCCAGCTTTCAATTAATTAAAATACGAATTGTTACATTGGCGTTAAATATTTTTAATTTGTTAGCAGTTATGAAAATAATATTTGTTACTTCATCTAAAATTTGTGGATATAAATCCACCTCGTATTTCTCTGTCTTATGTTAGCTCAGGTATGATTAGATATGTATATGTTTCATAAATATTTAGCAAATACAGGGCGTTCTAGCATGCATGCAAGGACATTCTAACATTGTAATCTATTTGTTGTTATTGTTTAATGACTGACTTCTGGATGAATGATTCTAAAGTACTTACCTATAAATACATCCGTGAATTGTTGCACAAGGATAACCCTTAGCATCGATCCAATCGTTGATAGGAAGTACCCAAAATCCTTCATGTGATTCTCTTGGACATTTTCCAATTAAACAATCTTGCTCCGAATAATAATCTAACGTATACGGCCATTCATCATTTTTTATGGATGTCCACGAGTTATCGTACTCTAATGAACTATTTTGATAGGCCCCGAATGTTAGATCTCCATTAATTTGTAACAATGGTGTTCGAACACCACGTATTAATTTTGGATCAATTTTAGCGAATTTTTCTAATATTTGTTTTTGTCCAAGAAATTCATCTTTTAATAAATTGTGATCAGCTGTATTCCAGTATTCCACATCATGGAATTTCCTAGAATCGTAAATCACTGTTTAATCCACTGTACATAAATATAAGAGATGCTAGAATTAATAGTTTGTATTGTAATAAGATGGAACCTTAAAGATTGAAAATTTTTCAAAGATTGAGAGATTCTGTAATCGTGCGAGATTATTATTGATTCCATCACTATAGGCTAAAATTATTTTTTTTTTAAATTTTTGGCACTAAATCATTCTCCACAAAAAATCTTGGTAGCCTAGAAAGTAAGATTGGCATTAACCAAACTTTTATCAGGCTACAGGTTGCCTCAAAAAAATTGACGCAAAAAATGTATTCTTCCCACAATACCTTTTTGTCGAGAAAATACCATTATCTCATAAAACGGTTGATAGAACTAAAAAATGAATATTTTTGACGTGAATTTGAATTTGCCGACTTGTCTAATTGTGAAAAATATTCTCACCGTATATGCATTACTTTTCTCTTTTCAAGTAATTTTCAAAATATTATCGACAATTCTCTGTGTGAACCAGTAAAATATTTTAATTCTTTGATTAAAAATTACCCTCTTATATAGAAACAAATTATACATTATGTTTATTGCATTCATAAGTTTATCTTAAATTTACTTACGATATAGAATTGACTCCGATTTCGAAACCATCGGCGTACAAGGCATGCACAACACTATAATCGGTGTACTCATGAGGCACAAAAAATGTTACACCTATTTGACATCCATTGGGATTTTCACGACCCACATACAATGATTTATAAAATGATTCATAATTTCCAGCACTTACACCATCATCGGTTGAAATTACCACAATCTAAAATAGAATTTGACCGGTTAAAAATTTTATACGACAAAAATCTCATTTTTCTTAAAAATATTAAAAGTTAAAAAATAAATTAATAATAAAAGAACTTAATTTTCTATCATAATTTTCTTTTGCCAACAGATGCAGCAAGAGAAAAATTTACTTCACATTATTGGACTTGTTGAAAATTAAGTTTAGAAATAAAAAAAATTAAATTAAAATAACATAGCTTATCCATTCAAAATCAGACCATGATCTATGCAATGTTTGCTACTAATTGCGAAATTATAAATTGCATTTTAAACCCTGGACAACCTATGACCCGATTAGGTTAGCAGAAATTATGAAATTTTGAACAGATCCAATAGGTATTTTAAATTAAATTTTCTTGATTTGAAAGTGAATTAAAGTAAACTGTACAAGAAAAATACCTGTGGAATTTCACTCAAATCTAGTGTTGGTTTTGTGTCATAGCACTGACAATGTGGTATTCGACATAAATCTTTCCTACACGGTGGTGCATATTTCAATGATGGTGTTGGCACTGATAAGACGACACTTAAAACTACTGACAAAACGGTCCAAGTCGCCAGTTTCATTTTGTCAATTTAATATTCGATTTTAATATAATTCAGATATAAATATTTTGATTTATATACCAAAAAAAAAAACTATGAACGTTATTAATCAATTGTTTATTATCTTATCATTGAACAAACATTTGTATGATAAGTTATAGCCACCCATTCATAATACAACTTTATTCCAAGTACATTTTTAAGATTAAAATATTAAAATTCTTGAAACTAGTAAAAATTCACTCACTTGTTTTTTGAAAACTGTTTTGAAAATAATTCTTAGTAAGTATTACTTTAAAAAGTTATTTCCGTTTTATCTTTGCAATTTAATTAAATTTCAATCTATAATCATTGATATGTATAAGGCCAGTATACAATTTTTTTTAATGAATTTAATATTTTAAAATGTTAGATATTCTTCGTGATGTATAAAATATATATCCGGAAAGTCTTCATTTAATGGGTTGCAATTTGGATATGTGGTAAATATATTCTTATAGTATATATAGTCTAATCGTAAGATAAGAAGAAGTAATTTTTTCGCAATTGTCGTAATAATTTTTTTTTTTTTTTTAATTCAGAATAAACGTTTTTAAACGCTGACGCAAATGTATATCCTGCATTTATGCACAAGGTTTCATCAAAATTGGTTTCATGCACGATGTAACTGTTTACTGAAAATTTCCATTATGGATATTTACTTAAATAGCAATATCTCTGGAACGCTTTAAAGTTGAAATTTATATATTATATTCGGTAAAAATAATATATTTTCTACATTTTTACCGATTGTAAAGGAATGTTATATTTATTCGTGAGTGAAAATGAGATTGATAAAATTTAAATGAAAATTGAATGTGTAACTAAAATAGCCACATTTAGCTGAGTAGAGCTGGTGGGGCCCAATTTTTTCTTTAATTTTCAATTAGGTTCTGTCTGCTACTCAACTTAATGCAGGCATTTCACTTAGACTTCAAATTTTTATTCAAATTTAATTAATCTTGTTTCGATCGTTTTAATTTAATATACTTTTAATTTTTCTTTTTTTAATTGGAGGTTTGTTTTTGAGTCTTTTTTTTAAAATAATTTATTTGACTATTAAATGCTCTTTATAGACACTGTTTTTACAGTTTTTCTTTTTGAAAATGAATGCAAAATCGTCTAGTATACACCAAATTTTTGCTGATTCTAAGCATTGCAAATAACAAAATAGCTTTTATTTGCAAGTATAAGTAGAACGTCAAATATTATTATGAAATACGATTTCCTTTATTTGACAATGTTACTAGTAGCTGCATTGAAACGTAGACCTCACCTCACTATTGATAACCCCATTCAAAATAAAATGCAGACCATATCTCATAAGCCTACACATCTTTATTTACAAAAGACCTCACTTCGTTCGGTAAAATTAAATATTCCAACGGTACTATATTAATAATAAATGGACACTTTTATTGAATTTTTCAAAAATCCTTTTTGAGAGGCAATCCACTCAGAAAACAATTGAAAAGTGATTAATATTTAATTGCTTTATAATGTATACTTTGGGACAATTAATAGATAAGGTAGAATTTATTTTTTACGGAATAGATTCTCAAAAATAAATTTAAATATAAATCAAAGTGTTTTACCGAAATGATAAAACAAAATTAAATTTTTTCAATATTGAAATTTGTACCATTCAATTATGACATAAGTACACACTTTTCAAATGAATTTTGTTTTTTCATTTTAATTCAATATAAGTACGTATATATTTTATCTTATAATTCTTGTAAACATTTAAAACAGTTTATCTATATGATTTTTGTTATTCATACAACTCAAGGTTTAATATAAACTAAATTATTGATTGACTATCAATGATTTTTTATCGGAGATTATGAAATGCAACAATCAAGTGATGTATTTGTGAACTTTGAATACTTTATGTTTTACCATTTAAACATAATGTTTCAATGTCAAAAATATATAAGAAATAAAAAAGTTGATATATATAAAAATAAAAATGTTTAGTTTCGTTTTAATAAAGTTTTTTTCGAAATAAGGAACGTTGATAATCTGGATTTTGTGGCAAACTATTTCCGGGTTATATTTACCCATATTGGCAGTAATTATTGTGTTATTTTTAGGAAAAAAGATTTTGTGACTTCGATATCAAAAATTTTATTATTTATTATTTTGCTCTTGTATGTTTGTCCGTGTGACACTCTGTAAGGAACATACAAACGAACCCGCAAAACTTCTACTGGGAAGTTATTTATAAATATAATGTGAACAATGGTGTAAGTTTTCGGATAGGCTTATTTAACAAACATCAGTCCCATCAATTACTGTTCCTGTGATACAGTGCTCAAACATAACCTCTAATTTTTTGTCTGATTTTGTTGAAATTTTTTATGTACGTGTTTATTGCTTTCAAAAATGCATTTAGTGACGTTTTCTAGATTTTAGATCATGAAGCATTGTTCACATTGGTCAAATAATTTAATCAAGTAGCAAATAATTTTATGAAATATAATTTCATAGCATATAACTGTTTAAATTGTTTGACTGTGACTATACATAATACAATAAACAAATGAATGAATTTAATTGCTGTTCCAATCACAGCCATATAATATAAAGTTATGTAATATGAAATTATATTACATAACTTTTATTAAATTTATTTTACTTGTCTGAATTACTTCACCAATGTAAACAAGATTTTAGGGATTAAAGAAAAGTTCAAATACAAATATTTACGTTTCTTATAAACAAGTAAATTTTGTTTTAAACCTTTCCTGTAAACTTAGATTCATCTGAGTAGATCCAATATATGAAACGTTTAAAATAGAATAATATATAATTAGAAGGCTTATAAGAAACAAAATACGAGCACATACCAACTATTATACCTTAATCAGGCGTTGAGAACAGATTGATAATTGTATTAAATAATAAACAGATTTATATTACAGGACAATAGTAAGTAATTTTACAGCGAACCGGGCAGGTAATAGTATTAAATATTTCTAGACCTGAAACAATATTGAATTAATAATTATAAAATATTATTAGAATGGTAGGTAATTCATTTAAATAAACTATGTTTTAATATTTATATTTGTACGGTCGTTACAGGTAGATTGACTGAGTTGGCTAACTGGCTGGCTGGTAGGCACAAGTCTTCGTTTGTTCGTAGACAGATTTGTCGATAACTTTATTCCGTGATTTGACTATATTAACATTTAATTTATATCATTAGTCAACGCTTCTGGAATTTATCTATAGAAATACCAAACCTCACCTGATTTGAATGTTTTATTAACATTAAATTAATTTTATTTATAATATATATATATATATATATATATATATATATATATATATATATATATATATATATATATATATATATATATATATATATATATATATATATAATATATATTTCTGAACATATATCAATTATAAGGGAAATATGGTGAATGTTTTAATGCTCAAAATTTATATAATAATCAATTAAACGTAAATTTTAAAAAAAAATTAACTGTTAAATAATTTTATAATTTTACTAAAATGAAAATACTACCGTCATGGACGAGAAATGGAAAGACATTAATGTGGAAATATCGTACCTTTGGCCCAATTTCCAAGATCAAATTTTTTTGTATTTTTTAAATACGTATTTCGACTATAAAATAGTAAGCATCAGTATGAATTAACTAATCGTATACATTCTCCGAAGAGATGTAACTCGTTGTTAATTTGGCGACGGTCTGCATAAGGGTATTTTAAGACATGCGCAATTTAGGAATACTTTCTATGTATCTATCAAATTTTAACGTTTGATTTCCTTTTAACAGTTCAAATCGATTAAAAAATATCGCATTTCCTTAACTTAAAGGGGGGGAATGAAATTAAACAATATTTGTACATTGATTTCCCATATTAGTTCACATCGAATGCAAAAAACCGTTATTTACATAGAAAAAAAGAGACATACAGCTCACTGGAGTACTAGTAGCAAAGTGATAAATCAGTATATTTTCTATATTTCCTCTACAATTTTCCTTTGTAAATATTAACTAACGATCACAAATAAAACACACATACTTACACATATATTATCCATATAATTTAAAGTTGTTATGATATTCTTTTGTTATATTTTTTAAAGAATGAATGCATAGGTAATTTTAATTTATAATAATCATAATAATCATAACACCTTTAGATTTATGGATTTATGTACACTACATAAATATAAAATAAATGAGGATATTTTATTAAGCCTTGCTATATACTCGATATATATAATAATAATTAATGGGCGCAAAATCGCGACAATACTTCTTCGTAATAAAATAAAGTGTATTATAACAATTATTACTATAATTACAATATATATTATATAATGTATAGTAATTAATTTGATGACTAGCTGTATGCTTGTGTTGAAATTGTGACGAGTCAAAGCACTTATTTAAAAAAAATGTTTCCAGGAGTAATCGTGCCACAAAGATTTGGCACATGTAAATACACATACGTAGCAACGGGGACACACACACAGAATGAGATAATATATTAGGCTCCACCTAAGCTAAAAAATATTTCAGGGTGTACTGTTAAAAAAAGTATTAAGTATTAAAAAAATCGACTAATCAATACACTTCATCTATACGATTTGTATATTATACTCAAAAAAACAACACAAAAAGTTAAAATATATGAAACAGAACTTTTAATAGCGTCTTACTTGAGTAAAACATTTTTCATATCTCTCTCTATCTATCGAAAAATAATAAAAATAACTTGTGTAATTTTGCAAAAATTCAAAAATAATACAGGTTCAAATTTTTCTGCATTTAATATAAGATTTGTCACTAAAATAGAGAGTTTTTCAATAAAAAAAATATAAGATGGTCAGAAAAAAATTACTGAGCTCTTAATTTTAATAATTTATCTTTCTAGAATTCTGCAAACTAACGTAGGATAATTTATAAAAAGAAGTTGACAATCTCTTAATCGAGAACCATCGCACCTAAAATTCAAGTATGGACCTGACATTAATCAGGCATTTCAAATCATTAAGCTTCTGCTTGAATCAAATATCTCTGTTCAAGAATTTTCATCAACCTGTCAAGACTCTTAAAACAAAATTTGTTCACTGGAGTCATGAAGGAATTTTCATATTTTCAAGTGAAACCATGTGGTAATAATGGAATGTAAGTATAATTATCTATATATCATAGAGAATAAAAAAAAAATGTATGCATAATTTTTATAAATCCGAACAATAATATTTTTATTACAAGTGAATTACTTCACTTGAATTTTAATACAAAGACAAATCATTTTTACTTGAAAATTATTTTAATAAGAGCCATCAGGATATTTAAATTATTACATATTTAAATTTTGATCATTATGCTGTTGAAATATTATAAACGACCACACAAAAAGATATTTTAATTGTGAAGATATTTTATATATCGAAGTATATAGTTACAGTTTCATGATCTATGAACACAAGCACTTTGTGTTGGTTTTATACTTAAGTTGAAAGTTTATAACGCATGAAACTATTGAAGTGCCAAGAAAGTTTTGGTACAGGTGTTCGCCAAATCAATAATTAGCTCTTTGCCGCATACCCGTTCGTCGATTAAGTTATATCAAGATAAGTTCAAAAAGAAATGGAAATTTTGTTGACGTATTCTAGACATGGAAATTGAGTGTAATCTCGTTAATGAACACTGTTGTTTCTACTTAAGAAATACTAACAATAAAGATTTCTCATACAAACCAATCAATATACATATATAATCTAAGATTGATGCACCAGCTTCGATAAAACAAATTATAGAAATCAAACAATTAGAACACACAACATTGAAAGACATGAATGTATATTCAAGTCAACAGAGTATTCAAATCTTTTTACTTGCTGCACAGTACCTTCTTGTAAGCCTTTTTTTTTATATATTGACAGCATCTATTGTATTTAGACAACATAGTAGCGGCTGCCAACTTTATATTCTCATTATTATAGAAATTATTTTAATACAATAAACATTACTTGATGATATTTAAATAAGAATAAATAAAGTAATTTTTTTTTTATTATTATTCTTATTTTGGTTTTGTATTTTGTTGTACAACTAGAAGAACTAACAACTGATGAAGATGATGATGATGATGATGGCTCTGTATGGATACAGCTACATCATCAACGTCGGCTAAAGTTACTAGTTCTAGTTATTTGAATAGATTATAAAAGACCTTAACCTTTTGCTAGAATAATATACTAGTAGTTTAAATAGAATTATATCGTTTGATTGACACATTTATTGAAATAATTATAATTATTTATTAATATTATTTTATTTTATTTTTATTGTTATATTTATTAATTTAATTTATTGATTTTATTAAAGAAACGTGGTGTTATTATAATTTAATATTTAATTTCACTTCATATTGTAAAAAGTTTCCCAAATTCAGAGTGATAAAGGTTTAATTGAAGAATAATTGTCACAAGACTATGACCCAATTGAAAAAAAAAAACAAAATACAAAAAAATAAGAGAAAAATTTTGCCGCTTTTGACAAAATTCTGTATTAAAGATAGTTTTACCTGTGTAGCTCAAAAATTTAAACTCTTATAACGATTGGATGAGTAGTTGTTGAGATATCGCCAGATATCCGGTCCGAAATTTAATATTCCTGGCAACCAAGTTTAGCATCACAGTCTACAAATTCTATGTTAAATTTTATAACAGATTCTTAAAAATGACTTGAAAATTAACAGCACTTCCTACCTCCTAATGCTTGCATCATTAATCCCAATCCACAAAATTTTCTTTTTCTATCACCTTTTCTAGCACATAGCCGAAAACTGCAAATCTCTATCTGCTAGTCGTTATTGGTAAAGTAAAAGTTTTTCACTAAAAATATTGAACTAAGTTGTAAGTCGATAAATATTGTTTGTAGACAAGCATTCGAGTTTTTTATCAATCAAGTTTTATTCATAACAAAATTTCAGCCAAATATCTCACAGAAGATAGTTGAAGCTACGTTATATATGCGCAATTTTAATAATATTAAAAAAAATAAAAAAAAGAAGTATGTACTTCATTATCATTATTGCATAAATCCTTTTCAAGAAATTAGATGAGGAATTATTTATTAAAAAAATGCGATTAATCTTTGTAATTAAATTCCCGTCTCTCTATCTTAATGATACTTACATGCATTTCAACGTATAACAAGAATATTGTGCTAATTAAATTCGACACAATTCACGTGTGCAATAGATATCTATTATAGTATTAATTATAATTTTATATTTTATTAATAAATATAAATTAAAAGCATTTATGTATCAATTAATATTAGATAAATAAACATTACATATAATTTAATACTCTTTTAAACATACATTCTCACACATATAATATACGTTGTATTAGCTTTGATAATATTTATTGGATGAAACGTGTTGAAATAGCATAACGATAAAATATCATATTATGGACAAAGGTTTTATAAACGTTGAGTGCTAAATGAATATTTTTTGAGTTTCAGGTAACACCGGATACTCAGAATTTTAGCAGCGCTGATTCCAAACATGCACTCATATTTAATCAACAATTCTCTGTCCTTACAACAAGTCTGCTTTTAAAAGTCTCTTTTTCTATACTTTACCAGTCTTGTTGATTATTATTTAAGCTATTTGCTCGGTTTTTATAATGGCTTATTTTTCCGCTCATTTTCTTCAACGTCTATTTATAAATGTCATTTGTCTAATACTGTATCCAGTGGGTAGATATGAGTGGCCAAGAATAGAGTAAATTTTCACAAGTCCTATTTTTAAACCAAATTATTCTTATTATAATTTTTATTCTTGGATAGCCGTCAGCGCCTAATCATTTATTCTCCATTCATGAGTTATTGATGAATGGTACTTGCAACCTGTAAAATTATACATAAAGAGTGGACGTCTGAAATATCCTGTCGGATCACGAACCCTTTTTGACTGTTCACGAAACCATATAACAACATTTTATTGATTGTTATTCCTATTTAATTGTTTTATTTATTTATTTATCTTGATTTTTAAACGCAATAATTATTACATTTTAATTAATCAAAAGAATATATTTAAATTAACATTTTATTTTACAAATTTTGGTAAATAACGATCCTTTATTTGTCCATTAGAAATCAAAACTCTGTATAATGGGTACTTCAAAAGTTTCCAAACTTTATTTAATCTTACTAAGCTAAATATTTAACAATTGACATGTGCAGTTCACTCGCTTGATACGGCGACAAATATATAATTTCTGGATATTGATACCAAGTTTAAAATTATTATGAATTTTATTAAAATAAATATATAACGCTAAAGGTCATAAGTTTCCTTTACAACATCTTCTACAATCTGGTTTTAAACTGTCATTTTGAAATGTAGCCTGTAAAAAAAGGAATACAGACACCGCAGAATGGACAACGTACATCGAACAAAATAATATTTTGAAATAATAATTGTCTGATGTTGCTTGTATATTTAAGTTGGCTTTTGCTTCTTTGCTCTCTAAATGTAATTATAGACACAAGCCTTTTACTTGAACTTAACAAACACGCATAATAATGTTTTAATATTATTAAGATATAACTATTATTTTATATAATAGCGATTTATAGACAAGAAAAACATGTGTTTTTTTTGTTATTAAGTGTATTTATGCAAATTAATAATCTAGAGCATTTTGTATAATAAAATAATATGCGTTTGTTGGTCAATTGCAATTACCATTTAAATAAAATGTATAAGATAAAATATATGTGTATAAGAAGTTATAATATTTAAGGTAATATTATTTTTATTTATGCATAAAGTATATATTATTCGAAACTGTTTTACATCTCGTTTAGGGAAAATTAAATCACGGTTAGAGTTGAAAAACTATGGTAAAGAACTTGGCTCTTGGCGAGGTTTTCCCGATCACATTTTTTTTTTCGCTGATTTTAAAACCATTTCATTTTTATATATAAGTTGCTGAAGTAGTACAAACAATTATAGAAAATATGTAACAAAAAGAGATAATGCGACTTGTTATTTTAATGTTTGTATGACTCTCGATCAATATTATTATCATCTAAACATTATAGAAGAATGAAGAAACCAGTCTATTATATTCTAGCTGTTATATATTTGTAAACGCTACATCATATTAAAAATCTTAAAGAATACTAATTAAGATTAGCCTTTTGGCATCAATAAATTATAAAGTTCAATATTTCAGAATTCTGTGAAATATGAGATCAAACCACACAAAAAAAAACTCTATTTTATCGATCTATCTAATTAAAAACTAGAGAACAAAAATGAAACAAAAAACTAAAATATATGTAATTAATATAACACTACATGGCTCGGCGGGACATTTAATTATATAATGTACAGACAGACATACAAGTATGTAGAAAAAAAAGTTATTTCATAACCTCCATGTTGCCTTCTTCAAATGTGTCCACACTCAGTTTTTTGATCATAAATGATAATTCAAATAAGCAAAATGTTCATCTCTAAAATTAAATTTCCCATTCATTAGATGTGTCCTAGTACAAAACGGTTTTTATTCAAATTTTAGCTTTTCCACGTCTATGGAAACAATTAGATAAATGAAAAGAAGGCATGCTAAAGATTTACACCTCCAAAAGGATTTCCAAGACTCTTTTATAATAAATTTAAATTCACTAACATAGTTTGGATGTGGGAGTGCACAAACCCTAAAAATCGCTCAATGATATTTCGTTGATATGTTGAAAGAGGGATGTAAGGTCAACATTCTTAAAAGCATCTACTTGATACTAGCTCAATCGATATACAAATTTAAAATCCTCTAACACCATTTGTACAAAAGCGTAAAGCTCTTTGAACGTCCAAATAGATCAAATCTCCACAAGTATTATTTTACCTAGTAAAAAACCTATACCTAAATTCAACATATTAGAGGGAAAATTGTTTGCTGCAGTTAGCACATTGTAGCGGGAAATAAAGAAATCCGTTGTTGGTATGTTATAAGTCCGATTTACAACCCTTAAATCGTGTTGGGGTTCTAAAACGAGCTAATAACACATCCTCGCTCCCTTCCGATGATTTTCGAAATAGTTCAACTTCTCAAATACGAATTTGTATTAAAGTATAAAGCTCTTGGTGGTTCTAAATGGTCCATATGACGAACTTCCTTATGAGGTGACCAAAAAAACAATGATTTGTTTATTATATGCAATTTTTTCTCAGGATATTTAAGGCGAAAATAGCGAGCGCACATACATATTTAGACAACACTCTAAAAACGATTGAGATAAACAATTCGATTTTAGTGACTTTGAAACGTACAGATCACAAATTCGGCGTAAATTCAAAAACTGCCCATTGGGAAGTTAAAAAGTTATTGTGTGTATGGAGGTTAAAAATAAAATAAAAATACTAAACATTTTTATTAACTTAATTTTAGTAAGTAAAATAGATATAATTAGTTACTAAATAATTTAACTAAAGTAAGTTAAACGCTTTGGGCAATATATTTAAGAGTTGAATGGGTATATTAAGAACATTTGGATTCAGAAAAAAAAAAAATTAAAACACTTACTATACAATTTAACTGTGTTTAGTTAGGCTATTATTTTTATTTATCTTTTATTTTTAACTTTTTTTATATAGAATAGAGTGTGGACATTGAACTCTCAACGTCCCATCATCGTATTAAATCTTACATATTATTAAATGTGTGTAGTTCCTTTTATAATGTGTACAAGGTGGTATACGTGGAAATTATTTTTATTATTCTTGCGATTAGAGCAATTATTTGTATGACGTTGCTGTTATATGTACAGTACATATGGGTTAATTATGTACAAGATGAAGGAGTCTAAGACATACTATCTTCGAAACGCAGCGAAGTCTACAAATGTATTACACAAATTCAAAATGGGCTGCACCAAAATCGATTTCATAAAGAAAGAATTATTTTGAAAAAAAAATTTCCTCTTAATCTTTATGTAAGAAGCTGAGACTCTTTTCTAAATACAATTAAAGGAAAATTTCAAACATTGTCATAATTTTTTATATAGAAATATAATTGTTATAACTATAATTCATAATTTTCAGTTATTTTAAACAATTAGAAAATTGTTTTTTATCTATTAAAACATTCGTAGCAAAATCGGCCAGGATAGTAACCACGTCTTATAAATATAAAAACCTGAAATCTGTAACAGGCATTTTTTTTAAAAATTGGTGCAGCAAGCAATGAAAAATAATTTTTAAAGTTTATAGAACACTTCAAAGTATGCTTATTTATATTTTCTGGAAGATTCAATGTCCTGAAAAGAATATCAGCTACTACATAAAAAAATACCATAAACTAAATAATTATTTAAAATTTCTGTTGAGTAAGACTAATAATCTTTCTACTCCTGATATGTGTTTAATTTAAGTAAATAAGTTATAACAGAGAGACCTCATTTTTGGTTACTTACATTTGACCTCTCTTTTAATATGAAATTACTGTTAAAATTAAACAATAACAATATAACTATAATTTTTAAAAGGCAGTAATGCAATTTAAAGTTTCATACATGATTTTAAGTAAATCGAATTGATCTTCCGCATGTGTTCATCATTGTAATTGCTCTTTTTAAATTAACTAATTATATAATTAAAATGTTATTTTACCAAAAATAAAAAATAAATAAAATAAAAAAAAGAATTATTTTTTACACATATTATAATTCGGTTTAATCATCACACACTATAAGTACAATGTTTCTTAAGAATTTCCGTAAGGATACCAATTTATTGAAATTGATTAACAGTTCTAAAGTAATAAAGTAAATGGACACTTCATTTTACTTTTTGTTGATGAAATAATTTTCAATCAATTTCTGATTTTATTGCATGTGAATTAAATTTGCTGTACAAAATAGCTTTAAGAGATGGGGTCACAGGTTCCATACTGCTTTAATTATTTAATCATGTGTAGGGTGAGCTGAAAGATACTGGCCATGCTGAAATCTGAAATCACCCATCGCGAAACGTTAATTGAGACAAGACTACCTTTTCTGGCACCTTTTTTAGAAGAAATAAACATTGTGGGCTGATCAGAAGTACATTCTTCATTATCATTTTTTTTTTATTATTAACCAATTCAAGCAAACAATTAGTTATCATTTTATGTACACTAGTAAAACCGTTTCAAGAAATTTTTACACCAGCAATTATTTGTGAAGTATCAAAAAAGTCCCCATTAATATTCAAGTATAGTATTGGTTATCCTAAAATTATGAGTTAGTTAGTGGTGATGTCACCCATTCGAGTTGTTCGAAGTAAAACTTTTTTTTGAATATATATCGTTTGATCCAATAATAATTTATTAATAGAAAATGCAATAAGTAAATGACTAAGAAAACAATTCCCAAAACACTTTGGTCTCCATTTATAAGTACAGTTCATAATGTTATATAAATGTTGTTTCATTGTATAAAATTATAATCACAATATGTGTGTATTGTTGCTATTGAAAAATAAGACCACCTTCATGTCCATGTATCGAGCGTAGCAAATTTATAAACTAAATTTATTATCAATTTGATCGATAATAATAACAATTTACCGTATCAGTTAATACAATCAACCCGTTAGTATTTTAAAATAATAAAACTCAATCTCTTTTTCGTATTAAAAAATTTTTATTTCTTTTAATTTTATACCATAAAAATTATTTATAGGTGCGAAGTAATTAACTTCATAAAACTTATTTTTTCAATGTCAGTAGTTCCTGAATAATAGTCGAAAATATTACAGAATTTTAAAACGTCTCAAGTACTCATTAATAAGATTTATTTTTTAAACCTGTTATAAGTGAAGTATATAAGGATATGTTAAATTTAGTAAAAAGTTTGTTCTGCTTGAATTTATTAAAAGCACTAACAAAAATA